>CM077006.1:58923702-60253367 GCA_039090855.1 Macrothele yani | reverse complement strand
GTTAGCACATCAATCTGAATGCTCAATGTAAAAGATGCTATGTGAACAGTATCTCTTAGTCCTTACAGTAGACTTCATTTCGGAGAAAGTGAATGAGCTGAAAAGCAGGCGAATGGCGTTTGGCTGTGCCTTGCCCTGGACAATCGCACTGTAAGACAGCGCAAAGGAAGTATCTTTTTGCGATATAATTACGATTTGTCTGACGTCGGTAGGTGGAAATCTTCTTTGCTCCTAAGAAAGAGACGACAATAGTTTTGCATGGCAAATTATTATTCACTCCGTCGGCGCCAGTATCGATTACAGAATTCTAACAACGCGCATTTTTCTTTGGAATATATTTTCTCTTTTCAAAAATAATACGGGTATAAAGCCGGGTCAGGGACACCTTGACCCGGACCCGATTTTTATGGACCTGACCCATTAAATCTGCTTGAACTATAAGTTCGAATATATCATCATCATCATAATTGTCAATCATTATCAGTCCACTGCTGAGTGAAGGTCTCCCTAAGTTTCTTCAACAACGGACTGTCTTGTGCCAATCTTCTCCATCCACCCATCTCCGAAATTTTCTTCTTTTTGGGTCCCTCTTCCTGTTCCTTGGAATCCAGTCTAAAATTTCGATTCTTCATCGTTGGTCCGTTCTCCTGGCAATATGCTCTTGACCATTGCCATTTCGAATTTTTACTCTGATCATGATGTCTTTCACTCTTGTCATTTTCCTTATCCACACGAGTTCCTCTTCTTATCTTCCCTGAATTTGCACCACGCATACATCTCGCCATGCTTCTTTCAGTTGTCTCTATAGCCTTTATATGTTCATTTTCAGTTAAGGTCCAAATGCTTTTCTCCGTCATGTAACGCTGGAAGGATGCATTGATTGGCTGCTGCCTTTGAGACCGCCAATGGCGCATGGCTTTTAGAAATTGCTGCATTTGTTTTCTTCCAAAAGCTCTCCAACTTAAGTTTTGTACGTCAATTAATTTTTTCATCAATGTGACCTTCGACTTGATATCTGTTATCAAAGGTAAATGATAGCGATTGGTTTATATTAAAAACAGCTTTTCCACATCAATTGATAAATCTTCATTCCTCGTAAAAGCATTGTACTTCAGTTTTGTCTTCTGAAAGTTCATTTTTAATCCCATTCCTTCTACGCACTTTCTCAGAAAGTTCCTGGATCTATACTCTATAGCTCAAAATGACCCATTTAAAAGACCTCTTGAAGGGTTCTTTGAAATATTTTTTTGTTTCTTTTCAAAAAATAAACAGAAATAAACCGGGTCGAAATCGTCGAAATCGGTTCCCTTTGACCCCCAAGAAGCTGTTCACCTGGTGACCCGTTTCCCCCTCTGGCTACAGCACAGTAGCACATAGTCACTAGCAGTCGCTATTTTACCTGTTTAACTATCATGTTTATCCTTCGGGTACGTTGATACCAAAAGTGGGCCGCAAAAATTCCTCTTCCAGGGCAGTTTATGGATATGCCAGTCCGCCACTGAACCACAGGTTATGTGTTGCCCATGCTCTGCCTCTACACTACTGGCCACCCAAAATGCAACACCAAGAAGGACACCTGAGATCAGCTAAACCAGATTTACTGGACACGCAACAACGAACCTAAAAAATTCAGAACGATTGAGCTTACGAGCCTGTGCATCTTGCGGAACACATGAACATCAATAGTTCGTGTAGTCTCCATAGCTGGCAAAAACGGCCGCTACACGCCGCAGCATCCGAACGAAAGGGGCTTTGGATGTGGGCTTGGGATATGTCGGCCTGGGCTGCTTCCACGAATACCCCAGTTCGCTGGGCGTAGCCGCGGGTGGTGCTGCCCGCCCGGGCCACTCGTTTGCCGATCAGCGACCAGACGCGTTCGATGGAACGCCATATCAGGGGAAGAGGCGGGCCACGGCACCAGTGCCACCTGGTGGGCCGTGAATAATTGTTGCACGATGAGTGCCACGTGCAGGCGCGCTTTGTCCTGTTGAAACGTGGCCGCTGGCAGGTCCTGCAGGTAAGGGAGGAATACAGGCTCCAAAGGCGTCGGAGATGGTGCGGTGGCTGTTGAGTGTACCGTCGATGCGTACCAGAGGGGTGCGGGTGTCATATCCATTTGCGCCCCAAACCATTACGCCAGGCAATGGACCCGTATAATAATTGCATGATACAAGCGTCACTGAGTCTCTCGCCGCAGTGCTGCCACACGCGGATCCTACCGACCAATTGTGGTGCGCAGACAGAAGCGGGATTCGTCGGAGGAAAGCCAATGTCGTAGGCTGCCATTCCGTAGTCCGGGTACGGCGTTCAATGGCCCACTGCTGCCGCGCACACCGGTGGTGTAACGTCAATGGTAATCGGAGCAATGGGCGCCGTGCGACGGGTCATTCGGCAGACGACGTCGAACGGTACGTGCTGACACAGGTTGTTGCACCAGCACACCCTAATTCCTGCGCTAACGTTCGTGATGTAGCGGTGCGAGCCGTCAATGCCCGCCGCACAACATGCCGGTCCTCTCGTTCGGTGGTGTGTCGCGGCTGTGGCAATCGCTCACGTCGGTCAGTCCGACCACTCCTGCACCCACCGAATCCATGCTCGTCTATCACTGTGGCAATGGATGTCTGGGCCCACGCGGCGACGCCAGTGTCTCCAGTACGATAAGCCGCTGTGCGTCGATAAGCCACTATTCGTCCTCTGTCGAACTCCGAGGCGTGCTGGAATGACTGCCGTATTCTGCGACGAGGCATCAGGAAGCTTCTCACGCACAGGTCCGGCGGCACAATACATTTCCACTACTTACACCCCGCCTTGTGTGCACCCTTCTTATAGTGCTTCTCGGAGAGCGCGCCGAGCGCACATAGGTTGCATATGCCCAGCAATGCTAATCGTTTGCATGTCCTCTCGCGGGCGGCGCATGCTGCGAATTTTAGGCCCGGCGGATGCTTCCTTTTTAGTGTTGCAGCTTGGGTGGCCAGCAGTGTAGAAACAAAAAAAAAAGTTGTTGTTTTTCTGTTTGATTTTTACGTATATATATAAGAGATACCATGAAATCCATTTCCACGATTTTTCATATGTTTTATAGGTCTAATCTTCTTGATGAAGCTTTTCGCTTTATGCGAAAGGAACGTTTATTTGTACATCTGTGTTTAGGTAGATGTGGAATCGAAAAATTTCCTTGTGAATCAAAATGGAAGGAAGTATGATCAAGATTTCTTAATTTTTACCTTTCTTGCAGTTTCTTAATTTTTCTGAACCAGTTTCTTAAATTTCCTGAACCAGTTTCTTAATTTTTTCTGAGCCAGTTTCTTAATTTTTCTGAACCAGTTTCTTAATTTTTCTGAACCAGTTTCTTAATTTTTTCTGAACCAGTTTCTTAATTTTTCTGAGCCAGTTTCTTAATTTTTTTCTGATCCAGTTTCTTAATTTTTCTGAACCAGTTTTTAATTTTTCTGAGTTCCCTTCTGGGAGCCTCATTTGGAGAATAATACACAATACTGTTCTTCCGTGAATACGGTATGTTATTTTCTTTTTCTAGAGGGAAACTCACGATAATGAAAATATTGCAAAGTGGAGTTCTTTAAAGGGTTTTTTCGTAAGGACAAATTTTTTTGCTCAGTACTTTGGTAACAAGCATTTTATTTATTTATTTTTTAATTTCTGACTTGTACAAGCTAGCATAGTCAATTTCCACGTAATTGATTAGTTCTGCATTACTCGGTTTGATTTTGACTATGGACGAATTACATTTATCACTGATTGTATGCTTTACGTTCTTGTATAGATGTGTGTGTTTGGAACGAGTTCAGCCTGGGAGGGTTGGCCAGGTGCTTCATGTACTTTCTAAGATTATTGTTGACATACAACAGTAAGAAATTCGGCGTTTTTCGTTTTTCTTTATTTTTTTCATATGTATATGTACTGCATTAAAGTGGAATAAAAAAATAATCGCTACTCTTAAATTTTTTAAACGAGATAAACAGGTTGATATTAGTAAGACTAAAAGAAAAAGAAAGTACTCTTTTTTAAATTGTGACCTGCTACAACAGAGCTCAGGAATTTTGTTGAAATTAGTTGCCAAAGGTGATAGCGAATGTTTTTTCGTCACAATGTTATTATTATTTATTGGGACCACAGTGAGCAACTCGATGGATTATAAGGCAGTGGGCCGTCCCCTAATTTAGGGCTACTGGTTTCAGGGAAGGGAAGGGTCCAGTGCCGTAAGACAAACTCAACATCCATGCTTCACGGGATTCGAACCCAGGAACACATCTCGGACGAATGGTCAGAAGCCAGAAATTAGACCACTGTGCCATCCACGATATTTGGTGTTGTGCCACAGTATTTTGATATAAAATAAACTAATGAAAGTACGGTGGGTACGCACAGAAAAACATAACAAAGGTGGTTGGTTGATTTATTTGTATGGCGCAAGGACCATGGCTGTTGCCAAAAGAGCGCCATGCAACAAAGGTGACTGGCGCCCGGTGGTAAGATGTATAATTTGCGCCTCTTGCGAGAAAACAACAACACAGAAGATTGAGAAAGAGGTTTCGGGAAGAATGACTTGATACATAAGTATACATATCACTACAGCTGTTCTCTGAGATTCAAGAGGTTAGCTCCAAAAAGAAATACAAACTTCCAGATATTTTTACTTATTGTTGTCGCATCAAACTTCTCCCATTTACAAAGCGATCTTGACATACAACTCGTGCTTCCACTAATATCCATTACACGCCGTACACAAGATCTTCTATACTTCATACTCATAATCTTTTCTCATGCAGACACTCCTGAATCTGATCCACCCATGTCTTCCTTGGCCTTCCTCTGCCTTTCCTTCCTGCCACTTGGGCTGAAAAGATTTTCTTAGTAAGCATTTCATCACTCATTCTTTTCAACATGTGCCAAACCACCGAAGCATATTGGTCTCCCCACCTTGCTAACAACATTTTGCTTCACATCACACAACAGCAATACATCTTCATTCCTCACACAATCAGATCGTGTCTTGCCACAAACCCCACGTTTGTAACGCATGTTCTCCAGCACACAAACGACTCCTATGTTTCTTCTGCAGTACCCAGGTTTCACTACCATACATCAGAGTAGAAACAATTACACTTTCAAACACCACAGCCATGCAGGACTCTCTAGAAGAACTTCCATCATTCCTGTGAAAACCTCCCAGAGCAGCTATGACTTTCAAAGAAGAATTCACTCGCCTACTGACTTCCTCACTCACATCCAGCTTGTTCTCTCTGTCAAACATGCTTCCTAAATACACAAACTCACTCACCTGGTCAATCACAGTGCCATTTATACTTACATTACATTCAGTGCTACCCATTCCTCTCTCAAACACCATAACTTTGGTTTTTCCCTTATTTATACTCAGTTTGAATTTCATGCAAACTTCGTACATCCGAGTCAACAAATCTCCTAGCTTCTCTGTTTCTAAGGGTTGTTTAAGACCTAGGGTGCGACACTCCCTTCCTGAAATCCTCTATATATGATCATGATCAAGATAAAGGTGGAAGTGACTTGATCATGATCATATATAGAGGATTTTAGTAGAAGGGAGTGTCTTACCCCAGGTCTTAAACAACCCTTAGAAATGAGGAAGTTAGGGAAGATTTGGGCTAAAGCGCGCCTGATAGGGAAAGTGACACGGAAGCAGAAGTAGAAAGGGGGAGAAAGACGCCTCTTATTTATTACCCAGGGGGGCAGCACCCGAAGGGTCCAGACGGCTTAACGTGCCCACTCCGACGCGCGGCGGATATTTAGTGTGATCGAGCATTCGTACCTGCCTGCGATCGAACCTCAGGTCCTTTCCGCGGCAGTCACGAACGTTGCCCACTAGGCCACCCGCGGCCGGAAGTGACTTGAGTATCGCTAAGCACCTACCAGAGGAAAGTTTGTTCTGTTTCTGTATTGAATATATTCTGAAGAGTTTATTCAAAGCAAATTTAATTTCATATATCATAATAAGTTTAAAAAGCATTTTATTTTAAACTTTAACCACGATTAGACAGAGAAAAAAAGAGTATATGTTATGAATTTGTGCCGGAGCCGAATCAAGAAGTACCAAACACGCATGGCACCTATCTAAATGGCGAATTAAAAATAAAAATAAAAAATTTGCGCAATTCTGGTGGCTGAGTGGTATGAGGCACTGGCTTCTGACCGTTCGTCCAAAATGGGCCCAGGTTGAGGAGTCTCGGTGAGGATTGGGTGATATATTTGTCTTATGGCCCAGGAACTATGAGAAGTTGCCCCAAATTAGCGAACGGAGCGACTGCCTATATATATAGCTCTTAGAGTTGCTCGTGGTGAGTCGTTAACTCCGCAACAAAAAAAGAAGCTGTCTACCTTCCTTGAAAGAGCCACCTAGTTGATGTGCGAAAAGCTTGGAAAGTTTTACAGAAGGTAGAGTCGAAAGTTCTGAAATATTTGCATAAACGCAATGTGCTGCGGCAGGTATGTCAAGCGTGTTTAAACTAATTCAAGTCGCGCACTGCTGTCAGTCGAAAAGGGATATAAAGTGATTACAGTCGTTAAGCTTTGAACAGCATTGCATGTCGTCGTTCTGATTGTGGTTGCCAGACGCCTAAAAGATGAACAGCCACAGCCGGCTAATTAGGGAACTTTTGCTTTACGAGGTTTTGAACTCGGCAATAACGTTGCTCAAACAACACGAAACATTTGTCATGCGAAAGGGGAAGGTCTCCGTGGACCACAGCACCACAACCAGATGGTTCAAGAAATTTCAGCTCAGGTGACAGAAACCCTCGACGATCAGCCAAAGGTCAGGTAGGCTGCGAACCGTATTGGATTCGGAGGCCAAGTGCGTCAGAGCCGTAAGAGGCAGTAAATCCGACAACCAGCACTCAGAGATTATCAGGCGAGCTGGGCATATCAAAGACCACCGTGGTTCTTCATTTTTCAAGACCCTCTGCAAGGTTCGTGCAGGAGCTGCCGCATTGTCTCTTACGAACTGACGCCAGTTGAGAAGCAAACTGGCTAGTGGATGTGCACAAAAACTCTTAGAAAACACTGCGCGGTGTGCGTTTCATGCAAGAGAATTGTTACGTACAATGAAAAAGTGGATCTACGTCCGTGATTCTAACACACAACGGCAGATGGTTGAGCCAGGACCAGCTTCTAGAACCTGTTGCCAAACGTGGGAGCTTCAAGCACAAGGTGATGCTCTGCGTCTGGTGGAATTTCGAGAGGATAATCCATTAGGAATTTGTTCCAGACGGTCGGACCATCAACGCCAACTTCTCTACTCTGAACAGCTGGAGCGGATGCTGGTCGTTTTTAGAGGAGAAGTACCCGACACTGGTGAACAAGAAAAGCGCGCTCTCCTACAGCAGGACAATGCTCGGCCCTAATACCGCCGCGAACGACTCAGACTCCAAGAACTTGAGGGGCATCGAACTGATACCTTACCTAACATATAGTCCGGATCTTGCTCCGTCGGAATATTACCTGTTCCGGTCCATGGCCCACTTCCTTCGCGGGCGGCACTTCAACAGCCAGGAGGAGATGGCAGCTGGGGTGAAGGGAGTTCTTCACCTCGAAGGACAAGAACTGGTACCTTGCCGCGGAATCGAAGAATTAGCAGACACATTGCTAAAAACGGTACAACACAGTCATGTCCTATACTTTGATTGCTAGTCTTAGCTTTCGTCGTAAAGATACGTATGAAGACCTAAAAAAGTGATCCAAATATTGCAAAACTTTTCGACTGCCCCTCTGTAGAATCCAACAACTGGCAGACAGATGGCTAAAGACGGTGAACACGATGTAATATACTTAGAATTCTAGTCAGCTTTCGTCGGAAAGGTACCATTATTGAAGACATAAAGTGATGCAAATATTGCGAAACTTTCTAGAAGCTCACCCTCTGTATTTTTATTTTTCGCCAAGAAATATGGATCATTAGTATAGTAGTTATTATACTATTTTGATTATAATAGGTGTACAGTTCCTATACTTATTAAGAAAACAAGAGTTCAGCATATCTATTTGCCAAGGAAATTTTCTGCATGTAAAAAGCGTATATTTCCATACTATAAAGAGGTTCTTGCTACCTGGTGTATTTCCAACATTAGCAGCAACATCATTTCAACCTTATCCAGCGTCCCCATAAATTCGCATCCGAAGGGCATGTGTCCCCTTCCTTTCCCATTCGCTGCTACTCCTTTTTGGTACGCGTACCCCGGTTGAGAAGCACTGTGGTAAAAGATACAAAACATTTGAAAACTTGTTATATGGAGTTTCCGAGAATTTGGTAGCCCATAATAAAAGGTGAGATAACGTGATTTTGTTTAGAAACAGCTTTCAAATAATTTTAGAGGGAGCGTCATACCCAAGAGCCGGTAAGGCAAGCGAGGCTTCGGGGCGTCTTCTCTATAGGCGGGTGTCTTTAACAATGCACGTTTTGTGGAATTTTAAATGTTGCCTACGTGGGAAAATGAAATATTTCTGGAGCTTCTACATCCCTTATGTCGTAATATAGCAGAGAGCAAGGGAGCGGTTTTTACCCCAAAACAGGACTGACTAATTTATCTTTTCCTCCCTCTTTGGCCGCATGCTATCTTGCTTTACTTCTCATCTGTCAGTGCATCTCTTCCACTTCATTCTCTTTTTCTCAGCAAGCGAAACACGCTTTGATGTTTATTTGACTGAAGAAACATGGTAAAAGTTTATTTATCTTCCACGTAATGCTGAATTTCTCCGTTAAACAAAGGAAGCAGCTGCTTGCGGTAACAGTTAACGGTAGGGCGGAGATTTTACTCTCTAAAGATTTTACTTGAGGCCCTATTTCTTTTTTTTTCTTTTTTTTTCCGCATGAATAAAATGCATGAAGGGCATTGGGAAACTTACTTGCGCATTTTTTATCACTGTGATTCTGAGTAGAGAGAAGCAGCGCCGATTTGACTGGTGCACCTAATAATTTTACGAGAAGGAGCAGTTTCCTGTACAATATTTCTTAAGGTGAATGAAATCACCATTTATCCATTGACAATTTGTATTATGAAGTACTTGAAAGATACTAAAACACCTTATCTCTAAATTATTGGAAGTGGAATGTGGAGCAGAACAGCCAAATACAAAGGGGGTCTTGAAAGTAATGCCTCCTCCTTAATAACTGTGCTTTGAAATTTTTGAAGTGATTTTAAAGGAAACTGCACTGACATGTACTATGATATGTTACCAATGTGTGAACAAACTTCTTTCAGGAGACCGGAAAGTAAAGATCATGAATGACGAGAGAGAAAGCAGCGAGGCCGTAAGAGGTGAATTCCTGGAAAAAGAGGGAATGTGAGGCTCCAGAAATCCACAGAAGACTCCTGGCGGTGTATGGAGCTGCGTCAGCTGCCACAATCGTAATGTCCGAAGATGGATGAAGAGGTTTTGAGAGGGAGAAAAAGATTCAGTGTCGGACAAACAACGGAGTGGAAGATCCGCACCTGCAGTGACAGATGCCAAGAGGCAACTTGAGTGAGAGACCCTCATCACATCTGATCGTCGTGTCACCATCCCAGGAGTTATGTGATGCAATTCATTATATTGGGTCATAATGCTATGGAAGCATTAATTAGGGATCTGAGCTACAGAAAAAAATTGTTCAAAGTGGATTCCAAGAAACCTAACCCGTGAACAATGTGAGCAAAGGGTGGACATGTGCCGGAACTCTCTTGGACTGTTATGAGATGGAGGGTGAGGCGATGCTTTTCTCTGCTGCGCAGTGACGAGGAGTGAAACCTGGGTGTGTCTTTCATGACCCAGGAAACAAAACGTGTGTCAATGGAATGGCACCGCAAATTTACCTCACCTCGACAGAAGATGGTGAAAACAACTCGTTCCCGCGGGGAAAGTGTTGGTGACAATTTTCTGGGACAAACGTGCGTGTCATTTTGACTGATTTCGCTTAAACGGGGTGCAACAATAAACAATGCTCACTATGTGCAGACACTGAAGAAGCTAAAGGAAGCTATCAGAAGGAAAAAGACGTGACATTCCACTTCACAGTGTTATTTTACAGCATGATAACGCACGTCCCCACACCTCAATGGAGATTTCACAGGCTATTGCCAAAATGGGTTGGACGGTGATGCGCCAACCCCCTACAGTCCTGATTTGGCTCCCTCAGACTTTTTCTTGTTTTCCCTTTTAAGAAAAACACCCTTCGCGGGGAACATTTCGACGATGGCTGTGAACTCATGGGTGAAACGACAGCCTCAGGAATTTTTTCAAAATGGATTTTACCAATGGGTTCAAGGATGGCGGAAATGTATAGAAAAGTGATGGATAATACTTTGAATAGGCTAGCATTAATAACAATATGTTCCAAGCATTTTGCCACCAAGGATTTCACATTTTTTGGCTGCTACAAATAAAAATATTATGAAAAGGGACGAGAGCATTACTTTCAGGATGCCCTTTGTACCACGTGAGTATGCTAAATTCAGAAAGCATTATGCAAGATTTTCTACAGGGAAAAGTTTACAAAAAGAGCGCCAAATCTGCATTTGCAGCGGGGAGCAAACGCGACATAGAGCCGGCGCTGGTCATACCACTAAGACGACAACTATTGTGCCATTTTTTCTAGGCAAAACATAGTAAAAATTTTGCAGCACCTGCGAAGAAAGCGCAAACTGTTTAGAAAAAATCTAACCTAAGCCTAAGCAAAAGAAGTAATATGAAAAGGCCCCATTGTACACCACACTTATTTTTTTGACAGCTATCACTGTTTCCTTGCAAGAAAACATAAACCTGAAACGTTAATTTCTTGTTTTGCGAAAATCCTTTCACTCGAAGTAGGTCTACTCGTCCTTGGAGAGGTAAAAGGTATAAGCCGTTCTGCCAGGCGTTCGGTAGAGTGCGCCTGTTCGTGTTGATTTATGCGCAGAAGGCTCATGTTCACCTGAAGAAATGTAAAACGTTTGACGCATTACTCTTTCTTTTCGTTCTTTTCCTTTTTTGATATTTCTGAAGACGCGAGCCGAAATAAACATGTTTTATCTTCGGCAAAGGAATTCAGTAGATACCGTTGGTTCACCATAAAAGAGACCAGCTTTTCTCTAAAGAAAAAATAACAGAAGCTAAATAAAATAATAAGAGAGCAATAAAACTTCACTTGCTACGTACGCTCAGCTTCTGTCATTTTCCTCTGTCTGTGGATACGTAAAGGATGTTTGAGAACCTGCAATATTTAAGGACAGCCTCACTACTTTTACCTAAGCTAACATTAATCACCAAAACCGAAAGGTCTCCCAGCAGCCGTGTAGCATGTCTTTAATTTTTGTGCCGAGCAGTGCTCGAAACGGAAATTTTGAAGTGCCGGTGTGCTCAAATTTAGCTAAAAATCATCCAGAAAAAATGCTTTTGGCAGAAAATCTTCAAAACTTGAAAAGTAAAAAATATTCCTAGAAGAAAAACTCCTTTGTTTGGAAATGTAATTGACAATTCCATGGAATACTATTGCACCATTAGTCAGAAACGATGGCGGTGGATTTCAGTTGGTTGGTTTTTGGATCCAGCGGGCATTACTTATGTTACATCGAGGACTAAGGTTAGACATGTTTAGAACGAGGAGTCCCTACCCCGGGACCAACGGATTAACGAGACTTCTGAATCTCGGCTAATCATTAGTCATTCAAATGGACTTGAACTCAGAACTTTAAGGTTCCGAGCCGAGAAAGCAGCTCCCTTCCAATAGAGACTGTCATGAAGTAGAAAGTCGGGCAATTAGAATCTCCACAATCAGAATGAATATGCAGTCTTAAATTAATACCAATCTCCCCACCTTTGAAAAAAAAGGTATGAAGTGGAAAAAGTTTATATTTATTACAAATTTTGAAGATGATAATTCGATTTTTGGTGTAAATGTGACAAGGATGGTAAGTCAGATAATATCCGAAAACTTGAAAATTTGCACCAAAAATCGGATTGTCATCTTCAAAATTTGTATTATATATTGTAATCCGGTATTTCTTTCATGATTTATACTTATTTGTTGTAATACTAAAATTTGTGTTTAATCTATGTATTACTTCCAATTCTTCATTCTACGAAGAGCTCTTCAAATTGAATATACTAATTAATAACAAATTACTCCTTACTAAAAAAAAATAGTACTAATAATCGGAATTTCTTGGCGTAGAATATAAATCAAAGTTTCCAAGCTTTCGCACATCAACCAGGTGATTTTCAAGGGAAGGTAGACAGCTAACTGCAAACTGGATAATGGAACACTTTAATAATTTGAACGTGGTGACTTGACTAGACAATAAATGAATAGGCGCAAATCAGTCATTCGAAGAAAGGAGGACACGTTGGTTGGGCACGCGGTACTGTGGTAAAAAAAAAAACGTTATTTGAAGAATTGATTCCAAATCCGTGGCAACTCGAGGGAGACTTTATCATTTGCAAGCCTCGCTTGTGGTCAAGATTTCCCAGGTTTCGCGGATGGCAGAAGATTTGGATGTGGAGTATGAAGCTAATTTCTTTATATCATTCCATACAGGATCGGCGGACTTGAACTCTCTTGATAGGGCAGGAATTATTTTACCGTCTTTTGTATCCCTTTTATGTTCGTTGATTCTAATTCCAAACGAACGTTTGGTCATTCCGATGTAGTATCTCCTGGAGCCGTTCGGATATTGTAGTGGGATTGCGTAAACACCCGCCTCATTGCGAAGAGGGGCTTGTCAATATTTCTCTTAAGCATCGTACATAAAGATGTCGGAGACCTTATGCCGACACTGAAGCTCATCCTGCTGAGCGCGTTTTTGAGTTAATAGGAAACTTTTGGTATGTAGGGAATAGAGCCCAGGTAGCGAAGTTGCTGCATTGAAGGATTGACACGGCTGGTTCTGGCTTTTTCGATAAAGTTATGCATCTGGGTCGATGTATATCCTTCCTCAGTAGCCCATTCGACGATGTTTTTTAGTTCCGATTCTCTAGAACGAACATCGGAAGAGACGGCGAAGGCTCTTCTAATTCGAGAATGGAAGAAGGCCGTCTTGTAATCATCAGGGCAGAATGAACTGCGGAGTATCAGGATGGGAATCGGGGTGGGCTTATAATAGACTTCCGAACGAAAGCGGTTGTCATGCGATTTTCTCACTAAGACGTCGAGATAATGTAAGGTACCACTGCGCTCAAGTTCCATAGTGAAGCTGATCGTAGGGTGTAGCCTACATAATTGACTTCATCGAGGAAAGATGGGAGAGTCTTCTTTCCGTGAGGCCTTATGAAAAATACGTCGTCCGCATATCGCAGCCAAGTGGTAGGCCGTGGGGTGATGTTAGTGACTATATGTTGCTCAATGGGGCGAAGTATTGCTTCTGCGAAATTAACGATATAATAAAAACACAAAAATGTATACTAAATTAATGATATAATAAAAATTACGGACATCTTTAGTGAGATGATCTGGGGCTTGGGCAAGATGTGATCATGCGCTATTGCAGTGTTTCTCAAAGAGTGGTCCATGGACCACTAGTGGTCCGCGGCGGCCTATCAAGCGATCGGCAGGAAATTTCACAAGAAAAATTAATGAAGAATGTGATAATGCCTCCTCTTAAATTTTGAGTGCATGCTCGACAGGAATATCCACAGCTATCAGATAGAGCCATTAAACATCTTCTGTTCCCGACGACTTACAACTTTTGAGTTTGGATTTTGGAATTTATAGTTGAAATTAAGAGCAAGAAAAGAAATAGATTAGATGTGGAAGCTATTCAAACTATCGGTCAACCAACTGGACATAGAGTGCTTGGTAAAAAAATCGCAAACAGTAGCATCACTCTCACAGATGCTATGATTATTATTGTAGTTATTATTTTTGTTATTAGTTACTGAATCTTTATATGTGGACTTTCAGAAAAGTATTAAAATCAAAAAGAGAAAATCAAAGTATAATTGTCCATATGTCATTTTGCATATGATGTAACTTAAATTGTATGGAGAAATTTTTTTGCCGTAGCGCATGGGCGTACCTACTTGTACAATTTAGGTTGGGGGGGGGCGATTTTTGGAGAAGGTTTAAGTAATTTCTTACTTTTCGACGTTTCGTGGAGGGATGGAACCCCCCGAACCCCCTTCCCTGACTACGCCCATGCTGTGATGCTACATTGCCAATTATTTAATTAACCGAATGATCTCTTTTTAGCACGTCTTTTGTAAAAAAAAGATCGTGCTTATGTTACCGGTTTGTCCGTCCGTCTGTACCCACGATATCTCTGCAACTATTAGTCCGACTTGAAAAATTCTTTTTGCATTGGAAAGCCTGAAATAAGCGGTTTTTTTTTTGGTTTTTTTTTGTTCTTGTTTTACGATGTACAACTTCCCCGCTAGAGGGCGTAAATGCAGATGATGTCGAATTCAAAAATACGTTTTATTCCACATATTTGCTTCTAAACATGCGATTGAAAAAATTCTTTTATCTTTCGATTCCCTTTAAGTCGAAGAGTATTTTCGATATAGTTACTTTTTAAATTACGCATAGATTTTCCCGCTATTGGGCGTAAAAATTAATTACATTTTTCCCGACAACTCTTCTTCTAAAACTCCAATTTGAAAAATTGTTTCTTCAGCGAATACACCTCCTAATTTTAAATCTTTTGCGTATAATTTCAAATTTTTTGGTAAAGAATACTTTGGCCACCAGGGGGCGTAAGTGTTAATTTTTGCTTCTGATGTATTTGCCATAAAATCTGAGTCTAAAATATCGATTGAAAAAATTCTTTCTTGGACTGATGCCACTTACATCGATAAACCTTTTCGGAATATTTTCTTCTTAAAATATTCCGCAGTTTCTCCGCCAGAGGGCGTAGATGTATGTCTTATTTTTGTCAATATCTCTACTTCTAGAAGTACGATTTGAAAAATGCCTTCTTTGTTGGATAGTGTTTTCAGTGGGACATGTTTTTCATATAATTTCAAAATTTTCAAGCAATTTATAGACTTTCCGCTAGGGGGCGTAGAGGTAAATTGCGTTTTCCTCTTATCTCTGCTTCTAAATCTCCGATTTGAAAAATCCTTTCTGCACCGGATACAGCTCCTGATGGTAGGTCGTTTGCACATAATTTCTAATTTTTGTAAAAAAACGTTTTGGCCACCAGGGGGCGCAAGTCTTAATTCCCGCTTCTGATGTATTTGCAGCAAAATATGAGCTTCTAAATTCTCGATTGAAAAAAACGTTGTTTGTAGACCGATACTACTCATGTCGACAAACCTTTTAGAAACCTTTTCTTCTTAAAATAATGCATGGTTTCTACGCCAGGGGGCGTAGATGCATATCTTATTTTTGTCAATATCTCTACTTCTAAGAGTCCGATTTGAAAAATTATTTCGGTGTTGGAGAGCGTTTCCGGTGCGAAATGTTTCTCACATAAATTCATGTTTTTCTTAACGCACAAGTCTGCAATCAGAGGGCGTAAGTTTGGGAAAGGTATTATTTTCAAGCAAGAAACAGCTGAAAATAGCTTAAAATTCTACCGAAAGAAGTTAAAATTAACTGAAATTACATTTCAAGGGGGCTCGAGCTCATATCTATAAGGCCGCCTATAAATTACATAAATCAGGGGAATACTTTGGTTGTGTCTTTCCTTAGAGAGGGAGGGAAGGAGTCATCACTCACCGGCCAATGAGGGTGTCCAGCAGGTCCTCATATTATTAACCGGGGTTGCCAACCTTAGTTTCAGACAATATATTTTTCAATCTGAAATTTCTCCCAGGGAAGCTCCCCCCTCCTCCCCTCCCTTCCCGCTTGGTGGTCCGCGATAAGTAAAGAAATGCTTAAAGTGGTCCATGAGGGACCAAAGTTTGAAAAACACTGCGCTATGGACCTTATTCACCTCGCATTGCATCATGGGAAAGTTTTTCCGTTTCCGCGGACCAACAATAGTTTGTTTACATGCGTTTTCCCATTGCTTAACATGGTGTTACGTTGAAGAGGTTCAAGAAAATCGCGATTTTCGTAAATTTATTAACGACATGTCTAACTTTTGCTCATCGTATGGTTGTGTTAATAAATCCTGCCACCTAAATTGTATAGAGGAAGGAACAACTTTCCTTAATTTTCCTCTAAAAAGGACGAAATTGTGAAAGGAATGGCTGTGTAAAATGAAACGTGGTGAATTCTATTCCAGTGTACATTCTCTATATGTTCTGCCCACTTTAACAAAAAAAATATTGGATATTATGACATTACGAATCAAAGGCGGTTGAAACCTTTGTAGTGTCCCTTCGAATTTCGATTTTCAAAAAGGGGGAGGAAATTGGTGGTGGATCGGTAAATTACGACGAATTAAGTTCTACGTTCTTTCCCCAAAGAAAGAAACAAACATATCTGTAATTTCTCTATTTAATGTTACGCATTTGTTTAATTTTTAATCAGATTACCTAGTGTGCGAACCCTGGTTTCTTTCCATATTTACGTATTTGCCTGAGCTTCTAAATGTTTTGCAAAAAAGGTACCCAAGTTCATGTTTCAAATGTTTTGCCAATGTCTGACAATAAGAACATGAAAAATTAATATACCGTGTACGAGAAATGCTCTATTGAAAACATCATAATGACTAATGGCGATGCTCTCTAGCGTTATGTGTAATAAGATAAGCATCGAACACAAAATTGTCTTTGCAACTTTGATTTATTCTTCTACGAAATTAATTTCTTCTTCGCCCTGTAGCTCTATTAATTCGTTGGCAGACTAAATGACGTTAGGATTGTAAAAATTAGAAGGGATAATCAAATAACGAAAACAATGAATCAGCAGCCATGTTGGTCCGCAGAAATCCACTACTGACGTCACATGAATGAGATCCATTGGGTAGCTCCATTTCCATCATTTGAAAGGCGGAACTTATAGCTTGTGTACACCACTCTAGGAACCTTTCCGGTTTCCACACAGCTATTTCACAAGGGTACAGGACATAAGGTTTCATAAATTAATAACAAGGAACAATACACCAACTGTACTTAAATAGTATAACTACACTAGTGATCCGAAATTTCTTGGCGTAGAACAGAAATCAAAGTTTCCAAGCTTTCGCACATCAACCAGATGGCTTTCTCAAGGAAGGTAGACAGCTAACTGCAAACTGAATAATAGAACGGCTCAAGAATTTGAACGTGGTGACTTGACTTGACACTAACGAATAGATGCGAACGTAATTAGGTATTCAAAGACACCAGGCGTTATGCTCGTTTAGCATGCGGAATCATGGAAGAGGCAATCACTATTTGAAAAACTGATTCCGAAGTCAGTGAGACGCTATCATTGCACGACTCGCTGTTGGTTGTGATCTCCAAAGTTTCGCGAATGGCACTAGGAAACTTTGATTTCTATTCTACGCCAAGAAATTTTGGATCACTAGTATAGGTGTACTATTTAAGTATACATAAGGTTTCTATATTGAATAATACGCGCTCGTAAGTCAGGGACAAAAAAAAATCATTTAGTGATGGTTAAAAAAATAGTGACGGTATGTAAATTCCGGGTAAAAATAAGTGCCGGTACAAAATACTAGGAAAAAAGAAGTGCCGGTATGCCGTACCTGTGTATACCGGCCCATTTCGAGCACTGGACTGCCCAGAGCCTGGAACTAGAGTTGCCAACGTTACCTGCATCGATGCTGTTCCAAAAGAAAGATACATTAGGCCATATTTTCTTTGTAAAGTAAAAAGTAAAAAAAGACATTTTTAGACCTATTTAATTAAAAATAATTTACCTTCTTAGCCCATTTGGCACAAGTAGAAAAACAACAAAAAACATTTCTAAAATAAAAGATATCACGAAAATAAATAAAATCAGGGAAAAGCACATTTTACTCACACAGTTCCCCTTTCTAACCAAATCAAACTTGCTATCGGTAAAGTCATTCGTTGTAAAAAAAAGAAAGAAAATTGGCATTATACACTGACTACCAACAAGTAATTGGACACCCCTGCAATCGACGATATCTGCGGTCCTGATACACGTCACGGCCGCCGCCGTTAAATATCGTGTGGGAAACAACAACGCAACCAGTCGCATGCAAGATGCCACGCAGTTCGGAGCTATCTGATTTCGAGAAAGGTGTAATCGTCGGGTATCACAGAAATGGCCGATCCATACGTGACATATCCAGGTAGTTGAAGTACCCAAAATCGACAGTGGCCTACGTGATTAGCAAGTGGAAGATGAGAGGTGACTGTCGGAATGTGCACCGACCCGGCAGACCCACAAAACTGGGAGTTAGAGACCGACGGGTGCTGGCCAGAGAAATTCGGAAGAACCGCACCAAATCGATGGGCCACATCCGCGAGGAGTTTCAACAGGCATCCGGGAGTGTTCTTTCGATGAATACCATCCGTAAGGAAGCCCATCTGCTCGGTTATCATGAACTTGCTGCCGCCCACAAGCCTTTGATCACAAAGTCCTGTAGCGCTGCTCGACTAACGTGGTGCAAAGAACGTCAGTGGATCGTTGAACAGTGGAAACAGGGTCTCTGGAGCGACGAATCAAGGTTCACCCTCTACCGTTCGGATGGCAGGGTCTGGGTTTGGTGTCTGTCTGGAGAACGCCTCCTGCCGGAATGTATTGTGCCAACTGTGAAGTTCGGCGGCGGTGGAATTATGCTATGGGGGTGTTTCTCTTGGTATGGCACGGGACCCTTGGTCGCAATTCCTGGTAGACTCAACGCCGAGACCTACTGCACCATTTTGGATGACCATGCGCTTCCTACGTTGTGGCAGTTTTACGGGGTGGACCCATGTTACTTTCAGGATGACAATGCCACCTGTCATGTTGCGAGGTCCACCATGGCTTGGTATGGTGACAATGGGGTTAATCGAATAGACTGGCCTGCGCAGAGCCCATACCTTAATCCTATCGAGCACCTCTGGGACGAGTTGGAGCGTCGACTTAAGGGGTGCCCCCACCGTCCGAAATCGGTGAAGGAACTGACCTGTCTTCTCCAAGCCGAGTGGAAGAAAATACCGCTAGCCGTCGTACAACGCCTGGTTGAGAGTATGCCCCGGAGGGTCGCAGGTGTAATCGCCGCTCGTGGAGGCTCCACCAACTATTGAAGGTGAATAAACTTCGTTTTCCTTTGCTATCACAGGTGTCCAATTACTTGTTGGTAGATAGTGTATAACCTTCCCGACAGAATAAAATGATCGCTTTTAAAAAGGAAAACTCAATAGTTTGGAAGATATGGATGAGGCCTTTTTTAACAGCAAGTCACAAAGTCGCACGTTATCAATGGGCTCAGAGTCAACAAAACTTTACTGCGAAGAATTGGAAACAAGTAATTTGGTCTGACGAGTCTCTTTTTTTACGCTTTCCAACCGTAGGTTGAAGAAGCGTATATGCTCCAGCTTTTTCCGTCCGTCCGTCTGTCTGTCTGTCGGCACGATAACTCACGTAAAAATGGTTCGATTTCGATGAAATTTTAGTATGTGGTAGGGGACCACCAGGGGACGAACCCTATTGAAAATGGGTGAAGTGGGGTCAAAGGTCACGCCATAAGAGCAGGATCCATTCAATTGCCCTTATGCGTCATAACTTGCGTAAATATGGTTCGATTTCGATGAAATTTTAGTATGTGGTAGGGGACCACCAGAGGACTAACGCTTTTGAAAATGGGTGAAGTGGGGTCAAAGGTCACGCCATAAGAGCGGGATCCATTTCATTGCCTTTATGCGTCATCATCATCATTATCATCATCATTGTCAACCATTATCAATCCACTGCTGGACGAAGGTCTCCCCAAGTTTCCCTCCACAACGGTCTGTCTTGTGCCAGTCTCCTCCATGTCACCCCTGCATACTTTCGAATTTCATCCACCCATCTCCCATGTGGTCTTCTTCTGGGTCTTTTCCTGTCCCTTGGAATCCAATCTAAAATTTCGGCTGTCCATCTATGGTCTGTCCTTCTGGCAGTATGTCCAGCCCATTGCCATTTCAGGGATTTAACTCTGATCATGATGTCTTCCACTCTCGTCATTTTTCGGATCCACGAGTTCCTCTTCTTATCTCTCCTGGTTATACCAAGCATGCACCTCTCCATGCCTCTTTGAGTTGTCTGCAGCCTTTGTATGTCTCTTTTAGTTAAGGTCCACGTCTCTGCACCATACGTAAGCACTGGAAGGATGCATTGATCAAACACTTTCCTTTTAAGACATAATGGCATATTGCTCTTGAAAATTATGCTGTTTCTTCCAAAAGCTCTCCAGGCAAGTTTTGTACGCCGATTAATTTCTTCATCAATGTGACCCTCACTTGATATCTGCTGTCCAAGATAAACATACGTATCTGTTATCTCCAGTTTTTCTCCATCAATCGATAAATCTTCATTTTTTGTAAAAGCATTGAACATCACTTTTGTCTTCTGAAAGTTCATTTTTAATCCCACTTCTTTACTCTTGTCAGCAAGTTCCTGGATCATACTCTGCAGCTCTGATGGGGTAGTTGCAAAAATGACTACGTCATCAGCAAAACGAAGGTAGGTTAGATAATCTCCATTAATCTTTATCCCTTTGTTTTCCCAGTTCAGTGATTGAAAGACATTTTCCAATGTGGCATTAAAGAGCTTTGGAGATATGGTGTCACCTTGTCTCACTCCCTTTCCAATTTTTATGTGTGTTGTATTTTCAAACAGCCGAATCTTTTGCACTTGCATTTTCATAGATGTTATTAATAATATTAATGTATGCATCTTCAATACCGCAATATTTCAGAGCCGTGGTAACTGCTGATGGTTTCACCGAATCAAAGGCTTTTTCATAATCGATAAAAGCCATGCACAATGGAAGTTCATATTCCCTCGCTCTTTCAATTAGTTCTCTCAGCACATGGATATGATCTATTGTGCTGTAGCCACTCCTGAATCCAGCTTGTTCTCTCGGTTGAGCCATGTCCAGTGTTACCTTCAAGCGGTGTGAAAGAACTTTAGTGAAGATTTTATAAACCACTGATAGGAGGCTGATAGGTCTGTAGTTCCTGAGATCCTCAATGTCACCTTTTTTATGTAGCAGGATCATTGTAGCATTGTTCCAATCCTCAGGAATCTTCCCTTCATTAAGGCATCGAGTGAAAATTTGGGCGAGTACTGTTTCGATTTCTCCACTTGCTTCTTGTATGATGTCTATAGTAATTCCATCTTCTCCTGGAGCTTTCCCCCGCTTCATGTTCTTGATTGCATGAGCAACTTCTGCTGGGAGGACTGGAAGAACTCTGGTACCTTTCATGATGTCTGGAGTACATGTATCATCCCTTTCATATAATTTGGAGTAGAAATCTTTCACTCTTGTCAAAATTTCGCCTCTATTTCTTGTTATAGAACCATCTTCTTTTCGCAGAGCCATAATCTGTTTTCTTCCCTTACTGAGATGTCCCTTTGCTATCTTCAGGCTTTGGTTGTTTTCAATTGCTTTCCTCACTAGCTCACAGTTGAATTTCCTTACGTCTTCAGTGATACTTTTTCGTGTTGTCTTGCATAGCTCTATATATTCCACTTTGGAAGTCACATCTTCTTTAGTTGTCCTCATCTCTCTTCTTTTTTGCATCAACATTTTGGTTTTTCCTGATAATTTGTTCACATGCAACTTGTTCTTAGACCCAGCTAATTTTGTTGCTGTTTCCATTAGAGCTTTGGTTACTTTTCTGTTAACTTCCGAAATATCCGCTTCTTCCGATGTTAGGCCTTCTAAAGCAGAGAATCTGTTCTTCAGTTCCAACTTGAAAATATTATGGTGTTTTTTAAGGTTGGTTATGTCAATACATTTTGTTTGTCTTATGAGCTTGCCACGTTCCAGTTTAGTGTTGAGGTGCATCTTACATCTCACCAATCTATGGTCACTACCTGTGTTGAACTTGTTCAGGACACTGCAGTCTTCGATGACGAATTTTTGTTACACATAATAAAATCAATTTCACTTGTCGTCCCAATTGGATGTCTCCATGTCCATTTCCTGTGTGGCTTTTTCTTGAAAAGGAGTTCAAGATGAAAAATCCTTCTGCCTCTGCAAACTCAACGAGAGTATTTCCACGCTGGTTTCTGTTGCCGTGACCGAATTTCCCTACTGAAGTTTCATTCTGTTGCCGTTGCCCTATTTTTGCATTGAAATCTCCCATAATTATCTTCAAGTGCTGCTTACCTTTATTATTTAGATGACGAATTTCCTCATAAAATTCTTCAATTTCTTCTTCAGGATGACTTGTGGTGGGTGCATAAGTTTGAATAATCTGAGCCTGGTATCTTCTCGATAGTTGGATAACGAGTCGTGCAGCTCTGTCAGAGGAACTTTCAACTTCTACCACTTTATCCTTCAGTTTCTTGTTTATTATAAATCCAACAATACTAGTTCTGCCAGTATTTGTCCCACGATAATAGAAGAGATGTCCACTTTCCAGTTTAATGAGATCTTCTCCTTTTCTCCTTACCTCACTTAGCCCGACGATGTCCCACCTGATCCTTTGTAGTTCCTCTTCCAATTCAAGAAGCCTTGAATCAGAAGATAGGGAGCGTCCGTTATAGGTAGCCAAGGTCAGCATCAAATGGCAGCCTAGTCCGGTCCTCCGGGGATTCTTAGCACCCTCTGCCTTCATGTCGCACTGGCCGCTGCCTTGGCCAGGTACATTCCAGCTGCCGGAGACTGAGGGCCAAGATTTAAGTTGTAGAGTCATTTTGGAGGTGTTTGGCCATAACTCACCACGCTGGCCAAGCGGGTTGGTGAGTGTGGGATAGCATTTCCTCTGATCCCGATGGTATAGTTATACCGCTATTGGCGGTCGTCAGAGCCCCTTTAGTGGGAACAGGATGCACCACGAGAAGGCGGGGTTGACATTTGTCAAGGAGAGGCTGTGATGTTACGCATCACCTGACCTTACATCCCTGGAAATAAATCCCGCCCTTATGCCATGCGTCATAAGATGCGCAAAATATGGTTCAATTTCGATGAAATTTCAGTATGTGGTAGGGAACTATCTGGGCACGAACCCTGTTGAGAATTGGCAAATTGGGGTCAAAGGTCAGGCAGGGCATAAGGGCGGGATTTATTCCATTGTCCTTATGCGCCATAACTTGCGTAAAAATGGTTCGGTTTCGATGAAATTTTAGTATGTAGTAGGGAACCACCTGGGGACGAACCCTATTGAAAATGGGCGAAATGGGGTCAAAGGTCAGGACACTGGAGTGGGATCTGTTCCATTGCCCTTGTGCATCATAACTTACCAAAATATGTTTCGATTGCGACAAAAAGTTATCATGTTGTTCCGGAGGTAAAGTGAACCGGTTCTGTTGAATATCAACGAAATGTGGTCAAAGGTCATTGCACAAAAGCATGATTTATTCCACAGCCATTATTCTCATAACTTGCGTAAAACTGCTTCTATTGCGACAAAACTTTGGCATGTTATTCTTGAGGTGTACTGAACCGGTTCTGTTGAATATCATCGAAATGGGGTCAAAGGTCAGGACACATTAGCGAGATTTATTCCACAGCCATTATCCTCATAACTTGAGTAATAATTTCTGGTATGTTGGAAAGCGTATCATAATCAATGCATTGCATGATTTTACTAACTTGTTTGTTTGTACTCTAATGATGGGAAGCGACGAGTGCATCGCAAGCCCAGTGAAGCCATTAATCCTGATTGTGTCGAAGGTGTTGTTCAAGCTGTAGGGGGTTCTGTGATGTTTTGGGTATGTTTTTCGTACCACGAAATGGTCCCTCTCGTTGCAGTGACGAGGCATTTCAACCAGCCTGCGTACTTCCGCATTCTGAATGACGAAGTGTTGCTCTTTGCCCTACATCTCCAGGAGCAGCATCATATTGACACTCGTGTCTTCCAAGACGACAATTGTCGTGTGCACAGGACTAAAACTGTGACTGAGTGGCACGACGAACAATCAGCAAGACTGCCTCATCTCGACTGGTCCGCCAAATCCCCAGATTTAAATCCTATTGAAAATCTGCGGGATCACTTAGAACAGAAGGTGAAACGCAGGAATAGTCATCCACGTAATCTAACGGAACTTCGGGACCAACTGACGCACGAGTGGCTGCAAAACGATGTTCAATACATCCACAACCTCGTGGAGTCACTACTAACCGGATTCATGTTCTTACCAAGGCAACAGGCGCCGTCACCAGTTATTAGGTAAATTCTGCCAGGGGTTACTCATTTTTTTGCCCGATGGGCTTATATGAGCTGTGTATTACTTGCAGTGTAGCGGCATGCCTCCTGAGCCCTTGGTAATGGTGGAGTTCCTAGGGTACAGCCCCGTTAGACCCCCCCGCACACCACCACCACCACCTTAATCCGGCCTTACATGCGTCCGACAATGGGTCTTAGAATGCCTGTACATTACCAGATGTAGGTTGTAGCATCGGATCACCTGCAATAGATTCCAAGCACGCTCAGTTGGGTTGTGACCCGGTAAACTGAGCGGCTTGAGAGAATGGATAATTCATTATTATGTCCCTGAAATCAATTTACAAACTGTCGGGCCATGTGAAATGGCGCTTTAACTTCTTTATAGGCGCCGGAGTGGTCTGGATACACTATCACTCTGAAAGAGGTGTACTTAATCGGCGACACTAGAAAGGCAAGCTCTGTTTTTGAGCAGCTGATTCACTGTGAGCATTGAAACCAGAGCGTGCCGCGCAAGCAATCGCCAAACCACACTGCCACCACATCCAACCTGAAGATCACCAACTGCGCATTCTTGTGCTAGCCTCATGCTGATTTCTACAAATGCGAAATTTTCGATCAACATGTTGCTGGCAACAGGACTCATCTGACTAGGTAACAGATTTCCACATGTCAGTCGTACAACGTTGAAACTGACGTGTCCATGCAAGATAGTGGCGCATCAAACGGAGGCGACGCTCCACTCCAAAGCAGATTTTTTAATTTAAGGGTTTAACGACCTCCGTGAGCAACACAATGGCAATAAGCAGTCTCGCGTCCCTAATTTAGGGACGTTGGTCCTGATATAGAGAGCCAGTACCGGCCGACAAACACAACATCCAGTGGATTCACAGGATTCGAACCCGGACTTTTTCTCTGAAGAATGTTCAGAAGCACGAACGTATTTATACTGAAGAGTAATTGAATTAGAGACAGCTGGCGTTATGCAAATGTAGCGCTGTGGGCGGCCCTGTAAACGGAAGCGACATGACGTATGCAGCGATCCAACAATATAAGGAGTGATGTGACGGAAATCAGTAAGAGTCGAACCCAGTATGTGTAAGACGAAGGATCTAAGCGCATTTGATAGTGGGCAAATTGTTGGGGCCCGACGAATGGGTCACTCCATCTCGGAAGTCGTGCAGGCACTGGGATTTTCACGAGCCACTCTGTCACGGGTGCACCGTGAGTACATCGAATCCGGTAAAACCATCCCTGTAAGGGCCAACTGCCGTGGACAACAGTGTGTGTATGAGCGGGGTCATCGTCGTCTATCTCGCATTGTAACAGTGGATAGACGGGCCACAGTGCAAGAAATCACTCGGCAATTTAACGCTGGTGCACAAAAACATGTAAGCAGCCACGCCATCCAGAACCATCTCCTCGCTATGGGGTACAGAAGCCATCGTCCCACGAGGGTACCGCTGCTGACCGCACATCACAGGGTACAAAGATTAGCATGGGCGCGGGAACATCGCCACTGGACCCTAGATATGTGGAAAAATGTTGTCTGGACTGATGAGTCGAGGTTCACGTTGATACATGCGGATGGCAGGATACGAGTACGGCGCAAACTAAAGGAAGCAATGGATCCTTCTTGCCAGCAGGGTACTCTTCAAGCTGGTGGGGGTGGCATTCTCGTCTGGGGACTGTTTACTTGGACTGAAATGGGACCCCTGGTACGTGTGACATCGTCCCTCACAGGTCAGCGTTAATGGGACATCCTGGACGACCATTTGCTCCCGTTTATGCGTCTTCAGCATCCTACTGGTGACCTCATCCTGCAAGAAGACAATGCACCGCGCCATCGCTCCCGAATTGTATCCGAATGGTTGAATGAACACTCCACCGACGTGACCTCGCTTCCTTGGCCAGCTAGGTCACCTGACCTCAATCCCATCGAGCACATCTGGGATGCTATCGAGAGAGATGTTCGAGGTTCTGACCCTCCTCCATCAAACCTTCGTGAACTGTGGAGCTTGTTCAGGGGTCGTGGATCCGTATGGCTTCCCAACGCTTCCGGTGTCTTGTCGAGTCCATGCCGAGACGAATCGCCGCCGTCATCAGGACGAAAGGTAGTGCTACACGTTACTAGACAGGTATCTCTAATTCAATTGCTCTTCAGTGTAGGGGGGGGGAGTAGCTCTTCCGAACGTGTTTCGTGTTTTTAAGTTTTTCGTTAAAACAGAAAAATAAAGTAAAAAAGTTTCGAAAGATTACAGTTCTCTCGTTTCTTCCTACTAAATCTCTTAAAAAAATTAATAAGAAATTGTGTATTGATTGATACAATGCCGGTGTGTGTGCGTGTGTGAAACTTTAATTCCTGAATAACACACCAAACATAAATGGAAGCACCAGGGTTTCATCCGTATAAGAGATAAACTAATTTAGTTTATAGCGTGTTTTCGACTTATTTATTTATCATCTTTTACCAAGAGAAAATAAAAATAATAAAAACATTTTGCGGATGATTGACAGTTGGCATTCACTGTCAATGCCCACACTTTCAAATGTGTTTCCATGGTGACAAAATGAATACACTAGAGCAAAAAAAAATCTTTGTTCAGAGTTCTCATAATATGGCTTTTGGCGGTTTCGTTTCACGGGAACCAATATTAGGCGAAATATTTTGCTTGCGAAAAAAAATATACCTCAATCAGAATCTAATTGAAAGCTAATTAAGACTGCTGTAAACAAGCTACTGATTAGGGTTAACAACAGACAAGAAAATAAGATATCAATATTATACTCAAATATTTCAGTTGCTGAAAAGTAAAAATGCACCACTTGACATACAGGGGTTGGACAGAATAATGTGAACACCTAGGAAAAGAAGGTTTTACATACCTAGTAGGGTGAGGGACCATCTTTGGCATTCAAAACTGCCTGAATCCTCCTTGGAATGGACGCATACAAATCCTGGATGGTGGTTAGTGGGATGTTACACCATTCTTCATGCAGAAAGAAGGTTTTACGTACCTAATAAGGTGTGGGACCACCTTTGGCATTCGAAACTGCCTGAATCCTCCTTGGAATGGAAGCATACAAATCCTGGATGGTGGTTAGTGGGATGTTACACCATTATTCATGCAGAAAGAAGGTTTTATGTACCTAATAGGGTGTGGGATTACCTTTGGCATTCAAAACTGCCTGAATCCTCCTTGGAATGGACGCATACAAATCCTGGATGGTGGTTAGTGGGATGTTACACCATTATTCATGCAGAAAGAAGGTTTTATGTACCTAATAGGGTGTGGGATTACCTTTGGCATTCAAAACTGCCTGAATCCTCTCTGGAATGGACGCATAAAAATCCTGGATGGTAATTAGTGGGATGTTACACCATTCTTCATGCGGAAGGAAGGTTTTACGTACCTAATAGGGTGAGGGACCACCTTTGGCATTCAAAACTGCCTGAATCCTCCTTGGAATGGACGCATACAAATCCTGGATGGTGGTTAGTGGGATGTTACGCCATTCTTCATGCAGAAAGAAGGTTTTACGTACCTAATAAGGTGTGGGACCACCTTTGGCATTCGAAACTGCCTGAATCCTCCTTGGAATGGAAGCATACAAATCCTGGATGGTGGTTAGTGGGATGTTACACCATTATTCATGCAGAAAGAAGGTTTTATGTACCTAATAGGGTGTGGGATTACCTTTGGCATTCAAAACTGCCTGAATCCTCCTTGGAATGGACGCATACAAATCCTGGATGGTGGTTAGTGGGATGTTACACCATTCTTCATGCAGAAAGAAGGTTTTACGTACCTAATAAGGTGTGGGACCACCTTTGGCATTCGAAACTGCCTGAATCCTCCTTGGAATGGAAGCATACAAATCCTGGATGGTGGTTAGTGGGATGTTACACCATTATTCATGCAGAAAGAAGGTTTTATGTACCTAATAGGGTGTGGGATTACCTTTGGCATTCAAAACTGCCTGAATCCTCCTTGGAATGGACGCATACAAATCCTGGATGGTGGTTAGTGGGATGTTACACCATTATTCATGCAGAAAGAAGGTTTTATGTACCTAATAGGGTGTGGGATTACCTTTGGCATTCAAAACTGCCTGAATCCTCTCTGGAATGGACGCATAAAAATCCTGGATGGTAATTAGTGGGATGTTACACCATTCTTCATGCGGAAGGAAGGTTTTACGTACCTAATAGGGTGAGGGACCACCTTTGGCATTCAAAACTGCCTGAATCCTCCTTGGAATGGACGCATACAAATCCTGGATGGTGGTTAGTGGGATGTTACGCCATTCTTCATGCAGAAACTGCACCAGGTCCTTGAGAGTTGCAGGATAACGGAATCTCTCTGTTTTCCAAAACAGACCATAGTGGCTCGATTATGTTTAAGTCTGGTGATTGGGGAAGCCAAGGAAGGTGTGAAAGTTAGACCTCATGTTTCTCAAACCGTGATTGGACATTCCGAGCTCTGCGAATTGGGGCGTTATCATCTTGATAGATAGCATCCCCTGCAGGAACAATGCCTGAGCCATTGGATGGACTTGATTGGCCAAAATGGTTTCATACGTCCTGCCAGTCATCTGTCCTTTCAAGGCGATCAGGGGACCTGATGAATACCACGATATGAACGCCTAGAGCATGACAGAACCACTACCATGCTGCACTGTTGGCAGCAGACAGTCTGGGTTGTACGTTTCTGACGGTGTTCTCCACAAGTAAACACGACCTGCGTTGGGGAATAGTGTGAATGTGAATTTATCCGACCACATTACATGCTTCCATGCATCGGCAGTCCACATTGTATGCTTCCATGCATCGGCAGTCCACATTGTATGCTTCCATGCATCGACAGTCCACATTGTATGCTTCCATGCATCGGCAGTCCACATTGTATGCTCCTGGCACCACTGATGTTGCCGTTGTGCATTCACCAGTATCACCAGAGGTTTTGCAATAGCAGCTCTTCCATGAATATCTTATTTATGGAGTTGCGCACTGTTTTCGTTGATACTGGGATCTGTAGTTACAGATTGAGCTCCGCACTAATTTTTGGCGCCGTGGTCTTCTTATTACGGGTCAGTCCTCTTTAATGCTCTCCTGCCTCTATAAGTTAGGGTCGTTTTCCAGCCACTCTTGTGTTCCGCAGATGAAGTTTTGCCATGAACACGGTATGCTGTAATGACGCTAGACACAGTTGTTCTCGATACCCCCACTACCATGGCGCCTGTTTTCACGGAAACACCAACTAGCCAGCCACCAACAATTAACCCTCTTTCGAAGTCCGTTTGGTCACTCATTTTGTCGTCACCCTGAAAGAAATTTTGCAATAAGACACTTTAAATTCACTTGAATAGGACCTTGAGGTTCTAAACAAAACTACATTGTTTAGAACCTCAAGGTCCACTATGTTGACAAAAGTCACCGGACACCCCTTCAAAAGCAAATAAACGGATCTGCTGCGTTGCTAAGATGCGCGGTACAGCTGCAAACGGTATAAAAATAAGCCTGCAGCTGACATCGATCATATCACACTGAGAGGTTGAGTGAAAATGTCGCGACGGGAGAAAACTGACTTTTTGAAATAAAAGATTGTTGGGTGTTATATTAGTGGGTTGTCTATAAGAGAAACCGAGAGGCGTTCAAACAAACCCAAGTCAACTGTTTTGGATGTACTGAATAAGTGGAAGACACATGGCGTGCCTGAAGCAGCAAAACGTATCGGCAGACCAAAGAAAATCAGTGATAGAGGACGTCGAAGCCTCAGGAGAGTCGTTACAGCTAATCGACGGAGTACTGCACAAAACCTCAGTGTACAGGTGAGTAAAAATGTTGGAACCTCGGTATGCACACGTATCATTCGCAGAGAACTTCATTCCATGGGTTAAGAGAGACCCTTCGCTGAATATGACATTACTCCACTCGTCAGGGATGGCACCAAGATCAGTCTAATGACTCCGTCGTCTTCCGACTCTCAATCGGTTATCGTCGGCGCTGAGACAGAAGAGAGACCCGTCGTTGAATACACTATTCCATTTGTCCAGCCGCACATGTCTGGTGCGGCGCTACTGCAACCTTGGGCGAAGATGTGCTGCCGTGAGTGGCAGTCGTTGCAATGGCTGGCGAGAGCGTTAACCTGCCTCAGCTAATCTGTGATCCACAGTCCGTTCCGATACTGGGATGTTTGTAACTACCTCCGCACTTCGTCAAATATCTTCCACTGTGGATTGTAGAGCTGCTACAACTTGCGGTCGAATGTGGTGATCGAGGCGTTCGAACGTCCGCGTGAATGCACCAGCCTCACTACGTTGAAGTTCGTTACTTTCTTTCAATAACCGTCGCCATATTCGGTCGACAGTAGTTGCATCCCTAAGCGTATTTGTCGTGAATCGGCGCAGAGACCAACCAGCTGTACGTAGCCCTTTGACGAAGTGTCTGATAAAGGTATGTATGTGATGTTAGGATTCCCAATGACGTCTCTCAAGCACTGTCGCTTAGTACACGTACTTTCGCCAAGATCATTCCGATGCATTGGTTCACAAGCAGGAATCTACCTCCTCCTTCACATCATTTTCTGCTCCCTCTCCCTCCTTCTATCATTCCTCTTTATCCATAACACTTACTCATTTCATACTCTCTTTTCAACCCCTCTCCTTCTTACTTTTCTATTTTTCTTGTTTTGGCCTGCCTTGTTAAACTTCCTATATTTTTCTCCCACCTCTGACTTCTCAAAGCCCACTAGAAGAAAAAATAATCCTAGCAGCTGTTTTATTAAAACTCGGCGGTTATGGTCTTATCCGTATTGCCCACATTCTATCTAATATATCTCTTCTTTTAAAAAAATTTCTCAATTATCATTGGAGAAGCTTTCTTCACCAGAATTAACTGCACCCGCCAAAAAGATTTAAATTCACTAATCGCTTACTCTTCAGTAACCCACATGGGTCAAGTTCAAGCCCAAGTAAGGACGACCAATTTTAGCTAGGTAGAGCCATTTTGCTCTTTTATCTCCATCAGCTATCACGGGATTGGTTGGCAACTGCAATCATTTACATAACCTAACTGTCTACACATAACCACCAATTTGGATGGCGTTCAGACAAACACTTCCTGGTGTAACATTTTCTATGTCCACGTGGAGATGGGCTCGAAAGGCTCTTCCGTGATTGAGTGGTCTGAGGCGCTGCTTTCTAATTACTTGGATGGTGTTGTGCTTCTCTGATGGTGCTGGCTGTGTCCCTGTCCTGGAACCAGTGCCCCAAATAATGGATGGGCAACTGCTTATAGCCATGAGAGTTACACATGGTGGTCGTTAGACACCGAAAAATAATCGAAAGCATGCCGGAGTGATATAGAAGAAAATGGCTCAAGACAGACAGTTGTGGAAGAGGCTTTGGTAGACCTTCATCCAGTAGTGGATTCAAAATATTTGATGATGATAATATGGCTCATTCAGATATGAACTTAATTTAATGGAAGAGAATGGCTTATGGAGTGATATAGAAGAGAATGGCTTATGGAGTGATATAGAAGAGAATGGCTTATGGAGTGATATAGAACTTATGCAGTGATATAGAAGAGAATGGCTTATGGAGTGATATAGAAGTGATATACAATATATTGACAAAAGTCACCGGACATCTAGAAGAGAAACACAACATAGCATTTATTCACATACATTAGTACGGTGTCGGTCCACTTTTGGTCTTAATGCATGCACTGACCCTTCGAGACATGCTTTTGACAAGGTTTTGGAACACAGTGATAGGTATGCGCTTCCATTCAGTGCATAATGATGCCGCTAACTGTTGCTTAGTAGTAGGCCTTAGTTCCAAACTTTCTTATGCGGCGCTCTAATTCATCCCATAGTAAGGCTCTGCGCTGGCCACTCTCCACACGATACGGAATTATCATCAAACCACGCCGTAACAGTCCTTGCTTTATGGCTCGGTGCATTATCCTACTGGTACTAACAAGGCTTGGTTCCATAATATTGCCACAGAGTTGGTATGGCATAATTGTCCAGAATATCGAGGCAGACGTGCTAGTTAACAGGTTTGTCCACGATAACCAATGTGCTGGAACCATTCCACGAAGAACACCCCAACACGAGTACACTACCAGCTCCAAATTTGACCGGTAAATAGCGTTTCCTCGGCAGCTGCCATACCCACACATGGCCATCAGACTGATGGATCGTGTATCTGGATTCATCAATCCATAGGACCCGTTTCCGTTGATCTACAGTCCACGATAAATGTTCTTTACACCATGCTAAACGACGAGTAGCATTCCGAGTGGAGATGAAAGGCTTATGAGCAGCCGCACGACCACGGTAATCCATGGAATGAAGTTCTCTACGAATGGTGCGTGCACGTACCAAGGTTCAGCATTTTTACTCACCTGTACACTAAGGTCTTGTGCAGTACTCCGTCGATTAGCTGTAACGACTCTCCTGAGGTATATGGAATGCGGAATATAAAATAAAAAAGAATAGTCACACCAGTCATTATATTACATGACTGATATGACTATTCTTATTATATATACAATGTATTATACTTATATAAGGCTTCTGACTATACACAGGCCTGAGTATCGTCAATAAACCTGAGTATCATCATCATCAACAACAACCATTATCAATCCACTGCTGCATGAAGGTCTCCCCAAATTTCTTCCACAATTGTCTGTCTTGGGCCTTCTCCATGTCACTCCAGCATACTTTCGAATTTCATCCATCCATCTCCCATGAGGCCTTCTTGAGGGTCTTTTCCTGTCCCTCGGAATCTAGTATAAAATTTTAGTTGTCCATCGGTGGTCCGTTCTTCTGGCAACATGTCCAGCCCATTGCCATTTCACTGATTTCACTCTGATTATGATGTCGTCCACTCCTGTCACTTTCCTTATCCAGAAGTTCCTCTTCTTATCTTGCCTGGTTACACCAAGCATGCATCTCTTCATGCTCTTTGAGTTATCTGTAGTCTTTGTATGTCTTTTTTAGTTAAGGTCCATGTCTCGGCTCCATACGTAAGCACTGGCAGGATGCATTGATTAAACACTTTTCTTTTGAGACATAATGGCATACTGCTCTTAAAAATTGTACTGTTTCTTCCAAAAGCTCTCCATCCAAGTTTTATACGCCGATTAATTTCTTCATCAATGTGACCCTCACTCGATATCTGCTGCCCAAGATAAATGTAGGAATCGGTATAGAGGTCAATATATAGTAGGACCTGAGTCGATCTGTGTTATATATATTATACTTATATATCCTTATCTTATATTATTCTCCATTTGTCATAATAAGCATTATTACTATATTATTTATAATATAAATAATATAATAAGAATGGAGAAGATAATGGGTCTGGTTCATTTTCTCGACGTGTACTTCACCGAAGGGTCACCTAACCGAAAATCACTTCACCGAAAGGATTGTTTCACCGAAAGATTACTTGATCGAAACGTTCATTTCACCGAAGGGTCACTTGATCGAAAGGTACGTTTCACCGAATGGTCACTTGATCGAAAAATTCATTTCACCGAAAGGTCTTTTTACCCAAAAGTTCATTTCATCGAAGGGTCACTTGATCAAAAGGTACATTTCACCGAATGGTCACTTGATCGAAAAGTTCACTTCACCGAAAGGTCTTTTTACCCAAAAGTTCATTTCATCGAAGGGTCACTTGATCGAAAGGTACATTTCACCGAATGGTCACTTGATCGAAAAGTTCACTTCACCGAAAGGTCTTTTTACCCAAAAGTTCATTTCATCGAAGGGTCACTTGATCGAAAGGTACATTTCACCGAATGGTCACTTGATCGAAAAGTTCACTTCACCGAAAGGTCTTTTTACCCAAAAGTTCATTTCATCGAACGGTCACTTGATCGAAAGGTACATTTCACCGAATGGTCACTTGATCGAAAAGTTCACTTCACCGAAAGGTCTTTTTACCCAAAAGTTCATTTCATCGAAGGGTCACTTGATCGAAAGGTACATTTCACCGAATGGTCACTTGATCGAAAAGTTCACTTCACCGAAAGGTCTTTTTACCCAAAAGTTCATTTCATCGAAGGGTCACTTGATCAAAAGGTACATTTCACCGAATGGTCACTTGATCGAAAAGTTCACTTCACCGAAAGGTCTTTTTACCCAAAAGTTCATTTCGTCGAAGGGTCACTTGATCGAAAGGTACATTTCACCGAATGGTCACTTGATCGAAAAGTTCACTATTCACCGAAAGGTCTTTTTACCCAAAAGTTCATTTCATCGAAGGGTCACTTGATCACAAGGTACATTTCACCGAATGGTCACTTGATCGAAAAGTTCACTTCACCGAAAGGTCTTTTTACCCAAAAGTTCATTTCATCGAAGGGTGAGTTTATCGAAAACTTAGGATTTCATTACAGGATCTGTTGAAACATGGTGCAAGTTCAGCAGACAGACCACCGAAACATTAGAGGATCATACTTAAATTGCAGTTTTGATTTCTCCGTGTCACAAAGAGCGCAAAGATTTAGTTTCAAGAAAAAAAAGTAATTTTAAGTCCCTAGACCTCGGCTTAGGCATTTTTAGTAAATTTTAATCGTGCGTACTCATGTTCATAGGATTTACATAAAAAGTGAAGTTAATGATGTTGCACATTTATTCAGGCAAAAAGAATCAATTTTAGGTTCCTAGGCCTCGGCTTAGGCCTTTTTAGCAAATTTTAATTTTGCGTGCTCATGTTCATGAGGTTTAAATAAAAACCTTATGAACATTAAAAATTCCCAGATCTAGGACTAAGGCCTTAAAACTAATGTTTTAGGTTTGAGCAAGAGTGCAACATATTTTACTTTAAATATTATGTAACGTTTATGAATGTGTAGGGTTTATCTAATCTCTACGGTCAAAACATTAATGTTTTGTGGTTGAGTAAAAGTTGGGACATTATTTGCTTCACTTGCTATGCAACCCTTATGAACACGAGCTCGGAGGATTAAAATTTGATAAAAAGGCCCAGATCTAGGCCTTATAATTAATGTTATATTTCGAAAAACCTACATATGGAGAGGTGTTTCATAGAAATTAAAAGTGCATTTTTCATAAAATCAGATAATGTTTAGGTGGCCAGTATTTCAAAAACCCGCACCCACACTCCAACAGATCTTCAACAACAAAATTATAAGTTTTCGATAAACTGACCATTCGGTGAAATGATCTTTCGATACAATGAACTTTTAGGTGAAGTAATTCTTCGGTGAAATGAACTTTTCGATCAAATGACCTTTCGATGAAATGAATTTTTAGGTGAAGTGACCTTTCGGTGAAATGAAGTTTTCAGTCAAGTGACCCCCTTCTGCGAAATGTACCTTTCAATCAATTGATTTTCGGTGAACTGTCAAATGATCTTTCGATTAAGTGAACGATACCCGAATATAATATATGGAATGGAGTGATATAGAAGTGAACGGCTTATGGAGTGATATAGAAGTGAATGGCTCAAGACAGACAGCTGTGAAAGAGACTTAGGTAGACCTTCATCCAGTAGTGGATTCAGAATGTTTGATGATGGCAATGTGGCTCATTCAGTTATGAACTTATTCTTCCAGTATAATCAGCTTGCCAAATATTGACTTTTGAAAATTTAATGATATGGTATGAGCGAGTATGACAGAACACCACATGTGGTCAGTGTCGTAGCTGAACTTCAATATTGTGATGGTGGGAACATGACTCTGAAGAAAATAAGGGCACAAACAACCTCGGTTCAAAAACAGGTACGACCTTGTCTTATTAACAGTAAATTTAGAAATGAAATGAAATGTAAAGGCATTATTTAAGAAAAATCAGCTTACTTGCAGGGGCGCCGACTTCTCCGAATTATTGGCGAGGTTGTGTTGTACTACGAAGGAAGCACATACCAAGACGACAAATTTGCAGCGATGCATTCCGTCGGTGTAGTTTAGTCGGTAGAACAACTCACTCCGGAACGCCGAAGCGCTAGTTCCATCCCCGTCACCAACAAATTCCTGTTTTCACGAAGGCAAACTTAAAACGAAATGAGACGCTGGGCGCAGTACCGCCTCTCTCCTATATTATCAGGCGGCAAATGAAAAAAAAAAGTTAAAAGTAAATTATGAGATTCGACGTATATTTAAAGAATTAAAAATGTAGTTATATTGCTCCTAAGCAAATATACAAGTCCAAATTCTTACTGAATATTAAGTTTTTTTAAATAAATTTTTGTATGATTTAATAAAAATATTCACAGATTTTACTTCCAAAACTTGTAAAAATGATGGGAAATCATTACTCTTATTCAAAGGCAGATCAAAGTGCAATAAATGAATAAATAAATAAATAATAAAAAAATAATACTCAAAGGCTCAAGAGATTGCATTTCTGTATTTTTATTTAAACAGATGAGCCATTACATTACGACCACCCCATCCTGGAAAAATAAGCGCGCCTGAAGACCGAACGGTGAAATTCACAGATCAGTATATATATATATATACAACCCGAGAGTCGGCTTTCGGTTAGTAGAGTGTTCGGAGTCAGAATGGGAAAAGCTGCCGATTTACAGGAGTTTGATAAAGGACGAATTGGGATGACACGGCTCCTCGGAACTACGATCTCAGAAATGGCACAGCTTGTGTGTTGTTCACGTGCCGCTGTAGTGAGTACATATCAAAAGTGGTGCACAGATGGCCAAACGACGAACCATCGTCCAGTTGTATGTCGTCCGGAGCTCACTGATGCCAGAGGGGAGCGGAGACTAGAGCGCATTATTCACAGCAATCGCAGGGCCACAGTGAGACAAATCACCCTTCGCTACAACAGTGATGATCAGGGCAATGTGCCACAGCACACAGTTAATCACAGCCTTCTGTGCATGGCCCTGCGTAGCCGAAGACCCAGCCGGGTCGCCATGCTCACTGCACGTCATCGCCAACAGCGCATGAAATGGATCCAAGATAATCGAGATTGGACCGTGGATGATTGGAAGAAAGTGGCCTGGTCTGACGAATCAAGATTTCTGGTGCATCATGTAGACGGTAGAGTCCGGATACGCCGATTACCAACGGAGGCTATGGCTCCTGGAAACAAGCCGGCGGCGGCGGTGTTATTCTGTGGGCGATGTTTTCTTGGGACACGTTAGGTCCCATTATTCCAATAGCAAAATCCCTGACAGCTGTCAGGTGTCCAAACATTGTTGCGGAACAAGATCACCCATTGATGGCAACTGTGTTTTTTTATCCTTTACCAACAGGATAATACGCCATGCCACACTCCAGAATCGTCAAGGAGTGGTTCGAGGAACATGCTGGTGACTTTCTGTTAATGCCCTGACCTCCAAATTCACCTGACATGAACCTAATCGAACATTTGTGGTTCAACTAGGAAAAGTGGGTTCGTGCGAAATCACCCTCCTATCCTTCCCCGAAATGTACGGGAACTAGAGGACCTTCTGTTGACATAATGGTACCATATACCCCAGGATACCTATCGCCACCTCATCGAAACGATGCCTCGCCGAGTGGCCGCTGTCTTGAGGGCTAAAGGGGAACTACAGCTTATTAGGCAGGTGGTCATAATCGCTCATCGGTGTATATGATAGCCACAACCCGTCAAACATGACAGGTAAAAAACAGAATGAAATAAAATTAATTCAGCAATTGTTTAATGATTGCATATTTGGTTTTGAACTCACACTTTTTTATGATGGCATGATACATGCCATCACCATTAGTAACAATTGAGAGATAAATATTTGTTATGTCATGCATTTTCATTTTCGAGTCAGATGTTCAGTGACTGCAAACTACTTACCGGAAGAAATTATATCCGCGTGTGACGAAACAGCTGAATAACGCAATTTAATTATAAGTCTCGTTCCTTTATGATAATCGGAAACGATCTGCACAATGGTTAAGCAAGGCACAGCCTGCTGGACGGCATCTTAAGCCATCCCTACACACCAAGAAGATGATGCTCCTTGTCTGGTGGTCCACAGCCGGGATAACTAATCGGAGTTTATTAGCAAGAGGCCAAACCATCACTGCAGAAGGTTATTGTGCTGAATTACACCAGAAATTGCTGCAGAAACAACCGGCTTTGGTCAACAGACATTGGTGTTCTTCTGTGCCAGGACTAAACCCGATCTCATGTCGCACAATGGACAATGCTGACACTAAGTGCCTTGGGCTATGAAGCACTGCCTGATCCTGTATATATTCCCCGGACTTGTCTCCGACAGACTATCATCTGTTTCGTCGCCTGGATCACTTCCTGTCCGGGAAAAAGTTCACAACAAACAACGAGGTTCAACTTGCAGTTGATGACTTCTTCGGGTCCCAGCCACAAGACTTTTTCCGTTCTGCGATCATGGCCTTACCGGACAGATGGCAACTATATGTCGATGCCGAGGGGGATTCCTTTTCCAAGGTATGTTGTCCTACTTTTCCGTTCTCACAGTCCACGTGTGCTGGACCTTTGCCGGATATTTCATTCGCCCCAACCCAATACATACAGTATTTATGTTACAATCGTATCGAAGTCATCAATATGTATCAAACTCTTCAGAAGCTTGCTGCGCAACAGCAACAGGTAAGGAAACAGCTGATTCATGACTGGTAGAAGCAAGGCTGTGACTTGACTTTGGTTTCATGGGAGGGCGGTGTCAAAAAATATTCCATAGCAAAAATGTAATTCTATCTATATCTATCTATCTATATATCTATCAATCAATCAATCAATCAGGGCCGTAACTAAACTTTTGTTTCGGGGTTGTTGTGTTTTTAACTATGCCACATCAAAAATGTACCTATCTATCTAATCACTTAACAAAATGATAAACTCTTCAGTTTTTATTGGGTTGTCGTAAAAGTCATGGCGTATTTTAGCCATGGTTTGCAAAGGTAATTTATTGATAGAAAGAACAAAATAACCTTTTGCCATCTTTCAGTGAGCTGCAGAATGCCTCGTTCATATTAGAAGGACCTGTCTTTCGTGGCAAAAAACTGTACAAGGTGCTGATTTACAGCCTCATCTGAATTGAACGTTATACCACGCAAGGACTGTTGAAGACAGCAAAACAAGTGGAAGTCTGACGGCGCAAGGTCAGGTGAGTATGCTGGGTGTGGCAACACATCCCACCCAAGCTCCAATCATTTTTGGCGGGTGATCAAACTTGTGTGTTGTCTCGCGTTGTCGTGATGCAACACAACACTTTTACGATGAACGAGCTCTGGACGTTTCTAGATTCGTTCAAACTGTCCAATTGCCGACAGTACACATTGGAATTGATTGTTTGGTTCCGTGGTAGGAGCTCGAAAAACCCGACACCTTAAAAATCCCACCACACTGAGACCAGAACCTTCCGCTGAAGAATGTCTGCTTTGGATGTCGTTTGAGGCGAAGCAGCACGTCGGGACCAAGACCGTTTGCGCAGCACATTGTTGTACACAATCCACTTTTCGTCACCAGTTATCAGTCGCTTAAAAAAAAGATCGTTTTCCTCAAGTTTAATGAGCATATCGCAGATGTTTATACGCGCCGTTAATTGAGCTTCTTTGAGTTCACGAGGAACCATCACATGGAGCTTACTTACGTATCCCAGCTTCTTCAGGTGATCCTGAACGCTTGAATGATGGATGTGTAATTTGTCTGCAATCTCTCGTGTCGTGTAACGTGGGTTTGACTCGATCAATGCCTTGATTTGGTCGTCATCAACCTCGGTTGGCCTTCCGGACCGAGGAGCATCGTTGAGGTCAAAATCACCAGCACGGAATTTTGCGAACAACCGCTGGCACTGACGTTCTTGTAGAGCATTATCACCGTACACTTCACGCAACTTTTTACAAGCTTGACGCGCGTTCTTCCCTTTACGGAAGTAAAACAGTAAAATATGGCGAAAATGCACAGTTTGTTCTTCAATCTTCAACTTGATGTCAAATCTCCGCAAATCAACCAAATCTCTCACTATTCCTTTTAGACTGCAACTAGAGCTGACACCTGTCGAATGCCATAGCGATAACAGAGCTGCACATGCCTCTAGTACTACCAAAACCGCCCAACCGCCATCGGGTGTCAAAATAGGTCATGATTTTTCCGACAACCCAATAGTATATTATTATGAGTTAGCGAATAACGACACATGAACTTAGTATTAACAGGAAAACAAACTGAACAATATGAGACAGAGATCACATGAAAACAACAAGACTACACAGAAGACAAGATGAAAGCAAGTAAAGTCTGAAAAATGAAAATTAAAAAAAAATTTGACACCTCCGTCAGGAAGTGGGTTTAAAAAGGTCTAATAACGATAGATGAAGCCACCACACCAAGGGACTTTGACGTTAAATTGGCCATCTAATAGTTGCTATCATAGAAAATTTAAACGGCCAATTGCCTTTTTTTTCGTCTCTCTTAACACGATAAAGAAATAAGCGATCTCAAAAGTACCTGATAATAGAATAGTTCCGTTTAATAAAGTGCCAGATACAGAGTTTCCTGTACTTCTATAAATTTGTTACTGCTGACCAGGGGGTATAGTGAGAAAAAAACGTCATTCTGAAGTAAGGTTTATCAAAAGAAATAACAGAAACAATTTGTAAATAAGAAAATAATGAAAAGAACGTAATGGCCGCTCTTGTTTATCTTATACAACAGACAACCAAAAAATATTTGCCCAAAGAAATCGTCTACCATTCTTCGAACTTTTAAAAAACGAGAGGTATTCCGGTCCATTTGCTAAAGACGAGACAATGCCGAATTAATTTCGTAAATACTTGTGACATTTCTTTTGTTATGAATCGATTTGGTTCCGGTTCCTCTTCCAAAGCTTCAGCATTTTCTTCTTCTGTAACTTTCGCATCTTACAGCTCGGTGAGATCTGCATTGGATAACTGTTCAGAATGAGAATCAATCAGCTCCTCAATATCATCTTCATCCACTTGAAGATCTAGCTGCTTTGCAAGAATCACAATCTTTTCAGTCGTTGTTTCAAATCCTTCATTAACGTCGAAGTCAGTGAAATCAGGAAAGAATTGTGGACACATTTTCTTCTAGACAACTCTCATTGACTTGTTTGTTACTTCATCCCATGCCTTGCGATATTGTTCCTTGCATGGTAAATCCTGCATTTCTTCCAAAAATCTCTTAGTGTTGGTGATAATTTAGTATCCAATTCATCAATTGCTTCAGTTAATACTCTCCTTAAATAATATGCCTTGAAATTAGCAATAGCTCCCTGGTCCATCGGTTGCAGCAGCGAAGAAGTGTTCAGAGGAATGAACAACAACTTTAACATTTGGATTAAAATCATCCAAATGCACGGGATGGCTGGGAGCATTGTCTACTGAAAGTATTGTTTTAAAGTGAATGTTATTTTCTTTGAAATATTTTTCAACTTCTGTAATGAAATGGTTCACAAACCAGTCTTGGAATATTGCTCCTGTCATCCATGCTTTTTTATTCCTGTAGTAGTGTACTGGCAGTGTTACTTTCATAATACCCTTTAATACTCGTGGATTTTCTGATTGATGAAAGAGAAGAAATTTCAGCTTTAACGTTTCAGATGTATTTCCTCCTCACAAAAGCGTTACCCTATTCTTTGATGCTTTATGTCCAGGCATTGTTTTTTCTTCTACTGAAATATAGGTTCGAGATGGCATTTTCTGATAAAAGAAGCCTGTTTCATCCACATTAAAAACTAGTTCGGGCGAGTACTGACCTTCGTCTAACACTTCTTGCAACCATGCAGGATATTTTGCTGCAGCCTCAGCATCTGCACTTGCAGCTTCTCAGGCCGTTTTTATGTTATGAAAACCAGCACGACGTCTAAATCGAGCAAACTAATCACTGCTTGCAGCAAACGTCTGCGTTCCTTCAGGGAATTTTCCTTTAATGTCCTCTAACAGTCTTCTTGCCTTCGTCTGTACGTCATGAAACTAAGCGGAATACGTTTTTGTGGGTTATCTTCAATCCACAATGTTAATAACTTTTCCATCTCCTATTGCTCCTTCACGTTTCTTCGTTACTATTTTTGTTTTAATGGTAGTTCCTTTCATATTCTCTTTTATTCGTGCAGCATCATTAACAATCGTATTCACTGTCGATGTCGTAAAGCCTAGTTCACGTGCTATGACCGATAACTTTTGCCCAGATTCATATTTCTTTATTACATGCAATTTCTGCTCCAAATCAATCGCAGTGCACTTGTGAGATAGTTTTCGCTTACATTCAAGTACACGTTTGCCACTATCCATTGTAAATATAATGATGGAATCTTAAAATTAACCTCTACGCTGAAAAGAGAGACCGTTTTACTGTGCAAAACGCGCGGGAATAGAAATCGATGCCGCGGAGACTTCCCCGCTCATGACGAAGGGAATTCCCCTGCTCACGTGACTGAGTTGCCAAGACTCAGGGACGCGTCAGGTGGGGTTTCAACGGGTGATGAGCACCTGGGCGCCAGATTCCGGTGGCGGAAGGACCCACAATCAGTTTTTTCGGTTGATAAATTAATATTAGTGACGTGGGAGAAGTTACGAAAACGTTATACTGTGAGAAATCGTAATGCTAAGTGGGACGTTTACTTTTTTAGTAAAAATAACTCGTTTATAATTCAACAGAAAACGTCTTGAAATCAGAGAATAATTTTTACTGTTTTGTTCAGTAACAGATACCGCGGGCAGAGGATTGAAAAGGATTGCCCCCTTTTTTTGTTCTATTTTCCCCTGGTTTTGCTATATTTTGGGATACTCGGTTCCCTTCATTTCGTTTTAAGTTGAGATTATTTTGGTTGTTGTGCGGTCGGGCAATGTTATTTAGTTTACTGGGTTGGTTTTAAAAATCCCTTTTTAATTTGACAAGTTTAACCTTAAATTTAATCTGTCCTTATAGCAAACTAAATTGGCAGAAACCCACAATTCACTGGTCTCAGTAGATAAATGAGTGATTTTCTTTATGCTTGCCCTTGACGAAGCCATCGAAGAATCAGTCATTGATCTGCTTCCTGAGTTATTCCGTTTGTTTGATGTCCATCGTTAGGAGCTTGACTGCTTCGGACGGTTGGGGATTGGTGGTTGTTATTCTGCTCGTTCTCGGAATTTTTGTTTGTTTTCGTTTTTTCAAAATTTTGCTCCATGAGTTTTGCATATTTTTAATATTATGGTTTGATCTTTCTTTTATGCAGCCTTTGGCGCTTTGGAATTTCAAATTTGTACTTGGTTTTTGTTTAATTCTTTTTGTTCTTTTTTGCTATATTTATACTGTATATACCCCATTAAAGGGGCTCTGACGACCGCTAATAGCGGTATAAGTAGTATACCATCGAGATTAGAGGAAATTCTATCCCACACTCACCAACTCGCTTGGCCAGCGTGGAGAGTTATGCCCCCTCCTTCCCAACCCCCAATGACTCCACAACTTAATTCTTGGACCTCAGTCTCCTGCAGCTGAAAAATAAAGCGGCCATTGCGAGATGAAGGCAGAAAGTGCTGAGAATCACTGGGGAACCGGACTTCTGTAGGCTGCCATCTGATGCTGACCTTGGCTACGTATGATGGACGCTCTCTATCTTCTGCTTCAAGGCTCTGTGAATTGGAGGAGGAACTACAAAGATCAAGTGGGGCATCGTCGGGCTAAGTGAGTGGGGCATCGTCGGGCTAAGTGAGGAGAAAAGGAGAAGATCTAATTGAACTGAAAAGTGGACATCTCTTCTACTATTGCGGGCAGAAATAGTGGTGTTGGATTTATAATAAACAAGAAACACAAGGATAAAGTTCTAGAAGGTGAAAGTTCCTCTGACAGAGCTGCACGACTCGTTATCCAACTCTCAAAGAAATACCAGACTCAGATTAATCAAGCTTACGCACCCACTACAAATCATCCTGAGGAAGAAATTGAAGAATTTTACGAGAAAATTCGTCAACTAAACGACAAAGGCAAGCAGCACTTGAAGATTATTATGGGCGATTTCAATATGAAATAGAGCAAAAGCATACATTTAATTGAAAAAAAAGAAAAAAACCCAACAACAACCCAGCAACAGAATGAAACTTCAGTGGCTAAACTTGGTCACGGCAACAGAAACCAGCGTGGAAATACTCTCTTAGAGTTCGCAGAGGCAGAAGGATTTTTCATCATGAACTACTTTTTTCAAGAAAAAGGTAGGAAGGGAATTGACATGGAGGCATCCCAACGGGTTAACAAGTGGAATGAATTTTATTATGTGTAACAAGAAATTTGTCATTAAAAACTGCCCTTTACTGAAAAAGTTTAATACAGGTAATGACCATAAAAAGATACACCTTAAGGTTCACCTAAAATTTTGCCTTATGTTTCCAACGGTAAAATTTCCTTACACATTGTTTTTGCAATTAATGTATTCCCAAGGATGAAAATTTGCACATCGATAAAACTAACGTCAAGTTATAACATGGGATACTTAATACTTGCTAAATCTTAACAATAATTATATTAAAAATCAATCATTTTTTTAGTAATGTTCAGACCTGTTAATAGATGGCGCAACTTGTACATTGATGACGTCAGTAGACAAGCAAATGTTGGATTGCTTAGTTACGGTTATGTTTTAGCAAGTATTACGTATCCCACGCTATAACTTGAAGTTAGTTTTATCGATGTGCAAAGTTTCATCCTTGGGAATACATTAATTGCGAAGGAAATATGTACAGAGGTTTTACCATTGGAAACATAAGGCTGAGATTTTAGGTGGAACCATCTTAACGCTAAACTCAAGCGTGGCAAGCTCATAAAACAAACAAAACGTATTGACATGACCAACCTTTAAAAAACATCATAATGCTTTCAAATTGAAACTGAGGAACAGATTCTAACGTCGGAAGAAGCCGACATCTCTGAAGTTAACAGAAAACTAACCAAGGCTCGTATGGAAACAACAACTAAAATAGGTGGTACTGAACAAGTTGCATGTAAACAAATGAAAAACCAAAACTCTGGTGCAAAAAGAAAAGAGATGAGGACGAATAAAGATGTGACTTCCGAAGTGGAATATATAGAGCTATGCAAGACAGTACGTAAGGAAATTCAACTGTGAACTAGTGAGGAAAGCAATTGAAAACAACCAAAGCCTAAAGATAGCAAAGAAACATCTCAGTAAGGGAAGAAAACAGATTATGGCACTGAGAAAAGGAGATGGTTCTGTAACAAGAAATAGAGGCGAAATTTTGACAAGAGTGAAATATTTCTACTCAACACTATAAGAAAGGGATGATACATGTACTCCAGACATTACGAAAGGTATCAGTACCAGAGTTCTTCCAGTCCTCCCAGTAGAAGTTGCACATGCAATCAAGAACATGAAGCGGGGAAAAGCTCCAGGAGAAGATGGAATTACCGTAGACATCATACAAGAAGCAAGTTCAGAAATTGAAACAATACTCGCCCAAGTTTTCACCAGATGCCTTAATAAAGGGAAGATTCCTGAGGATTGGAACAATGCTGCAATGATCTTGCTACATAAAAAAGGTGACGTTGAGGATCTCAGGAACTACAGACCTATCAGCCTCCTATCAGGGGTTTATAAAATCTTCACTAAATTTCTTTCACACCACTTGAAGGTAACACTGGACATGGCTCAACCGAGAGAATAAGCTGGATTCAGAAGTTGCTACAGCACTATAGATCATATCCATGTACTTAGAGAACTAATTAAAAGAGCGAGGAAACAAGAACTCCCATTATGCATGGCTTTCGTAGATTATGAAAAGGCCTTTGATTCCGTGAAACCATCAGCAGTTACCATGGCTTTGAAATCCTGCGGTATTGAAGCTGCATACATTAGTATTATTAGTAACATCTATGAAAATGCAAGTGCGAACGTTCGGTTATTTGAGGATACAGTACAAATATGATTTCGAAAAGGAATGAGACAAGGTGACACCCTGTCTCCAAACTCTTTAAAGCCACATTGCTAATTGTTTTTCAATCATTGAACTGGAAAAACAAAGGAATAAGGATTAATGGAGATTGTTTACCTCACCTTCGTTTTGCTGATGACGTAGTCATTTTTGCAACTACCACTTCAGAGCTGCAGAGATGATCCAGGAACTTGCTGACAAGAGTAAAGAAGTGGGATTAAAAATGAACTTTCAGAAAATAATAGTGATGTACAAAGCTTTTACAAGAAATGAAGATTTTGCAATTGATGGGGGAAAGCTGGAAATAACCGATACCTACATTTACCTTGGACAACAGATATCAAGCGAGGGTCACACTGATGAAGAAACTAATCGACGTATAAAACTTGGTTAGAGAGCTTTTGGAAGAAACAATGCAATTTTTAAGAGCAATATGCCATTGTGTCTTAAAAGAAAAGTGTTCAATCAATGTATCCTTCCAGTGCTTACGTATGGTGCAGAGAAGTGGACCTTTACTAAAAAAACAATGCAATTTTTAAGAGCAATATGCCATTGTGTCTTAAAAGAAAAGTGTTCAATCAATGTATCCTTCCAGTGCTTACGTATGGTGCAGAGACGTGGACCTTTACTAAAAAGTCATACAAAGACGGCAGACAACTCAAAGAGGCATGGAGAGATGCATGTTTGGTGTAACCAGGAGAGATAAGAAGAGGAACTCATGGATCAGGAACATGACAAGCATGGAAGACACCATGATCAGAATAAAATTTCTGAAATGGCAATGGGCTGGATATATTGCCAAAAGGACGGACCATCGATTGGCAACCGAAATTTTAAACTGGATTCCAAGGAACAGGAAAAGACCCAGAAGAAGACCATGTGGGAGATGGGTGAATGAAATCGAAAGTATGCGGGAGTAACATGGAGAATCCTGGCACAAGGGAGACAGTTGTGGAAGAAACTGGGGAGACCTTCATCCAGGAGTAGATCGAGAAGGGTTAATGATGATGATGAATGCTATGAGTGTAGATAAAAAAAGTTTAAAGTTTGCACTTTCGAGCAGGAGAAAGGAAAACGCGAAAACGCACCAACCAAGAAGTGTTTGTGCGATGTGACAAAGGATACGAAGCACAATTTCTCGACGAAATCCCCGTGACGATTCAGATATTTGTCGGACCAAACGACTAGCGTGTCCATCCCGGACCAAAAACGTTTATGTCCCTGCTGAGGTAGCCAACATGGTAGCTTTCACGTCATCGTCACACGTGAAGCGGGTATCAGACAGGTGTGTTTCAGGGAAGGAAAGAGGTGAAATTCACTTGTAACCAAGTCCGTGCTGTAGGCTGGGTGCTTCCACAGCTCCCACCGGAATTTGTGGAGCAAGTTCTGTGTGGTATTGGCTTATGCGGCCTCGCTTTATCGAGAAGGAGAACGATGTCGATGCCATCGCTCAGCAGACCTGGTCATTTTCGTCGAATGCTCTCGTGAAATTTTTTCAACGTGGCACAGTACCGATCAGCGTTGATGGGGCCTCCATGCTCTAAGAAGTCCATCAAAAGCACACCTGCTGAATCCCAGAAAACGGATGCCATGATTTTTTCAACAGACGGTGTGACTTCTAACTTCCTCCCAGCGGTAAATCAGCGCGTTTCCATTGCGTGGAAGCTCTCTTTCTGGTGGGAGCACAGTGGTGGAACCACGTCCGTTCCCAGTCACAGTTCGGTCAAAAAAGCTCTGTCCGTCTTCAGCGTATCACCGAAGGAACGTCAAACATGCCATCATTCGAGCTGCTTTGTGATCGACGGATAATGAACGTGGCACCCATCTGGCATAAGCCTTACAGTACCGCAAAACATCCACCACAAGATGTTGAATAACACCATTGCTTAATTCCAGCTCGGACGCAATATGGCGCAAAGTTACCCATCGGTCATTTTGAATCATTTCGTCCACATGTGCAGTGTTGATCTCTGTCGTCGACGAACTTGGACGTCCACTGTTTGTGCGATGTCGGTTCGCCACATCATCCCTGCCGGACTGAAAAGTCTGGCACCATTTCGCCACGTGTTGTCGAGACGTCACTTTGTCACTATGAACTTTGACGAACTGCCGATAAATTTCGGCTGCAGGCACGTTGTTGGACCATAAAAACCTTATCTCATTTCGACCTGAGACCACGTTTCTAACAGCGTCGCCATTTCGAAGTGTTACTGCGCATCTCACGCTGGGCACAGGATTTCACAGAAGTGCCTGGAGCACTAGCGCCATCTCTCGAACGTTCATGTAATCTATGCCGCTCGTACGACATCCCGCATGTACACTTTATAGCGCGTGTAACCTCCCCCCTTATCTATCTATCTATCTATCTATCTATCTATCTATCTATCTATCTATCTATCTATCTATCTATCTATCTATCTTCTCCGTTCCTTTTATCGCCTTTTTGGAAATAACGCAACAAACTCAATTACAAAGTTGTATAGCGGTGCATAGCAAAAATAGTACATAATGCGTTTGTCTCGAAAAAGTAAGATACAGAAAGGAATACCCAACAGCATACAAGAAGCAACAGTTAGCCGCTTCTCGAAAGTTCTACGAAAATGTAGGATCCCTAACCGAGTATAAAAACGACAGTCGTAATCGTTAGATAAACCACCCTCCACCCAGACGGTCGCGAGGTCGATCCTAAGTTAGCTGAGATGCTTCGAACCACCGAACACCCACCATGCGCCGGATGGGGATGCAATCCATCACTGGATCCCGTGCCACAAATAAGGCCATCTAATTTCGCTCCCCTCCACCAAAGCATGCTCTGCGACGCCGTAACCTGTCACTCCCAAAACTGCCATCCTCACCTTCAATCCGACACTCTCACTTTCCTGACCCACCTGCGCTCTGTTGTATCCGGCCTCTATATCAATCTAATGTTATTTCATTTCTAATACGCAGCAAAAACGTTTCGTGACACCTAAGTAGTTGCGTTTAAATCTTATGAGAAATGTTTGAGTGCCTGAAAGAAATCAAGGGTGGAGACAGATTGTGAGTCATCTTGAAATTTGGCACTTTATATAAATTGACTGTGTGAAAAGTTTTGCGCTGATGCTGCCTTTCAAATACCATTAATATTTCTAAAATTTTCCTGAGGCAGAAATCTTATAAATTTTTCGCACAAATATCTGGAGCTATTACTTGAATGAATGAGCTTATCTAGACTTATATCATGTATATGATTTTGGGCTGTAAAATAACTCAGTTACATTTGACTCACAGTGCATCTATATATAGGTACTTGAGAATATCCTTTGCCGCCCCGGTGGCGCAGTGGTCTAAGGCGTTGGCCTATGATCATTCGTCGGAAGGGGTCCGGGTTCGAATCCCGCTGAGGCATGGATGTTGTGTTTGTCATATGGCACTGGCTCTCTCCCTTCCCTGGAACCAGTGACTCTAAATTAGGGACGGGCGACTGCTTATAGCCCATTGAGTTGCTCACGGTGGTCGTTAAATCTCAAAAAAAAAAAAAAGAATATCCTTCATATACTATTCATTTTTATTGTCTATCTTTCATATGTGGCTAAAATTCCTTACAATCCAACATACACTTTGTGAAGGGCATCAGCAAAATTGTCGCACCGGACGCCACAAATGCTGAAGCCGGCCTTGGTTTGAGTTCTGGTTTATGACCTTTTTGTGTTGGCCCAGTGGCGCAGTAGTATAAGCTATGCCTTCTGACCTTTCGTCCGAGTTAGGGCCGGGTTCAAATCCCGGTGAGGGAATGGATGTTGTGTTTGTTTTACGAAACAGTTGCCTTAAATTAGAGACGAGCTACTGCTTATAGCCCATTGCGTTGCTCACGGTGATCGTTATATCCCCCTCCCCCACACAAAAGAGCGTCGAGATGGGCCTGTGTTCGAGTCCAGATGAAGCATGCGTTTGTTTTATGGATGTGTTCGTGTTTGCTAATGGATGTGCTTGTTTTATGGTACTAGCTCTCTTCCTTCCCTGGAAAGAGTGGCCCTAAACTAGGGTTGGGTAAGTACAGAGTTACTCATTATGAATGTTAAATCTCAAAACACAAACAAATTATTCATATAGGTTAACTTAATCATTATTTTCAATTTTCGCCCTATTTGCGCTGCAATGATTTAGTCGGAAAGAGGTGATTTCAATGAAACATCGGGCGCAATTAATACAGTGAATTATATAATTTTAGTTACTTTAGAGGCCGAGTGGTCAGAAGCGCGGGCTTATGGCTAATCGTCCGAGCAGAACTTGGGCTCAAGTATTGGATGAACAATGTTTTTTTTATTGGGAGTTTAACGACCACCGTGAGCAACTCAATGGGCTATAACAGTCATCCGTCCCTATTTTAGGGCCACTGGTTCTAGGGAAGGGAGAGAACCAGCGCCGTAAGACAAACACAACATCTATGCCTCACGGGATCCGAACCCATCTCGGACGAATGATCAGAAGCAATCGCTTAGACCACTGCGCAACCGGGGCGGTGCGATTTTGCTACGGCGATGGCTCATCTTCTTTCGTGGAACCAATAGCTCAAAGTTGGAAAGAGAAGACTGCACCCATCTTTAGATGCTCTCGGTGGTTGTTAAGCCCCGAAACAACAACTACCAAAATGATTATGTGATTAAAGCTGCCAACTAGCAGCATTATCCTCGAACTCACATTCGTGCAATTCACCTTTGGCCTTTCTAAACACCCAGATAAAGAATTAATCCAACGTCTGGCAACAGTTAGAAATCGCTGGGTGTTTAATCGCTCTGCGTGTTGATATTGGAGAAATGCTTGTCAAATTAAGTTAGGGATGTATTATTTGTTTCATTTAAACGTTTCTCTATGCTTTATCCAACAAGTTCTGATGCCAACATAAACGACGAGGTATTAAACAGTGTTGTGTATTCAGTTTGCTATTAATTTAATTTTTGGGATGACCGGTCTTGACGCATTGGTTGCTATATATGTAAGATAAATGATTAGATCTCAAGAACTTACTCATTTCTTTGCACTACTTAGAATTAAAAAAATTAAAAACCAAACGTGTATTTCGCCCTAAAATTAGTTTCTACAATTATTTTTTTATTTTCGGAACGGAACCTATGCTCGTTTCTATATGGAATTGATTTCTAGGTTGGTGTAAAACTGATATAGTCTCTCTCTTAAGCGAAATTAAATCTTATTTTGTTATCATATGTGAGGAAAATTTCTGTTTTTTGGCGACCATTTCTATGTGTTTGTGTATTATTTATCGGATGTGTACATATATATGCTGGTTTAACGCTTCGAGGCGTACCCGAAATTATTTCAAACTATGCCTCATTGAATGCCTTGCAAAAAACACTGTTAGCATAACATTTTTGTAATTTAACTATTTTTTTTTATGTATCATGAGATAGTATTTAGGAATGTTAATACAATTACAGTATGAATTTCAGTAGAATGTAGACAACTAGCCTTTTAAAAACGTCCATGGGAAAAAGTCACGTGATTCTTAGTAGTATAGTTTCCGATATTACAACCTACCATGGTAAAAAAAAAATAAAAAAAAATCAGAGTGTGAGCTCATATCTTACGTGTAGAGGTTCAAGTTCATACCAATAAAATTAAAAAAAAAAAATCATTTTTCTGAGACATGGAAATGTAAACATGGCAGATTTTTTTAGGCATCTTTTTGTTAAATTATTTTGTTTCATACAAGTGCCAAGTTATGTAAATGAGTAATCGTAATGAAACACACTCAGCAGTTTAAATTTGAGCATATGTGGCTTGTATCAAAGCCAGTATTTCTTGTAAAACATTACATTCTTTGGAGCCATATGAAAACAAAAACAAAAAAAGAAGTTTTTAAGATCATGTATTTTAAATTTGTAGTGTTTTTTAGTGCTTGAATATTTTAAAGTGGTAACTTATAGAGTTCAGGTAAGATACAGATGCAGTTTTTGTTTTCTAGTTCTGATTCTTGCTTTTGCATAGAGCTACTAAGCCAAAATTAAGGAGGCACTTCTAACCATGCATTATTATGAGAGTAGCAAAACATCTCTCTCTCTCTGTATATATATATACACACACATACACACACCTGTGCTATATTCTTGTTACCAAATGCAGAAAATTTTTATTTTGTTGTGTCCTAGAAATATATATAAATCTTTAATTGTGGGAACTTAAAATCTATAAATACTCTAAACAACATTTGCTTTCATTTATAAAGTGTTGCTGTTCTCATGGCAAATGCTTCTTTTTTCTTTCTTTTGGGAGGAAAGTGCTTTATTATGGGATGCTCATGATTGGTTCTGAATAAATGAAAAAAAAAACCTCCACAGATATGTGTGGTAACATGTTGCTTGTGCCTATGTCCTCATACTTTGAAATGTCTGATGAGATGCTGAAATTTTTTGGTGTTTCAGTGAAGAAACATGAATGAGCTTGATATTTTGTTTTAGACTGAAGGAAAAAAATAAGGTTTATGTTATAATAAAAATAATAAAGTTTTACTGTACTTTAAAATAATTCAATACTATTGGTACTTATGTAAAAACATATATATCTCTGATGTATATCACATATGTCATCCGTAGTGTCTCTATGCATAGGTATTTCTGCACACAATGTTCCTTTTTCTTTACTTTTACATTGAAATCCCCTTCTGTTTATACCCCCCTTAGATCTTCATAAAAAAAATATCAACAGATTATATATATATATAAGCTCAACAAATAAATATATATGCATACATACATACATACAAGGGTTGCGCTGCTGATCACATTCTTTGCAATTTGTGGAAAAAAAATGTTTTGGTGAAATTATTGGCGATTACTTTTTTTTAATGATGTTCGAACAAAAACAATATTTAATTTTTATTTGATTTGATATTTGAAAAATGAAATTTGAATATTAGTTACTTTTTGCATAAAAAGAGTGACACAATTGCTGAAGTAAGACTTGTGACACTTTATTTTTTTATAATTTCAGTGGAGGGTGAAAAAAAGTTGGCAACTTCAGATTACATTGAATTTAGTGGATGCGATATATATATACATAGCAGTCAATGCAGTGTTAGAATTAGAAATAAACCTTCCACTGGCCCAGCAGACCACTAGAATTTGCAAACCACCAGTCCGTAAAAAAAAAAAAAAAAAATAATAAAAAAACCCCTTAAAGACATTTACAATATATGTAGAAAATTACGTATCATTTCAATGAAATTATCTCAAATACTTGTTTTTAAACCTATCATTAGTTTGCAGCCTAAAAAGAAATCCATACAGCAAGGTAAAAGAAATGGAAATTCATTTTTTAACTTGTGACACTATATATATACATAGCAGTCAGTGCAGGGTTAGAATTATAAATAAACCTTCCACTGGCCCAGCGGATCACTAGGATTTGCAAACCACTGGTCCGTAAAAAAAAAAACCAAAAAAAAAAAAAAAAACCCTTAAAGACATTTATAATATATGTAGAAATTATGTATCACTTCAATGGAATTATTTCAAATATTTGTTTTTAAACCTATCATTAGTTTGCAGCCTAAAAAGAAAATCCATACAGCTAGATAAAAGAAATGGAAATTCGTTTTTTAACTTGTGACAAATTAAAAAAAAAAGAAAAAAGAAAAACTTACTAGCCATCCGGGCCAGTAAAATCAATAATAGTTCAGTGGTCCGATGGAAGTTTTACTAGCCAATGGTCAGCGGACCACTGGGTAATTTGAACACTGGTCAATGTTTTTTTTTTTTTTTATAGTTTTTCTCAAGGTGAAAATCCTCCAAATACGTGGTCACAGTAAATAAATAAATACATCGCTTTTTCCACGTTCCAGAAACGCACAGCAACCAAAAAATTGTTTTTCAGCCGCCGCTGTTTGCTTCAGATAGGGTTGAAAACCGATCGGTTATTTTAAGCATGTGGTCGGAATTTTTGGCGATTTTCTGTCTAAGGCCAGTGGCAACTGGTTACCAGCCCTATTTGGGGAAGGTATTATTTTTAAGTAACAAACAGCTAAAAATTTGCTGAAAAATGCTTAAAATTTACCAAAAAGAAGCTTAAAATTAACTAAATATTACATTTGAAGGGCAAGGGGGTAAATCGAGATGGATCTCTTATCTATAAACCTGCATATAAATCACAAATTGGGGGATACTGGGGATACTTTGGTTGTGTCTTTCCTCGGAGTGAGAGGGGGGAGTCATCACTCAGTGGCTGATGAGAGTGGCCTTGTAGGTTTTAATATTACTTATTAACCAGGGTTGGTAATTTTAGTTTCAGACAATATAATTTACAATTGAAAATTTCTCCCAGGGAACACCCCCGCCCCTGCTTTGTGGTCCGCGATAAGTAAAGAAATGCTTAAAGTAGTCCATGAGCGACTAAAGTTTGAGAAACACTGGTCTAAGTGATGGCTTCTGGTCGTTCATCCGAGATGGGTCCAGGTTCGAATCCTGGTGAGTCGAGGATGTTTTTTTCTTATGGTGCTGGCTGTCTTCCTTCCCTGGAACCAGTGGCCCTAAATTAGGGACGGGTGACAGCTTATAGCCCACAGAGTTGCTGACTGTGGTAGTTAAACTGCCAATTATAAAAAAAAAAAAAAAAAAAAAAGTCAGTCACTGTAGCCACAAAACATATATATATATATAAATGTGTCCCTTTATTTTGTTTGACAGATTTTGCAACTGTACTTCAGAATCATCTCAGCATGCACTAGATTAGTGTAAATATTAATATCTACTGTTTCAGCAGCCCATGTTAATACTTCTTTTGCCTTGTGTAGGAAAGCATTTATAAGAGATAAAAAAAAAAAAAAAAAAAAAAAAGGCAGCACTGAAACAAAATAATTGTGTATGGTTTAAAAAAAAAAGATCCCAGGTTATCATTTTTAACTATAAAAAGTCAGCTATTCTTCATTTTTTCAAGTTTGTGTTAAATGTAATATGGATGAAAGATGTGTTCTTGGTAAAGTGCTATATAGGACAAATTGCCTGATATTCCATTGAACCAGGGATTAAGCAACGGTCGCTATTTTCGTGAAATGTGATGACTTAATCCAAAATGCCAGAGAAAAATTTGTGTCTGGCGCCATTTAAATATCAACTCATCAGCAGATTCTGCTCTGGATGGCCACGTGTGGCCTAGTGGTTAGCGTTCATGACTGTCATGCAGATAATCTCAGGTTCGATCCTGGGTAGGTACGAACGTTCGAACCGCTAAATACCCGCCATGCATCGGACCCCAGGTGCTGGCCCGCAGGTAATAAATAAGGGCGTCTTCCTTCCCCTTTCTACCTCGCTTCCGTGTCACTTTCCTGTCGGGCACTCTAGCCAAAATCTCCTAGCTTCCTATTTCTAAGGGTTGTTCAACACCTGGGGTCAGACACACCCTTCCTAAAATCCTCTACATCTGATCTGATCTTGCTCTGGCTTTTCTATTTCTGTGAAAACTAGGTTCCAAAATTCTGGCCACGATTCGCACTCCATTGATGTTATTTTCTGAATCCTTATGGTATGTTCCTACAGCACCTGTTGCCCCCCCCCTTCCTTCATACACTCTAGAGCAGGGGTCTGCAAACTATGGCCCGCCGCCTCTTTTTGTATGTCCCGCAAGCTCTGAGAATATATCTTACATTTTCAAATTCTTAAAAATTCAAAGTCCTTAAAATATTAAAGTATGCGCTATAAGCTATAACGGAATGGCTCACCACTGAGTTGAGGAGTTGCGAGATACGACCATATATGGCGCTCCTGTAGCTTCGCATTTGGCGGCCTCTGCTGTGACGCCACACAGTTATAATTCAGCAGCGTTTCCAGTCCCACATGTATCACTGTTTTGCAACATTTTGTTCTTGTTTGATTACCCTTGCATATCCACCATTACATTTTCAAAGATAAAATACGTAAAATCTCAGTACAGTTCACCATTAACAGATGAACATTTGCAATCAATTTTGATGAAAGGGAGTACTATTTTTGAACCCCAATTTGGTGAATTCCATTCTTCTCATTAGTAAAACTGTATTTCAAACAATTGTAGTATTTTTCTGGTATTATTATTATTATTACATTACATTTTGTTCAATAGTTTTTTTTATTCAAGTTGACCCACCTACTTAAAATAACAAAAAAATAAAATAAAAATATATCTACATAAATATCCTCGAGTTTGCCTCTTGACCCGCAGAGGCTAAAATATTTACTATTTGTACCCTTACAAAAAATGTTTGCCAACCCCTGCTCTAGAGTTCTCCATAAATGGTGTGGTAAGATGTCTTCCCAGTTGCGGACAGGGGGAGAAACAGTGCTGATTGTGGACAGATCCCCGTTCTGTCCACAACTGGGGAAAAATGGTAAGGACTTGGTGAGTGATTAGGGAAACAGGAAAACACACTCCATTCCTAATCCCTCACCAGAAGGGTTGAATTTTATTTGAAGTCTTTCAAATATGGAAAAGTGATATGCTGACTAATGGGTGATTTATTTTATTCTATTTGAATATTTTCTCATCAGCCAATTCAAAAAGTAAGCCTTTTTTTTTCTGTGTGTATGCTACTGTTGGTCATCAGCAGAAAACCGTAGTGTGTATAAACACGAATCTCGTTGTAAATGAATTTATGGCACCTCTATTCATATTGTACTGTGGAATTAACTTTTTTACGGGTCTTATAAAGATTATTATTCAAAAAAGTTGGTGGTCAAATTTTCGAACTAAAGCCTAGTTCGTCATCAGGACTACGTCACTGGAGTAGTTGCTGCCACTCAGTTGGAAGAGTCCAACCGCAATTATCGTTAATTGTGGCACTTCTTCTTGCTATTTCGATCCCTTCTTCTAGTTTCCTCTTTACTTAGTCTGACTGGTGGGCGATTATTCTTACTGAGTCCCAATTTATGGAGTGTTCACTTGCTTGTATATGTCTGTCTAGCACCGTTTTGTTACTAATGTTCGCAATATACTATAGCCAGAGCCAGTCCACCAACTCTTTTCAACCCCTATTTTTGAAAAAGTTATTTTTTATTGATCTGTTTTATTTTATTTCACCTTCTTTAATTCAAAACAAAAACTAAAATAGATTACAGAAATATTCTCATAAAAAGCATTATACTGTATAGTGTTCGAATCACCCAGTGGTCCGCTGGCCATTGGTCAGTAAAATTTCCATCTTACCACTGAACCATTGATTTTACTGGCCCAGATCACTAGTAAGTGTTTTTTTTTTCTAATTTGTCACAAATTAAAAAAATGAATTTCTATTTCTTTTACCTTGCTGTATGCTTTTCTTTTTAGGCTGCATACTAATGATAGGTTTAAAAACAAATATTTGAGATAATTCCATTGAAATGATACGTTTTCCTCATTGGTACATATATTGTAAATGTCTTTAAGGGTTATTTTTTTTTTTGCGGACCAGTGGGATGCATGCAAGTTATAGTGGTCTGCTGGGCCAGTAGAAGTTTTTTTCTAGTTCTAACACTGCAGTATATCCAGTTTCATAATAAAATTGCAAAACTGAAGGTAGCTGTTGGTTTCTTCATTTTTCCAACTTTTGAATGAATGATAGATTCTTCAAACAGCAGCGGATATTCACGGTTGTGTAAAACTCTGCCATAGTTTTGCTGATTCATTCATCCAATTCGATTGTTCCTTTTTTTCTTTTCTTGCCCTCGAGATTTAGGCACTTTCTGTCATACATGAAGTCGCTGTGCCTTGCTTCATCTTTCAAGAATGTTATTAACTTTGCGACTTTAGGATGAAGATTTTTGATAGCTGCATTTAACTGATGGTTCCAGCCTTCGACAACATTATTTGTTTTGTGTTGTTCGTAGTTGCAATTCCACATTTCTACAGTGATTACTGGATTTTTCAGCCAGTTATTTACGAAATAATCATAAAATTTCTAAAGATTTTCATTAATGGGACTAGATTCTTGAATGTATATCCAGCCATCGTCTACATTTTCCACGTGAAGATAGGCCAGTGAAGCACACATTCGGAGGTGTTGCCTTATCTCCTCGTTATTTTATATTCATTCACTAATCAGTGGCGTAACCAGCATAACGTGCCCCCCACAAGATTTACTTCAGCACTCCTTAAGCACAGTAATTTTCCCATTTTTTCGAACACGGGGGAGGATACATTTTTTGCGGTGTGTTTGTGGTCGTTGGGGGGAGGGAGGAGCCCTGTAGTTTTAACTTTTTAAGTAATAGATTTGACAATACGTGGAATTGGTTTGTCCAAAACTAAGATAAATACTTGAAGAAATCACCCTCTTACACATGGCAGATCTGCGGCTGCTGTGAATAAATGTTGACCCCTGTCATGCACGTAATCCTAGGTAACTGACTGTTTTCCCACATCCTCCACGGGGAATCCCACTGTGGCCTCGTGCTTTTCCTCATTGGAGAATGGTTGCATTATTTAAAACCCATTGCAGAGCAATCGTATTACAACCCGAAGTCAAAGAGCCGAACACTTTCAATCTGTAGGGCATTCAGTGTTTTAAAAGTGAAACTAGGCATTTATTTAGGCAAAGCTAAATATATCTTAAAGCAAACTTTGGGGTAATTATTGTGCGTGTTCAATTTTTTCATAAAACTATAACTGCCAGCTGCAGTACGCTCCTTCGTTACCTCCCACCACCCGCAGCTGCGGGAATAGTAGTTATGCCACTGTCACTAATCCCAGTTCTTGAATTTTTTGCCAAAGGCTGTGGTTAAAATGGAAATTATGATACATCCGCCATTTGTATAGAGGGGAATAATTTCATCAGAGGTATGATTGCAGCTGTTTCAAAATCCATCACCACTACTTCTGGATTCCAATTCTCCAATCTGTTTCAACAGTGTGAAAAATCTCTCATAAGTAACTTTTCTCTTGTTTGGCAACAAAGCGAAGATTCCTGGAATAATGTTCATTTCTTCCGTTGAGCCTTCCAACATCGGCATGAACTGTGTAGATTTCAGCAGAGCTCCTAAAAGTTCCGCCCATGAAAAACATTTTGCTGTTTTCCATAACTTCCCTTTTCTGCTTGCAGATGTTAAGATTCTTTCTTTTACTCCGTCATCAAATAAGAGAAAATTAAACTTCCCTTCCGTAAGTAGAATATTTTTGCCCAACTCAATGTCTTGTAGATTTCTTGGCTCTGGCAACGACTGTCCTCCATTTTGGTGTCTTGTTCGATATAAGCTGCTTTTTATTGACAAAACTTGTGGAATTTTGTTTACAATATCATATCCTCGGTCAAACAAAGGTCCAAATTCTCTTCGATAAATGGTTGATAGAGCTTGATCCTCTTCTCAAGCTCTTTTCTTTGCGATGGATACGTGCTTTTTCACTTCTGTTAATACAGTATCAGGTTTGCATACATGACTGGAGGACCGTAATATATTATTTCTTTTCATTGCCATACAACCTTTACATTTTGCAGTCTTCTCATTTATACATGCCCAAGTATAACGTTTTGCTGACTTGTGCAATGAATCCTATACCTGTGCCCATTACATGCAGTTAATGGCTTCCCTTTTTGGTCTCAAATATTTCAAACTCATCCATTGGAAGAAATGAACAGCTTTTATTACAATAAAATAACATATAACAATTGAAAAAAAATTTGTTACTTCACTTCTTCAATCCGAACTGCAAATAAAGAGCTTGAGAAAATAGTAACTTTTATCTCCCTTGCTAAACCATTCTAGAGAGAGATTCGGAGGGACGTTTTCCAAATCCCTCACTAAAACTCTTCCTCTTTTCCCAGTTGCGGACAGAACTGGATCTGTCTGCCATTGGGACCAAACCCTTGAGGCTAGAGGGATTAGATCTCTTTCCCCATTCAAAGTTTAAATCTGAGTCAACTCTGACGTTTAAGACATTCTCCCAAGGTCATAAAAATTAGCTTCCCACTGATGCCCAAAGTGTTGTTGGTGTGAACGATTAACTTGATGCTATGATTTTCCCGTGACAAAAGCGGCTAACTTTCTTTAGCATTTTGCTACAACTTTTTTCGCCATTTGAGCATTTTTGCTACAGCATTTTTTGAGCCAGCTTAAACTCTGCATTGAACCAATGTAGCTGTTTTAAGTACTTCGAGACTTAACTATTTCATTGCATCAGTTCACCCATTTCTTTTTCATTGGTATCATATTTTGTTAGGCATCAGAAGAGATCTCTTTCCAATTTTAAAATGTGATGTCTAGGAAAGTGTACCTATGGCATATCGTTTATTAATAGTGCCATTGCACTTCGGCCTTTGAATCATTTTATATTAGCTAGGTTATCTGCCTGATTCTAGTAATGAATCCAGAATAATTTTACAATGAGAAGAAGAATTGAAATAGACATTATTGCTTTTATGACGACCGTCTTCTATCTATCCTTTCATAAAATAAAAAGTTAAAATCAAACCTTAGAAGTAGATTTTAAGAAATATTGGATTAGAGGTGTGTTCACATCACATATTGAATGGATACTGTGAATGTATATCAGTAAATAATAATCTAATCAATTGTGAGGCATGTGCCAAAGAGCACTTCTTTGGATCTGACACCATATAATCAAGTTTTCACTACCTAGACTCAGAAGTTTAGGAATTAATTTTCTTTACCTGTGTGTGTCTGAGGATTAAGTAAATATATGAAAAAAATATGCATTACAGTTTGTAAGTAATGAAATTAAATGTTTTATTTTCTTGGGTTTCCCATTATTATTTAGCAGTGTTTAGAATTTCACTGTACAAAAGTGTTTCATAATTAAAAAATATATTTTGACTCTAGTGTAAAAGATATAGACATCTTGTGCTTGAAGATCTACCCACATAAATGAAAGTAGTGTTGTAACCCATCGTGTATCTTAGAAATGTTCATTTTCAAAGTCCGATTTTGTCAAAAGAAACATTTACAGTGGTCACTTTGGTATTAGAATGACATACTTTCATTTTCAAACGGTGCAATTTAAATTGTTTTCTAATACTAGTTCATTGGGTTACAGTATGTGTTAGGTAAAAATGTGCTTTTTTTTTTTTTTTTAAATGATGAGCTGAAAGATGAACAAAGTGAAATTTCTCTTTAGATGATTAAGCAGTGAGAGATTTGCTGTTGGGCATTGCAAGTCCTGATTTCAGAGTGATCTAGATTTTTTCTTTTTCTTTCAGTATTACTTTTGACATTAATTAGATTAAGTTATGTACAGGAAGGTACTAGATGCTCAGTGGGCTTGAAGGAATTAAGAGCAAAAACCCTGAGCAGTTGAGTAAATTTTGAATCATAATAGGTGGTGAAAGGTGACTAGGATGGCTGAATATTAGATCTGTAGCGGGGTTAATTATTCCAGATGGACCAACAGTGGGATCAGGTATCCAAGGAGAAGGAAACCTGACATCGGATCTAATTTTTGCCTTTTGGAGTAAATCTTTTTGCTACTTATGAGGTCAGCCATCCTCATGCTTTGATTACAAGAACAGTTATGGGATTTTCGTTGAACTACAAATTAGTGCAGTTGGGGAGAAAAAAAAAAAAAAGGTGCACGTCTGTTAACATCTTGAAATCTATTATGCTCAAGTGAAGTAAGTGCTGTCTAATAAAGAAAAAAATAAAAAATAAATTATAGCCCAAAAGGGAAAGGAGGAGGCTATTTTTCCTGCAGTATTTGTTTACATAAACTGCATGCGAGCAGACAGAGGAATATTGGTAGTAAGAGAAAAGTGTTGAGCCTGCTTTCTCTTATTTTGTTTCCACGAGCCACCTTGTACTAAGGAATCACTGTGTGGAACCACCTAAGGGGGAATTGCCTTTCCCCAGTAGGGTATTATGTTTCCTTGGTCTAAGGCCGGTGCGGTGTCCCAGCTCAACCTCCGCTAGACACAACACACTATCACAAAGGAAGGAAAAAGGGAGGAGCACTCATTACATTATTTATAGACTTTCTACAATTCCTTTTTCTATCTCCAAGCAATGATTGCTTTAAGAACTAAGATATGCCCCACTTGTACCACAAAATTGTCTTTTTTTACATAATCTTGTGTGAAGTTGCACGCACCTGTATGGCTTATACAACATATTGTTTAACTTTTGGGCCACGTCAGTTGCACACAACTTCTGCATGTTTTGCTATAAATGGACTTGTGGTCAGCCAGCTAGAAGGTGGAATAAATATTTTGGAAATCCCATTACTGGAACTTCAGATATTTACTTCTGTTTATCTGCCCCCCCCCCCGGACGATTTCTACAGAAGGCGTGCCTGCCCGCTGGCAGCGGAAAGTGTTAAAAGAGTTGCATGCACAATTCTTTTTATGAAGAGTGCAAGTGTGAACAAGAATGACTTAATGTGGGGCAAAGGATATCAGTTTGAAACAGGCAGAAAAAAGAAGTAAACTTTGTTCTCTTGGTCAATATTATTATAACTCTTATGTACATGTTTCTCGAGATATCGAGATGAAAAAACATGTTTTACATATGTTATTCTTGTTTAGTCAAATCTATTCAAATAATAGTTCAACTGTTGGAACTTTTTACATGTTATAGTTCTTTTGTGTGAAATGCAATTTCTCAGTTAGAAGTGTTATTAGTATTTACTGCGAACAAATATCTCGGTAATCAAATAAAACTCAAGGAAAACTTTTCACGTACCTCTCAGTTGCAAACGGTCAATGTTCAAATCATTTGTATATTTGTTCCCATCAGAATCAAATGTTCGAATCATTTGTTTGTTGATGGGAACAAACATACAAATGATTCGAACATCGACCGCTTGCAACTGAGAGGTATGTGAAAAGTTTTCTTGAGTTTTATTTGATAATCGAGATATTTGTTTGCAGTAAGTAAATACTAATAACTTCTGAGAAATTGCATTTCACACAAAAGAACTATAACATGTAAAAAGTTCCAACAGTTGAACCATTATTTGAATGGATTTGACTAAACAAGAATAAATTATAACTCTCTTGATCAGTATTATTTTAGAAGAAAGATGGACCATAGAGCATTTAAAATGTACTTCATCATGTGCACCTAAGACAACAAATCGGTTACTTCTTTCCATCAGGACAGACATCAATTAACTATGCTAATGTCTCAATGATTGCATGAATATAAAATTCCTTAAATTGATATTGGATCTGCTGATGTGGTTTCAAATGTGGGTGTCAAAAGCCAACAGTATTTTCTGTTCATAGCTTTTGGGCAGGGAAAATGTCACAGAAGGTCAAACAGAGAACTGAAGATTGAATTCCTAAATGTGAGGGGATTTTGGATGTTCACTACCATTTGTGAGAATGATAAGTGCCTTAAGCATCTTTGATTCAAACAGCAATCAATATTAATGAATATTGATATAAAGCTTAAAATAAGTAGACCCTCCTTCATTAGGAGTTATTGAACTATGTGATTTTGTGGCCTTCTAAAATGACAATCAAGTGCAAGAAAAAATCCACAATTAAAGCTACTTTTTGTTATTAGTACTATGTCACAAACATATCTATTCTATCATTGTAATTGTAACACAATAAAAACCTGATTGTTTGGATAAAGCTCATGATTTCTCTGGCATGTTATAAAACTTGAAGCAATATAAACTCTACGTACAGTTAAACCTCAGTTGTATGTATTTTAGATTTTATAATAATCCATGGTATCCATGCATTATATACCAAACTTTCCTCTGCATTTTTCTCAACACCAGACGGATTCTAGTTGGCTCATTAACATTGAATGTCACTGAATCTTGCTTTCCATGCAGTTTTCTGCTTACATCTCTGATTATGGAAATAGGTTGAATTCATAAATTAATAAAACTAACAACTGAAGAAACAAATTAAATTTAGTCATTATATAAGGGAAATTTTAACTAAGATTTTTGGCATCTCACCAGCCTATTTTACTGGTAGATGATTGAATATATATGAAGATTCAGATGGTGCATCTTGGTTATGTGTGTTCGTAGCAAAGATTTTCAATTGATTGGAATGTTGTAAAGTAAATCCGAAGACAAATTAGCAATTAATCCACTCTCAGCTGGCATCCAAGCAGTATCAGAGATATCTTTTTAGCCCCTTGGATTGCTAAGATGGTGCTGTGATTTTTTCAGTTTCAGATTTGCAAATGTTTCCCTAGTATATTTTTTTCTTTCCATGCCAAATCTCGAGTTTACAAAGGATATAAAAACAAAACAAAACAAAATAGGGGGGGGGTTGCCACCTGCTGCTTTCTTTCCATTCTTGTATAATAGCTTGGCTGTTTAAGACTGAAACATCAAAGTCACTGATTCATTCATCAACGAAATTCTAGTATATGACAGAAAGTGTCCCATTATTTTTGAACTACAATTCAGATGCACCCTAAGATACTCAGCTTTTGGTAATCTCGATTGGCAACAGATATAAGATCAGGATCCACTGCATGAATACTTGTGTTCAGTCATTTATTGTTGTGGTTGAAACTGATGTACAGCCAAGCAATGTTCATTGCGTGGCATTTTTGACAAATATAAATGAGAAGTTAAAATCTGGTGTTTAATCAAGTATTAAATCAAGCATGAATTTTTCATGTCACTAAACAAAATGTCTTATACAAAGAACATGCCATTCATTCCTTAAAATTTGGTGTTGGCACAAATGTTGCTTATAAGAAACATATATATATATATTAGGTGTACAAATCAGTTTTAAAGCGTTTTAAGACAACGCAACATGCAATTTGAGAGAAGAAAATAATACCTTCACTAATCAAAATATGCGCCGTCATTATCTATCACCTTCCGCCATCGGTCGGGCAGCTGACGGATTCCAGCCATGAAGAATACTTCGTCGTGTGACGTGATGAAGTCGTCAACCCACTTTTGCACTTTGTCTCATGTCCAGAACCATACAACAGACAAACCATGTTGCATCAATCGGAACAAATGATAATATGCCGGGTGCCCCAAAACTTCCCAGCCAAGCATCAATAACATTTCCTTGACCGATTTCGTGACATGCGGCATAGCGTTGTCGTGCAGTAATTTCACGGGACGCAATCCTTTGCCTGTGAATGGAGGTTTCCAACAGATTTTCTGGTTCAATCACAGAAATTGTTGCTTGTAGCGATCAGCAGTAACAGTTTGACCCTGTTCCAATAGTTCGTGATAGAGCACACCCTTCATATCCCACCAGATGCACAGCAGAAGTTTCTTGGAGTGAATATTGCATTTCGGTGTCAAAGTCGTTGCTTCACCAGGGTCTATCCAGTGTCTTTTGCGTTTGGGATTGTCGTACCATATCCACTTTTCATCACCCGTAACGATTTTACACAGGAAGGACTTTGTGTTGTTTATTCAACAAATTCAAACACTTCATGACACGCTCATCCTTGTTCCTCTGGCACAGGTCATGTGGCACCCATTTTCCTTTCTCCTGAATCTTTCCCATTGCATGTAAACAATTGGAATTGGTTTGTTGAGTTGCCCCCAGTTGTTCAGCTAGTTCTTTTTGCATTTGAGATGAATCTTCATTCACCAGTGCTTGCAGTTCCTCATGTGCAACCTTCTGCAAGGCGCTCACTACGTTCTCAATCGCTGGTTAACATAAAAATTACCTGCTTTAAACTGTCTAAACCAAAACTAACACATGCTTTTGCAGCACTTTTTCCCTTGAAGAAATTTGCAATGAAACAGTGTCGAATAAGTGCAGTATCGCTTGCCATTTTTCACCTACCGATGTGCAAGTACGTTTGACCGTTGTGCAAACTTCTGTGTCACATTTTATACTCTGGACCAGTTATGGTCACATGACAACAACGCGGGGGAATGTCGGATATGTATACGTCACAAAAAATGCTTAAAAACTTATTTGTACACCTAATAGTTATCAAATAGGCACATAAAACTTGGCTGGAGAGCATTTGGAAGAAACAGTGCAATTTTCCAGAATAATTTGCCATTGTATCTTAAAAGAAAAATGTACAATCAGTGCGCTTTTCCTGTTTGTACTTTTAGATCAGGGACATGTACCTTAACTGAACAAGACATACACAGGCTTCAAACAACTATGAAAGAAGTCTGGAGAGATGCATGCTTGATGTAACCAAGATGGATAGGAAAATTATCACTCGTGAATCAGGATAATGATGAGAACTGATATCATGATCAAAGTGATTACTGTCAAGTGGCAATGAGCTTGACATATTACATATTGATAGAAGAATATGAAAACTGTTGGACAACTGATATACTAGACTGGATACCAAATGATGGAAAAATATCCAGAATACCATGTGGGAGATGGTTGGATGGAATTTGATAAAATGCTGAAGTAACATGGAAGAGAATTGTTTAAGATGGAATTGTGGAAGAGATTTGGAGACCTGAAGGGACATAGCAGTGGATTAAGAATTGTTGATTAAAAATTTGGTAAATGTGATTCATTGAGAATATGTGTTTTTTTTTTTTTTTTTGAGGTAGCCTTAGAAAGACTGCAAAGTATATGGTTGTTTTGCATGTAATTGCAAGCAGTGAATGGTTTTAGTAAACTGAACAATTAGCACTGGTTATCAACTGAATTGCTGTGCAGGCATAGTGTTGGAAAGCAAGCCAGAGTTACTGGTATTTTCATCATCCATCATCATTTGGAAGAATGGTACAATTTTCAAGAGCGATATATGGCATCCAGCTATCTGGATCGTAAACTGTATTTAATTTTCATCGGCATTGTATTACTTATTATATTTGTTGACACATTTTTTAACAGTAAACTGGGTGGAGCCGCCCCATTGGCGCAGTGTGGTCTAAGCACTGGCTTCTGACCATTTCTTCTAGATGGGTCCAGGTTCAAATCCCAGTGAGGCATGGATCTTGAGTTTGTCTTATGGTACTGGCTCTGTCCCTTTCCTGGAACCAGTGGCTCTAAATTAGGGAAAGGCGACTGCTTAAATATCCCATTCATTTGCTCATGGGGTCGTTAAACTCCCCAAACAAAACAAAACAACTAGGTGGAAACTATTTGGTCTTGCACCTAATCTCAGTTTGTTAAGGCACCTATGTGATTATATTGTTTTGACTACAATCTTACCATAATGTAATAGGGTGTCCTTCTTTAGCATGGCCAATGTAATCAGGTTTTTGCTGTATCTATAGTCAAAATGAAAAAAAAAAAATCATGAAATTTAAAACTTTGATGGTGAAAAATAGTGTTAAAATCGAAGCTGCCCTTTAGAAGGATGACATTGATTTGTTCTTTCTAAACCAGTGCTGTATTTTTGAGATTACCTCTGTGATTTCATGTCTTTAATTTATTTATGTTCATTTTTGCTCTGCAAAAACAGCCACCGACATTCACAAGAATGGGATATTAAAGGGTAAACTATTAATTTCACAGCTTCCTGTCTTAATATTTCACACTCATCATGCACATATTGACATGAAATTCAGTAGGAGATATTAGAAAATTGGCATACAAAGATATTAGGATAAGGCAGTAGTGAACTGCTTCCCTTTGAGTAATATTTTTCTCATTAAGAGGTTCCTTAACTTTAATTTTGAGATCTTGAAAAGGATTTGAATGTAGTGCATGCAGAACAGAGACAGAATTCAGCAGTTTTATGAATGACAGCATCCCCCCCCAAGTGTTACCATGAGGTTTGATGCATTTTGTACATAGTAGATTGATCGTATGAAATGTTTTGTGTTTTGACTACTTGGTTTTCATTTATGTAGTCTGTAATTACACCCTCAGTTCTTGCCTGAAATTTCTTATTAAATAATATAGAAATTCTGGAATATTGTGAACTAATATAGAAGTATTATTACTTTGTTTATATTACATGGAGATCCTTTTAGTACAGCTGTACCCTAGTTTTATACCAAAAATGTTCACTAAACTTAGGAATGTCTCTGGGAGGTACTGGATGATAATTAATTGATGCAAGATTTTAAAGGAAAAACCCTGTATTTACATCATGTTACGCAAAACAGTTTTCTAAACTTCACTCACAGAATTATCTAATGTTGTGTGTGTGTGTGTGTGTGTGTGTGTGTGTGTGTGTGTGTGTGTACGTGCGCATGGACTGTGACAAATGAAAACCTAAAGCCTGTCTTACAGGGACATAAGTGAGCCACACATTTGCTCCCTGCTGGTGAGGAGATTATCTGTGTGACTTTAATGTCACCAGTCTTCCTTGAAGTCTTTCTTTTTTTTTTTTTTTTTTTTTGTTATTATGACAGGGCCTTTACACACACACATAGCACTAAGCTGTTATCTAGGATTCTGAGGTTAGCTCATCAAATAAAGACCATCTGCCAGATTAAAGTTTAAAACTGATGGACTAAATTTTACTTACTGTTGATATATCAGACATCTTCATTTACAGCAATCTCGACAAACAACTTGAGCTTTACTGACATCCATCACATTTCACACAAGACCTTTTGTACCTCATACTGATTATCTTTTTCTCATGCAATCAATCCTAAATTTGGTCCTTTCATGATTTTTTGGCCTTGCTCTACCTTTCTTTCCTGCCACTTATCTTAATAAGCATCTCACCTCTCATTCTTTCAACACAACCAAACCACTTAAGAATATTTGTATCTTCCTTACAAAATTTGATTCACTTTACACATCTGCAACACACCTTCATTCCTCACATAATCAGAATGTCCCTTGCGACCCCCATAAGTAACGCATCCAGCACACAACCAACTTCTCTTCTGCAGTACCCAGGTTTCACTGTTGTACATCAGAGTAGGAACATTTACACTTTCATACAAAACCACTCAGGACGTTTTTGAGAACCCATTATTTCTGTGAAATCCTCCTAAAGCAACTGCAACTTTAAAGATTAATTCACTCACCTACTAATTTCACCATATAATCAGTCAGACCTGTTTGTAATCCGGGTTTAGCCCGGAATTCCGGGTTTTTGTCACATTCTAAACCCGTAAATCCGGGTTTTTAAGTTTTAGAAGAATTTGAGATGCTTCGGACATTTCATTTCTAAAAATGCTACAAAATGGTAACTAAACTTCAGGTTCCATTTTCTTTGGGAATTACAGTGTTTGATTAAAAACATTGCATGTCCGTGCGAATGGTGAATGTAGACGATTTGTGACACCTTGTGGGTTTCTTTTGTTATTAAACAAGCTCTCAAGATAACAGCCTGCTGAAAGGAAGACTTCTTTTCATTATTTTGAAAGTTCAAATAATTTGATTATTTTTTCTAACTACTTTTAGAAATTGAATGGAATCCACTGTAGGCTTCAAGTTCAAGTAAAACTGGTCTACATAGACTGCTCAATTAACATATAATATGAAGTGCAAAATTTGATTTTAAAGATGCAATGCCTGAAGGATTTTGCACAGTTAAAGAAAATTGGGTACAAGAAAAGATGCGAAGTTTAACTGCACAAGCACTAAGGCCTATTTGTTGTGTGGCTAGTTTATATGTGCGTATTATACATTATATGTATATTGGCACTGAGCTGAGAGTTTCAGGGTTTCTTGTGTCACCTCACAATCACCCCTGATCAGTTTTCTCTGTCAAACATGCTTCCTAAGTCTACAGCTTCATTCACCTGGTCTATCCCTATGTCATTGAGACAGATTTTGCATTCATTAGTAACAGTTTCTTGCTCTAAAGCTATAACTTTGCATTTTCCCCTATTTATACTCAGTTTGAATTTAATACAAACTTCATATATCCAGGACAGCATACTGTGCAACTTACTTTCACTCTCTGCCAACAGAACTGTGCCATTAGCATATAGCAATCTGCACACATGGATATTACCGAGACTTGAACCGGTATTGTCTATTTAGGCATCACACATCTACACATGACACATCCATAAATAATGTTTAGTAAACAGCTATGGTAACATTTACAGAACCTTGCCTGACTCTTGCTCCAATTGAAAAGCATATATAACTTTCACATTACTAAGCATATTCCCAGTTGTACCATATTTATTCCAGTCCTTCCACATAAAATTGTTTACTCAGTCATAAGGTTTCTCTAAATATACACTGCTGGCCACCCAAAACGCAACACCAAGAAGGACACGAGATAGCAAAGCCAGATTTACTGGACACATAACAACAGATACAAAGATGAAACGATTAAGCTTACAGGCCCGTGCAACTTGCAGAACACGCAGACATCAGTAGTTCGTGTGGCCCCCATGGCTGGCAGTAACGGCCGCTACACTGCGCGGCATCAAACGAAAGAGGCTTTGGATGTGGGCTTGGGGTATGTCGGTCCAGGCTGCTCCCACACGTTGCCACAGTTCATCAGGCATAGCCGCGGGTGGTGCTTGCCGGGCCACTCGGTTGCCGATCAGCGACCAGACGTGTTCGATGGGTGACATATCGGGAGAACAGACGGGCCACGGCAGCAGTTACACCTGGTGGGCCGTGAAGAATTGTTGCACAATGCGGGCCACGTGCGGGCGCGCATTGTCCTGTTGAAACGTGGCTGCTGGCAGGTCCTGCAGGTAAGGGAGGACTACAGGCTCCAAAACGTCGGAGATGTAGCGGTGGCTGTTGAGTGTACCGGCGATGCGTACCAGAGGGGGGCGGGTGTCATATCCAATAATACATACTGGAACTTATTTAATTTGTAGTCCAAGACAGTATAAAAGTTTAGGTTTCTTGAAAAACAAGTTAGTAAAATCATGCAATGCATTGATTATGATACACATTCCAGCATACCAGAAATCGCACACAGACAAACCCCCTCCCCCTTACTGTTACTATTGATTCATTCAGTATACCTCCGGAACAACATACTAAAGTATTGTTGCAATAGAAACATTTTCAGTAAAGTTATGAGAATAATGGCTGTGGAATAAATCTCGCTCCTGTGCCCTGACCTTTGACCCCATTTTGACGATATTCAACAGAACTGGTTCAGTATACCTCCGGAACAGCATGATAAAGTTTTGTTGCAATCGTAGCATTTTTACGTATGTTATGACGCATAAGGGTGATGGAATAGATTCCGCTCCTATGTTACCTTTGACCCCATTTCGGCCATTTTCAATAGGGTTTGTCCTCACGTTGTCCCCTACCGCATATTAAAATTTCATCAAAATCGAACCATTTTTATGTGAGTTATTGTACGGACCGACAGACAGATGTACAAAGCTGGAGCATATATGCTTCTTCAACCTACGGTTGGAAAGCGTAAAAAATTTGTGTTGTTTATGAAATGATAGGTATTTCCAAACATGAAATTGTGCTGAAGAGCTTCCATGTATAAGGGTCATTCAAATGAAAATGAGCCAAAGGATGTATGAGAAAGGTATTGTGACTTACCTTAAAAGTAATCCCTGTGGCTATGAAGGCACTTATCTCACTGTGACACTAGACATTTGATTCTTTGTGTGTAGAAGGCAGTGGGTTGATGGCAAAACTATTCCCAAACAGCATCCTGCACCTCTTTATCAGAGTGAAATCTGTGACCCCGCAGATGCTTCTTTGGCTCCCCAAAATGTGAAAGTCTCAGGGAGACAAATCTGGGTTGTATGCCGGATGCTGGAGTGTGTCGGACCACTTGGATTTGGAAAGATAATCCTGGGAGGTCTTCACAGTGTGGGGGCTGGCATTGTCATGAAGAAGAATGACTTGTGCGGCGAGCAGCCCGGACCACTTGGACTTGAGTGATGCTCACATAGATTTGAGTGTGTACACATACTGGGCAGCATTTACGGTCGGTGTGGGAAACTTGATCAGCAGGGTGCTCTTGTAGTTGGAAAAGAAGGTCGACGTGACCTTTCACGCAATTGCCTGAATTCCCTTTGACTTCTTTGGTGGTGAAGACAACATGTGCTTCCATTGGCTGCTTTGTTGTTTGCTTTCAGGTTGATAATGAAAGCACCGCGTTTCATCTCTCGCAATGATTCTGTCAATGAAACAGTCCTCATGATATGACAGTAAATGTTCCAAGGACACACCCATGTGAATGTCTTTCTGCACGGATCGTAATTTATGTGGCACCCACTGTGCACAAATCTTCCAGTACTGCAGGTGATCCTGGATAATGGTGTACACACTCTTTACACTGATTCCAACTTTGTCGGCAAGTGCTTCCACTGTGATTTGTCTGTCTTCCCAAGTGAGACTATCCACCTTGGTGATAGGAACATCAGTGATCACATGGTGTGCTTGCTCTGGCCTCGAGTCATCGGTCAATGATTACCACCCTTCTCAGAACAGCTTAATCCAGTCTTTAACACGTGGCAAAGACATACAGTTTTCGTATAGGTTACTCGTTTGGCGATGAATTTTTGTACTCTTTGACACCTTCCATGATTAAAAACTGGATAACTGTTCTCTGTTCAACATTCATTGCTTCAATCATGAATAGTTGGACCAAACACCTGCACAAGGTTCTGTACAAAGGCCAACTGCTTTCATTGTCGCATGATCGCAGCTCCATATTTCACTGCATGAAAATACTACAGTGGTTTCATCTATGTTTTATGTCTACGCTGCCAAGGTAAACCCATTAAGCAGTTTGCTATGTCCATTTGGCTCATTTTCATCTGAATGAACCTTATAACTAGGATGCCAAATTAATAATTCAAAGTTTATTAAACATCTGTGATAAACATGTACGTGTTTCCTTCAATTATATGCCAATTTAAAATTATATATGTGAATAAAGTACATTATGTATTGATCTTAGTGCTTTCAGTGCAGTTATATCAGATGTACTTAGTTTGCACATTTCTTTGCAGGTGCTGTTTGTATTAACAATATGAATCGCCATCAGGTGCTGACAGGAGCAGCAAATGCTGGCGATCATTGTTATTCTGTGGGCAGTGTTGAAGGGGTGCCTTTTACTGTAAGCATATTTCATGTTGTAGAAAACTATAGTGTTGTAAATATTAATGTATAGTTTTTTTTCATTAACTTGTATCTAGATGTAATTATTATGTGTGTATTTCTCATGTTTTAACTGAACCAGTGTTTCATGGTTGATATCAAGTGTAGTTTTTATATCTGTGAAGGAGGAAGCAGAAGAAAGATAATTTTTATGGGGTTGGAAGTGCATTAAATTTTAAGTTTTAGATTATTGATCAATACTGACAAAGCCACCATTGTTGTGTGAAAGCTTGGAAATGATTTGTATTTTTATGCCAATAAATCAGATTGCTAGTGTAGTTTTGCTATTTTATGTATAATTGGTGTACAGTTGCTCATTATTAATCTGTTTCACTATATCTAGATTTTATATTATGATCTGCCTGTTGAAACAATTTTTAAAATTAACTCTTAGTTATGGGCATATAGCAAAATCTTGCTTTTCAAACTACCCACTGCAATGGTTATCAATGAGTAAAAAATAATGTACATTGTTAAATTCATGTTGCCGCCCTGGTGGCACAGTGGTCTAAGTGATGGCTTCTGATCATTCGTCTGGAAGGTGTCTGGGTTCGAATCGCGGTAAGGCATTGATGTTGTGTTTGTCTTACGGTGCTGGCTCTTTTCCTTCCCATGAACCAGTGGTCCTAAATTAGGGACGGGTGACTGCTTATAGCTCACTGAGTTACTCACGGTGGGCGTGTTAGTCTCCAACGAACAACAACAAGGGGGGGGGGAGAACAGCATGAGATAAAAGTTGCAGGAAGGGAGTTTTTGCTGAGTGAAAAGAAGACAACAAAACTTAAGAGACAAGCTAAGAAAAAAAGAAAAGAAAAGAAATGCAGACCTATCAAAATGTGTGTTTTGATAGGTAAGTCCCAAAACAGGCAAGTTTCTAAATGACTGAAATTTACTTTCATGGCTCTGAAATTGATGCATGGTGACAGAGCAGTCTGACATGATTGGCAGTGGGTAGAGAGTGCATCACACACTAGCTATACAATGCCAACAGGTGAGAATCTTTAGGCACATAAGATTAAATTTATTTAATCTATGCTTCACATTTTTTTCCATATATTATTTACAATTATTTATATATTTACATGCAAACCATACTGGCACAAATCAAGTATGATACATTAATTACTCTACATGATAATATGCAATATAAGTAGAATATAATTATGCATAAATGAATGGACACAAATGAATTTTCATGCTAGTAGCAGTTAAACAAAGGAATTACACGGAGGTGCTTTTTAGGTCTTGATCACTGTAAGTATCCACTGCAAGACTGGTTGCCAAATTCATATTTTTTTTATTGCGGTTGTTGCCAAACAGTAAAAGTCATTTCCAAATAATTGGGATGAAGTGAGGTCAGTCAGCGTTGCAATTAAAAGAGGTATAAATTTCAATGCTTTCATGAATATGTAATGCCTTTGTTGACAAAAGAAGGAATATTTGAAGCATGTTTCCTTGGAGAAATTGCTGATGCATCTGTGAGAGTCAGCAAGCCAAGGAAGAATTTGGTGGTTATCCTTTTTATACTTGGCTAAACATTTAAAAATTCTGTGAAATGTTCTACCAATTTAATTTATGGTATGGCCAGAAATAGAAATGAGAATCTCTCCTGTACATTTCTGGAGCATAAAGGTTTTTGATTTTATTCTCATCCATGAGAATATGTTCCATGATAGTGGTGGTATTAGATTTAATTGCAACAAGGTATCCATATACTTTATATAAGATTGAAAACTTGATGTTTTTGATGGTAAATGATATGATTTGAAAATTTGATGGTAAATGAAATGCTCATAGTGCTCTAGGCGAATTCATGGTGTTTTCATCCTTTGCAATTTATGCATATTGGTGAGGGCATGTGACACCCACCTGGCAGCAGTAGATCTAGAAGCTTATCTTAAGGGGGGGGGGTTACCCTGTTCTAAAACGAGACTTTGTGGAGGGCACACACTCTATATACTTGCAGCATTGCCCCTTCCTGGCATGACAAGGCTTTTTAAAAATTTCCGTCAAGAAATTGTTCTACATTTTAAATCACAAAATGTGAATGAGAACTGAAAACTCAGCACTACTTTTGTGGCATTCAATTGCCCACTTTTCGAGGAAACTGACTTGATGCTTTTAAAAAAATCTTATGTATGGATAAAATCTTTCAAAATAAAATTTAATCTCTTCTATTCAGGTGGTTTAATTTAGTAGAAACATTTCCAGCTTGGAAATTTGCTAGTAGTTTTTGTTTATGGCCCAATCAAGGTATGTACTTCACTCTGTCACTCACACTATCTTACACTCATGTCAAAGTCATGGTGACTATTCTGGCTTCCAGTTACTAATGATGCCAGACAATACTAAAACCACCGAACAGAACTCTGGCATTGCTTTTCATGATCAGTCAAAATCTCTTTTCACTTCTGCTCTCATCTTTCTCTGTTTCTGAACCTCTAGTTTTTTTTTTTTTTTTTTTTTTTGGTGGAGCTAGAACAGAACATTTCCACGCCAAATTTACAGCTATTTTAATTATGAAAACTTTTATGGAAACCTGTAGATTTATTTCTATAATTTTGCAAAAATAAATACATTTATAATTTAGATATTGGCCATTTGAAAAAGAAAAACTTGCTTTTGGAGGGCAGAGATCACCCCAGTCATCCTCCTGCTGGATCTACACTGTCACCTAGTGCATCTCGAGCTTCTTTGCCAAAATGATGTTCACAGTCAACAATGCAGGGTTGGCCTTGGCACTCAATTCTTGGAATATTCATGAATGATCATGCTTCAGTAACCATCTCGTGACTTCCATAGATTCATCTGTCCTGGTCACAGGATGGCCACTGCCATGCCCACTGAACACAAACTCAGTGTTTATCCACAGTAAAAAACGTCCATCCATCTGGCAGCAGGCAACTGTTTATAGTCCTCAGAGTTGTTCATGCTGGTTGTTAAACCCCAAAAAAAAAAAAAAAAAAAAAAATGTAGAAAAATATGTCGGCAGAGGTTTGGTTGATGGCATCCTAATTGCAGATTTCTAGGAGAGTTCCAGATGAATTAGTTTTTTTTACTTTACTGGAAATACTTATATTTTGAAGGTAACTTCCTTGCACTGTCTTTTAAACAGAAAAAGTGTGAATGTTTTTATACATTTTATGTAAATCATATTTGTCATTATTAAAACTTCTAGTATTTTAGTGGTATTTTCAATATTTATATTGTCTCCCTTAGGCATATGCATCAGGTTGCAATATTGTAATTCTTGCCAGTGACTTTAACAGAGTTCAAATTATTCCTGGTTTAGCTCATGGCAATGTTCAAGTCAGATGCTTAGACTGTTCGACCGATGTTGGAAAAGTAAGTTAACAGTTCCTCTTCAATTCTAAATTCATGTATCTAGAAATTAAAAACTTTTTCACAGCATGTTTTTTTTGGGGTCATCTGTTTAATAATTTCTTTATGTTGTTTGGAGTATTGCACTGTTACCTGAATTTTTAATGTGTTCCATTGATGTTTACATGTATGAAACTTTTTTTTTTTTTCTTGTGAAATATTCAGATAGCTGCAGCTTATGGTAAAGAAGTCTGTATTTTTGAGCCTACTCCTTTACTGGACCAAGTTTCAAGTCATGTAAGTATATGTGAAATCTTTAGCTGAAATTTAAATAATCATGATTAATCAGAAATATCACAAAACATGGACAAGATTTATGACACTGTCTTGCAGAATATTGTTCCATTTTGAAAACAGAACTTTCTGGTTCTAATCAAACTTACCAGGTTTGGGCTTTGGCAATTGTAACTAAAATATTAATGAATTTTCAAACCCATTTTTTGTCATCATCATTGTGTGCCTGTATACCAGTGGTGTTCATGAAGTGCTCTTAACAGTTGACCCTTAAAAATGCAAAAAGTTTGCAATAAACTCCATTTTTTTTTCTGTTGTGACATTTTCTGGCACCATCTTGATGCTAACAACTAATTTCACACCATTTATCCCCTCATTCTGTGCCACTTGATCTGTGGCCTGAGACTGCAAGAATTTAACATCTGTTCAGGTAATGCACTTAAAGATATCTCAAAGAAGTACAGTAGTCACCGCTTATTGTGATCACTATCGGACTTGGGCATTTTGATAACAATAACTGACTGATAACATTAAACGACAAAAGTCCGAAAATGTATTTAGCATGTCAATGAGGGGAAATGGTGTACGGGAAAACAAAGTGAAAAAATTTCTCCACAGAAAAGGCATAATGCAACATTATGTAGTACATAGTATGTATGTATTATTATAGATAAAATTATTACATACCCATAAATGCATGCAGCACAGTGAAGCTAAAGATACTCAGTAATGGTAGATTGTCTGCGAGTTTTTTCAAGAATATTGTTCATACTTGTAATGTTTCTGGAAGTTATCCGACCTTTGCTACACTCCGAGGTGTAATATCTGCAACGCTCGTCTCATTTTTGCCACTGTTGGTGAAGTGTCTACAGTAGAAACTTTATTTTCTTCATCAGATTTGTTTTTTTATGTTAGAAACTGAGTCTGTCGCAGAAACGGACAGACAAATCTCAGCCTCTGTGACTGTAGCACTAACTTGAATATTGTCATCTATAGACGTCCATCTTTCAAATTCCTTGCCTGTCATGTCTGGTTGAATTTCAATGTTTCCTATGGGGCACTCTGTTTCCTTTGTTTCATTTGAAAAATTACCGCTGCAAAAACAATTCTTTATTGTCTCTTCTGAGACGCAATTCCATGACATTGCTAGTAAGTGCAATGCGTCAAGAAGATTAATTTTCTTTGCAAGGTCATTCGTGTTCAGTTCGTTCATGTCTTCCATACTTTCTGAAAGTCTGCTGCACATTTCTTGCCAGTAATGCGCTTTTAATGTTTTGATAATGCCCTGAGCCGCCCCGGTGGCGCAGTGGTCTAAGCGATGGCCTCTGATCATTCGTCCGAACGGGGTCCGGGTTCGAATCCCGGTGAGGCATGGATGTTGTGTTTGTCTTACGGCACTGGTTCTCCCCTTCCCTGGAACCAGTGGCCCTAAATTAGGGACGGGCGACTGCTTATAGCCCATTGAGTTGCTCACGGTGGTCGTTAAACCTTCAATCAAAAAAAAAAAAAAAAAAAAAAAAAAAAATAATGCCCTGATCACATGGTTGCAACAGTGATGTTGAGTTTGAAGGCAGGAATGTCAACTTTGTTTGCTTTAAGTTGACATCCGTAATGTGCACATTGCACTGGTTGTCTAGAAGAACAATTTCTTTCTTCAATTTCTTATCCCATTTCTTTAACCTATCACTAAAAATCATAGATGTCATCCAAGCAGTAGAATTACAGCAGTAATCCACTGGTAGTCTTTTTATGCCTTTAAATCAGTGGGGATTCTTGCTTTTGCCAATAGTCAAAAGGTTTCTTTTACTCCCGGACATGCTGACACAGCAGAGCACAGTTACTGTCTTTGGAAATTTTGCAGCCTCTAGCTCTCTTATTTTTGGACATGTGAGTGTGTTCAGGCAAGGCATGATAGTACAGCCCGGTTTTGTCCGCGTTGTAAATGGCATCTGGTGGATACTCTGTGAGAATTTTTGGACACTCTTCTTTCGGCCATCTCTCAGATGCAGGAAAATCTGCGTCCTTCTGTTCACCATTTGTGCGTTTGTAAACAATATGCTCTCGCTTTTTCCAACAACTGAACCAGCCATCTGTTGCCACGAAGCTTTCTTTTCCCATCTGCAATGCTAAATCCTCTGCTTTTTGCTTCATCATTGGGCCGTTAACTCGGGCATCTCTTTCATGTACATTTGTGAACCACAGTTTCAAGGCTGATTCAACCTGCCTATCTTTCCCACTGCAATTTCTCTTGAAATTGAAGTTCTGATTCTGAATGGCCTTTTTTTTTTTTATGTCATCACGATTTTTTAAAATCTTGCGCAAAAGTGGCTGAGAAATTTTCAGATTTAAAACTGCATTTCACTGACTCTCATTTTAGGCAGAGCATCATACCATTCTAAAAGAGACATTTTCTCATTAAGAGACAAATAATTATGCTTCTTTTCCTTAGAGTTCATCTTGGGCATGCTCATCTTGTCTTTGACAGAATAAGATTGAACACTGAAATGAAGCATACAGGGAAAGATCCATTAGCTTAGCTTGAACAAAAGAATAAAAGGGGAAAGCAACCCCAGCCCCGAAAGCCCCAGAGGGAGAAGGGAAGATAACGATCTGCAACAACTGTTGAACCTGTCAACCTTATCTCACTCACAAGTCTTTTCAAATGGCACTTCCTGTATACTCTCAGTTCTGTCACTCCCCACTGTTCTTGACAGGAGAAATTTTGAGAAAAGGGTTTAGCAAACACCATGAAGACAAATCCAACAGGTTGCCTGGAAGCCAGAAAGTAAACGCTTTCTTTCCCTTCTTGATGTCACTGAGAGGGGAGGAAGAGTGTTCTTATCTCACGATAACATTAACTGAAATGTGAACACAATAAGCGGTTGATTTGTATGCTTATTTGAATACAAATGATCGAGACTTGGGGATTCCGATAACATTATGCAGTTGATAACATTAACTGCAATCACATTATGCGGCGACTACTGTAGTTTTTTAATGTTACCTTTAAATACTGATGTGTTATTTTCGCAAATGAGACAATGAGTGTGCATCATATAAAGCTGTGTCTTCTATTTATCACTCAGCCAGGTAGTAGTAGTAATGCAATCGTACCCGCGTATAATTTTACATACATGAAGTTATGCATAAACTAAAGTTTTTGTAGATCCCTTGAACTTCGCAGTATTCTCCCTTGTTATTTTAACTATTGGGTTGTCGGAAAAGGCATGACGTATTTTGGCACCTGATGGCGGTTGGGTGGTTTTGGGAGTACTAGAGGCATGCGCAGCTCCGTTATCGCTAAGGCATTCGACAGGTGCCAGTTCTAGCTGCAGTCTAAAAGGAATAGTGAGCGATTTGGTTGATTTGCGGAGATTTGACCTCAAGTTGAAGATGAAAGACCAAACTGTGCATTTTCGCCATATTTTACTTCCGTAAAGGGAAGAACACGCGTCAAGCTTGTGAAAAGTTGCGTAAAGTGTACGGTGATAATGCTCTACAAGAACGTCAGTGCCAGCGGTGATTCGCTAAATTCCGTACTGGTGATTTTGATCTAAACGATGCTTCTCGGTCGGGGAGGCCCACCGAGGTTGATGACGACAAAATCAAGGCATTGATCAAGTCAAACCCACGTTACACGACACGAGAGATTGCAGACACATTGCATATCAATCATTCACGCGTTCACGACCACCTGAAGAAGCTGGGATACGTAAGCAAGCTCGATGTGTGGGTTCCTCCTGAACTCAAAGAAGCTCACTTGACGGCGCGTATAAACATCTACGATATGCTCATTAAACGTGAGGAAAACGATCCTTTTTGAAGCGACTGATAACTGGTGACGAAAAGTGGATTGTGTACAACAATGTGATGCGCAAACGGTCTTGGTCCCGACGTGCTGCTTCGCCTCAAACGACATCCAAAGCAGACATTCATCAGCAGAAGGTTGTGGTCTCAGTGTGGTAGGATTTTAGAGGTGTCATGTTTTTCGAGCTCCTACCACGGAACCAAACAATGAATTCGAATGTGTATTGTCGGCAATTGGACAGTTTGAACGAATCCATCATACAGAAACGTCCAGAGCTCGTTCATCGTAAAGGTGTTGTGTTCCATCACGACAACGCGAGACCATACACAAGTTTGATCACCCGCCAAAAATGATTGGAGCTTAGGTGGGATGTGTTGCCACATCCAGCATACTTGCCTGACCTTGCGCCGCCAGACTTCCACTTGTTTTGCTCTCTTCAACAGTCCTTGTGTGGTATAACGTTCAATTCAGATAAGGCTGTAAATCAGCACCTTGTAGATTTTTTTGCCACGAAAGACAGGCCCTTCTATGAACGAGGCATTCTGCAGCTCACTGAAAGATGGCAAAAGGTTATCGAACAAAATGGGCATTATATCATTGATTGATCTTCGTTCTTTCTATCAATAAATTACCTTTGCAAAACATGGCTAAAATACATCGTGGCTTTTCCGACAATCCAATACATATTAAGACCAAACAATTGCACGGTCATTAGTAAACAATTTAAGTGGCTTTCACTTTGTCTTTACCTCTTCCTCTTTCACTTGAAAACTGGAGATTATGGGATATTTATAATACATGGTGGTTCCTTTTACAGATAGATTAGTTTGCAACTAGAAGACAATGTTTCATTTCATTTTTTACTTTTTCCCCTCCTCTCCTGCTACACATATAAGACTCCTCAGCAAATGCTGTCTTTTATGCCCTTCCCTCAGTACTTTTCAGTCAATCAATCTCTGCTTGGTTTGTATGGGGCAGGAAAATTGAGTAAGTGAAGCCACTCTAGCAACATGGTTTCCGATTGGAATTTCTTTCATCTTTGGGGATGGCACCCTATTCTTTAATTGGTGTTGTTTAAGTAGTCTCACCTAAATAAAAAAAAAAAAGAATTACATTGGTCACATTTGGTAAATTTAGTTGAGTAGATGGTAGTTGAGAGCACGCTAAGTTACATATAAAAGTTTTTAAGGCAAATATATTTCAGCCATTACTATGGCCTTCATCAGTGCAATTACAATTTGTTTCGTTGACAGATTGGAAAGGTAAGTTTTGTAACAGTAACTCCGGGTGACGTGATCTAATGTAATTTACGTTCCATACATCTGGAAATCTCTCATTACATCATGTCACCCGGAATTACCTTTACAAAACCTACCTTTCCAATCTGGCAACGAAACAAATCGTATTCACACTGATAAAGGCCATAGTAGGGTGGCCCATCTTTGCATAGGAATTTTTTTTTTTATTAATTATCATTTGTCTCACCCTCTAAAATTGTTCCATTGCATGAAAAAGTAATTCCTGTAAAATTTCATTGCATTCGAATAATAAAAACGGCAGGGATCGCATTTCTCCTAAAATTCCTAATATTTTGTGACCCTCCTTAAATTCCTAAAATTATAACTAAAATTTGCTATTCTTCCTAAAATTTTCGTAAGCTTATTTATTAAAAATACAACCGTTATTAACGCCAATAAATTTACCATTACGGTAAGGTAAAAAGACCTGTTATTGTAGAAACACAGCCTATATGCTGTGCTGCTGAAGGGAGGGAAAATGACGCCATCGAGATGCACTTGCTTCGGGGCGGGCGCTCCACTTTTGTGCCTTCGGACAGTTTTCGAGAGTAACAAGAGATCTAAGGGAAAAGGGGAGGCGTCATTTTCACCCCTGGTTTGCGCTTTGCAGACGAACTCCGTGGCACGCAGAAGATCGTACTTTATTTTTGGACATGCCTCGTGGAACCTCCTCTTTCTGCTGATGTTTTGTTATTGTGAACCGCAGGTGGGTGGAAGCAAAGAGGAAACATGTGGTCTCCTTCCGTAACCTCCGGTAATGACGATGGGATGGTAGCTGAGTGTTATCGTGGCAGGCAGTAGAGCACGTGATCATTAACCTTCGATCGTGCGTCGGTGACAGCGACCTTCGATGCGCAATATATCTCGGCTCCGACTCGCTTTGACTGAACTTGCGTGAGATGCGTATGATAGTTTCTGGTTTTGCGTCTTTTATGGTGTTCTCTGTGCTGTGTGCAGGTTCAGTTCTCTAGTGGTGACTTCCTTTTTTTTTTTTTTCTATCTTCTGACATCCTCACAGCCAAACTTCGGGAAGTTGTCTGGTTTTGCAATATTGGAACGTGTTTTTGTACTTCCCTTTCATTTTCTGGTTAGTAATACAAGTGTTTAAGATGCCTAAATCCAAAACGAAATTTCAAGATGCGTGGCTCGCCAAAGAATTGGACGGAGTGAAGTTGAAAGAATGGTGTTCTGCAACTGAAACAATATTTTCTGCTAAGTGTATATTGTGTTCAGAAATTTTCAATATTTCTAATAGTGGCTTTTCACAAGTAAAAGCGCATCATAAAGGAATAAAACATTTGCAGAAATTTCAAAGTGAATTTCAAAATAAGTCCATCCTGAAAGCCTTTGGAGGACGGGATCTTCAGCCCAAAACAAATATTAGTGAAGTACCGAGTCATGATTTACAGTTGGCTAAAGCCGAAGCATTATGGGCCATGAAAGTTGCTAAGGACATAATGTCTTTTGTTTCATGCACTGAAACAGTTGAACTTTTGAAAGAAATGTTTCCTGATTCTGCTATTGCAGCCAAAATGCAACTTAAAGAAAAAAGTTGCTTATGTGATATCACATGGATTGTCAAAATATTTTGAAGAGGATTTGAAAAAAGACATTGCATGTAGTAGCCCAGGAAAGGTTACTATAGCATTTGATGAAACTACAAATACATAGTGAAACGGCAGTTGGATGTGTATCTCAGGTACTGGTCTTCAGAAATAAATTCAGTTTCTTGCCGATACCTAACAAGCATTTTTCTGGGTCATGCAACAGCAGATATTTTGCTAAAAGAAATTCTTGATGTGTTATCATCCTTCAATATTTCGTTGAACAGAATTATTTGTGTATCCATGGACAGCCCAAATGTAAATAAGTGATTTTTACGCAAATTCAATGAAGTTGTAAAACAAGAAACAGGCCAAAAATCTTTGGAACTAGGTTTTTGCAACCTACATGTTGTTAGTAATGCATTTAAAATTTTTTTGACAAGCTTAAATATAGATTTTGACGAATTTGCTACTGATATACATTAATTACTTTTTAAAGAGTAGGGCTGCAAGATGAGAGGATTATAAATCTGTCGAGGATATAACATTGGTCACAGCCAAATTTCTTTTGCGTCATGTCAGCAACAGATGGTTAACCGTTAGTTCTGTAGCCCAGAGGCTCATGGATCAATGGCTAAATATTACAGAATATTTTTTAAACTTCTTGCCATCTCAAAAAATATTTGAAAAACAACTACGCAATTCAGCAAGGTATAAAAGAATTCACCGTTACCTGAAAAATGAGCTAACTCCTTGTTATTTAGCATTAATTTCATTTTCACACCAAAATTTTGAAAAGTTTTCATTATGTTATCAGAGTGAAGAACCAAAAATACACCACTTATATTCTGATTTAAATACTTTAATGAGGAATGTTATGGCTCAGTTTATCCAAGAGGATGTTATTGCAGGGAAATTTGGAGAAGACCTAAAGAATGTAGATTTTGAAAACAAAAATTCATGGAAAAAACTAGGGGAGTTAGAAGTTGGTATGAAGACAAAAAATCTCCTCAGGAATGTTCAGGAGACCAGGCAGAAATTATTTCTCTTAGATGTAAGATCATCACTAATTGCAACCACAAAATATTTAAAGTCAAATTTGCCATTCTGTAATCAAAAGCTAAGAGACATAGAAGTTTTAAAGGTAAAAGAACCAAAGAAAGAGTCAACTCAACTTTCAGTCCCTGAACGACTTTCGGAAATAACCAGAATTTCAAGTGTTTTGCATCTTTCTGAGGAACAAATTGATAGAGTAAGAGAAGAGTGGAAACTTTTAAATTGTGATAAGCCAACTCTAGATCAACTAGTGAAATTTTCAGAGGAAGGGCATATTCCAGTGCGGATTGATCATTACTGGCGTAATATATTTAGTATTAAAGACTCTAGCGGAAAAGAAAAATACTCAAATCTTGCTAAACTCATCAAGTCAATTTTAGTTTTACCTCATGGTAATGCTGATGCAGAAAGGCGATTTTCGGTTAACACTGCTCTGTTAAGGAAGGACAAGGCTAACTTAAAAGACTCAACTATAAAATCATTAAGAATAGTTAAAGGGGCCATTAAACACTATGGATGTGTAAGTAAAGTTCCCATAACAAGAAATTTGTTAAATAGTGTTCGTGATTCACATAAATTTTATAAAGAGTATGTTGATAAGCTGAAGGAAGAAGAATAAAAAAAGGTAAAAGAAAGGAAGCAGAAAGAGAGGGAAAATAAGGAAAAGCAGCTAGAGAAAAAAAGAAAAGCTGAGTTTGATGACAAAATAAAAGAAAATGATGCAGAAATAAATAGGCTTAAAAAAGATAAAGAAGCCTTCCTAGCAGTAATTCAAGAGGGAACAGAAAGAATGAGAAAAGCTGTAGAAAAACAAAATACTGTTGAAATAGCAGTTGCCTCTAACTTGATCATACAAGGTTCAGCTGAAATAAAGAAAACTGAAAGTAAATTAGTTGTGGTGGAAGCAGAAAAAGATAGGCTTATCAGGAAAAGGTTAAAACAATAATATGAAAAAAGTAATTCAGTGAACAATTGTACATAGTTCTTGGTTTTTAATTACCTTTTTAGGATATTATAATTTAATGTGAAACCTGAAAACTTTACTGTGAAAATCGTGAATTGCTTCTGGTTCAACAGCATATTAATGTTCAAAGTGAAACTTGAATGTGGTAAATATACTTGAATATGATAATAACACGTGAAAAGATAAGAACTGAACATTAGAAGTAAATCATACTTAAACTTTAGACATTAGACGTTATGCAAAAAATTTAGGTGTGAACTTCGACCATATATACTAATGGACTGCGCATTGGCAATAGCTGCATCAAAGCCGCCATGGCTCCAACATTGGGCACGTCATCATCAGACTCCAAATTTCGTGTAAAAATGCTGTTATGATTACTAATTTACGCTGCAGAACTTCAGTGTTTTCGGTGTATTATGTGAATGCACCTCATATATAATGAAAACTCTTGAGGTAAGTTTACTTATGAGCTATATACATGCATGATCGGGTTGTTTACATTTCGTGATTTATAATGTGATGAACATTTGCGAAGAATTTGGAACATGCATTCCATTTTTTTTTTCTTAAGTTACTATATTTTTATATCAATAGCTGCAAGTTTCTGGTTAAGTAATTGAACTTTATTGACTTAGGTATTTAATTCGTTTCTTACCCACGAAAAATCATAGAACTTCCTTTACTATATTGCTCAGAGCAACCATAAGCACAGCAGGTGTAACCCATCTTTTTGACTGATGTCATGTGATTTTATGTTGGAGCCAGAAATTTTGATGTCATGCGCAGTCTATCAGTATATATGGTTGAAGGGTGTGAAGCAAACTCTTTACAATGTATACACAGTTGTTTTACTAGATGTATACAAATATACATCTAGTTTTTATTGAAATACACTCCTAAAATTTTCCTAAAATTTTTTCTAAAAATTCCTAAAATTCCTACCTAAAATTTTCCAGAAGTATGCTATGATCCCTGAAACAGGTGCCTCCAGAGGGCCTATTAAAGCGCAAGCTTCCGTTCCCATCCACAGAGTCTCCTGCGTGCATTAGCTTCCCGCGAAGGCCAAATGGAACTTTCTCGGCAAGATGCCAAAGAACAAGCTGTAAGCAGTGTACTACGCATTGTTATCTCAGTTGTGTTTCGGAAATTCCAGTTGATTAAAGCGTCAATGTAACTGGTTTGTTACGGACTACGTCTTCAACGCCATATGGTCATTGCAATGCAAAAATAGTTTCACGGTTTGAGATACATCGATACATCGTTATATTTTGCATTTACTGAGGCAAGTAAAATTTTTTATTCTTTTTTGAAACATATTGTCACCTTGCTACTTGCTAAGTTTTCTCTGCTACATAATGTTTTCAAAGCACTCCCTAAGGAAAGACACTTCGGTTTATTTGATTGGACATTACATGCCCCAGATTGTTGGAAGCAAGCTCCCACCCAACAGACAAGTGCTGGGAGTAATGTTTTTTAACCTGCGTGAGGTACAATTAACTCTTCGAGAAAGTGCAACGCTGACAATCCAAGAGGTGCTAATTTTCTGGAATAAAGCACGCATTCCAACACGGCAACAATATCATTGCATTCAAAAACTAGTAACTGTTTACAAGAATTAGAGATCATTGCAGAAAAATGCAAAGAGATCTAGTAAAAAAAAAAAAAAAAAAAAAAAAGGGAAGAGTTATTTGTGTCAAAGTTGGATGATCTGTTCGATATTGCCCATGAAAATGCCTTAGAAATGATAACTATTGAAGAAGATAAGATGTTTTTAATAAATCAAAGGAAAAAAGGGCGGCCCAGTTTTCTGTGTGGTATTGATGTAAAATTGGCTGAACGGGAAAAAAGAGCAGGAGAAAGACGATCCAAAGAAATTCAAAGGTAACAGCAAAGCATAAAAGAGGCTGAAACAGCAAGAGAAGTTATAGAACTGCAATGTTCAAGTAGTAGCGATGAAGAATCAATCCCAGACGAAGAGCCAATTCCATCGTGCTCTACGGATTCAATCGGGATGTCACAGCAAAAGAAAAGAAAGATGTGAGGAACTTGTAATGTTATAACTTCAAATATTGTAGCCGCTTTTGACAAATGCAAAGTTAGTGATAGGAATACGGTTCACATTTTAATGGCCACAGCTGAAGCATTAGGTCATGATGTCCATGAACTATCAATAAGTAGATCTTTCATTCAAAGATGCAGGTAACGTTTACGTCAAGCGAGAGCAGAAAAATTAAAGGAACGATTCAAAGAAGCTGATCTGCAAGCAGCTGGTGTTCATTGGGATGGAAAATTACTGCCAGCTGTTACCGGTTCTCAGATGGTTGAGCGCCTTCCAGTCATAATTACAAGTGGAAATATAGAACAAATACTGCAGATACCACAGTTGCAAGGCTCCAATGGAAAAGAACAAAACTTAGCAGTATATGAAACACTTACTGATTGGGAGCTTACAAACAAGGTAAAGGCGTTGTGCTGTGACACTACTGCATCCAACCTCGGCTACTTAAAGGGAGCGGCAATTATTTTAGAGCAGATGTTGGAAAGATATCTTTTATATCTTCCCTGCAGACATCATATATTTAAAATCATACGTAAAAGTGTTTTTCAGCTAAAAATGCCCTCTTCATCAGGTCCAGATGTGCAAATTTTCAAACTCTTTCAACAGGCATGGCCGAAAATTAATAAACAAAATTTCAAGTCTGGTGTAGAAGATGAAAATGCTCGAAAACTTTTATGTTCAAACATAACAGAAATCCGATCTGTTATAATGCAGCACCTGTGACAGCCTCGAGACAATTATAAAGAATTCTTAGAGTTAGCAGAAATTTTCATTGGAAACAACACACAAGAAATATCCTTTCGAACTCCAGGAGCATACCATCACGCGCGATGGATGGCAAAAGCACTTTATTGCTTAAAAATATTTCTGTTTCGTGATGAATTTAAACTAACCTTTAAGGGGGAAAAAAAAAAGGCATTTCTGACATATGCATATTTCTTGTAAGAATATATATTAAGGCTTGGTTCAGAGCACCTTTGGCCCAAGAGGCACCAAGCCATGACATACAATTTATGAAAAAGCTCGTTGAGTATGAATCTGTGGATCTAGAGGTATCTCGTATCACAATTCACAAATTCAAAAATCATGTATGGTATTTATCCCCAGAAGCTTGTTCTTTAGCTTTTTTCGATGAAGGGTTATCTATTGAAACTAAAATGAAAATGGTACGGAATCTAGGGAAAGACGGTACTCAAGAAAAGGGTGTCAAGCAAATCATGCTAAAAAATGATTATATTCAAGGACTAATAGATAAGTCTATTGAGGACTTCATTTCAGAAGACAGCGAACAGTTTTTTGAAAGATTTAATATTCACACAGATTTCCTCAATACAGATCCAGCTTCCTGGCCTGAAAGTGAAGTGTTTTAAGAAAGCCTCAGTTGTTGTGCATCAATTAAAGGTGGTCAATGACACAGCTGAAAGAGGGGTTAAGTTGATAGAGGACTACAACAAAATACTAACAAAAAATGAAGACCAGAAACAATTTCTATTGCAAGTTGTCACTGACTACAGACGTCGATATCCTGATGCAAAGAAGGAGACTAGCCAAAAAAATGGAGTGAGATTGTTATTTGTTTTCCATTTGTTGATATTTCTGCCATTATCTGTACATAATCTGTATTTTATTTCGGATTGTAATGAACAAACATTCCACTAATAACGCACAGTATCATCTTTTGGAATGTTTAATTATTCATTAAAAGCACAAAGAGTTTTTCTTGCAGTAATGAATAGTACAAGTTATCAAGTATTTTATTGTACCCTTGCATTGGTATTATGAAATTTTAACTGCTATTGCCACAAGTTAAAGTGCAGCTGTTGCAATCGAAGCTGCACAACTTTTTTTTTGGCATCTTGCATTACGCTAACAGTGAGATAGTTTAAGAAGGGAAAAGAGCCTAAGTGGCGGGAAAACGAAAGCTGTCCCTATAAAAGCATGGCTGGAGGCACGTGTTATTATCGTTCAATTGCAATAATATTTTACAGATATTATTTTTCCCTGAATTGGAACAATTTTGAGGGGTGAGACTTAAACATTTCAGAAGTTGAATAATTTGGGCCACCCTAGGCCATAGTAATGGCTGAAATATATTTACCTTAAAAACTTTTATACGTAATTTAGCGTGCTCTCAACTACCATCTACTTAACTTGTTTGTTAGTTACGTGCATTGCCTACCACTCTTTTATGATTTGGTAAATTTAGTTGGACTTTGATTGCTCAGTAGTCTGTGCAATGTGCTTATGAAAATAAAAAAATCCTGACTTTAAACAAGCATAAAACTTCAACTTTCAGTGAGAAGATTGGAGCAATCAGTTTAGTAGAAAAAGAAGTTAAAAAATTCGAAGTTGGGAAAAGTTTGGTATTCCATCAAATTCTTTTCCTGCAGTTTTATAAAAACAAAGATGAACTGAAACCAAAATTCATTGTTGTTCATCGAGGGTTAAATGAAATGTTTTTGGAGGAAATTCACACAGGGTTGTGAATATAGTGGAGCATATTCAGGGCTATAATGATGAAAAAAAAAATCACTGTAGGAAAGAAAGTAATTTTAAACAGACTTGCTGTTGATAGTTTAGAAAGTGTTAGTTTATTTTGTGTCTAGGAACCTCTCAACCACTGTGTTAAAGCACATTGAAAAACTAGTAATAAAAGTTATCATAACAAGCACAAAACAAGCAACAATTGACTCACATTTCTGACATGTAAATGGTGAAATAAATGTAACTGGTAAAATTGAAAATTTGCGTTACTTTTATTTTTACAATAAATGTTTTGCTTATTGCAGATCTTATTCATATTTAAGATAGTACAACTATACTAGTTATCCGAATTTATTGGCGTAAATAAAATCAAGGTTTCCAAGCTTTCGCACATCAACCAGATGGCTTTCTCAAGGAAGGTAGACAGCAAACTGCAAACTGGATAATAGAACGTTTCAACAATTTGAACGCGGTGAGTTGACTTGACAATAAACGAAGAGATGTGAATGTAATTATTCAATAAAAACACGAGACATCATGTTCGTTTTGCACATGGAATCCTTGGAGGAAAACAAAAGGCATTCATTATTTGAAGAATTGGTTCCAAATTCGTGGTAATTCTAGTGAGACGCTATCATTGCAGGCCTCATCGTTGGTAATGATCTCCAATGTTTCCCGAATGGCAGTGGATGTGTGAAAGCTTGGAAACCTTGATTTTATTTACGCCAATAAATTTGGATAACTAGTATAGTTGTACTATCTTATATATAGTTGGTGTACAGTTCCTTGCATTATTATTTATTCATATTTGTTTTCTAGCTCTGTAGGTTTTAATTAAGTATTTTTTTTTTTTTTTTTACCTTTGATCATTTGCTAAACTGTTTATGGTTGACTAATTTTAACCTGACATAATGCAATATGACAAAATTTTTCCTTTTTTGTTCTGATTAGTTATAACAAAGTTTGCATATATCAAATGTTTTTAACTGTCCCTCCAATTTCTTTTTATATGAGTTCAACTGTATAACACAGTGTGATGAAAATCTACTAAGCATCAGTTCATGCAGATGGGTTATAAACTTAGTCATTCTTCCTGTTAATTGGCTAATAACAATTAATAGTTTGTCAGGTTTTTGTATATGTTTTCAACTTTCCATTTGTTGCAGTTGAACTGAAATAAAGAATGAGGTACCTCATCAGTATTTTATAATAATCAGGGTGCCCACCCATCCTTGAAAACCTGGAAAGTCCTTGAATTTCAAAAAATAAAATAATTCAAGTCCTGGAATGTCCTTGAATTTCTCTTATTAGCCTGGAATGTCCTTGAATTTTAAAATCCCACAGCCGAAAAATTTCGATCGGAATTTCCAATCTTTTTCCTTTTGTTATTTTTCACTTTTTTTCTGCAATCCCCCATTGACATCGGCAGTCAAAAAGAGTAAACTTCACAGCAGCTTTGTCACTGGGAAAAAGGGTGCACTACGGTCTGACGGGGAGTTAAGTAGGTCAAGATTGGATCCGTGAAAAGCAGATAATGGAATTTCATATAAAATGCAGATCAATTTTGCAAAACCTTGTCAAAAAATTGCTCACTAAATGCCCGCTGCAGTATGCTCTTGTGCGGCACATGAAATGTTTAGATCCTAAATTAATGAGTGCTGAGAAGGAATCTTGCTAAAAAAGTTTCAAGATTATTCTAGAAATTCTCGTGGATGCAAATCATCTGAAACCTGGTGTTGTTGACACTATTATGCTGCAGTTAAAGGATTTTATAAGTAGTGTTGCAGCAGTAACTTCAGATTTTAAACTTTTTGATAACAATTATGAGGAATTGAGAATAGATGTGTTATTTCATGAACATTTATCCTCAAGTAAAAACTATGATCTGTTGTGGGAAGTAACTGAAAAGCTGCTGTTGCTCTCACATGGACAGGCATCAGTGGAGAGAGGATTCTCCATTAATAAGGAACTAATAATTGACAATATGAAAGAGAAAACTATTGTTTCACAAAGAATAATATATGACTATCTAAGTAACATTGGTGGCATGGAAAAGGTCAAGTTTTCAAAATTGCTTCTGAGTAATGTCAGATGTGCTAGGCAAAGATATGTAATACATTTAGAAGAAAGAGCTCGGGACAAGGCTAATTCTGCTGTAGCCCAAAAAAGAAAACAAATACTGGATGAAATAGAAAGTATGAAAAAAAGAAAAACATGTGTAGAAAATGAAGTATTAGATTTATTAAAATCAGCTGATGACTTGGCAACAAAAGCAAAAGATACTCATAATTTTAACTGCATTGTTAAATCAAATAGCATTAGAAAGACAGCTCAAGACAAACAATCATTGATAAAAGAAATGGATTTTGAACTCAAGAAAAAATGGATTTAGTGAATAATTGTAAACAAATTATTCACCCATTTGCTTATTTTTTTAATATACTTGTTAATTATATTTTAACAATGATAAATTTAATTGAATAATAGCTACACTATGTACAACTGTTTCACACGTTATATATGTTCTATGTGTCGTGTGCACATTTGCAACAAAAACATCTTTGCATTCATTCTTCATATATGACTTTGAAATATTATTATATGTTTAAGTTACTATGTCATCTAGCACTCACCTTGTGGAGGTGTTTCATAATAGGATTCTTCATCTAGTATCTTGAAATTGAAGTTTGCATATAGCGTGCCTTGGACACATAGAATATTCCTGTTGCAAAAAGACCATGTTAAAATTGCGACCAGAGTTTCAGTTCAAATAAAATACGGCTATGGATACAATACAAAGAATGCGTGAAAGAATTATATACAATGCAAATAAAAAATCTTTTACCATCAACATGTGTCGTCAATCTTTAAAAGAAGGAATGGATGCAATCAAGGACTATACGAACAGATATCAAATAAATTATCATCAATCTCTGAACAATGCCAGACTACCATTGCAATACGCACACGACGCCACACAAACCACCGGACATGTTTCGGTGGTTTATTGTGTTAAAATTACTAACATTTGAGTTGTGTTAAAAGTACTAACATTTGAGTAGAAAAAATTCTAATTATTTAAAAATTGATTACAGTATTTTCATTTGTTAAATATTTTCACCTGAAGAAAGTTTGTCATTCAGTAAACTTTTTGCAAAATTTGGAGATGCATTGTTGCTAAAATTTTTTTTTATAATTGGCTACCAATTACAAATACTGTTAATGAGTATCATAATACAGCACACCTAATTCTTGATATATATTCATTGCAGTTTAGGACATTGAAAAATTCATCCTTGAATTTTTTTCTGAAGGTCCTTGAATGTTCTTGAATTTTTTCCCTGAAAAAGAGTGGGCACCCTGAATAATGAATTGCTGTGTCTGTGCTCATGAAACAGATAACATTTGTGACAGAACACTTTCCTACTGACCAAAACGTGTGATGCAATGATCCTTGGAAGAATAGGGATAAAATATTGGGTTGGAAAGAAAGTAATGCCCAATGGCACATAAATTGGAAGCCCCAACCACTGCTCACATTGGCCACTGAGATTGCGTAGCACACCAGCATGAAATCAGCAGGTAGGTGGCTTAAGTCAGAAGGCAAAGAGTGTAAGCACCAGCCAACATAGAAGTGGACAAGGAGCACATCTGCCATTGCATGCTGTATGAGTTTTGTTGTGGTAGCACCCCTGCAAGTGCTGTAAGGAACATTACCAGAGTGTACTCCAATGCCATATCATGTAGTCAGTGCTGTCATTGGTTCGAGAGGGAAATCTTGACCTGTCAGACTGCCCAAAGCCGGAAGACCCACAACAGTGGATATAAACATGCTGAAGATCTTAGTGGAGATCTAACCATGTGTGACCTCACGGAAGTTGGCTGAACAGCTGGGGCCTACCCAACTGAGCATTGTAACGCATGTGCGGCAACTTGAGAAGGCTCATAAGAGAGGAGTTTGGGTACCCCATCAACTCACAGTTTAGCACAAAACAAATCGCATGAGTACATGCATTTCCCTGCTTGCATGTGACCACATTAAACCGTTCTTGGGCCGCAATGTGAAAGGTGGTGAGAAATGGGTCCTGTGTGACAGTGTCAGTGCCCAGAAACAGTGGTTGGACCCAAAACAGAAGCCCATGCCAACTCCCAAAGCCAGCTTGCACCCACGTAAGGTCCTGCTGTCTGTTTGGTGGGATATGTGGGGTGGGGTGTGTTTTTTGAGCTGCCGCCGGACAACAGCACTATCACCACTGACGTGTACTGCCGTCTGTTCGCCGATATGCATGCATCACTCACATCGAAATGACTAGCACTGCTGAATCGCAAGGGCATCCTCCTACAGCAGGATGTAGCAAGACCTGACAGAGCACGTGTGACCTGTCACAAGATCAAGGACTTGGATTGGGTGCTGCTGCTGCTGCACCCATCCTATTCCCTGGACTTTGCCCCCAAGCGACTACCACCTTTTCCAGTCGTTGCAGAGTTTCGTTCACCAACCGAAACGATGTTGAACGCACACTTGCTCACTTTTTTTGCATCCAAGCCACCACAATTCCATAGGGATAGTATCCTACAGCTGCTCACATGACAGAAGCAGATCATGACAAATGATGGTGACTACATTTTGGACTAGATTTGTACTTGTATATGCTGTAATTAGCACTTTCGTGTTGTCTTGCATTCATGGAAATTACTTTCTTTCCAACCAAATAGTACCAATTTCAGATTTGTGTATATTAAGAAACTGCCATTTGTAATCATGTAATGGTTACTAATCTGAATTGATAATCATTACTATCTGAATTGTTAATCATTACTATCTGAATTGATAATCATTTCTATACATACATAGCACTAAGCTGTTCTTACAGGTTCAGAGGTTATCTCCTCAAAGCAATGTCATTGGCCAAGTCAGAGTTACCGATGGTGTTAAATTTTGCTTATTGTGGATGTATCAAATATCTAATAAAAAGCAACAAGAAGTAAAAACAAAACAATTACCAAATTTTTATCCTCTAAAGTTCTAGGCTTAACATTATTATAAATCTATCAGGCATGGATTGGGCTGATAGGCAGTGGCGTAGCTAGAAAGGTCACATGAGGGGGGGGGGGAGGCTTAAAGAAAAATATCTTTCATCATCAATAGTTGCTGATGGTTTGCACTCTTATTTTCAAGAAATAAACAAAAATTAAGCACCTTATCTTTTACTGTAATGTACGTGTGTGTGTTTGTTGAAATGCGAAAGTTTAGGAACATAGGTGAATACGAGGATTCCCTTTGAAGTCGGCGCTGTATGTATTCTTCCGCCCAATCCCTTGAAATGTTGGCAGAACACAAGTCAGAACAAGAACACCGGAACATGAAGTGACGTTTCAGCGGGAGTGTCTGCGTCCGCTCGCGGTGTAATGTGAAATGGGAGATTTAATGGGTTGACGCCTGGTGGTGGTATTGTTTTACGCCTTATGTGGCTTTCGTAGTTGTAGAGTCATTCCTCTTGTTCCTGGCAAATTTGTAATTTACTTTTACTCGTACTTTGCGAATTCCTTGCTCATGTTGCATCATGAGATGGCTCAACATAATCCTGTTTTGCAGTGGATGTTGATGGCTGGCCTGGGTTGATCCCAGGATCCCTTGCGTACAGGGTTATCGCAATAGACCCATTTTTCATCCCTGGTGACAACCTTCCACAAGAAATTCTTCCCTTGAAACCTCTTCAGCAACAACATGCAGATTCCCTATCGTTGACCAATATTATGCTCCACTAAAGTATGCGGAACCCACTTACCAATCTTCTGGATCTTCCCCAAGGCCTCTAGATGCCGTACCACCATCGATTGAGCCACTTTCAAACATTTTGCCAGTTTCGTGGTCAATTGTGTGGCATCCAGTGATTCCAGCTCTTCATCTGTGAGTTCTTGCGGTCTACCTGCACATGGCTTGTATTCCAAGCTCAGATCACCTTTCTTAAACCTGGCAAACCATTCTCAACACGGCCGCTGACCCATAACCATTTCGCCATACGCCTGACATATGAAACATATGCTTCATTCGCACTTTTTCCTAAATTTAAACATGAATGACAAACTGTGCTGCAAATGAACTTTATCAACCACCATGCTTGGCTTCATGTATGAACTGATTGCATGGGTCGGTTAGACCCCTACAGCACTCGCTAGCAGGAGTGATGGAAACTTTTGCATACCCCTAATATATACACACCTAGCTGGGAAAGGGGGGGGCAAAAACAGGCCAATTATTTTAGCCAATTTGGGTTGCTCTGCATTTTATCAATTTTCAAGAATTTTTTAAAATATAGAAACTTGTCGAGTATGTATTTTTGGTGCGTTTTGGGGATGTTTTTGTTTCTAGGGCCTGTGAAGCCAAAGGACCGGGGTGTGATCACACCCTAGTTCTCCAGGCCTGTCCATCCCTGGCTCCATCTTCACTCCAGTCTCGTGGCAAGGCAAATAGTAAGAATCCTTGAGACTAGGGAAGTCTGACACGAGCTCCTGGTGGATGAGCTGAGGCGTGGGGTGGTGGTGTTGGAGAAATGGAAAAGATAAAGAGTAAACAACCCAAAGAAGACCACCTCGGAAGGAACGGAAGGAGGGGCAGCTCAGCACAAGTACTCGTAGTCATTGTGGTACTACATCGTTCCCCTTCCACCCAACCCCTGCCAATGAAGTGGGGTCGTGGGCAGTGGGGGGTACACAAATCACGAAAAAGGGAAAACAAAGACTTTAATATTAGTTTTTGCACTGCAGTTCTCTAGTAAGTAGGGAAATTAAAAGAACCGTTCTCTAACATCATACAACAATGTAAATTACGATATACAAATGTTTTTTTATTACAATTTTTTTTATTTCTTTTACATTACAATTTTTTAAAATCTCATTTACAATTATTTCTCCTGAAGTGTATGGGGGAGAGCTTATTCAGATATTGAGGGGGCTTGAGCCCCCAAGGTTCTGGTTATGCCCCTGCAACCAGTATCCTGGTTGCAGGGGCATATCTGCCCAGAACATGGTGGTTGCAGGGGTTATGCCCCTGCAACCACCATGTTCTGGGCCGATAGGCCTTATGCAAGCTCAAGAGCAAAAAAGTAAACGCTGGTTTTCTTTTGCTATAAGAGGGTGATTTATTTTAGTTTTGAACAAAATGATTATGTATTGTTAAATTTATTATTTTGTTAAGTTAAAATTACAGAGCTGTAGGTACCTTACTTTTCCAGACACACTTCCTGACTTCCACCCTCTCCTCTCCCCCACCACACATACATATATTGCAAATAACACATCCTCCCTCATGTTTGAAATGTTGGAAAAATGACTGTGTTTAGGGTTGCTGAAGCGAATCTCGCAGGGGGTGCAAGCTGTGCTACTTATGCCACTGGCTGTCACATGACACCCACAAGATTTCCACGTGACTTCGAACTTCTGCCTACAACCAGAAGTTCGGAAACTTTTAGAACAGACCTCATACACTTCAATGGCCATTGTCAGTGTAATACTTATTACCAAAATTTAGTAATTAAGTGAAATTTTCACATTATGGGAGGTATAAAAAAATAGAAGTATCTAAGTAACTTTTTGTGTTTCTGCAGCGCCTGGATTATCGATGGGTTCAGACAGCCAGTATAACTGCAGAATTCCATGTTCAAGTTCTTTCATGGAACCTTGCAGGTAATTCTTTTATGTATGTTCTGTAAATGTGTACAACTGATTGTTTTTTGAATCAAATTGATATGCATCATTCATATTATTTTTTTTCGAAATGTATCATCTAATTTTAATGTTCATTGAAGATATCCAGTTTAGGTGATGCTTACACAATAATGTAAAAGAAATGTTTTAAATGTGTGATGTCAGTGAGCTGTTCCCTCTGACACAATGAAAATTTGCTGGAAACATTCATCTACAGCTTGTATAATAATCCATTCGTTGTGCATCATTCTTAAGGAATGGGGAAAAAACACTGAAAGTTTTACCAGTATATGATTGAAATCTATTGTGGTAGAAGTGCAGTGATACCCATTGCCATTTAATATGACTTAATTACACACACTATAATTGTATTCAGTTATATCTCTTAGTAAAATAACATTACTGTATGACAGCTGACCGAGGGTAACCCTAAAATGTTTACAATGAACTACCAACTGAATGTGCACCCAAACTAATTCTTTATCAAATCTCATAAAAATTACTTTATTATATTAATTTATTACATTTTATAACTCTCATAAAAATTACTCTATTATAAAAATTTATTATATTTTACAACTATTTACAAAAGAATTCACTAATTACTAATTTCTGTCAACTTGAATGTAAACCTAACATTTTTTTTAAAGCCACATGGGGCCAAACCACATTTTTCAGTTGAATGACAAACACATGTACTTTATCATATATTACTGCAATAAAATTAATGCTATAAACTAGTAAAAACTTTTAAAAATATAAAATCTACTGGTTACACTCCCCAGTCACTGTGGTATTCACAAAGGACTTAGCACAATGCTAATACATATCATCAGGAATATCTGTTTCCTCCTCAACTGCTAATTGCAGACTGATGGTATTCCAAGCCAATTCCGGCACTTTGCGTTGATATCTGCATGGGGGCCTGATGGCGCCATCTAGTGTGCCACATGAAAAGAATGACTTATTTATTTCTGTACATGAATTTATTCTCCAATTTTATGATTTCTTTCCAAACTACAGAAATATTGTAAAGGTTGTTATGATTACATACAACACTTTTTTTTTTTTTCAATACAGATTTGGCAGTTCGCAAATGCTTTTCATTATGGTTTGAAACTAATATTTCTATTTCATAGAATTTAGGATATCTTTTATGTTTTAAACAATATTGTATTAATGCTGTTATTTCCTGTTTTGTATGCCAATTACTGATGTGCTGTTTTAATCTATATTTTGACCTATTTTTAGAACTATCTTTATAATGCATTAGAGGGTCCTCTAATGTTTGCATTTCAGCTTTAAACAGGGAGGCAAAAAATTCTGAAAATAGAAGTTAGAAGTAGAGGTGTAACTAGGGCTAGGCAGGTGGGTGCCTGCTTCTGTAGCAGCTCACAAGAGGGTGCAAAAGTCACTGCTTACAGTAATTAAAATTTGAATTGAAACTTTTGCACCAGTTTCTGGTACGGTTTTTTTCATGCCATACTTTGTCATTTTCCCATCTGCAGAATTTGGTTATATGTTTTGCCAGTTTCAGTAGCCTTGGCAGCTTAATATTTGCATTTCTGCTTCAAAAAGTTCAGGGGATGTTAGCTGCTCACATTCAGGAACGAAGATGCAGTTGTATGTGCATTGTAAGATAAGAATACCATTCACATTGTTGAAGATTCACTAAGGACTATTTGATCATTACTATTATCTCAGTAATATCCATGTGTGCAGATTGCTGTATGCTGATGAACACAGTCCTGTTGACAGAAAACAAAAGTGAGTTGCAGAGTATGTTGTCCTGGATGTATGAAGTTTGTATGAAATTCAAACAATATAACTAAGGAAAAAACTCAAATTATGTTTTTTCAGTGAGGAACTGTTAGTACTGAATGCAAGATAAGTTGAAATGGCACAGTGATTGATCAGGTGAATGAGTTTCTTTATTTAGGAAGCATGTTTGACAGAGAGAGCAATAATTTGTTCTCTCTGATGGTAAAATTAATAAGCGAGTCAATTCGTCATTGAAAGTCATAGCTGCTTTAGGAGCATTTTACAGGAATAATGGTTTCCCTGAAAGAGAGTCCCGCATGGCTGTGTATGAAAGTGTAATTGTTCTTACTTTGTTGTATGGCAGTGAAACCTTAATACTGTATAAGAGACATAGGAGTTGTTTGTGTGAACACTCTCTGATCATTTGAAGAATGAAGTATTGCAGATATGTAATATGAGACAAAATGTTGTCAGTAAGGTGGAGACTAATATTCTTAGGTGATTTGGTCACGTTGAAAGAGTGATGAAATGCTTAGTAAAAAAAAAAAAAAAAAAAAAATTCAGCCCAAGTGGCAGGAATGAAAAAGACTGTAAAATGTAGTTGAATTTGAAAAGTAAATTGAACTTTTTAGTAGAAACTTTTCGTAAATGAGTTTAAACATTTTTTGTACATATATTTGTAGAAGTAGAATACATTGTCAGAATAAACAAATCAATAAAGAAGAAGAAATGATGACTAAAGCTTATCTCTCCTGTTCATAATCCTAATTACACATGGATTTATTTTAAACTGTAAATAATTCCATAATTCTGCTCTGTACAGATTTCCTATAAAAGGCATTTTGTTTATAAAAAGGTTCACATTTGTGTAAACATCAGAGCATTTCATCTGGAACACTTTCTTGAAACTAACTAGTCCCTGTCGAATCGTAACAAATGCTTTTAGCATTTCTTCATGTGAAGGTTTTTTGATAGCCTCTTCATCATCATCTTCATCACTCACTGCAGTTTCTTTATTGCATTTTATAACATTTTCCAAGATGTCATTCTCTGTAGGACATTCAGCGATCACAATGTTTTCATCAACGTTGAGAAAATCGGAGAGTTCTGCATCTTCTTTAACATTTCCTTTATCTTTCAGCTGCTGCCGTTTTCCTTTGAATTCTGCAAGGCTCATATCAGATTCAGATATCAACATCATGTGCGGCTACTATAAATTGTGCACACTTATCTTCTGTTTGTAATCAAATAAATGTTTGCCAGTTATAGGGAAGTGTGGCGACATTAACCAATTTGACCTTGGCCAGATAGTTGGGGCATGGAGGGCAGGTGCCAATGTTTTGGAAACAGTTGCACTTGTTGGCTACTCTCATACTACTGTATTTAGGGCGTATCAGGACAGGATTAACCATGCACAGACATCCAGCAGAAGGGTTCACCTAGGTCCGCCACACGTGGTTGATCCTAGAGGTGCATGTTGGGTATCATGACTGGTATCTCTGCACGGTCAACCAACTCCACCCACCAGTACAACAGTGGTACAGTTCGACTTATTTCCACATACACTATGTGCTGTACCTTGCTTTGCCTGGGGTCACAGACACAGAGAGAGAGAGAGATTTGAAGACCAATAAGGGTACCATTCAATTTCTGCAGTACCAGTTTTGAATCTGGTTTTCAAAAAACAGCTGTGCACAATGGATGCAGTCACATCACATTCCCAAGCTTTCATCATCTTTGATATGACAATTCTCAAATTTAAAAGATTATCTATACATTGGCTGCTCTCTATAGCTAGAATAATTTTTTGCAGGTTCCTTTTTCAGTAATGTATTTTAAGATTTTTTTATTATACCTTGGTTTGCAGTTGTATTGGCAGGAAGAAAAATAATTTTTATGTTCTTTTATTTATATTTGGAGCACAGTCTTGTGGATGTTGTCTATAATCAATACAATGTTGCTACATTGGTTTATTAATCAGTTATCTCATTTTAATAACCACTTTTCAAAACTTTTTGTTGTTATCCATGCCTTTATATTCAATTCATAGTCAACTTCATCACTTACTGTAGTTTCTTCATTACCTTTTATAACACTTTCCAAGATGTCATTCTCTGTAGGATATTCAGCGATCGCAATGTTCTCAATGTCTACCTTTAAAGCATCTTGAGTTTTTACTTTTTGATTACTAGAGGTTTTAATTTTTCCTCTCCAGTCATATTCACACATAACAAAATAGTTATTATTTCTTTGCTATGCTTCCCTCCAAAGCACTTGTCATCCTTAAATGTTAAAGTTTTATTTGGTAAAGAGCAGTTTCATCTGCAATAAAAATATCTTTTGCAGGATATTCTTTCAGAAGTTTTTCAGTATCTTTTTTCCATTTTTCATACACTTCTTTTGAAACATCTGCACTTTCTCCTGATATGGTGCTATACGAAATTCCATTTCTCTTTTTAAATTTATCTAGCCATCCAATGCTGGCTAGAAATTTTGTGTGTTCTAAATCTTTAGCAAATTCCAGGGCTTTTTGTTGGATAATTGGACCAAAGAGTGGCAGATTTTTATCTCGAACCATCCTCATCCATTTTAAAACAGCAGCATTGATGTCTTCACATGAATACTGTTTAAATCTTTTTTCTACTCACATTCCTACTGCTTTCATGTTGAATGTTAATTGCAGATTGATTTTTTACAATTATTGACACACTGCTTGTGGCTATACACTACTGTATAGCCACATCTTTCTTCACATTGAAGCCACCTGAGTACTGCATGTTGTTCAGAAGTCTGTGTGAAATTTGAAGTTATGAAATACACTCCTGTTTTATTCAGCAAGGACAAAGATCTCACTAAGATTTTTTTCTATAAAAAGTATTATTTTTTGCTCATTTAATACAAATGAATGAGAAGGTAGTGTCAATACGAGTGTTGCTCTGATTGTAATAATGTGTTCCTTATCTTCATTTTGGCTCCAGAGTGTAGTCCAAATAAAACAACCCAATCTTTTGTCCAAGCTGTCACTAAAAAATTACCAGTGATCCAAACAAATAGCTACATACAGGAAGTGGTTAAGAATGCAGTATATGCTTGCAGATGCTAATGTAAATGTGAACACAAAGAGAAACTACTGCTGTGTTCATGGTAGGGCCTTTGGAAAATTTATACACAGTATATCAGTCAGTTATGGCTATTGGTTATGGAATTACAAATATGCCTTGTTCTCTTAAGTTTTAGTAGGCAAGTAAAACTACATTTTACAAGGGTCATTTAATAAATAAGATGACAAGACGTTTAGCATTAAATTCTTAATGTACTAATGAATTATATACATATCATGAAACAACGTACTTCTAAGTGAACAAATGAAATAACAAGCTATCACGTACCTAATATTGAACCATATGCAGCACGTTACAAACTCGGCGAAACACTTGCTCCCGCCCCGAGAGAAGCCTAATTTACGTAACGTCTTGGTTAGTTAAAATATTAATTTACAACTCTCAGTTAAACACATACCACCTGAAACATTCATACATCTAAAAATATCCAATAATTAAAATTATACCACTTTAGGAACAAACAAAACTCATCGGGTTGGGAAGCACGGTTCACTCAAAAAACACTCCGTCAACATTGTACCGGTGAGCGCTTTCACAAACTCTGTTTGCATCATCGGGCCATCAACAAAATGCACGAAGGCACCCTCACGTTTGTGTAGCATTCAGAAGTTGCATGCCGGAAATGAAAGAAGGGGAGTCGCTCATTCGCCATGTGTCTTGGTGAATCACCTCATGCCACCATCTGCTGGAGAAGTTGGTAAATATAACTGTTTACCAACTTCTCCAGCAGAAAAGTATAAAATAATTTTCTATTAATATAGAAATGAACGTAATATTTGTTTCTATATTAATAGACAAAAGTGATGTACAATGCTTTTACAAGGAATGAAGATTTATCGATTGATGGAGAAAAGCTGGAGATAACAGACACGTACGTTTATCTTGGACAGCAGATATCAAGTGAGGGCCACATTGATGAAGAAATTAATCGGCATATAAAACTTGCCTGGAGAGCTTTTGGAAGAAACGGCATAATTTTCAAGAGCAATATGCCATTATGTCTTAAAAGAAAAGTGTTTGATCAATGCATCCTTCCAGTGCTTACGTATGGTGCAGAGACGTGGACCTTAACTAAAAGAGACATGCAAAGGCTGAAGACAACTCAAAGAAGCATGGAGAAGTGCATGCTTGATGTAACCAGGAGAGGTAAGAAGAGGAGCTCGTGGATCCAAAAAATGACAAGAGTGGAAGACATCATGATCAGAGTTAAATCCCTGAAATGACAACGGGCTGGACATACTGCCAGAAGGACAGAACATCGATGGACAGCCAAAATTTTAGATTGGATTCCAAGGGACAAGAAAAGACCCAGAAGAAGACCACATGGGAGATGGGTGGATGAAATTCAAAAGTATGCGGGAGTAACATGGAGGAGACTGGCACAAGACAGACTGTTGTGGAAGAAACTTGGGGTAGACCTTCGTCCAGCAGTGGATTGATAATGGTTGACAATGATAATGATATTAATAGAAAATGATTTTATACTTATAACAATTATATTTACCAACATTCTCCAGCAGATGGTGCCATATGAGGTGATTCACCTAGACATGTGGTAAATAAGCCCCTCTCCTTGTTTCATTCCCAGCATGCAACTTCTGAATGCTACACATACGCGAAGGTGTCCTCGTGCAGTTTGTTGATGGTTCCGATGATGCAAACTGAGAGTTTGTGAAAGCGCTCGCCGGTACAACGTTGACAGAGTGAGTGTTTTTTGAGTGAACCGTGCCTCCCAACCCCGATTAGTTTTTTTTGTTCCTAAAATGGTATAATTTTAATTATTGGATATTTTTAGATGTATGAATGTTTCAGGGGTTATGTGTTTAACTGAGAGTTGTAAATTAATATTTTAACCAAAAGTTTTGGTTTGTAAATATTTTAACTAACACCATCCTTCTCTCGGGGCGGGAGCACGCGTTTCACCGAGTTTGTAATGTGCTACATATGGTTCAATATTAGGTAGATGATACCTTTGTTATTTCATTTGTTTACCAATGAAGTGTTGAAGTGCATTTGCAGCGATGCTGTAAGAGTCGGGAACATCCTTCTGCCACCAGAGGACTCTTTACCCACTCATTTACCAAGAATGGGTGTTGAAAGACGGCTATGATATTGCCAACATGGTCACATGGGGAAGCACATAAAAAAAAATTTTATGCAAAGGGTATTGCTCCATTGAAAATCCATCATCAGGTGTATGGAGAAGGTATTATGTCATGAAAGAAAGCATGGAAATGATGCAAGGATTTTACAAATGGCTGGACAGATAATGACAACAAACTCCAACATGGGTGCCCAATAATTGTAATTTGAGAGGGGCTTGTATTACATGCAGATGCTCACATTTGTGGCTATAGATGCATTGCAGTGGAAGAACTCTCCCATGAACCGGAAATTTCAGTGGGTAGCATCCAGAGTGTTGTGCATGGCCAACTGCATTATCTGGAAAGTTTTTTGGGAGGTGGGTGCCTGAAAATCTTGCAGAAAAACTTGAGGCAAGACAAATGGGTCTGTCCCTTACAAATTTTATACGTTATCATCAGCAGGGTGAGGACTTCGTGCAGTGCATTGTCATAGGAAACTTGGATGTATCGTTTGACACCAGAAAGCAGATGAGCATCCATGACAAGGAATTGCCCATCAGGGGTGTGGGTTGATCAAGGCAACATTTATTTGGTGGAGTAGTAGCTTCACAAAAATATTTTGAACTGAAATGGTGTCTTCACAAAATATTTTCAGTAAAATTTTATTTGAACAAAATATTTTAGCCTAAGATATATCTTGAGATATTTAGGCTCAATTCCCTACATACCAAGTGTGTCTTACAAGCTCAAAAACGCCTTCAAGAAGATGAACTACGGCGTCGGCATTAGGTCCCCTGCATCTTTACATATACTGGTGTGCAAAAATTAAGGACGAAGGGGAGAAATTAGCATAACAGCGGAACGAGCAGGCAGAACGGACCGAAAGACCACTCGGGAGATAGACCAGGGTTCGGTACGGTAGGGCGTGCACATATATGCAGCATGACGGGGGGGGGGGGTCGGAAGGGTATAAATCACACGGGCGGTGTACGCTCAGCAATTCGGTGAAAGCTATTGCACGGTGTACATCGGTTTGAATGGCGTCGAGTTGCTGCCGCCGTGTGATATGGCCAACAGGCAATCCAGAAGATGACATCTGGATGTCTTTACCTGAGGTCGCGTCATTGGGAAGTTGGAAGAAGGTCGAAGTGTGACTAGTGTGGCCAAGAAGTTCGGGATCGCTCACAGCACCGTTTCACGAGATTGGAGAGCATTTCAAAGGACAGGATCAGCTGTCCGAGAGTTTAGCAGTGGTCGTCCACGAGCAACCATGGCGGCGGACGATCGGTATATTATCCTACGGGCGAGAAGAGATAGACGGCAGACAGTGGGAGAAATCGCAAGGCGCACGCAACATACAACTGGACGTCCGTTATCGCGTTTTACTCAGGCCAGGAGGCTGCACAAAGGTGGTCTATTTGCACGACGACCAGTACGGTGGGTGCCATTAACGCCTGCTCATCAGATATGATGGTTTCTGTGGTGCCAGGAACATAATAATAGGACACATCAGCAATGGGGTCCAGTTCTCTTTACGGATGAGAGCCGATTTAGTCTGACGAGCGATTCTGGATGTATACACATCTGGAGAGAGCAGGGAACATGCAATCACACCTCCAACATCATCGAAAGGGACCGGTTTGGAGGTGGGGGAGTTCTCGTTTGTGGCGGTATAATGCTTGGTAGCCGTACTGACCTCCACATCTTCCAAGGAGGTTCAGTCACTGGTGTCCGCTATTGTACCAAGGTTCTACTGCCTCACATGCATCTGTTTAGAGGTGCTGTGGGTCCTGAGTTCCTTTTCATGGATGACAACGCTACACCTCATTGTACAGTGGTTGTCCCAGAGCTGTTGGAGAGTGAAGATATTCAATGCATGGATTGGCCCCTGCAAGGTCCCCCGGACCTAAATCCAATTGAACACGCGTGGTACCTTCTCGGGAGACGCTTGGCAGCATGTCACCAGCCGCCAGCAACGATTCTGCAGCTGCGATTGGCGCTACAAGAGGAATGGGCCGCGATGCCTCAACAGCTCCTTGACAACCTCGTCCTCAGCATGGACAGACGTTGTAAATCCTGCAACGCAGTCAGGGGTGATCGTATCCCCTACTAAAGACTGGATTTTTCTTGGCAGCTGCCTGTCACATGGACGTTTCTGTCTTCTGTCCAGTTGCGCTCGAAGCTACCTTTTCAATAAAATGCCTTTGTATCCTTTGGATTCCTTGTTTGGACGGTTTTGCTCACTTGTCCCATATTCTTACATCTTGGGGATCTTATGGTATGATTTGAGTCAATGTGGAGCACTTCTGCATGACGTTACATTCGAAAAACCGCCTCGTCCTTAATTTTTGCACACCGGTGTACTATACTAAAGAGAAATAGTGAAAAATCACCTCTCTCCTGTGAAGCAGGCGTTTATGCGATCCCCATACGTTATCCGAACGGCTCTAAATGATACTACATTGGAATGACCAAGTGTTCGTTTGGAATCAGAGTCAACAAACATAAAAGGGACACAAAATATGGTAAAGTAGCCACGGCACTATCCAGAGAAGTCAAATTCAAGTCAGCTACTCCTATGTGGGATGATATAAAGAAATTAGCTAGCTACTCTACCCCTAAATGTACAGCCATTCGGGAAACCTTGGAGATCATTACCAACAGCGATACTTGCAATGATTGTGTCTCGCTCGAGTTGCCACGAATTTGGAACCAATTCTTCAAGTAACGCCTTTTCTCTACCAGGATCCCGCGTGCAGCCAACGTGATGCCTCGTATCTTTAAATGAATGTAACGTCGCATCTATTTATTGTCAAGTTTCCGCGTTCAAATTGTTAAGCGTTCTATTTTTCAGTTTGCAGTTTCTAACTTCCTTGAAAAGAGATGGTTGATGTGCGAAAGCTTGGAAACGCTTGTGTTTATTTCCTATGCCAATAAATCGGATCACTAGTACAGTGTTACTATTTACTACTTAATTGGTGTACTGTTCCTTGTTATAATTTAAGATATCTTGAATTTTTTAAGGGGGGGGGGAGGGGCATTCAGACTTCATTTTACTGTGAAAGCAAAACAGGGCAGTTTGTCATGGATCTTTTTTTGTACTTTTTTTACATGCACTGTCGGCCAACTGGATTTCCTACCTACATGCCCAAATCAATAATTTTGATGACTCTTGCATCTGGATAGTTGCATTTTGCAAGTTTTGATCTGATGGTGATGATTCTATCTACAAATCCACACAACTTTGGACTTTCGTGTCCTTTAGACTTTTTTTTTTTTTTTTTACATTTTTGGCAAAATTGCTCAAAACCCAGAAATAGGTAAAATTTCTCAAAAATAGACAGAATTTTACAAAAATGGGTACATCTTTAAAAACATGGATCAACCCCTCCCCTATTTCTACCCACTAAAATTGACGAGATGTCACCATCCAGCTGAAAAGTCATGGCAGCTGTCTTTCAGGACTGTCAGGGTGTGCTTCTGATTGATTTCTTGGACCATGGTGCAAGTATCAGATGCATGACACATTGCACCATGCCATTCACTGCAAAATACCTAGGCTGCTGAGCAGATATTGTGGTGCAATAACACCAGACCACATGCAGCCCTGTGCACAGCTAAGTGGTTTTAATGATATGGCTGAAAAGTTTTGGGGTAACATTCCTGCAGCCCTGAGCTTGTCCTTGTGATTTCCATGTGTTTGGCCCTCTCTAGAAATACTTGGTCTTTGAGCATTGTGCTACAGATACAGCAGTGAGGCTGACCGAAATAGTGTGGCTGAGCCAATGGGACCTCGCTTTCTTTTCTGATGGCATACATGCCTTACTATCATGACGGAACATTTGTTCAAATCGCTATTTTGACTTTGTGGAAGTTTAAAGATTACAAGCTGTTACTCTAGTGCACTGTGTACTCCATTCAGTTCATAAACTATTCTGAATGAGGTCTACCACTTTATTTTTTGAACAACCCTTGTATCAAGTGCCAGTTAACTTAAAACGAATGTTAAGTGATTGTCATTTCTGTGATTAGCAAAATTCATCGGAGATTTTACTATGATTATGAAATTTTTTAATGCATGTTTGTTGCACATATTAATTGAAAATCACTTTAGTTGCTGTATTACAATGCAAAGAGAGATCACATTGCATGCTGAATTGAAATATTCTGCAATTGTAATGGCATCTCAGAAAATTATTTTCCAAAAGGGGGGATAATCCTTTTTTCTTCATTGCACATAATGCTTCATTGTTGTAAGATTTATTGTTCTTCAAGGACATTTTTTAAAAACTAATATAAAAACATATTTTCAAAATTTTCTCACTAAGTACTGATATACTTATGTTAAATGGTTCACCTTCAGGGACACGTTTGCTTACTGGTGGAGAGAGTGTTAACCTATGGCAGCTGTCCTCACCACTTGATGATGAGGTTTTGCTTGAAGAAGATGTCAATTCTGATATTACTTATACAATTAATGGTTGTTTACCTGGAGATAAAGAAGAGCCATGCAAGTGGAATTGCATATGGAAATGCAAGTAAGTCTTGAAAAGTTTCTGTGCATGTTTCTAAGGTGTATGTTACATCCCAGTCCAGTTAATATGGTCATATCCCAATTAGACACTACGTTCCTGTTATGAAGGGCAGTAAGTTTGACTGTTGTCATAGTTGTACTGCTAACAAGGATATTAAAATGTGTGTGCATGTGTGTAGAATAAATGATCACCCCATGCAAACTTTTTAGACATGAATTCTACTATTTTATTACCTTATGAAATGTATGAGGATTTTTTTTTTCATTTTTGAATTTGTGTTTTCTCAAGAAACTGGATTATGATAACTTATACTTAGAGCCATGACAGTGATCAGTTGGGCTGCAATAAGGGTTTCATGCAAAATTCAATAGCAAAACAATATTTTATGCCGAAATCAGTCATAGTATGTCATAATTGGGGTGCAGATTTTTATGACCAAAAAATGTCAAAAATATGCAGGCATATATGACCTTGAAGTCATTTAAATATGACCAATTAAACCAAAAATATGACCATAAATTTTATGAAATTATCACCCAATTTTTAAAACTCTGCTTATGCGCATATAAATTGTAGTTTTTAACTAAAAGGTTTATTCTTCATCACTTCTACATACTTAGAACTTGATGACTTCTATTTAATTAAACAATTAGTCAGTTAATTAAACATTAGTACTAATCAGTGCAAGTGCACTGATTAGTACTAATGTTTAATTAATAAAATGTTCATTTGAAGGAATCAAATGAATATTTTGAGAGTAAAATAATGGCCATACCTAGATTGGTTTTCGTCCATCATAGAATTGCACTGGATGATTACGTGCATCTTCAGGTTATCAAACTCAAAACTCCTTCAATTGCTCGTCGGTATGTTCTTGTACTTAAAAAACTCCACTCGACATCACAAGTGGTTACAGAGGCAAATTTAAATAACGCCAACTCATCTGGAGAAAATTCTGGCTCAAAGTTATCAAATTTTGCTTCACTTCTTCAAAGAATGTCACTTATTTTGCAAAGTGTTGAATAACCAATTACATTGCAGCACTCTTTGCAGTTTGTCACACTTTTTCAGCTACCCTTTGCTTGCTTTAAATCGCCCACAGTTTGTTTCACAATTTCTAGTTCATCGCTAAATTTCATTCCTACAGTTTTAAGGCGAGTGATTGCACTAGATATTCCACTAAAGTTCCATTTTATATATGCCAAGTTTCCAGTCAAGGTATCAGAAAAGTAATCTTGCACAATTTTGATGGAAGAAGAATCACAACAGTCAAATTCTTTAACTGTCCTGTCTAAGGAATCATAATTTGTGTAACAATACAAAGTCGCATCCAGCCGTCCCCCACCGCGTTAGGAAGGACAGGTTGGGAAGGAAGTGCCAAATTAGGAGCAATTCCTTTGAACTTCTGCATGCGAAGCGGAGCTATTATTAAAAAAATTTCCCATTTGAAATGAGCTTATCTGCATCAGGATAGGTACTTCGAATCTCTTTGGCCACCCTGTAAGCCATGTGCAAGGCATGTTATATGGACCATTTTCGGATAAAGTAGTTTCAGTCCCTTTGCTGCCTTAGTCATGTATGGAGCGGCATCTGTTACAAACAAGAGGATGTTTTCTCTTTGTACACCATCTGGCCAGAGTAATTTCATTGAATCGTCGAAGAGCATAGCAATAGTGAAATTGTTTACTTTTTGCAGATTTTCGCACGTTAGAAGAAATACTTCACCAGGGTTGTCACATTTCAGAGTGCCGACAATGACATTAGCTCTGTATCTTCCATCTACATCACTTGTTTCATCTATTGAAACCCATATCTTATTGTTGGCAACAGCAGATCTTCTTACCTAACACATCTTCATAGAAGGGAGGGATATAGTTTTTCTAAGAGTTGATTCATTTGGAATCAAATGACAGGTGTACTTCTCCAAAAAATCTCTGAGGCTACCACTACTTAATTTCCTTAAGAGAATATTAGAAGTAATCATCATTTTACAGAGGTCCTTACAATATTCTGACTGTGTTTGATGAACCTGCAGTTGAAGATGTCTCGAAGAGGAAACACTGCCTGTTCTCAGCGGAGGAAAATCTTGCTAAACACCTACGTTTCGTGGTAGCACAGTGCTGTTGAACATCAAAACGCTTTTAGGTCGATACTTTGACCACATAATTTACAAAAGAAAATATCACCATCACTACTGAAAATCTGCTCTCCAAACTCTTGAACAAAACGCCGTAATTTCACATTTACCGAACACCCGCTTTTGGACATGTTGAGATAAAACTGAAGTTGAGATCAGAGTTTTACTTTTAGCTTGGGTATAGTAAACTAAAAATTAAAGAGAATTAAGCTCTGGTTTACAAGTACTCATGAAGACACCACCACCCTTGGCTAGTTTCAGTGGTTGGCAAGATGCCAATAATAATCCAAATGAAACACTAAGTAAAAAAAAAAGTTTCAGGAAAATTTCCCATAGGAAAGTCGGGACGTTTGAAATGCTTTCGTTACGAGTCGTAGAGTCCTTATGGCGAAATTAGTCAAAAATATGACCTAACATTTTCAAAAGATCAAAATATGACTTTCTAGGACAAAATATGACATGTCATAGAAATCCGCGCCCTAGTCATAATGAATCTACACTGGCGGAAAGTGAAAAAAGAACACCAAGAAGGAATTGGCAGACGATCATGAAATTTACATATGTTAATGGGGTCGAGTTTACGTAGGTGTGATGTTAATTTCGGGACCAACCAGTGAGCGCTTACGCTACTGCACGGCATAATATGCAAATTATCGTCGGTGGTATTTAAGGAGTACGGCAAAGTAAATGTAATCAGTCGTCAGCATACGGACACGTGTGAAGACCCTGAAGAAGCTGCAATGCCTAGAAATGGAAGACGTGTACGATTTCAGCAGTTATCGGACTTTGAGCGAGGTCGTCTAGTCGGACTCCGCGAGGCCGGGTGGTCGTATCGCGGAGCGAATTGGACGGGAAGTATCGGTGGTGGCACGATGGTGGTGGCATAGATGGTCCGAGGAACATTCCCACACGAGAAGACGTGGAACCGGGAGTCACAGACGGACTGATGAGCGGACCGATCGACGCATACGAAGAGCGACGTTGTCAAGCAGAACATCCACTGCGACGCAAATCCGAGCTGCCGTTGCACCTGAGGTGACTGTGCGAACAATCCGCAACTGTCTACTGGATGAAGGACTACGTGCACGTGTACCTCTGACTCCAGCCCACCGTCAGGAATGGCTGCAGTGGTGTCGCCAACGTCTGCACTGGAGAACGCAATGGCGATCTGTTGTGTCCAGCGATGAAAGCAGATTCTGCTTGGGAGCCTCCGATGGCCGTATGCGTGTTCGCAGATGCACAGGGGAGCGTCTCCACCCTTCTTGCATCTGCCAGTGACACACAGGGCCTACACCTGGTGTGGGGAGCGATCAGCTATCACTCCCGTACACAACTAGTGTTTGTACCGGGTACGTTAAACAGCACCTCCTACATCAACAACATCATTCAGCGCGTTGTTGTGCCATTTGTAAGGTCGTTGGTCCATCATGGTGTTTTCCAGCAAGATAACGCACGCCCACACACGGCACGTGCAACGCAACATGCACTTCAGGGTGTGAGACAACTTCCAATTCCTAGTCCACGTCAAACGTCTGCATTAATTATTCATTTGCTTTCTAATTATTTTTTCCATTGCTGCTTACCATCTTTGGTGAATTGCCCAGCATTGTGAGGGGCTTCAAGAAGCAAACTGCCAAATTGGCTTGGCAGTTAGTGTATGCGAGTGTGGAGGAATTCAAGGCCACTGTGATGCAGTGGCGGCATATCTGGCCTATAACTGGAAGATCCAGGGTTCGATTCCCGGTGGCAGCCAATGAGAATTTTTCCATGACTTACTTAGAAACGTGTAAAGAGCGATGACCTCTGTTTGATATACCTGGATCACCAGTTTTTACTGTTCTATACGTAACGTACATCACATCAGAAAATTTGAAAGTTTCATTGCGCTACCGTTGGAAAATATGTTTAATCTTAGAATGAATTCTTCTTAACAAATGCTTCATTCTAAAGTAGCAGATCTCAGACTGAGGGAGCAACTCACAATGACAATGTGAAATGCATTAGTGATAACAACTTGGAGAGTTAGAAAATTGTTAGATGGGGCTTAACAAAGGGGACGTTTTTAGTGAACTGGCATTCCATATAGTGGTAGCATGGCATACCTCCCATATTTATATACCTCTTCAGCTTGAATACTAAATTGCATGCATGTAAAATGATGAATGATGAAATCTTGAAACTTTTGATGCCACATTCTCCATGTGTTATAAAATAAATTTTTTGTGAGGTAATAAAGCTTTTCAAACATTTTACTCTACTAATTTAAATTGTTTGGGGATAAATCAGTAGTTCTAGTCACATCACAGATATGAATTTATGCAAAAAAATCTCAGGTTGATTTTTTTGTTTTGTTTTGTTTTTGTTTTTGTAGAACTGCACAGCCTATTGCGTTTCTGAAGTTCTCTCCTGATGGTTCTTTATTTGCTTCTGCTGGGCGGACAGACAGACTTGTAAAAATATGGTATAGCAGCAAAGAAGGTAAGCTCCCAAAGAGTTCTGTAGCTTTTGTGTAATATAAGTATACATTTACTAAAAGAAATGGTGTATGTAACAATATTTTATCCTATTGTCAGTTGCTTCCTTCATGTGTCGGAACACTTGTCACTCTGTGTCAATTTGCCTTGAATTTTTGAGTGGATTTACCAAAATTTAGCAAATAGGATTTTTTTTTTTATCCTACTGTTAACTGCTTTCACCAAATGTTAGCACACTCATTGCACGGGCATTTTACTTTGAACTTTTGAGTAGATGTTCCAAATAATACAGGCAGAATTTTCTCTTTCATCTTAAAATAATTTGACTTTCTAGGTAACAGTATTGTAAAATATTGATTTTGTTCAGGAGAAAGTAGCAAACAACCATTGACATCAATGTGTTTATCACAGTCATTTGCAAAAGTTTAATACCACCTGTCAATTTATTGAAAATTAAAATTGTCAAAGAAACAACTAATTACTAGTCAAAGATATTTGAAAAAATGACACCACAGATGAATACTTACATTCTTTAGAACACAAAAAGACCGAAATCAGTACTTTATGTGGCGCCACCTTTTTTTTTTTTTTTTTTTATAATAGACAGAATACGATGTGGCATTTTCTCAATGAGGGATTTGCTGTAGTCACTTGAAATGTCTTTGCACTACACGTCCTTTATAGCATCAATCAAAGCTTGGGAATTTGATGGCTGTCTTCCTGCTACGTTGTCTTTTAAAATAGTTCAAAAATTTTTGTTGGGGTTAATGTCAGGACTATTACCGGGGCAGTCAAGCACAGTTATGTTTTTCCTCTGCAGGTAGTCCTTTACTGTCTTTGATCTGTGGCAGGGAGCACCATCATGCATGAAGATTGTGCATCTGTGCACTTGCATATGAGTTAACAGCTTCTCCCATAACATTTCCACATAAAAAGAACCAGTCATGGTAGTTCCTGTTGGCAAAAAGAATAATGAAGCAGTACAGGATGCTGACATAGCGTCCCATATCATTTGACTAGGCGAATGTCTCATGGTGTATTTTTCATCTAACCTTTTGCCTTTTGGTCATAAGAACATGTGCTTCACGTGATTCAAATTGACGCACAGTTGTTTTGTCGGAAAAAGAACTTGGCTCCAATTTTCAGCAGTCCACGAATGATGGTGCTTTGCAAACTGGAGTCTCTTCTTTTTCATGACAGAGGCTAGTCTAGGTTTATGTGTAGGTTTATAAGACTTTAATCCAAAATCTTTGCTAAGGCATCTGGAAACATTGCTGATACTAATATCGAATCCTTTGGAATGTAGAAAAGCCTTGATTTTCTTGCACAAACTCCGTTGAGAACACATAACTATTCACCTTATTGTATTGTCCTCTCATGGGGTTATTTTCCTTGTACGTCCACTTCTCTTTTGGTCGCTAAATTCATCTGTATCTCAACATTTCATGATTATATTATGAATAGCAGTCTTGCCTCATTCCCCTTTCTGCTTATGACACGTTCAGAGTATCTTTCATGACATAAAGTCACTATTTGTGCCCTCTAAGTAACGCGGCCAGCGGATGGCCTAGTGGTCAGTGTTTGTGACTGCCACGGAAAAATCTCAGGTTCGAACGCTCAGACCACTAAATATCCGCTGTGCGTCGGATCGGCCCGTTAAGCCGTCAGACCCAGGGCACTGGCCCGCCGGTAATAAATAAGGACGTCTTCCTCCCCCTTTCTACCTCGCTTCCATGTCACTTTCCTATCGGGCACTCTAGCTCAAATCTCCTGGCTTCCTATTTCTAAGGGTTGTTTAAGACCTGGAGTTAGACACTCCCTTCCTAAAATCCTCTACATTTTAATCTGATCTGAGTAACACTTAGTGACGCTTTTTTGCCCATTTTTCGCGATATAGGAAATGTGTACATAACCTCTCAGCATGAAAACCAGAAGCAAACTGATGTTTGCAGGCTTCCTCTAACTCTGTCAACAGCTGCCACAGTAGGATGATGCTACACCAACGGGAAGATGAGTAATACAGACAGTAGCTGACGCAATCGGCAGAAATCTCCTAATACCAATAGGTAGGCTAGTCTTAAGCTTTTGCAAATGACTGTATTTATTAGCATGCCTTCTGGAAAAAAAAAGTGTTGTGTCACTTTGTCCATCTCTCCATCAGCAGATGCAGTATCTCTGCATTTTCAAGTCAGATTTAGGAAATTTTTCTTTGCATTAGATAGCAATAATTGTGATGATGATTCATGCTTTTTTCTTTTCTGTATTTCTGTAATGTACAGATATCCTACTGGATTGTGTAAATTTATTTTCTGTTTCACACAATATTTAAACTTTTAAAAGTTGGGATGCAAAAGCTAGAACTTGGAGCAATGCATTTCATGGATTTTTGCTTTGCGCAGAATATAATTTTCTACTAGGTGGCATATTTTTGAAATCTGGTGTGTTTGCATGTTTGTTTGTCCCATATAAAATACTCTTGCATCTGATAAGTGCAGTTATGAATCTTTCAAGCATTTGACAACTTTTCCAGATGTAAAGTTCAGCTAGGCTGTGCAAATTAAGGTTGTTAATTCAGCAAGACAGCATATACTGGTTGGATTCGGGGGGGGGGGGTCTTTTAATACAGTAGATTCCAGTTAATTGGGACATATCAGGGCTAGAACAGTTTGGTTCAATATATCTGCTGCCCCAATTATACGAAGTTTTATCCTAAAGATCTAATTTGGGATGTTCTTCAAGAATTGTTCCAAATAAACAGCTGCCTCATTTAACCAATGGCTTGGGGGTGCTATTTTATTAACATGTTCACTGCAGCGATTTTTTTGTAGTACATTATGACCCACCGCTTGGGTCGTAACTGTTTCAATACAGCGCTGTACAACACAGTGGTAGGTCGTTTAAAGATATATACGTAAAGTGACTGATATCCACTACAGATTTATGTATATGAACTTTTTTTTTTTTGCCACCTCTGAAAAATGTAGAAGTTAACATTTTTTTGCCTCCTCTGAAAAATGTGGAAGTTAACGTGTTAAGCCCTAGATGCCTGTATAGGGAATGGACAAATTAATAGAAATGCCAGAAATGAGAACCACAACTGTCTATAAATATGATGTATGATTAGTAAATAATGAGACTGACACAATAACTTCAGTTAAATAAGAAACTTACATTTTAAACTCTTGTCACCTTCAATGTATTACCCTTCTGCATCAATGTACTTCTGCATTCTGATCTTTTGTCCGGTAAAATCAGTGCTGTAGCTCATATGGTGTGATTTCTTTGAAAAGCTAGATTGTTCTCTTTTAAGCACAGTAATTGCGCGAAAACTGAACACCTTGAGTACAGATTTGACTTTAGGGCAAAGAAAAATGCCACTTTGGGGCCAGATCTGGTGATTAGGCAGGATATTCAAGCCGTGATGCATTTTTTTACTAAAAACTGCTTCACCGAGGGTGCTGAATGATCTTGCGCATTATTCTGGTGAAGGATGAAGCCATTTTCCCACAACTCTGGCCTTGTTGGTCTGCTCTCTCAAAATCACCAGAACCTATTTGTAGGAATGCTGCTCACTGTTGCTCCATTGAGAACCCACTATGTCTAAATTACATGCGTATGTCAAAGAAAACAATTAACATGGTTTTGACCTTAGACTTGCTTTGCAATGCTTTTTTCATCCTTGGGGATATTGATGTTTTCCAGTGCATCAACCCGTTTTTTATTTCAATGTTGTATTGGAAGATCTTGGTTTCACCGCAGATTGATAACTTTCTAAAAGATTGGGGAACACCTGAATATGCTCCAGAATGTCACCACAAATTCCATTGCAATTTTATTTTTGTTCAGACATGAGAAACTTCACCTCAGTGCAAACACCTATCATGTACAGAATTTCATGTAAAATTTGCCAAACAGTCTCTTTGTTGACACTTAACATTTCTGCTATTATAATACTCAGTTGTTGACCATTAAAAACAAAACAAAAAAACTCAGAGGCGCAGTAGCAGCTGTGCCACAACCTATAACATAGAACTATGTCAACTGTCACTATTTCATGGCACTATCTCACTAGTTCTGCGTCCTTAAATTATTCAGCGAAGGACAGTTGACGGAGCCCTACATTGTAGGTTGTGGCACAGTTACCACTGTGCTCCTTTGATTTTTTTTCAGATATAAAACTTTTAAGAAATAAAATGAAAAACATGTTTTACTTTATTTACTTAAAAGCAATTTATACTATATACAATTCATAGTAACACATGCTGATTATAAATTAATGTTAGCAGAAGTAGAAGGTGTAGTATCATTGTTGTCAGTAGTTATTGCTAAAATTGTTTCTGAAGAAACAATTTTTCAAACTCCTTAGTTGCCTTGTCATAAATTTGGCAAACGTCTCAGGCCTAATGTAATCTTCTTGTTGCTCATGTTCTTGTCTAGATTCAGAATGTGTCGGCGGTGTAAAGGTTTGAGATGTAATACATTCATTATCCTGCCAAATTGTAAAGACTGGTGATGTACATTGGTATTCTAAGCTCGGTGTGAAAATTTAAAAATTTGGATTGATGGCATAATCTTAATTTGTTCTTGCTGTTCAGGCTCAATTTGTGTAGTTGAAGTGGAAGGTTGTGGATCTAGAGTTGAACTCAGGTGAAGCGCATGTTGGCGCGCTAACTTCTGATGTTCCCTACATTCCTGTGACCTTTCAGTTGATAACTTAGCAGGTCTTTTTGGATTCCTCTCATTCTCCTCTAGCTCTTTCTTCAACTTTCGTCAGTTCTTATACTAATTTTCCGTGGATTTTTGTGGCATTTCTAAATTTTTGTCACCAAATTTTTTTAACCAAAAAATAAGTAAATTTTAAATCCACTTTAGTTTGGTTTATCACATATGTCCATTAGCTCTGACCGTCTGCTGTAGAATGCAGGGTTGAGGTCATTGCTATTATTATCTATTCACTAGTTATCAACCTTAAAACGGCATGCGGCGAAACAAAATCACGCAAAATTTAGCTAATGCCACTGTATCAAAGGGTTAAAGGGTAAATGGTTGAAACTTGTTTTGTTATAAATGGGACCATAAAATATCCAATGATGTATTATTTATTGCTCTATGTTTATTAGTTTTGAAGATATAAGCATTCAAAGTGTGACATGTTTTCGTTGCATCCATGCTCCCGATGTTGCCCCCTACCCAATGCAGAGAAAGATGTAGTTCTACATCAAAATTATGTAGATTTTTTCTACATTGTACTCTCCTGCAGATATAGAACATATCAGCAGTTTCAGCCTTGGACACCTTTCTAAACAGGCACCCATAATTTGTTATCTTAGGAAAATAGACAGCTCTCTGACTTTTTGTGCAATTTATTTCATATCTTGAACTTATTCCATTGTATGTTGAATCAACGTAGGGCTACACTATATGTATAAAAGTTTAGCTACATGCAGCTGCCTATAATGCATTTTTTGTCCAGATGATGAAACACAGGGTGTTATCATTATTTTTTTCAACTCATGTACAGGGGTTGTCCAAAATAATGGAAACACCTTGAAACAATAGGTGTTATGCACCTATTGTTTCAAGGTGTTATTGTTTCAAGGTTGTTTCAAGGTGTTATTGTTTCAAGGTGTTATGCAGGTGTTATGCACCTATTGTTTCAAGCACCCTTGGCATTTAAAACTGCTTGAATCTTCCTTGGAATGGATGCATACAAGTCCTGGATGGTGGTAAGTGTTATGTTGTAGCATTCTTCCTGCAGAAACTGCTCCAATTCCTTGAGAGATGCCGGAGGAGGATAACGGGATTGCACTCTGTTTTCCAACACAGACCACAGGGGCTCAATGATGTTTAAGTCCGGTGATTGTGAAGGCCAAGGTAGGTTTGAAACTTCATCCTCTTGTTCCTCAAACCATGATGGAACAGTTCGAGTTCTGTGAATCGGGGCATTATCATCTTGAAAGGTGCAATCCCCTGATGGAAAGAATGTCTGTGCCATTGAATGCACATGGTCAGCCAAAAGAGTGACATAGTCACCGCTAGTGAGCCGTCTGTGTAAGGTGATAATGGGACCTGCTGCAAACCACAGGATCATGGTCCAAACCATTACGGAACCGTCCCCATGCTTCACTGTAGGAAGGAGACAGTCGTGGTTGTAGGCTTCTGCTGGGGTTCTCCACACGTAAACCCGTCCTGTGGTGGGGAATAGTGAGAAACTTGATTCATCAGAAAGCAAGACATGTTTCCATTGATCCGCAGTCCACGTTTTATGTTCCTGGCACCACTGTAGTCTCCGTTTCATATTCACCTGTGACACCAGGGGTTTTGCAATCGCAGCTCTGCCGTAAATATTGTGCTTATGCAATTCCCTTCGCACGATATGGGTCGACACTGGGTTTTGGAGATGTGCATTAAGCTTAGCAGTCACTTCCGTCGCCATAGTCATTCTCCGGGCGGTCACAATCCTCTTCCATGTCCTCCTGTCTCTTGCAGTGAGTTTGGTTTTCCTTCCACAGTTGTGTTTCTCAGATGATGTTCTGCCATGAACATTGTATGCTGTCATGGCCTTCGACACTGTACCTCTTGATACCCCCAATGCCTGTGCCACTGTGGTTACCGACACACCAACCAGACGGGCTCCTACAATCTGCCTTCTTTAGAACTCCGACAGGTCACTCATTGTGCCTTCACCTGGAATGAAATTATGCAAACACCGATTTACAATGCAGTCACACAAACTCTTGAGACTATAAGCAACACTTTGTTACAGAAAAAATTGTAGCTACATGTTTGTTTTACTCAAAAAGCAGCACATACCAAAGTAACTGTTTGTGAAGCGAGGTGTTTCCATTATTTTGGACAGCCCCTGTACATCTTTCTATCACACCATATGATTATTTTTTTTTTTAAACTTCTGGTTCACGTATTCACTGTATAACTTCTGTACACTTTGTATTATTTATTCTAAATTGCTGTACTTTTTAGAAGACCCTTCAAATGATTTCATTTCTTTTAGTCCATCTTGCATCACAACTTATTCAATGCCATTCTGCATCAAATGACGTTAACTTCACATTTATATATATTGCTCATCCACGAGCTGTTACGGGTTTGACATGGAGGAAGACCAGCAAATTTATGCCAAAGTGAGTTCTTTGGATTTCTTTTAATAATTTTGCTGCCACTTTAATCTGTATAACTAATATCAATTTATATTAAAATTATTGAGGCCTTAGCAATTTCAAATATTTATTGAAACTTGAAAAATTTGACTTGTTAATAAGTGTACAGGTAAATCCCAAGTTACGAACATGACATGTTCTTTGAAATGGATTTATAGGTTTAATGTTTGGAAGTTGATTTATTCTTTTTGTAAGATATATTCTTAACTTTATTAAGGCATTGCTGAAATGAATAACTTTATACATAGATGGTAAAAGTGTGTAGTTTGAAAAAGATTAATTTATGTATTCTAAAAATACATCATTTGGAAAGAATTACATTTATTTTAAAAGAGTATTTTTGTAATACATTCATGCATATTAGGTACTACTGAACAGAACAAGAAGAACTCTCTTCTTGTTCTGTTCAGCTGTACCTAATTCATCATGCAAAGATAATGACAGTGTGCCACGATATATGGGGGCGAACAGTTAAAGTTCTGATTTTGAACTTTAATTTCTTGTCAAACATAAGGGAAAGTGCTTGTGTCTTTTATTTCTTGATATAGCAAACAGTGACCAAGGAATGGGAAAACATTCATTTTCAACAAAATTGAAGTTTAAATGTGATATTTCGATATTTCCACTGCTAACTCTTTTGTGAAAACAACTTTACAGGTCATGGAAATGATGCTATTCAGATTTCTGTCTATCAAGCTGTAAAATAGGGGTGGGGTGAGTTTATTATATGTATATATATTCCTTGCCAAAGTGACCAATAAGGCTCAGCTGCCTCGATTTTCAGTCTTGGCTTGAGCATCTTAGTGGCACCCAGGCACAAGAGTTATTTCATACCACAACACTGCTTACAACTTCCTGTAATTGACAGATGTCAGACTTACTGCAGTCTTCACAAGAAATGCAAAACTTATTTGAATCATTTTAGTTACTGTTGACATTCAAAGTAATAAATATAAACTTGGAAATGATGCATGTTCAATTCAACAAGGAGAGCAAAATGTAGTGTTACTTTAAAGATTTTGAAATATTCTTTGATATAATATATCACACAGTCAGATTCATGCACAAAAAAGTGGAAGGTCATTAAGAGTAAGAACCTAATCTTGAATATTAAGAAACAACAACAACATAAAAAACAAACTACCATATATGTAAGCTGAACTCCTATTTTAACAGTGAATTATTGGTAAAAAGCAAGGCTTGACATAAAACCCAACCCTCAAATTCCTCAAGTTTGGGTAACATTACATTTATTGAAATTGTAACAGTTCTGAATTGTGTCTTGAAATGTATAATAAATTTTCTTGATTTCTCACTGCTTACAGTCATATTCTTGCTATATCAATCAATGGAGTGAGCATTTTCCCTTTGTTTGTAAAATAAATTAAAGTTCAAAATCAGGATTTACTCTGTCTGTGCTGGAGCTAGCACCATTTTTCATGACCCTTGAGATCATTTATACAGCAAAATGGTCAGAGGTAATACTATTTTTTGAGTTTTGAGCTTTAATTTCACAAAAATGCATGATTTTTCATTCTTTATAGCAAGTTAAAAGCACTTATAGTACTAATAATTTATTACTGATGTAATATGGTATATAAAAAAAAAATTTTTTTTGATTGGAAGTTTGACGACTGCCATGAGTAACTTAATGGGCTGTAAGCAGTTGGCCATCCCTAATTCAGGGCCACTGGTTCCAGGGAAAGGAGAGAGACAGTGCTGTAAGACAAACACAACATCCATGCCTCACCAGGATTGGAATCTGGACCCCATCTCGGATGAATGATCAGCAGCCAGCGCTTAGACCACTCTGCCACCAGGACCATATATAAAAAAAAAAATGTATATATATATATATATATATATATATATATATATATATATATATATATATATATATACATTATGGATTATATATATATATATATATATATATATATATATATATACATTATATATATGGATTCAGGAGTGGCTACAGCACAATAGATCATATCCACGTGCTGAGAGAACTAATTGAAAGAGCGAGGGAATATGAACTTCCATTGTGCATGGCTTTTATCGATTATGAAAAAGCCTTTGATTCGGTGAAACCATCAGCAGTTACAATGGCTCTGAAAACCTGCGGTATTGAAGATGCATACATTAATATTATTAATAACATCTATGAAAATGCAAGTGCAAAGATTAGGCTGTTTGAAAATACAACACACGTAAAAATTGGAAAGGGAGTGAGACAAGGTGACACCATATCTCCGAAGCTCTTTAATGCCACATTGGAGGGTGTTTTTCAGTCGCTGAGCTGGGAAAACAAGGGGATAAAGATTAATGGAGATTATCTAACCCACCTTCGTTTTGCTGATGACGTAGTCATTTTTGCAACTACCTCATCAGAGCTGCAGAGTATGATCCAGGAACTTGCTGACAAGAGTAAAGAAGTGGGATTAAAAATGAACTTTCAGAAGACAAAAGTGATGTTCAATGCTTTTACAAGAAATGAAGATTTATCGATTGATGGAGAAAAGCTGGAGATAACAGACACGTACGTTTATCTTGGACAGCAGATATCAAGTGAGGGTCACATTGATGAAGAAATTAATCGGCGTACAAAACTTGCCTGGAGAGCTTTTGGAAGAAACAGCATAATTTTCAAGAGCAATATGCCATTATGTCTTAAAAGAAAAGTGTTTGATCAATGCATCCTTCCAGTGCTTACGTATGGTGCAGAGACGTGGACCTTAACTAAAAGAGACATACAAAGGCTGCAGACAACTCAAAGAAGCATGGAGAGGTGCATGCTTGGTGTAACCAGGAGAGATAAGAAGAGGAACTCGTGGATCCGAAAAATGACAAGAGTGGAAGACATCATGATCAAAGTTAAATCCCTGAAATGGCAATGGGCTGGACATACTGCCAGAAGGACAGATCATCGATGGACAGCCGAAATTTTAGATTGGATTCCAAGGGACAGGAAAAGACCCAGAAGAAGACCACATAGGAGATGGGTGGATGAAATTCGAAAGTATGCAGGGGTGACATGGAGGAGACTGGCACAAGACAGACCGTTGTGGAGGAAACTTGGGGAGACCTTCGTCCAGCAGTGGATTGATAATGGTTGACAATGATGATGATGATGATATATATATATCATCATCATCATCATCATCATTGTCAACCATTATCAATCCACTGCTGGACGAAGGTCTCCCCAAGTTTCCTCCACAACGGTCTGTCTTGTGCCAGTCTCCTCCATGTCACCCCTGCATACTTTCGAATTTCATCCACCCATCTCCCATGTGGTCTTCTTCTGGGTCTTTTCCTGTCCCTTGGAATCCAATCTAAAATTTCGGCTGTCCATCGATGATCTGTCCTTCTGGCAGTATGTCCAGCCCATTGCCATTTCAGGGATTTAACTCTGATCATGATGTCTTCCACTCTTGTCATTTTTCGGATCCACGAGTTCCTCTTCTTATCTCTCCTGGTTACACCAAGCATGCACCTCTCCATGCTACTTTGAGTTGTCTGCAGCCTTTGTATGTCTCTTTTAGTTAAGGTCCACGTCTCCGCACCATACGTAAGCACTGGAAGGATGCACTGATCAAACACTTTTCTTTTAAGACATAATGGCATATTGCTCTTGAAAATTATGCTGTTTCTTCCAAAAGCTCTCCAGGCAAGCTTTGTACGCCGATTAATTTCTTCATCAATGTGACCCTCACTTGATATCTGCTGTCCAAGATAAACGTACGTGTCTGTTATCTCCAGCCTTTCTCCATCAATCGATAAATCTTCATTTCTTGTAAAAGCATTGAACATCACTTTTGTCTTCTGAAAGTTCATTTTTAATCCCACTTCTTTACTCTTGTCAGCAAGTTCCTGGATCATACTCTGCAGCTCTGATGGGGTAGTTGCAAAAATGACTACGTCATCAGCAAAACGAAGGTGGGTTAGATAATCTCCATTAATCTTTATCCCCTTGTTTTCCCAGCTCAGTGACTGAAAAACACCCTCCAATGTGGCATTAAAGAGCTTCGGAGATATGGTGTCACCTTGTCTCACTCCCTTCCCAATTTTTACGTGTGTTGTATTTTCAAACAGCCTAATCTTTGCACTTGCATTTTCATAGATGTTATTAATAATATTAATGTATGCATCTTCAATACCGCAGGTTTTCAGAGCCATTGTAACTGCTGATGGTTTCACCGAATCAAAGGCTTTTTCATAATCAATAAAAGCCATGCACAATGGAAGTTCATATTCCCTCGCTCTTTCAATTAGTTCTCTCAGCACGTGGATATGATCTATTGTGCTGTAGCCACTCCTGAATCCAGCTTGTTCTCTCGGTTGAGCCATGTCCAGTGTTACCTTCAAGCGGTGTGAAAGAACTTTAGTGAAGATTTTATAAACTACTGATAGGAGGCTGATAGGTCTGTAGTTTCCGAGATCTTCAATGTCACCTTTCTTATGTAGCAGGATCATTGTAGCGGTGTTCCAATCCTCAGGAATCTTTCCTTCATTAAGGCATCGAGTGAAAATTTGGGCGAGTACTGTTTCGATTTCTCCACTTGCTTCTTGTATGATGTCTACAGTAATTCCATCTTCTCCTGGAGCTTTTCCTCGCTTCATGTTCTTGATTGCATGTGCAACTTCTGCTGGAAGGACTGGAGGAACTCTGGTACTGGTATCTTTCATGATGTCTGGAGTGCATATATCATCCCTTTCATATAATTTGGAGTAGAAATCTTTCACTCTTGTCAAAATTTCGCCTCTATTTCTTGTTACAGAACCGTCTTCTTTTCTCAGTGCCATAATCTGTTTTCTTCCCTTACTGAGATGTCCCTTTGCTATCTTTAGGCTTTGGTTGTTTTCAATTGCTTTCCTCACTAGTTCACAGTTGAATTTCCTTACGTCTTCAGTGATACTTTTTCTTACTGTCTTGCATAGCTCTATATATTCCACTTTGGAAGTCACATCTTCTTTAGTTGTCCTCATCTCTCTTCTTTTTTGCATCAACATTTTGGTTTTTCCTGATAATTTGTTCACATGCAACTTGTTCTTAGACCCAGCTAATTTTGTTGCTGTTTCCATAAGAGCTTTGGTTACTTTTCTGTTAACTTCAGAGATGTCCACTTCTTCCGATGTTAGGCCTTCTAAAGCTGAGAACCTGTTCTTCAGTTCTAACTTGAAGGTATTATGGTGTTTTTTAAGGTTGGTTATGTCAATAGATTTTGTTTGTCCTATGAGCTTGGCACGTTCAAGTTTAGTGTTGAGGTGCATCTTACATCTCACCAATCTATGGTCACTACCTGTGTTGAACTTGTTTAGCACACTGCAGTCTTCTATGACGAATTTTTTGTTACACATAATAAAATCAATTTCACTTGTCGTCCCATTTGGATGTCTCCATGTCCATTTCCTGTGTGGCTTTTTCTTGAAAAAGGAGTTCAAGATGAAAAACCCTTCTGCCTCTGCAAACTCAACAAGAGTATTTCCACGCTGGTTTCTGTTGCCATGACCGAATTTAGTACAACATAGAAAAGGTTATGTATCTACCTGTGTGAGTAAAAGGAGAAAAGAAAAAAATAAAATAAAACAACTGAATGTAGAAGGTGTCGAGAATACTGAGCCTTGGCTTTATCAAGGACCAGCAAAAACTCTGCATTTTCTCACTTCCACAAAGACCTAGTTGGAAATGGGTTTCTGCAAGGCCATAGATGCAAGTAACATTCCCACCTAAAATAGTTTAAAATATATATATATAAGTCATGTCCTCCGTAGAGTAGCATGACCTAGCACTAGTTAACAATTTCGCTTGCATCCATTAACCTTCATGGCCCGACCCATGCTCTTCATCTGTTACTATTAAACAGAGAGAAGAAGATTAAAGAGAACTCAAGCTGTGAGAGTGACATAATAAATAGAAATGATTTTCAGCTATAACGAAATTCCAAGTTCGTTTGAGAGAGAATTTAAACCTGAAAAACAAATTTTACATTGCAATTAAAAAGGAAATGTTAATTTATAACGAACAGATTTTTGAAAGAAAACTTGAGTCTAAAACCCCCTACTCTACAACTTATGACAGCACGAAAACGAGAATAAGTTAAAGATAATAATTAACTAAAGAAAACTTTGTGAAAGTTATATACCTTAAACAGTTAGTTGCAATATGTACAAAGTATTTCAGCAGTGCTTTAAGTGCATAATTAATTAGTTATTAAGAACTTAACTACTTTGAAAAAACAGCGCATAGACAGCGCATAGAAAAGGAACAAGCTTAGCCATCTTCTGTTCCTAGGTACCACAAAAGACGCTCAAAGTTACAAAGAAAAGTAAGAGTTAAAACCCGCATAAATGTTAACAGACAAACCAATGCTTAAAAGCTGAAAAGCTAAAAAACGACAGAGAAAAGGTACATGAAGTACAAACATTGAACTTATAAAACCTAGAACCCAAAAACAAGGAAGAGAGCTTACCTCTTGTGTTACAAAAACTTTTCTCCTCACAAGAGGAGAACATGGCTGACCTCTTCCGCCACTCCCTAGACGCTGGGGGCAGTGAGGGTGGGGCTGATGGCCTCCTCATACAGCAAGAAACCAACGCGCGGAGATTTTAACCAGAGAAAAAAATATTGCTGCATAAAAAATAACCATATCTTATATAATAATACTCTCTATAAGCAAGTGAACGGTATTCCAATGGGAACATCAACGTCCACGAATATCGCTAATCTATTCCTGTTCTTTAAGGAATATAAATTCATTAAAAATCACCCCACCTGCTCAGATAACTACCTTTACACTTTTAGATATATTGATGATCTGCTGTGTATCAATAATTCCGAAGTTATAGAGAGTGATTTTGATAATATCTATCCTAGCTCTCTTAACTTATGTAAAACCAACCACAGTAATCAGGAACTTGAGTTCCTAGACTTAAGCATTAAGCTCAACAGAGGTAACCCATCTATTAGCCTCTTTGATAAAAGAGTTAATTTTCCTTTCAAAGTAATTAAATATCTACACTGGAATAATAACATTTCAACCAAAGTAATTGAGAATGTACTAATTTCTCAGGTCCTAAGAATTTCAAGAATTTGCAGCAACAATTTGGACTTCAATTACCACATTAATATACTATTAGAAAGTTTTCTAGAGAACGAAATTCCTTCTTCTTTCATCAAAAGAACTTTAAGAAAAATTATTCTGAATAATAGAGTAAGGTTGGCAGATCTGCTTTAATTTTCTACACAGTTAATAATATGATTCTGACCAATCAAAGCCGTAAGGAAGTTGGCTAGAGGATGCCTATTAACTACCTAAAGGAACCTTAGTGCTATGGATATGACGGTCCTATTAAAACAAAAAAATTAAATAATATAAACAAAATCACAAAAAAAGCTTAAAAATCTGTTTATAAAAGAAAATAAAAACAAATAAAAAAGAAAACTAGTTATTCATCACTAGGATAGCTATACTAAAAATAGTAAAACCAACATTAAAATTAATAAGATTCTGATTAATCTATAGAAGCTCACTAAGGTGATTTAATATATGCAAAGATTATTAAATAAACTGCTCGTGTATTTTATAATATTTCTCATGTATTCTGGAGAGTTAATTCTGCTCATTCTGATCATACAGATCCACAGTCTTAAGTTTATATATTTTTTTCTCTGGTTAAAATCTCCGCGCGTTGGTTTCTTGCTGTATGAGGAGGCCATCAGCCCCACCCTCACTGCCCCCCAGCGTCTAGGGAGTGGCGGAAGAGGTCAGCCATGTTCTCCTCTTGTGAGGAGAAAAGTTTTTGTAACACAAGAGGTAAGCTCTCTTCCTTGTTTTTGGGTTCTAGGTTTTATAAGTTCAATGTTTGTACTTCATGTACCTTTTCTCTGTCGTTTTTTAGCTTTTCAGCTTTTAAGCATTGGTTTGTCTGTTAACATTTATGCGGGTTTTAACTCTTACTTTTCTTTGTAACTTTGAGCGTCTTTTGTGGTACCTAGGAACAGAAGATGGCTAAGCTTGTTCCTTTTCTATGCGCTGTCTATGCGCTGTTTTTTCAAAGTAGTTAAGTTCTTAATAACTAATTAATTATGCACTTAAAGCACTGCTGAAATACTTTGTACATATTGCAACTAACTGTTTAAGGTATATAACTTTCACAAAGTTTTCTTTAGTTAATTATTATCTTTAACTTATTCTCATTTTCGTGCTGTCATAAGTTGTAGAGTAGGGGGTTTTAGACTCAAGTTTTCTTTCAAAAATCTGTTCGTTATAAATTAACATTTCCTTTTTTAATTGCAATGTAAAATTTGTTTTTCAGGTTTAAATTCTCTCTCAAACGAACTTGGAATTTCGTTATAGCTGAAAATCATTTCTATTTATTATATCACTCTCACAGCTTGAGTTCTCTTTAATCTTCTTCTCTCTGTTTAATAGTAACAGATGAAGAGCATGGGTCGGGCCATGAAGGTTAATGGATGCAAGCGAAATTGTTAACTAGTGCTAGGTCATGCTACTCTACGGAGGACATGACTTATATATATATTTTTTAAACTATTTTAGGTGGGAATGTTACTTGCATCTATGGCCTTGCAGAAACCCATTTCCAACTAGGTCTTTGTGGAAGTGAGAAAATGCAGAGTTTTTGCTGGTCCTTGATAAAGCCAAGGCTCAGTATTCTCGACACCTTCTACATTCAGTTGTTTTATTTTATTTTTTTCTTTTCTCCTTTTACTCACACAGGTAGATACATAACCTTTTCTATGTTGTACTAGGTGTGAGTCAAAATTATATATGTATTTTTTTGCTTAGGTATCTTTATAGAATGTGAATTCTGAATTTTCAAAACTGCTGCGTTGCGCGTTTTGATTTTCAGGTTATTTTGCACCCTTCGTTTTAAATTCTAAAATTTTTTCCTTAGTCTTCAGTTTTGCTCTTAAGTATATATATATATATATACTAAAGAGCAAAGCCGAAAACATTAGAAAAAACTTTACAATTTAAAACGAAAGTTGCAAAACAACCTGAAGATCAAAACGCGCAACGCAGCAGTTATGAAAATTCAGAATTCACATTCTATTAAGAAGAAACTGAAGTTAAAAATTTTTTTTAACTCATACTAAGTACAACATAGAAAAGGTTATGTATTGACTGGTGTGAGTAAAAAGAACAACTGAATGCAGAAAGTGTCGAGAATACTGAGCCTTGGCTTTATCAAGGACCAGCAAAAACTCTGCATTTTCTCACTTCCACAAAGACCTATTTGGAAATGGGTTTCTGCAAAGTCATGGATGCAAGTAATTAACCCACCTAAAAATATAAATATATATGAATTACTATAGACATCATACAAGAAGCAAGTGGAGAAATTGAAACAGTACTCGCCCAAATTTTCACTCGATGCCTTAATGAAGGGAAGATTCCTGAGGATTGGAACAATGCTACAATGATCCTGCTACATAAAAGAGGTGACATTGAGGATCTCAGGAACTACAGACCTATCAGCCTCCTATCAGTGGTTTATAAAATCTTCACTAAAGTTCTTTCACACCGCTTGAAGGTAACACTGGACATGGCTCAACCGAGAGAACAAGCTGGATTCAGGAGTGGCTACAGCACAATAGATCATATCCACGTACTGAGAGAACTAATTGAAAGAGCGAGGGAATATGAACTTCCATTTTGTATGGCTTTTATCGATTATGAAAAAGCCTTTGATTCGGTGAAACCATCAGCAGTTACTACGGCTCTGAAATCCTGCGGTATTGAAGATGCATACATTAATATTATTAATAACATCTATGAAAATGCAAGTGCAAAGATTCGGCTGTTTGAAAATACAACACACATAAAAATTGGAAAGGGAGTGAGACAAGGTGACACCATATCTCCGAAGCTCTTTAATGCCACATTGGAAAATGTCTTTCAATCACTGAACTGGGAAAACAAAGGGATAAAGATTAATGGAGATTATCTAACCCACCTTCGTTTTGCTGATGACGTAGTCATTTTTGCAACTACCCCATCAGAGCTGCAGAGTATGATCCAGGAACTTGCTGACAAGAGTAAAGAAGTGGGATTAAAAATGAACTTTCAGAAGACAAAAGTGATGTTCAATGCTTTTACAAGAAATGAAGATTTATCGATTGATGGAGAAAAACTGGAGATAACAGATACGTATGTTTATCTTGGACAGCAGATATCAAGTGAGGGTCACATTGATGAAGAAATTAATCGGCGTACAAAACTTGCCTGGAGAGCTTTTGGAAGAAACAGCATAATTTTCAAGAGCAATATGCCATTATGTCTTAAAAGAAAAGTGTTTGATCAATGCATCCTTCCAGTGCTTACGTATGGTGCAGAGACGTGGACCTTAACTAAAAGAGACATACAAAGGCTGCAGACAACTCAAAGAAGCATGGAGAGGTGCATGCTTGGTATAACCAGGAGAGATAGGAAGAGGAACTCGTGGATCCGAAAAATGACGAGAGTGGAAGACATCATGATCAGAGTTAAATCCCTGAAATGGCAATGGGCTGGACATACTGCCAGAAGGACAGACCATAGATGGACAGCCGAAATTTTAGATTGGATTCCAAGGGACAGGAAAAGACCCAGAAAAAGACCACATGGGAGATGGGTGGATGAAATTCGTAAATATGAGGGAGTGACATGGAGGAGACTGGCACAAGACAGACCGTTGTGGAGGAAACTTGGGGAGACCTTCGTCCAGCAGTGGATTGATAATGGTTGACAATGATGATGATGATGATGTCATGTCCTCCGCAGAGTTGTATGACCTAGCTTTAGTTAACAATTTAGATTGCATCCATAACTCTCCTGGCCCGACCCATGCTCTTCATCTGTTACTATTAAACAGAAAGAAGATGATTATAGAAAACTCAAATTGTAAGAGTGACATAATGAACTAGAAATAATGTTCAGTTATTAACAAATAGTCAAGTTCGCCTGAGAGAGAATTCAAACCTGAATATCAATACAAAAGTATTACAAGTTCTTAACATTTTTAAAGCACAGATTCTTGAAAGAAAACTGGATTATAAAAACCCCCTACTCCACTACTTCTGACTACACAAAAACGAGAATAAAATAAAGACAATAATAAACTAAAGAAATGCTTTGTGAAGGTTATGTTACATAAACAATTAGTTGCAATATGTACAAAGTATTTCAGAAGTGCTTTAAGTGCATAATTAAGTAGTTAATAAGTCCTTAACTGCATTGAAAATACAGCGCAGACTACAAGTACAACGAAATGGGCGGTTGCTTAGCCTTAGTTCCCTAAAAAACGCACAAAAATACCAAGAAAAGTAAGAGTTAAAATATGCAAAAAGTTGATAGACTTGCTAGTGCCTAAAAACTTAAAGCAAGAAAGGAAAAAATGTTCAAGAAGTTCAAATATTGAACCCGGAATACCTAAAAACCAAAAGACAAAGAAGAAAGCTTACCTCTTATGCAACTTTGCTTCTTTCACACTTGAGGAAACGTGGCCGACTTTTCTTCCCAAACTTCCAAACAGCCCTGCCCCTCCCAATTCGCTGGGGGCAGTGTGGGTGGGGCTGAAGGCCTCCACACTCTGAAAAAATCCTACTCGCGGAGAATTTTAACCGGAGAAAAAATATATATAATTAAGATTGTGGACCTGTATGATCAGAAAGAGTAGAATAAACTCTCCAGAATACATGAGAAATATCATGAAATACACAAGTAGTGTATTTAATAATCTTTGCATGTATTTAATCACCTTAGTGAGCTTCTATAGACTATTCAGAATCCTATTAATTTTAATGTTAGTTTTACTATTTTTAGTATAGCTATTCTGGTGAGTGAATAACTAGTTTTCTTTTATATTTATTTTTATTTTCTTATATAAACACTCCTTGACAAATGTCAACCCCGCCTTGTCGTGGTGCATCCTGTTCCCACTAAAGGGGCACTGACGATCGGCAATAGCGGTATAACTATACCATCGGGATTAGAGGAAATGCTATCCCACACTCACCAACCCGCTTGGCCAGCATGGTGAGTTATGGCCAAACCCCTCCAAAATGATTCCACAGCTTAAATCTTGGCCCTCAGTCTCCGGCAGCTGGAATGTACCTGGCCAAGGCAGCGGCCAGTGCGACATGAAGGCAGAGGGTGCTAAGAATCCCCGGAGGACCGGACTAGGTTTCCATCTGATGCTGACCTTGGCTACGTATAATGGACGCTCCCTATCTTCTGATTCAAGGCTTCTTGAATTGGAAGAGGAACTACAAAGGATCAAGTGGGACATCGTCGGGCTAAGTGAGGTAAGGAGAAAAGGAGAAGATCTCATTGAACTGAAAAGTGGACATCTCTTCTACTATCGTGGGACAGATACTGGCAGAACTAGTGGTGTTGGATTTATAATAAACAAGAAACTGAAGGATAAAGTTGTAGAAGTTGAAAGTTCCTCTGACAGAGCTGCACGACTCGTTATCCAACTCTCGAGAAGATACCAGGCTCAGATTATTCAAACTTATGCACCCACCACAAGTCATCCTGAAGAAGAAATTGAAGAATTTCTTGAGGAAATTCGTCATCTAAATAATAAAGGTAAGTAGCACTTGAAGATAATTATGGGAGATTTCAATGCAAAAATAGAGCAACGACAACAGAATGAAACTTCAGTAGGTAAATTCGCCCATGGCAACAGAAACCAGCGTGGAAATACTCTCGTAGAGTTTGCAGAGGCAGAAGGGTTTTTCATCTTGAACTCCTTTTTCAAGAAAAACCACACAGGAAATGGACATGGAGACATCCAAATGGGACAACAAGTGAAATTGATTTTATTATGTGTAACAAAAAATTTGTCATAGAAGACTGCAGTGTGCTAAACAAGTTCCACACAGGTAGTGACCATAGATTGGTAAGATGCACCTCAACACTAAACTTGAACGTGGCAAACTCATAAGACAAACAAAATGTATTGACATAACCAACCTTAAAAAACACCATAATACCTTCAAGTTGGAACTGAAGAACAGATTCTCTGCTTTAGAAGTCCTAGCATCGGAAGAAGTGGATATTTCTGAAGTTAACAGAAAAGTAACCAAAGCTCTTATGGAAACAGCAACAAAATTAGCTGGGTCTAAGAACAAGTTGCATGTAAACAAATTATCAGGAAAAACCAAAATGTTGATGCAAAAAAGAAGAGAGATGAGGACAACTAAAGAAAATGTGACAGCAACAAAATTAGCTGGGTCTAAGAACAAGTTGCATGTAAACAAATTATCAGGAAAAACGAAAATGTTGATGCAAAAAAGAAGAGAGATGAGGACAACTAAAGAAAATGTGACTTCCAAAGTGGAATATATAGAGCTATGCAAGACAGTAAGAATAAGTATCACTGAAGACATAAGGAAATTCAACTGTGAACTAGTGAGGAAAGCAATTGAAAACAACCAAAGCCTAAAGATAGCAAAGACACATCTCAGTAAGGGAAGAAAACAGATTATCGCACTGAGAAAAGAAGATGGTTCTGTAACAAGAAATAGAGGCAAAATTTTGACAAGAGTGAAAGATTTCTACTCCGAATTATATGAAAGGGATGATACATGCACTCCAGACATCATGAAAGATACCAGTACCAGAGTTCCTCCAGTCCTCCCAGCAGAAGTTGCACATGCAATCAAGAACATGAAGCGGGGAAAAGCTCCAGGAGAAGATGGAATTACTGTAGACATCACACAAGAAGCAAGTGGAGAAATCGAAACAGTACTCGCCCAAATTTTCACTCGATGCCTTAATGAAGGGAAGATTCCTGAGGATTGGAACACCGCTACAATGATCCTGCTACATAAAAAAGGTGACATTGAGGATCTCGGGAACTACAGACCTATCAGCCTCCTATCAGTGGTTTATAAAATCTTTACTAAAGTTCTTTCACACCGCTTGAAGGTAACACTGCACATGACTCAACCGAGAGAACAAGCTGGATTCAGGAGTGGCTACAGCACAATAGATCATATCCACGTACTGAGAGAACTAATTGAAAGAGCGAGGGAATATGAACTTCCATTTTGTATGGCTTTTATCGATTATGAAAAAGCCTTTGATTCGGTGAAACCATCAGCAGTTACAATGGCTCTGAAATCCTGTGGTATTGAAGATGCATACATTAATATTATTAATAACATCTATGAAAATGCAAGTGCAAAGATTCGGCTGTTTGAAAATGCAACACACATAAAAATTGGAAAGGGAGTGAGACAAGGTGACACCATATCTCCAAAGCTCTTTAATGCCACATTGGAGGGTGTCTTTCAGTCGCTGAGCTGGGAAAGCAAGGGGATAAAGATTAATGGAGATTATCTAACCCACCTTCATTTTGCTGATGACGTAGTCATTTTTGCAACTACCCCATCAGAGCTGCAGAGTATGATCCAGGAACTTGCTGACAAGAATAAAGAAGTGGGGTTAAAAATGAACTTTCAGAAGACAAAAGTGATGTTCAATGCTTTTACAAGAAATGAAGATTTATCGATTGATGGAGAAAAGCTGGAGATAACAGGCACATACGTTTATCTTGGACAGCAGATATCAAGTGAGGGTCACATTGATGAAGAAATTAATCGGCGTACAAAACTTGCCTGGAGAGCTTTTGGAAGAAACAGCATCATTTTCAAGAGCAATATGCCATTATGTCTTAAAAGAAAAGTGTTTGATCAATGCATCCTTCCAGTGCTTACTTATGGCGCAGAGATGTGGACCTTAACTAAAAGAGACGTACAAAGGCTGCAGACAACTCAAAGAAGCATGGAGAGGTGCATGCTTGGTGTAACCAGGAGAGATAAGAAGAGGAACACGTGGATCCGAAAAATGACAAGAGTGGAAGACATCATGATCAGAGTTAAATCCCTGAAATGGCAATGGGCTGGACATACTGCCAGAAGGACAGATCATCGATGGACAGCCGAAATTTTAGATTGGATTCCAAGGGACAGGAAAAGACCCAGAAGAAGACCACATGGGAGATGGGTGGATGAAATTCGAAAGTATGCATTAGTGACATGGAGGAGACTGGCACAAGACAGACCGTTGTGGAGGAAACTTGGGGAGACCTTCTTCCAGCAGTGGATTGATAATGGTTGACGATGATGATGATGATACATATACTACACTATAAGTACTTTCAATTGACACAGTTTGGTGTATTCTTAATTAATATTTCTCTTCTTTTTATAAAAATCAACAGAACAAGGATTTTTCCACCTTTTTTTGTCCAAAACATAAGTTAGAATAGGTACTGTCTGCCATAAAAACAACTTTTTGGGCATAAAATTTGATAAGGAAAGTACCAGTATATTGCACTTAAATTTGAGTTCCAACAAAAGAAAAAAATGCTGGATCTATTGATCGATACAGTACAGAGTCCAAAATCCGGACTCAGGACTTTGACAAGTTTGGATTGATGATCTTTCTGAAAAATTGACTGCAAAATGCTAATTTTGAATGTACTGGATTTGTTACAAAAATTATATTATAAGAAACAAAGCTGATATGAGAATTATCATAATTAAAAATGATTTAATACTATAGTACAGTGAAAATTTTAAAATATTGCTAAAATAAAATAAAAAAATATGAGTAAAATGCATTACATATTCAAAATGCTTGCTTTGTTTACATTAGACATTTCAGTCAACGTGCATTGCTTCATTAGCCTAAGCTTTTCATTCATAAGTTTCTCTTTGATTCTATACACGCACATAGTTTCTTGTTCTGTTATAAAATTTCTTTGCTTCAGTCTTTTAATGGCGCTGTCCAAAAGGTCTACTAGATTATTTATCAATAGGAATTTTTTTCTTCCTCCAATTTCTTCACATTCACAATCATTTTCTGACTCGCTGTCATCCATATCTTGTTTCAAAATCATATCCCGAATTTCGCCATCACGGAGTATATTAACTACAGATTCATCACTGTCAGTGTTCATCACTTCATCTATGTCGTTTTCTTCTAAATTCATGCATGTAATGCTTTTAGCATATTTCAACAATTCAGAAATTCGTTGTTTTTCTTGTGAAATACGGAAACCTTCAAAACAAAGTTCTGCATCGTCATCTATGAACAAGGTTACACGTTTTACAGATCGTGTAAACAGGAAACCACACTCACGAATCAAGCAATGCAGATGAGAAAACAAAACCTTTTGGCATTGTTCAAGAGCAGCACACAGCCCCATCGCACGACGCTGGTACCCGTAGGCATTTCCAGTGATTAAGGATGCAGTTTGTGACGCCACATTTCTGTCCTCCCCTTCCTTCCAACCACTTGGCTTTGAGCAATTTATCGTTCCATCTCCTCCCAGTCTACAAACGGTGGCACTGTTCCGAACAGTCTGTTCAGGATTTTAATCTGCTCTTTTGCATTCTTCTCCTTTCTCTTAGACAATGCAGGCAAACAATGCTGGGTGGTTCCCCCACCCCAGTCATTCCAAACAAAAGTCATGCAGTCCTGGGAATAGAAACACAAAACTTAGATTCAAAATGTCTGAAATATTTTTGGGTCTAGGTGAAAACAGTGGCGGAGCAGAGATGCTGAAAAATAAAGAACTAAATTATATGCCAGCATATTTTTTTCTTTTTTGGTTGCCGTTCTTTGAGGTTTTACTGTATGTATATATATATATATATATATATATATATATATATATATATATATATATATATATATATATATGAACTTAAAGAAAACACTGACTGCCCAAATTTCCCAAGTGTCTTTGCTTTTTTGCCGATAGATAGTAGCAGTTTTACTCTGAGCCACAGAAAAATGTCTGGATTTTGGGTCATTTTGGATGTCCAGATTTTGGACTTTGTTACTGTATAAGAAGAAGAAAATGTAAGGAATAGAAAACATGCATGTCATTACGAAAATGCGCAATATGTATATATATATCAATCAGTGGCGTCGCATGCCCATTTAGGTTGGGTGTGCACTGTTATGCAGAAAAAACACGCAAAAATTTGATTATGTATCCCGAGTTGCAAAATTTGTGCATTGATTTTGAACATACGAAAAGCATTTCTTTTATTTAGCTGTCGTCTAATAACTTAGGATAAAAATTTTTACGTACACTCCATCGTAAGAAAAATATGAATTTCTTGTGCAAATACTAGAGTGATGAAAGAATTTTTGGTGTCTTTTTCTTTATGTATAAGTTTTAAATACAGCACAAAGTTTACTTTCTTTAACCCGCTTTACACGATCTGCAAAATCTCTGGCAAAAAAATGGGACACTTAGTACATTGTCAACCAAAATGGATGTCAAAATTCAATTGTATCTGTGCTCATAAACACATCGATTCACACAGGGATGGAAAGATAGAAAACACATAGCAGACGTTGAAGTGTGTTTATGACTCCACGCTATTCCAAACGCAAATGAGTATGACCAGTGGTGCTTTTTTAATCGCACACACCCTGGTAATTTAAACCTCTGCGTTGGATCTACGAGGAAATAGAAACATGACTTGTAGCGCCATCTGGAGAGCTTTGAATTGCAATTGCTTTAAGAACTTAAGATGTCCGCTGTTAAAATATCACTCCTGCATCTGCAAATATTACTTTCTAAGTTTTGTTTACTGCATGAAGCAACGAACCTTCTCCTCTTCACGAAAATATTGCACAAGGGAATTAAGTTTAGCGGACTTCAGGGAGTCTTACTGGAAATGCATAAAAAGAAAAAACAACAACAACAATATAACAGAGGTGCCGACTATTACGGATTGTCCGTAATTATTACGGATTCGACTCTCAGATTACGGAATTACGGATAGGTTGGAATAATTACGGATTTCAGTGTGTTTTGGAAAATCTCAATTTTGTATCCTTTTGTGTTAAAATATTATGAATTTAGGGAAAATTTGTAAAACTAAATAAGAAAAACATTTAACGGTTTCTTAAAAAATCTCAAAAGCCAACTTTTTTTTTTTAATCTGCTGCTTGCGGAATGATTGCTTTGCATGATTACACATTCTGCGTGCTTAGTAGGTGTCTGAGTCGTGGATTGATTCTTGCATTGTCATTGGATAGACTTCCCACCGCAAGACATCTTAAATGATTATATTCTTTGAAACGATGACGTCGCACGGGTTCCGCTCATACACAGGCGCTCGTAACGTCACGAGGTGGGAGTTGAAGCGCAAGTCAGCCTATGACCCGGATGTCTACCATCTGTTGCAGTGCATTGAGGCCGAGTGGGGGAGATAAAAACCAGTTTTTGTAGGAGCAGTGTCATTTTATTTTTCTGTGGCGCTTTGCTGGAGATAAGCGGCAACATGTTCTTTAGTGACATCATCGGCAAACATCAATAGTTTTTTATTTCTTCTGAAAACAAATCGTCACTTCTAATAGCGGTAAGGTTTATTGTTTTTCTGTAATTGTCTGTTTTTGACAATGAGTGGAAATACGAAAGGGAGTAAGAGAGTCAAAGTCCAGCAGCGTTACCGGGATGAATACTCTAAAACATGGCCGTGCATAATGAAATCAAATGTTTCCGAAAACCACGTGTTTTGTACCGTGTGTGGCTGCGATTTTTCAGTAGCCCATGCAGGACGAGATGATTGCCGAAGGCATATCCAGTAAAAACATGAGGATTATGTAAAATCAAAGACTCAATCAAAGGCTTTGGATAACTTTTTTGTAAAGAAAAATGAAAATAGCATGATAAATGCTGAATTGCTGTTTACTACATTCGTTGTGGAGCATAACCTACCTATAGCAAGCTGTAATCATGATGGTCCCTTGTTTCATGCTATGTTCCCAGATTCGGATATTGTGAAAAAATATGGCTGTGCTCGAACGAAAACTGGTGCACAAATCCAAAACATGGCGAGCTCAACACAGCAAGATATTGTCTCTGCTTTGCAGAAAAACTCATTTTCGTTAGCAACAGATGGGAGTACCGATTCAGGTGATCACAAGTTATATCCACTTGTGGTATCGTATTTTGATGAAGCCATCGGTCAAATCTGCACTTTGTTGTTGACAATACTGGAGTCCAACGACAACACATGTAAGGGCATTTTTAAAAATATAAATGCTGAATTCAGTAAGAGGAATATTCCATGGAAAAACTGTTTGTCTTTTGCATGTGATAATGCAAACACAATGTTAGACCATATTAAAGGTGTTGCTGCTTTTTTAAAAGAAGTTCAATCCACAATAGTTATTCAGAGTTGTGCTTGCCACTTGATTCATTTGGCTGAAAAAAAGCCACTGCTGCTCTTCAGGAAATAAATGTAGAACAGTTTTTAGTACAGCTGTACTATTATCTTGATAAAAGTTCAAAAAGGAAAAACAGTCTCAGCTTGTGTTAGGCAGTCTGTGGTGTTAAAGGTCATAAAATTTTAAAGCATGTCAGCACTCGTTGGCTGTCACTTCTTGATGCTGTGAACAGGGTCCTGGAGCAGTGGGAAGCTTTGCAGCAGTTTTTTGGGGAAAATGAAGAAAATGTGCAACTTACTGCCCAAATTAAAGATCTGATGTTGAAACTGTATTGTTTATTCCTTAGCAATGCACTCCCAGTGTTCACTTCTTTCAATGTATTTTTCCAGTGTGAAGAACCTGCCATACATCTCTTGCACAGAAAACTAATAAGCCTTTTCACAGATCTATTGGCAAGCTTTGTCAAACCGTCTGCGTTTATGTGAAACATCAACCTCAATCATAGATGTAAATTTTGCAAGAATGAAATATCAAAAAGATTGTGACCTGGTAATTGGTGGGGCAGCCAGAGCTTATATACGATCAAGTAGTTTTTCTAGTATGCAGTTAAGCAAGTTCTATTCTAGTGTCAGAAACTTCTACAAAGCGGCCTGTGCATATATACTGAAGTTTCCCATGCAAAGTGAACTTCTGAAGCATGCTGTAGTAGCGGATATCTCAATGCGAAAGAAGGCTTCTTATGCTTCCATAGAATACATGGTTTCCTCATTTCCAAATGTGCTGAATTCTGAAGAAGTAAATAAACTAGATGCAGAGTTTGCTGCTTATCAGTTTTAATCTATCGATGAAGCTGCATATCCTAGAACAGATGTGGCATGGAATGAAATATCTAAGATGAAGGATTCATCTGGCCTTCCCAAGTATTCTGCATTGCCTAAACTAATGTTGGCAATATTGACTATCCCTCACAGCAATTCCTCTACAGAGAGAATATTTAGTATAGTGAGGAAAAACCACACAGACTTCTGCCCAATAATGAGCACCAAAACATTAAGTGCCCTTCTTGTACAGAAAAGTAAAGCATTTTCCTCAGGTGAGCCTTGCTATAAAAAGAAGTTTTCTGAAAAAGAATATACCACTGCAAAACAAGCGACAAGGGAGTCTTTATGTCAGCAATGACATGAGGTAAGTAGAATAATGATAATTTAATTTCATAATTTTTTGTCAGGATGGTGTAAACATATAAGGTTGTTACACATTTCACGCATTAATTTCTCATGAAATACCCTTTCTGTGCGTTAATGACGAGGCTTCGTATGGTGATTACCAATAGGCACCTCATACAAGTATTACAGGTTACACGTAGTACTATAATATTGTCCTTAACTTTGAAAAAAAAATGGCGTGTTACATTACTGAAACATTACTGAAAAATCCCCTATTGATTACTGATACGTTCTGCTAGAGGTTGGCACTTCTGAATATAACAGCAATTGGCTGCTCTGTGAGACTCAAGCCGTGCTGATTTTGGGTAGCATACCTTGAGAGTTCTGCTGGTATGATTGAGACCACAGGGAAATAAGAATGTGACCTGCAGCGCCGTCTGGGAAGCGCTTGTACCATAGCTGCTTTATGGTCGTCGGATGTGCGGACGTAGTACAGCGCACCCAAGGATACTAGCTCGAATGTGATATGCTTACTGAACGAACCTTTTCTTATTAATGAAAACATTAAATGGAGAAATTAATTTTAACCACCACTGGACGACTGAGGACAAACTCTGACGAGTTTTATTATAAAGAAATCCGAAAAAATAATATCGATAATATAGGTTAAATTGCGACTCTGTGTGGGTGTGCGCCACACACCTAGCACACCCCGAATATTCGCCCCTGATATATATATGAAGCATCTTTTCTTCACTATCTAGCATTTACTTTTTTATTTCTTTTTTTTTTTTTAATTTGTCTGAGATGCTTTTACGTCTGAGTTTGTGTAGTAAAGTTTCAAAAGTCTAAAAAAAAAAAAAAAAAAAAAATGATTCGCAGTATTTGGTCTTCTGTGCATGAATTAGTGTGCTTTTTATGTAAATTTTGAGTTTAAATTCTCCTCTGTATTTTTTTGTTTTTTGTAATCTCTTTAAAAAGTAATTGATCTATGCCTGTATCTCTTCATTAGCAAAACATGAATTTTAAACCCTTTTAAAATGTATTCACACAATTTCAGTACTAGAAGAAAAAAAAAGACAATGCCAACCTTTATTATAATAGTATTGTACATCAGGTTTGATATTGTCTATCAAGATGTTTTTAATGGAAAATATTTCCTTTTGGTTACTTTTATTGTAGAGACTCTGTTGCAAACATGTTAATCACGTCCTGCCGAGACAATATCTGCCGAATATGGGTCCAGACCTTAGTTCCTGAAGATGGGCTTATTAATTACCAGCAGATAGAAGCATTAGCAAGTCAAAATCCACAAGCTCAGTCACAGAAGCACAAGAAGAAAAAAACTAAGTAAAGTGTTCTTTATCCTGTTAGATTTTATTTCCCATTTTTTTTATTGTATAGTTAACAAGAAAAACAAAATTTAGAAGTACACATTGGATCACCGTTAACATATATGGATGTTGTAGCTTTTTTCTTTCAGTTGTGTTAAATTCTGTGGTTCTTCAGTGTGGTGAATGTTGTCATGTTTTCCACGATGTTTCATTATAGAAGTGAGGCCATGTGTGATCCCATTATTAACAGTGGACTGTGTGTTAGTGCTGGTCCTTTTTTTTTTTTTGATTGGGGGTTTAATGACCACCATGATTAACTCAGTGGGCTATAAGGAGTCACCTGTCCCTAATTTAGGGCCACTTGTTCCAGGAAAGGGAGAGAGAGCCTGTACCATAAGACAAACAAAACATCCATGCCTCACTGGGATTCAAACCCGGACCTATCTTGGACGAATGCCCAGAAGCCATTCCTTAGACTACTACACCACTGGGGTGGCTAGTGCTGGTCTCATCTCAAAAATCTCTAATAAAAATGTCAAACAAATGATTATCATGCTGGGGGAGGAAGATTTTTAAATCAAGCAGGGGTGTGAAAAATACTAGACTAACAAACAAAATCTACTTTGCATAGATTTTGTTTGTTAGTGTGGACATTTAGACAAATAAAATCTGCATGAGTGCTGAAAAAACAAAAACTAACAAAACAGCCATATGAATGAACATACATACATACATAACACTAAGCTGTTCTCTGAGATTCAGAGGTTAGCTCCAAAAAGAAATACAAACTACCAGATATTTTTACTTACTGTTGTCGTATCAAACTTCTCCATTTACAGCGATCTTGACATACAACTCGGGCTCCACAGATGTCCATTACACGCCGTACGCAAGGTCTTTTATACTTCATAATCTATTTCTCATGCAGACACTCCTGAATCTGATCCACCCATGTCTTTCTTGGCCTTCCTCTGCCTTTCGTTCCTGCCACTTGGGTTAAAAAGATTTTCTTAGTAAGCATCTCATCACTCATTCTTTCAACATGGCCAAACCACCGAAGCATATTGGTCTCCACCTTTCTAACAACATTTTGCTTCACATCACACAACCACAACACATCTTCATTCCTCACACAATCAGACCTTGTTTTGACCCCCCCGTAAGTAACTCATTTTTCCAGCACACAAACAACTCCTCTCTAGAGAACCCATCATTCCTGTGAAAACCTCCCAGAGCAGCTATGACTTTCAATGAAGACTTCACTCGCCTACTAATTTCACCATCCAATTTGTTCTCTCTGTCAAACATGCTTCCTAAATACGCAAACTTTTCCCTTATTATTTTTCCCTTATTTATACTCAGTTTGAAATTCATGCAAACTTTGTACATCCGAAACAACATACTCTGCAAATCACTTTCGCTCTCTGCCAACAGAACAGTGTCATCAGCATACAGCAATCTGCACACACGGATATCACCAAGACATAAACCACAATCATCTAATTTGGCATCACGCATGCACACGTCCATAAATATATTAAACAGCCATGGTGACATTACACAGCCTTGTCTGACTCCTGCACCAATAGAGAACCATTTTGATAAAACACCATTCACTCGTACACAAGCTCTACTGCCAGCATACATGGCTTTTACACTATTTAGTAGATTTCCAGTAACACCATATTCATTCAATACCTTCCACAAAAGTGTCCTATTTACTCGTTCATAATCATTCTCTAAATCTATGAAGGCAGCAAAAACTTTCTTACCAACAGCCAGATACTTTTCAATCATTGTGCGTAATGCAAAAATTTGGTCATTGCAGCCTTTACCAGACATAAAACCACTCTGAACATCCCACACCTTCTCTGATGTAAGACCCCGTACTTTTTCAATAATAACCTTACCAAACACTTTCACTGGCACACTTAGTAGGCTAATACCACGGTAGTTCTTGTATTCAGTCTGATCACCTTTTCCCTTATACAAGGGAACAATAATAGCACCCTTCCAATCCCGAAAGACCATTCCAAATGACTGGCAAATTTCAGTTAACCAGTCAATTACAGAGTCACCACCATATTTCAACATCTTGATAGTTATGCCTTCAACTCCCAGAGCCTTACCATTCTGAAGAGATTTTAGAGCTTTACACACTTCTTCTCTTGAGATCCCTCCTGTGCTTCCATCCCTCACTGTGACATCATCTGCATCTTTCTCAGAATCATCTTTACCTTCCTGATCTGATAACTCACAGAAATATTCAACCCATCTTTCACTTAACTCATTGGGCTCCCATATCATTTCCCTAATCCCATTCTTCACACAACTTACAACTTTGTTTCCCCTATTTTTTTCTGAGTCTCATGTACTTTCAGAAATACTTCCTATCTTTCCAAAAAGCCAGTTCACGCCTTTCCACCTTCTCCTTCCTATCTTTTGCCTTACTCTGGTGAACCAGCTTAGCAGCTTCATGCTTCTTACAGCAATATTCATCCATAGAGACTCTATCTTGCAACATCCCCAAATAGGCTTCCTTCTTTTTCTTTACGGCCTCTTCAATCTCACTATTCCACCAAGCATCACCTCTATTGTTACCCACTATTGTGATTCCACAGACCTCTTTAGCAGCAGTGACAACACAGTTCTTAAAACATTCCCACTTCTTTTCTACATCCCTCTCACCAGACTTCAGCTCCTTCAGTAGTTCTCTGAGTAAGTCAGAATAACGCTGATGATCTTCAAGGAGCCTATCAACCTTTATTCTTTCTATCCTGGGTCTCTTCCTATTCCTTTTCCTCCAACCAACATTAAGTTTCACTCATGACACTGCCAAGTAATGATCAGAGCCAACATTCGCACCTCTCATCACATGGGTGTCAACAACTCATAAAGAAATGGCATGCAACACAAATTGCAACATCAACCAGATGTACAGAAGTGTTTGAACCATGCTTAAAGGAATCTTGAATTACAGAAAAAGTTTAAACAGAATTATATAAAAGGTAATTCGTATTGTAATATTTTACAATATGAATTGTAATATATGTAAAAGGTAATTCATATTGTAATATTTTACAATGCGAATTACCTTTTATATAATTTTGTTTAAACTTTTTCTGTAATTCAAGATTCCTTTAAGCATGGCTTAAACACTTCTGTACATCTGGTTGATGTTGAAATTTGTGTTGCATGCCATTTCTTTATGATAATTTGCTTGGGGCTTGTGGGAAGACGCTTTCAGATCATGTGAGGAATGAAGATGTGTTGCAGTTGTGTAATGTGAAGCAAAATATTGTTAGCAAGATGGAGACTAATATTCTTATGGTGTTTGGCCATGTTAAAAGAATGAGTGAGACACTTACTAATAAAAATTTTTTGGCCCAAGTGGTAGGAAAGAAAGGCAGAGGAAGGCCAAGGAAGTCATGGGAGGATTATATTCATTAGTTCCTGAATGAGAAAAAAGATTGAGTATGAAGTATAGAATATCTTCTGTATGGCGTGTGATGAATGTCAGTGAAGCCTGTGTTGTGTGTTAAGATCACTGTAAATGGAGAAGTTTGATACGGCAACAGTAAGTAAATAATCAGTTAAAAATTTATCTGGTGATTTGTATTCTCTGTTAAATGTTTGTCAGATGGCCTTTCTTTGAGGAGCTAACCTCTGAATATCAGAGAACAGCTTGATGATATATGGATGATGATGATAATTTGTATTGTATATAATTTCTTATGTGTAAAACATAGTGAGAAGAATTGGCAGGAAAACATGTAACACACAAAACATTAGAAGAATTCTTGATATCGTCATATCACACAAAAGTTACGATGAAAATTGTAAGCGGGACGCTTCGGTAGCGACTTTTATCTTCATCAGCCATGGAATGAGATGTGGTAAGAGCATCAGTTGTTGCCAGAATTCAAATTCGTTTTCCAAATGATAGGGATGTTAAAAGGTGTGTCTGTATTGCAGGTGTTCAGGGTAAGGTAGATCTTTTACCACGTGTCTCATTCATGGCTGATGAAGGTAGAAGTCGCTACCGAAATGTCCCGCTTACAATTTTCAACGTAACTTATGCGATGACAATATTAAGAATTCTTCTAATGTATAAAACAGATTTAAATTTTGATAAATATTGATATCCGAATATTTTGAAAATGGAAGAATTAATTTTTCCCTAAAAGGATTCTTTGAGAAAAAACTAGTTAGTTATGATATGAACATAATGCATCCATACACAGTTATATCAGAATAATATGGTCACCTACCTAACAATGGGAACAACCACCCTTGGCCCAGATGACATTGGCGAGATGGCATGGCATGGACCCAGTGAGGCCCTGGAAGGTTGCCTGAGGTACACATGCCCATTCAGACTGCCACAGAGTATGGAAGTCCAGGAAATGCCATGGTTGTGAGTCTGCACGTCAAACCTGTTGATCTAAATAGTCCCCCAAGTGCTCTATGAGATTGAGGTCTGGCAATTTTGCTGGCCAAGGGAGAACGGAGACATGGCTGTTGTGTTCCTGGAACCAGTCATGCACCCCCTTAGCAACACAGCACGGCACATTGTCTTGTTGGTAGCCATCATCACCACCAGGGCAGACGTCCAACGTGAAGAGATGCATGTGGTCAGTGAGGATGGACAGGTAGCCATTGGTGTTCAGGGACCCATCCAGTGGTCCCAGCTGTCCCAGGTCATACCAGGAAAACATTCCCTAGACATAAACACTGCCACCACCGGCCTGTACTTGACCAACAGGCATGTCCAGTTACTGGTTCTCATGTGTCTGAAGCCGTATCCACCACTGTCCATCACTTCTGTACAGTAGAAACCTCGATTCGTCGGAGAAGGCAGATTTTCCCCACTCTTCCACTGTCCAATGATGGTAGTCCCATGCGAACTGCAGGCATCGTTGCCGATGGACCTGGGTTAACATGTGCGCCTTGATGCAGCATAGACTCTGGAGACCCATGCGTAACAGGGCTTGCTCTGCTGTTATCTGGGACACATACCTGGATGCCCTAGTGTTCATTTGCATTGTCAATTGCTACACTGTTGTGTGTCGATTATCCTTTACCAGTCAACAGAGATGATGCTCTCCTCTGGGGTTGATGGCCTTTGGGGCTTCACAGTTTATGACGTTGGGAGGTACTTGGTGTGCCAGCGGTCCATTCTTGGTATACCCTTACTACCGCATCTTGTGAACAGCCCACAAAGTCTGCAGTTTCTAAGATGCTTCCACCTTTGTTGCGGCAGCCAATGATTATTCCTTTTAGAACGTGTGTCAAATCACTACCTCTGCTCATGTGCTCACGTAATACACTATGGCTCATTTGTCCTGGCCAGCTGCTTATATCTTCGTGTGGTCAGCCTTATCACGTGCGCTCTGCGACACGCCTGGGCGAAGTACCCTGTGATTCTGGGTGTGGCCATATTATTCTGATAGACGTGCATATGTGTGTGTTTCTGTGCAGCTTGTACATAGAGCATTGAAAAAGTTTTTGACATGTGTCTGTAGATATGAACTCATTCTTCTGAAGCTAACGAGCTATGCATTGTCTGAAAGCTTGCATAAACTTGTTATTACACGTTAAAAATAAAGGCAGTATAGTCATTTCTATCTTCGTTGGCAGTGCATAAACTTCGGTCTGCAAATTCTGTGCCTTTTTTTTTGTGGAGTCTACTAAAGGTAGAGAAAGATTTTACATTTTCACAAGGATGCAACTTGGGGACAATTTAAAAGCAAAATTCACATTGATTTATCACAAGTATATGGAGGCCATACCTGTTCATATGGCATCATTACAGGATGGTTGCACAAATTCAGAGAGGGATGACAGAGCTTGGAAGACCTCGCTTGTACAGGAAGACCAAAGGAGATAGTGAATGACAGAACCATTGCTGCTATTTGTAAACTACATAAAGAAAACCCACACATTACCATTCAGTAATAAATTTAGATGCCAGTGTATCAATTGGCAGTTGGGCCATGAATGGCCTAGTAGTCACCGTTTATGACTGCCATGGAAAAAGTCTCGGAATTAATCCCAGGCTGGTAGGAACACCAGAGCCACTAAGTATCTGTCGTGTGTCAGATGGGCATGTTAAGCCATTGGACCCCAGGTACTGGCCCCCAGTTATAAGTAAGTGTGTCTTCCTCCTTTTTTCTACCTTGCTTCTGTGTGACTTTCCTGTCAGGCACTCTAGTCCAAATCTCCAAGATTTCTACTTCTAAGGGTTGTTTAAGACCTGGGGTTATGCACTTCCTTCCTAAAATCCTCTACACAAATCTCAGTTGGAAGTGTAGGAACAATTATCATACTTGCCAACTTTTGCAGATTTCTGCTTAATTTTACTGATTTACGGATAGAAGTCTTTTTTTTACAGATTTTTTAATATTTCGATTGCTCAATCGAAATATTTCAATCCCCTTCAACCATCCACTTAGATTTTCTACCGGACCTTACGTGCGCTGTGTTATGCGATGATGTCATCTTTGACTCGCCGGCTCTGCTTCATCATGTCGTGCGGTAGCTCTCTTTCCACGAGAGTGCTCAAGTGATGTGCCGACCTGAGTTCTCCAAAATGCGTAATCACGCATCTAGAACGCTTCAAAATTTTACCAACGCCTAAAAATATGCATTGGGAATTTTTCTTGACACGTAAAGTTTCTTGATGAGTAAAAATATTTGCAGCGAAATTTTTTCTCTGCGCGTAAAACTACACATTGAAGAATTTTACCAATTCGTAAAAATATGCATCGGGACAGTATTTCGTCTTTCATAGACTGAAGTAAACGAAATAAAGATTTTTCCAGTAATCGTAATTTCTTTTTCCAGTGATGTTGCCTCTGTCCAGTATTGTTGTTATATATCATTTTATTCCATAAATATTTGTATTTCAGTTTTAAATTGGAGGAAAAATTTCCAAAAAAGGAAATTCGGCGGCGAAAATTTTTTGCTGTAATCTTTTTAGGCATGAGAGTGTGACGGCTTAGAGAAATTTCCCCTTTTTTGTCATAATTTGGGTTTTCCTCAAGATCGATGCATGACTGAACATAAATTTTGTGGCAATTAGCAGTGGTGGAGGATGTTTTCTGCCTGAAACTTCCTAAACTTTTGAAATTGGAAGTTTCATCTTTCAAAACTTTCAAAAACGGAAGTTCGACGCAGTGTAGATTTCTCCCGTAATCGTAATTTTATTTTTCATGTGATGTTTCCTCTGCTTAGTATTGTTGTTAAATATAATTGTGTTTCATAAATATTTGTATTTCAACATGAAAATGGAGGAAAAATGTCCGAAAATGGAAATCGGATGTAGGAAAGATTTCCCCTAGCTGTAATTTTTTTTTCCAACGATGATCAGAGCATGTATCCCGTTTTCTTAAATACCCCCCCCAAAGTTTTGCATTTCAGTTTGATAAACGAGGGGGGGCGAAAACTGACGAAGCTGAAATTTTTTTTAAATTGATGCATGGTGTTCAAAAGTATTTATATTTTCAAAATTACACTATTCATCTTTTATCTAAACTAGTGAAAGCTGTCATGCATTCATGATGGATAAAATTGTATCCAAGCGTATCAAAAAAAATAATAATAAAGAAATGGGAAGGGAAACAAAGATATCAGCACATGAAAATTTTAGTTTAGTATTGAAACACCACAAGTTTGCAAGGCTAACATTGAAATTAAGATTTTACTTTATGGTTTTTTAAATTATTATTTTAGACACAGATAATACTAGTTTAGTTATTGAGGCATATGCAGAGATTTTTACTGCATGTTTATTAATATAATTATGTTTTGTTTTGTGGTAAATGGCGTTCACGCAAAAGTTTTACTGATGCACATTTTCCAAAGTTGGCAAGTATGAATTATTCATCAACATTTCAAAGTTCTTGAAATTTCTGAGCCATATGGTTAACCCACAAATCGACAGAACAACAATGACAACAACAAAACAAAGAAAGCTAGAGTTGACTCATGCATGTAGTTGGTGGTAATGTTTGAATGTATAGGCTCCAAGCATTTAACAGACATTGTTATAGATTATGAGATGTGGTTTTACTACTGTACAACTTCCAGAAAGAGTGACAACTACGATTTGGGTTATGAAAAATAAGCAGCATCAGCAAATCTTCCAACATCCTCTGACTTTCAATCAAAAACTTTTTTTTTTTTTTTCAATTTTCAAGGTGTGGTAGCTGTGGATGCCTTACCAAAAATGTTTCTAAATGGCATGGCCAATACTACACCAACATTGTGTTACCCCAAATGGTTTACATGATGAAGGAGCAGCATCCAACAACTGGTACATTAAGGATCCTCTGTCTTCACAACAATGCCAGTGCTCACAAAATCTGACAAGTAATGAGGAATGGGGGGGGGGGGTTAGCTTCCGCATTCTGCATGTTCCTCTGGACTCGCACCATGCGATTTTTGGTTATTCTAAAAATTAAAAAGGCACTTGCTGGGCAGCCTTTTCCAAAGCTGAAAAGTAATATTCAGAGTTGCAGAGTACTCCCCAACAGCTGTATCATCAGGCATTCCAGAATTGGCATAGATGTCTGTAACTTTACATACTTGCTGGAGGAAAGTATTTTGAAGAACAATAAAAATTTCATTAAGGTTAATGCAATGGTTTTATTCTACAGATGTACAGTATCTGAAGAAGTTTCTGAATGGTCCCCATACTGACTATCACATTTTTGTGTATTTAATTTTTCATTGTAGGACATACTCAATTTCTTTCATGGCAGTGAGATTTTCAATAAAATCTGACAGTCATAAGTTGTGTAAACTATTGTAAATTAAGTTTCATGTAGATAGACACACACATGTTATATTTCTTGAAATTAAAGAAAATATTGAGTTTTTATATGTTGATTCCTGATTTGGTACTGCCATATTTATAATACATGGTATTAATTTGAAAGTAATTGTAATGAGGAGTAGATGTGAGATACACTTCATTCTGAATTCTGCCAGGAGTAAGGCAAACTGACTTTGTACTGAATATTAAAATTGCTCCTTAGGCTGTAATGCAAGGTGTTTTAAATTGTGTGTGTGTATTAATTTTTTTTTTTATGTCATTCTATTGCAGTATCTTTCACTACCGAAAGCGCCAGGCCTCACAGTTCACAGAAGATCTTCATGAAGCCATTCCAAATTTACCTAGTACATACAGTGTCCATGATTTCCACAGCTTCAGTCGCCAGGGTTCTGGGATAACTCCTGGACTTCATTTTCATCTGTCAGCCAGTATTAATGCTGAAACAGGTAAGTAGATTTGCTGAAAAGTTTGTGTAAGTGTATTGATAATATTTACTGTGCTTTGTAAAAAATAGATGTTTGTATTATTTAGGTACTGTGACTCAGAAACTCTTGTTACATATGAAAATATTGGTATACCTTACCTGGGTTATAAGTATTTTTACAACACATATCTGTGACCATTGCCACCCTAGTAGCACAGTGGTCTAAGCACTGGCTTTTGACCATTTGGCCAAGATGGGTCCAGGTTCAAATCCTGAGTAAAACATGGATGGTATGTGTTTGTCTTACTGCACTGGCTTTCTCTCTTCCCTCGAACCAGTGACCCCAAATTAGGGACAGGTGACTGCTTATATCCCATTGAATTGCTCATGGTGATTGTTAAACCCTTAAACAAACAAACAATCTGTGACCATCAGAAAAAGTTCACCTATGTCAGTCTTCCTGCTTCTCAAATTTTCATTTGCTGAAAACCCAGTTCAAGTTCATAAGCTGGAAGGAGATGCCATGCACTAATCCTGTAATAGGCATTCACATGGTTTACATTGTATAAACAGGGTTCCAACTTAACCTGGAAAACAGGAAAAACCTGAAATTCTCAGGACATTTTAAAATGGCTCCAAAAATCAGAGAAAACTTAGGAAAAATTGCATTTAATGAAAAAAGTGGGGAACATTTTGATGGAATTGAAAAATTGGGATTTTCAGATTTCAGACTTTTACTTGCAATAACTGCCTGCCTAGAATTTGGTAGATCGTACTTTCAATACATTATACATACATACACATATCACTAAGCTGTTCTCTGAGATTCAGAGGTTAGCTCCAAAAAGAAATACAAACTTCCAGATATTTTTACTTATTGTTGTCTTATCAAACTTCGCCATTTACAGCGATCTTGACTTACAACTCGTACTTCACTGATATCCATTACCCACCTTACACAAGATCTTTTATACTTCATACTCATAATCTTTTTCTCATGCAGACACTCCTGAATCTGATCCACCCATGTCTTCCTTGGCCTTCCTCTGCCTTTCCTTCCTGCCACTTGGGTTGAAAATATTTTCTTAGTAAGCATTTCATCACTCATTCTTTCAACATGGTCAAACCACCAAAGCATATTGGTCTCCACCTTGCTAACAACATTTTGCTTTACATCACACAACTGCAATACATCTTCATTCCTCACACAATCAGATCGTGTCTTACCACAAACCCCATGTAAGTAACGCGTTTCTCCAGCACACAAACAACTCCTATACTTCTTCTGCAGTACCCAGGTTTCAATGCCATACATCAGAGTAGGAACAATTACTGTTTCATACACAGCCATGCGGGACTCTAGAGAACCCATCGTTCCTGTGAAAACCTCCCAGAGCAGCTATGACTTTCAAAGAAGAATTACCTCGCCAACTGATTTCACCATCCAACTTGTTCTCTTTGTCAAACATGCTTCCTAAATACACAAACTCACTCACCTGGTCAATCACAGTGCTATTTATACTTACATTACATTCAGTGCTACCCATTCCTCTCTCAAACACCATAACTTTGGGTTTTCCCTTATTTATACTCAGTTTGAATTTCATGCAAACTTCGTGCATCCGAGTCAACATACTCTGCAACTCACTTTTGCTCTCTGCCAACAGGACAGTGTCATCAGCATACAGCAATCTGCACACACGGATATCGCCAAGATTATATTTTGGCCTCACACATGCATGCGTCCATAAATATATTAAACAGCCAGGGTGACATTACGCAACCTTGTGTAACTCCTGCACCAATGGAAAACCATTTTGATAAAACACCATTCACTCGTACACAAGCTCTACTACCAGCATACATGGCTTTTACACTATTAAATAGATTCCCAGTAGCACCATATTCATTCAATACCTTCCACAAAAGTGTCCTAGTTACTCGGTCGTAAGCTTTCTCTAAATCTATGAAGGCAGCAAAAACTTTCTTACCAACAGCCAGATACTTTTCAATCATCGTGCGTAATGCACAAATCTGGTTAGTGCAGCCTTTACCAGGCATAAAACCACTCTGAACATCCCACACTTTCAATGATGTAAGACCCCGTACTTTTTCAATAACAACCTTACCAAACACTTTCCCTGGCACACTTAGTAGGCTAATACCACAATAGTTCTTACAGTCAGTCTGATCACCTGTTCCCTTATACAAGGGAACAATAATAGCATCCTTTCAATCTCGAGGGACCATTCCTAACTCTCAGCAGAACTGGCAAATTTCAGTTAACCAGTCAATTACAGAGTCACCACCATATTTCAACATCTCGGCAGTTATGCCATCAACTTCCGGAGCCTTAACATTCTGAAGAGATTTTAGAGCTCTTCTCTTGAGATCTCTCCTGTGCTTCCATCCTTCGCTGTGACATCCTCTGCTTCTGCCTCAGAATCACCTTTGCTTTCCTGATCTAATAACTCACAGAAGTATTCACCCCATCTTTCATTTAACTTATTGGGCTCCCATATCATTTACCCAACCCTATTCTTCACACGACTTAAAACTTTGTTTACCCTATTTTTCCTGAGTCTCATATACTTCCAGAAACTCTCCCTATCTTTCCAAAACACCATTTTATGCCTTTCCACCTTCTCCTTCCTATATTTTGCTTTACTCTGGCTAACCAGCTTAGCGACTTCACGCTTCTTACAGCAATATTCATCCACAGAAACTCTACCTTGCAACATCCCCAAATAGGCTTCCTTCTTTCTCTTTACTGCCTCTTCAATCTCACTATTCCACCAAGTATCACCTCTATTGTTACCCACTATTGTGGTGCCATGGACCTCTACAGCAACAGTGACAACACAGCTCTTAAAACATTCCCACTTCTTTTCTACATCCCTCTCACAAGACTTCAGCTCGTTCAGTCATTCTCTGAGTTTGTCAGAACAATGCTGATCATCTTCAGGGAGCCTTTCAACCTTTATCCTTTCCATCCTGGGGCTCTTCCTATTCCTTTTCCTCCAAGCAAAATTTAGTTTCACTTGTGATGCTACCAAGTAATGATCAGAACCAACATCTGCACCTCTCATCACACAAATGTCAACAACTAAGTGTTTCAGACGCTGATCATAAACAACAAAATCTGTAACACTCTTTTGACCAAGAGTACGATTTTCCCAAGTATATATGTGAATATACTTGTGGTTAAAAAATGTATTGGGTACACACAAATCATTCTCAATGCAGGGTTCAGGGTTGGTTCCCCATTTTTCCTGGGGAAACAAAGTTGTAAGCTGTGAGAAGAATAGGATGGGGGAAATGATATGGGAGCTGAATGAGTTAAGTGAAAGATGGTGTGAATACTTCTGGGAGCTATTAGATCAAGAAAGCAAAGGTGATTCCGAGGCAGAAGTAGATGATCTCACAGTGAAGGATGGAAGCACAGGAGGGATCTCAAGAGAAGAGGTGAGTAAAGCTCTAAAATCTCTACCAAATGGAAGGGCTCCAGGAGTTGATGGCATAACTCACTGACAATGCAACACTCCACAGAACACACACCCAAGAACCACAGGTTGTAAATACCAAGCAAAGCGTAAACATTATGAGAACACTGACAACGGAACACAAAACAAAAATGCAGAATGAAAAACAAGCAAGTGCAGAATGAATGAGCATCGAATAGTGAATATAACAATAGGAAAAGCTTTAGAGGTGGGGCTCGGAAAAATTCCGCTCAAGGTTAAATACTCGGAGAACTTTCTGCAACATAGTAGAAAATTAGCTCTTCATCCCAACAACATGTTTGGAAAAGTCATAAAGGTTAGGCATATCAGCATATTGCTTTCTATGCCTCAATTCACTGTTTTGGAAAATTCCCTTCATGGATATGAGATGTTTACACCTCATAGTATATGTTACTCTGTACCCTGGTTAACTGCATGGAATACTGTATGAAACCATCTAAAGTCTTTAAGAAGAAAATAATGAACAGTGTAACTTTCTTTTTTTAATTACAATTTCTATTTTTTACATCCCTCACAGCATGAGTTTACGCCCCTGAAATAACCATTCTGGGAGGGCAACCACCGTCCATGCTTTCTCGGTAGCTACTGCAGTGTGTGTGTGTGTGTGTGCTCGTACATACAGTAATGTATGTGTTGATGATTGAGGATCTTGTGATCAGCTGGGAGAACTCCTCCTTAGTGCTTCAAAATTTCATGTTAAAACATCATTTTGCTTTGGTGGTTGTGGAAGTATGATTTTGCATGACTATTTAGGTTTCTACTTTTATTGACTCTGAGGTTGCTTTCTCAAAACTTTTATTTCTATGTGGTTATTTTTGTAACAGTGTATACAAGTTATCTATCTTATGTAGTTGTGTATTTTGTTTTATTTTAGACATTCCATTAGTGCCAAGGTTAAATGTTGGGTCTAGTATGAGAGAGCCAAATTTTGTTCTGCATTGGCTGAATAATAAAGAAATGGCCTTCACTCATGCAGCTGAACATTTATTTCAAGAACTGAGTGGTAAAGTCCTACAGGTTGAAATGAAAGAAGAACCTATCCATGTAGATGCCGAAGATCAAGAGAGTTTATTAGAGAATGGTGCGTTTTTGTCATTTTATTGTTTGTGTAATTTTTATGTAATGCAGTCAGTACTTGTAAATGGAAATTTAAGAGAATTGATGGAGAAGAATGCTTGATTTAGATTACCACTTCATTTACTAGTGCTGCTGTCTTTGTTATTATCATTAGTATAGAAATCACATTAATCTTCATGAAAAGATGATTCGTGATATCTCCAGTAAGTACATGGTGTGCACATATGAATGTCATTTTCTCCACCATTTGGTTTCAGCTTCATCTGTAAGATATGCTTTTTTTTATCTCACAGTTTTGTACAGATCCATAATGACAGTTAAAAATTATGATTATCAATAATTTCACAGTTTTTGACTCCTTTCCTCTGGGATCTCCTGTAATGTATCATATAAAGGAATTAGCCCCAATCTTTATATGCCACATCTTTTGTTTACATTTGATGTTTTATGACTACTTGATGTCACACATCACATTAAATTCTGACTTTCATTCGAAATGTTTTTGTAAGGCAACACATGATCGTTTATATTTGATGTTACTATGACTACTTGACATCACATTAAATTTCAAGCACATACAAATATATATCAAATGCCATGAAAACTACTCAGTGCTTATGGTTTAAGTCAGATGAAACTTTTAATGTGTCATTTGAAATATGCTCTTTCTGAATTTGTATACTTTGACATTTTAGAAGAGCAAGCCATTATCATCTCTGTTTGTCACATTTTGAAATACTTCTCAATGAACTTTTAACTCAAGTAAACCATAATATGTTCTTTCCTCAAAAGAGAATTAACTGTAACCTTTTTACCAGTGATACTTTTACCCTTTTGCCAGCCTTATGAGCAGTTACTAAAACTTGACAAATAATGTGTGAAAATGTAACATACGCTTTAGTGCTAAACATATTTAATAAACTGTTGAGTCTATTCCTCAATGATTCAGAAATGTAGAATTAGTTACTGCATGCACAAAAAAAGCAAAAACAGAAAGTGAATTAAGCTTTTTTAATTAAGCTTTTAGGGTATACAGAATTGAATTGTCAACCAATCTATATGCAACATTTCTGCAGTGGAATGCTAGTATAATGCATATAATGAAATTCATATATGCCCACCATGTACCAGAGATATCAAGAATAATTTCTGCATGAAGATTCATCTCTCAGTAATTACTGTCATTTCCATGATGATATCTAAAGATATTGGGGATTTATGACCCATATCCTTTTCTGGATTAGAAATGGCTGGAGACAGTATGAGCAAGCATAGAATTTCCTCATCTGATACAAATCTAAATTTGGTAATATTTCTAAACTATAATTACTTAGCTCCAGTTGCTCGGAGGTTATTGTCCTCAGTTGTGTGATGACAGCACACTCAGATGAAACTCGAGAGATGAGGGTTCAGTTACCATTCTAGGGCAGTGTAGTTCTTAAAGTTTTCTGAAGGCATGGCTGCATGGGGAAACAGTGAAAATGGCATTCACCATCATAATTTATTAAAATCTATTAACACGGACAAAATCTATGAATAAAATTTAGAATTCGGTCTTTTATTAGCTTTGAAATTTTTTAATTTGTACCTGTTATGTGTTAGTGTTAAATTCCTTGCAAAATACTAATTGCAAGAATCCTATGTTGGAAAGTTTGTTTTTCTTTTATAAGAAACAGTTTGTACAGTTTTGTAATTTTGTTAAGGTACCACAGTGTTATTGCATTTGTGAAGTTTTACTGACTGGCTGCCCATAGTGTTGTCAGCCATTGCTTTTCCAAAGCTTGGGATTGGTTGTAATTGGACTGGCTTGTTCATCCCAAAGTGGTCTAACAAGTGTATGATGATATTTTTTCATATTCTGCTGTCATAATTTTACTACTAATATTTGATTGTTGGTAGTGAAAATATGCTGTGAGTTGATGGAGGAAGATTCTGTGCAAACAGAAACTGGGGTGGGAATACTGTATTAGACTTTGCTATGATTTCTGATGTGGTAGTACTGATCAGTATGTCATGTCCTTCGTGAAAAATGAGCCTTATCACTCATGAGAATGGAAGAAAAATATTGAAAATAAATTATGCATTGTAACAATTATGTATTATTTACTATAGATCTGCATAAAACAGAGAAAAAATGTCGCACATCTAAGAATGAACCTGTAACCAAATAAATGGAGACAGAAAGAAGAGGAATATAGGTTATGATTCCAAAAAGCAGCTCTTTTAAGACTGGGACAGTACTCTTTTTAAGTCTTGGACAGTGATGAAGAATTGAATAAATGCTTATGGAAATAAAGATGTTGAGGTGTGTAATGTGAACAGAAAATGCGAGAACAAAGCAACTGTTAATGTCTTGTAGTTTTCAAAGAAGGCACAAGATTTAATGTAAACTTAAAGTTCTATATGAAATATGTACAAAAACAACAATCGAGGAGCAACAAGAAAAGTATTGGGTTGATGCATGAGTTCATGCTGTTTTTTTTTCACTGCACTACAGGAATGTATTACATCAGAAGGGAAAACGGAATCAATCAACTATGTATTCCTCCCCATTGTATATGATGGTGTCCTAATGTCTGGATAGATTTGCAATGCCATACTTGAAAAAATGTGCAGGATTTGCTGCAAAGAAATCAAGGAAATTCTGGAGATCAACATCTTTGTTGAACGTTCTGCCACGAAGTGCATTCAACAGAGATCGGAACAGGTGATAGTCTGAAGGGGTGACATCTGGGAAATAGGCTGGATGTGGAAGGATCTTCCATTTCATGTCCTGAATGGCCATTTTGGTCATGTTTGCACTGTGAGAGCATGCATTATATCATGTTGGAGAAGAACACTATGGCGCCGATGTGGTCATTTCCCCTGAATTGCTCCCTCCACACGACGGAGTTGCTCATAATAGAGTGTAGCATTGATGATCCGATTCTTCGGCAGCATTTCCCAGTAAATAATGTCTTCCATGTCCCACCAGACACACAACATGATCTTCGCAGGATGGTCATGTTTTGGACATGGTGTAGGCGTCTTGTTTGGGCTTAAACTTTCTCTCCGATGCCTGAAATTCACGTACAGGCACCACATTTCATCTCCAAGAACAATACTTGGCAGAAAGGATTTGTGTTGCTGAGAATATTCGCGATAACGGGTGAGCAAGGAACCACATATGGCAACACACTGATTCTTGTTTTCCTCGGTGAGAGTGTGAGGCACCCAAAACCCCAATTTCTGGAACTTTCCCATATGTTCCAGGTGTTGCACCACTGTGGCCTGATCACATTCCATCTCAGTTGCCAATTCACGTGTGGTTTGACGCGGACCAAAGTGCACGAGATGGTTCAAATGATCCTCATCAAAGTGAGATGGACGACCCGAGCGTGGATAGTCATTGAGGTTAAAATTGCCACCTCGGAACCTCTCAAACCATTTGTGGGCTGTCCTCAGAGCAATAGCATTCTTCTCAGACACAGCACAAATTTGTTGAGTAGGCTTGGCAGCTGTGGATCCCTTATTAAACTGGTAGAAGAGCAGATGTTGGAAAAGTTCATTTCTCTCTACTTGACACTCCATACTTCCAGACCTGAAAACCAAAAAAATCATTAGCCACAATCACACAATGCAATATGATTTAGATACACGATATTACTGGCTATATTTTGATGTGCAACTGGCCATCTGCACCATAACTACAGGCCTGGAAAACACTCTTGAAATAAAATGGTATGAACTTGTGCATCAACCCAATAGAACAGATGATGATGGAGGATGTAACGGCAAGATGAAGTGAATACTGACTTCAGTGAAATGAATTTAAAGCATGGCTGCCATTCTTCCATCCTGGGGATGGATTTCCGTCTTTTTAAAATTTTAGAAACCTGTCGTGATAGTCAGGTTATTTTAAAACACTGTTCCCCCTTTTGCTTTTCCCTTTGAAAATCATGCAAGATCGTATTTCTGCAATCAGTGAAAATGTGGCGTTGCACCAAATGTTTTAAAGCGTTCAAAATGTTTTAAAAAGTTATAACAACAATTACATACCTACCAAGTTTTGTATCTTATCTGTTGGAAAGAGTTTTCTTTCAGATTTCATCACATTTCGGGAAATTCGGCAGATGCCTGTCCTCCAGCCGAATTTTTTGAGTCCACGGAAATGCCCAGAAAATGTTCCGTGATTTTCAGTGTTTATTTTTCTGACTGAAGTTTTTTTTTTTTTTCTCACTAAGTCTGTTTCTTGTTTTTTAATTGTTTCCGATAATATTCTTCATTTCTTATTTTTCCGTAATGGTGGAAAAGAGCGACTTCGCACATTTAGAGTTTTTCGTAATGAAATGCACGTTTTGCTTTTTCGTACAGTATCTCCTTCAAAATAAATCAATAAAGTTTGCAGTTTTACCCACCCCTCCCCAATATTTAAAACGAAATTAACTTTCAAACTCGGTGCTTAATCTGTCCGTGATGGAATCGGCGCAATTTCCGTCACGCGCAAAATCATTCTCACGGCAGAGTGATGAGCTACGGCAGTACCGATTTTTGGAATTAATTTCACTTAAAATGTGTTGCCATTCCTTAGTCACCTCTTGCTACATCAAGGAACAGAGCGCCGGCCAACGAGGCGCAGGCATTTTGCCATTTTCTTAACGAAAATTTCAAAACCGACACTACCCACTCGCCCTGAAGCGGAAACCACTGCATATCAGAATATAATATACGGCGATGGATAGTTGAAGTTTTGATTTTGAACTTTAATTTCTCGTCAAACAAAAGGAAAAGTCGCCTTTTATTTCTTGAAAAAGTGACTAAGGAATGGGAAAACATTCATCTTCAGCGAAGTTTAAAACGATGCCACATCTTCAGTACAACTGTTAAGTTGGGGGAGGGGGAAATTATATGTATTTATCCTCTTTGCCACATTGATCGATAATGCCCAACTCTTCAGACTAAGTGTCTCGATTTTCAGTCTTTGAGCACATTAGTGGCAACCGTGATTTGAAGAGTGGTGCAGCACAAGACAGAACTTATTGAGGGGGAAGGGGATTGTGACAGCAGCCCTATGTAATTGTGGAAGTAATATTTCTTTAGTGGAAGTTTCACTGAGACATAACTTTATTTGTAGTCAACTGTAGATTAACTGAGATATTGGAGGGAAGGGGAGTCACAGAAAACCCAAAATCCTTGTTTAAACAGAACTGGCCAAAGACAGATTTAATGTAAACTTTAAAGTTACATGTGAAATATTTATGAAACCAATTGCTGTTCTTCAAGCATAATCCTAATGAGCATAATTTGGAAGCACAAATTTTGTCACTCAGAAAAAAAAAAAAAAAAAAAAAAAGGAATGTCTAAAATAAAAGAAAAATCACAAATTGCTTGATTAAAAAATGCCTGAAGGTTACACGCTATTGATGTAGTATGTTAATGTTGTTTGTTTTGCATTTGAGCCCTTCACGTTTACACCCAGGTCTCAGTGTGCCAAAAGATATAGTGCATTGCATGCAATTAGTTGCACACACTAGAACTAATATGGATACTTTTTCAGTGGAGGAAAAAGCTAATGAGGACATATTGAGATGTTATGGACGTGGAAGATGAAAAATTGCCTAAGCAGGTGTTAACTTTACCATTCCAAAGAACCAAAGGAACAAGAACAAAGTGAATTGAGCATGTGAACTCAATCATTAGGGATCAGGAAAGCAGTATGGTAGAAGTAGAACAAGCAAGAGCCTTTTCTGTTAGTATAATGTTCTGTTCTGAATACATGTGTGCACAGCATATTGGTACATTTGGTACACAGATGTGAAATGATGATGATACCCATTGTCCATGACACATTTGTAAATAAAGGTAAGTAGATCACGCTAGTAACGTTAAGAGATCAGAACTTTTTCAAAGAAGTTTGTAAGTTGGGAACTTTAAACCTTGTCTTAGGTCTTCATCACGCCAATGGAGCACAAAAAGTTGTTTCCAGATTCTATGTTTGAATTTTTTTGTCAGATTTTAGAAACAATCTCGAGATCATCAGGATGTAGAGTGGAGATTCTGAATTGCAAGTTTTTGGGCAAACAAACAGGACACAGTCATTGTTGGGTTAAAGTGTTCTTCACAAATTATGTATAACACCAATTAATGCCATTTGGAGTAGGGTATTGTCCATCATTTTTCAGCTCTCAACCAGTGGCAAATGGCTGTGCTGAGAGGTGAATCACAACTCATGCTATATAACTGCAATGGACATATGGAGAATATCAACAGTTGGGTTTAGAAAAGGAAGTGGGGTGGTTTGGAGCTTTTGTTTTTATATGGTTGGGATGGAGTTTGCCAGTTCTGCTAAGGATATTTTAGGTAACTCCATGCTACCTGCATTTCAGCAATTCTTTGTACTAGGTCCCTACATGTTTTGGAATGATAATGGATGTGTTAATTGATACTACAGGTCTTATAAATACATGGCTTGAATAAAAAACAAAAACAAAAAAAACTTTTAGACTGACCTATCAAACCTGTCAAAATCTTTGATCTGAAGCTCACCTGAATGCCTTGCTGATGAACTGGAGCATTGGATAAGAGTGAGACCAATGTGGTCCTTATCTGCTGTAAAGATATTTGCTATTTCAAAGGAGGAATAGAAACCAATACCATCTGTATATTATTATAATGTGATTGAAATTGTGTCTAGTTACGTAATTGCTGGAGTCAAGCCAAAAACTTGGAGCATTGAATATTGCCTTTTGAAGGAAGTAACTTTTTAACAACAGTGATGTCTTAATACTTTTGGTTCATAGCATAGAGGTCTGCATGCACCTTAATTTGGAAAGCTTGGCTCAGACTTTTCAGTTTGTGGCTTGGTCCAGCATATTTAAGATTTTCATTCTGTGTTCTGTGCCACTTATTGCAAAAACTGCAAGGCTTCCTCTGGAGAAACAAAGCTGCTCTAGAAACTGAACTCAGTAGAAAACTGAATGTGACTCAGAGGAATGTGCCATTTCTCATAGGAATTCCTCCCACAGATGAGGTGTAGACCTGATTACCTACTTCTGTTACAAATGTAAACACATTTCCTCTTCCATACTTAAGGTGGTTCCGCCTAAAATCTCTGCCTTATGTTTCCAATGGTAAAACTTCTTTACATATTTTCTTCACAATTAATGTATTCCCAAGGATGAAAATTTGCACATCGATAAAACTAACTTTAAGTTATAGCATGGGATACTTAATACTTGCTAAAACATAATCATAATTGTATTCAAAAATCAATAATTTTTCTTTGAGAAATGTTCAGACCTGTACATTGATGACGTCAGTAGACAAAACAAATGTTGTATTGCTTAATTATGGCTATGTTTTAGCAAGTATTTAGAATCCTATGCTATAACGTATAGTTATATCGATGTGCAAAGTTTCATCCTTGGGAATACATTAATTGCTAAGAAAATATGTAAAGCAGTTTTACCATTAGAAACATAAGGCAGAGATTTTAGGTGAAACCACCTTAAGCATAAACAAGGTAGCCTCCATCCCCAGACACATTAACAAACAATTTGAGCTTCCTCATCACTGTTGTTGCAACAAATCACAACAGAGGCTCTGTCATCTGGTTTTGTGAAGCTTAAAAGTCTGTTTATGGAAACATTTCTTGGAAAAGTAAAAAAAAAAGCCACTTGTTTTTTTCACTGACTCTGCATACATAAACAGTGATCAGAAACAGCAGTCAGGTGTTGTATGACATCCAAAAATGCTGAGTAATATTGAATCCCCTATAATTATCATATTTTACATGAAATCTTTATAGCAGTCATGCTGCCTGCTGCCACAGTTTCAGTATAAGTGGTGATAACTGAGTTTTCTTTCCAAATATGAATTAAAAAAACCCCTACCGAGTTATGAAGTAACTGCATCATGTAAAAAACATGCATAAAGTATTTACTCCAGTCCCGACCACTACTGGAGTCAAAGTGTTAAATAAAACTAAAGCCAATGAAGTTAAAACAGAATTTTATTTCAACCTCTAAAGAAATAAACTGTCCCATCATAAACTTTCATGTTACAGTCCGGCTCTTCAATTTTAACTATAAGTAATCAACACATCTGGTGGTGATGCACTTCTTTTCCCATGTTTTTTGTTTCATGGAATGATCTTCACCATCTGATTATTTAACAAGTCAGTCTTCGATTTGTGAGTCAAAATAATTTTCTTTAATCTTTGAGCCAAGTGACACATTTTTCTTTAATCTTTGAGCCAAATGAAAAAAACCTTTTGTGAGTCAAAACATTTTTCTTTAATTTTTGAATCAAATGATAAACCTTACAGTACAGGCCTGACCCATGGAGATCTCTGTCATGGTAAACACATCTCTAAAGTCAAATGGCAACATTCTTTTGAACTGTGATTCAGGTACAATATTAAGATTATTGAATGAACTGTAAATAGAATTATAGAGTATCTTTTATATACTTTTTGTTTACATGGAGGAAAGCCATTAGGTCTATTTACTGTTTTAATTTTAATAAAATATTAGTGGTTATTTTCATTATTATAGGGACATTGTAAATAAAATTGATGGAGCTCTGTTCATGTGAATATTTTTTTTAATGATCATTGTTATTCATAGTTATGCATTTGTCATATTTTTGTTGAAAATCTGACTAGTATTTTTTAATGTAGACACTAGCCATGTTGCTGATGTGGCAAAAAGGAAAAAAATAGTAATTAAATCAGAATCTCCTGAGAACATTGATGAAGAGGTTGTAAGCAAACAAGGGTCTTCCACTGCATCATCATCTACTTCAATTGCTACAGACACCTCCAGTTCACAGTCACAGGTATCTATCTACATATTCGCTATTACCTTTTGCTTTTCTTAAACAAAAATGTTCTGTTTAGCTGCATAGATACCATTTGTTCAATCAGTTAATCAGATTTTAAAATTTACTCTTTTATTATAAATGTTCGAATGCTATTTTTAATAGCTTCCGTAAGATAACGTTTTGCGTGTTGCTATCCTTGCTGACCAGTGCATCTCACCCTAACTCACTAATAAGTGTAAGTAATAGACAATTATAACCTTAAAATAACCAAGCCAAACACAAGACCACAATATTGTGACATACCTTACAGTTGAAGCTTCCCAAAATATGGTCTAGTTGATAATCCATATAGGTTATTTACATCCGTGACTTGTGCAATACTATTAGATGATTTCTGTTGTTGTGTATGTATTTAAGAAATGTGTATCCACTTAATCTTTTAACTATGTTTAAGTGGATACACATTTCTTAAATACGTACCACAACAGGAATCATCTAATTGTATAGCACAAGTCATGGATGATTATAAACTAGTTCATGTTTTGGAAAGTTTCAACTGTAAGGTATGTCACATTATGGTTTTATGTTTGGCTTCATTATTTTAAGGTTATAATTGTTCATTACTTACACTTATTAGAGAGTGAGGGTGAGATGCCTTGGTCACCAAGGACAGCAACATGCAAAAAGTATTTTACAGAAGCTGTTCAAAATAGCATTCAACCATTTATTCTGTTTTGAAGTAGCATGTTTTGAACTCAACTTTTTGAGTACATATATATTACTCTTTTATTATGTTTTTCATACCAGCAGTGCTGTAAGCACACTAAAAAAGTGGAGTTTGTTGATCATTAAAAATATTTTTAGGCAAGTTATTTTAGAAAACAAAATGCTTTAAATTGTGTTCTGTTCTGTAGGGTTCACTTCCCAGATGTCTTTGTAAACAAGCACTGAGTTTTATTTTTTAACAATGTATTGAGTCTAGAACTACTGTGTGTGTTAATTTGAAATATGCAAAATGTAAAAGTTATCTCTCTCCTTTACAAAATTCAAGACTAAAATGCCTTTCTAAAAACAAGCTGGATAAACTGTTATGCTTTTTTTTAAAATAGTTATATGAGCTTAGTTGGCAATTGGCAATCAAAATGTTGTTTATAGTGCGATATTTGGGCAAAACTACTGAGGTATAAACATTATAATAGAGCAATATAAAAAAAAAATAAGAAAAATTTCAAACAACACTTAACATTGGACAGGGCTCAAAATTTCAGGTCTTAACTCTACTAGTCAAAAATTTTTTTCACTCTCTCCATCACACCACTGGGACATGCAAGAGACAGTGAATTAATGATTGTGCATGCAAATATTTATATATATATATATATACGGGATGTAAGGTCAGGTGATGCGTAACGTCACAGCCTCTTCTTGACAAATGTCAACCCCGCCTTCTCGTGGTGCATCCTGTTCCCACTAAAGGGGCTCTGACGACCGCCAATAGCGGTATAACTATACCATCGGGATTAGAGGAAATGCTATCCCACACTCGCCAACCCGCTTGGCCAGCGTGGTGAGTTATGACCAAACCCCTCCAAAATGACTCCACAACTTAAATCTTGGCCCTCAGTCTTCGGCAGCTGGAATGTACTTGGCCAAGGCAGCGGCCAGTGCGACATGAAGGCAGAGGGTGCTAAGAATCACCGGAGGACTGGACTAGGCTGCCATCTGATGCTGACCTTAGCTACGTATAATGGACGCTCCCTATCTTCTGATTCAAGGCTTCTTGAATTGGAAGAGGAACTACAAAGGATCAAGTTGGACATTGTCGGGCTAAGTGAGGTAAGGAGAAAAGGAGAAGATCTCATTGAACTGAAAAGTGGACATCTCTTCTACCATCGTGGGACTGATACTGGCAGAACTAGTGGTTTTGGATTTATAATAAACAAGAAACTGAAGGATAAAGTTGTATAAGTTGAAAGTTCCTCTGACAGAGCTGCACGACTCGTTATAAAACTCTCGAGAAGATACCAGGCTCAGATTATTCAAACTTATGCACCCACCACAAGTCATCCTGAAGAAGAAATTGAAGAATTTTATGAGGAAATTCGTCATCTAAATAATAAAGGTAAGCAGCACTTGAAGATAATTATGGGAGATTTCAATGCAAAAATAGGGCAACGGCAACAGAATGAAACTTCAGTAGGTAAATTCGGTCATGGCAACAGAAACCAGTGTGGAAATACTCTTGTTGAGTTTGCAGGGGCAAAAGGGTTTTTCATCTTGAAATCCTTTTTCAAGAAAAAGCCGCACAGGAAATGGACATGGAGACATCTAAATGGGACGAAAAGTGAAATTGATTTTATTATGTGCAACAAAAAATTCATCATAGAAGACTGCAGTGTGCTAAACAAGTTCAACACAGGTAGTGACCATAGATTGGTGAGATGTAAGATGCACCTCAACACTAAGCTTGAACGTGGCAAGCTCATAAGACAAACAAAATCTATTGACATAACCAACCTTAAAAAACACCATAATACCTTCAAGTTGGAACTGAAGAACAGATTCTCTGCTTTAGAAGGCCTAACATCAGAAGAAGTGGATATTTCTGAAGTTAACAGAAATGTAACCAAAGCTCTTATGGAAACAGCAACAAAATTAGCTGGGTCTAAGAACATGTTGCATGTGAACAAATTATCAGGAAAAACCAAAATGTTGATGCAAAAAAGAAGAGACATGAGGACAACTAAAGAAGATGTGACTTCCAAAGTGGAATACATAGAGCTATGCAAGACAGTACGAAAAAGTATCACTGAAGACGTAAGGAAATTCAACTGTGAACTAGTGAGGAAAGCAATTGAAAACAACCAAAGCCTAAAGATAGCAAAGAAACATCTCAGTAAGGGAAGAAAACAGATTATGGCACTGAGAAAAGAAGATGGTTCTGTAACAAGAAATAGAGGTGAAATTTTGACAAGAGTGAAAGATTTCTACTCCAAGTTATATGAAAGGGATGATGCATGTACCCCAAACATCATGAAAGGTACCAGAGTTCTTCCAGTCCTCCCAGTAGAAGTTGCACATGCAATCAAGAACATGAAGCGGGGAAAAGCTCCAGGAGAAGATGGAATTACTGTAGACATCATACAAGAAGCGAGTGGAGAAATCAAAACAGTACTCACCCAAATTTTCACTCGATGCCTTAATGAAGGGAAAGTTCCTGAGGATTGGAACAATGCTATAATGATCCTACTACATAAAAAAGGTGACATTGAGGATCTCAGGAACTACAGACCTATCAGCCTCCTATCAGTGGTTTATAAAATCTTCACTAAGGTTTTTTCACACCGTTTGAAGGTAACACTGGACATGGCCCAACCGAGAGAACAAGCGGGATTCAGGAGTGGCTACAGCACAATAGATCATATCCATGTACTGAGAGAACTAATTGAAAGAGCGAGTGAATATGAACTTCCATTGTGCATGGCTTTTATCGATTATGAAAAAACCTTTGATTCAGTGAAACCATCAGCAGTTACAATGGCTCTGAAATCCTGCGGCATTGAAGATGCATACATTAATATTATTAATAACATCTATGAAAATGCAAGTGCAAAGATTGGGCTGTATGAAAATACAACACACATAAAAATTGGAAAGGGAGTGAGACTAGGTGACACCATATCTCCGAAGCTCTTTAATGCCACATTGGAAAATGTCTTTCAATCACTGAACTGGGAAAACAAAGGGATAAAGATTAATGGAGATTATCTAACCCACCTTCGTTTTGCTGATGACATAGTCATTTTTGCAACTACCCCATCAGAGCTGCAGAGTATGATCCAAGAACTTGCTGACAAGAGTAAAAAAGTGGGATTAAAAATGAACTTTCAGAAGACAAAAGTGATGTTCAATGCTTTTACACGAAATGAAAATTTATCTATTGATGGAGATAAGCTGGAGATAATAGACATGTACGTTTATCTTGGACAGCAGATATCAAGTGAGGGTCACATTAATGAAGAAATTAATCGGCGTACAAAACTTGCCTGGAGAGCTTTTGGAAGAAACAGCATAATTTTCAAGAGCAATATGCCATTATGTCTTAAAAGAAAAGTGTTTGATCAATGCATCCTTCCAGTGCTTGCGTATGGTGCAGAGACGTGGACCTTAACTAAAAGAGACATACAAAGGCTGCAGACAACTTAAAGAAGCATGGAGAGGTGCATGCTTGGTGTAACCGGGAGAGATAAGAAGAGGAACTCGTGGATCCGAAAAATGACAAGAGTGGAAGACATCATGATCAGAGTTAAATCCCTGAAATGGCAATGGGCTGGACATACTGCCAGAAGGACAGACCATCGATGGACAGCCGAACTTTTAGATTGGATTTCAAGGGACAGGAAAAGACCCAGAAGACCACATGGAAGATGGGTGGATGAAATTTGAAAGTATGCGGGAGTGACATGGGGGAGACTGGCACAAGACAGACCGTTGTGGAGGAAACTTGGGGAGACCTTCGTCCAGTAGTGGATTGATAATGGTTGACAATGATGATGATGATGATATATATACAACTCTGCAATTGTGCTACAGCTGAGATCTCAGAAAATAATAGTAATAATAACCCTCCAGGTTGTATTAAACCAGGAAAGCCAATATTTTTGAGTGCTGGAGAAAAAGAAATAACTAAAATAACATTTAAAAAAAATGGCGGTCATACACCACAACCCAATCCCCCTATAAAGCGAATTGTCAGTGCCTCCACCCCCATGCTCCTTTTCCTCATATGTACATAAATACGTTTTCAGGAATCCCGGCTGGTACAGCAAAGATTAATTGAAGTACGGATGGGAGAAAATATCACTGTTTTTGAGAATCGACGTTTTCCCAAGTGATAATCGACGTTAGAAATTGCAAAAGAATATTTTCTATGTGAAGTGAATGAATTTTTCTTTGCTGCATTCTTTTAAATATAATCTTAGGTCATGAATTAGGGACTTTTTCGCCGTTTTGCTCGATGTTTCATCACCAAAAATTGAGTTCTTTTCCTTGATGTTACAGGAACCGATAAGTTCTACCCTGCTGTCCCCAAAAAATTGAGGTTTCATGACTGATGTTTGAAACTGCAATAACGCAATCAACTCGAAAATTTTCTGCAATAAGTAAATGAATTTCTCTTTTTCGTATTCTTATACAGAGAAAGGAAATATCATCTTTCTGTTTTGTATTGTTATACTGAGAAAGGAAATATCACCTTTCTATGTTGCGAATTAGCAATTTTTTGCCGTTTTTCTGCGATGTTTCTTTGCCGAAAATTGAATTCTTATCCTCGATGTTACTGGAGCCAATGCATCGAGGTTTACGATACATCAAGCACTTTAACAAATATTATGGTTACTGGATGTTGAATTAGTGAGCTATCACTGATATATTGAATGGCGATTTATTCATCGATGTGCCAATAACTGCTGCAGGTGGGAAAGGTGGGAATTCTTTGTTTCTTTAGCAAAACATCATGGTTTTTGCTGATACATCAAAAAATTTCACCCATATTACGGATGCGTGAATGTTTCGGGAATGAAAATCCACCTATATGCACATCCCCATTCTGAGTTAGACTTAGAAACGCACGAGGGAAAGAAACACTTCCTCCCACAATGCTTTGGGGGTTCCTTTCAGCAAGCTTTGCATCAGCTGTCGCTACGCAGCCCACGGAAGCGGCTCTCGTTGGCTCGCTGGGCTGCTGGTGATGACACAGTGATTGATACGCCTCCATCAGAGACCGTTTTACTGAAAACATTTCATGACGATGAAAAAACAAACAAACAGAAAGCACAGTTAAATACAATACTCAAGATGCCTCTCACACTGAAATATTTTTAAGATAACATTTTACTGAAAGTGAAGACATCATCACAGTTAAAATTGTTTTTGTGAAGTTACAGTTTGAGCAAAAAGTATTTTTGTGAAGATACCGCCCAACAGCATCAAATGCCGAACAGGAAAACAATTTAATATTTTTACTGTGCACCAACAATAAATTTCTGGTCACCATTGGTGACTGAGCGACTGCAAATTTTGCACCCTGCATTGGAGCAATGTTCCATTACAAATTTGGTTTGGTACAATAAAACATTTAGTTTTTTTGTTTTTGTTTCTTGGTGGGGGTTAAATGGCTAAATAGATTACAAAGTTGCTCTTCGCATGTGCATGATTTAGTCTGTATTTCAGCAAAGCTCTAGTATGTGGTATCACCAACAGATCCAAAGCATAACATTTAGTGTGAAAATTATTTGTATGGTTTCAGTGTACACGGATTGAAGGGTAATATAGTGCCTTGAATGCACTATGATAAGACTCTCAATGACATTCACAATGGTGAAAGTATAGCAGTAGAGTGGTTATTTCAGATGTAAGCTGTTATTTGACTGTACTTGCTGGCTTAATGGTAGACAAAATAAGACATATTTGAAATCACTGCCACCTTGGGGTAAAGTAAGAGTATTCTAGCCCTCAACTAATTAGAGAGGGTTTATATGCCTAGTTGATTCCAGTTGTTTCACAACTACATATCCTAACACACAGGAAGAAAAATTATCAACACAATCGAGTACTTCTGATTTCACTCCACAGTATGTCTTTTGCAATGCTGTTAGTAGAGTGCAGGAATTTAAAATTCAGCCATTTTTAAATAAAACAGAAAATTACAGAGATCATAAATGGCTATATAAGCATGCTATAATTTCCCCCAAAATTGTCTCAGCAAAATAAATTTTGAAATACAAAAGTTACTGCCAAGCACAATGAATAATTTATAAATCTTTTGGCATAACCCTGGCTCGCAATTCTGAACTTTTTAAACATAGTAGAATGTATCCTTGCAATTCAGTATTGAAAATTGCAGTAATACTGTTAAGAAACCCCCTTGCCTTAGGATAATGTGGTGAAGCAACAGTTATGCATTAAGCAGCAATGATAAAATGCTGTTGAAGGTAAAGTTTGATTAGCTGTGTTGTGGGGGAAAATGCAATGTTTCCAGAATTGTCATTAATAACTGGTGTGTAATAACCATTTCAGGAGACTTAATTTCCTTGTTTGCCCAGTCTGCTGTATCAGTTAACTCAATACTTGGATAGACTGTTAAAGGTATTAGAAAGGATTTGTTTGGAATTTCTCCTTTTGTAGTCAGTTGTGTGTTGCTATATGGAGGGATAAAGAAGGAAATTTTTTTGTGGCAGATAAAGGAAAAATTTAGAATATTGTTTTGTATGCAAATAATAAAGAAAAACTATGTACTCTCACCATAAAATTTGCTGCACTGCCTGGTGTATAGGATAGCAACCAGCTTTTTTTTTCATTGGGTCATTCTTTATATAGCTGGCAGATTGATTTACCGTATATACTCACGTATAAGTCGACCCCCCACTTTCAGAGGAAAAAATCGTAAGAAATCAGAAACTCGCGTATAAGTAAATCCCGGAATGAGAAAAAAAAAAAAAATTCAATGAATTTATTCAAAAACATTTGAAACGAAAAAAATTATATGTATAATACTAAATTTAATTTGCATACCCAAAAAGTTCATCGCAACCCTTCAAAATCCGAATCCGAGTCAGACTCACCAAACAGTTCGAAAAAGTATTTCTCCGTCATCGGCCCGTCATCATAAACATGAGTATTCCCATCTATGCCTGTGTCATCAGAATCACTGTCATCATCACTCATAAAAATCTCATCATCCTCTGTGCCATCAAGTTTGTTACTAATGCAACATTTCTTGAATGATTTCATGACCATTTCCGCAGGTATCGCATCCCAAGCATCCTTGACCCATCGCGCAATCAAAACGATATCCGGCTTCTTTAGATTTCCGCCCTTGGTTTCAGTCGGCAAATCGGAACTTATCCAATCTGCCCAATACCTCCGCACATTGTCCTTGAAGGGCTTATTAAGGCAGACATCTAGTGGTTGAAGAACAGATGTCAACCCACCTGGGATGACAGCAAGAGTTGTTTTTGAATTTTCTGCAGTTTTTTCACTTCTGCACAGCGGTGTGCAACAAACATATCCCACACCAAAAGAGAAGGTTTCCTCAAAAGTGCACCTGGCCTTTTGTTCCACACATTCTTTAACCAGTCAGTTGTTCCGGATTCGTTCGTCCATCCTTTTTCATGGGCACAAACGAGCACACCAGACGGAAAGACAACGCTTTTCGGCAGAGTTTTGCGTTTGAAAATAATTACCGGAGGTAGCTTACTGCCGTCGGCCAAACAGGAAAGAACAACCGTGAAACTTGATTTTTCGTGGCCAGTCGTTTTGATCAAGATATTTTTCGCCCTTTTGGTTCACCGTCTTATTTCCAGGAAGGTCGAAACACATGGCGGTTTCATCCATGTTCCCTATTTGGGAAAGTTCAAAAGCAGTCTCTTTTCTCTTTTGAATTACATACTTTTGAAATTCCATTATCTTTGCTTCGAGGTCACGAGGTAACTTTTGTGCAATTTTGGTGCGCTGGCGCAGACACAACCCATAGCGGTGCATGAACCTTGTGCACCAACCTGGTGAGGTACGAAAAGTGTTATTTGCGGCTGCAAACTTTTCATCTTTTGCGAGCTTCATTGCTCGCAAAGGTGTACCAGTTCGCGTTACAATGTAACTATTTTGTCTGCAGCCCACAATCCAATCATTCAAGACACTTTCCTGCTCTGGCAAAGATGTCGTTCCACGGTGCAGCGCCTTTTTGGATTTTCACTAAGTCCGTTTTTTTTTACGCCAATCTCGAATTAGTTTTTGTTAATGCCAAATTGACCTGAAGCAGCACAGTTGTTAGTATTTTCTTCAAAAGAAACCACTTTCAACTTGAATCCTGCGTTATAAGACATCCGTTTCTTTACACAATCCATGTCACCCATAATATGAGAAGCGAGACACGTGCGATTAAGAACAAGCAACACCTAACACTGGCTGTCGCATGGCTCCATTACGTCGAAGGTTAGCACGATCAACTGGTAGTCGGAAGGGCGGAGCTTTCTATGCACGGCTGTGACTGCGCTGTGGATATGCAAAGCCAGGAGAGAGGAGACTTTTCAAAGCGCGGAGAAATTCGGAGGGTCGCGATTTCGTAATTCTACCTCATCGGTGTTTTTTTATTCTTTCTTTCTTTTTTTTCTTTCGGAGGGTTGCGATTTCGTAATTAATACCGCATCCGCATTTTTATTTCTTTTGGGATGGATTGCCTTTTGCCTCACGAGAAGAACTTTTGGACTTACGATTTTTTTAGACCCCGCGTATAAGTAGACCCCATTACTTTGAAGCTCTCATTTTGTCCCAAATTTTTCGACTTATACGCGAGTATATACGGTACTTTTCTTTCACAAGTCATGAAATGAATGTATGTTTGTATAAAAGTTCTACACATCATTCAAAATTTTGGATTCTAGGATTGATAATAGAAAGCCCAATTCGACTCTTAATCTCTCTAAGTGGCAGTGCTAAAGCTGATTAAATGAATTGATACTGGCTCAGTGAAGAAGCTTTGGGAATAATAGGTTTTCAGATTCTGCCATGTTTTGTACCATATGCAGTGGCCAGCCAGCATGTGCCTGTTATTTGTTTTATTTATTCACTTTTCAAAATGTGATATCATCAGATTATTTTTTAAAATGCAACTTTCATCCTGTTTCTACCTGTTCAGTTGTTCATGTGATCTCTATTATGGTTCATATCAATTTCATCATCTTTCCTGGTGAAACATTTTTGTGAGAATCATAGAGATAATTTTTTGTTGGGGTGATGGGGGAAGGATTGCAATACATGCATTATTGTTTTTTTAGTAGTAGGAATAAATATTGTTTATTTCTCTAATTCCTTAGAGTAAAGTTTAATTTCTATTTTATGGTATAAAACATTATGGAATGTGTAAACATCATTAGAGTTTTTCCTTTCTTCATCTGAGCAATTTCACATTTGCTAAGAAAATTGAACAAGTCATGAGTAAAATGAAAAAAAAGTTAATAGAAATATAAGTTCTAAATTAAATTTCTTAAATATCTTACAGTAAGTAACATCTGATATTTTTTTTCACATACTTTTAAGTTGTCAAGCTTAGTTTCTTGAAGGGACACAAGTTTTATTACTTGCACAAAAGTGCCTTTTGTTTCAGTTGCTCCTCATCAAAAGAGTTGCACACAAATTCATGTTGCTGAAAACTGCTAAAATCTGCCATACAAAATTAACTTATTTTTAGGAATATTTCATGGTTTATATGTGAATGACAAGTTTGGAAATCTGATAATGATCCTATCAAAACTCTGTTGTAATGCACTTCAGTTGAAAAATTATTTTGAACATGTTGCTTCAGGTTTATTTTTAATACAAAATTTTATGAGTATCAATCGGAGTTGAGCTTTCAGATTTACTAAAGTAAGATTTTACCAGTGAATGGAGGGAATTATTTTTATGCTGCAAGAATTCTGAGTTATTGCTCATAAAATTTATAAGGTAGATGTTGGATGTATGAAATTGTATGCAGTTCATGAATTTATTAAAGTAACACAAACTCGAATGTGTAGGTTTTCTATGTGCCATAAGTGTTAAATATTTGATTTCTCACTGTTCAAAGGTATTTCTGATATCTGTTAGGAAATTTTCAGTTTTTAATTACTTTTTCATTTTCAATTTTAGTTTTGAACATTACTAGTTTGTCTTGTGCATGAATCAAAATTGATAGTGCTACACCATTAATTTAAAGAATTTGTATGTGTATGTCTATGTTTTTATTTCATCTGAAATCATTTATTTCTATTTAACAGTTATTGATCTGTCTGTCAATCATTCTTATATCATTTTCTTTTTTCATTTTAATAGACCCACTCAGGGGATTTCCTTGACAGGAAAATAGAAGCTTTACTAAGAGATTGGCATCGAGCACCCGATTTGCTCTTTAGTGTGTATCCTGTTGATGGGAGTTTTTTAGTTTGGTGAGTTTCATGTATGCAATACATTTCCGTGAACAGAATTAGAAACCCAATCCGAAAAATTGTATAAAACGGTTTTTGGTCTGCATAAAACATTTTTGTTGGACTTCTTTGAAGTCAAGCAACAAAATTACAATCTCCAAATTTGATTTCAGATAACCATTTATTAATATTTTATGCTAATTTTTATGTACTTTGTCAATCAGAACAGTGCAAAACAGGAAGTTTTCCATTGCTATAGTTAATATTAAACCTACAGATCATTATTTTAAGCAGCACTGGCGATTTTATGTACTAAAAAGTGTCATATGTGTATTTGTATTTATAGGTTTGCCGTGAAAGATGTGTTTTTATGCGTAAATCTTAGTACAAACAACTGAAGTAACACATTAACCTACTTAGTTTTTAACTTATATTCATTTTCAGTGAATTTCAAGTGTAAAAGTCATTGTTGAATTGTAAAAGAAGTGGGATACAAAAGCATAATCAGAATTTCCAAACAGAACCATATGCTTTTACCTACTACATGGAGATTTTAAGAAGCAATTAATTGTATATATTAACTATAGATATATTTTTAGTCATTTTAGAATACATGAATATCATTGTGCATCTGCAAGGTAGTAGGAAATGAAAAAGAAATTTCTCAAACCAGAAACTTATGGCATCTCTCAAATGTGCTGTTCATTGGCAAAAGTGTATTTAAAAAGTGCATATATTGGAGGCATATTTCTGTGAACAATAAATATCAGCTGGGAGCAATTCTGTCATCAATTCAGTGTCTTAAGCACTAGATAGAATGCTCTTAATGGTAAAGATTTCTTTTTGCCTTGGACTTTTCTTCACAGACAATTTCAGGCTTAGAGTAATTTTATAACAGTGTGTGCAAAATTGAAACGAGTGTAAGTTGTTTTGGATGCACTTCCATATCTGGTCTGCATCGTCTGCTGCAATAGAGCAATGCGGAATCAAAGGTAATATGATGTTTCCCAATTGATATAGTGCTGCCATCTATCGGGTGACATGAAAACACTGCTTGCGGTGTATCCAAGATACGAATGTTACTGAGGTATTCTGGCTGGCCCTTAAAGAGCCTTTCATGATGGATGATTTTGTTCATATTCTGAAACATTTACAGGGATGGAAAAACAGCATTTCGTGCAGAATTAAAACCTGTCTTTCTGGCATATAATTAAATAAATTAATTACATCCAGGAAAGAACTATTTTATGATCCGAATCATGACCTCAAAGAAATGTTCTGATGAAAGACAACAGTTCTGTCGGAATAAATATTCCAGAATATGGTGTGCCAAATGAAGTTTGTGAGTTCCATCACTAAGTTTGTGTTTGAGAGGGCACCAGTTGCTCTCAACACCTGGGGTATGAGTCCCAGTACTAGGATCCACAAAGCTCAGTGTGTGGTTAACTGTGAGATGTCTGTATCCACAGCTTTTGAGGTTACGATATGAAGCCCCCTGATCTGTCGCGGCAGTAGTACCTGATTGTACATGTTTGTGTATGAGTGGCAGCAACGTGCTTGCAGATCTGTCATTCTCAGCACAGATTTTGACTCTGAATCACTTGGTATGACATTCAAAGATACCAAGGATCCAGGTGCCCTCAACTAGGCAACCACAGTTGTATTTGTGCTTCCCAACCCTCGCCTCATCGACTTCAACGATCACTCCTTCGCCACCAAGCTTTCCTTCGTCTTCTTGGGAGGCTACCATGAATTCTAAGACTAGTTCTCTGCAATACTGATAATAATTGCCAACTGTCTCAGTGGACGTGGTAACACCACACTGGGAAGATTCCTCAATGGCATCATCGCAGGACACTCCTTTGGTGAAACAATACACAAGAATCATCACCTTATCAATGGGAATACAAATGTCACGAAACCATGTCCCAAGTCTGCTGGAAGATTGCTCAAGTTTTCCTGAAACATGATTCCTCTGACACCTGAATTGTTCATAACAATGAGACCTATCGACTCTGGGAGTCATTGGATGACCTTCCGAACATGTTCTGCTGGTTGGAATCGATCCCTGCCACTCACATCACAAAACTCAGGTTTCCTCATCCTGGACAACTCCTTGGAAAAAACACTTCCAATTCCACAGGGTTAAATACACACACACAGAAACAACAAGAAGAGAGGAAGCATGAAGCAGTACTTACAGAATCATAGGCAACACAAGTACGCAAACGGACTTCACGCACTGTGAGCAAACGGTAAGCACGTAACGTAGTTATCAGCCTCAGTGGCGGTGAAGCAGTGGAAGTGCCACCTATTGGCTCTTGCTGTGTTGTAGCAGACGATGCAGGCCAGATACGGAAGTATAGCAGTTGTTTTTGTTGCGGGGATTGTGTACCTTTTAGAGGATTCTCAGAAATTCCAGTGGATGCTGAATCCTAGGCATTAATTTTCAAGTCATAGGCTTTATTGCTTTATGGAGTTGAATTTCATAGCATGAAAAAATTGCTGTTTTTAACCATGTCCCCCATGTGTACTGAAACAGATTTTAGCTCAATGGTAAATTAGGGTACATTTATTCCAGTTTATGAGTTCTACTTGGTGCCTTCATGAACCATTCTATTCTAGCAGTAAGAGAGTGGACATTGGGATGATTGCCATTGTTGTCTTTGCTGTGTAATTTAATGCTTAGAAAAATCACATCAAATTGGCCAGTATGTTTACAGTATTTTTAAAGCTTTCCAACCGTAAGTTGAAAAAGCGTATATGCTCCAGCTTTGTCCGTCTGTCCGCACGATAATTCGCGTAAAAATGGTTAATTTTCGATGAAATTTTAGTATGTGGTAGGGGACGAACCCTATTGAAAACGAACAAAATAGGGTCAAAGGTCACGACATAGGAGCGGGATCCATTCCATTGCCCTTATGCGTCATAACTTGCGTTAAAATGGTTCTATTTCGACGAAATTTTAGTATGTGGAGGGATCACCTGGGGATGAACCCTATTGAAACTGGACGAAATGGGCTCAAAGGTCACGACATAGGAGCGGGATCCATTCCATTGCCCTTATGCGTCATAACTTACGTAAAAATGCTTCCATTGCGACAAAACTTTAGTACTTTGTTCCAGAGGTATACTGAACAGGTTCTGTTGAATATCATCGAAATGGGGTCAAAGGTCAGGACACGAGCCAGATTTATTCCACAGCAATTATCCTCATAATGTGAGTAATAACTGGAATAATGATTTCTGGTATGTTGGAAAGTGTATCATAATCAATGCATTGCATGATTTTACTAACTTGTTAAAGCTTCACCAAGCTTTATTTGATAAGAGCTGCATCAGCACTTGAACAACAGCAATTTTTTCTGTTAAATATTTTCTGACCACAAATTTACCATCTCATCAAAACAACTTTCTGTGGGGTTGTTGCAGTTTTCTAACAGTGCACAAGTTAGAATAAATTTCGTAACTACATTGTGTTTTCAGCAAATAAATTAACAAACCGGGAATAGATTTACTTTCTGTATCTGTGGTTCCACCAATTGTAGCCTTGTGATGGACACTTGTGATTGTCATTTTACATTGATTGTTTCTTTAAAAATAGGTAATGCTTACTTTTTCTGCATTGTTGACTGTGGCGTTCCACTAAATGTTAGTGTCAAAGAAAGGGATAAAAGCTGGATTATTTGACTTACTGTGAACTTTTTAAATTTAACTTTTGAATGTCTGAGAGTGTGAAAAACCAGGGTCCATATACAGCTCTTGGAATTTAACGAGAATTCCTTAAATGGGCTGTTTTCTCCTTATTTAATCTCAGATTCCTGAAAAAAGTTCTTAAATTTAATTTTAACTCCTGGTAATTACTCAACTTTGGACTTTCTGGATGTCGTCTCTTGCTCATTTAGCAAGCGGGAGGGAGGTGCACTTTTCCTTTCTTTCCCCTCTCAAAATTTGCAATTTTCCTTCTTCCAAAAGCTATTTTTAGTTCCCCTTTCTCAGCCGATGTGCTCGATTCTCTCCTGATGGGGTGAACAACATGTGTGATTGGACAAACTTCATCGCATGCCTCTGCATTGCTTCGGAGAAGACCCTGACTGGCACTGCAAGTACTGTGGATTCTTTGTAATTGTTGGTCCACTGTGGAGTACCATAAATTAAAAATCTCAGTGAAATTATGTTATTCATCATCTTGTAAAGTTTATTTTCATGTTCCCAAGTTTATAACATTTATTAAACATTTTTAGGTTTGTTTATTAGACGTTTTTAGTATGTGACATTTCTTTGATATTTTTTCAATATTTGTGGAATATTTTCATTCTGTCCACTGGCTAGGAAGCTTTGGAAATGCCAGAAATTATTGTTCAACCAGGATAAGAATGTTCTGTGGCTTTCAAAATTTCGAATTTTTCTTCAGCTGTCTTTTTCAATTTATTATTTCTTGATTATGTTCTTATTTTATATATTTTTCTGATCATGTTCCTCATTTTTAATACTTTTTTGGTAATAGTGAAAAAGAGTTATTTCATATTTTTTAAGAATTTTTTCTAATTAAATGTATGTTTTCCTATTTCTTACAGTCTGTTCTTCAAAATCAATTAGTAGGGCAAACATTTTTGTCCCCTTCCCCATTTTAAAGCAAAATTAAACTTCAAAAGTGGTATCGTAATCTGCCCGTGACCCATAAAGTTGTTTTCTTGGTAGAGGGAATAACAATACAGTACCAATTATTGATATATTTAATTTCACTTAAATGAGACAAAGTTTCAGCTACAATCTATGCAAAATAATGGTTCTTTTGTTAAAGAGTGTATTACTACAAATAACATGTTCAATAATATACAGAATTTCTGGAAAAAAAAGACTATATATAATAGGAAAATCCCATTGTTTCACTAGTTTTTTTGTAGGAATTTTATAGGAAAATTACAATTATCAGAGATTAAGAGAAAAACTCTTAATTTCTTAAATTTCTGAATTTGTGAAGCTCTGTGGTAAACCCAATACCTTTTTCTACTGGGTGTACGTGAAAAAGAATTTGTGTATCTGGGCTATCTACAAGGAATCCATTAAAATTAATTTCTTTGATATTTTGTTTCATCAATTAAAATCAAACTAATTTTTATTATGCATTTACTATTTATAAAAACTTGTGCTAATACAGAATATAATCTATTCCATAGTATAAGGTGTGAATGCATTTTTTAAATGATTTTTCTAATTGGTGTTGCTTCCTTTGTGGGTTTAAATTTATTCAAAAGCCTTTGGAAGAAGTCAGCTCAGCATGTTAATTTCAAAAGCACGTTCACCCATCAGAAATTTTAAAAACCATGTATTTCCATTTCATCCATCAAACTTACATATGAGACTTTCATTGCGAATATCTTCGAAAGATCTAAAACTTCGTTTGAAACTAGATAGTACTTTTATTTGGAACACTTTTGATAATTGTGTATTCCAAGTTTCCAAGGCTTAGTACTGTTCAGTTATCTGAAGGAGTTAATCTAAATCAACTTTAAAACTTCCCTCTGATGGTGTGTAATTAAAAAAAAAAAGCAGTTTTTTTGCACAAACTGTCTGTTTTAGAGGTTATACATAAATTGCTTTCTTGAAATGTGAGCTCATGAGTATTATTTACAAGAATTTGCCTTTCCGTACACATATGTTGCAACAGCTATCTTCTTGAACTTTCAGGAGATGCATGTCTTGCCTAATGAAAATCTTCATTGCACAACAGAAATTGCTACTCCAACAACCTTATTTCCATATGCATACATACATACATATCACTAAGCTGTTCTCTGAGATTCAGAGGTTAGCTCCACAAAGAAATACAAACTACCAGATAATTTTTACTTACTGTTGCCGATCAAACCTCTCCATTTACAGCAATCTTGACATACAACTCAGGCTTCACTGACAGCCATCACACTCCGTACACAAGACCTTCCTTACTTCATACTCATAATCTTTTTTTCATGTGGACACTCCTGAATCTGATCCTCTCATGACTTCCTTGGCCTTCCTCTGCCTTTCCTTCCTGCCACTTGGGCTAAAAAGATTTTCTTAGTAATCATCTCATCACTCATTCTTTCAACGTGGCCAAAAAAAAAAAAAAAAAAAGCATATTAGTCTCCACCATGCTAACAACATTTTGCTTTACATTACAAAACTGTAACACATCTTCATTCCTCACACAATTAGAATGTGTCTTGCCACAAACCCTCCCCCTCCTGTAAGTAATGCATTTCTCCAGCACACAAATGACTTCTATGTTTCTTCTGTAGTACCCAGGTTTCACTGCCACACATCAGGGTAGGAACAATCACACTTTCATACACAGCCATGCGGGACTCTCTTGAGAACCCACCATTCCTGTGAAAACCTCCCAAAGCAGCCACGACTTTCAATGAAGAATTCACTCGCCTACTAATTTCACCATCCAATTTGTTTCTCTGTCAAACATGCTTCCTAAATGCACAAACTCATTCACCTGGTCAATCTCTGTGCCATTTATACTTACATTACATTCAGTGATACCAGTTCCTCTCTTAAACACCATAACTTTGAGTTTTCCCTTATTTATACTCAGTTTGAATTTCATGCAAACTTCGTACATCTGGGACAACATACTCTGCAACTCACTGTACTCTCTGCCAACCGGGCAGTGTCATCAGCATATAGCTATCTTCACACACGGATATCACCAAGACATAAACCAGTATTATCTATTTTGGCATCACGCATGCATGCATCCATCATGCATGCATGCATCCAGCCATGGTGACATTACACAATCTTGTCTAACTCCTGCACCAATAGAAAACCATTTCGATAAAACACCATTCACTTGTTACTACCAGCATACATGATTTTTACACTATTAAGTAGATTCCCAGTAACACCATATTCATTCAATATCTTCCACAAAAGTGTCCTATTTACTCGGTCATAAGATTTATCTAAATCTACGAAGGCAGCAGAAACTTTCTTATCAACAGCCAGATACTTTTCAATCATCATATGTAATGCACAGATTTTGTCATTGCAGCCTTTACCAGGCATAAAACCACTCTGAACGTCCCTCACTTTCTCTGATGTAAGACCATGTACTTTTTCAATAACGATCTTACGAAACACTTTCCTTGGCACACTCAGTAGGCTAATACTATGATAGTTCTTGCAGTCAGTCTGATCACCTTTTCCGTTATACAAGGGAACAATGATAGCATCCTTCCAATCCCGAAGGACCATTCCTAACTCCCAGCACAACTGGCAGATTTCAGTTAACCAGTCAATTACAGAGTCACCACTATATTTCAACATCTCAGCAGTTATGCCATCAACTCCGGGAGCCTTACCATTCTGAAGAAATTTTAGTGCTTTATCCACCTTTTCTTTTGAGATCCCTCCTGTGCATTATCCTTCATTTTCCCTGAGCATTATCCTTCACTGTGACATCCTCTGCTTCTGCCTCAGAATCACCTTTGCTTTCTTGATCTAATATTCACCCCATCTTTCACTAAAGTCAGTGGGCTCCCATATCATTTCCCCTATTCTATTCTTCACACAACTTAGTTTTATTTCCCCTATTTTTCCTGAGTCTCGTGTACTTCCAGAAAGCCTTCCTATCTTTCCAAAAAGCTAGTTCATGGCTTTCCACCTTCTCCTTCCTATCTTTTGCTCTACTCTGGCAAATCAGCCTAGCTGCTTCATGCTTCTTACAGTGATATTCATCCACAGGAGCTCTACCTTGATTTCTTCATGCATGTTTCATAAATCATGTTAGCAACTCATTTATTCTGTGCACATCAAAAATTGGGTTAGTTTTTCATCTTACCAGGTAAATTTTCCCTGAGCATTTTACCCTTCATATTTTGAATCAATGATATAATTCTTTAAAGCTACTCCATGTTTTTTTAAAAAAGTTGAGCAATGCACATTTATGATGAATATATCTTTACAATAGCAACTTGTTTTTGTGTGAATTTATTAATTTTGTATTTTTTTTAAATGGAAGGTGAAAAATGTTGTGCCATATTTTGTATGATTATTTTTATATTTGAAAAGTTAAAGGCAATTTCTTTGAAAATGATCATTGTTTTTCTAGGTTAGTGGAATGGCTTGATGAGAACAACACTGGTACCTTTCGACAAGCCCAAGTTAGCTTTTCCTCTCGTATTCCTAATGCCATTCCCCTGGGTGATGCTGCTACTATGTCTCATCACATGTACCTGTACTCCCCTCATGCTGGGCTAGATCTTCGTATGGCTCTTCAGTATTTGTATTCAAATCAGAGGATAATTGAGCCCCAGGAAGAAGCCTCTTGTGAAGATAAAAATGTTGCACCTGATATCAGACAGCCAACTGTGACATCACAACCAAAATGTTCTGTCCAGTGTGCACATACTTCTCCCACGCCTACAGTCTGTATGATATCTAAACATAGCAATGGAAGTTTGAACTTGTGGCATTTGACTTTTGTTGAAGACTCCCAGTATACTCACGTATGAAATACCAAATTCCTTTTGTACATTCACATCAATTTTTGTTGTGCTTTAGAATGTTTTTAAGTGATAGTTTGACATTTTTTTGATAATATAATCAGGGATCGCATTCGTCCTAAAATTCCTAAAATTCCTAATATTTTGTGACCCTCCTTAAATTCCTAAAATTAGACCTAAAATTTGCTATTCATCCTAAAATTTTCGTAAGCTTATTTTTATTAAAAACCCAACCGTTATTAACGCCAATAAATTTACCATTACGGTAAGGTAAAAAGACCTGTTATTGTAGAAACACAGCCTATATGCTGTGCTGCTGAAGGGAGGGAAAAATGACGCCATCGAGATGCACTTGCTTCGGGGCGGGCATTCCATTTTTTTGCCTTCGAACAGTTTTCGAGAGTAACAAGAGATCTAAGGGAAAAGGGGAGGGGTCATTTTCACCCCTGGTTTGCGCTTTGCAGACGAACTCCGTGGCACGCAGAAGATCGTACTTTATTTTTGTACATGCCTTGTGGAACCTCCTCTTTCTGCTGATGTTTTGTTATTGTAAACCGCAGGTGGGTGGAAGCAAAGAGGAAACATGTGGTCTTCTTCCGTAACCTCCGGTAATGACGATGTGATGGTAGCTGAGTTATCTTGGCAGGCAGTAGAGCACGTGATCATTGACCTTCGATCATGCGCCGGCGACAGCGACCTTCGATGCGCAATATATCTCGGCTCCGACTCGCTTTGACTGAACTTGCGTGAGATGCGTATGATAGTTTCTGGTTTTACGTCTTTTATGGTGTTCTCTGTGCAGGTTCAGTTCTCTATACTCGGGGCAAACTTAACCTGTCATTGGAAGGAAGGCTACAGAGTGTATACTTCCACTGCATAAAATAGTTCCGGTCTAAAAGCTCGTACTCCAGCTTCAACTGGCACTTAGAAATGACACAGATGTTCAATACGTTGTGTGTGTGTGCATTTAAAAAATTCAGATCTCAGTTTCAGCGGCATTTCTAAAAAATACAGATATTCGTGCTTTGGTGACGTCACTGATGGTTCTCTGTCACAGCATTCTTGTTTGGGTCAGAGTTAAGCTGTCAACCCAGGGGATATTTATTGCTGTGGGGGTGGGGGGTCATTAGTGGAAGGATGAGGGTGAAAAAAGTGTTTCCGAGAGCATTTCGCGTTTCTCCTTGATTGTTGTTTTAAAACACTCTTCTGTCTTTTCGGTTTTTTCGAATGGCATCTGCCGGTCACTCGAGTGTATTTCAGCCGCATAAACGTGGGAAATCACTACGAAGCTCTGCTAAGGTGATCGTTATGAATGTTTTCACTAAATTGATGGAAAAACATTCGCCGAATAAATCAAATGAATTAACAGTTCTTACGGCAGAACTCACTGGCGTTTCAAGTCGCACCATTGCGAGAATGAAGGTTGAATTTAGTACTGAAGTAACCTCAGATCCATTGGCAATTTATTTCTTCAAATTAAAATACAATTCTCGCTTGGCTTACATAGAACGTTTTCTCGAAATTAGTTTGGAGTTCCCAATTCAGTTCTCAATATAGGCCAAGAAACGGCCATCTTTTCCTTTTGAACTTTTGTGCGCAGTTGCCTTAAACGCGCATGAACCGGCATGAAAATTCAGACAAATGAAAGAGTTCCTTCCCCAGCCACACATAATTCGGAAACTTGGAAAACTGCCACACATTCAAAGTGTTCCTCGGAGGAACAGCAATTTGTGCCCGGCCCATCAATGAAAAACATGTGGCAATTTTCCAATGTGTGGCAATTTTCCAAGTTGCTGAAAGATGTGTGGCAGTTTACAGTGAACCCTAAAATATCATTTACCACAGAGATGGGCTCTTCTTGTCCAGTACTTATGGCAACACGGGGTAGTTAAAAATGCATACACATTTAACGGATGTCTGTTATAAAAAAAATCTAATCAAGGCAAAATTTTTGAAAGAACGAAATTTTACGCATAACTGATGACATGTTAAAATTACTTTTAATTAAATCCCGCAGTTGGTAATCTTCAAGCAATAAGTATAAATATATGAAATATATAAAAAAAATGGAAAAATATGTGAAAACAAAATTAGTCCACTTAAGACTGCTTCCCGTGTTTAGCAAAGATAATTTCATTTTAAAAGTAAGAAAGAAAGAAACGTTACACGTTCTGTAACATCTCCAAAAAAAAAAAAAAAAAAAAAAGATAAGAGAGGGAGAAATAAACTGCTTGTCTACCGGTCTGCAAAGCGCGCGGCGGTGGGGAGGGGGTTAAAATAGAGGGGTTTGGTAAGGGATCACGGTGACAGACAGCCAGCCCTGAGGGCTTGTGGGAGAAGTTTTCCGAGTGAAGGTTAATTACACACCATTAGTGCGGAGTAATACTGGGAGTGAAAAGGTCACCGTAGCTTTGGCCCCATTGCCAGGATAGCTTTGCCCCGAGTATAGTGGTGACCTGCTTTTTTTTTTTTTTTTCATATCTTCTGACATCATCGCAGCCAAATTTCGGGAAGTTGTCTGGTTTTGCAATATTGGAACGTGTTTTTGTACTTCCCTTTCATTTTCTGGTTAGTAATACAAGTGTTTAAGATGCCTAAATCCAAAACGAAATTTCAAGATGCGTGGCTCGCCAAAGAATTGGACGGAGTGAAGTTGAAAGAATGGTGTTCTGCAACTGAAACAATATTTTCTGCTAAGTGTATATTGTGTTCAGAAATTTTCAATATTTCTAATAGTGGCTTTTCACAAGTAAAAGCGCATCATAAAGAAAAAAAGTTCCCATAACAAGAAATTCCCATAACAATAAATTTGTTAAATAGTGTTCGTGATTCACATAAATTTTATAAAGAGTATGTTGATAAGCTGAAGGAAGAACAATCAAAAAAGGTAAAAGAAAGGAAGCAGAAAGAGAGGGAAAATAAGGAAAAGCAGCTAGAGAAAAAAAGAAAAGCTGAGTTTGATGACAAAATAAAAGAAAATGATGCAGAAATAAATAGGCTTAAAAAAGATAAAGAAGCCTCCCTAGCAGTAATTCAAGAGGGAACAGAAAGAATGCGAAAAGCTGTTGAAAAACAAAATACTGTTGAAATAGCAGTTGCCTCTAACTTGATCATACAAGGTTCAGCTGAAATCATCATCATCATCATCATTGTCAACCATTATCAATCCACTGCTGGACGAAGGTCTCCCCAAGTTTCCTCCACAACGGTCTGTCTTGTGCCAGTCTCCTCCATGTCACTCCCGCATACTTTCGAATTTCATCCACCCATCTTCCATGTGGTCTTCTTCTGGGTCTTTTCCTGTCCCTTGGAATCCAATCTAAAATTTCGGCTGTCCATCGATGGTCTGTTCTTCTGGCAGTATGTCCAGCCCATTGCCATTTCAGGGATTTAACTCTGATCATGATGTCTTCCACTCTTGTCATTTTTCGGATCCACGTGTTCCTCTTCTTATCTCTCCTGGTTACACCAAGCATGCACCTCTCCATGCTTCTTTGAGTTGTCTGCAGCCTTTGTATGTCTCTTTTAGTTAAGGTCCACGTCTCTGCACCATACGTAAGCACTGGAAGGATGCATTGATCAAACACTTTTCTTTTAAGACATAATGGCATATTGCTCTTGAAAATTATGCTGTTTCTTCCAAAAGCTCTCCAGGCAAGTTTTGTACGCCGATTAATTTCTTCATCAATGTGACCCTCACTTGATATCTGCTGTCCAAGATAAATGTATGTGTCTGTTATCTCCAGCTTTTCTCCATCAATCGATAAATCTTCATTTCTTGTAAAAGCATTGAACATCACTTTTGTCTTCTGAAAGTTCATTTTTAATCCCACTTCTTTACTCTTGCCAGCAAGTTCCTGGATCATACTCTGCAGCTCTGATGGGGTAGTTGCAAAAATGACTACGTCATCAGCAAAACGAAGGTGGGTTAGATAATCTCCATTAATCTTTATCCCTTTGTTTTCCCAGCTCAGCGACTGAAAAACACCCTCCAATGTGGCATTAAAGAGCTTCGGAGATATGGTGTCACCTTGTCTCACTCCCTTTCCAATTTTTACGTGTGTTGTATTTTCAAACAGCCTAATCTTTGCACTTGCATTTTCATAGATGTTATTAATAATATTAATGTATGCATCTTCAATACCGCAGGTTTTCAGAGCCATTGTAACTGCTGATGGTTTCACCGAATCAAAGGCTTTTTCATAATCGATAAAAGCCATGCACAATGGAAGTTCATATTCCCTTGCTCTTTCAATTAGTTCTCTCAGCACGTGGATATGATCTATTGTGCTGTAGCCACTCCTGAATCCAGCTTGTTCTCTCGGTTGAGCCATGTCCAGTGTTACCTTCAAGCGGTGTGAAAGAACTTTAGTGAAGATTTTATAAACTACTGATAGGAGGCTGATAGGTCTGTAGTTTCCAAGATCCTCAATGTCACCTTTCTTATGTAGCAGGATCATTGTAGCGGTGTTCCAATCCTCAGGAATCTTTCCTTCATTAAGGCATCGAGTGAAAATTTGGGCGAGTACTGTTTCGATTTCTCCACTTGCTTCTTGTATGATGTCTACAGTAATTCCATCTTCTGCTGGAGCTTTTCCCCGCTTCATGTTCTTGATTGCATGTGCAACTTCTGCTGGAAGGACTGGAGGAACTCTGGTACTGGTATCTTTCATGATGTCTGGAGTGCATGTATCATCCCTTTCATATAATTTGGAGTAGAAATCTTTCACTCTTGTCAAAATTTCGCCTCTATTTCTTGTTACAGAACCATCTTCTTTTCTCAGTGCCATAATCTGTTTTCTTCCCTTACTGAGATGTCCCTTTGCTATCTTTAGGCTTTGGTTGTTTTCAATTGCTTTCCTCACTAGTTCACAGTTGAATTTTCTTACGTCTTCAGTGATACTTTTTCTTACTGTCTTGCATAGCTCTATATATTCCACTTTGGAAGTCACATCTTCTTTAGTTGTAGTACATCTTCTTTAGTTGTAGTCATCTCTCTTCTTTTTTGCATCAACATTTTCGTTTTTCCTGATAATTTGTTTACATGCAACTTGTTCTTAGACCCAGCTAATTTTGTTGCTGTTTCCATAAGAGCTTTGGTTACTTTTCTGTTAACTTCAGAGATGTCCACTTCTTCCGATGTTAGGCCTTCTAAAGCAGAGAACCTGTTCTTCAGTTCCAACTTGAAGGTATTATGGTGTTTTTTAAGGTTGGTTATGTCAATAGATTTTGTTTGTCTTATGAGCTTGCCACGTTCAAGTTTAGTGTTGAGGTGCATCTTACATCTCACCAATCTATGGTCACTACCTGTGTTGAACTTGTTTAGCACACTGCAGTCTTCTATGACGAATTTTTTGTTACACATAATAAAATCAATTTCACTTGTCGTCCCATTTGGATGTCTCCATGTCCATTTCCTGTGTGGCTTTTTCTTGAAGAAGGAGTTCAAGATGAAAAACCCTTCTGCCTCTGCAAACTCAACGAGAGTATTTCCACGCTGGTTTCTGTTGCCGTGACCGAATTTACCTACTGAAGTTTCATTCTGTTGCCGTTGCCCTATTTTTGCATTGAAATCTCCCATAATTATTTTCAAGTGCTGCTTACCTTTATTATTTAGATGACAAATTTCCTCATAAAATTCTTCAATTTCTTCTTCAGGATGACTTGTGGTGGGTGCATAAGTTTGAATAATCTGAGCCTGGTATCTTTTTGAGAGTTGGATAACAAGTCGTGCAGCTCTGTCAGAGGAACTTTCAACTTCTACCACTTTATCCTTCAGTTTCTTGTTTATTATAAATCCAACACCACTAGTTCTGCCAGTATCTGTCCCACGATAGTAGAAGAGATGTCCACTTTTCAGTTCGATGAGATCTTCTCCTTTTCTCCTTACCTCACTTAGCCCCACGATGTCCCACTTGATCCTTTGTAGTTCCTCTTCCAATTCAAGAAGCCTTGAATCAGAAGATTGGGAGCGTCCATTGTACGTAGCCAAGGTCAGCATCAGATGGCAGCCTAGTCCGGTCCTCCGGGGATTCTTAGCACCCTCTGCCTTCATGTCGCACTGGCCGCTGCCTTGGCCAGGTACATTCCAGCTGCCGGAGACTGAGGGCCAAGATTTAAGTTGTGGAATCATTTTGGAGGGGTTTGGCCATAACTCACCACGCTGGCCAAGCGGGTTGGTGAGTGTGGGATAGAATTTCCTCTAATCCCGATGGTATAGTTATACCGCTATTGGCGGTCGTCAGAGCCCCTTTAGTGGGAACAGGATGCACCACGAGAAGGCGGGGTTGACATTTGTCAAGGAGAGGCTGTGATGTTACGCATCACCTGACCTTACATCCCTCAGCTGAAATAAAGAAAACAAAGTAAATTAGTTGTGGTGGAAGCAGAAAAAGATAGGCGTATCAGGAAAAGGTTAAAACAATAATATGAAAAAAGTAATTCAGTGAACAATTGTACATAGTTCTTGGTTTTCAATTACCTTTTTAGGATATTATAATTTAATGTGAAACCTGAAAACTTTCTGTGAAAATCGTGAATTGCTTCTGGTTAAACAGCATATTAATGTTCAAAGTGAAACTTGAATGTGGTAAATATACTTGAATATGATAATAACACGTGAAAAGATAAGAACTGAACATTAGAAGTAAATCATACTTAAACTTTAGACATTAGACATTATGCAAAAAATTTGGGTGTGAACTTCGACCATATATACTAATGGACTGCGCATTGGCAATAGCTGCATCAAAGCCGCCATGGCTCAAACATTGGGCACGTCATCATCAGACTCCAAATTTCGTGTAAAAATGCTGTTATGATTACTAATTTACATTGCAGAACTTCAGTGTTTTCGGTGTATTATGTGAATGCGCCTCATATATAATGAAAACTCTTCAGGTAAGTTTACTTATGAGCTATATACATGCATGAACGGGTTGTTTACATTTTGTGATTTATAATGTGATGAACATTTGCGAAGAATTTGGAACCTGCATTCCATTTTTTTTTCTTAAGTTACTATATTTTTATATCAATAGCTGCAAGTTTCTGGTTAAGTAATTGAACTTTATTGACTTAGGTATTTAATTCGTTTCTTACCCATGAAAAATCATAGAACTTTCTTTACTATATCGGTCAGAGCAACCATAAGCACAGCAGGTGTAACCCATCTTTTTGACTGTTGTCATGTGATTTTATGTTGGAGCCAGAAATTTTGATGTCATGCGCAGTCTATCAGTATATATGGTTGAAGGGTGTGAAGCAAACTCTTTACAATGTATACAAAGTTGTTTTACTAGATGTATACAAATATACATCTAGTTTTTATTGAAATACACTCCTAAAATTTTCCTAAAATTTTTCTAAAAATTCCTAAAATTCCTAAAATTCCAACCTAAAATTTTCCAGAAGCATGCTATGATCCCTGTATAATTGATGTGCAAACACTATGCATTTCTTTTTGGTCAGATTCATACCTATTAGGTCAATTTCTATTTTACAATTAGATTTTTGGAAGTAACCTTAAATAGTATTATTGTTGAAATGTGGCCTTTTAAATCTATATCAGTAAGTTTTTATTGTATAGCTAAAATGTTGGCTGTACTTATAATAACAAACACTGTAGGAAGCAGCATTTTTGAAATGTAGCATAGGTATTTACAATGTCTAGGAATTACACAGTTCTTATAGTTCTTGTCCATCTTTTTTTTCTTCAGGATTATGATATAATATCAGCCTTTTTGTGTGCTACATGTACTGAAAGGTTGATGTTTTTGTTTTCAAAACTGTGTAACAGTGATATCTTTTATAAAAATTATTCCTTCCTTCCTGATACGTATATATACAGGGTGCCCAGTAAAGTCCTTTCTCAGCCCCATAACTTTTGAACGCCAACAGCTATAGCCATAAAAATGGTGTCTAGGTATAGTAAAGTGTGTATGCGTTATGCGATGAGACCGCTTACAGCGCCTCCTAGCGGCAAAGTCAGGAGTTAGCGTGCCGATCTCGAAAACTATACGAGATACGGGAAAATAGTCAATTACAAAGCTGTAGAGCAGCATCGATTTAGTACGAAAAGACACCTTGTGCACATGAATGCTAAGAATAGAACACGTACAATGCTTGTTAGTTCGTTCGCGATGTCGAACACTGTTAAGTCAAGAAACGCGACAGAAAGGAGCAATTAGTTGTCACTAGGCACATTTACCGTCGGTGCTCAATGTGCTCTTCGTCAGCCACAATACACATTTGGACTCTAGATTGAATCTCACGCTACACATTTTGCAGCACGTTAGGTGACATGCTGGAACAAACATCAGTTGTACGGCACTGAAGGTCCTACAACGTTGTCGGAGGGTCTGATACACCTGCTCATTGAGGTAGCCCCCACAGGAAGAAGTCCAATGGGATGAGGTCCGGTGAGCGTGCAGGCCACTCTACGCAACCACCATAGCCGATGATTTGTTGCTCGAATGTCTCAACCAGGTACCTTCTTACGTTTCCTGGCTGGTGCGGAGGGGCGCCGTCATGTTGCAACTAAACATTCCGCAGTTCAGTCAGGCTAGTTATTTGCGGAAGGCGATATGATCTCCTTTCTGACTTATTTCGTGACGTAACAGTGTTCGACATCGCAAACAAACAAATGAGCGTTGTACGCGTTCTATTCTTAGCATTCATATGCACAAGGTGTCTTTTCGTACTAAATCGATGCTGCTCTACAACTTTCTAATTGACTATTTTCCCATATAGTTTTAGAGATCGGCACGTTAACTCCTGACTTTGCCGCTAAGAGGCGCGCTGTAAGCGGTCTCGTCGAGTAACGCATAGCCACTGTACTATACCTAGACACCGTTTTTATGGATATAGCTGTCGGAGTTTCGAAAGTTACGGGGCTGAGAAAGGACTTTACTGGGCACCCTGCATATATATATATCTTCATCATCATCATCATTGTCAACCATTATCAATCCACTGCTGGACGAAGGTCTCCCCAAGTTTCCTCCACAACAGTCTGTCTTGTGCCAGTCTCCTCCATGTCACCCCTGCATACTTTCGAATTTCATCCACCCATCTCCCATGTGGTCTTCTTCTGGGTCTTTTCCTGTCCCTTGGAATCCAATTTAAAATTTCGGCTGTCCATCGATGATCTGTCCTTCTGGCAGTATATCCAGCCCATTGCCATTTCAGGGATTTAACTCTGATCATGATGTCTTCCACTCTTGTCATTTTTCGGATCCACGAGTTCCTCTTCTTATCTCTCCTGGTTACACCAAGTATGCACCTCTCCATGTTGCTTTGAGTTGTCTGCAGCCTTTGTATGTCTCTTTTAGTTAAGGTCCACGTCTCTGCACCATACATAAGCACTGGAAGGATGCATTGATCAAACACTTTTCTTTTAAGACATAATGGCATATTGCTCTTGAAAATTATGCTGTTTCTTCCAAAAGCTCTCTACGCAAGTTTTGTACGCTAATTAATTTCTTCATCAATGTGACCCTCACTTGATATCTGCTGTCCAAGATCAACGTACGTGTCTGTTATCTCCAGCTTTTCTCCATCAATCAATAAATTTTCATTTCTTGTAAAAGCATTGAACATCACTTTTGTCTTCTGAAAGTTAATTTTTAATCCCACTTCTTTACTCTTGTCAGCCAGTTTCTGGATCATACTCTACAGCTCTGATGGGGTAGTTGCAAAAATGACTACGTCATCAGCAAAACGAAGGTGGGTTAGATAATCTCCATTTATCTTTATCCCTTTGTTTTCCCAGCTCAGCGACTGAAAAACACCCTCCAATGTGGCATTAAAGAGCTTCGGAGATATGGTGTCACCTTGTCTCACTCCCTTTCCAATTTTTATGTGTGTTGTGTTTTCAAACAGCCGAATCTTTGCACTTGCATTTTCATAGATGTTATTAATAATATTAATGTATGCATCTTCAATACCGCAGGTTTTCAGAGCCATTGTAACTGCTGATGGTTTCACCGAATCAAAAGCTTTTTCATAATCGATAAAAGCCATGCACAATGGAAGTTCATATTCCCTCGCTCTTTCAATTAGTTCTCTCAGTACGTGGATATGATCTATTGTGCTGTAGCCACTCCTGAATCCAGCTTGTTCTCTCGGTTGAGCCATGTCCAGTGTTACCTTCAAGCGGTGTGAAATAACTTTAGTGAAGATTTTATAAATCACTGATAGGAGGCTGATAGGTCTGTAGTTTCCGAGATCCTCAATGTCACCTTTCTTATGTAGCAGGATCATTGTAGCGGTGTTCCAATCCTCAGGAATCTTTCCTTCATTAAGGCATCGAGTGAAAATTTGGGCGAGTACTGTTTCGATTTCTCCACTTGCTTCTTGTATGATGTCTACAGTAATTCCATCTTTTCCTGGAGCTTTTCCCCACTTCATGTTCTTGATTGCATGTGCAACTTCTGCTGGAAGGACTGGAGGAACTCTGGTACTGGTATCTTTCATGATGTCTGGAGTGCATGTTTCATCCCTTTCATATAATTTGGAGTAGAAATCTTTCACTCTTGTCAAAATTTCGCCTCTATTTCTTGTTACAGATCCATCTTCTTTTCTCAGTGCCATAATCTGTTTTCTTCCCTTACTGAGATGTCCCTTTGCTATCTTTAGGCTTTGGTTGTTTTCAATTGCTTTCCTCACTAGTTCACAGTTGAATTTTCTTACGTCTTCAGTGATACTTTTTCTTACTATTTTGCATAGCTCTATATATTCCACTTTGGAAATCACATCTTCTTTAGTTGTCCTCAGTCTCTTCTTTTTTGCATCAACATTTTCGTTTTTCCTGATAATTTGTTTACATGCAACTTGTTCTTACACCCAGCTAATTTTGTTGCTGTTTCCATAAGAGCTTTGGTTACTTTTCTATTAACTTCAGAGATGTCCACTTCTTCCGATGTTAGGCCTTCTAAAGCAGAGAACCTGTTCTTCAGTTCCAACTTGAAGGTATTATGGTGTTTTTTAAGGTTGGTTATGTCAATAGATTTTGTTTGTCTTATGAGCTTGCCACGTTCAAGTTTAGTGTTGAGGTGCATCTTACATCTCACCAATCTATGGTCACTACCTGTGTTGAACTTGTTTAGCACACTGCAGTCTTCCATGATGAATTTTTTGTTACACATAATAAAATCAATTTCACTTGTCGTCCCATTTGGATGTCTCCATGTCCATTTCCTGTGTGGCTTTTTCTTGAAGAAGGAGTTCAAGATGAAAAACCCTTCTGCCTCTGCAAACTCAACGAGAGTATTTCCACGCTGGTTTCTGTTGCCGTGACCGAATTTACCTACTGAAGTTTCATTCTGTTGCCGTTGCCCTATTTTTGCATTGAAATCTCCCATAATTATTTTCAAGTGCTGCTTACCTTTATTATTTAGATGACGAATTTCCTCATAAAATTCTTCAATTTCTTCTTCAGGATGACTTGTGGTGGGTGCATAAGTTTGAATAATCTGAGCCTGGTATCTTTTCGAGAGTTGGATAACAAGTCGTGCAGCTCTGTCAGAGGAACTTTCAACTTCTACAACTTTATCCTTCAGTTTCTTGTTTATTATAAATCCAACACCACTAGTTCTGCCAGTATCTGTCCCACGATAGTAGAAGAGATGTCCACTTTTCAGTTCAATGAGATCTTCTCCTTTTCTCCTTACCTCACTTAGCCCGACGATGTCCCACTTGATCCTTTGTAGTTCCTCTTCCAATTCAAGAAGCCTTGAATCAGAAGATAGGGAGCGTCCGTTATATGTAGCCAAGGTCAGCATCAGATGGCAGCCTGGTCCGGTCCTCCGGGGATTCTTAGCACCTTCTGCCTTCATGTCGCACTGGCCGCTATATATATATATTTATTTTCTTTTTTTATTGTGGAGCAACAATATAACATTCATCATCGTCAATCATTATCAATCCTTTGTTGTATATAGGAATGTGTCCTCAAGTCTTTTCCACAACTTTGTCTTGAGCCAGTCCTTTTCAAGTCACACCAGCATGCTTTCGAATTTGATCCACCCATCTCCCACGTGATCTTTTTGTGGGTCTTTTCCTGCACTTTGGTATCCTGTCTAGTATTTCAGTTGTCTGAGAATGGTCAGTTCTAGCAGTATGTCCATTTGACGGCCTTTGCCATTTGACGGCCTTGCTTTTATTCTAGCAGTATGTCCATTTGACGGCCATTGCCATTTGACGGCCTTTGCTTTTATCATGATGTCATCAACTCTTGTCATTTCCATAATCCATTGTTTCTTTTCCTATCTTTTCTGATTACACCAAGCATGCATCCCTCCATGCTCATTTCAGTTGTTTGCAGCCTCTGTCTTGTGTAGTTAAGATCCATGTCCCTGATCCATAAGTAAGAACTGGAAGCATGCTTTAATATAAAATTATATAAAGATTTATTTATCAAGTTTTTAATTTAGTTTATAAGCTTATATTTTATGCACCAGAATTTGTAGAGCTACAGAATAAAAATTTTCCCCATTAGTCTGTAACACTTGTGTCATTTAACTAGAAATTTTATGCTTTTGTAGTCTTTGATTCCCTTGCTATTGATTATGCCATAAGGTTATTTTTAATTTACTTTGCTACACATTTTTGTTTTTTGTTTTTGTAAATTCCTGTGTTCATTGCAAAATTCATTTGAATTAGTTTAACATTTGAGTTCAATTTCTTGATTATATGATTTGCTCTCTTTTTTTATTATTGTGAGTAATATTAATCATTAGCATATGCCCCAGATTTGTTTGATTCTAGGTACTTAATATATGTACTATGGAATCTCCTTCTCTGATGCATGGCAGTGAAACCTGGGTACTGCAGAAAAGATACAGAAGCTGTTTACTGGAAAGAGGTGTTTTGTATTTGGTGGGGCGGGGGTGGGGGGGGGGGGGCACACAATAACTGACGAGGTAAGGTTGGCTTTAATGGAACGATTAGACAGACCTTAGAGTTCAATGCAGAGTCAACATTGCCTGCAACCTTGAGAATGGTCACAATATATGTGAGCCAAAATGCGTCGGGAATGTCGATGGGGCGATAATACAGCGGCGCCGTGGTGTCAATCCTTAGTTCTTTTGCATGAGTTTTAATGTGACGACTTCATTTGATTTTATTTCATCTTCTTTCGATTAAGATTTTTAACTTTCATCATCTTTCGATTAAGGTTTTTAACTTCGGTAAGCGTATTTTAGTGTCAATTTTGAAACCTCTTAGCTTTTCTTTGTGTTCGAATTATTCCATTTCGTTTATGCCCTATCAACAGTGTAAATATTTCATATATCTTTCATCACTTTCAAATATCTATCACTTAATTTTCATCCCAACGATTTTATGAAAGACGACGGAACTTAGCATGTACCGATGTTCCTGTACACAATAGGCCTAACCGCATAAGCCTAACCTTGTTTTGTGAAAGACAAAGAACCGGAAGAACTGAATTTTGTACTGACAAGATGAAGGAAGACGAAGTAGATTTGAAGTGCTAAGCATCAACATGCTTAGTATGTAATTTTTAACTATAGAGGTCAATTGACACTTAAATAATTTTCGCCGTTGGTCGTTACATATCGGCCAGTCGAACTTTCATAGAAACTAACGTGCGAAACAGAAACATTAAGAAATATCAAACAATTATTTCATATACTATATCCTTTAAAATCTTGTGAAAATACTTAAAAGGAAGGATATAGTCTTTCATCACAACTTATAATGCTTCAATTGCCTTGTACTTTAAACCAGGTGGTCCATTCTTCTATGTATAATTCTTTTTAATATACAGGGTAATTGTTGTTATATTTTTCTTTGTATAATCTGCAAATCGGGAAATTTGTTAGACCTGACAGTTCCATAATTTGATTCCATAGTATGCAGCTCTGTAGTTAGAACTGCCATTTCTGTAGTTAAACCTGACAATTGCATAGTTAGATTCCATAATACATATATAGTTTCGTAGATGAAACTGCAGGTATTTTAGATTCCATGGTATGCAGTTTCGTGGTTAGATTTCGTAGAATTCAGTTTCGTAGTTAGACCTGACAATTCTGCAGTTAGGTTTCGTAGTTTGCAGCTCCATAGTTAGATTCCGTAGTATGCAGTTCCATAGTTAGATTCCGCAGTATTCTGTTCCGTAGTTAGACCTGATAGTTTCATAGATTCTTTAGTATGTAGTTTTGTAGATAGAACTGACAGTTCCAGAGTTAGATTCAATAGTACGCAGTTTCGTAGTTAGGCCTGACAGTTCCATACTCAGATTCCGAATAGTATGCAGTTTCGTAGTTAGACCTGACAGTTCTATAGTTAGATTCTATAGCATGCAGTTTCGTAGTTAGACCTATAGCACCCATGAACATGCATGAGGCTGAGCTTTCCACAGCTTGTGATCATCAGTGAGAACAAATAGTATTGTCTTCGTTGTGTTGTATATTTTGGAAAAAGGCTTATAAGTAGAAATAAACTTATTTCCAACTGTTTGGGGACCTCCATCTTTGTATTGCTTCATGTTTTTCTGTTACTAACACATTTATGGCAATTTCCCAAATATACAACTACAGTGTGGATTTTAAAAAAACTGAAGTGCTGCAAAAGCATTGTTTTTTTTTAATTTTTAAGGCAGCATATTATCCACATCAGCATATAATCTGCAGAACCTAAATTTGTAACATTTTTAACAGATAATCCCACAGATTACACAGTGAAAAATACAGTACTTTTCTTGAACTATGTCAATCCATTTGAAGAAAACTTGCACTGAAGGCATTAATTAAAATCTTTTGTTTTTTGTTAATTAATCAAGTTAAAAGGATTTGTATATTAAATGTTTATTATTTATGTCTTCATCTCAAATTTTCTCCAAGTGGATTAACATATAATCCAAGAAAGGTAACAACTACCCTGTATGCTAAGAATAACACAGAGAATGTTGACCACCAGGTTTAAAGTTCAAGATAACAAAGGTATAGAAAGTATGTGATGGAAGAATATATCCTTCTTCTATTAAAGTGATTTTAAAAGACTTTAATAGTTTTTTTAAAGATATGTACAAATAACAGAGCACCAGTGTGTAAAAGGCTTTTAATAGGTAACTTTTAAACAAAGTTTTAATACTTTTTGAAGTTTTTAATGTAATTTTAGTGTGGTATTAACACTGGTGTCATTAAAGTCAGTATGCCAGTTAAGAAGTAAAAATACATATGAAGCTAGAAAAGTTTGCATTATGGATTGTAGATGATTTTGTACATCTCTGAAAAAAAATGATTAAATTAATAGTGAATAAACATTGATCATGTTTACATCTATTTGAAGCTCAGAAAAAATTTTCATTGTGATATGTGCAAGTAGAGATATTGGAATAAATACAATTCATTTATGCCACCTAGCAGAAAGTATGTGGTCACTTTTTTTTTTGTTAGCTTTTCATATTTATCCAGTTGAAAAGGAATCTTTTTCAGTTAGACTCATAGATGCAGTGATACTAGGTATAGTACCAATGGTTTTGTTGTGTTGTGAGAAATATATGAATTACCTCCATCTGAGTTACATGGCAAAACAAATGTTTTCAATCTCAGCACTTCTAACAGTGAAGATAATTGTACCCACAGATGGAAGGAAGATGTATTCAATCTAATCTGTTGTACTAATGAGATAGTTGCACCCATGAATGGATATGCAAATAAAATTTATAAGTGTGCAAATTTTTGGACATGTACACCAAAGCGCCAGAATGTTATGACCAGCACATCGTAATGCAAATCAAAGCAACTGCAGGTAAGCAACAGTGCATTTGAAAGTCATAAAACAGTGTAAATGACATCTGATAATGAACTCTGGTAATCAGTGTTATTCTTTTTCTGCAGATAAGAAAGGCAGTGGACTTAAATGAGGTGAGTTTGACAAAGGCCAAATTGTATAATGGCCAGACGACTAGGTCATAGCATTTCTGAGATGGCAAGGCTTGTGGGGTGCTCACAGTCAGCCATTTTTAGTACCTTCAAAAATTGGTCCAATGAGGGAAGAACCACAAACCACTGACATGATTATGGGCCAACCATGGCTCGTTGATGTTAGACGTGAAGAAAGGCTACCTGATATAATACATAGTACAAGCCAACAGAAGGAATACTGTGGCACAACTCGCCAGCAACTTAAATACTGGTGACGCGAGTAGTGTGTCAGTACATCGAACCATGCTCTAAATGCAGGCTGCTCCAAGTGCTCATGCTAACCTCAGTTCACAGTTAAATGCACCTATAATGGGCCTGTGAGCATCAAAATAGGATCTCGAATGATGAAAAGATGTTTGCCTGGTCTGATGAATCTCGTTTCCTGTTGCACCACGTGGACAGCTGGATATATGTGCATTGTTTACTTGGTGAAGTGTGGGCACCATAATGCACAGTGGGATGGAAACAAGCTGGTGGAGGAAGTGTACTGCTTTGGGCAATTTTCTGCTGGGAAATCCTGGGTCCAGGCATTCATGTGCAAGAAACTATGATGTCTACCACCTACCTAAACATCATCACACACCAGGTACATCATTTCATGGCAGTGGTATTCCCCTCTAGTAGTACCTTCTTTCAGCAGGATGATCATACATGAGATTTATTCGCGGAATTCCGATTTTTTTGTTATCATTTGGTTCATTCTTGAGATCGATGCAGAACTGAAAAGAAAGTAGGGGGGGGTCGTTTTCCATCTGGGGATAGTATTTTGTCTTTCAAAACTTTCAAAAACTGAAGTTCAACGGAGTGACTATTTTCCCCGTAATTGTAATTTCATTTTTCTTTCAATGTTGCCTGTTCTCAATATTGTTATTAAATGTCATTTTATTGCATAAATGTTTGCACTGTGGGCAACGATTTTCAAAAACGGAAGTTAAGACGGTGCGAAGAGTTCCCTGTAGTCTTCAGGCAAAGGTTCTTCCATGGATTTGAAGAATTCCGCCATTTCCGTTATCATTTTGGGCATTCTTGAGATCAATGCACAACTCAACATAAACTTGGGGGTGTGGGTGGGGTGTGGGGGTGTGTGTGTGGGGGGGTTGTTTTTCGGTTTGGCAACTGGATTCCGTCTTACGAAACTTTCAAAAACGGAAGTTAGATACAGTGAAGATTTATCCCATAATCTTTTTTTTTTTTTCTCGCGATGTTCCTTCTGCCCAGTATTGTTCTTAAATATCCTTTTATTTCACAAATACTGCATTTCAACCTAAAAAGGGAGGAAGAAGTTTCCGAAAACGGAAGTTGGTTGGATCGAAGATTTCTCCCAAAATCATATTTTTTTCTTCCTGCGATGTTCTCACTATCCTGTGTTGTTGTTAAGTGTTACTTTTCCCCATAAATGTCTGCACTTAAGCTTGATAAGGGATGGGGAAATTTTCCAAAAACGGAAGTAACAGAGTTTAAAAATTTGTCAGAATTGATGCATGGTGTTCAGAGGTATTCATATTCTGAAGGTCACGCCATTTATCTAAAGTATCGAAAGTTTTGATATCATGCGCTCATGTTCCTCAGTCTGAAAGTTTTTTCAGCATGATGGATAAATTATTGTCATCTGCGGGAATAAAAGAGGAGGAGGAAAGAAAAGTGGTGAAGAAATAAGAAGGAAATTATATCAACAGAAAGAAAAAGTAAGCAAAGGTTGTTGTGCAGCTGCAGAGCCAACAAAAGACAAATATGGACATGGAAATTGCTGAGAAGAAAGCAACACAAGGGGAAAATTAAGCTAATGTTCTAGCAAAAAAAAAAAAAAAAAAAAAAAAAGAGTGAGAGAGATGTGTTTGAAGCAGTGTCTTTTAAAATCACTTTATTTTGTTTTGAATTCAGTAATTTTATATTGTGAATACAGTGAACAATTCCATCTCGCTTGTGGTGCTTTATATTCACACTTTCTTGTCGCATGTTTTGATTTTTTTCGCCCGATTAAAAAGTTCAGCTTTTTTGTTCCTTGGTCAGTCTCATATATGGATGATGTGCCATGCCACACTTCCCAAATTGTTCAAGAATGGGTTGTGGAAAATGAAGACTTCCCTTGTCTCCAAATTCCCCAGAAATTAATCCAAGTCAAACATATGTGGTTTGTGTTGGAACAGCAAATCCAATCTGCAGTGGTTCAACCATGTAACTTAGAAGAGCTAAGGAAACTACTGGTAACATGTTGGCACCAGATACCACAAGACACCTTTGGTACCAGATACCACAAGACACCTTTAGAAATCTTGTAGCATTCATGCCTCGCTGGGTAAGAGCTGTTTTGGTAGCACATGAAGGATCAACATCATATTAGGTTGGTGGTTGTAATGTTTTGGCTCTTTGGTGTATGTACATTAGAAGACATGTTAATTGAAAATAAACATACTTCTTGAGATTTTTCACTGTAACTTTTGTCATGTTAATTATTTGATCTCTTGCTTTTATGTTCCTTTCATAGGTCTTGAATGTTGGGCATACATCTCGTGTTTGCGGCCATAGGTTTCGAATTAATGACATTGCCTGCCATCCTGTTCTTCCTCTGCTATTGACAACTTCACATCATAACCTCCCAGAAAAGCGATCTTCCTCTCAAGCTGTAACTCCTTCTCCCATGAGTAGTCCATGCTGTCCAGTTTTACCTACTGATGGCCTTCAAGGAGGATTTTGTAGTGAGCTTATTTTATGGAAAGTTGATCCTGTTGGGCCATTATCAAAATCTGGAGGAATGACAGAACTTGCAAGGATAAATTCTCCTGAAACAGCAGCTTTTGCTAATGTTGCTTGGATACCAACCCTGCTCCCAAGGTGAAACTTCAATTTACAGTGTTCTCTTATTAAATATTAGTTACTTGCTGTCATCCCTCCCTCCTTCCTTTAGTTTATGTATTCAGTTAATCACATTAATGAAGCTTTGAATCATTATGTGATAATGTAAAAGCAAAGGGTAATGAAATGTTCATAGCTTGGTTCTTGTTTGAGCCTTCATGTGTGTTACAGAACAAACAAAAAAAAAAAAAGTGTAGAAAGAAAACCAGTATTTAGTGTAGTAGGGTAAACTGGTCATATTTGGAATAAAGATAAAACAAAAATGTGATAATTGTATACTTTACCAATGGTCATAATATGAAACGTTAATCTCAGCTTTCTTCAAAAGCTGAAAGATAAACTTAGAACTGAAAATCCATATGGTAAATTATGAGTTGACATTGGAGTATGCGGTCTTCACGTGGTCAAATGGAGCTATGAAAACTGGACTTGAAGCAGTGAAATGGGATATACATCACTTTCTGCGTAACTTGTACTACCTTTTAAAAGATAGTCCTGCTCGCCGTGCAAATTATACTATGATTACTGGATGTAAAGATTTCCCTTTGAAATTTTGCACTGTAAGGTGGTTGGAAAATGTTAATTGTTGGACTAGGGCATTGCTTGTCTATGGTCATATCAAGAAATATGTTCAAGAATCATCGGTTTCCAGCAAACAGCACGTTTCTTGCAGAATTCATGGAAAGTCTACTGTTGAAATGCAAATTGGCTGCATTTAGAACTATAGCTTCAGAATGTGAATCTTTTTTGAGAAGGTTCCAGAGCCCAAAGCCTTTAATTCCTTTCTTACACACTGATTTGCTGGATCTGATGAAAAATTTGATGGCACGAAGCTTGAAGCCTAACAAATTAAGTGAAGCTGATAGTGTCTCAAAACTGTTAACTTTAGATGTATCAAAAAGTGAAAATCTTCCCTCAATTGAGAAAGTTGATATTGGATTTAGTGCTAAAAAGCTTATTAAAAGAAGTGAAGTGCTCAGAAAGGGAAAAATTAGAGTTTAAGCTTGAACTTAGGAAACTTGTGGCCAGTATGATTGAAAAACTTCGTGAGAAAAGCCCACTAAAATTTAAGTTTGTCTGTGGGGTAACTTGTTTGGACCCAAATATTATAGTGCAGCAGCCAAGTCTAGGCAAGAAGAGAGTGGAAATTGTGCTTGAAGTTTTACTTAGTGTAAACAGGATTTCAGATGACTGTGATGAAAAAGCTAATAAACAGTTCGCTTTATTGTGTGTAGAAGCTCAATCTGCTTTAAAGTCTCAGTTTGATGAATTTTTAGACAGTCATGATGATTCCATTGGATTAGACAAATTTTACAGTGCTCTACTTGACAACCAAAAACAATTCGGTGAACTTTGGGATGTAATAAAAATTTGTCTCATTATGTCTCATGGAAATGCTTCAGTGGAAGGTGGATTTTCTGTCAGTAAGTCTCTTCTTGTGGAAAATCTCCTGGAAGAATCCCTGATTTGTCAGAGAACAGTTTTTGATGCCATTAAAAACATGGGAGGAGTAGAACACATTGCCATCAATAGAAGGCTTCTTCTTTCTTGTAAGAGCCGCCAGACGAAGATATCAGGATTATCTTGAGAAAAAAAGTGTTCTTCAAAATGAAGAAGAAAGAAAACTGAAGGAAAAATTGATTATGAAATAAAGGAATTGAAGGAAAAAAGACTGAGTGCGGAAGGAACTAGAGTTGGAAGAAGCAGCATTGCAGGCGAAGGTTTCAGATTGGGAAAAGAAGAAAAGTGGCGTGTAATATAAAAACAGTGACTGTGTTCCTACTGTAATATTTTTATAGTAACTGTTCTGAATATTGTGTATGGGCTTGTTTGAATGTTTCTTCAATAAATGTAAAACCATGAAAAAAAGAGTAAACTTAAAATTAAAAGGGTGTGAGTTGGATGGCTCATGGGGAAGGTAGAGGCCGATATAAAAAAAAATAATAAATCAGTTATTTGGGAAACTTTATACGTCAAATGGAAACACTTTTAAATATAAGTTTCTCAATTATCCAATTCAGTTTTATTTATTATCATGACACATATATTAAAAAACTCAAATAAACCTATTTGTGTTAGGTCAGGGATTTCTTATATATTTGGTCAGGGAAATCAGGTTTGATAATTATGTGGGCACCCTGTATGCTAATTGTAGCTGTTTTTTTTATTAATCTTTTTCTTCTTTGTTTTAAGGAGTTGTGTTGATACAGTTAATTTATGTAATTAAACCAGTGTAAAATATGTGTGAGTCATGTTTTGGATAAAGATAAAAAAGCAGAAAAAAGTAAGAATCATACATACCCTCTACCAGTAGTCATAATATGCTAATTGTAGCTACTCTTTTTTTATTAATCCTTTTCTTCCTTGTTTCAAGGAGTTTTGTTGATACAGTTAATTTATGTAATTAAACCAGTGTAAAATATGTGTGAAAGTTCATTCTATGGGAAACAATGTATGCCAGTTAATCATAGGACAAATTAGTGGAGCTTTAAATGGCTTACAACACACTTACAAAATGCCATTTTTAATGTCATTTCTCCATGAAGTCTCTTGTCAGTTAATACTTTTCATGATCATCTTATTGAATCCTTTGCAAATGTACTTATGGATATTCCAATCATTTATACCATTCTGGTTCTTATAAATGTGGTGCATGCAATCTTTGATTTTCAAACTTTTTGGAGTTCATATGAAATTATGAGGATATTATCAACATTTTGGCTGATGAAGACATAGAAATAAAGTACCATTCTTTGATTTTCAACCTGACTGGAGCAAGATATGAACTGAGTGAAATTTTAAATATTTATGCTGTGAAGACTTAATGATAATTGCATTTTCTGTCACCCACATTTTTGATGATAATCGTGTATGAAATGGTGGTATTAGTGTGCTTTTCGTTAATACCTCACTGTTTAAATTTGAGTTCCCTCTTTTCATGAAACCGCGATTTGGTGCTTCTGCGAGTTTCAATGCTATGATTTCTAAACATTATTAGCCTGCTTTTCTATGGCATGTTTGGTGGATAGCAATTGAAAAGGCGATTTATTTGTTAGATTGGTCATGAAAGGTAGTAGTAATAAGTGTAACGTTGAGAATGTGTTTCGTACCTGGATGCAACAGTGGTTACAGGTCCTGTAAATAAAAGGTAATTATAGATCATTTTTGAATCAAAGATTATACTTATAAAAATGCCAGTAAAGGAAACTATAATGGGACCATGGTTTCAGCTACTAGGGCTCTTGTCAGGCAAGAATGGAACGCATATGCGATTTGATGGCTGACGAGAACCCTAGTGGCTGAAAACATGGTCCCATTATAGTTTCCTTTACTGGCAGTTTTATAAGAATAATCTTTGATTCAAAAACGATCCATGTATAATGAAATGCCATTAGAAATGTTTGCTCTGATTTGTTTTATAAAAGGTAACTATTTTCCGTGCCAAAACACGAGGCAAGGTGAAACGAATGGAATTTTTTTTACTTGTCCTAAATCAAGTTGGCAGCCACTCAGTAGTTATTTAGTTAAGTATGACACTTTTTTTTTTTTTTTTTGGTCTTTTATATATCATCGCATTTTGTCTGAAATAATTGAAATTGAGTATTTTTTTTTCTTTGTCCAAAGTTCTGTAAACTTTGTCATGGGAAGACCAGGCTTAAGTACAGTATCATGTGACACCCAATTTAATATTTTGTGTTCTGTAGAGATAGAGAAAAGAGTTGCAACAGGATCAGAACAGAATTCAGTACGATGATTGAGCAAAAATCCCAATAACTACCGAGAAAATTTGTGTAAAATAATGTATTTGTACTAACCAGCCACTTGTATTACGTAGATTCAATGTGAGATTATGCATTTCCTGAATAAAGTTGATGCAGCTTTCTCAAAATGCACCATCTGGAAGAATGTTCACTTATACTCGTATCTATCCATACATGACATTAATCCGTTTTAGTATAACTGCAGGGAAACAAAAATGATTCTTTGGTAAAATTTTAGTGAAATTACTATACTGCATGGAATGAAAAGCACATATATCTATGAGCATAATTTACAGCAATAGCATCAAAGCTGTCTTTAGCGCCCTCTCTGATTTCATGATTTCAAGAACCTGTCTGCAGAAGTGCACAGCACAATATCTCTTTTAGCCACTATACTTGTGGCAAATATAATTTTTGAGATTATTAGTGGTAATTTTTGTTAAAATAGTCTGAGTTTTCAACCTTATTTAAATTGAGGAACTGTCTCAACTTTTGGTTCAGGTAAATAGTGTTTTTAATTATTACATACCTTATACTTTGATAGATTAAATTTTCAACAAACCAGTTAGTACCTCAGTCTTTGCCATTTCTTGTGTAACTAGGTCTACTGCTGAAATAAATACTTTTTTTTAAAAGTTTTTAATTAAAATTATCATTACCAAAGTAAAAAAAAATTATGGCAAATAAAACTTTTCCTTTATAAGTAATTTTGATGCATCTACTTTGTTAGAGTAGCCCTTAAAATGATCAGACTGCTTTATATGTTTTATGCTTATGCACAAGTACACATACATATGCAGGTATGCTGTCTCTCTCTGCTCCTGGAAAGAAAGAAAGAAAGAAATAAAAAAAAACTTATCTAAGCAAATCATACATACATAAGATTCTTCCACAGACAGATTTGTGGAATTCTGCTTTTTTCAGCTTTATTTGGGTCATTCGTGAGATCAATGTAAAACTGAAGAGAAATTTCAGGGGGGATCAGTAGGTTGGGGTTCGTTTTCGTATGGGGCCGAGGTTTTGTCATGCAAAACTTTCTTTACAGGAAGTTAAATGGAGTGAAGATCTTTCCAGTAATTGTAATTTCTTTTTTCAAGATGTTGCCTCCATCCGATATTATTGTTAAATATCATTTTGCTGCATAAATACTTGTATTTTAGCTTGAAACTATAGACATCAATTTCCCAAAATAGAAGTTAGACAACATGAAAATTTCCCTGTAAACTTTAGGCATAAGATTCTTCTGTGGTTTTGAGGAATTTCACCATTTTTGTTAGCATTTGGATTATTTTTGAGATCAATGCATAACTGAACAGAAATTGTTTGGATATTGGTGGTGGTGGTGGTGCCTGTTTGTGAAGGATAGTCATTTTCCATCTGAGGACAGAATTTCTTCTTTCAAAACTTCTGAAAATGGTATGCAGACCGAGTGAAAATTTTTCCCATAATTGTAATGCTTTTTCTCATGATGTTACTTCTACCCCAAGTATTGTTTTTACATATCATTCTATTCCATAAAAATTTGTATTTCAGCTTGAAAATGGAGGAAAAATTTCCAAAAAGTGGAAGTTGGATAGAGCAAACATTTTTCTCATCATAATTTTTTTCTTGGATGTTCCCTCTATCCTCTTTTGCGAAACAATATTTTCACTTGTGAATGTTTGCATTTCAACTTGATTAGCAAGGAAAAAATACTGAAAGCAGAAGTGAGGAAGTTAGGAAATTTGTAAGAATTGATGCGTAGTGTTCAAAAGAGTATCATATTATCGAAGTTACACCATTTATCTAAAGTAGTGAAAGCTTTGATATTGTGCTTCCATGGTCCTCAGGATGAAAGTTTTTTCAGCATGATGGATGAAATTACTGCCATTAGAGGACACACACACTGCAACAATGAAAAATGGGAAAGGAAAGATGTCAGCAGAAAGAAAAATTTAGCAATGAAGGCTGTGCAGCTGCAGAGTTAACAAAAGAAAAACATGGCTGTGGAACTTTTCTGAGAAGAAAGCAAGGCTTGCTTGCATAAGGAAACTTAAGCTGATGTTTGAGCAAGTAAAGCAATACAAGAAAAAAAAAAAAAGCTGTTTGAAGCAATGTCTTTCCAAAGCATCTTATTTTGTTTTGAATTGTAATTTTATATTGTGCATACAGTGATGTGCTCCAGTTTAACATTTATGTAAATTACAGGGAACAATTCTGTCTTGCTCATGCTGTGTTATATTCCTTCACTTTTTTACTGCATGTTCTGGTTTCACCTGGTTAAAAGGTTCAGCTTTGTTTTTTCTTCCTCAGTCTCTTTTATGACTTTTTTGTGTTTAAAAAAGCTGCTCTGTCAGATTCCTCTCAGTTTATCAAAAAGGCATAACATTGAAACAATGAGTATTGTCAGTCACAGATTTGGATTCAAAATTTGCTGGTGCTCACAGTTCAGTTGCTGATATTATCTAAAATTGCAAACATTTCAGTTTTTCTCATGCTGTAAATCACAAGTGAAATGTTTTTAGGTCATTTTGCTTAGTTAGCAACTTTCAACCTTTTCATTATGTATTTATATATATAATGAGTATTTTTTCTGCTTAATGAAGATGCTAAATATTAATAACTATGTCTGACTGTTAAAGAAATGACTTAAGTAGGAAAATTGTCATAAATTCCACAAAATTTTGATCTGTAAAAATCAGTTCATGCAGTGACTGTTTTACTTTTAAATTATTCCTTCCACTTGCCCGCACATTTTTGAGTTTCTGAAAGTGTGTTGTAATCTTATGATTTATAAAACCATAAAGAGTGATAAAGACTGCATGCAGTTTATTCAGTTCACAAATTTCCAATCAAAATCTCTAAAGTTATACTGAAGAAAAGTCTCTGGAGGCTTATTATTGTTTTTTTTTTTTCCTGGTTTGGAATTTACCAAACTTTGTGGGATGTTAGGAATCAACCCTAAATTTGACTCGTGCCTGACTCCAGGAACAAAGCTTTTCATTGTAAAAATTTGTTGTGTCTCAGTGTATTAGACACATTTTCTGTATAAATGTACTGTTTCATAGTTTTACTCTGTAACACAAGTAATTATAGCAGCTACACATTCTGTAAAAAAATTTGTTCAAGTGTAGTTAGTAGTAACAAGAATAATGCCATCAAATTCTCTGGTGTGATGAACACTCATTTTGACAAAAGTTTCAGACATAATGTATTTACAATGTCTCAGAGTAATTTAAAATGTGTTTAATATAAATATGAGTTGTACTGTTTTGCCACCTAACACGAAAATTGAACACCTGGTGCAGCTAGAAGCATAAAAGATGTGGATGACTTACTTATAAGTGTCTGATGAAAAGAAAAAGAAAATCCAGTCTGACTTCTTTAAGCAGAAAAGTGTACTTAATTCAAGTATACATTTGTGCCATGCAGTAAAAAACTTTTACTAAAAAAAAAAAAAATTGTAAAGCCTCCTCCAGTTTTATCAGTTGTACAGTTAGGTGGCATCACCATTGCAGGTCTTCATCTCGACTCAAATCTTGTGTCATCTCACTTTTAAATTGTTTTCTTTCTTACCATTGCTTAAGCAGTCCCCCCATCTCATCTTTGGCTTCCCCCTGGTCTATTTTCTAGATAGTTCTAGACTTATAACTTCATCCTGCATATCTTTCATTCTTTCCTAGTACATGTTTGTACCAATTCTTGGGTCTTTGTCAAAATTTGTTACTTTAATACTTACACAATGTGTCCTTTTCTTGGAAACCTTTTTGTCAAAGGGTTTTGAGGATAAAAATAAACCTTTCAGGATACTTGAATAATGATATAAGACAGATGTATTGTAATGAAGGAATCTCAATGTAATGGTCAAGGCAACCAACTTGAATTTCAGTTTCACAATAAGAATCACTGTTCATAAAATTTTTGAAAAAAATCTACTTTTGACATTTTGAAACTTCTTACACTGAATGATTTTAGTTTCAGTTCATCTTCTTTTATACTCCCCTCCCTCCACATTTTTAGTAAATAAAATTTTTATAAAATCTGCTTATCTCTATTCAAAATTTCTATTTCACCTGCATGCACCTGTTACCTGCTCAACAAAGTAAATATTTTTACATGTATGTCTTGTATCAAACAACTCAAAAACACACTGATCAATATTCTGTTGAAAAGAAAGTAAGAAATTTCAAACAGGACTCAAGATATTGCTAATGACTCACTCATATTTGAGTCCCCCATCCTGAAAGAGTTAACTGTTGCTCTCGACTTCTTTGTTCTTTATGGTTACGCCATTATGACCCAAACGACAGGTTAGGTATTGGCCTGGAAATTTGGTCACAAGTAAATTTCACCCATATGAAAATCCTGTTAAATGTTTATTAGATTTAAATTCTGATGCATTCTGTTATCCTAAGGTTTGATTTCTTTCTTCATTGCTAACCCTGAGAAATTATGTCAGTCATTTCTATAATGCCCAAGAGCTGTTTATGTGGATCGTAAACTGTACAAAGTACAATAATAAGGTGAAACTTTTGGTTTCAAGACATTATTGGGATGATCAAAAATTGAAATTTTTGATAATTCCAATAATGGATGGTTTGACTTTCATCTATGTGCCTAACTGTTAAAGAAATGTGAAAATTTCTTGGTCTTGGACTGGAGTTGAACCTTCATACCTCCAACTTCCTTTACAGCATGCTATTGTTACACTACCTAGAATACTGAAGTTTCAAGCAAGTGAATCCTGTTATATAGGAATCTGGATGAACTATGATATGTGGTATGTTCCTCTCTGTGACAGTGACTGGAAACTATCTTAGAATCCAGCTCAGATAAAAATGTAGCAAAAAAAAAAAAAAAACTAAAAACATGAAGATAATTATTATTCAGGCTTCCCTCAATTGTAATTTTGTTTCACTGAAATATATGTATTATGTATATTTTAGCTCTCAATTGTGCATAAGGTAAATGACTAGCAAAATAGAAACATCTTACCTGTAACTCGTAAGCAAAATACTATGGAAAGAGATTAATTCTTAGTGTTTTCTAGATCTCTTTTACAGATGGGTGGTAAGAAATTTTAGCTGGATAGTACTTTTAATGAGCCCTTCCCCAATCGAAAAAAAAAAAAAAAAAAAAAAAGGGATGAAGGGTGTTGTTTTGCTCAACATTATTTATTATACTTATTAAACATCTTATCAATGTGGTAGGCATTAATGTAACATAACATGGTAAACATTAAAAAATTATAGTTAAATAATAAAGAAATGAGTCATCATCATCATCATTGTCAACCATTATCAATCCACTGCTGGACGAAGGTCTCCCCAAGTTTCCTCCACAACGGTCTGTCTTGTGCCATTCTCCTCCATGTCACCCCTGCATACTTTCGAATTTCATCCACCCATCTCCCATGTGGTCTTCTTCTGGGTCTTTTCCTGTCCCTTGGAATCCAATCTAAAATTTCGGCTGTCCATCGATGATCTGTCCTTCTGGCAGTATGTCCAGCCTATTGCCATTTCAGGGATTTAACTCTGATCATGATGTCTTCCACTCTTGTCATTTTTCGGATCCATGAGTTCCTCTTCTTATCTCTCCTGGTTACACCAAGCATGCACCTCTCCATGTTGCTTTGAGTTGTCTGCAGCCTTTGTATGTCTCTTTTAGCTAAGGTCCACGTCTCTGCACCGTACGTAAGCACTGGAAGGATGCATTGATCAAACACTTTTCTTTAAGACATAATGGCATATTGCTCTTGAAAATTATGCTGTTTCTTCCAAAAGCTCTCCAGGCAAGTTTTGTACGCCAATTAATTTCTTCACCAATGTGACCCTCACTTGATATCTGCTGTCCAAGATAAACGTACGTGTCTGTTATCTCCAGCTTTTCTCCATCAATCGATAAATCTTCATTTCTTGTAAAAGCATTGAACATCACTTTTGTCTTCTGAAAGTTCATTTTTAATCCCACTTCTTTACTCTTGTCAGCAAGTTCCTGGATCATAGTCTGCAGCTCTGATGGGGTAGTTGCAAAAATGACTACGTCATCAGCAAAACGAAGGTGGGGTAGATAATCTCCATTAATCTTTATCCCCTTGTTTTCCCAGCTCAGCGACTGAAAAACACCCTCCAATGTGGCATTAAAGAGCTTCGGAGATATGGTGTCACCTTGTCTCACTCCCTTTCCAATTTTTACGTGTGTTGTATTTTCAAACAGCCTAATCTTTGCACTTGCATTTTCATAGATGTTATTAATAATATTAATGTATGCATCTTCAATACCGCAGGTTTTCAGAGCCATTGTAACTGCTGATGGTTTCACGGAATCAAAGGCTTTTTCATAATCGATAAAAGCCATGCACAATGGAAGTTCATATTCCCTTGCTCTTTCAATTAGTTCTCTCAGCACGTGGATATGATCTATTGTGCTGTAGCCACTCCTGAATCCAGCTTGTTCTCTCGGTTGAGCCATGTCCAGTGTTACCTTCAAGCGGTGTGAAAGAACTTTAGTGAAGATTTTATAAACTACTGATAGGAGGCTGATAGGTCTGTAGTTTCCGAGATCCTCAATGTCACCTTTCTTATGTAGCAGGATCATTGTTGCGGTGTTCCAACCTCAGGAATCTTTCCTTCATTAAGGCATCGAGTGAAAATTTGGGCGAGTACTGTTTTGATTTCTCCACTTGCTTCTTGTATGATGTCTACAGTAATTCCATCTTCTCCTGGAGCTTTTCCTCGCTTCATGTTCTTGATTGCATGTGCAACTTCTGCTGGAAGGACTGGAGGAACTCTGGTACTGGTATCTTTTATGATGTCTGGAGTGCATATATCATTCCTTTCATATAATTTGGAGTAGAAATCTTTCACTCTTGTCAAAATTTCGCCTCTATTTCTTGTTACAGAACCATCTTCTTTTCTCAGTGCCATAATCTGTTTTCTTCCCTTACTGAGATGTCCCTTTGCTATCTTTAGGCTTTGGTTGTTTTCAATTGCTTTCCTCACTAGTTCACAGTTGAATTTCCTTACGTCTTCAGTGATACTTTTTCTTACTGCCTTGCATAGCTCTATATATTCCACTTTGGAAGTCACATCTTCTTTAGTTGTCCTCATCTCTCTTCTTTTTTGCATCAACATTTTGGTTTTTCCTGATAATTTGTTCACATGCAACTTGTTCTTAGACCCAGCTAATTTTGTTGCTGTTTCCATAAGAGCTTTGGTTACTTTTCTGTTAACTTCAGAGATGTCCACTTCTTCCGATGTTAGGCCTTCTAAAGCAGAGAACCTGTTCTTCAGTTCCAACTTGAAGGTATTATGGTGTTTTTTAAGGTTGGTTATGTCAATAGATTTTGTTTGTCTTATGAGCTTGCCACGTTCAAGTTTAGTGTTGAGGTGCATCTTACATCTCACCAATCTATGGTCACTACCTGTGTTGAACTTGTTTAGCACACTGCAGTCTTCTATGACGAATTTTTTGTTACACATAATAAAATCAATTTCACTTGTCGTCCCATTTGGATGTCTCCATGTCCATTTCCTGTGTGGCTTTTTCTTGAAGAAGGAGTTCAAGATGAAAAACCCTTCTGCCTCTGCAAACTCAACGAGAGTATTTCCACCCTGGTTTCTGTTGCCATGACCGAATTTACCTACTGAAGTTTCATTCTGTTGCCGTTGCCCTATTTTTGCATTGAAATCTCCCATAATTATTTTCAAGTGCTGCTTACCTTTATTATTTAGATGACAAATTTCCTCATAAAATTCTTCAATTTCTTCTTCAGGATGACTTGTGGTGGGTGCATAAGTTTGAATAATCTGAGCCTGGTATCTTTTCGAGAGTTGGATAACAAGTCGTGCAGCTCTGTCAGAGGAACTTTCAACTTCTACCACTTTATCCTTCAGTTTCTTGTTTATTATAAATCCAACACCACTAGTTCTGCCAGTATCTGTCCCACGATAGTAGAAGAGATGTCCACTTTTCAGTTCGATGAGATCTTCTCCTTTTCTCCTTACCTCACTTAGCCCCACGATGTCCCACTTGATCCTTTGTAGTTCCTCTTCCAATTCAAGAAGCCTTGAATCAGAAGATAGGGAGCGTCCATTGTAAGTAGCCAAGGTCAGCATCAGATGGCAGCCTAGTCCGGTCCTCCGGGGATTCTTAGCACCCTCTGCCTTCATGTCGCACTGGTAGCTGCCTTGGCCAGGTACATTCCAGCTGCCGTAGACTGAGGGCCAAGATTTAAGTTGTGGAATCATTTTGGAGGGGTTTGGCCATAACTCACCACGCTGGCCAAGCGGGTTGGTGAGTGTGGGATAGAATTTCCTCTAATCCCGATGGTATAGTTATACCGCTATTGGCGGTCGTCAGAGCCCCTTTAGTGGGAACAGGATGCACCACGAGAAGGCGGGGTTGACATTTGTCAAGGAGAGGCTGTGATGTTACGCATCACCTGACCTTACATGAGTACTTACTAATAAATCAAATTCAACACAGATTTCAGCCAGTTTTCATCAATATTTATTATGTATGTGGGAATAACTTTTCCACTCTTACTAAAATGTGCATTGTGAAAACATTCATTAAAGGAAATTTAGCTGGGTGACAGAGAAAATTAGCAGGGCGGGCTGCCCAGTAAAAAGGTTCTAGGGAGAACACTAAATTCTGTAGTGTTGTGATGCAGACTTCAGGAATGAACTTGGTATTTCTTTGCTAGAAGCTCATGAGAGCATGTTGTGGTGGTTTTGATGTGTTTCACATATGCAGTGAAATATTACATACATACGAGGGATGTTCTGAGAGTTTTGAGACTTCTCAAATTAACAATAACCCGTGATGCCATGTGATTCAAACCTGTTTACCTAACAGCTCATACATCATTGCATATTTGGAGACGTTTACACCGGTATGCGTTGTATCATTCTTTCTTTAGGTCTCGCTGAGTACAGACCTGTTGGCAGTGTCCAACATAGGTTTGAAACATGAAATAAGAGTGAGTATGAATTTTGTGTGCACCCAGGAAAAATGCTGACTGGAACATTTAATCTGATGAAACGGGCCTTCAGAGATTTCGCTATCTCATGTGCTAGTGTTTTCTCGTGGCATAAATGTATTTTTAAGTGGTGATGATAAACTGTAAACTGGGGACTGTCCACCTCAAACAATGACATCAACCACACAATTATTGATGTCATGATGTGGTTGTTTAACAGTCTGCCATTGTTCAGCAGATGCAGATTGGCATGGCACTTGTCTCATGAGACTATTCATGGCACTCTTGGCTATCGGAAAGTCACGGCTAAGTGGGTGCCATGACATTTGTCAGAAAAGCAGCAAAGTCATTGTGTCATGGCCTGTCAGCAGTGAAAAAGCGAGTTGATAAATGATTCTGCTTTCCTGAGTAGGGTAATCGCATTTGATGTGATGCAGTTTCATGATTATGATCCAGAGACAAAATGGGAATCGTTGCAATGGAAGCATTTAGGAAGTCCTTGATCTAAGAAAGCCAAAGTACAACCCAGTGCAGGAAAAATGATATAGCTACTTTTTTTTTTTTTTTAATAAGTTTGATCTGTGACCACTGAATTCCATAAGGACAAACTGCCACTGGTTCCTACTGGAGACATGTTTTGAAGGATAATAAGAAGCCCAAAATAGCCAAATTTTGTGTGCACAGAATGCTTGTTCCATTATGATAATGCTCCAGTACATTACTCTAAAATTGCACAACAAGCAATTGCTTTATTGGGCATGGAAGTGACGTTCCATCCACCTTATTTCTCAGAACTTGCCTCCCGTGATTCCCCCCTCCCTAGGTTAAGAACTGCCTGGGAGCCTGAGCTTAAATAATGCTGTGATAGGTATAATTAACGCTGTGTCGAAGAAAGGCTTTGTTCATTTGATTGAACAGTATAAGAAATTCTAGGACTCTTGCGTTGAAAAGGAAGGATCCTATTTTGAAGAGGAATAGCAGCAAGTAAGCTGCAATAAGCATGATTTAATTATAGCAGTTCGAGTCTCAAAACTTTTGGAACCCTTGTAGATATTATAATTTGTGTTATCTGCCAACAAATCAAAAGGTTGATCAAGGAAAAGACAGATAGGTGTGCATTCTACCATTAACAGTTGATAAAGCAATATGTTAGGGGCAGAAAACCTTGCAATGGACAGAAAGATATCGAAAAAGCTTACCAGCATTATTATTATTATTCTGTAGTCTGTACCACTAACATACGTGAACAGTGCACTAGTTAGTATACGGGTGTGAGATGACATTAACACATACATAGATGTATTTCATTTGAGCAATTGGGTGTGGCAAAGGCAACATTTTGTTTTAGTTATCTGCTATCCAAATAATTTTGTCAGGAAAATTAAAAATCCTTGCTCTTAAGATCATGGTAATGAATTATGTGTTTCCAGTAGTGTACATGTGCTTTTTACTCACTTGTTTGGTTTCCACATTATCATTCAACATCACTGCATTAGTGGTTTTTATTGATTGCTTTTTTTGTTTATTTTATTAACAGCACTATGCTAGGGAGCATATGTAATTCCCCAAGTGCTTGCTTTGTGGCCTCTGATGGGCAGCAATTACGTATATATCAGTCTGTGATAGATGCCAGGACCCTCCTCACAGAGATATTGCTTGCTTCCAGGAGAAAAAGCATGCAGGTAGATGATTCAACTTTTTTGTTGTTTTCATATTTATGAGGTATGTTCGAAGGTGTGATATTAATCAAATACATAGGCTAAAAAACTATTTGGATATCAACCTCTGGTGGGCTGTGAAGAAAACAACCACAGAGAACAAATATTTTATTGTATATGAAACATGCAAGTCTAGGCCACTTCTTGTTAATGCTCTACCAATATAACAAGTTATAAGAAATCAGATGAAATGGAAAGAGCTAGTGTATATATTGTACCACTGCGATATGAAGACGGAACAGAAACAGTGTATGTAGGACTAACCAAGAGATCAATAAGTACCAGAATTAAAGAACACGAAAAAACTAAGGGAAGGAAATCCAGTTACAGCACTAGCCAGGGAGATAATTAACAACACGACAAAACTGGAGTAGCAAAAAGCAAGGTGCATAGCAAGATATACAACCCCAAAGGAATCAGCAATTTAAGGAGTCCATGGAAATAATGACAAGGGCGGATGCATGTAATGAAAACATTTCATATGAGAATCCGCAAGTCTAGAAAACTTCAATAAATTGAAACTCACCTTTTAAGGTTTTTGTCACTTGAGGATTGCTGAGTCGGTACTTATTGGAAAAAATAAGGATAGGCTATGTAATTCGAATGCTCAGAATATACTCGATCATAATTGGAAAGCCTTGATTAAAATAGAACAGAAAAGAAATGAAAAAAGAAATTCCAATGCTAGATATTGAGCAAATCAAAGAACAGAGAGTGCCACAGGCAAACATCGAGAGATACATTGAGAGAGCAAAGGACAGGCGATGATTGCATCACTTACTCTGTGGCTGCAGAGGGGACTAGTTGTTCCGATAAGCCTCCTGAAGATGGCCGAAGCGCAGCAGAAAGTACTCGAGGCAGGCGTGGTCATGGTGGTGAAGCTTACAATGTTGATGGTTAGGAGCATCTGGTTTCCTGTCTGAAGACTGAGTAGGTTTAGAGGAGTATAAAACTGAGCCATAGTATAAATGAATTGAATTCGTGCAATAATATATCTGCAAATAGTGTATATATAAAGGTTTTAATATGAATGTATGTAGAAGTGGTGAATGTGTGAATGTAATGACGTTAAAAGCAATGCAACCAAGAGGATTAGGGTTAGGGTATTTGATGGGTGGAGTGGAAGTTGTATATAATGTGTTTTAGCTTTTTAGTTATATGTTACTAATAAGGAAATTTTGTGTGTATGTGATGAATATGTGTAAGCAATTGTAGTATGTGTGCTCAGAAAAAGATATTATAACAGAAATGACTCCAAAAACTAGCAAAATGTATACGAGAAGACACAGGAATGAAGGATATGACGACCATGAAAGGTCTTCACATGTAATGACAAGTCTGCTTAAAATATACGTGCAACAAATGTGAACAAGAGGAGTAAAAAATCTTAAAGGTGAGTTTAGATTTAATACCATCAGCACATCAACTAAGAACAATTTGAGGAATATGTATGTATCTTTCGAATTATGTCTTTTGTTATTAAGTCTAGAAAAGTTTCATAAAGGACTGCTGATATGTAAAAACAAAATGTATGTGACAGGCTCGTAAAGGTGCGTATGAAATGACATCATGCGCATTGTAAGTCTTTATTTAATTCTACGTATTTGTGTTTAGTTATAACGCACCTTGAAAAAGCTGTCCGAGGACGAGCAAAGCCTTGGTGGAGTAAATTAAAAATAAAATATTTACACTAATAAAAAACGGAGTGTTTGTTGTAATTATATTGGGTTGTCGGAAAAGTCATGACGTATTTTGGCACCCGATGGCGGTTGGGTAGTTTTGGAAGTACTAGAGGGCAGCTCTGTTATCGCTATGACATTTGACAGATGTCAGTTCTAGCTGCAGTCTAAAAGGAATAGTGTACTAGAACGTCAGTGCCAGCAGTAGTTCGCAAAATTCCGTGGTGGGGATTTTAACCTCAACGATGCTCCTCGGTCCGCGAGGCCAACCAAAGTTGAAGACGACCAAATCTTCAACTTTGGTTGATCGAGTCATTACATGACATGAGAGATTGCAGATACATTGCACATCCATCATTCAAGCGTTCACGACCACCTGAAGAAGCTGGGATAAGTAAGCAAGCTTGATGTGTGGGTTCCTCATGAACTCAAAGAAGCTCAATTGACGGCGCGTATAAACATCTGCAATATGCTCATTAAACGGGAGGAAAGCGACCCGTTTTTGAAGCAACTGATAACTGGTGATGAAAAGTGGATTGTATACAACAATGTGCTGCGCAAACGGTCTTGGTCCCGACGTGCTGCTTCGCCTCAAACGACATCCAAAGCAGACATTCGTCAGCGAAAGGTTCTGGTCTCATTGTGGTGGGATTTTTAAAGGTGTCGTGTTTTTCGAGCTCCTACCACGGAACCAAACAATAAATTCGAATGTGTACTGTCAGCAATTGGACAGTTTGGATGAATCCATTGTCCAGAAACGTCCAGAGCTCGTTCATCGTAAAGGTGGTGTGTTCCATCACGACAACGCGAGACCACACACAAGTTTGATCACCCGCCAAAAATTATTGGAGCTTGGGTGGTATGTGTTGCCACACCCAGCATACTCACCTGACATTGCGCCGTCAGACTTCTACTTGTTTCGCTCTCTTCAACAGTCCTTGCGTGGTATAACTTTCAATTCAGATGAGGCTGTAAATCAGCACCTTGTACAGTTTTTCACCACGAAAGACAGGTCCTTCTATGAACGAGGCATTCTGCAGCTCGCTGAAAGATGGCAAAAGGTTATGGAACAAAACGGGCATTATATCATTGATTGATCTTTGTTCTTTCTATCAATAAGTGACCTTTGCAAAACATGGCTAAAATACGTCATGACTTTTCCGACAACCCAATAGTTAATGGTGTATTAATAGAATTCCTTTCTTTTTATTTTGAATTGCCCTGCACATTTTTCTTAGTGTTTTATAGTACCTCTCTGCTATTATTGTGGTTCCTGGTTCCATGAAGTCAGTTAGAAGCACTCCTTTCTGATCCCAGAAAGTGGTAGTCATCAGCTTTTTCTGTGAAACATTTGTTTGCACTTTTTCGGCTTGTTTGGTGAATATGTATGCATCCACTGCTTTGACTGCTGTTTGTGTTTGACCTTCACAAATTGAATCCACCTTTCATCATCCATCACAATATGGTTAAGAAATGCATCCCCAACTTCGCTTTAACAGTGCAAGAATGCCAAAGCTCATCTCCATTCTCTGCATTTTGTTCCCGTCTGGCACAGAACTTATGGTAGCATAGCCTACCTGTAATGATCTGATACAGAATAGTTTGAGAAATTTGGGGAAAATTGCACGCCCACTCTGATGTTATGAAGCGATGTCTTTCACCACTTTTTAGTCAACATTTTGAACAAGTTCATCAGTCACCACGAATCGCTGACCTTTTTCCCTTCATCATGCACATCTGTTTGCCCATCTGTAAATTTTTTACACTACTCCCTCACACATCCTTCACTCATAAAGTTTGGGTCACACACTCAACTCATTCTGTGATCAATTTCTGCAGCACTTTCCCTTTCAATGTGAAAAAAAAAAAAAAAAAAGGATGACAGAGCAAATTTCACAGCTGGCAGGAGCATCGATTGCAGCACACAGTTCTACTCATACATATGACACGGAGAACTAATGCCAGATGGCAAATTGCATAGCATGTGGAGAGGGAAAGCATCACACGATGCTATGGCGCATGCGGAAGCTGGTTGCAGTGATTACATTGTGCAGTACATTGCAATGGAGGCTGAAGTCCGAATAGTTCTTGTAGTAATACAAGATAGTGACATCAAAATGAACAAAGTCTAACTAGATTAGGTCACATTGAACTTACTTACTATTGAGAGAAGTTATGTGTGTGTCACATTCTTTCTGCCATGGATGTGAAAACAAAGTAGAAAAGATGCTTGTAACTTTCTTTCTTTGATTGGTGCAGTGTGACATATTTGTAAATGGTTCCAGCAGTGGCATAACTACCAACCCCCGCAGCCCCCCCCCCCCAGCAGCGTGGGGGAGCAGGTAACCAAGGGGTGCACCGCAGCTTCCAGTTATAGTTTTTTGAAAAATTCGAACACGCACAAAGATAAACAAAAAAATAATTAACCCAAAGGTTCATATTTTCTTTTAAGGTGCATTTAGCTTTGCCTAAATAAATGTCAAGTTTCACTTTTAAAGCACTGGATGTCCTACAGATTGAAGCTATTCGGCACTTTGGCTCCAAGTTGTAATACGATCGCTGTACAATCGCCCTCTCTCTGAGCTACTGAGGAAAAGCGTGAGGCCACATGGGGATTCCCCATGGAGGACGCGAGGAAACAGTCAGTCAACAAGGATTACGTACACGACAGGTGTCAATGTGTACTCATAGCAGCCGCAGATCTGCCATGTACAAGAGGGTGATTTCTTCAAGTGATTTATTTTAGTTTTGTACAAAACAATTACATGTATTGTTAAATCTATTACCGTAATTTTGGTTGTATTATCCGCACCGGCGTATAATCCGCAGACCACAAAATTCACATAAAAAAAAAGTCCTTCGTATAATCCGCAGACTGTGACATTCAGGAAAAAAAAATCGCCGTATAATCCGCACATCATAGATGTTAAACCGGAAGTGGAATTTCTGACAGAAAAGTCGGTCACAAAATGACCCACGAGTCCAAAGGAGTGAGAGGAAAAAAGCGATTTTATTAAATGAAGAAATTCATTTTTAAAGGTTACTGTTTTATATTTTTATCTCTTAACAGATAAAGGGTGTGGCATCCCTAGATCATGCCGATGCAGCTCCAGAGTATTGCATTATACCCTGCCAATGATGAAAGGTTGATACAGAACAAGTCATAGAAATACCGTATGTACTCGCGTATAAGTCGAAAGTTTTTGGAGGAAATCCTGCTTTCAGAGCTGGGGGATCAGCTTATACATGGGCCAATAAAAAACTTCCGTGAATTTTCCCGCATAATTTACTGACGGATTTGTTTACGTTTTAGACCGCTGCTCAGAGGCTTTCCGCATGTTACTGCACGATTGGGTTCTGACCTCAAAACTATCGCGCAGTGACACGATCATATCCTCAGCTCTGTCCACCACTTTAAGTTTAAATTTGGCAGTGTAACTGAAACGTTTCCTTTACAAAGACATCATGAATAGCAATGAAGAAAAATAGCAGCAACCATGTTGGTCAAAACGGCCAAAGACAAACTAAACACAAGGCAGCGCAGGAGAGATCCGAAAGGAGGAATGCATAGGTTCGTGCAGCAGGCACTGTGCATACTTCTTTGGCTTTTTGCCAAAAACAGAGACTGCACAACAGTCAGAGCTGTCCTCAGTGATAACAAAATGACCCCTGCCATCCCTCCCAACAACTTTCCCGATCTTTTGTTACGACATTCCTCCCCCTCCGTACAAACTGCTGAACTGAGGAAAATTCTTCCGAGGGAGTTCCTTTTCCAATTATACCCCTACCCTGCGCAACTACGCTGCAGATTTAAAAAAAATTGGAGGGTATTAATTTTTTTTTTTTTTTTAAATCGGCGTATTATCCGCATTGGTGTATAATCCGCAGAACCTACATTTTAAACTTTTTTAGCAGATAATCCACGGATTATACGACAGAAATTACGGTACTTAAAAGGTAAAACTACAGAGCTCCAGGTACCAGCATTACTTTTCCAGACACTTTCCCTGACCCCTCCTTCGTGTTTGAAATCCTGGGAAAATTTCTGCGCTTAGCAGTGCTGAAGTAAATCTTGTGTGGTGCTAGTTACGATACTGGGTTCCAGGTACTGTTATCTACTTTAAAAAAAAAAAAAAAAAAAAAAAAAAACTTCTTTTGAAGATATTGACCATTTACATAGTAAGAATTAATCACACATCATCATTATCACAGTAAAGATGTGATAATGTATTATTACATTATCACATCTTCACTGTGAGAATGTAATACTTCATGCTGCCAATGTGTGTTATCAAGTTCTTCACAAGGAAAAATGCTGAATGCTTGCCTCAAACTCCATGAAGTCTGAATTTAGTTTTATGTATTACATTGTACAGTGAGCTCTACTAGTTTCTTTTGCATGTTCTGCTTTGTTACTTATTTTTTTAGTTTCAGAAAAATGATCTGCGACCAGAAACCTCAGAATTTCTTGATAAAAATGAACACTTACGGAATGGTTGCTCTGGCTTTTTAAAAATTTTCGCCAACTCATTCACCAAATTCAATTTTTCCCCCGCCAAAGTGTGTTATAATAGTACAAAAAAGTAATCACCAATATTTTTGCCAACACTTTTTTTTTTTTTGGTAAAATTTTTTTTTTCACAAATTGCAGAGAATATGATTGGCAGTGCGACTCTTGCTTACCACATTTTTGATCTCAGAGTTTTTTCCAATGGCTCGGTTGAGATACTGATGTTTAGATGAACATTTCTGTAAAAGGGTTAAAACTATTAGTTGATGATGCTCTAAAAACTTAATTTGTTAAAATCTTTGCAAAAAGCATGTTTTCTTTTCTAATGACATGAAGTGAAAAAAAAAATTCATTTGATCCAAATAGTTGTTTAAAAAGTCTTAAAAATTTCAGTGGGAAAAGTAACCATTTTAAATATCATCATCATCATCATCATTGTCAACCATTATCAATCCACTGCTGGACGAAGGTCTCCCCAAGTTTCCTCCACAACGGTCTGTCTTGTGCCAGTCTCCTCCATGTCACTCCCGCATATTTACGAATTTCATCCACCCATCTCCCATGTGGTCTTTTTCTGGGTCTTTTCCTGTCCCTTGGAATCCAATCTAAAATTTCGGCTGTCCATCTATGGTCTGTCCTTCTGGCAGTATGTCCAGCCCATTGCCATTTCAGGGATTTAACTCTGATCATGATGTCTTCCACTCGTCATTTTTCGGATCCACGAGTTCCTCTTCTTATCTCTCCTGGTTTATACCAAGCATGCACCTCTCCATGCTACTTTGAGTTGTCTGCAGCCTTTGTATGTCTCTTTTAGTTAAGGTCCACGTCTCTGCACCATACGTAAGCACTGGAAGGATGCATTGATCAAACACTTTTCTTTTAAGACATAATGGCATATTGCTCTTGAAAATTATGCTGTTTTTTCCAAAAGCTCTCCAGGCAAGTTTTGTACGCCGATTAATTTCTTCATCAATGTGACCCTCACTTGATATCTGCTGTCCAAGATAAACATACGTATCTGTTATCTCCAGTTGTTCTCCATCAATCGATAAATCTTCATTTCTTGTAAAAGCATTGAACATCACTTTTGTCTTCTGAAAGTTCATTTTTAATCCCACTTCTTTACTCTTGTCAGCAAGTTCCTGGATCATACTCTGCAGCTCTGATGGGGTAGTTGCAAAAATGACTACGTCATCAGCAAAACGAAGGTGGGTTAGATAATCTCCATTAATCTTTATCCCTTTGTTTTCCCAGTTCAGTGATTGAAAGACATTTTCCAATGTGGCATTAAAGAGCTTCGGAGATATGGTGTCACCTTGTCTCACTCCCTTTCCAATTTTTATGTGTGTTGTATTTTCAAACAGCCGAATCTTTGCACTTGCATTTTCATAGATGTTATTAATAATATTAATGTATGCATCTTCAATACCGCAGGATTTCAGAGCCGTGGTAACTGCTGATGGTTTCACCGAATCAAAGGCTTTTTCATAATCGATAAAAGCCATGCACAATGGAAGTTCATATTCCCTCGCTCTTTCAATTAGTTCTCTCAGTACGTGGATATGATCTATTGTGCTGTAGCCACTCCTGAATCCAGCTTGTTCTCTCGGTTGAGCCATGTCCAGTGTTACCTTCAAGCGGTGTGAAAGAACTTTAGTGAAGATTTTATAAACCACTGATAGGAGGCTGATAGGTCTGTAGTTCCTGAGATCCTCAATGTCACCTTTTTTATGTAGCAGGATCATTGTAGCATTGTTCCAATCCTCAGGAATCTTCCCTTCATTAAGGCATCGAGTGAAAATTTGGGCGAGTACTGTTTCAATTTCTCCACTTGCTTCTTGTATGATGTCTATAGTAATTCCATCTTCTCCTGGAGCTTTCCCCCGCTTCATGTTCTTGATTGCATGAGCAACTTCTGCTGGGAGGACTGGAAGAACTCTGGTACCTTTCATGATGTCTGGAGTACATGTATCATCCCTTTCATATAATTTGGAGTAGAAATCTTTCACTCTTGTCAAAATTTCGCCTCTATTTCTTGTTATAGAACCATCTTCTTTTCTCAGAGCCATAATCTGTTTTCTTCCCTTACTGAGATGTCCCTTTGCTATCTTTAGGCTTTGGTTGTTTTCAATTGCTTTCCTCACTAGCTCACAGTTGAATTTCCTTACGTCTTCAGTGATACTTTTTCGTGCTGTCTTGCATAGCTTTATATATTCCACTTTGGAAGTCACATCTTCTTTAGTTGTCCTCATCTCTCTTTCTTTTTTGCATCAACATTTTGGTTTTTCCTGATAATTTGTTTACATGCAACTTGTTCTTAGACCCAGCTAATTTTGTTGCTGTTTCCATAAGAGCTTTGGTTACTTTTCTGTTAACTTCCGAAATATCCACTTCTTCCGATGTTAGGCCTTCTAAAGCAGAGAAAAAATATAAACCTCTTAATATATTTCCAACCTTCATGATGTGTTTCAGATGTTTTTAAGTTCTCTTCCATCTCCTGATGAATTTTGTTGGTTGTTATGTCTAGCAATCAGGGTGGAGACCTCACTTTGTTAGCATCATTAATCTTGCCACTATGCATGGGCTTCACTTTATTGCTGTGCTTTCTGTACTATCCGTCTGTCAGTCATATTTTGTCATGGCTGTGTGTAACTTTTCATTATCCTCAGAGATGAAAAGAAAACTCAAACGATGCCCTTTTCTGGATGCATCTATAAAAGCTGTGTAAGGTTTGCACTTTAAAGATAGGTTCCATGATGTGTATGGCAACTGTAGGTGGTGGTGATGTTCAGTCAAAGTGACTAATAATTTGAAGATTACTCACATGAGCAAGAAACTTACAGTAATAGTCTGAATTAACTTAATGACATGTCAAGTTTTTTAGGTTTCAATTGCTCTTAAAAGAGTAATATCTTCAAAATAATTGTTGTGTTTTCTTCTATTATCATGTGCTATAATTGGTGTATTACTGTTGTGTGTGTGTGTGTGTGTGTGTGTGTGTGTGTGTGTGTGTTTCTGAAGTCTAGTGCTCTGGGATGGTTGATTTAGCTGTTGTTGATGGCTTGAACTAATATGGAAAGGTTTTCTTTGTGGTTAACAGTTGATTATCCACTTTTTTATTGTGTAGTTCATGAAAATAGTTTTTTTTTCTTGAATACCTTGAAGCACCTTTGAGGCTCCATCTTGTGAAGGCATCTTCCGTTCATGTTCTTTGAGAGCTACCGAGTTGTTCATAGAGCTTATTTGGCCTATCATTTGTTTGTATTGTGCTAGCGCCATCTTTTGTTGATCATTTTTATGTCTTCTGTACCACTAAGCTGTTCAGAAATTCAGTGATTAGCTGCTCAAGGCAAGATCATCCGTCAAATCAAAGTTATCAGTTATTACATTTTACTTGCTTTTGATGTATCAAATGTCTCCATTTACATTGATCTTAGCAGACAGCTTTAGTTTCACTGATGTCCACATGCATCTTATGCCAGACCCTTTGTACTTCATATCATTATCTTTTTCTCTTGCAGGCATTCCTGAATCTGGTTCTGTCTTCCTAAATCTCCCATTGTTTTCTGAATCTCCCTTTCTGTGCCTTTCTTCCCTGCTGATTTAGATGAATTAATTCTTTTAGTTAGCACTTCATCACTCGTTCTATCAATGTGGCCAAACCACTTCAAAATATTTCTCACCTCCATACTAACAACATTTTGCTTCACATTACACATGAGTAACACACCTTTGTTCTGGACATGGTCAGAACAAGTCTTGGCAAAATCTCCTTGTAAGTAAAGCATTTCTCCAGCATGGAAATGACTTGTATCTCCTCTTTTTCAAAGGAGATATAAAAGTATTGGGGGTGGGGCAATATAGTACTTTTAATGAAGAATGTGCATTTATATCTATTTATATTTATTCACATCTCAAGTTTCTACTGTAAAGGGTAAATCACATTTATTTTAATAACATTTTTTTCTGTTGAAGACTTGTGATGGAATTTTAATTTATTAATTTATATATTTTTGTGAGACATTGAGGGATTTTATCACGGGATGAGTATTGGGATTCTGTGAAAACTGATGTGATTGTTGCTATCAGGTGAATGGAATGGTCTTGGTCTCACTCAATTTGTTCTTTTGTAGCCCTTCTTTCTTTTACATGATCTTCTTGCCTTCTTTTATTTATTTAACCATACTTCAGTCTTCTTGCTGCAAACTGAATTCAGTTTTTATACTGCTTAATCCAGGCATTGGGCCTCACTGGTAATTTTTTTCATTGGATTCTTTTATATTGCCTGTATGATCTTCAATATGGGTTTAAGATTCCTATTATTATTTTCTTTTTTCTGGATTGTACATGTGACATACTTGTGTAACTGTGTGTGTGAGAGAGAGAGATTCACAGCTCTATCAACAGTGAAGTGTGGTTGTGTTATGCTAAGAGTTTTTTGCTTTGGATACATTAAAAAAAAAACAACTTCCAAAATAAATTTTTATGAGTTACAGAAGTTTTGCCGCTGTGAAGATTAACTTCATTGCCCCTTCCTGATTCACCACACAAAGTGGTTCTGTAGAAGTGACAACGATCTCTGCAGGCCTGGTATTCTCTAGTACAACTAATGAGAGTGTAATAAGGCTGTTGTTAAAGTGATGGATGGGATTTGAAATATATGTGCAGTATATATTTGCTGTGATTATATGAATGACAGAAGCAAAGTTCCTCTTTATGTGTATGTTATTTAAATTTTGATGTGTGGTAATGTGATTGTTTACTTATTTGATCTGAGTTTCGTGATTTTAATGCATGACTTATTTCAAGAGGATGTGTGCTTGTAATGTACGAGTATTTTTTAAGTAATTTTGTTGTGTGTTAAGCGTCCTTGTCGCTAGTGGATATACAGTGGTTTATGTTTCTGTATCTTGTTTTGAATAGGATATGAGCCAGAGTAGTAGTACATCATCAGGTCTTGGTTATCGACATGGCACTTTACAAGATTCATTTCGCATTGTTAGTGATCAGTCTACATCTAGGCCAGCTTGTATAGTAGAACTGGATGCAATATCTGATGCTACTCATGTAAGCACAATGTTTTCTTTTAGTCATACTTTTATATTTATCCACAAGTGGTTTTCATACTCAGCTTCAAATGGCTGAGTTAAAAGCATAAAATAAGTAAAAAAAAAATCATATCTATTTTGCAGCTAAATATATAATAATATTGTTAAAATATTTATACAATGCCGTTATAATAGAGTAGTAGAAAGTGAGAAAGCCATTATAAATGGTGGAACTTTATTTGAAAAAAAAAAAAAATCAGAGACTCCACAGACAGATAACTTCAGTTTTTTTCACAGTTGTTCTTTTCTTTTCAAGCAGTGTGTAAGTGTGCAAGATCTTAGTGTATTGCTGATTCAGAAGTGACAGTAATTAGCATGATACAAATGGTCATAATGGTTTTGAATGGACTTCAACACCCACACATACATTCTCTCTGTTTCTCTCTCTCTCTCTTTCTTTTGAAATTTTGAACTGAACATTTTGTTATAAGTGGTGAACACTGTGGGAAAAAAAATAGGTTTCTTTGCTAATCTGAGAGCAGACAAAAAATTCAATTAAAGCATAATGCCACTGTAAATTTATATTATATGAGGGTGTTATTGGAATTTTTGCATGCCACATGTTAGGTGTTTATTCTGAAGCAAAAAGAAAGAAAAAAAAAAAAACAACAACAACTGTTGATTCATCTTTCCCGAATTTCTTTCTTCATGCCATATTGTCATTTTTTGCCCAAGATTGAATCACACCAGAATTTCAATCGTACTCTGGTGGCATCACAGCAATCATATGCTGTGGATGTGATACACATCCCATAATGTTTCACGAATTTTCACATTGTTTTAGTACATTAATGCAGTGTTTCATGTAGATATCTTTATTCTATGTACCATAACAAATGTACATTTTTGTTTTAATATGAAGATTATGTTTTGGAAGATTTCACAGTAATGTACGAATTTCTGATAAAATGTTAGTGGCACTTGTGAATCTGTGAGTTTGTGTTTTCATTTTGGGAACTTTGTTATTTATTGAAAGTATTTAGTCTACAGCTATGCTTAGTAGTTAAGTTTCATCCAGTAATCAGGGCATAAATATTAATGTACATTGTTATTAAATACTTGTTATTTCTACTACTTTGGACTGGCAGTATCTTTTTTTTTTTCCACAGCAAAAGAGCATAAACCAATAAATCAGCATATGTGATTAGTAGCTGAAGTAACAATTAGTATGGATTATTTTTAGAAACCTTGCCAAGCTTGGGGGTGGGGGTAGCAACCACCATATGCAAGTCTTAGAGATATAAGCAGTTGCCAGTCCTGAATTTGAGGTCACTGGGGCTGGCTGGCTGGCAGGCACCATCTAACAAGCCCATCACCTATGCCTCATCCAGCATTCGCAACTGGGCAGACCTCTGACAAATGGTCAAAAATCACCACCTCAGGCTGTTTAACCACTGAGGTGGTTTGCCCAGCTTGAAACATAGTTCGTACACTCCTTAAAAACCTTGGAAAGTCCTTCAAAAAAAAAAAAAAAGTTCATTTTCAAGTCCTTGAAAGTACTTGAAATTTTTTTTTAAGTAATGATATGAAAGAGTATGTGTGTAAAATAATTGTTTGTGCTAAAAAGTTGTATAAGAGATTTCTGTGTAGCTTCGATAAAAACACCAAGCTGATCAAATAGTGCAGACTTACGTTCAACCCAGGGGAGTGCATGGACAGCTGGCACCTTGGCTATGACATCACTACAGAGTAAAACGTCAGCCATGGGAGTAAAATAAATGGAATAATGTATTCACGAATTATGATGGACTTCTGTTGACTGGGTTAAGAATACATTCTTGCCGGAGGGTGGAACTTCTAGGAATTGCTTGTGCTTCGTACGTGGACCCTTCGTCTCCTGGCTGCATTAAAAAATGCATCAAAAATAAAAAGTTAAAGCAAACAATAAATTACCAGCAGATGAATAAGGAAATAACATACCCTTTCAAAATATTCCACAAAATGAAATTATTTCGAAAAACACCAAAACAGAGGAGCAATTTGTAGTTAATAAAATAAACCAACAATGGGATGGGCTAACAGGCAGATCATTAAAGGTGTCCCTGTCCCAGCAAAGTTTAATGGCCTGAACTAACAAAATACCAACCGACCGACCACATACACTTGGTTTTAAGAAGTCCTTGAAAAGTGCTTGAATTTATTTTGCTTGGAAGAGTACAAACCTTGTGAAAGAATACTACTGGATGTCACATCAGTTGTAGTCTGGATGACCTTCATTTTTTTTTTTTTTTTTTTTGTTTAACTACTCCTAAGACATAGTAAAATGTTAAGAACATTGTGAAACAATGTGGGTGGAATGGGATGGATGTGTTGAAAATGATATTCTGGGAAACAAGGAAAAGTTTTCAAAAAACTATTCAATGTGCACAACAGTTAAAGCAGGACTGATTTGACTTAAAGTGGGATTTACTTGAAAGTAAGCTTTGTGTTAAAATTTTTTATTGAATTGCATGTGTGTGTTTACTGAATTTTCATGATAGTTTAAGGCTTCATGTTGCTGTGTTGAGCCATCTATTTTTTGATTTCACTTCACTGCTGTATGAGTGAAAAAAAAATGTCATATTAGTTTTAGTGTTTTTTGCTGAGTAGTGCATCATACAATATGTTGCTGATCATTGTAAGTAAATGTTTAAAAAATGCACAAATTTATGCATATGTTACAGGACTGGAAAAATACTCAACTGTTGCATGTCTTTCAAGAGCAATTAATCACAAGCCATCCTCCTGTGAAGAAAGCAGAGGAAGATCTCACAAAAATAGGTCTTGTTCAGCCTGGTTTGCAAGCTATGGTGGATTTAAGGCACAGCTCAGTTTTTGAAGAACCTTTCTACCTTGTGCTTATAGAAAAGCAGGATGAAGGTGATTCTGTGTTGCATATGTGGAGAATAGTCATCGCATCCCAGGAAGGAGCTGAAGGTGCTGTGCAAATTCTCAATTTTGTATATCACTTGTTGTATCGAGTTCTTCATTATGCTAATCTAAGAAATCTGTGCATTTGTTCATTCTGTATTTCTAGTTCTTTAATGATACTGTGTGTTTACTTAGAAAGCCACCAAATAAACAAACAATTGTGAAGAATTCGTAATTTTTTTGTGTATAAATACAAACCACATGACTAAGAAGGTAGCTGTAAAATTAAAACCTTAATATGCAAATAAACTTAATGAACAAATTAAAAGGATATATATTATAGTAATACTTTTTTTACAGTATTACTCTTCCCTTTTCCAGATTTTAATCCCATGCGTCAAAGTTAGCTTTTCTTCTAGTAAGCTGCTGAATATATATGCTACTTATGACTCATTGTTTCACATTATCACGCACCAAGTCCAGATACCACATGATGTGGCTGCTTGTTCAGGGTCTGGCATTATCAACATTATGGCATTAATGGATCTAGTGAAATGGTGATTTTGTGGGGAAAGGAGATTTTTTATTTATCGCTATATATATAAAAGTGAAAGTTTGTATGCTTGTTCCACATACGTTCCTAAACGGTTTGATTGATTTGCACCAAAATTGGTGTACATACTCTTCATCACCCAGATTAATATACAGGCAGGACGATTTTTAGAAATTCCATCCCTAAGGGGGTCAAATGTGTTTTTACGGGGCCCTCTATAGACTGGATGCAAGTCGGCTGCTGCAGTATTACTCCGCGTGTCAGAGCAGTGGTCGTCAGGTGACGCCTCACTCCTCGCAAGCTTCTGTGGTTCAGGCATACGGGGATGAGTCTGATTTTTTTAAAAAACAACGCACCGGCGGAACATATTTTCATAAGTATTTTTTTTTTTTTTTATGTTACCATGACATTTTCTTTGTAAGGATTAGGTATCATTAGACTACCAACAATTGGTGCAGGAGTCTCAAATATGGGTGGAGCTAAATAGCATCAAGGTTAAGTTGAAGTTAAAACAGACAGTCTTCTTCATACAAAAATTTAAATACAAGATTAGTATTGGTATTAGTATAGATAAAAGAAATAGCCTCTGTCCACCGGAGAGAAGTAAGCTTCCCAACAGTGAAAGTGAAAGAATTGTCCGAATGGGTTTAGTTTTCGAGATTAGTGAAAAAAATTTTGTATATTCTTGTGAACTACTTACTTTCATGTTGGGTGTGATCAGGTTGTATGTAAACAAAGCGGAACAATACATGGGAAATTGGAAACTACTTGAAAGCGATGTTATTCGTTAATACAGCCAAAAATAAAAAAAAAATAATAAAAAAATAATAAGAAATAATAACAAATAAACGAAATAGCCTATGTCCTCCGGAAAGCTTCTCAACAGTGAAAGAATTATCCAAATCGGTTTAGTTTTCGAGATTAGTAAAGAAAATTCCGTATATTATCTTGAACTACTTTCTTTCACGTTAGGTGTGATCAGGTTGTATATCTACACTCTAGAAAGCTGAATGCGGAGTGCAGGAAGTGCATTATTGTGCATGTTTGCTATTTCCAGTTTTTAGGGCTCAGAACGGCCATTATAAATTGTGATTTTTATAATAAAATTTTCATTAAGTGTGATGAAATGCCTCCAAAAAATGCAAATCTAACGGACAAGTTAAGCCGAAGGCAAACAAAGTAAAATTACTTTGAGAGAGTGAGACAACCGAACAGTGTGATCAAAGACTTATGGATCAGTGGGAAAGAGCCAGTGTATCTAGGGCGGCAGAAACCTTGGAACAGCACAAGGCTCGAATTCAAAAGCAGAGGGAAAGGGAACGCTACATCAAGGGTGGCAAGACATTCAAATTTCTTGCTGGAAGGTTTTCACTATGATCAACATCCGAATGTATTATTGGAAGAATGGACCGAATATGTAGTTACTGCCATGCCAAGAAGTTTAGAAAGGAGCTTCCTGGAATGTGCTGCAGGAATGGAAAAGTTAAACTTCCAACTATTGAATCACCACCAAACAAACTTCTTTCTTATATGACTGGAAGTACTTCAGAATCAAAGCATTTCCTACATAACATAAAAAGATATAATTCATGTTTTCAAATGACACCGTTTGGTGCCACATGTATAGTTAAAGAAAGTGGCTTTGCAACAACTTTTAAAGCACAAGGTCAGGTGTGCCACAAGTCGGAATCTATGCTGCCCTGCACTGATCAAACCCTAAAGTTTTTACAAATTTACTTCATGGGGGATGATATGTTTTCAGATTGTGGATCAACGATGTGATTACATGCCCGGCGTGAGATGTGATATTGTGTTGAACTTACAGCGGATGTTTCATCAACACAACCACCTTATTAACACATTCAAAACAGCACTAGAATGCATGCCGATGGACGAATACCAGTTATTTATCAGAGCTGATAAAAGACCATTGGGTGAACATAAACGCCGCTTCAATGCTCCACAAATAAACGAAGTTGCAATTGTTATAGCAGGTCAAGAATTCCATCAATGTGACATCCAAAGGCGAGGTTATTCGCTGCAATGCGTTTCAGAAACGCATTGATTGTATGATGCACTTCAATACCCTCTGATATTTTGGCAAGGCGAGGATGGGTATCACTTCAACATCATGCAGATCAACCCTACTTTAGGTGCACCAATGAATAAAAAGGTTTCAGCGATAGATTTCTATGCGTTTAGAATAATGATTAGAGATAATTTACCCAATCGCATTTTAAATTGTTAGCAACTATTTCATCAATTCATTGTTGATATGTATACAAAAATTGAAAGTGAGCGTCTTCTCTTCATACGTCTAAATAAAAAACAACAACTTCCGAGTGGATGAATACATCCACCTAAGGGATGCTGTGGCCAATGATGGGAAAGAACGTTGATAACATTGGGAAAATGGTAATTCTACCTGCTACACAGGAAGCTCTAGACACATGCATGAATATTCTCAAGACGCCATGCCATATGTTAGAGCTTACGGACTTCCAGACTTATTTATTACCTTCACATGTAATCCAGATTGGCAAGAGAAGAACTTTTATTCGGACAGACACCCAGCAATCGTAACGACTTAATAGCCAGAGTGTTCAGATAAAAGCAAATGAAATTAATCGACATAATAACTAAGAGTCATGTATTCGGAGAGACAAGATGCTAGATGTATTCTATCGAATGGCAGAAATGAGGGCTTCCACATTCTCATAATCTAATCTGGTTGAAAGAAATAATTCATCCAACCCAAATATACAACGTTATATCTGCCGAGCTTCCAAATCCAGAGGAAGACCCCAACCTGTGTGCAGTGGTGATCAAAAATATGATTCATGGACCATGTGGAAATCTTAAGTTTAATGCACCATGCATGAAGGAGGGAAAGTGCAGCAAGAAGTATCCAAGAGAATTGATTAGAGATATACAAACCGGAAATGATGGTTATCCTAGGTATAGAAGACGGAGCTCCAGGAGATGGTGGATTCACTGCAAGACTGAAGATTAGAGGCAACACGGAAATGGAGGTTGACAACAGATGGGTTGTTCCGCACTCTCCACTCCTTTCTAAAATGTTCCAGGCACACATTAACGTTGAATATCGTAACTCAGTAAAATTCATTAAGCACATTTGTAAGTATGTTAACAAGGGAAGTGACATGTCAGTTTTCGGACTCACCACTGGAAACACTAATGATTAGGTATCTCAGTATCCAGTTGGGAAGGTACATTAGTAGTAATGAAGCAGTGTGACGGATCGTTAGTTTTCCGATACATGAACGGTACCTGACCGTTATTCACCTTAGCATTCATTTAGAAAATGGCCAAAGAGTCTACTGTACAAGTGATTATGCACATACAGTTGCTGTTCAACCACCGAACACTACTTTGATGACCTTCTTTCAATTATGTCAACATGATCCACTTACGACGACATTGCTGTATCCTGAGGTTCTACGATATTACACTTGGAATGCATGCAGGAAAGTCTTTTGCAAAAGAAAACAAGGAGTACCAGTTTCTGGACATGACACAGTTGCCAGCAAAGCCTTGGGTCGTGTCTACACAGTTCACCCAAAGAACGCTGAATGTTTCTTTCTCAGAATGTTACTTCATACAGTTCGAGGACCAACTTCTTCAGCAGCTCTGAAAACAGAAAATGGCGAAGTATGTCGGACTTATAGAGAAGCTTGTCAAAAGCTTAGTTTACTAGAGGACGATCAACACTGGGACATTACATTATCAGAAGCAGCGTTAAGGTCTTCCCCATAGCAAATAAAGAATCTCTTTGCCATTCTAGTGACGACCTGTTACCCATCCAGTCCTAACAGTTTATGGGAGAAATATCAAGAAAGCACGAGTGGAGATATACTCGCTAAAGCCCAAAGAGATAATCCGACTATTGATTTAAATTTTTCTCCAGAAATTTTTAATGAGTCACTTATATTGTTAGAAGACAGATGTCTAGCCATCAGTAACAAAGACATTATTACAGTTAGGCATACAACCTCCCCAACAAAATCAGCGTGACATGCTAAATACCGACCTTAAAAAAGAAAAGAACTACAATTTTGAAGAACTATAAATATTTGCAGAATCACACAAACCTCTATTAACTGATGATCAAAGAAAAGCATATCAAACCATAATAGATAACATCATAAGGCAACAAGGTGGAATAATTTTCCTAGACGCTCCCGGAAGAACTGGGAAAACATTTTTGATTAATTTACTACTTGCTGAAATTCGAGCACAGAATGATGTGGCACTTGCCATAGCTTCATCTGGGATTGCATCCACACTTGTGGATGGAGGGCGAAATAGCACACTCGGCACTGAAATTACCATTAAACATCGCTATTGAACAGAATCCCATGTGCAATATTAGCAGAACATGTGGTCAGGCAGAAGTGTTAAAAACTTGCAAAGTCATCGTGTGGGATGAATGCATTATGGCACACAAAAAATCGCTTGAAGCCCTTGATAGAACTCTTCAAGACGTAAGGGGGGATAATAAACTGATGGGAGTAGCTCTGGTGGTTTTAGCTGGTGACTTCCGGCAAACTCTTCCAGTCATACCAATGTCGACGCCTGCTGACGAACTTAATGCTTGCCTTAAGGCTTCACCTCTTTGGAGACATGTTAGAAAAATTACTTTAAGAACAAATATGAAGGTGCTACTTCTAGGGGATCCAACTGCCCAAACTTTCACTAACAAACTTCTTCAAATCGGTGAAGGTACTTTTCTCACAGTGTACATTCGGCAAAATTCACTTTACAGATGATTTTTGTAACAGGGTGACATCGGTTACAGAACTCATAAAGTTTATCCACAGTTATCAGAAAATCACAAAAATCACAAGTGGTTGTGTGAAAGAGCCACCCTTGCTGCTAAAAAAGATGATGTTCATGAAATCAACATCCAGGATAGGATTCCAGGCTTCGTAACTGAATACAAATTCATCGATACGGTCGTGGATGCTAACAAGGCTGCCAGTTATCCAACGGAGTTCATGAACTCTATTGACCCACCTGGGATGCCACCACATCGCCTGCGACTTAAAGTTGGCTCACCCATCATGTTGCTTCATAATCTCAACCCACCTATGTAATGGTACGAGACTTTGTGTCAAAACAATGTTGCTGAATGTCATACACTGAAGAGCAATTGAATTAGAGACAGCAGGCGTTGTGCAGATGGGGCGCTGTGGGTGGCCCTGTAAATGGAAACGACATGACATATGCAGCGATCCGACAATATAAGGAGTGATACGACGGGGCCGCCCAGGTGGTGCAGTGGTCTAAGCGATGGCCTCTGATCATTCGTCCGAACGGGGTCCGGGTTCGAATCTCGGTGAAGCAAGGATGTTGTGTTTGTCTTATGGCACTGGTTCTTTCGCTTCATTGGAACCAGTGACCCTAAATTAGGGATGGGTGACTGCTTATAGCCCATTGAGTTGCCCATGGTGGTCGTTAAACCTCCAATCAAAAAAAAAAAAAAAAAAAGTGAATGCGACGGGAATCGGTAAGAGTCGGACGTAGTATGGGTAAGACAAAGGATCTGAGCGCATTTGATCGTGGGAAAATTGTCGGGGCCCGACAAATGGGTCACTCCTTCTCAGAAGTCGTGCAGGCACTGAGATTTTCGCGTGTCACGGGTGCACCGTGAGTACATCGAATCCAGTAAAACCATCCCTGCAAGGGCCAACTGCCGTGGACAACAGCGTGTGGATGAGCGGGGTCCTCGTCAGCTAGCTCGCATTGTAACAGCGGATAGATGGGCCACAGTGCAAGAAATCACTCGGCAATTTAACGCTGGTGCACAAAAACGTGTAAGCAGCAACACCATCCAGAACCATCTTCTCCCTATGGGGTACAGAAGCCATCGTCCCATGAGGGTACCGCTGCTGACCACACATTACAGGGTGCAAAGATTAGCATGGGCACGGGAACATCGCCACTGGATCCTAGACATGTGGGAAAATGTTGCCTGGACTGATGAGTCGAGATTCACGTTGGTACATGCGGATGGCAGGATAAGAGTACGTCGCAAACCACATGAAGCGATGGATTGTTCTTGCCAGCAGGGTACTCTTCAAGCTGGTGAGGGTAGCATTCTCATCTGGGGACTGTTTATGTGGACTGAAATTAGACCCCTGGTACGTGTGACATCAACATTACCGGGATATCCTGACCGACCATTACCGGGATATCCTGAACGACCATTTGTTCCCGTATGTGTGTCTTCAACATCCCACTGGGGACCTCATCCTGCAACAAGGCAATGCACCGTGCCATCGTTCCCGAATTGTATCCGAATGGTTGGATGAACACTCCACCGACGTGACCTCGCTTCCTTGGCCAGCTAGGTCACCAGACCTCAATCCCATCGAGCACATCTGGGATGCCATCGAGAGAGATGTTCAAGGCTCTGATCCCCCTCCATCAAATCTTCGTGAACTGTGGGAGCTTGTTCAGGGGTCGTGGATCTCATGGCTTCCCAGCGCTTCCAGTGTCTTGTCAAGTCCATGCCGAGACGAATCGCCGTCGTCATCAGGGCAAAAGGTGGTGCTACACGTTACTAGACAGGTATCTCTAATTCAATTGCTCTTCAGTGTACAAGCAATAGTATTGAGCGTGATGGGAAAGGGCGATGATGTATTCATTCCCCACATTCAGCTTATTCTAACAGATATGCCCTTCACTTTTAAGAGATTACAGTTCCCAGTAAGGCTGGCATTTGGTATCACCATCAACAAGGCACAGGGCCAGTCAATCAAGTGGGGCTGGTATTAACTTAGAGACACCGTATTTTTCCCACGGGCAGTTATACGTAATTCTCTCATGAGTAGGTTCCCCAAATCATTTGTTTATCTATGCTCCAGGCGGAAAAAGCATAAATGTAATTTATAAACAAGTTTTATAATGAACACACCATTCTGCCAGTCAGGCATTCTGTATCACCATCAATAAAGCACAGTGGCCCAGTGAAACAAGTGCTTGCGGTCTCCATGCTGTTCCCACGGACAATTCTATGTTCAGTGTTCCACAGGCTTTCAAGAAAAATGAAAATTACTGGCTGTAAAGTGTAAAAAACGTTTTAAAAATAATGAATATTATTACAAAATTGGCCATATTTTCCTTATCTCTGTTTGGAAAATCCTTCATTATAATAATATTCTTGGGTGACAATGAAAAAGGCCAATGCCCACAGAGAAAGAGGGGTAAAAATGTTAACAATCTCATATCTCATAAAAACTGAGCGTTGTTCATCATGGTAGGATTTTTTTTTATAGTGCGATTTACATTGTTACTTGAAAACAAACTTTGTCTATCCTGGGCAATGCCGGGTATCTCTGCTAGTTTTTTATATGTAAAATACAAAAAGTATATAATCAATCTATAAACCTGTTTTCACTAAGAAAATGAATGTTCAGAGAAAACCGATTCTGTATGTATGCTGTTGACACATGCAAAAAGTAATGAAACTATTGTCATAGTGCCAAAACAAACCCATGCAGAATGCAGCTGCCTGTGTCGAAACACCTGCAAGGTCAGTCACGTGACAACACATCGCCACAGTTCTCTGCTAGTTTGTTCTTTTAGTAGATGGTGTAGAGTTCAGACATGTTTCTGTTACCCAACATGGATTTAAAATTGGAGCAAAGAGCAGCTACAAAATTTTGCTTGCATTTGAATAAAACCTCCACAGAAATGGTAAGAAAGATGCTTTGTCCCATGCAAGAATTTATGAGTAGCACAAGAAATTTGTGAATGGTGAAGAACGTCTGGAAGATGCACCATGCTCCTGTAGGCCTTTGACATCAATTGCAGAGGCTAATGTCAATACAATACCATCGAGGCACTCCTGCGCCAAGACTGCCAAATCACTATTGAGGAGGTTGCTGATGTGATGTAGATGTCCATTGGTTCTATTGATGACATTGTGAGAAACCTATTGGGGTACCAAAAAGTCACTGCAACTGGATGGATACCCCACTGGCTCCGAGATGAACACTAGGCAAATTGTGTTATCACTTGTCGCCAATGGAAGTGCTGGCTATAATGTGAGCCCCACTTTTTTGGATCAAATCATCACGTGATGAAACATTTTTTCACCATTTTGATCCAGAAACAAAACAACAGAGCTCCCAATGAAAACATCTAAAGTCCCCGATCCAAGAAAGCAAAGGTTCAAGCAAGTGTAGGAGAGGTCATGCACCCGGTTGTTTTTTTCGATAAAAAGAGAATTGTGTGTGACCATGTTATTACACAAAAGAAAACTGTTGTCTATTATTCTCAAATGTCCTCTAAAGAAATCCCCCCCCCAAATGCTCAGAATATGCATAAAGGGTTGGATTTTGCATCAAGATAATGCTCCTGCACATCATGCTTTGCTTACCCAGCAGATTATCCAAGATCTAGGGATCAAAATGATGGCATATTCTCTGTATTCACCAGACCTGGCACCATGTGGCATCCACTTATTCAGTGAAGTGAAAAAACAATTTTGTGGGTGTTGGTTTGCATCAAATTCTGAACTGAACAATGCTATGATGGATATCCTGAACCACATGTTGAGGAAGGGTTTCATACATACCTTGCAGAAGTGGATAGAAAGGTGGGACCAGTTACATAAACTGGTGGGACCAGTGTATGTAAGTGTAAGTATGTTTACTGCATTGCACTTCTGCCCCATGTAAAATTAGTCTCCTTTCTTTTTGAACAACCCTCGTACAATGTTGTGTCAAAACTACCTACTTTTATATCAGTGAGAGCTGGTTACCAAGTAAACTGCTGTTCTTCAGGAAGTTTAGAAGCTGTGCTGTTGTGAGAATAATAATAAGGATATCAGTAGCAGAACAGAATTAGTGATCCAGACATTAGAACTTAGCTGAGTACTTTTTCAGTAGAAAAATATCAATGAGAGCGTGTACCCGCATTTAGTTTTATTCTTTACTTACTATCATACCTACCCACTTACCTATGTAACTGCACATTTACATGCCCACCAACCTACATCACATGAGCAAGCTATCTTAATATATTTTTTATTAAGTTCATGTATGACAGAAATCTTCAACATTATGTACATTGCTAACACAGTTTTGCCTCTAAATCCACTTATGTTCTGATATTCATCTTACTCCTCTTGTCACCCAATTCTTCAGACATTCATTCCATCACTGTCATGTCCAACTTCTTTATAAGACCTTACTTTTTACCCAGTTCTGAGTGTACCTCATGATAAATATGTAATTGCTGATCAGGCAGACTAGTTTAAAAAGGGATTAGGTTTTTTGTCATGTCCAACTTCTTTATAAGACCTTACTTTTTACCCAGTTCTGAGTGTACCTCATGATAAATATGTAATTTCTGATCAGGCAGACTAGTTTAAAAAGGGATTAGGTGTAAGACTATTTCAACACCAAGGAAGAGAGTGGACAATGAATATATGAAATTTGAAAATTGTCTAGTGGGAAGGGTGAAGTTAAAGGGAGGTAAATAACTGTGAAAAGGATCTGTTTTAGGTACATTGAGCAATTTAAACTATTCTGAGCTGCAGAGTTGCAAATTGAAATCTGGTGGGAGAAAATAATAACATTATATGAAACATTTCATGACTTATGTACACGGAAGAGCAATAGAATTGGAGATACCTGTCTAGTAACGTGTAGCACCACCTTTTGTCCTGATGACGGCGGCGATTCATTTTGGCATGGACTCGACAAGACACCGGAAGCGTTGGGTAGCCACACGGATCCACGACCCCAGAACAAGCTCCCACAGGTCACGAAGATTTGATGGAGAGGGGTCAGAGCCTCGAACATCTCTCTCAATGGCTTCCCAGATGTGCTCGATGGGATTGAGGTCTGGTGACCTAGCTGGCCAAGGAAGCGAGGTCACGTAGGTGTAATGTTCATCCAACCATTCGGATACAATTAGGGAGCGATGGCACGGTGCATTGCCTTGTTGCAGGATGAGGTCCCCAGTGGGATGTTGAAGAGACGCACAAACGGGAGCAAATGGTCGTCCAGGATATCCCGGTAATGTTGACCTGTGAGGGACGATGTCACATGTACCAGGGGTCCCATTTCAGTCCACATAAACAGTCCCCAGATGAGAATACTACCCCCACCAGCTTGAAGAGTACCCAGCTGGCAAAAAGGATCCATCGCTTCATGTGGTTTGCACCGTACTCGTATCCTGCCACCCGCATGTACCAACGTCAATCTCGACTCATCAGTCCAGGCAACATTTTCCCACATGTCTAGGGTCCAGTGGCAATGTTCCCGCGCCCATGCTAATCTTTGCACCCTGTGATGTGTGGGCAGCAGTTGCACCCTCGTGGGACGATGGCTTCTGTACCCCATAGCGAGGAGATGGCTCTGGATGGTGTGGCTGCTTACACGTTTTTGTGCACCAGCGTTAAATTGCCGAGTGATTTCTTGCACTGTGGCCCATCTATCCGCTGTTACAATGCGATCTAGCCGACGATGACCCCGCTCATCCACACGCTGTTGTCTATGGCAGTTGGCCCTTGCAGGGATGGTTTTACCAGATTCGATGTACTCACAGTGCACCCGTGACACAGTGGCTCGTGAAAATTTCAGTGCCTGCACGACTTCCGAGATGGAGTGACCCATTCGTCAGGCCCCGACAATTTGCCCACGATCAAATGCTCTTAGATCCTTTGTCTTACCCAAACTGCGTCCGACTCTTACTGATTTCCGTCGCACAACTCCTTATATTGTCGGATCGCTGCATACGTAATGTTGTTTCCGTTTACAGGGTAGCCCACAGCGTCACATCTGCATAACGCCAGCTGTATCTAATTCAATTGCTCTTCAGTGTATGCATATTCAACAATTTGCAGCTTGCATGATTTTCCATTTAAAAAAAAAGTGGGCATATGGACTGTTTGAGGATTCAAATTGTGATTTTCTACATTTTTTTGGGGGTTTTTTTGCCATAATAATAACACACACAGTGATTCTACTCTGTAGACTTATGTGTTGTGGAAATCAAGTTACCAACCTTTACAACTGATTTTTTATTCAATAAATGATAGGGTAACTTCCAGTCAGGGCTGGCTTTTTAAGGTGGTGTGAGCAGTGCTGCCATACCTGGCGCCTAATTTGGTGAAGGGAGGGGAGGGGGTGGGGTGGGGGTGTGTGAGCTGAACTTTTTTTTTGTATGTGTGAAATGGTAGAGTAGTTATAAAAAAAAAAATACCTTGCAAGTATTGTAATTCAAGCAGAGCAAGAGAAAGTTTTTCTTATCTAGGAGGGCAAGACTTGAAGTTGCACCTCAATGAGTTCAAAAGTTCCCCACTTCCACTTGAAAGCAGTTTGTACTTTCTCATACCTGCATTATAGCCTAGGAAAGTATAACAATTGTTCAAAATATCATTTCAGGTTTTTGACATAATTTTTGCTGAAAATGTGAAAACTAGGTAAATACCCAAAATCCAGCAGTCATATATATAAAGTAAAATGTAAAAGTTATGTGCACAATCACGATGCAGCATGCTGCAGAAATGCAGGAGGAAACAAACCAGCCCAGAATGAATAGTAGGTGAACAGAACAATAGGAAGTTGCTTTCGGGGAAGGGTTTGAAAAAATTCTGTTCAAGGTTAAACTCTCAGATGAGAGCTTCCTGCAACAAAGCACAAATGACTAATTGGTTCCTCATCTCTAAGACATGTTCTAAGAGATCATAGAGATTAGGCCTATCCACATACTGTTTTATATGCCTCCATGTGCTGTTTTGGACAATGTCTTTCATGGATACGAGTAGTTCACACCACACAGTGTAAGTTAATCTGTACCCTGGTTAGCCATATGAAACATTGCATGCAACTAACAAAAATCTTTAAAAAAGAAAATGCTGAAATATGTAACTTTCTTTTTCAGTAAATTTTTTTGCATGTTCTACATTTCTGTTTTTTATGCCCCTCACAAGCATGCATTTATGCTTCTGATATGACTATTCTGGGAGCGAAATCACCCTCCCTGCCCTCTCGGTAGCTATGACCCTGAATTTGAGCCAATGAGCAATGATGTGATTGGAGATGACGAAGGGTCTCACAGTTATTGGAGCAATCCATATTATCACAGTAGAGTGTTTTTACAATTAAGTGCTAAAATGGAAAGCTTTCAGTGTTGCCCTGGGGATCAACACGCATGACTCTTAATTTGTATTATATACCTTACGTATGCAACTGAAAAACCATACAATCCAGTACACATGCACAACCACACAAAAAGCATCTAGAGTGTGAGGGGGTATCAACGAACATTGTCGCACTGGGCTTAGCAAAAGCTAAAACCACCGTTGCTTCTAGTGTCATTGATATTGGATTATTTAGATTTCTTGTCATTTTAGTTACACATTCTGCAGTCTAAATTTTATGTGTATATTATGCCTTGCTGTCTTTACCTGCACTGTTTTTGTTCTGTAAAATTTATTTCTCATACATGCAAAGAGTAGGTTGTGCGAAATTTAAAATATCAGATTTGGAATTTATTGCATTTTGTTGAATTTTTCTAAATGTGAACCTGGCTATAAGATCTTAGTGAGGTTTTCCAGAACTACAAAAAAGCTAGAAATATTTAATGTAGTAGTATATTGGCATCCCAATATGTTGGTGAAATCAGTGAAAAATTAAGCATAACATACACCAATGTACATTAGGGTGGTCCACTTTGCAATGGAAAAAAAAAAAAAAGGTATTCAAATCATGGCTCCACATAGCGTAATTTTGTCCATTATGATGTAGTAATGTGTGCACCAAATTTTAGCTCGATGCGTGGAAGCTTAGTGGTCGCCCAGAAGTTTACTTTTTGGTAAGCTAGCTCAAATTTCTCTTCTTTTCAGGTATAAACAACCATGTCGACATCTAGCTTGAGATCTGCCCCCACTAACTGGCTTCTTGGAAAGCCAATCTCTAACTACAGCAAGACTTCCCCATGGATTGGATGTGCTCTGGATGGTCCAGTTTTACCATTTAGAAGAGAGCAAGAGCTTGTCAGTGAGTTACAAATTGACCTGTGAAGCAGTTGTGATTGTTTGGAAGCGTGCGAGGATTCCAACTCAGCAGATTGATTCATGTGTGAGAAAACTCTCAAAACTTTATGAACGATATTTAGCTGTGAAGAAGCACCGTACTCGTCAAGGAGAAAATGACCGTGTGCGTGAGGATATGTTCAAAAGTGATCTAGAAGAATTGTTTGATGTTGCCGTGAAAAATGCTATAATGCAAATGAAAAACGACGAACACCAGGTATTCCTCCAGAAACAAAAGAGAAGATGTCTTTTCATGTAGTATGAGTGGTGCTGACTTTAAAACAACAGAAAAAGAAATTAGGAAAAGACAGCGGGAGGAAAAAGATAGAAAGGCGACAGAGAAATATAAAGAAAGAGAGAGCAAATGTCTTCCTGAGAAAACTGCAGAGCTTTCTTCATCATCTTCACATAGCTCCAAAAGCGAAGGCGAATATCAACCTGTAGCGTCCACATCTGCCGTACCTTCTACTCCACTCCCATCCATACGGCGTAAAAATATATTTACGTTACCAGAAGTCACCGGAGCCCTGGATCGAGTCAATCTTCCGGATAGAGGAGCTGTATTCATTGCTGGAGCCGTTGCAGGGGCGCTTGGACACGATATTTCCGAAATCACCCTTTCCCGAAGCTCCATTAGGCGCTCTCGAAGATTAGAAAGACAGAAAGCCACAGCAGCTGAACAACAGAAATCGTCTTTAGAGGGGCCTTTTCTTTTACATTGGGATGGCAAACTTTTGCCTGATATTGATGGATCCAAGGTGACAGTTGATCGCATTGCTATACTTCTCACTGGAAATGGCCAAGAACAGCTTTTGGGAATTCCCAAGATGGACAGAGGAACAGGGAAAGCTTAGGCACAAGCTTGCGTTGAAGCAATCGAGAAATGGAATGTTAAGTCTGAAATCAAAGGACTTGTGTTTGATATGACAGCGAGTAATACTGGGCTTCACACAGGAGCTTGCACAACAATTGAAAAAACCCTAGGCAGTGAACTCGTTTGGATTGCATGGCGCCATCATGTTATGGAGATTATGCTTTCAGCTGTTTTCTTATGTGTATTCGGTTCTACTGGAGGTCCAGAAACTGCACTCTTCAACTGCTTTCAGAAAGGGTGGCCAACGATTGATCAAAGTGCTTATAGTGCAGCAGACATTGCCCTCTTTCAGGATCCTATATTAAACAGATTACAACAAGAAATGCTGGAGTATTTACCTAGTGCATTGGAAAAACAGCAACCAAAAGACGGTTATCAAGAACTTCTGCGCTTGTCTGTTTTGTTTCTTGGTGGAGGAAGTGGCACGGAAACATTTCGAGCTCCTGGCCCTACACATCATGCTTGATGGCTGGCTAAAGGCATTTTCGCTCTAAAAATATGCCTCTTTCAAAATCAGTTTCAGTTAACACCTCAAGAGACAATAAATACAGTGAATTTGGCTTTGTTTGTAAGCCTGGTTTATGTGAAGTATTGGAATGAAGCTCCACTTGGTATTAGAGCTCCATATAATGATATCCAGCTCCTAAGTCTCCTAAAACTTTACCCTAATAAAAAAATTGGTGAGAAAGCCTACATTGCTTTTGTCAGGCACCTTTGGTTTCTTTCTGAGCACTTGGTAGCCTTAGCTTTTTTGACGATAGAGTGCCCGCGAAAACTAAAGAAAAAATTGTCAAGAATCTGAAACGTCCACAGCTGCCCGATTTTCCACGACATATAGCAATATCTGACGAAAAAGATCTCAATCTAGAAAATTTTGTAACTGAAAGGACTAGCTTCTTCTTCGATGTCCTTCTTGTTGGAGGAATAATTAAATCTAAAGCGTTTCTGAAAATGCAACCCCAACAGTGGAGAAATGATCCTGTTTTCCTTGAACTTCGTGAACGTTGCTGTAAGATGAGGGTTGTGAATGACACTGCCGAGCGAGGCATCAGTTTGATTAAAAAATACAACCAGTCACTTACCAAGGACGAAGAACAAAAGCAGTTCATTCTTCGACTGGTGGCAAATCATAGAAATCAGTTTCCTTCACAGTCAAAGACATCTCATGCCATAATTATTCAATTTTCGAAATTTTTCATTTTCAGTTATGTAGTACCCAAAAGTTAAATATTGGGCGACCCCTAAATATCGTTTTTTTGCAAAACCCTTTGGTGTACTTATCATTCACATACTATGGCATAAAATAAAAGTTGTGGAGAAAGAATATTTAAAACTTTTTTTTTTTTGGATCACCCTAATGTACATACAATTTTAGTGTCAGTTTATTATACGTAATATATCCTGACATCTATCTGTGGATTTCTCATGTGATACATTGTCATGTGAACAGAGCACATTCCTTTGACTTCTTCCGCTACAGAACTCCCTTTGTTCCACTTTTCTGTGTTATTTCATAGCAGTTTCCTAGTTGTTTGTTGCTACAGTTAATTCTGCAATCAGTGCTGTGCTGCTTTGTGTCTATATGACAGTTACTAACTGAAGATAAATGTTTTGAAACTGCATAAAGTATTGAGAAGTTCTACTTTAGGACTGATACTTTAATGAAAATAGGAAATATTTCCAATTTTGCTTACCTGATATGCTTAACCAAATCCTGCTGAGTTTATACACATGATAGACCCTTCCCCCTAGTTGTCTGTTAAGAAAAAAATAAATGTTTGTGAGCTTTCTAGTGAGGTAACAGTTGCATGAAGAGGGAAGCTGCTTATTGATATCCAAGTCAAACACCTGCTTGCTGAAAACAAGATGGAAGTAATAATGCATTAACTACTATGGTATGAGCCAATGTCTTTCACATGTGTGTACTTATCACTAAGCTGTTCTCTGAGATTCAGAGGTTAGCTCCACAAAGAAATACAAACTACCAGATAATTTTTAACTGATTATTTACTTACTGTTGCCATAGCAAACTTCTCCATTTACAGCAATCTTGACATACAACTCAGGCTTCACTGACATCCATCACATGACGTACACAAGAGCTTCCATATACTCATAATCTTTTTCTCATGCAGACACTCCTGAATCTGATCTTCCCATGACTTCCTTAGCCTTCCTCTGCATTTCCTTCCTGCCACTTGGGCTAAAAAGATTTTCTTAGTAAGCATGTCATCACTTATTCTTTCAACATGTTCAAACCACCTAAGAATATTAATCTCCACCTTGCTAACAGCATTTTGCTTCACATTACACAACTGCAACACATCTTCATTCCTCACATGTCTTAGTGAGAGATGTGTTTGCCTTCTTTGGGCACTGTGTTTGAAACAATGGCACACAGAACAGCAACAAGGGCCTTTGCAAATCTTGGAGAGGTGCCAGCTAGTTCTATGTGACATTGGCGGAAAGACCCCAACTCACTGGGTTTTGTTTCAGAATCCTTACTTAGGTTGAATGACCAACTGGAACCATGAGCTGTGGGCTAATCCCCCTCACTGGTGTACTTGCCTGATTAAAATAACACAAAGAAAGAAATTAAAAGACTCAAGAGTGTGGGATATGGTGGACCTACCACACTTGAGAAAGATGGTGCACCACAGAAACATTTTCACATTTGTTACTTCGTCATTCTGTCAGACCAGATTACGAGGGCTCTAACAGGTCTGCAGATGCTTCTTCGGGGCTCCCATAGTCCTTATAAATCCTTACAAGTTCTTAAAAATTGCTTAGTTTTTTATGGGGGAAAAGGAGTGGCAACCCTGTTCTTGCATTAATTGTTCAAGCAAGTATACTTTAGTTGAGTATTAATGACTATAGGAAGTTGAAAGAAAAGATGAGTGAGAGCAGATAGATTTGAAAGACACTTTTTGTGCATTGAGGAGTGTGATGGAAAACTGACTTTAGTTCATTGAATTTGTCATTCTGCACCACAATTATGAGCTCAGAATTCACCATTTTATTCCAAACAGAAATATCTTTGAAAGTTTTATTATCAAAACAAAGATGCCATATTTTCACTGTTTCCCATTTAACCACTTCATAAAACTTGAAAATTGCACCACCCTGGAGCTGGAATCAAATCCACATCTCCTGATTTCTGTTCAAGCATGCTACTGTTACGCCACCCGGGACAACCAAGTGCTAAGCAATTGAAGCTAAGCAGATGTAGCTTAGAAATCTGCTTAATACCATTTAAATATGAATACCTATTCTGATTTATAAGCTACATCTGCTTGGTACTGTTTACATGGTTCGCACGCTCCTTGAAAACCTTGAAAAGTCCTTGAAAAAGAAAAGTTCATTTTCAAGTCCTTGAAAGAGTTTGACTCCATAAATCCATAAAGAATACTTGAAAAAGATTTTGATTTGTTTTTAAGTAATGATATGAAAGAGCATGTGTGTGTAAAATAATTATATGTGGTGAAAAGTTAGAGGTTTAGTTCTGATAAAAGTGCCAAGCTGATCAAATAGCTCAGAACTTGCGTTCAACTCTCGGGGTGGGGTTGGGGGGGGGGGGGGGTGTTTGGGGGTGCGTGGACAGTGGTGCCTTGGCCATGACATCATTACATAGTAAATCATCAGCAGCAGGAGTAAAATAAGTGGAGCGATGTATTTGCAAATTGTGATGGGCTTCTGTTGACTGGGGTTAGGTACACATCTTTGCTGGAGGATTAATACAAAAATAATATACCCTTTCAAAATATTCCAAAAAATGAAGGAGCAATTTAATGTTAATAAACTAAACTAACAGGAGTGATGGGGGTAACTGGCAGGTCATTGAAGGTGTGCCGGTCCTAGCTAAGTTTAATAATGGTTTGTACTTGCTAAAATACCTAACTACTGACAGCACACACATATGATAATTTGGTTTTAAAAAGTGCTTGAATTTATTTTGCTTAGAAGAGTATGAACCTTGGTTTAAATCTGAATACTGTTCAGATTTCTAAGCTGCATGTGGTGAATACCATTCAGATTTCTAAGCTACATCTGCTCAGCTTCAATTACTCGGTAGTTTTAGCGGCATTATAAAGGTTGTTATACACCAAAAGAGAATAAATTCAGTAAATAATTCAGTTTTATTGATATAAAGAGGCAAAAGAATGCATTTCCTGCAAGCTTTCACCACCTTAGGATGGCTTCATCAGGCGGATAATATGGTAAAGGAGAGAATAGAATCAAATGGCAATTACAAGTAATTGTAATTGCCATTTGATTCTATTCTCTCCTTTAGCATATTATCCGCCTGACGAAGCAGTGCGAAGGCGGTGAAAGCTATGCGGGAAATGTATTCCTTTGCCTCTTTATGCCAATAAAATGGAATTATTTACTAGATTTATACTCGATAGTTTGTTGTCCTGGGTGATATAACGGTAGCATGTTTGAATGGAAATCGGGAGATGCTGGCTTGATTTCTACTCCAGGGCAATATAATTTTCAAGTTTTCTGAATAAGTGGCTACATGGGAAACAGTGGAAATATGGCAGATTCGTGCAAATAAATGACACTTGTCTTGCCTTCCATGTATTTTAGAAGAATTACTTCTTCAGAAGAATTCATTTCATGCATTGATATCTGACAAATATCTTTTGCTTCAGAGTGTGTGTGTGGGAGATCTCTTAGTGTTTTAGTAGTAAATGTTTCATCATCTTGGGTAGCTATTATTGTGGAACTGTGACTCTTTTCTGTCATACTTTGACATAATTGTTGTTTCAACAGAACATACTGATATGTGACTAGGGTATGGTATCTCTTCTTGTAGAGATTGCTGAGAAAGACCTTCACTAATCAGAACTTGTTGGGGGGGGGGGGGGAGGTGGTTTAGTATTTTACTGTAATGGAGTCTTTACAATTTTAATATTTTTTTACTCATTTGTTTACCTAAGATTTTAACTTATCTCACTACATTTGAGTTTCTGTGACTTGTGTACTGATATTAATTTGTTGAGTCTTCAAGACGACTTGTGTTAATAGTTGAAATTTTCTGAGATATGTCCTGAGATATCTAGTTCTCTTTTGCATTTGTGCTGAAGAGAAACTGCTTAAGATTTTGTTCTGTCTGTCTAATAAGAGCTTTCTTTTTAGATCATGAACATAACCTTGTGTATATTGCTGAGAGTAATCTTGTTCAGGAGAATGAACATTCAAATCATTCTTCACGAAGCAACACTCCTGAGCCTTCTCATGATGCTTTGTCTTCCTCACCCCATGCCTCACCTCTACGAATTACCACCACAAAGGTGCACTTCTTAATGCCGTAGTTGTTATTTCATTCCAGTGTCTTTCTATGCATAATATACAAAACAGCATTTATAGTTTTTCATCATGTGGAGAACATGTATTACCTGATTCCATTCAGTGAAATCATGCCACTCTCTGGCTATTCTTGTTTCATATTGAGTACCATAACAATTAGCCTGGTATTGAAGTTTAGTCTGCATTATATTTATTGGGAAAGTGCAAACATAACAAATAAAGGTAAGTAAATCACGCTAGTTAAGTTAAAAGATTAGAACTTTTGCAAAGAAAGTTCATAAGTTGGGAGCTTTCAACCTCATCTTAGGTTGTCAAAATAGATTTCCTTGACATTTCCATCTGCAGAAACTCTGATCTCTCCATGTCACATTCTGTCTATCATAAACCTTCTGCTGCCACTGACATCATTCCTTTCTAATCATTTACTATGCTTCTCTACAAGTTTGCAGCATTGAAGTCTTACATCCACAGGGCTCATCACATTTGCAACAACCAACTTTCTCTTCAAGGACAATTCTCCATAATTTCTACAATAGCACTCTCTCATGGTTTCCCTGCTTTTATAGTCAACACCCTCATAAAGAAATATGAAAACAAGTTAAAAATTGAATGCCTTCATCCTCAAAAGGAAGAAAACCTAAAATTATCTGTATCTGTTCCTTACTTTCTTTTCTCTGCTTATAAGTTACAAAATCTGTTCAGAAGTTTTGGTTACCATCTTGCCATTAAATATACCTCAAGCGTCATGAAGATATTACAAAGTGATAGGGACAAAGTTGAAAATCTTGATCTCCCAGGAGTTTACTGCATTTCTATCTCTTCTTCCACAGGTGATAGCTTTTACATTGGAAGCATGCACAGAATCATTAACCACAGAATTTTGTAACATAGGAAAGATGTTTTGAAAGGCAACCCAAAAACTGCCTTGTCTATTATGGCAATGGAAGACACTTCTGCAATTCCCCACTGGAATGAAGCAAAATGTATTGCTTCTTTTGACAATCAATTTGTCCTCCATTACCGTGAAAGCCTGGAAATTATTTTCAGCCCAAAGACTTGCAATTCAGAATTTCCACTCTACATCCCAATGATCTGGAGATCAATTCTAAAATCTGGCAACAAAAATAACAAAAATTCAAACGTAGAATCTGGAAACAATCTTAGTCCTCCATTGGCATGATGAAGACCTAAGACGAGGTTGAAAGCTCCCAACTTACGAACTTTCTCTGTAAAAGTTCTGATCTCTTAACATAATGAGCATGATCTACTTACATTTGTTTGTTATTTGTTGTTATGTGTTTTGCCCATCATTGTCAAGTAAAAACATTTGTGCCATTTTCATTCATGAAAAACAAAGCTTTTTTACTTATGCAATCTGTTATTTCAATCTATTATTTAGTCTCCTTTATTAGGAAATAACCTGTTCCCATCGTTAAATAGTGTCTTTGGGTCAAAAAACATTTAAATTGTCATTTAGACCTCTATACAACTTTCAGGTGTTATGTTCACTACTGTTTGTGAAAATTGCAATACCAGGAATGAATGAAATTTATATCACAGATTCCTCATGTTTTAGTAGATAACTGATTACATTTGTACAACTGTAAACATTTTTTTTTGCTTCAAAACTCTGTATCTTATGAAACCACCTCGAGCAGCAATAACAGCCTTAACACAGCATGGCATTGAATGGAAGAGGTTCTTGATGTCATACTAGGAAGTAGTCAGCCAGGCTGCTTCTATGTGAGACCAGAGTTCATTTGTGATGACTGGTGGAGGCGTTTGATGGGCCAGTCACTTAGCTACCACGTCCCAGACATGTTTAATCAGGGACGTATCCAGTGAATGTACAGTCCAGGGAAGAAGAAGTGGTATCTGCCGTGCATGGAAGAGGACTTGGACTTTCTGGGCCACCTGTGGCCAAGCGTTGACCTTCTGGAATTTAGTGGCAGGACAACTCTGAAGGAAAGGTATCACCTCTGCCTCTAATACATCCCTGATATATTGCTTGGCTGTTGAGGGTTCACTCAATTTGTATCAGGTGAGATTGCAACTTGAACCCGATGGCACCCCAAACCATGATGCTTGGCTTTGGGCTGGTATGACACTGTGATGCGCTGTTCACCATAATGTCTTTGAACACATATGTGACCATCATGGTGCATCATGTTGAATTGAGACTTGTAAGAAAACATGACTTGTTGCTAATCCGCGCACAAATGTCTGTGTTCGAGACGCCATTGCAGCCTGAGGCATTTTTGGTTGAGAGTCAAAGGAATGTGCAGCAATGGGCTGCTAGCTACCAGTCTTCTGTTAAGCAGATGACATCAAATCGTGTTGGAGGACAAAGCCTGATTTGTTACTGTGCTCCATTGCTGTACGAACAGGGTGGATTTCTGTGCGTCCGAGCCTGTGTGATTGGTCACGGAGATGTGATAGAGGTAGGTGTCTGTCATCCCATGCCGTCATGCGATTTTGCGGTTCATTTCTCGAATTTCTGTGCGTCCGAGCCTCATCAGTCCACTGACTCCACGTTCACATCACTGTACTGGCATATTTTGTCCTGTACGAGTGGGAATTTCGTGGTAGGAAAATGCAGCTTCTCTCATCCAAACAATCCTTTCTCGTTCAGAGTCTGTCAGGTGTTCATAATGTGACCTTTGGCAACGGGGCATAGTGTGACATGAGAAACAGACTTTCAACTCAATATTGGCTCTTCACTGATTGCAACTTCTTGTTTGAGCCAGCTCTTTATACCCAAGACTGGACAGTTCAGAGAGCACTACTGTGAAACTGCATGCACATTTTCACTGACATTTTAATCATGTGCATGCCCTGTAAGTTTCAAGCATTTAATTCCATCAGTTTTTTGCTGTGTTACAATTTTTGCAAACAGTAGTGTATGTAAATAAAAGATTAATCTTTTAAGTTCTCACAAAAGTATCCTCACAATCAGTCATTCATCTCATTCTTCCACTCTTTTTTTTTTTCTTAAGTGCTTGCGTTTTAGGATGTGCATACTTGCCAGGTTTTATGATTTACCCGTAAAATTTACGGAAACATGACTTGTTTTACAGTTTTACGAGCAAAATGTTAATTTTACGGTTTTGGTAACTTCCCGAGATTTATTTTCCTTTTTCTGACAATTTTGCACCCGCTATTAAAACTTTTTTTATTTAACTTAATCCATTCAAAGTAAAGCGCCGATGTAAGTTACAAACAACTTTTCAGTTATTATAATAAGCTTATTCGTAATGTGTTTATGTGGGAACATTTGCAGCAGTTTTCCCACGTGTTAGGTTTTGCATTGTTTCAAACACTAAAACTTGCGCCGCATGTAAACTGATAAGGATAACAACCAGCTTGGCTTGTTTAACCTTGGGCTTGGTTATCTCTCTAGCTGTCCCCCCCTCCTTTTTAGGTAATGCATTATTTTTCTTTCCTCCCCCGGGTCACAGCTTCTGAGGAGGCCAAAGTGGGGTGTGACTTGCATTGGAGCACGTACTTGAGAGCAGGTGTCTTTACTACTCCCAGTTCGAAATGCGATCTCAGAACGTAGTTATCGTAGAAAAAGAATTCAAACGGATTTTAAATCTCTGTAATTTTTTAGCCCAGATCAATACCCAACATGACGAAATTAAGCAAAAGCTGTCAGTTTTGTGAAATTAAAAATGCATTGGGGCACATTTGACCTAACGAAAGAATGCTACTATAAGAGGAAGGTAAAAAAAAAAAAAAGTAAGTCCAATGTTCATTCGAGCCAGTGCTTCTCCAGCAATAATTTATTTTGCTCGTCCGTTAGTAAGTTTGTACGCTTTCCAACTGTGCTTTGTTCGTCTCTCGATAACATGCATAAAAATATCTTGGCTTGATTCAACCAAATTAATATGTTGCAGTACTATTTTTCCTCTGCAAATTGCATCTCTTTAAACAGTTACTGTTTTACTATAGCAGTTTTACTTGCATTTTTTTTCAAGTGTCAATAAATTTAGTATTAGTGATTCACTATGAGCAGCAATATAAAAGGGGGGAGTGGTACATATAAAACTTTTGGTGATGCGTATTCTGCGGAGTTTCCTGTGTATTGCAAAATCTTCAAGAGATGAAAAATATGCATTTTGCTCTATGTGTCTGTGTAATTTCAGCGTTTTGCGGTGGTGAAAGGAATGATATTACTAATCATATAACGCCAAGCATAAATCTAATGTTGACTGCGTGGAAAAAAATATGAAATTAACTTCCTTTGTTAAAAGTTATAATGAACTGGATGCGATTCGTGCAAAGCGTTTATTCACTTCATTTTTAGTTGAGCATAATTTACCAATTAGTGTCCCTCAGTCACTCATTTATTTCATTTGACTGTCTCATCGTCTGTCTCTCCGTAAGATAATTCTAGCATGAAAATGGTTCATTTTTGAAAACATTTTAGTTTGTTTTGTGACGGCGTGGGATATGATCCTATTGGATTTTGGGGTCGAAGGGTGGAACATTCTTCCTTTGAGATGCAAACCTCCATAAAAATAAATTTTTATCTCTTTATAGATCATAATGATAACATAGTAATGAGAAATTATGTATAGATTCTATTTTAATCGAAATAAACAAGCCAATGAATTCAAACATCTGTAGTCATATCAATTAAAAGTTGATACTTGTTACAAAGGCAACTTATCGTTTTTTAATCGATATGTTCAGTACATTTAATCAATATGCGTGACAAGTAATTTCATTGAATATATCGATTAAAATTTTCATCGAACATATTGATTCATTTTTTTTTTTTTACGGATTTCGGTTTCTGAAATTTGGCAGGTATGGATGTGAATGCCTTTCCGTGAAACATTGGTGGAGGTGAAAAGTTACACAGTAAAGCCTTACTTCATTTGCAAAATTACTAGAAGCTAACTGAGGACTACAGATAAATAACAAAACTTTTGCCCTCAATGACTGAGGAGTGTTTAACCATATTAGCTGTATTTGGCTGGATACTGTCTGAGCATTTTGGGATGTAACAATATGGACGTTGGACATTACTTTCAGTTCCAGCTTGCAGACATTGCATCATGTCTCAAAATGATTAAGTACAGCAGCAGTCCTATATGAATTCTTGTTTTATCATTTAATTGTAACCAAAAAAGTTTCACTAGTATTCATCTTTTGCAGAATATGCAATACTTCTCTTACCTTTCTTTTGTTATTGCATGAAAAGTAGTCTTGTATTATCTATCTGGAATGTGACAACAGTGTATGGAATAGTGATAAAGATAAATACACTATAATGATGCATGAGGAAAGAAATTCAATATTTTTATTGTGAGCTTAGATATAATTGTGGGCTGGGTTTTGCAGTTTCATTGGGTTGTTAAGCACTCATAAACACATCTTTGGAATATTTTGAATTATCGTAATCAAATAAGGTTACTTGTCCCAGAAATATAGTTGAATCAAGTGAGAGAATTAATAATGAGGAACTCGCCAACTATGCACAAAATACAGGGCTGTTTGTGTTCCGGGTCTTTGCATCTTTGCAATCTTTGCATCGAGGAGCAGAAGCTCCTCGATGCAAAGATTTCCGGGTTTGGGCGATCTTTCATGCCCGGAATTCCGGATGTTTAGCTTTGAAGACATTTTTAAGACTTTTAAATTTTGAGTTCTAATAAGTGACAAAGCAAAAAAAAAAAAATTAAAATGATTCATGGCAAAAGTATTTACTAAAAAAAATTGCTTTTCACCAATGTGAATTAATGTGATAATAATATTGTCTTCCTCGCCGATGCAGCTGACTCGAGCTTGACACATGAAGCTGGCAGTTCGTGCTGTGGTTGTCCGTTGTTCTGTGGGAAGGGCATGCGCGCAAATTCTCAGTCATTTCGTCGGAGCTTCTGCTCCTCGATGCAAAAACAGGTTTTCGCTCTGATGAGCAGAGATCGCGATAACGCATCTACACGCGTATTTCACACCTTAGAAACGCCGAATACGCTTTAATATTAAGAAATGCGTATTTTTACGCATTGTTTTTTCATATGCAATTTCCTTCTATAATCGGTGATTACACCGGGATTTTGTCATAAAAATGACCATTTTTTTATCAAGAAATTGTATGTTAACTTTTATGTCACAGTTTATGAAAAAATCATGATTTGGTTCCCATTGCCGAGCTAGTCAGCTAGGGATCGGCTATTGGCAATCATTCGGAAGAACCTTCAGTGCAGAGCGGCTCAACCGATGGGCATGCGCATTGGTCATAAGAAACGATTCAGCCGCGTCGGGATTGAGGCGCTAGTGTATCGGTGCAGTTAAGCGTCGGCGTGGAGGAAGTGAAAAGCAACGTGTTTTGAAGTTCGTTTAATTGCCATTTCAAGGCTGGATGGCAGGTTACCAGCGGAAACAAAGCTGTTAAGCGGGGTCTCTTGCCTTACGAAATTTTAAGAAAAAATATATATATTTGCATTTTTGAACTTCACTTTTAGTTGGTAAAGTTCGATGAACACTTACCGCACGTGGGGCTTGGCTTTCAATTCATATTTTCGTTATGTGGATGCGGCACGGGGTTTTTCATTTGGCCACGGGTCCACTTCTTTTTTTTTTTTTCCGTTGGAATTTATTTTGCCTCATCACCGAATGAGTTTTTTTCCTTTGCTGCATCCTCATTTACTTCAATACTTATTCATAACCCTAGTACTTTCGGTAATACTCCATTACCGTCTTCGAGGGGGCGTTTTGCTCCGACTAGCACGGACCGTGTCAGCTGGGCATTTCGGTGGTTCTCGCGGGCTGCTTCTGTCATCGGCTATCGCTTCTTCTTGGGCGTTGTGGCGCCATCTCTTGTTGGTCAGTGATCTCATTTTTCGAACTTTTTCATTTTTTTTGCTCAATTTTAATTAAATTTCTCCAGCTGTTTCTCAAAAATATTAGGGTCATTATGGTTGCAAACTTTTGTTCTATTTTTTTCAATCATTACCGACTCTGCTATTCTGAGGTGTTTTTCGGATTTACAGCTTTTAATGATTTTTATATTTTCGAATTTAGGATATTTTTGGTTATCCAGACAGTATTGAATAAGTGCTGTTTTTCTTCTTTTTTCTGCCAGTTTTTTACGTGTTGTTTTAATCTGTGTTTAAGCTTATTTTTGGTACTTCCTATATAAGCCATTGGAGGATTTTCAGTAATAGGAATTGAGTAAATACCTGCTTTTTCTAACATTTTTATTTTTTCATTATTTTTTATTACTATATTTTTGATGGTATTTACTTTTCCTCCAATTTGAATGTTATGCTTTTTACAAATATTATTAATTTCATTGGTAGTACCTTTAATGTAAGGAAAACTATTTAAATATTTGACTTCTTTTTTATTTACTACAGCATTATTTTCTATTTTCTTTATTACTTCTGTGTCCCATTTTTTTATTAAATGGTTAGGATAACCAAAGCTGCCTGCAATTTTTTTTATGAATTTGATTTCTTCATTGATGAACTGACTATTTTCAGAATGCGTATATGCTCTTTTAATTAAGGTTTTTATACTATTGCATTTTTGAGGATAAGGATGTGCTGAATTGTACGGGATTAGGACCGGAACAAATGAACTTTTCTGATAAACCCTGTATAGTAACTTATCTGTGGATTTGATAACATGCACATCCAAAAAGGCTATTGCATTATTTTTTTCTATTTCAACAGTGAGTTTTATAGTTGGATATAAAGAGCTATAACATTTTGTTAATTTTTTTAATTCTTCTTCGTTCAGTTTTGATAGAATGAAAATATCGGTCCACGTATCGACAGTACACTTCTGGTTTTTCTTCCATACGATGCAGGACATTTTCTTCAATTTCGCTTTCATCACAACCTCAGCATATAGAGTTGATAATGGTGAGCCCATTGGGCCTCCTGAATTTTGCTTGAATATTTTGTTCTTGTATGTAAAAATATTATTTTCATATAAATAGACTAAAACTTTTTTGAATTCATGAATTTGTGTGTTATTTAAAATTTTAAGATTTTGCAACTTCTTAATGATAATTTCAATAGCTTCTGGAACAGGAGTGCTTGGATATAATGCTTTAACGTCCATGCTTGCCTTATTTAAGTCCTTTATGCCAGTTTTTACATTTTTAATTTTCTCTATAAATTCATACGTGTTTCTTGATGGTGAACTTGTTGTTCATGAAAAAGGGTGCTAGGAATTTGTAAATGTTTTTCTCTAATGTTATCAATGGTGAGTTTTTTTTTGAAAATATCAGTCTCATTGGAGCACCATCTTTGTGCGTTTTTATCTTTGCAACAATACATGGTATGCCTGCTCCCATTGGTGGAAAAGAGCGCTGATTTCATCAGGTAATGTGCTATGATTTCTTATATCCGCTAAGAATTTAATTTATCAGTTGGGTCTTTCTTAATTTCGGTACAATTTAATCCATCGATTGCTGCTGTCATTTTTTGTTCAAATTCATCAGTGTAGAGAATAATGATTTGGCCGGATTTATCTGCTTCACAGAATTTGATATATGGGTCATTTTTCAATTCCAATAGTTGTTTTTTTTCATATTTTAATTTTTTTCTCTATATAGAAGTTTTTGTTGTTTTTGGCATTATATTCTTTTAGAATAACTCTATATAATTTGTTCTCAACTTCAGTTTTATTCTCTGCGCCTGGTATATTTTTGAGAATATCTTCGAGGCAAGGGATGATTTCTTCAGTTTTAGGGAGGCCTTGTGGAAAGGCAAGTTTTTTCCTTTTTGTAAAATTGCTTTTTGTGTAGAGCTTAAGTTCTTATAAGACCGATTTTCATACACATTATATTCATTTATGGGTTCCTTATTTAATTTTTGTTCATCAAATAGTGCATTTAATTTTTATCTACCGTAACGCTATTGGAGTTGGCTTCTTTGTTAGCACTTTCGTTAATTTCGATGAACGTAGTATCCAAAATGCGATCTTTCCAAGTGCCATCAAATTGTGCCTATTTTGAGTTGCTTATCAGCTTCCATAATTCATAAACTTGAGCATTAAGTCTGAATATTTGTTTTCTTTTAGCTATAATTTCGTTACTAAGTCGTTTTTGTTGACATCGAAGCAGGATGTAATAATCCTTCTTACTTGTTGGCTTGTTCTTAAGTCTCAAAAATTTGGGGATAAATCCAAAATCTCTGCAAGTTACAAGAAAACGTTCTTGAACTTCAAATTTCATACATTTGATTTTAAGACGTTTGAATTTGGTGATTGTTGTTAATTCACGGTTCAAAAAGAGATTGTGATAGTGCATCGTGAGGCCTAATCTGCCTTTGATCTAACCACTTGAAAGAATAATTCGTGTGCTTCAAAGTTTCAATTTACTTCCGATATTGGAGGTTATATTTTTTAACGTGCATTAATGCATTTGCATTTTTGAACTTCACTTTTAGTTGGTAAAGTTCGATGAACACTTACCGCACGTGGGTCTTGGCTTTCAATTCATATTACCGTTACGTGGATGTGGCACGGGGGTTTTTCATTTGGCCACAGGTCCACTTCTTTTTTTTTTTTATTCCGTTGGAATTTATTTTGCCTCATCACCAAATGAGTTTTTTTCCTTTGCTAAACAACAAGTTTACCATCAAGAACACGTATGAATTTATAGAGAAAATTAAAAATGTAAAAACTGGCATAAAGGACTTAAATAAGGCAAGCATGGACATTAAAGCATTATATCCAAGCACTCCTGTTCCAGAAGCTATTGAAATTATCATTAAGAAGTTGCAAAATCTTAAAATTTTAAATAACACACAAATTCATGAATTCAAAAAAAGTTTTAGTCTATTTATACGAAAATAATATTTTTACATACAAGAACAAAATATTCAAGCAAAATTCAGGAGGCCCAATGGGCTCACCATTATCAACTCTATATGCTGAGGTTGTGATGAACGAAATTGAAGAAAATGTCCTGCATCGTATGGAAGAAAAACCAGAAGTGTACTGTCGATACGTGGACGATATTTTCATTCTATCAAAACTGAACGAAGAAGAATTAAACAAATTAACAAAATGTTATAGCTCTTTATATCCAACTATAGAACTCACTGTTGAAATAGAAAAAAATAATGCAATAGCCTTTTTGGATGTGCATGTTATCAAATCCACAGATAAGTTACTATACAGGGTTTATCAGAAAAGTTCATTTGTTCCGGTCCTAATCCCGTACAATTCAGCACATCCTTATCCTCAAAAATGCAATAGTATAAAAACCTTAATTAAAAGAGCATATACGCATTCTGAAAATAGTCAGTTCATCAATGAAGAAATCAAATTCATAAAAAAAATTGCAGGCAGCTTTGGTTATCCTAACCATTTAATAAAAAAATGGGACACAGAAGTAATAAAGAAAATAAAAAATAATGCTGTAGTAAATAAAAAGAAGTCAAATATTTAAATAGTTTTCCTTACATTAAAGGTACTACCAATGAAATTAATAATATTTGTAAAAAAGCATAACATTCAAATTGGAGGAAAAGTAAATACCATCAAAAAATATAGTAATAAAAGATAATGAAAATAAAAATGTTAGAAAAAGCAGGTATTTACTCAATTCCTATTACTGAAAATCCTCCAATGGCTTATATAGGAAGTACCAAAAATAAGCTTAAACACAGATTAAAACAACACGTAAAAAACTGGCAGAAAAAAGAAGAAAAAAACAGCACTTATTCAATACTGTCTGGATAACCAAAAATATCCTAAATTCGAAAATATAAAAATCATTAAAAGCTGTAAATCCGAAAAACATCTCAGAATAGCAGAGTCTGTAATGATTGAAAAAAATAGAACAAAAGTTTGCAACCATAATGACCCTAATATTTTGAGAAACAGCTGGAGAAATTTAATTAAAATTGAGCAAAAAAATGAAAAAGTTCGAAAAATGAGATCACTGACCAACAAGAGATGGCGCCACAACGCCCAAGAAGAAGCGATAGCCGATGACAGAAGCAGCCCGCGAGAACCACCGAAATGCCCAGCTGACACGGTCCGTGCTAGTCGGAGCAAAACGTCCTCTCTCGAAGACGGTAATGGAGTATTACCGAAAGTACTAGGGTTATGAATAAGTATTGAAGTAAATGAGGATGCAGCAAAGGAAAAAAACTCATTCGGTGATGAGGCAAAATAAATTCCAACGGGGAAAAAAAAAAAAAGTGGACCCGTGGCCAAATGAAAAACCCCGTGCCGCATCCACATAACGGAAATATGAATTGAAAGCCAAGCCCCACGTGCGGTAAGTGTTCATCGAACTTTACCAACTAAAAGTGAAGTTCAAAAATGCAAATGCATTAATGCACGTTAAAAAAATATAACCTCCAATATCGGAAGTAAATTGAAAAAAATATATATAAATATAAAATCTTGGGTTCGTTTTTGGATCGATCGCAAAATTCGCGCATTAAAAACATATCCTTCGCAAAAATACGTGATTTGGAAACGGATCGTTCAGTTTCGAAAATTGCAATCTAATACATCGGGAACATAATCAGTTTATGGACCCGTGAATCGGCTTCCATGCGTAGCCATATGAGCAGTTCATTTTGCGTATTGCAGACTGTTACGAATCAGGCATGAGATGGTTCTTCGGATTCGCGGAATTCCACATTTCGGTTATACTTGAGAGCTATGAAAAAAAAAAAAAAAAAAAAAAAAACTGAAGGCAATGTTTTATTTTCTGAGGATTAGGGAGGGGGCTCGTTTTCCGCCTGGGGTGCTGGTATTCCGTTTTTCAGAACTTCTGAAAACGAAAGCAAAACGGAGTGAAATTTTTTTCTGCGATCAAAATTTTTTTCTCGCGAAGTTTCCTCTGTCCAGTATTGTTATTAAATATCAATTTATTGCATAAACGTTTGCATTTCAGCTTGAAAGTGTAGACAATAATTTCCGATAACGGAAGTTCGACGGAGCAAAAATGTCCTTGTAAACTTCAGGCAAGAGTTTCTTTCGCGGATTCGAAGAGTAACTCTGACTTTGTTGTCATCAAAACTGAAGATAATGGCTGGGGGCAGAATTTCATCTTTCAAAACTTTCGAAAATGGAAGTTAGACAAACTGCAGATTTAATCTGTAATCGTAATTTTTTTCCCTCGCAATATTTCCTCTGCTCATTTTTATTGTAAATATAATTTTGTTTGATAACTGATTGTGTTTCAGCTTGAAAATGGAGGACAAATTTCCGAAAACGGAAGTCGGACTGAGCGAAGATTTTTTTGTATACGTAATTTTTTTTTTCGCGATGTTTCCACTGTCCTGAATTATTGTTAAATGATATTTTCCCTCTATAAATAGTTGCAAAGGGAGAAACTGGACATTCCTCATATCAGAAGAATGGTTGAATCAACCAAGTCTCAATTATGTGAACTGTAAACATCTCATACACAGTATTCAAGAATTTTTTTTTTCAGAGCTGGAGGAAAACATGCTGCAAAATAATAAATTAGTTGATCTTTGTAATACTAAACTTGCACATCACAATGTCCAATGAAGGTTTATTTTATCTTTTGTGATTGAGATAGACTGAAAATTTCCTTCTTCCACAATATAACTTGTTTTGAAGTTTGAGTGTGTAGAAACTGAATCTGTGATGCAACACACACACAAGTTTTGGTACAGTTTTTCAAAAGCAAAACAAAATTTTTTGCAGCCTCATGGATAAAAAAAGACAAGTATGTAAGATTTTGACGAATTACGATTTATTTATTTTATATAAAAGAAATTCAATTACATGCTAATTCATGTTGACATATTTATATATAGATATAATTATTTGTTTTTATGTTAAATATTATTTAGCTAAAAATTTAATGTGGTAATTGTACGTTCTCTAAAGTTACTCCTTTGGAAAGAAAAATACTCCTTCAAAAAATGTGAAGGAGTATTTTTACTTTTTTGAAAAAATCCTAGCACGATCTCTGCTGATGAATGATGTGGGATTGGAACTTGGAGATGGCGGGGGAGGGGGCGAGTTAAAGCAAATAAAGTACGTCACTCACGTGTCTGCACCTACACGTGGGAGCAGCCTGCCTCATTGTATTAGTAAGTCAGTGACGGAGAGGAGGTGTCTTTGTTTCCCTGATGAAACGTTTGTGGTTTTTTGTTTAGGCAAAAGTGATGTGTGTGTGTGTGTGTGTGTGTGTGTGTGTGTGTGTGTGTGTGTGTGTGTGTGTGTGTGTGTGGGTGTGTGAATGTTTTTAGGAATTTGAAAGTTTACACGGTTTAAGTTAAGTTCGTCATCAACAATGAAATTTTTAACCAAAACTGACAATCTCAAGACATTAGAGGCTTCTCAAGACATTAGGGAGCAGCCTGCCTCATTGTATTAGTAAGTCAGTGACAGAGAGGAGGTGTCTTTGTTTCCCTGATGAAACGTTTGTGGTTTTTTGTTTAGGCAAAAGTGATGGGTTTGTGTGTGTGTGTGTGTGTGTGTGTGTGTGTGTGTGTGTGTGTGTGTGTGTGTGTGTGTGATGTATGAATGTTTTTAGGAATTTGAAAGTTTACACGGTTTAAGTTAAGTTCGTCATCAACGATGAAATTTTTAACCAAAACTGACAATCTCAAGACATTAGAGGCTTCAGTCAAAAATAAATTCCGGTGGGATTGGCTAGAAAAAAGACACCCAAAAGGAGAAAGCTGGGATATGGTGTCGGAAAATTGATACAGCTGGGTCATGTTTCTGCATATATAATTGGAGTACGTGCTACAGTTCTGCCTCCAAAACCTGTTGAAGCAATTATAACAGCTACTTGTAATAGTAAAGGTTCTTCTCCTCTTCGGTACACAAACAAGACACTGCAAATGAAGGATGTTGGAAATGTAAGCGTCAGCCTGATAGCATCTCCGCTAAAAAACAAATGAAGATAACACACTTTTTTAAGAACTAGTGTTATTTTATTAGTAAATATAACTTTAGATTAACACCACACCAGACTGATGTGTTTTTTTTATTAATAAATGGAACTTAGATCAACATCCAATTTGTTAAATATACTGTTATTTTATTAGTAAATAGAACTTTAGGTCAATACCACCTGACTGAAACTCAAGGACTAAAATTTCTGTTAAAAAAATATCAATATCCTATGAAAAAGAGGAGTTTCCTTCTAGTAACATAAAAACTTGATTGCAGATTTTCTTTTATTTATTTGCCAAATGGGTAAATTTGCAATTGGAAAGAAAGGCAAAACTTTTTTAAAAGGTATGTTATGTGTGTAATTGGTTTATTTTATACAAATGCAAAATTTTTATTAACGTTCTTAGTGTGGTATATGTTAAAGACAATATCGTGTAGTTATCGAAATCAAAGTTACTTAAATTTCACTGAAGCAATTTATTTTTTTAGCAACAAATTAATACTGCAAGCTCAACCCCAAAATAATTTACTGTTGTGAGCAAAAGGCATAGGTAGGTAGTAAGCAATTCCCAAAGTGAAACCATTTTATCTTTCGAAGTATCGGTAACAGCTTTGCTGATAAGTATAATAATTAGAGATACTATTAGTAACGGAAATACTTTTGTGGGGGGGGGGGGGTTACCCTCACATGTTCATTTATGTCTCGAGTTTATGCATTGGCACCGTTGGGAGACGCCGATGATTTCAGGGTTTCATGCCTTGCCTTGCAAACACCTCTGAAAATAGCAAAGCTATACTAGCTATCCAATTTATCTGTTTATTGGCAAGTCACACAAAGTTCAAATTGTTGAAGCATTATATTTTTCAGATTGCAGTTTCTGTCTATCTTCCTTGAAAAAGCCATCTGGTTGATGTACAAAAACTTGTAAACATTTATTTATATATTCTTATGCCAATAAAACAGATCACTAGTATAGTTTTATTATTTTCTACAAGTAAGAGAAGGTAAATAAAGGCAATGCTTTGTTTATTTAATCAAATCAATGACCCCTAAAAGATATAGTCCCTGTGTACCTGCAATCCACTTGGTCTCTTTGTGAAGGGGAATCAATAGAAGAATTATTAGAAAATAAGTGTGGAAGAACTAGAGTTTTAGGAGTGTACAATTTTCTGCTATGACCTGCTGTTAATATACTTCCCAACAGTTTTACTGTTAAAACTTTGCAACCTCTGAAGCACCTATATCACAAGATTGATAAAGGAGGAAAAGGACCCAGAAGCATTGCAACCTGAAGAGAGAGAGAGAGAGAGAGAGAGTGCAAGGAACTACACAAAGAAACCAATAATGCAAGAAAATTTCAAGCATGTTTTATTGCGTATTAAACTTCAGATTTGTAATAAGATCTTTCGGCTGCAGCTTTAGCCTTGTTCACACAACAAGCAAGTACTCATGTAGTTGGCATCATTTCTTTAGCTGTTGCCAGTAGAGATTTCCAAATTATCGGAATACTGAAGGGTGTGTCCGAATTGAAAGAGTTTTTATTGAAGAGAATTTCAATGCTTTCTCTGTAACGCAACGGAAATTTGTTTGAAAAGGGTGCAGTCCTTTTGGTACAGTATTCCGATAATTTGGAAATCTCTACTGGCAACAGCTAAAAAACACCACCAACCACGCGGGTACTTGCTTGTTGTGTGAACAAGGCTGATTCTGCAGCCGAAAGATCTTACAAATCTGAAGTTTAATACATAATAAAACATGCGTGAATTTTTCTGCATTATTGATTTCATCATATTACGCGAAATCGCCTTTCCTACCGATACACAAAGAATTCCAATTACAGACAACCAGCTCTTAAAAAGGCCTTTTGTCCCCCCCCCCCCCCCAAGAAGTGGAATTTTCTATCACACTCCACTCTCACTACAGTTCCAAATTTTTAATAATGGAGGTGGAAGTTTTTGAACTTAGTGAGTGACATTTTTTGTTAGTATCACCCTAGCAGGGGGGGGAGGGGGGTATATTATGTATTTTGTTTTATTTGTATTTCTTATTTTGTTTGTATTAATTTCCTGTGCTATCTCATCACGCAGGAGTCATAGCCTTTCTAAGTTTTGTACTTAGAAAGAGGAAAGAAAAGTTGTAAAATTTGTAAGCAATGGATATGGTATCTCCTTCTTGAAATATTTGGTCTGGCCCTGAAAAGGACCGTTTTCTTTTTTTCTTTTCAACCCTCACTTTTAAGCCAAAGAGGAAGGCAGCACATCTCAACCCTCCCCCTTCAAATTGGGAATTTGCTGTGATGTTGAAGATATTGCCAGTGGTAGTGTTTGGGTCTCAACTTGCGGCTGGTCCACAAGTTGGGGCTGCATCATGACTTGAGCATAGGAAGACTGTTTAACATTCTGCAGGCTTGCCTTCCTCCATCCTAGTCCATGCTCTTTTGGGAGCCCTTTGTTGGGTTTGACTTTGTCCTTAGGGGAGGAGGCAAAAGTCCTCCAGCGTAACCTGGTAGGTGAGTAAAACTGCCTGATTAGTTATAAGACCCTTCTAATGGGAAATACAGCACCTCCATGGGCTACCCATTGAGGATAAAAACTGCCTTGTCATTTCACATGCTTTTAAGCCCTCGGAGTTCAGCTCCACCGACACTTCCTCTTGGGTGTATATTATTGGCATTCCCTTCAGAACACACTTCTCTCTTTCTCCTAGGGTTTTTGTTCTCCTGTAGGGAAAACTCTGTTGTGTTAGACCTTCCTTAAGTTTTGACTGCTTCTCTTGGACTTATTTGTTGAAGTATCTTGCTTCTTTTCTCACTTCTCTGAAGTGAGAAAGGCTTTTTCTCACTACTATTTTTATTTCTTCCTTCATTAACCATTTAAGTGGCTAACCTGATTTCAGCTCATCCACGTGCTAATAACCAACATGGGGACAAGCGAGCCAAGCTCTCAGTCCCTGGATTCAGCTTCTCAGGCACAAATTAGATGAACTCATGCCATCTACTGCCATTGCTTTGGGCACAAGGAGTTTAGATTAGATGGAGTAAGGGCCAGCCGTGTAATCAAAGTGAAACTACCAAAACGTCACAATCATGTCACAGCCAATCACAGCCTCTGCTGCCATGTTTGTGAGACGTGTGAAATAGAGTTGCAACCAATCAGTCTCTGCTGCCTTGTTGGTGAGACATTTGAGCATTAAAGTAATCTGCTCAAAGTGCTTCAAGTTTGTGACGTCATCCTTACTCCATCTATTCTAACCTCCTTGTATGGGCAATATATAGTATAGCTTGCACAGGAACTTAGGAGAAAATACTTTGTGTGGAACAAAGAAACTACTCTCATCTAACTGATTTGTTTGAATTTCTGTTGAAACATCATAGACTTTGCTAGTGATGTGAGCATTTTTTCTGTTATCTCTCTTTTCTCACACTTAAGATAGTCTGTGTTTTGGCTTTCACTGTGCATTCACTCATGAAGAGTAGACATAAGCAGATATTTAGACATTTGCTGGATATTGCAATTTTCATTGCATATATTTGTGGTTGACAGGAGCCACTACTTTGACTGAAGACATATGGGACTTCTGCTGTCTTTGATGAGGAAATGAGTAAAGTATAGGTAGCAATTTCACTTAAACAGAATTAAGGATTAGTTGGGAATAGTCAATAACTAATTTCCTCCAATTGTGTTAGAGAAGGTGTTTGGGGTCATCAGGCATGAAAATAGATTTGTTTACATTTAGTTCCAGCTTAATGTGGATTTTTGTTTGTTGAGGTTGGATAATTTTCTGGCACATTATTTAAATTTTGTTTAGGTATTGTATATTTTTTTTGACACAGCACTTCCCTGACAAGGGGATCTGGATGATTTTCTGCTTTTCTATGAAACCTTTCTGTCAACTCACAGATAGAGTTGACAGAAAGGTTCATGATTTTTTTTTTTTTTTTTAAGAATCAATAGGAAATGTCTAATTTCATGATTAGAGATTTTTGCTTCAGCCCTTGTCATCATATGGAGAGTTTTATTTTGAAAAATCGAGATTGCTTTCTCTGAGATTTTTCACAAATTCCTCATGACACTTCCATATGTTAGAATGGGAATGAAGCAGGCTTTTCAAAATAGCAAAATAGTTCCTTTTTTGAGTTTAGTTTTTTATTTTTACTCATAGGAGCTACAGTTTTCCTATAGTTTGTTTCATCTAAAATTTTTGTCCATGGAGATATTTTACATCACCAACTGAGGGATTTCTGTTGAAAATAATATCGTTATCTAGGTGTATCTGTTTTCTACTCTCTTGCATTTTATCAGTATTTGTTTTAATTTTCCAGTATCGGAAATATGGCTCTATTTTTTCAAATTGAGTGCTGCAGCATAGACATACAGCATGATTTCTATTTTTTTCAGGTGTATGTGGGCTGTGTTTAAGCTTTTTATTAAATATTACAATAAATTAATACTATTTCACCAGTAACAGCATGATGTCATCAGCACATAAAGCAATAGTCAGATTTCTGTTAATTTTGATAAGGAAATGTGAAGTAAAAGTAGAGTACAACAATGTCAGTGCAAATAAACTTTCTTGTGACATTCCCACTTGGATATTTCTGAGCATTTATTTTTCCCCATTTACTTTAGCACAGAATTTTCCATTCAGTAACAATGATTTTATCATGTATACAATCCAGGGCAAGAAGTCATGGGCAATTATTAATAATTGGCACATGTGCCAACTTTATCAGATGCTTTGGTCATATCTAAAATATTGCTCCAGTGTTTTTTGAGGTTGAAAGCATCATACATTTTTTTTTCTTCAGCAACCCTGTTGAGCTGGAGTGTTTTCCATGAAATTCACCTTTTACATGCAGTATTATTTGGAATTTTCTTTGCAGAGTTGTGCATTTTGCCTGCTGTTGGAAGTAAGGAAATGGGCCTGTAGTTTTGAAAATACATTTGAAAATTATTTTGAAATTAAAAGTCTTTAGAACTTTGGAAATTTTAGGGCAAGTATCTGCAATAAATGGAATAAGAAAAATTTCTGCCTTAATAGAATTTTTTTGTTATTCCATTTCTGAGGAGTGTATTGTGCTGTTTAATTGAAGAGTTCTAACTTATGCTGCAATACTTGTAAGAAAACTAAGATTTTTTTTTGAACAATTCTGAGTTGAACATAAATATATTGTACAATACACACAAGTATCAAAGGCATGAATTTTCTGTTATATTGAATGATTAGACCTTGTATGTAGTTAGTGGTGAGGAAATCATCATCACCCATTATCAATCCACTGCAGGATGAAGGACTCCCCAAGTTTCTTCCACAATTGTCTGTCTTGAACCTATCTCCTCCATGTCACATCAGCATGCTTTCGAATTTCATCCATCCATCTCCCATGGGGTCTTCTTCTGGCTCTTTTTCTGTCCCTTGGAATCCAGTCTAAAATTTCAGTTGTCCATCGGTGGTCTGTTCTTCTGGCAGCATGTCCAGCCCATTGCCATTTCAGTGATTTCACTCTGGTTAGGATGTTGTCCACTCTTGTCATTTTCTTTATCCATAAGTTCCTCTTCTTATCTATCCTGACTTCACCAAGCATGCATCTCTCCATGCCTCTTTGAGTTGTATGCAGTCTTTGCATATCTTTTTTAGTTAAGATCATGTCTCTGCTCTATACGTAAGCACTGGCAGGATGCATTGATTAAACACTTTCATTTTAAGACATAATGGCATACTGCTCTTAAAAATGTTACTGTTTCTTCCAGAAGCTGTCCATCAAAGTTTTATGTAGTGATTAAATTCTTCATCAATGTGACCCTCACTGAATATCTGCTGCCCAAGATAAATATAGGTATCGGTTGTTTCAAGCTTTTCTCCATTAATCAATAAATCTTCTTTTCTTGTAAAAGTATTGAACATCACTTTTGTCTTCTGAAATTTCATTTTTAATCTAACTTCTTTACTCTTGTCAGTAAGTCTTTGGATCATACTGTGCAACTCTGAAGGGGTAGTTGCAAAAATGACTATGTCATCAGCAAAACGAAGGTGAGTTAAATAATCTCCATTAATCTTTATCCCTTTGTTTTCCCAGTTCAATGATTGAAAGACATTTTGCAATCTGGCATTTCAGAGTTTGGGAGATATGGTGTCACCTTGTCTCATACCCTTTCCAATTTTTATTAGTGCTTGTATCCTCAAATATTTGAACCTTTGCACTTGCATTTTCATAGATGTTATTAATAATATTAATGCACCCATCTTCAACACCACAATATTTCAAAGCTATTATAACTGCTGATGGTTTCACTGAATCACAGGCCTTTTCATGATCAATAAATGCCATGCATAATGGGAGTTCATATTCTCTTGTTCTTTCAATTAGTTCTCTCAGTAGATTGATATGATCCACAGTGTTGAGCCATGTCTAGTGTTACCTTCAAGCGATGCGAAATAACTTTAGTGAAGACTTTATAAACCACTGATAGGAGGCTGATGGGCCTGTAGTTTCCGAGATCCTCAACATCACCTTTTTTTATGTAGCAGGAGCATTGTAGCATTGTTCCAATACTCAGGAATCTTCCCTTCATTAAGACATCTGGTGAAAACTTGGGCAAGTGTAGTTTCAATTTCTTCCACTTGCTTCTTGTACAATGTCCATGGTAATCCCATCTTCTCCTGGAGCTTTTTACTGTTTCATGTTCTTTATTGCACGTTTAACTTCTGCAGGAAGGACTGGAGGGGCTTTGGTACTGGTACCTGTTATAATGTCTGGAATAGATGTATCATCCCTCTCATGCAGTTTTGAGTAGAAATCTTTCACTGTTGTCAAAATTTAGCTTTTATTTCTTTTTACAGTACCATCTTCTTTTCTCAGTGCCATAATCTGTTTTCTTCCCTTGCTGAGATGTCCCTTTGCTATCTTTAGGCTTTGGTTGTTTTCAATTGCTTTCCTTACTAGTTCACAGTTGAATTTCCTTACGTCTTCAGTGACACTCCTCCGTAATGTCTTGCATAGCTGTATCTATTCCACTGTGGAAATTAAGTCTTCTTTATTTGTTCTTATCTCCCTTCTCTTTTGCACCAACATTTTTGTTTTTCCTGAAATTTTCTTCATATGTAACTTGTTCTTAGTACCACCTATTTTTGTTGCTGTTTCCATAAGAGCCTTGGTGAATTCTCTGTTTACTCCAGAAATATCCATTTCTCCCAATGTTAGGCTTTCTAAAGCAGGGAATCTGTTCCTCATTTCCAACTTGAAGGTATTATGATGTTTTTTTACGTTGGTTATGTCAATACATTTTGTTTGTCTTATGAGCTTGCCACGTTCGAGTTTTTTTGTTTGTTTTTTTTTTGTTTGGAGGTTTTACGACCACCGTGAGCAACTCAATGGGCTATAAGCAGTCGCCTGTCCCTAATTTAGGGTCACTGGTTCCAGGGAAGGGAGAGAGCCAGTGCCGTAAGACAAACACAACATCCATGCCTCACCGGGATTCGAACCCGCACCCCTTCCGTGTGAATGATCAGAAGCCATTGCTTAGACCACTGCGCCACCGGGGGCGGCCGTTCGAGTTTAGTGTTGAGGTGCATCTTACATCTCGCCATTCTATGGTCACTACCTGTGTTGAACTGGTTTAGCACACTGCAGTCTTCGATGACAAATTTTTTGTTGCATGTAATAAAATCAATTTCACTTTTCTCATTTGACTGTCTCCATGTCCGTCATTTCCTGTGTGGTTTTTCTTGAAAAAGAAGTTCATGATGATTTATGAAAATCAGTTGTCATGTGAGATACATCTGAGTGAGATACAAGAATGTCTAAAAATGGGAAGCATCCACTCTTTTTAATCTAATAATTGTTCACTTCTGAGATTTAAAATAACAGATTCTTTCAGTTTTCTGTCCATATTAACTAGTTTTGAATAACACTCTATTTAAAGGTGTATACCAAATCTATATATTCACATGGTTGTATAATACAGGGTGTCCCACTTGAAACTGAACCCGGCATTTCTTTAATAATATTAACACCAATGAAGATATTGCAACGGAATTTGAAATGGACTTACCACATTTTATGCGAAATATGATGATATCACAATATGTGCTGGAAGTGGCCACCATTTACATCCAGACAGCATTGAACCCAGCGCACCATATTGTGGAAAGTCCTTGCCAGTACATCTGCCGTCACTGCCTGAATTACTTTAGGGATGTTTGCTTTTCAAGGCATCTATGGTTCGTGGTTTCTTTTGGTAAACTCTCCCTTTTAGATGTCCCCATGAAAAGTAATTGGCAGGTATCAGAACGGGCAAGTACGGTGGCCATAGACCATTTGAAATGATGCAGTTGCTGAAAAAGGACTGAATTTCGGCCATACTGGTGTGTGATGTTGCTCCATCATACTGGTAATATCCAATGGAGAGTTCTTCATCATCCAAATGATTTACAAAGGTGTTGAAGATTTTCATATATGCAGCTGTTGTGATGGTTGTATTGAAAAAGATGGGACCAATTATGCAGCGCCGGGTCATCCCACACCAAACACCAATTTTCTGTGAATGAAGGGGTTCTTCATGTATCGCGTTGAGATTTTCACTGGCCCAAATGCGGGACTTTTGAGAATTAACGTATCCAGTCAGGTGAAATCACGCCTCATCTGAGAACGACGTGTAGTCCAGAATGCCCGGATTTTCCTGAAAAAATGTCTGAAACCATCGACAGTACTGTCGATGGTTTCACGTGGCCAGGCTCTTTTAGTTCGTGGACCACAGAAATATGGTACACATAAAGCTTCACTTTTTTCACAGCACGTTGACAAGTGCTTTTGGACAAACCTGTTTCCTGTGAAAGTCTGCAAAATGACTTCCTGGGAGACGCAAGTAGTGTCGGCCCCTTTACATTCTGGATCATTTCCTCCAACATTTTTGGACGACCTCCTGCATGGCCATCTAATAAAGTCCTCTTTGGTTTCCAGTTACTTTGACAATGCCTAAATGGTGGACTTGCCCGGCAGATATCTGCCTGCAAACCTCTCTAGGAATTGCTGTTGACAAGACTTTATCGATTCTGTTTTCCAATAAGTGTAAACAATAAACACTCACTCCTCCAGAGTATACCAATACATTTTCACATGTACGTGAACAGGCACGAGCACTCGCTATCAACAATCGTATTGTGTAGACACGCTCAGCGAAATGGCATAACAAAGCAGCAGAGAGGCGTGTCCGGCTGGCTGGTGTACAGCGCCGAGTTCAATGCTGTCAGGATGCAAATGGTGGCCACTTCCAGCGAATGTTGTGATGTCATTACTTTTTGCACGAAATGAGGTAAGTCCACTTCAAATTTCGTTGCAATATCTTTATTGGTGTTAATATTATTAAAGAAATGCCGGGTTCAGTAGTGAGTGGGACACCCAGCAGTAATTTGCATTAGTGCAATTCGCATTAAATTTTTGAAGATGTTATTTCTCTGTTGTTTTATAAAAATTTCCTAAATCTTCAATCTGAAATCATTCATTGTGTGATACAGCACTACTTGCAGGAAATTTCATTTAACATCATGCCCAACATAAATGGCTTGTAACACCATTAATAATGCAGTGGAAGTTTGCTTTTAAAAATAGCAGTGGCATCAAGTTATAAAATGTCCTGCAACTATTTTTAAGCAAAAATATACTTTCACAGTCATAGTGTTGATTTATTTTTATGTAATGTATCTGCTAATTTACTTTTGGTAGTTTTCAGTAACCACGAGCACGTGTAGTTGGAAGAACCTTCAGTATAACCAGTTGAAACTTTTGTATATCATTATTAATCTTTCATGATATCAAACTTTTTTTGCATTATTAGTATTAATTTCATGTTTGGTAGAAATGGTATGCTTCCAAAAAAATATTTTATGTATTTCAAACACATCTACAAGTTTCAAGCATGTTCCCTACTGCACAAAAAATGCTGTCAACTTTTAAATATAATAACTACAAAAATTTTCTTGAAAAACTCTTAAATAATGTTTAAGAGGAAGCAAAAATGTATTGGAAAGTTCCATATTGTTGATTTAGTCCCTCCTCCCCTCTTTTATTTTGCACAAATTATTATTTCATACCACAGATGTTTTATGGTAAATTTATTCTTCTATAGGCAAATATGATACATTCATCCATGAATAAGTGGTTATGGAAAATTACAAAGAAGTTAGTGTTTCACCCTCTGTGTCTGCTTGAGATCATTTTCCAGTTTGAAGTATTTTGTAATTGTAATTTTTTTTTCTACTTTCTGTTCCAGGTTTGTACTCAGGTTTTGCCAATTCCAAATGACATTGAAATTGTCCATGCAGCACCAGCAGCAGGACATCTGAGTTCTTCAAACATCTATCCTGCATGCTTTGCTCCATACCTTATTTGTACAGCTTGCTCAGACAATATGGTTAGGTGAGGTAGTTTTCTGTCATCGGCTTCATCTGTTGCTAATCCTTTGGCATTGAGACTTTATTGTAGAATACTGCTCCTTATACAAATGTATGTAATGTCTAAAGTACAAATAATAAATATTGGGTTGTCGGAAAAGTCATGACGTATTTTGGCACCCGATGGCAGTTGGGCAGTTTTGGAAGTACTAGAGGCGCAGCTCTGTTATCGCTATGGCATTCGACAGGTGCCAGTTCTAGTTGCAGTCTAAAAGGAATAGTGAGCGATTCGGTTGATTTGCAGAGATTTGACATCAAGTTGAAGATAGAAGACCAAACTGTTCATTTTCACCATATTTTACTGTTTTACTTCTGTAAAGGGAAGAACGTGCGTCAAGCTTGTGAAAAGTTGTGTAAAGTGTACTGTGATAATGCTCTACAAGAACGTCTGTGCCAGCGGTGGTTCACAAAATTCTGTGCTGGTGATTTTGACCTCAACGATGCTCCTCGGTCGGGGAGGCCCACCGAGGTTGATGATGACCATAGCAAGGCATTGATCGAGTCAAACCCAAGTTACACGACACGAGAGATTGCAGACACATTGCACATCCATCATTCAAGCATTCACGACCACTTGAAGAAGCTGGGATACGTAAGCAAGCTCGATGTGTGGGTTCCTCGTGAATTTACAGAAGCTCAATTGACGGCGCGTATAAACATCTGCAATATGCTCATTAAACATGAGGAAAATGATCCTTTTTTTGAAGTGACTGATAACTGGTGACGAAAAGTGGATTGTGTACAACAATGTGCTGCGCAAACAGTCTTAGTCCCGACATGCTGCTTCGCCTCAAATGACATCCAAAGCAGACATTCATCAGTGGAAGGTTCTGGTCTCAGTGTGATGGGATTTTAAAGGTGTCTTGTTTTTTGAGCTCCTACCACAGAACCAAACAATCAATTCGAATGTGTACTGTCGGTAATTGGACAGTTTGAACGAATCCATCATCCAGAAACGTCCAGAGCTTGTTCATCGTAAAGGTGGTATGTTCCATCACGACAACGCGAGACCACACACAAGTTTGATCACCCGCCAAAAATTATTGGAGCTTGGGTGGGACGTGTTGCCACACCCAGCATACTCGCCTGACCTTGCGCAGTCAGACTTCCACTTGCTTCACTCTCTTTAACAGTCCTTGCATGGTATAACGTTCAATTCAGACTAGGCTGTAAATCAGCACCTTGTAGAGTTTTTCGCCACGAAAGACAGGTCCTTCTATGAACGAGGCATTCTGCAGCTCACTGAAAGATGGCAAAAGGTTATTGAACAAAACGGGCATTTTATCATTATTTGATCTTTGTTCTTTCTATCAATAAATGACCTTTGCAAAACATGGCTAAAATACGTCATGACTTTTCCGACAACCCAATAAATTTAGTAAAAATAAAATACTATCAGATTGACATTGCTTTTAAAGTGAAACATTATGGTGTCTTCTTATGGTCATGAAAAGCAATTATCCATTATTTTTTATTGTCATCAATTAAATGAATAAGTATGAATTAGATGTGCTCTATGTAAGTGAAACTAAAAAGAAAAGATTCAGGATAGAAGGAGAGAATGGTCTGGTGAGTTTGTGGTCTGCAATGTTGCGTGATGAAAGATAAAAGATGAGCAACTTGATTCACTCTATATAGTTGCATAAATAACAGAAATTTGTGGTTTTGCATGAAGGTGAAGTTCTGAAGAACAGTAATAATAATTTATGCTTCTTGTGATTCTGTATATTCTGCGAAGTATAATTTCTGGGATGAGCAAAAAGAGTTGTTTTAGTTTTGAGTGAGTTTGGTGCTAATCAGAAAGTTCTTTGAGCTGGGAATTTCATTGCTAAAATAGGTGTTCAGAATGAGAAGTCTGTGAATGTTTGAAGTAAGTTTGTTGATCCTAGTGTGAACACAATGTTGAAAGATGGATAAAACGTTGCATTGAGAACTAACTGGTCATGTGTATCAAATGCATTTTTAGTCACAATTACTTCCACACATGTATATATATATGAAAAAATTGTGCTTTATGTAGAAAATTGTAATGGATTTTGTCATTTATGATCAATGCCTGAAATATTTAGTGTTCACACCCAGGCGATGAAAAGTGCTGATATTTGGTGTGATCAATACTTTTTAGTGAAGCTGAATATAGGTTGGAGAAAGTGAATAGGAATATGCCTATAATAAAAAGAAAAGTTGAAAGGCTTTCTGAAGGACACCAGTGTTATTCTGAGATGCTCAGCTGAAGGTGTGCTTGACTGATATGGAAAAGAAGGGGTCATGTTTTAAAAACTCTACAGTCACTGTTGCTGAAGAAGTTTATGGTACTGCAATAGGATGTAGCATTTAAAGTGGTGATGGAATGGTGAGATTAAAAGGAGCTGTAAAGATGAAGAAAGAAGCATATTGGAATAGATTGTATGACATAATTTTTGAGGATGAATATTGCTTTAAAAAGTGTCAAGTGGCAAAGCTACTTTGCCAAAGCAACACAAAATGTAAGAATGGTTAGGTTGACAGGAAAGGACATGCTTTGTTTTGGGAAGGGGGAGGGGCAAGAAATTGTTGTGGAAATATGGAAGACATAGAAAAAATAGGGAAAATAATGTTTTAAGTTGTATAAGGAAAGGATTGGAGAATTGAGTTATGAGCCTTAATGAGTTAAATTAAAAAATAGGTTGAATATTTTTGCATCTTATTAGAAAATGAAAGTAAAAATGAGTTTGTAGTGGAAGCAGATAATACCATAGAAAGAGAAGTAAATAACACAGATACTTCAAGAGCAAAAAGGTTTATATATCTTACGTTTCTTCAGAATTGTGGGTCATCTGGAGCAAATGGCATAACAGCTGAGATGTTGAATTATGATGTTGGCAGTATAATTGGTTATTAGCTGAAAAATTTCAGTTGTGTTGAGAGTCAGGAGTTTTTCTAATTGGGGCGACATTATCAATTTTTTTTTATATAAAGGAAAGAGATGATTTAATCAATTGTAAGAACCAAATTTCTATATTACATATGTTAATTAGACCAAATGCAAGAACCAAATTTTTCATTACATGTGTGGATTTTTGTATTTGTTCCAGAAGGAAAAACGTATTTCAGGGTTTAAGCCAGTGAAAGATGAGTTTACCTCATTGCTTGGGGAAGAGGGGAATTGTGAGGGTGACTATAAACTATAACTTATGATAATTTACTGTGCAGAAAATCATAGGGCATTAAGAAACTGTATCAGAAGTAGGTTACCAGCAACCTTGACTGTTGAATAAAGGAGCTTTGATGACAGCCATGCTTTTTTGAGGATTGGTTCAACTACAGTTTCATTACTGAGGTAAAATTTTAATGCACTTCTAATAATTTAGCTTTTGAAGTCTTTATTTTTAATTGATAATGATTCTAGCAAACTTGATATTATAACAGACCATAACTCAGTTAAAATTGTTTTCTTGCCATCCAATGCAACACCTGTAGTTCAACTTATGGTTCAAAGAGCTGTTGCCACTTTCATACCATGACCTATAGATAACATATTTTAGTTGCAGATGGTAATAATAAGGCTATTAAAAAGTTTTGTAGGAATTACAATTTTTTTTTGTGGCTATTAAGAATATTAATAGTGCTTGGAAAATGATGACTCAAAAATGTATGAATAGTATTAAAAAAAAAACAATGTAAAAACTATGAAATAGTATAAATATAAAAAATAGGCATGAAAACATATGAAGTATTTATGTCTACCGTTGCCTTGAGAAAAGCCTCCCAGTGGAGTGTGAAAGCTTGGCAAATCTTGTGTTTATTACATCACAAAAATAAACTGATTTACTATGATATAGGTGTTTGGCAAATGCTCTATCCCCAGTGTATCACTGACTTTGAAGGATTTAACCCAGTGGTTGAGATTAACATTGTTCAGAAAATTGTCTGTATGTATAATGACCTTGATCTAGAAACTGATGCTAATGATGCTAAAGAATTGTTATCCTTACATGATAACTTAGCACTCAGGACTTGATCGTATTAGAAAACATCAGAAAAATGTCTTTTCCTGTTTTATCTTTTTAAAGGAGTGTAAATGGATTTGTTTTGTTGTGTTGTGTTGCAGTATGTATAATCTTATATACTCATAAATTACAAGATAGCTGATAATTTGAGAATGTACTAGTATGTTCCAATTTGACTTCATTATAGCAAGGCACATATCCTATACTTCATCCTCCCAATTATTGTGATGATTTTAAAATACTACTACTAAAAGTGATTTTGTTATTTTAAATTTTATTGTTATTCATTACTATTTACAGCCTACCACAGTGTTAAATTAGCTTAGTTATAGCTATAATGGTGTTTAATTTCTGTTTCTTCATTTGTTCATCAATTTCTTGAGTCACTTTTGCAATGTTTTTTAATCTGTCTGCTAATATATGAGCATGTATCCCTATCTTTTTAATTGATTTGGTGTTTGTCTTCTTTTGTGTATGTTTCTCATGCACTTTTATGGCTTGGCATATTTTATTGTAGTCTTCTGCCTCCTAGCTAATGGAAGACAAACCATCTTCATTCTCCATAGTGAGTGATTCTGTTCAACTGGATGAGCATTATCCATAGTATTTCTTTTTTTTTTTTTTTTTTTTTTTTTTTTTTGTATGAAATCATGCTTTCTTGTTTCTGTGCATTTTTTAAAATATTTTGTTGTTACTAGAAGTGCTTTAAAAAAAAAAAAAAAGAATTGGTGGAACTTTTGAATGCATGTTTGTAAACAACTTCTTTAATTCTTGTAAAAAAATGTTTTGCATTATATTGCAGTTACCGTTTTTTTCCTCTTTTTTTTTTGCTTGCACATGTGTGCGTTATATTGATCATCCTTGCCAGTCTATTGTACAAGGAGTTCATATATACACTCTGAACTGTATATATATTTATCATTGTCAACCATTATCAATCCAGTGCTGGATGAAGGTCTCCCCGAGTTTCTTCCACAACTGTTTGTCTTGAGCCAGTCTCTTCCATGTTACTCCAGTATGCTTTTGAATTTCATCCATCTCCCATGTGGTCTTCTTGTGAGTCTTTTTCCATCCCTTGGTATCCAGTCTAAAATTTCAGTTGTCTATTGGTGGTCCAATTTTCTGGCAAAATGTCCAGCCCATTGCCATTTTAAGGATTTTACTCTGATCATGATGTCTTCTACTCTTGTCATTTTCCTTATCCATGGAGTTCCTGTTCTTATCTTTCCTGGTTACACCAAGTGTACATCTCTCCACGCTTCTTTCCATTGTCTGCAGCCTTTGTACATATGTCTTCTTTAGTTAAGGTCCATGTCTCTGCTCCATATGTAAGAACTGGAAGGATGCATTTATTAAGCACTTTTCTTTTAAGACATAGTGCAATATTGCTTTTGAAAATCGTACTGTTTCTTCCAAAAGCTCTCCAGCCAAGTTTTATATGCCAATTAATTTCTTCATCAACGTGACGCTTGATATCTGTTGTCCAAACTAAATGTAGGTATCAGTTACCTTGAGATTTTCCCTATCAATTGCAAAATCTTCATTTCTTGTAAAAGCTTTGAACATCAGTTTTGTCCACTGAAAGTTCATTTTTAATACCACTTCTTTACTCTTGTCAGCAAGTTATATACACTGAAGTGCCAGAAAAACTGGTACAGATGAGCTTATGAAAAATACATAGCAACATCACCTATGCACATACTTGGTTGTGTCCGTCAGTGCGTATATAAAGCGATAGACATCCTTGCTAGCTGTCAGAGCTGTTTTCGGCATGAGAATGACAAGTAATTACGATTTAAGCAATTTTCAACGCAGTGTCATAGTTGGCGCTCGTGAGATGGGCCATAGTATTTCGGAGGTAGAAACGAAGTTTGTATTTTCATGAACGACCATTGCAAGGGTGTACCGTGACTACAAGAATTCCGGCAAAACCTCCAATCGACGATACCAGTGTGGCCGTAAAAACATCATCGGCTGTCAAGAATCATTTCATGCGATAGGCGTGCAACACTCTCGCAGGTATCATCGGAATTCAATGCTGGAGCTTCAGCAAGCATCAGCGTCCGGACTGTGAAACATACCCTGCACAATATGGGCTTTGCGAACAGACGCCCAATTCGAGTCCCCTTGATGGGTGCACAGCACAGAGCTATGTGCCTCGCTTGTGCATGGCAACACTGCCACAAGACACTTGATGACTGGAAACAAGTAGCCTGGTCTGACGAGTTGCATTTCCAACTGTATCTGACAGATGGAAAGATTTGTGTGTGACGCAAACCCCATGAAGCCATGGATCCCGCCTGTCAACAGGGAATTGTACTGGCTGGTGAGGGGTCCGTAATGGTATAGGGTGTGTTTAGCTGGACTTCACTGGGACTCCTGGTATGTCTACAAATGGCTGTGACCGGCCAACGCTATGTGCGCATCCTTTCTGATGAGGTACACCCGTTCATGTCCTGCATTCATGCTGATGGGTTGGGCCTGTTCCCACAGGACAATGCACCTCCACACAAGTGTTGGGACACCACATTATGTTTACAGGAGTATTCATCTGAGTTTGGGGTGTTGCCATTCCCACCCAAGTCCCCAGATCCGAACGTGATAGAACACATTTGGGATGCCATGCAACGTGCTATCGAACACAGGAATCCGAGACCTCAAAATACACCCGAATTGTGGAACGCTCTGCAGGAAGTATGGTGTGCATTGCCTGCAGCATATTTCCAGAAGCTAGTGGAGTCCATGCCTCATCGTATTTCTGCAGTCCTGCGCTCCCGTGGGTGACCTACCAAGTATTAGACTGGTGCCCAGTTTTTCTGGCACTTCAGTGTATGTGAATTGTCATATTGCTTATGAGTTTGCAATTGTGTATGTGATTATTTTGATGTATGATTAGTAAACATAAGACATTAACACTTAAAAAAAAAAAAAATCAAAGCCGTAGAATGTGTAGAAAAAGAGAAGTGTAGTAAAGAGAAGTGTAGTGTATGTATGTTTGCCAAGAAGATTGAAGGTGGATAAACTCAAGTAAGTATGTAAAATTTTGCAGCAGAGATATGCATTAAGAAAACAGTCATGAGAAAAGAGCAAGGATAACTGAAAAAAAAAAATTCCCCCAAACTGAAGAGATGGCACTTGATAAAATCATTTACAAAAGGTTTTTGGTTTGCCAGGAACATTTGTGTTCCTATTTCTGGCCCCTAGTTCAGGAAAAAAACAACAGAAAAAAAAAAACTCTATATGTAGCAAGGAACTGGGTGTGACAAAATTCAAAGCTTCAAATGGATGGCTAGGTAAATTCCACAAAAGATATTGTTTCATTCAAAGCTATAAGTGGGAAGTCTGCTGATGTGAAAAAAGACACATGTAATGATTGGATGGATAAAATTTATTCTCTGATTGAGGGGTTTCTTGAAAATGAATTTTATAATGCAGGTAAAGCTGCACTATTCTTCAGAGCACTTCCAAGAGAGAGAGAGAGAGAGAGAGAGAGGGGGGGGTCTCTGAAAAAGGAAAAATGCATTGGTGGAAAAGTTTCCAAAGAGCATCTTACAGCATTATTCTGCACAAATATGGCTGGAAAAGGGAAAATCCATGAAACCTTGGATGTTTTAAGCATCTTGACAGCATGAAATTGCGCCTGTGGATTATAGATCAAATTCCAAAGCATGGATGATATGATATAGTTGAGAAGCCTGGATTAAAAAAAAAAATTATAAAGATCAGATGGCAAAATCACTGCTTTTGAGTAATGATTTTTCATGGCTTCTGAATAAGATTGCATACAGTGATGACACCATGTTTTCCATGTATGCCATCATTTTTTTATATATGGCACTTTTTGTGTCAAAGTTTATATGAAAGTTTAATTAGTACTACAGTGATGTACAATGAATCTTTACCAACATTTAAAAAATATAAATTCATTAAATTGTCCTTCAGATTAGTTTGGTTAGCACATTAGTTTTATTTAGTTCATATCAAAGATACTGTGTTATATGAGCATTAGTACTTATGAAATGCTTAGTATGTACTGTAACCTTGAAATGGCCACCCCGATGGCACAGTGGTTAAAGCACAGGCTTCTGCTCATTTGTCCAAGTTGGGTCCAGGTTCGAATCCCGGTGAGGCATGAATGTTGTGCTTGTCTTGCAGCACTGGCTCTCTCTTACTTGGAACCAGTGGCCCTAAATTAGGAAAACACGACTGCTTATAGCCCATTTAATTGCTCACAGTGGTGGTTAAAACTCCAATAACAACAAAAAACAACATTGAAATGTAGCAAAATTCTTCTTTTAAGGACAACTGTTTTATGGCCAGAAATAAATGTCCCAAGAGCATCCCTAAATGAGAGGTTTTAATGTAGTTTTATAATTCACATGGTTTTAATCAGTTTATGCATTTGTACTATTTTAGGATTACTTTCATGTGGTTTTATTTTTGCTTGAGGAACTGATTTTACCATGTTTTCATTTTGGATTTCTTTCTTGCTATTTATAGATTTTGGAAATGTGAGTATACTGAAACAGTTACAGCAGAAGATGATCTTGAAAGGCAGTATTTATGGGTTGAATGGGAAATGATGTTAAATAAAAAATCAAGTGCTGTTCAAGTGCAAGGTAATCATTGATACAGCATGCTGTGCATTTTTATTTTTACATGTCTTGTGTGCTTAAGCACCAAAACTTTGGAAAAACAAACCTTTAAATCATAATCCTGGGCTAATAAAAAACTATTTTGCCCTAGTCTGAATGTAAAACCAATAGTCCTGGGAATCAGACCAGGGGTGCAGAAAATTTTCAGGTCCCAATATTTCCCCAGAATGCAATTTTTTTCTGTCCGAAATTTCCCCCAAAACTGTAGCGGACTTTCATACAAGTTTAAGCGAGTATTAGATCTATATGTTGATGATTAAGAACTAATCCTTAAAGCCTATTACTTAAAAATTTGAAAAAAACAAACAAACCTAACATTTATTTTAGATTCAAAATGTCTGAAATATTTTTGGGTCTAGGTGAAAACAGTGGTGGGGCAAAGAGGCTGAAAAATAAACAGCTAAAAAAATTCTGCAATTAACTATACTTTATTTCATTCTAGCATTTCGGGTGTATAATTGTGCCAGATAATTTTACCGAATGAAATTTAAATTAGACTTAAATTCTTTGAAAAATGCATGGGTCATTCGCTTTAAAATGTGCGGAACCTCTAATAATTTTTCAGATCGGCGCCTACGACACATAAGCTGCCATTAGTTTCGGAAAATTTTTATTAGCATGACTAGTGATTGCGCCGTACTTATTACTCATGCCACACTGTCTACGCCTTGGCATTAGTAAAGTCGTTTGGGCTCGGTGAATCATATGCCAGCGGCAGTCTGCAGTACATCACTGTGCTCATAACCTCTTGTTTTTATAACGACATGACATTTTTCAAAATGATTACCTGATTACTGCGCAGTAAATTACTCTTATCTTTTGCATTATACTCGTTAAGTCAATTTTTCGTTTTATTCTTATCACTACTATTATTACTTTACCCGCGGGCAAAAATTTGCCTAGAGCTGCCTTAATTTCCCCGAACCTTGTTCGCGAGTTCTGACAAATTCTGCACCCCTGCATCAGACTAACCAATTTTTCAACCCATGTTACTGCTGTGAAAATGAAATGCAGTAGAACTCGTGTATAACAAGGTTCTCAGGGCCGATGGAAATCCTTGCCAAATCTGGGCGCTTACTATATCTGTTTTTGGGGTGAAATTTACCGCCATGTTAAATATGTGTACCTGTTACATTTATATTATATATTCATAACTACTGGGTATACTTGAAAGTTTTAATTAAGTACAGTAGTTCAAATTAAAAAAAAATCACTTATGTAAATACGTAGTAGCAGCGAATCCTGAGGCGACATCACATGGAAATATTAAAAATAAAATAAAAAAGAATCCAGTATTGCTTGTTTTGTTTTATATTTATGTTCCTTTCATTTTTGCTGAATAACCCATAGTGCATTACATACCTCATCATCACTAATCTTATTGCTTTAAAAAAGCTTGATATTTTCCACGCAATCGATGGCTGTTGCATATGACCATTGCAGAGTATTTTGCTACTTGCTTTCTTCACTTGCTTCAGTAGTGCTTTTTTTTTCTTTGAACATTCTTTCACCAGCACCAAGATTTAACTACACTGTTATAATTTCATTCTGTATGCCATCATTTCTATTCTTCCACTCCAGGATAGTGTGCTGCAGTTTTTTTTAATTTTTTTAATTTTTGCCTTGTTAAATATGGAATTTCATTAAATTTTTATACTTCACTTGTTGAAAGTGGCCATCTTAGCTTTTCTCTCTTTCATTAAATCCAGGGATTTTATTAAATTTTGTTTGTTGGAAACAATCAAATTAGCTTGGTATTAACATTACACCAAACAAAAATTCCTGTTTTTGCTCATTAAATCCGGGAACTCACTAAATATGGTTTCGTTATATGTGGTTGCACTGTACTAAATTTTTAAGACCTATATAATTTGTATGATTGTTGTATCATTGCATTAAAGCACAGAAGTGTGCTGGGGGAAAATGTGTAGGATCATCAAAACAAGGGACTTTAGTTCTTGATGACAGATAGTCTTTGACACTCAAGAACATACAAACTGCAAGCGATATATCAGATTTCACTCACTCGCTAATTTCACCATCTAATTTGTTCTCTCTGTCAAACATACTTTCTAAATAATAAAATATACAAACTCATTTATCTGATCAATCTCTGTGACATTTAGACTTATCTTGCATTCAATACAAACAGTTCCTTGCTCAAAAACCACAACTTTGGCTTGCCCCTTATTTATACTTAGTTTGAATTTCATACAGACTTCAAACATACTCTTTATTTTTGTATAGAGCTAATTCTATTTTTATATAATTTACTTTATAATATATTTCATATTATGAGTTTCCTTTGAAGATTTGCAGATTTCTGTTATTTTAAACAAATATTTAATATCATAACAGAGATTGTTTTTCTATGTGATAACTTTGTTTCATGTGCAAGTACTAAAATATTAGAAAAATAAATATTTTGATACCCATATGCTACCTGCTGCATAAAGTTGAAACAGTTATTCAGCTACAGCATTACATTTTTCATTGAACCTGTTAGTATAGCTGTATGCTGTCACTGGAGTAATTGTTGGTGGAAAGTGGAAAATGCAGATGACATTAGTGACTTTATAAAAGGCAATTCTTAAGCACTCCTTTATATAATTGCAAGGTAATGACATGGAGCTATTTTCATATATTTATGCAGGTCCATCTGTAGAAGATTTTCTTCCATTTAATGCTTTTGTTGCTTTTCATTTTGTTTAGGGGAAAACTTTTTATTAAGTGTGTTCACCTTGCCAACTTCAACTAGGTGCCAAACAATAGTTACTGTGCATGTGAAAAGCTCTTTAACAAGCTTTTGCATTCTTTCCTTGGTATTTACTTCACATAGTCATTATCCTTTGAGAATGGATGCCTGGGACACTTTTTATATTCACTCATAGTGTTCTTGTTTCTGTTTCCTGTTAGAGTAATTGGTTGCCTTTATCATGATGCCAGCTTTGTACTCTACAGTGAAATGACATTATTATTATTTCTCTTGTGGTCAACTTTCTCAGTCAGAGGTGGTGAGCAAAGAGCAGACATGTTCATCTCAAGCCTGGAAATTCAGGAATTTTGTAGTGATATGGCTAGTTTGTAGAATGACTGCCTTTTGGATTGGGCGAAGCAATCTCTGTGGCAATCCTAATTTCCCAAGGTTTTTCAGAAAGTTATTTGGTACCACTTAGCTGCTGAAATGACAACTGGTATGATCTGTGTTATGCTTTGTTTTCAGATCCTTTGGATTTCCATTTGCAGGTTCTCATATTTTGAGATTTTCTTAGATGCTGTTCTTTGGATGTTTTCTGTAATTGGAACCACTGCATCCATCAGTTATGTATTGAGTTTTTCATCTACAGTTACAATGTCATGTCAGTTGTGGTTAGTGGTCTTGTCTGTGATGATAGGTTTTTCCCAGTACATGATGTAATTCTGATTTTCAGAAATAGTTTCTGGTTGGTACTTGTAATAAGATGGAGTATAGCCTTAGATAAGGCCATATTTAATGCCATGCTCTTGGTGTAGTATCTTGGATAATATTTTAATTACACTTCTCATCTATAGCATGGTCCACTTGTCAGTACAGATACGAAAGTCAAGTAAAGACATAGTCACTCATGGTTAAAAAATCATTGTATGATATGACATATTGAGAATCATTGCCTCTTGGATTTTGGGCCTTGGTTGTTGTAGACCTAAAACATCAAGCTGAGTTACAAGAGTCTGAGGAATTATACCAGTTGCAGAGATAATTAGTGGATGTATACGAACTATTTTCAGCTTCCACATCTATTCAATCTCTGCAGCCGATTCCACATACTTATTGATTTTTGTTGCATGGATATTCTGAATATTACTGTTCAATAGTTCCAATATGTCGATAGTGGCTGCTTCCTTCTGCCTTTTGTCATATACGAGTAGCACTATGTATGGATGATTGGCAGATGTAGCTACATGTATTTTAGTCTCACAGTCCCAATGCAATTTGTATTGTGTATTATCTAGTACCTCAGTGGGTTGATACTTACAGTATGGTACTTCCTGTGCTGATAGTCCTGTGTTAATTGTTAATGTATCATATTAGCAAAATTATTATGTCACTACATATAATATCAACATTTGCTAGTATGGTGCATCCCTCGCAGATGCGTTCAGTGGTTTCACTGTGCATACCACATTTTCTACATTTGTCATTTTGCAGATCCTCCTTCAAAATGTGTTTTCTATAATTTTTGGTTGAAGTTATTATTATTTTGTTTTGATTTGAGTGGTAGAATGCACAGTTTGTTAAATTAATAAGCATATCTAACAATACTCCAACTAAAGCAGTATGTGCAATAAAATGACATTCAAACTGAGATTAAGCAAAATGTTAGGAATTTCAGAAGTAGCTGTTAAGTAACATATACATTAATTAGTGATTTATATTGTGACACCATGATATTTCATGTGCACATTCTGTATCTGTTTGCTTTTAGCATTAAAGGGTTTATAAATCTGAGTAATTTATTTCATTGTTTGCAGGTCAACCACTGTATGTTAGTTGTGCTTATAGTGGACGAATGGCTTGTGCCTACAAACATGGAAGATCGTTTACTCGACCATCTTCAGAAAACCCCTCAGAGAGATATATCAACATTAGTGTTTCAATATTTGAGTGTGAATCAACTGGTGGTTCTGAGTGGGTATTAGAGGACACAATAAATCTTAGGAACGTCTCTCTACCTCAGCCTAACCTTAACTCTGTGCTTAACCTTGATACTTTGTTTGATGCATCACAGAGGAATAAACGGACAGCAGATGTTTTAATTCAAAAACTTTCTAACGAAGAATCTATTAACAGCCGCAGTGCTCCTCTCCAACGCCTTTTATCAGTGCCTAGTTGTGCAACACTTCAGTCTTTACGTCAGGCTATTACTGAACAAGGTAACCAGTGTTTACTCATGCAGAAATCACTAGTGCAATTAGATTGGGTGTCAGTTGAAGATGGATCTCATGTTCTCACTGTTGCAATGGGTTCAAAGGTAAGTTTTTTTGCTTTGTTTTGTTTAATTTTGTGAAAGTTTTGAAATTGTTGGCCAATGTTGTTTAAGCTTTTTGTCTGTGTATGCATGTGGCATATGTTCACGTGCTGTCATTATTGCCACCCTCCCTGCAAGTGGATAGCTGATTTTCCAGTTATTTGGGGAGTAGCGCCCCCACAGGTCGAGCTGGCCTTGTGCTTTCATATTTGTACGATACCATCACTGCAGGGACAGCTGTTCATCCAGCTAATGGGGAGCGACGACCCCACGGCCCGAGCCAACATATAATGTCTGACGTTTTCCCAATTTTAAGCCTTTTGTTGTTACCATGCCACACACTTGCCTCAGTTGTAGGTTGCTGAGGTTGTGATTATGCGCCAGTGTCAGAGTTTGGTTTCTCGTTCTTTTTCCTTTATTCCCCATTTTATGTTTCCCTCTTTGTTTTTCGTGCTGGTTAGCTAGACCTACCTGCACGTTTGCCGTGTGCTGTGACCCGTAAGGTGGAAAACGGGATGCTGAGGTTTCTGGAGGCCAGGGTGGTGGTGTTGCGAGCTACCGATACTCTTTATTGCCCCCTGCTTCACCCTAAATGGGCGGCTGGGAACTAACCCACTCCTAGTCAGTGAAGTCAGTGGCCGTGTGGAGTCCTGTCTTCTAATGGCTTGTTGTTGCGTATGACAGGGTGAGCCTGGGGATAGTGTGGGCATGCCAAAGGGGTGTTATTAAGACACTGGAAAGTTGCGGTTCTTGCTCACCGCATGTCCGCCCTGTCAACTTACTATGCCTGCTGCTTAACCTTAGAGCTGTGTCCTGCGTCCATCTGGGCTTGCAGACCTCCGGCTCTCTCCTCGTTGGGCTCGGTGGTGGGCAGGGAATTCGGTGGATGAATCTTCTCTCTTTTTATGGCTTAAGGATGTTTCCCATAGTTTGACGTCGAAGTGGATGGAGGAGCAGGATATTCAATGCCTGAAGACCATTGAACATCTCTCTTATCCAGAGGCCAGATGGCAGATCGTCCCTGGCCTACCAGGTCGGCAATCATATGCTTCAGTTGTAGTCCAGAAGGCTACTGTTGCAGTCTGGACTGAGGTTCACATCCCAGCGCAATGACCCTACGGTTTCAAGTACATCATTGCTGCTGGACTAGAGGCTCTCAAATCTCGCCGTAACGTCCCCAAAACGACACCCACCGTGTAACCGAAAAGATCAACAAATACCACTGGCACTCAGGCTGCGGGCACTGCAAAGAAGACACCAGAGGAGCAAAAACCACACTTTTCCTCTCCGAAATCCGTAACTAAAAATCAGGGTCGGGAGATTCCTCCCTAGAACCCGGGGAACGAACACCATCCCATACACCCACCAGGCAAAGTACCTCCACGTCTGGTCACTGAAGATTTCCCAGAGGACCTCATGGACTCTAAAACCTATTGGGCGTCCCAATCTTTGTCACTTTTCCTCATCTTTTCTCTTTTCCTTTTTTCATAATTGCTTCCATCATCCAGTGGAATTGCCGAGGCCACCAACCATGACTTGATGATTTGAAGGGCTTGCTGTCTTCGCACACGCCACTGTGTGCGTGTCTCTCCAAAAGACAAAACTTCGCACAACGGACACACCTTTGCCGCACGGGCATTCTATATTTTCCACAAAACCATGAGGAAGGGGTTATCATGTGTGGCGGTATGGCCGTTCTTGTTCCTCAAGGTATTCCTGTCACTGCAGTCTCTTTGCGTATGCCTCTGCAAGCGGTAGCTTTGAGACTTTCTGTGAACATTCTGATTGCAGTCTGTTCCATCTACTTACCACCAGATGAAGCATGTAAGCCTTTCCGACTTGGAGGATTTAGTTGACCAGCTGCCATCTTCTTTTTCCCTTGTTAGGTGACTTTAATGCACACAATCCGTTGTGGGGTGACAACAGTCGAAAATCAAAGGGCCATGTTGTCGAGGCCCTCCTGTCCAGCACATCACTCTGTCTCCACAACATGGGGACAACAACCTACTTCCATGAGCCTACCTGTTCGTACTCAGCCATTGATCTGTCGCTGAGTTCACCATCCTGATATCCTGACTGGTCCTGGATCGTGTCTTGTGATCTCCTTGGCAGTGATAACTTTTTTCTTTTTTTAGAGATTTTCGTCCTGGCATCCGTGCATTCATCATGGCTAAGTGGCAGTCTCTCTGGTCTCAGCAGGGCGGGAACAAACTTCTCTCCATCAAACCACAAATCGGACTATGGCAATCTAGTTTGTGGAGGAATCGTCGTGAGGAAGTTGTCCATGCATATCTCTGCATTGGGAATTGTCGTTTCACACACTGCTTCTTGCTGTGTGGCACCGATGTGTGAGGCGTGCAATTGCTGACTCACTGTCACTCATATTCTATGTAGTTGTGTTCGGTTTTGTGCTGCCCGTTTTCACTGTTTTAATTCTCATTTGTTCGACGACTGCTCATCTACGCTGCAGAAGCTCTTAGACGACTACTGTGATACATTTGCAGTTTTTTCATTTTTCAAACAAATTGACTTTTTAAAAATAGTTTTTATAATTTTCTTCAATCTGATTTTTACTTTTATCGCATCAGCCTGGTTTTAACCATCATACCATGTTTTTAAAACTATTTCTTTGATTGTCTTGTGTCTGGCACTCTTTGGCCAAACATAGCCCTCGTGAAAAAAAAAATATATATATCCATCAATGAACCAACCACCCTTTACTACTCTGTCTCTAATGAGTAGATGCATCCGACAACACAGCAGTGACCTCACCAACTGGCGAGGCATGGACAGGGTGTTAAGTCATGGTATGAAGCAGTGCAATATAGAAAAGGAGTGACTTGTTGGAGTGTTCAAGAGCAAATGGTTATCAGTATGAGGCAGGTAGGTACCAGCATCTCAACAACCACAGACATGGTTGGATGTTCAAGGGCCCCTGTAGTGAAGGTACATTCTGGTTATGGGCCAAAGAGGAGCACACATCCACCCAAAATGCTGGAAAGGGGAGATCTTGACTGGTTGCGAGTCCGAGTTGGTGGTGATTAGATTGAGTTATCTGCAACAAGAGATGGCCCCTGATCTTTCAGATAATGGCAGACTCCTACCAGGGTGCATGGAGGAATGTTTGTGACCAATACAGTCCAGTAGACACTCTTGTTGATGGGCCTAAGGAATCAGCATCCCATTAATGTCCCAATGTTGACTGACTGTCATAGACTGCTGTTTTTAGTGAGCACCATGACTAGACCCTTAATCACTAGAAATAGTCCCCTGGAAAAGTGAGGCCAGGTTCCAGCTCCAACACATGGCAGTAAACAGTTCCATAGTTGATATGATGCAGATGAACAACTGCAAATTAACTGCATGGGTGGATGAAAATAAGCTGTCGGGCTCATCATGGTATGGAAATTGTTCTTGTTGACATCACTGGATCTTCTCACTGCAATTGAATGCACCCTCATTGTCAGATCTTACCTAGGCATTTTGGACAGTACAAGATGCTTTCAGAAAGACAATGTCCCATGTCACAAGGCCCACATTGTGTAGAAATAGTTTGAAGACCATGTCCAAGCATTTGACATGCTTATTTGCTCACCAAATTTCTCTGATGTGAATCCCATTGAACATCTGTGGGACCAAGTGGTTCATAACATTCACTGGTCCCCTCCAGTGTCTCATTCAATCTTTGAACTGCAGGACATCATTCTACTCAGCTGGTATGGAATACCAGAGGACACCTTCTTTAGTCTAGTGGCAAGGAAGGTGTCCCACCCCCTTGTCAGGGGCATCAGTTATCAAGATGAAAGGAGGGGGCTGGCATAATTGATTGGTGTATATCTGCAGTTGTAGTCATGCCAAGATGCATGAAGAAGAATTTTAAGAATTTATTCTTAGAAACTGATCCGAGTGCCTATTGCCAGCAGAGATCTCCAAATAATCTTAATGCCAAAGATTGTGTGCAAATTAGGTATCAGAAATGCAATCTTAACCGAAGACTGCAACTTGATTTGTGAAGAGAGGATTGTATTATACATTCAGGCTTGTGATTTGGAAGTATTTTCAAGAGGAAGTGCAGAGTTTGAAGGAATCTTTCTTTGACAGTAATTTCATATCCAGTTATCATAGAGTGAGGGAAGGCACATTTTTGCCTACAGGAGATACCCTTTAGTTAACATGGCACTACTTCCTTCAGAATTTTTTTTCACTTCCTTTGTGATAATAAAAAACAACAAGAAAGATGACACCAAATTTTTGCTTGTAATGAGCACATCTTTTGAATATTTTCCGAAGCAAATGAAATTTTTCAAATTTATTCATGTTCAATGAAACTGGTTAGAAAAAAAAAAAAAATCAATCAGCTTTCTACAATTGATAAAACCTCCAAAAATAGAAACAACTGCTTACTCCAACCAGCACTGGAAAGTAGGAAAGATATCAGAGACAAAGAGATTTTCAAATTGAACAGTTAAAAGAAATATAGAAGGAAACAGAACATAACTGCATGCAACCTTCCAGAAGAATTTTGGTTAATGGAAAAGTTGAAAATATGAAAAGAGTATTCTTCATGGCAAAACCTATGCTAAGGAAAAAAAGGTTTTGGCATTTACACCTCCTAATAAAGCTGTGCATTATTTACAGAGGATAATGTTCCCCATCTTTATTGTAGTGAATGGCGTACAGCACAGAAAAAAAAAAAAAATTCCGGTAAGGTTTTTAGAAGCAAAGATAGAGCTGCAAACAGAAGTACACAAATACCACCTAGTGACAGAATTGTAAACTATAAAAAAAACTCCTCAATTACAAACCTAAAGTGGTGTTCCACAAGATAAATGGTATTTGGTATCCAGTGTTAATTTTTTTTAAATCGTATATTTAGAAGCAGAGATATTGAAAAAAAAAAAAAAAACAGATTAGACATTTGCACCACCTATCGAGGAATTTGTGCATTGTTTTGGAAAGGAAATATACACAATGTTTTCATAGTTTTGGAAAGGAAATATACACAATGTTTTCGTAGTACTGTCTGACCAAAAAAAGAATATTTTCGGTCAGGTATTTAGTCCTTCAAATATTGCTGCAAATATGCTGTAAACAGAAATGGGAACTTATGCCCTCTAGTGGTACATTTGTACATTAAGAAATATTTGAAATTGTATGCAGAATATTTTTCACTGAAAACTCTCTCCAATAAAGAAAAAATTTTGCAAGTCAGACTTTTAGGAGCAGAGATATCAACAAAAATAAGATATACACTATGCCTCAGCAGAAAACCTATGCACTATTTTAAGCAGAAGGTATTCTAAAAAGGTTTTTCAAGATGAGCAGTATTGGTCAATGAAAGAATTTTTTAAATAGAGTTTCCAGAAGCTCAGATTTTGCTACAAATACATCAGAAACAGAAATAAACACTTAACCTGCTAGTGACCAAATTATTCCTTACCAAAAATTAGAAATTATTTGTGGAACATTTCCCACCAAGAGTTGTATCCTATGCAGAAAGAATTTTTCAAATAGGACTTTTAGAAGTAGAGATATCAAGGAAATCTCAGTTTGCCTTTACATGGACTAGGGGAAAATCCGTGCATTACTTGAAAAAGAAACTACCCAAAATAGTCTTTATTATAAATGGCATCTAATGGAAGCAAGAACTGAGATTTATTAGATGAGGCAATATTTTATTGATACTAATTCTTTCAGGATTTTGTGCTTCTTAGCTCAGTGCAGTTGCAGTTTCTCTGAGTGCCCAGTTTTCTCAAAGAGTGTGATACACAGAATATTCTTCCATACTCTTATGTGAGTAAATTTGTTGAGTGACAATTATATCCAGAATTTAAAAGCAGATCACTAATGAATGAAGCAGTAGAAAATGAACCATAAATATACTTGGGCACTTCATTATGTTGCAGAACTTGTTCATGGAACTCAATTCTATATGTATTTACTTTTGTTAAGGGATGTGGAATCAATTCTGATAACTTTTGAGCAGCTTTTGCATAACCTGTGCTATGAAGATAGATGTTACTTGAATAGTATTTGTTCCCCTCATGATACATACAGTGAAAGTACAATTTATTGTATACAGTGCACCCATCCACAAACTTGCCTTACCCTGCCACAATAAAACAACCAACTGAAATCCTCTGCAGGATATAAATATGTCAGACACCTATCTGCTACATAGTGTACTTGCAATTATGATGATGTGTAAGCACTGCAACCTGAACAAGTTTAACTGTGGACAGATAGTCAGTGCAATGAAGCTGTGGTGCTCCATCTCCCTGACTGCAAAATGTGTGGGATTATTTCTGCATGTGACAAGCATTTGTGTTCTAGGATTACACCAAAAGTAGCAGCCACTGAAATAAATGTGGCTGTAAATGGGCTGTTGATGTTTGAGGTGAGCACTGCCTCTTCCATATTGTAATGTTGGGTGGGAGGACAAATGGTCTTTCTCTTTCATAAGCCTGCAAATGCTTGTGAAATACCATTTGACAGATTAAAAACACTTACTTACAGATGATTGTACTCAGTTTAAAATAATTAAATTCAATTTCAACGTGAAGAGCTTTCATTTATTCTTCATATCTTCAGAGTTCTTTTGTATTTTCAGACATTTTTGGCCTCTGGATCTTTATCAAAGCCTGTTCTCAATTATCTGAATAACTATTAGAATTATTAGAAACTGTGTCAGAAGCTTTGTTTACACAGAAAGAATTAAAATTTTGTTGCCAGGTTCCTCATGGCTATTTATTAAATTAAACCCTTTTCATAATGTACACTGGCGGGGAAAGTGAAAAAAGAACACCAAGAAGGAAACGTCTGATACCAACAAAATTTATACAGCATAATAATGGAATACACAGGATAACATGATAAAAACATTATGGCAAAATACAGCTGTATTTGCTGGTAAACTGAAAAATAACATTTCCATGTAACATGGTTAGTACGAGGTTGAACCGCCATGAACTGCGTCACACTGTGCAATTCTGGCATGGAGTCTGTCGTACAGATGTTGGATGTAAGTTTGGGGTATTGAGTTCCAAGCATCCTCAACCTGGATGCGTAAATCGGGGATGGTCGTGGCTGGCCGTGGAGACCAGATAAGTCGCTGTCCTATAAAATCCCACACGTGCTCAATGGGGGACAAATCCGATGAACGTGCAGGCCATGGAAGTTGTCTCACACCCTGAAGTGCATGTTGCGTTGCACGTGCTGTGTGTGGGCGTGCGTTATCTTGCTGGAAAACACCACGATGGACCAACCTTACAAATGGCACAACAACGGGCTGAATGATGTTGTTGATGTAGAAGGTGCTGTTTAACGTACCCGCTACAAACACTAGTTGTATACGGGAGTGATAGCTGATCGCTCCCCACACCAGGAGACCAGGTGTAGGCCCTGTGTGTCGCTGGCGGATGCAAGAAGGGTGGAGACGCTCCCCTGTGCGTCTGCGAACATGCATATGGCCATCGGAGGCTCTCAAGCAGAATCTGCTTTCATCGCTGAACACGACAGATAGCCATTGCGTTCTCCAGTGCAGACGTTGGCGACACCACTGCAGCCGTTCCTGACGGTGGGCTGGAGTCAGAGGTACACATGTCAGAGGCACACGTAGTCCTGCATCCAGTAGACGGTTGCGGATTGTTCGCACAGTCACCTCAGGTGCAACAGCAGCTAGGAATTTGCGTTGCAGTGGATGTTCTGCTTGACAACGCCGCTCTTCTTATGCGTCGATCGGTCCGCTCATCAGTCCGTCTGTGACTCCCGGTTCCACGTCTTCTCGTGTGGGAATGTTCCTCGGACCATCTACGCCACCATCGTACCACCACCGATACTTCCCGTCCAATTCGCTCTGCAATACGACGATACGAGCACCCGGCCTCGCGGAGTCCGACTAGACGACCTTGTTCAAAGTCCGATAACTGCTGAAATCGTACACGTCTTCCATGTCCAGGCATTGCAGCTTCTTCAGGGTCTTTGCACGTGTCCATACGCCGACGACTGATTACATTCACTTCGCCGTACTCCTTAAATACCACCGATGATAATTTGCATATTATGCTGTGCTGTGGTGTAAGCGCTCACCGGTTGGTCCTGAAATTAACATCACACCTACGTAAACTCGACCCCATTAACATATGTAAATTTCATGATCGTCCGCCAATTCCTTCTTGGTGCTCTTTTTTCACTTTCCGCCAGTGTATTTTGTAAGTATTATTTTTGTATTAAGCTGTTGAAAATGCTATTTATAAGTTGTGTAGGTTCATTAGTTTTCCTGAATGTAGAAACTTTCTTTCATTAGTCTTTTATTTTTATGTGGTTCATATTTCAATATTTTAATTTTATGCCACAAAGGTTCACATTTGCGTAACTGTATGTGATTTGCCAATACAACAGCTTGATTCAATAAGACTTACGGAATACATGAAAAGGGTTTAATTTAATAAATGGCCATAACATGAGGAACCGGGCAACAGAATTAAAATTTTTTCTGTGTAAACAGAGCCTTTGATACAGTTTCTAATCATTAAGAACAGACCTCGATAAAGATCCAGAGGCCAAAAATGTTTGAAAACAGAAAAGAACTCAGAAGATATGAAGACTAAGTGAAAGCATACAGAGTGGAAGAAATATTCTTTTCATATGTGGCAAAGATGCTCTAACGGTAATCGGGAGATGCGGGTTCGATTCTCGCTCCACGGCAATGGAATATTAAAGTTTTCTAATGTTATTGAATTCATGTGTGAAAAAGTAATTACAGTCAATTCAGCAATGTCTGATTGCTGTGTTAATTAAGGGAAAACTCTTCTAGTTAAAACTGAATTTAAGCATTTAACATAAGATTCAGGTGACACCCAAATTGAGTAACCTTATTAACAGCATATCAGTGAGCTATGAGGCTGCAGTGGATAAAGGAATATTATCACTGGACTGCGGAAGACTGGAAATAAGTAGTTTGGTCTGACAAGTCTAGATTCCAGCTACCACATGCCAACAGGAGGTGTGTGTATGGCATAGATTACACAAGGCCACAGACCCCAACCATCAGGTTAGGTTGTCACAGCATGGTTCTTACATTTTTTGAAAACCTTAAAAAGTCCTTGATAAAAAAAATAATAATTTTCAAGTCCTTGAAAGTTTAAGACTCCATGAATAGTACTTGAAAAAAAAAAAGTTTTGTTTTTTAAGTAATGTTATGAAAGAGCATGGGTAAATTATTTGTTTGTGCTAAAAAGTTGTGTAGATTTTGATACTTAGGTTTTCAAAAGTCCTTGAAAAGTACTTGAATTTATTTTGCTTGGAAGAGTATGAATCTTGCATAGGCAGGTGGAAGTGGTAATGTTCTGGAACAATTTTATGTGGGCCACCATTGATTTCCTTTTACCTATTGAGACAACCATCACTGCACAAGGATTTACTGATTACTTGCCAAACACCTACACCCATTCATGGCTATCCTTTACTTCCAAGAAGTCTGTACCCTGTCTCATCACTTCTGTTGGTGAAGGCGTGGTGGAAGAATCATTGTAGTAGTGAGTTTGCAATCCTCAAATGGCACTTTCACTCTTTGGATTTGAGCCCAATTGAGCATCAGTATAATGAAGTGGAGCATTTCATTCAAGTCTGAAACCCATTACTTTCGACACTCAGCGCTAGATGATTGTGCTTGAATCATGGGCTGTAATACCACCCAAATGTTTCCAACACCTGGTAAAGTCCAAGCCACAACGTATTGCTGCTGTTGTGAGGGTGAAAGTTGGATGTACACATCCAACTTTCACCATTTATATTATCAAAGTTACACTATTCATCTTTTATCTAAAATAGTGAAAGCTATCTTGCATTCACAAAGAAATGAGAAGGAAAACAAATACGAAGTTGAAAAGTTTGTATAAAAATTGATGCATGGTGTTCAAAAGTATTTATATTTTCAAAGTTACACTATTTATCTTTTATCTAAAACAGTGAAAGCTACCTTGCATTCATGAAGAAATGGGAAGGGAAACAAAGATATCAGCAAAATGAAAATTTAAGCACTGGATGCTGTGCAGCTGCAGAAAAACAAATGTGGCTGTGGAACTTACTGAGAAATTCATTAGATATTTTTAGATGCCTATAAGAACCTCACAAGTGCAATGTTTTTTATTTCTTGAACACATTGCTGTCCCATGTGGTCATTACAAAACATGATAAATTTAATGTTATTGTTTTAAAATATGAATATTATATTTATTTCTAAAACAAGAAACAAAATTGATCCAAATTCTAAATACATTGAGCAGTAGTGAAATATTTTTATATGAAAAAATCTGGATTGATTTTTCATTAATGCCTAGCATTTTGGTAAGTATTTTATTTCATCTGTTAATTTTTCTAAAATACTCCCGACTTTTGAAAATTACTCCCTAAATTTTTTCAAAAGAGTAAAAATTCTCCTATAATTTTTTTCCCTGGCAAACACTGGTTCAGGTACCTGACAGCTATCAGAGATTGTGCTACTGTATTGGGATAATGGGGCCTAAAGTGTCCCAATAAAACGTCGCACACAGCATAACACCACTGCTGCTGGCCTGTTTCTGCCAAACAGTGCACCCAGGTGCCATAGCCTCCGTTGGTATTCGGTGTATCAGTGCTCGGTCATCTATGGTTAAGCACCAGGAATCTTGATTCATCAGACCAGGCCACTTTCTTCCAATCATCCACTGTCCAGTCTCGATCTTGGACCCATTTCATGTGTCGTTGGCGATGGCGTGCAGTGAGTATGGGGATCCAGCTAGGTAGGCCCATGCGCAGAAGGCTGCGGGGAACTGTGTGCTGTGACACATTGCCCTGATCACCACTGTTGCAGCTGCGGGTGATTTGTTGCACTGTGGCCCTCTGGTCGCTGCGAACAATGTGCAACAGTCTCTGCTCCCCTCTGGTGTCGACGAGCTGCGGACGACACATGGTTGAATGGCAGTTTGTCGTTTGGCCATCTGTGCACCACTTTTGTTACGTACTCACTACAGCGGCATGTGAACAACCTAGAAGCCATGCCGTTTCCAAGATCATAGTTCCGAGGCGCCGTGCCATCACAATTTGTCCCATCTCAAACTCTGATAAATCAACAGCTTTTTCCCATTCCGACTCTGAATACTCTACTAACTGAAAGTCGGTCCTCTGGTTGTATATATTCTGCTCTGTGAACTTCACCTGTGCCACCATTCGGTCTCCAGGTGCACTCATTTCTCTAGGCTGAGGGTGGTCATAATGTAATGGCTCATTGGTGTACTATAACATAAGAGATTCAGGATTAAAAGTCATTTCAGTATTTGGAAATGCTTATTTATGCGAGAGGGTATTTTCTGACATAAAATACCTAAAGTCAAAGCAGAGGAACAGCACGAATGACTACTTTTGAATAATTACTTCAACTTTCAACGACAAGCTTCGAAGTAGACATACTACAACTTTAAGTGGACTTTAGTTGTCCACAATGCTCATTAAATGTCAATTTGTTTGTTTTTTTTCAAATTTTAAATTTAAATATTTCTAATATTAATTAAAAGAGCTAAAGAGCTTCAAGACTTAATAAATTAAACATCCCATATTTTTATTTCAATCACATATATTAAAAAAAAAAAAAAAAATGCAGTATGCCGTCTGGTTGATTCCATGCCAAATCAACCAGTCACTCAACCTGACCATTTCAGATTTCAATGAAACCTTCAGGGATCATTCTCTCTAGTGATATAAATGAGAATATATTTTTAAATTTTTTTTTTATCTCATTGGGTTTTTACGTAATTAATTTTTAAAATTTTGAAAAATCGTCGTCTTTTGGCGTGCATAAAATTTTTCAATCTTGAATTTCCCTAGTTCTATAAGGCCTAGAGAGTTGTTTGACCCCTCATTTTAAAGATAATTTCATAAGTTTTAATTTGATGTGCAACTTGTCCATGCTTGGTGAAATTTTTTTTAATTTAAAAACAAAAATTTAAATTTTTAAGATTGTTTTTTTTTTAATTTTGAAAAAAAATATGTTTTTTGCAATATAAGCTTTAAATCCTGAAACTTTTAGAGTGGGATCTCAATGGGATCAGGAGTTATGGTACCAATGGTTATTGTTTTAAATACCAGTTAGTACTACATTGCTACCTTTAACTTTTGTAAGGTAAACAAAAAATACAAAAAAAAAAAAAAAAATACATTGGCTTATGAGGTAACCAATTTACATTAGGGTCTATTACAGATAATGATTTACTAAACCTGCAGACAAATTAGGGATAGCATGTGAGTAAATAGTCTGCTAATCACAGGTGTTCTGGCAGAAACTTGTACAGACTTGTTTGATTTATGTTCTTGCCAGGAGTGTGGCTCATGCCCACTCTAGCTCACTTTTGCTTAGTTTCCTCTAAGATCTTAGTGAGTGAACAGTTAGTTGTTGGCAGTGTTACTTAAAGAGTTTCACATAAAAATATGATTTTTATAAGTTACATTTTTTTCAGTGGAAGTGAAATAAGTGTTAAGTGTTTGTTAAGTAATAAGTTTAACCATTTTTGACATCTTTGTTTGGAACAACTAGGCCTATCTCGAGTTCAAAAGTGCAGTCAGTTCTATTTAGTCTAAAAGGCCTATTATTATATAAGATATTTTTTTATTGTTTCAGGCAATTTGACTTGTGCTATTATTTATAATTTTAACTCTACTCTATTATTAAGACTCTGTGACAATATGGGTGAACCCAGTACATCAAAGCATTATTTGGTGTATTGTTGTAACCCATTTAAGAAACCTGGTCATAATTATTATAAGAAACAATTGAGATCTGTAAATGAAAATATTTTGAGACATAATGCCAATTTACGTGAAGGTGACAAGATATGTGATGAGTGTCGTAAAAGCTTTACTAAAGCTTCCAGAGATTTTAACTGAGCAAGAAGGCTTGCATTCAGACAGCTCAGAATCACAAGACCATTTGAATGTTCCTGAAGTACCAGTTCAAAATACATTGTCAACTCCAGAGAAAAAAAGAGGCAATTGAAGCTTTGAACAAAAATCTGACTGCTATCGAAGAAACACCTATTAAAAGAAAACGTTTGATTGAAAAAAAATACCCAGAAACAAAGATTAAAAAACTGACGGAAGCTTTTCGAACGAAAGTACTTAATCTAAATCCAGGTACCACTGAATCTGACACTGCAAAAAATTATGACAATGAGATTATTAATCAATTGAAAGAAAATTTCAATGCTACTACAGACAAAAGTGTTAGAATGAAGGTTCTAACTACACTTCCCAAAAGCTGGATTCTAAAAAAAAAAAAATTGAAACTGAATTTGGAGTGTCTAATTTTACTGCTAGAAAGGCAAAAACAGTGTTAAATGAAAAAGGTATAATGTCATCCCTTGACCCAAAGCCTGGAAGAACATTGGACCCTGCAACGGTAGCCCTAGTCAAAGAATTCTATCAAAATGATGAAGTTAGTCGTCAAATGCCTGGTAAAAAAATAAAAATTGTTTCAGTCAAAAAAGATGGCAAATGTGTACATGTTCAAAAGTATTTAATTCTAAGTACATTAAAAGAATCATATGTACTATTTAAGGAGTGTTACCTTGATCAGAGAATCGGAATTTCTAAATTTTGTGAGCTTCGTCTCAAGCATTGTGTTCTTCCTGGGTCCAGTGGGACACAATCTGTGTATGTTTGCACAATACGTCAGAATGCCAAATTAATGATGGCTCAGTGTAAAATACCTGAATTGACAAATGGTGAACTCCCGATTAAAACATAGAAAGATGTAACAAGCAATATAATTTGCAAAATGCCAACATCTAAATGTTACTTCGCAAATTGTGTTAATTGCCCAGGAAGTGATGATTAGAAGGCTCGGTTTGAAGAAGCTTTTGAGCTTAATAGCATTAAAAATGTGAGTTTTAAACAATGGATGCAGATTGATAACAAGTGTGTCCTGGAAACTATTATAAAGTTGACAGAAGAGTTTTTGGATTTTTTAATTTGGTTGACATTAAATGTCTGTAAATACTGTTTCACACGTTATGCAAGTTCAGCTATCGGGAGATTGCAAAAGGACGTTAACAAAGTATTGGCAATTGAAGTCAAGTATAATAATAATAAGTTAAAATATCGTAGCCACGTAAAAAGTATGTTCATCGCAAATTGGCGAAAATTGAACAACGATATATGTCATATATAACTGGAGTTTTTGGATTATTTGTTTCAGAGTTTGCCAAAACTTTTAAGACACTCTTTCATTGCTACTCAACAGTCTTCCTATTTGCAACACTTGAAAGAAAATCAACCTCAAAACCAATGCATTGTACTTTGTGATTTTGCTGAAAATTATGCATTTGTGCTTCAAGATTCTGCACAAGGCTTTCATTGAAACAATACTCAAGCAACAATACATCCGTTTGTTATATACTACGTTGACGAGGAAGCCAGAACGTTGGCGGACCTGAGCTTAGTTATTCTTTCTGATTGTATGGTGCATGATACAGTTGCTGTTCATTTGTTTCAACGCCTCCTGATTGACTTTCTTAAACAGAATCTGCCCTATAAACCCGAAAAGCTGAATGACTTTTCAGATGGTGCATCATCACAGTACAAAAACAAATAAAACTTTCTCAATCTCTGCCATCATGAGAAAGATTTTGGCATCAAGGCGGAATGGAACTTCTTTGCATCGTCGCATGGAAAAAATGCTTGTGATGGTGTTGGAGGAACTGTTCGATTAGCGGCATTGGCCAGTCTATGAATGGTCTACAATGATCAAGTTATGACCCCTCGCCAACTTTATGATTAGGCTAAAGACAATATTGTCAACATCAGTTTTTTGTATTCCACTACAGACGAATACGAGGCAGAAGAAAAGACCTTGAAGAGTAGGTTTGAAGTAGCAACAACAATTAAGGGTACTCAACAATTTCATAGTTACAGTCCTGTGAATGAGACTAGAGGTTTAGTGAAAGCTACTCATTTTCAGAGGAATCAAGTGTAGAAATACACTGCTGGCCACCCAAAATGCAACACCAAGAAGGAAGCATCCGATTGGCCTGAAATTCACATCATGCGTTGCCCGCGAGAGGACATGCAAACGATTAGCATTGCAGGGCATATGCAAATCTGTGCGCCCGGCACGCCACCAAGAAGCACTATAAGAAGGGTGCACAGAAGGCGTAGTGGAAGTGTGTTGTGCTGCCGGACCTGTGCGTGGGAAGCTTCCTTATGCCTCGTCGCAGAATACGGCAGTCATTCCAGCACGTTTTGGAGTTCGACAGAGGACGAATAGTGGCTTATCGCGACAGCGGTTTATCATACCGAAACATCGGCACCCATGTGGGACGACATCCAGCCACAGTGAGGCGAGTATGGATTCGGTGTGTTCAGGAGGGACGGACGGACCGACGTGAACGATTGCTGCAGCCGTGGCACACCACCGAACGAGAGGACCGGCATGTTGTGCGGCGGGCATTTACGGCTCGCACCGCCACATCACGAACGCTAGCGCAGGAATTAGGGTGTGTTGCGCAACAACCTGTGTCAGCACGTACCGTTCGACGTCGTCTGCAGGAGTGGGGACTTGTCGCACGGCGCCCATTGCTCTGATTACCATTGACGTTACACCACCGGCGAGTGCGGCGGCAATGGGCCGTTGAACGCCCCACCTGGACTACGGAATGGCACGACATTGTCTTCTCCGACGAATCCTGCTTCTGCCTGCAACACCACGATGGTCAGATCCGCATGTGGCGGCACTGCGACGAGAGACTGTATGACGCCTGCATTATGCATCGCCATACCGGTCCGTCGCTTGGCGTTATGGTTTGGGGCGTCATTGGATATGACACCCGCACGCCTCTGGTACGCATCGCCGATACACTCAATGGCCACCGCTACATCTCCGACGTTTTGGAGCCTGTAGTCCTCCCTTACCTGCACGACCTGCCAGTGGCCACGTTTCAACAGGATAATGCGCACCCGCACATGGCACGCATCGTGCAACAATTCTTCACGGCCCACCAGGTGTCACTGCTGCCGTGGCCCGCCTGTTCTCCCGAAATGTCGCCCATCAAACACGTCTGGTTGCTGATCGGCAACCGAGTGGCCCGGCAAGCACCACCTGCGGCTACGCCTGATGAACTGTGGCAATGTGTGGAAACAGCCTGGACTGACATACCCCAAGCCCACATCCAAAGCCTCTTTCATTCGATGCCGCAGCGTGTAGCGGCCATTATTGCCAGCCATGGGGGCTGCACGAACTGTTGATGTCTGCGTGTTCCGCAAGTCGCACGAGCCTGTAAGCTCAGTCGTTTCATCTTTGTAACTGTTATGTGTCCAGTAAATCTGGCTTTGCTATCTCGTGTCCTTCTTGGTGTTGCATTTTGGGTGGCCAGCAGTGTAGTTTTAGCTGATGACACTGATGATGATCTGGACATTGTTGGCTTTGTTACATGCCAATACTCAGACAAGTGGCGGTTAGGCTGTGTGTTAGGAATAGAAGGAGATGAAGTAAAAATAAGTTTTTTGGAACCACATGGCCCTTCTTCATTTTTCAAATACCCACAATTTATTGACATACTAGTTGTGCATATAAAGTGAGGTTTTAACAAAAGTTGATCATACAACAGCTACAGGAAGAGTTTATCGACTTACAGACTCAGAAACCGAAAAGGCAAACAAGAAATTATTTGTTAAATTAAAGAAGAACTAAGAGGTCACTATTTTGGCGTAACTACAACTAGAGTGTTAACTAAAAAAACTTTTATTAATTTTAACAGATAAAACTTTTAGCTTGTTGGGACCATCCTTCCCTTGTTTTATGTTTGACTATGTATTAGTATGATGTATTATGTAGATTTTAAAACTCAGTGTCTGTTATCATGTAAACACACTAAAACGAGAATTATAATCCATTATTACTTGTACAGTAACTTAAAGTTTTCTGCCATAGCTCCTGATCCCATTGAGATCCCATTCTAAAAGTTTCAGAATTTAAAGCTTATAATATTACAAAAATCATTTTTTTCAAATTTTTTAAAAAATTCCATCTTAAAAATGTTTACATTTTTTTTAGATTTTTTTTTTCACCAGGCATAGTCAAGTTGCATATCAAATTAAAACTTATGAAATTCTCTTTAAAATGAGGGGTCAAACAACTCTCTAGGCCATATAGAACTTGAGAAATTAAAGATTAAAAAAGTTTATACAAGCCAAAAAATGACTATTTTTCAAAATTTTCAAAATTAATTACATGAAAACCCAATGAGATAAAAAAATTAAAAAATATATTCCCATTTATATCACTAGGGGGATGTAAGGTCAGGTGATGCGTAACATCACAGCCTCTCCTTGACAAATGTCAACCCCGCCTTCTCGTGGTGCATCCTGTTCCCACTAAAGGGGCTCTGACGACCGCCCATAGCGGTATAACTATACCATCGGGATCAGAGGAAATTCTATCCCACACTCACCAACCCGCTTGGCCAGCGTGGTGAGTTATGGCCAAACCCCTCCAAAATGATTCCACAACTTAAATCTTGGCCCTCAGTCTCCGGCAGCTGGAATGTACCTGGCCAAGGCAGCGGCCAGTGCGACATGAAGGCAGAGGGTGCTAAGAATCCCCGGAGGACCGGACTAGGCTGCCATCTGATGCTGACCTTGGCTACTTATAATGGACGCTCCCTATCTTCTGATTCAAGGCTTCTTGAATTGGAAGAGGAACTACAAAGGATCAAGTGAGACATTGTGGGGCTAAGTGAGGTAAGGAGAAAAGGAGAAGATCTCATCGAACTGAAAAGTGGACATCTCTTCTACTATCGTGGGACAGATACTGGCAGAACTAGTGGTGTTGGATTTATAATAAACAAGAAACTGAAGGATAAAGTTGTAGAAGTTGAAAGTTCCTCTGACAGAGCTGCACGACTTGTTATCCAACTCTCAAAAGATACCAGGCTCAGATTATTCAAACTTATGCACCCACCACAAGTCATCCTGAAGAAGAAATTGAAGAATTTTATGAGGAAATTTGTCATCTAAATAATTAAAGGTAAGCAGCACTTGAAAATAATTATGGGAGATTTCAATGCAAAAATAGGGCAACTGCAACAGAATGAAACTTCAGTAGGTAAATTCGGTCATGGCAACAGAAACCAGCGTGGAAATACTCTCGTTGAGTTTGCAGAGGCAGAAGGGTTTTTCATCTTGAACTCCTTCTTCAAGAAAAAGCCACACAGGAAATGGACATGGAGACATCCAAATGGGACGACAAGTGAAATTGATTTTATTATGTGTAACAAAAAATTCGTCATAGAAGACTGCAGTGTGCTAAACAAGTTCAACACAGGTAGTGACCATAGATTGGTGAGATGTAAGATGCACCTCAACACTAAACTTGAACGTGGCAAGCTCATAAGACAAACAAAATCTATTGACATAACCAACCTTAAAAAACACCATAATACCTTCAAGTTAGAACTGAAGAACAGGTTCTCTGCTTTAGAAGGCCTAACATCGGAAGAAGTGGACATCTCTGAAGTTAACAGAAAAGTAACCAAAGCTCTTATGGAAACAGCAACAAAATTAGCTGGGTCTAAGAACAAGTTGCATGTGAACAAATTATCAGGAAAAACCAAAATGTTGATGCAAAAAAGAAGAGAGATGAGGACAACTAAAGAAGATGTGACTTCCAAAGTGGAATATATAGAGCTATGCAAGACAGTAAGAAAAAGTATCACTGAAGACGTAAGGAAATTCAACTGTGAACTAGTGAGGAAAGCAATTGAAAACAACCAAAGCCTAAAGATAGCAAAGGGACATCTCAGTAAGGGAAGAAAACAGATTATGGCACTGAGAAAAGAAGATGGTTCTGTAACAAGAAATAGAGGCGAAATTTTGACAAGAGTGAAAGATTTCTACTCCAAATTATATGAAAGGGATGATATATGCACTCCAGACATCATGAAAGATACCAGTACCAGAGTTCCCCCAGTCCTTCCAGCAGAAGTTGCACATGCAATCAAGAACATGAAGCGAGGAAAAGCTCCAGGAGAAGATGGAATTACTGTAGACATCATACAAGAAGCAAGTGGAGAAATCGAAACAGTACTCGCCCAAATTTTCACTCGATGCCTTAATGAAGGAAAGATTCCTGAGGATTGGAACACCGCTACAATGATCCTGCTACATAAGAAAGGTGACATTGAGGATCTCGGAAACTACAGACCTATCAGCCTCCTATCAGTAGTTTATAAAATCTTCACTAAAGTTCTTTCACACCGCTTGAAGGTAGCACTAGACATGGCTCAACCGAGAGAACAAGCTGGATTCAGGAGTGGCTACAGCACAATAGATCATATCCACGTGCTGAGAGAACTAATTGAAAGAGCGAGGGAATATGAACTTCCATTGTGCATGGCTTTTATCGATTATGAAAAAGCCTTTGATTCGGTGAAACCATCAGCAGTTACAATGGCTCTGAAAACCTGCGGTATTGAAGATGCATACATTAATATTATTAATAACATCTATGAAAATGCAAGTGCAAAGATTAGGCTGTTTGAAAATACAACACACGTAAAAATTGGAAAGGGAATGAGACAAGGTGACACCATATCTCCGAAGCTATTTAATGCCACATTGGAGGGTGTTTTTCAGTCGCTGAGCTGGGAAAACAAAGGGATAAAGATTAATGGAGATTATCTAACCCACCTTCGTTTTGCTGATGACGTAGTCATTTTTGCAACTACCCCATCAGAGCTGCAGAGTATGATCCAGGAACTTGCTGACAAGAGTAAAGAAGTGGGATTAAAAATGAACTTTCAGAAGACAAAAGTGATGTTCAATGCTTTTACAAGAAATGAAGATTTATCGATTGATGGGGAAAAGCTGGAGATAACAGACACGTACATTTATCTTGGACAGCAGATATCAAGTGAGGGTCACATTGATGAAGAAATTAATCGGCGTACAAAACTTGCCTGGAGAGCTTTTGGAAGAAACAGCATAATTTTCAAGAGCAATATGCCATTATGTCTTAAAAGAAAAGTGTTTGATCAATGCATCCTTCCAGTGCTTACGTATGGTGCAGAGACGTGGACCTTAACTAAAAGAGACATACAAAGGCTGCAGACAACTCAAAGAAGCATGGAGAGGTCCATGCTTGGTGTAACCAGGAGAGATAAGAAGAGGAACTCGTGGATCCGAAAAATGACAAGAGTGGAAGACATCATGATCAGAGTTAAATCCCTGAAATGGCAATGGGCTGGACATACTGCCAGAAGGACAGATCATCGATGGACAGCCGAAATTTTAGATTGGATTCCAAGGGACAGGAAAAGACCCAGAAGAAGACCACATAGGAGATGGGTGGATGAAATTCGAAAGTATGCAGGGGTGACATGGAGGAGACTGGCACAAGACAGACCGTTGTGGAGGAAACTTGGGGAGACCTTCGTCCAGCAGTGGATTGATAATGGTTGACGATGATGATGATATCACTAGGGAGAATTATCCCTGAAGGTTTCCTTGAAATCTGAGATGGTCAGGTTGAATATTGAAATTTTTTGGTTGATTTGGCATGGAATGACCCATCTGATTCTTTCTAACACTTTGGCCTGCTGCTCTATAGAAGTTGGATAGCACTGTGCTAAATTATTAAAAATTCTTTTGAGCATATCATTTAGTATTTTTAATGTATACAGTACTAATTTTTTTTTTACTTTTGAAATCTGTTATTAATTTTGAGATTTATTTTTGTTATCTTTTTTTTTTTTTTTATCAGATTCTCCTTTTCACTCCTGTGTCAAATGACATTGCCCAAGCAAATTTGCTTGCCATGAAAGCTTCTAAATCAGCCAGTCGACCTCTTTTAAAGCAAGCATCATCAATGGTACTTCCATTGTCATGCAATGATGAAATAAGGTGGATGAGGATCCGAACTACACACTTAAGCACAGCGGATGCACTGCAGCCTCTTCCTATGCAGATATCATGGGTGCGACATGGAATCCTAGTTGTGGGCATGGATAATGAAATGCAAATATATTCTCAGTGGAGAATGCCCAAAGATGGTGAGCAAGCACTTTAACATAAATTTTATGTTGTATTGATTTATAACAAAGCTGCTAGAAGTAATCATTATTAAGTATTTTCAAAACCCATAGCTTGTGCACTAATGACTGGATTTCTAGCCTTTCTCTTTTTTTCTATATGTTTGTTTTAATTTCTTCAGATACTTCAGTTGCCTTTTTGAGTATGTATACACAGTATGCCCATTAGGTAATGAGACAAAAATTATTATATCAAAACAACAAACTACATTTTGAATTGTCACTTACACAAATTAAAAATAATTTCCCTCCAACTCCACACTTAGATCTTTCATACAGGTGTTTGAAGGCATGATAAATATGGGTTGCTGGCTTCAAAATTGATCGCACAGATCGATTTCGAAGCCAGAAACTTTTTCACAGGCATTGCACAGTCTGTGAGTGCAAACAGAAACCAACTGTATATCGATTGTCTTCAACCAGTGAAAGATTTGCACTCGCTTTTTACCAGGTTATGTTCTACGTTGGAAGCAAAAATCTCTTGTATTTAGAAATGATACTATTGTAAAATAGAATAAAAAGACTGTACTCACGAAGTTTTGATGGTCCTCTTCCTTTATTGCTTTCATTTTGAAGTCATGAAATTTTTGTTGTTGACATTCTCAACTGTAGGTACCTTGAAGACTTTTTCTTCTCCTAAGGTGAGTATGTATGGTTTAAAAATGAAGTATTGGTTAAAAACCTTTGAAACCTTTTAGTTAAAAAACATCTAGAAACTTCTTGCATTCCTTCAGGCTTTCGTAGAAGACCACAGGGTGAGTATGCAAGGCTTAAGAAGGAAGTCTTTGTTTAAAATCCCAATGAATTGAATAAGACCTAAAAAGCTATGAATTTGCGAACTTTAAATCATCTAGAAACTTCCAGTCGTCCTCCGTGTTGTGTTGAAGGACACTCCCACTAAGGCGGAACTTGCACGTGTTTCGGGCTCACGTCCGTCTTCAGAGTTAGGAATGCCTGCAAATGGCTGTCACTTGCAGTTTTTTAGAGTTTTCTTCAATTGGCTTCTCCGTGAGTACAGTATTTTTATTCTATTTTACAATAGTATCATTTCTAAATGCAAGAGATTTTTGCTTCCGACATCCAGAACATAATGTGGTAAAAAGTGAGTGCAAATCTTTCACTGGTTGAAGATAATCGATATATGTAATGAGCAGCAACACGTTGAATTCAAATTATTCCCATAATAAGGAATAAAATATATGAAGAAACCAATTGTTTTTGTGGATCAGTTCTTTCTTGACATGTCACATGCAGGCGTTGCATTACTCCAAGATAATACTGACTGTTCACTGTGGTGCCTTCAGGAACAAATTTGTGATGGATAATTCCAGCACCATAAAAAAAAAAAGCAATGACCATTGTCTTGACACATGATTTTTGCAACTGGACTTTCTTCTGCCACGGAGAAGACGCTCCATGCTCTGGCGTTTTGTTTCAGGATCAAACTGAAAATTCTAAATTTCATCATGGGTGACAATTCTTTACAACAAATCAGGATCTTAATGAACTGCATAGATGAAATTTTGACTACATGCAAACCAGTTCTCTCTCTGTTCGTGTGTCAATGTGTGCAGCACAAATCTTGAACAAATCTTCCTCTTGTGGAGATCTTTTTCTAAGATCATCCTGGCCTTTCCTTACTGACACCAAGCTGCTCAGCGAGTAGCCTAGTGGTTATTCGCCTGTCATGGGCAACAATTTTGCTAGCCTTCATCGCATTTTCATTTGTCCGTGCAGAAACTGGACATCCTGTGTGTGGTTGAACCTCAAGGCACTCCTTCCCATCTTTAAATGTTGAAAACCACTGGAACATCTGTGTGGACAGCAGTCATTGCTGTAAACTTTTTTAGGTCTTGGTACACTTCTGTGGCAGTTTTCCCTAATTTACAGTAAAATTTTATCACAGCTCTTTGCTCTATTATGCAACTTCTGACACACTCCACCCACACAGTCTCACTTTAACGGTGGCCACAGGAAAACTGTTGCACCGCCAGACTCCAAAGTTGCGCCTACTGTTACAGCACACTCTAGCTGTCAGAACTATAAAGACATTTGTTACTTTTATTAAAAGGACTGTCCCATAAAAATCAGTACTGATTACCATAAAGCAAAACAATAGCGCCTAAAAACTCGTCGAAAAATGCCGATGTATTCTTGATTATAGTCTATGGGAAGCTATTGGAGAACTAAAGCTGTGGTGGCGGCATATTCTTAATATTGAAAATATTGCAAGAAATGGTCACAATGCATTTCTCATTTGAAGTAAGTCTGGAAATAAATATTTCATATTGTAGTGGGCGCATTGTTTATTTTTAACATTTAATATTGCGTATACTGTGTGCATTGTTGGAATGTGAATCGACTAAAATTTTAACTTATTAATCAAAATTCATTAGTCAATTAATCAGCTGGTTAATCATCCCTTTAAAAAAATTGCCCACAACACTATTTCTGGGGAGACATTTTTTCACTAAAAACGCTCCCCATACCTATGTCCTGTATATGTCATTGCCTTGAATCGTACGTAGTATTGATGCCATTTGTTGTTGGGGTGAAGACAAATGTAGGAATTTGCCTCTTGCAAAACCCAAACCTTAGTTGTTCATAAAAAAAGGAATGGAGTTTTCTTCTGCATTCATGTCAAGCAATCATTTGACTAGGAGCATTTCTGTCAGTCTGTCCTAGATATGAAAGTTTCTCCCAACTTGTGTTGCTATGGCCACATATTTCATGGATGAATAAATGCTTTTAAAAAGTTGAAATATATCTTTCAAGCTAGGTAACTTTTCCCCACGTAACAGTTTTTATGACAATAGATAAATAACAAGTTCCATCCAATTGTTTGTTCCCCTATATGAATAGCACATAAATAACAAGTTCCATCAAGTGTTTGTTCCCCATTTTGAATAGTGCACTAAAACAATCTCTAAAACCTTTTGTAGCCGTGTAAAAAAAAAAAAAAAAAAAAAAAAGTTTGACTTATTATCTTAGATTTCATTATTCTTTTCTATGCATTTTGAATAGTCAGCTGTGCATGTTGATTTATTGGTATTATTATCTCAGACATTACTATTAGGAGTTACTGACCCTTGTTCCATTTCTTGCTGTTCTTAATTTTGCTATATATGTGCTGGTACACAAAAGCGATTTTATGTCCTGTTGATGAAGTACTGCTCTAATCTATTTCACTCATACAATCTTGCTGCAGAAAAACTTGAAAAGTTCCTTACCAAGTTAGCTCTTTGCAGAAATTAAAACTATTTCAAGAGCAAACAGATTACTTTCATGTACATACATATATATCATTAAGCTGTTCTCTGTGATTCAGAGGTTAGCTCCTCAAAGAAAGACCATCTGCTAATTAAACATTTAACTGATAGAACTAGAAATTATTTACCGTTGGTGTATCAAATATCTCCATTTACAATGATCTTGGCATGCAACTAGAGCTTCATTAGCATTCATCACACGCCGCACACAAGACCTTTTGTATTTCCTGCTCGTAATTTTTTCTCAAGCAGACATTCCTGAATCCGGTTCTTCCATGATTTCCTTGGCCTTCCTCTACCTTTCTTTCCTGCCACTTGGGCTGGAAAAATTCTCTTAGTCAGCACCTCATCACTCATTCTTTCAACTTGGCCAAACCACCTAAGAATATTAATCTCCACCTTACTAACAACATTTTGCCTCACATTACACATGTGCAACACATCTTCTTTCCTCACATGATCAGAGCATGTCTTGCCACAAACCCCCCTGTAAGTAATGTATCTCTCCAGTACACAAACCATGCCCATGTCTTTTCTGCAGTACCCAGGCTTTAATGCCGTACGCCAGAGTAGGAACAATTACACTTTCATACACAGCCATTCGGGACCTCCTTGAGAACCCATCATTCCTGTGAAGTCCTCTTAAGACAGCTGTGGCTTTCAATGAAGAAGCCACTCTCCTACTAATTTTGCCATCTGATTTGTTCTCTCTGACATATTTCCTAAATATACAAACTCATTTGCCTGGTCAATCTCTGTACCATTAAGACTTATGTAAAACTTTGTACTGTTGTAATTACTTTCATGTTAATTCACATTTTTAAAGCACTAAAGTAAATTTTATCATGGTGATCAGTGCACTATAGGTTTTAGCATTTGTGATCAGTGCTCTATAATATATATTTATATGCAATGTCCTACCATTAATATTAAGACACTCCTGTATTGATAATGAATTTGGTTCTACTCAAGCATCATGTCACAAACCCCAGTATAAATATGCTTGTAGAGCTATGATGAGACAGCAGAATGACTGTGAATGCAAGATGCCTTGATCAACAGAGTTAACTGATTTCCAGTGCGAATTGATAATAGGGTGCCACATACGCACTTGCTCCATACATGGCATTTCAGCTCCATTGAAGATCCGTAGGCTGATGGCTGGTGATGTGATATGCAAATGGAAGAGGACTGGAGCTGAATCTACCAAGAAATGACTTGGTAAACTTCCGAAGCTAACAGAACATGATAGGACTGTCTGCTCCAAACTTAAATCCACATTGTCTCAAATTACACAAGCCCTGTGTAAGGCTATTGGCACTAATGGTAGCACCAGTACAGTGAGCAGGACCATTGAGCAATCATCCGCAAGCTATTTAGTCACTTCGATTAATTCCAATCGCCGATTAGCATGGTGTAAGGAACATCAATCTATGAAGTTATGGTGCAAAAGCTACCAGTCTGATGGTAATTCCTGGGTGCAGCTGGACTAACTCGTCCCAACAGTGAAGTTTGGTGGAGGCAGTGTGATGATATGGGGCTGTCTTTTGTGTTTCAGTTTGGGCCTATTAGTTGTTTTGGACAAAATTGTGAATGCTGAGCTTTACCTACAGTATATGTCCTGGACAATTATGCATTACCAATGTTGTGGCAGGACTTTGTGGAAGACTCGTGCCTGTATCAGCAAAACAATGCACCATGTTGCATTGTTACATATTGGTTAGAGGGCATGATCATTGAAAAGTTGAACTGACTAGCCTACAGTCCTGCACTGGATCCTATAGAGAATTTCTGTGATGAATCAGATCATCTGGTGCATGGAATTTCCAACAAACAAATTTGAACTGGTCACCGCTTTTGAAGGCTAAATGGTAGAACATACCAGCAGACATTTATCCAGAGTATATGTATACAGGGCTTGAAAAATGCTGTCATTTGCTCATCTGTGATGAGTGAAAAGTTTTAGTTAGTGAGATAAATTTTTCAGTACAGAAGTTTAAATTCCATCAGCAATTATTTATGCATTATTATGCCTGTTGTTGAATACGCAGAATGCTGCCCCAGTGGCACAGTAGTCTAAACGCTGGCTTATGACCATATGACCGAGAAGGGTCTGGGTTCAAATCCCGGTAAGGCATTGATCTTGTGTTTACTGCACTGGCTATCTCCCTTCCCTGGAACCAGTGGCCCTAAATTAGGGATGGGTGACTGCTTATAGTACATTGAGTTGTTCACATTGGTCATTAAACCTTCAATAAAAAAAAGAAATGTGCAAAACTATCAGTTTCTTAATAAAGCTTATTTTAATTCACAGAAGTGATGCGTGATTGTGTGCCAGCATGAGAAACTGGTTTATGTAGGAAAGAAATTGGACAGCGAATGCCGTGAGTCAAAACATGCAGTCACTGTGCACTTAACAAGTAACACAAGGCAAGAAGCCGCAAGTGAGGTAGAATGATTTCCCCAAAAGCTGTGTGAAATGATAGGCAGCATTAGAGTCGCATGTACCTCGTGAGCTGCTGCGTAGCCAGTTGCTGTCATAGGTCAAAGGGCAAACACAGGAATGTGTGTTTCTGTGGAGTTGTGCGGAAAGTTCTAGAGCATTGAAGGATTCTTGCATGATCTACTGAGAGGGAGAAAACTGAGTTTGGTTATTGTGCAATTGTTAATCATTTACATTATGTTAGAGACAAAGTATACAGTTCTAAAAAATCAAGCTTTAAAACATGAAATAAAATCGGCAGACCTGCGGGGCTGTCGATTTTTAGCTGGTGAGCGAGATATTTGCCTGACTGGTGAATCGGCATGAAAATTAAATTTTCAAGCTTTGTATGTATATATATATAAAATTATATATGTATTTTTTTGCTTAGGTATCTTCTTAATAGAATATATATATATATATATATATATATATATATATATATTTAGCCCTTTGTGTCAAAAAATGTTAAAATTTTTGATTTTCCCTTGTGTATATGAATTCATATTTTGTTCTTTATGATAGAAATGTTTACCCTACTTCAGTATTGGAGCTTTAATGAAGACCAAACTAGACATAGTAGTTTACTTGCTGAATATACTTTACCTGCATTCTGATTTGTCATGTAACCCTGATGCAGCTGTTGGGATTTCTTGTTCTGTCAGTTTAGTTTCTTTGTTTGATGTCATTAAAGAAAGCAGGCACCAGTCATTTGAAGGTGAAAAAGAGGAGACTGTCGTTGGTGGTCGCAAGTTGACTGAGGAAGAATTGCTTTTTCGAGCACAGGAGTCTTCAAAACTGAGGCTGCCCGCACCTTCAGGAACATTGTCTCGTTCTACATCCTCGACGATTCTCAATGCTCCTGCAGATTCCAAACGAAAGAAGGTAGACCCTCGCTCTTCAAAAACACAGCAAAGGTAATGTACTGAAATTTGTGTGGTTGTTCAGTTTTCTGATGCTTTTTTTATATATGTATTACTAGGAAATTTTAATGTTGAATTTTATTCTTGTGCTTTAATTGTTTAAAAGAATTAAGAGATCGCCATAATGTGTGTGCCTCCCATGTGGTAGCAGTTTGAATTCAATTACGAGTTACCTAGCAATTAGAAAGATCAGTACTATAGTACCTATGCACTTTTTTGCCCTAGGTACAGTTTTTATCATATAGGTAGTTGTGCATACCACATAAAATCAAATATCTACATCTGAAGTTTTCCAAAAACTTATAATTCCATTGGTTCACGCAAAAATATTATTCTTTCAGTGTATAATGATGGTAAACTGTCTGTTTCATGCTTATCATTCTCAAGTTATTAAAATATTTTGTTGTGCATCGATCTTTCCTCTGTGTTATTTAACACTATAATCTTTACTTTATCATTACATTCATTATAACTAATATTGATTTTATGTATCTGCAGTGAGGATAATATGAGTTGAAATGTGCTTAAAACAAATGCACTCCAAGTGTCTTATCTGTCAATATTGTGTATCAACTTGCTTCCTTAATAACCTTATAATTTCTAATTTAACTGAAACTGATGTATTTCAAACTTTACTAAATAGTTCAGTAGTGGAAGGAGATAACCAGGTTACTGTCTCAGTGAGGGAACTCATTGTATTGAATCACATTCGGTCATTTTGTCACATGTCATGTCTGTTGTGTGCATTCTGAAGTGTAATTGCTTCTATTTCATGTATTGTGCTGTTTTGTATCACCTTCTGTTGTCATACTGCCAGTGGCAAAGCATGATTTTTTCAATCATGTTGCCAGAATCCCACAATAGGATCATAAGAGGTGATGTATGTTATTAAAATGGAGTAGGTCTTCCTTTTTAAATTATTTCCCTTGTATCATCATAATTTCTGGCAGAAAATGGTAAATTCAGCGAACCTGTAAATATACAAGCGCATTCACTCTTCACATTAATATTCGAAGTGCCCAACGTAGATGAAACTATCGTTCATTCTGGTTGCTCAAAACACAGCATGAAAATAAAAATAAATGAAAATAATCCACTAAGTAATTATAAAACAGTTGCCCACATGCAGTAGGTATTATGTATCTCGTAAAACAAGTGCAAGAAAGAATGCAAAAAAACCCCAAAAAAACAATGGTTCACCACACCACCTGAGAACGCGTGTATTTCCAAATTCATCAGTGGTGACAGAGAGCATATGCCCTGTTGATTAAAGCACCCATGAGTTCCTGCTATCTTCAGATTCACATCAAACACAGTCGATAGAAATCTAAATGTTTTGTAACCAATTCCGGAAATGGTAATGTTTGACTTTGCCCCTAACCAGTAACCTTTACTATCTGCTCTGTCACAAACTTTGAAGACTGGCATGCAATATTTTTTGATGCTCATCATGGAATGTACTAATTCATATGCAGTGTGTGTGTGCATTGCATTGCTGTTTCATATTTCAATAAATTATTTCAAACTGTTTCCAGTGGTAACATCGGATATTAGCATGCTTTCACCTATGCACATTATAATATATTTGGTGAAACATGTTTATTTTTTCAATGTTTTTTTTATTTCTTTTTATCTCCTGTTATTTTTCATATTGAATTTAATGATTATCATGAGTGTGCCAGGTCTGCAGTATTATTAGAATTGCAATTTCCAGCTGTCCTTTTTTCAGTGATTATAGCTTTGGCGATTCATGTTTCTCTTTCAGGTTTTCAGTGTGTGTTTGATTTTGTCAAAAACTGGATTTAGTTGATATCTTTGACTGCATATTACTTTTTGGTTGTGTATCTTTTGTTTATTTCTTTGAATAAAGCTAATACCTATTTCTCCTGCTGGTTGGCTACTTTTAAGATTAATTCTCAATGAAAGCCTAAAACACTTTTTTTTCTGCTAGAGAAGTAATTTTAACTGCATATTATGAATCTGCACTGATTATACAATAACCTTCTTTTTATTTATTCTTCAGTTCAACAGATTATATGCCAGAAATTGCATTAGACCCCTTCTCCCTATATCTCTTTCAGTTTATTCAATCAATTCTTCAAACACATTTTGGGTTGAACTATATTACGTTTCACACATTTTGTGTTGAACTATATTCACATTTTGTGTTAAACTATATTTCTTTCAGTTTATGCTTGGCCTTTTTGCCACTTCAACTACACAGGTAGGAAAAGATGGCATGCAATCATACATTTGAAAATAATTGACGCTGATGTAGTGCGAATGTGCAGAATCTTTGTTTCTTTTTCATTTTGTTGCCTCCCTTTCTCTCCAGTGAAGAAAGTCATTTAGTAGAATTATCAACATCCTCAAACTTGATTATGGGAAGCTAGAGTGTTAGTTTTCATCTTAATGCCAGTGTATCACTAGAGCAGAAAGTAACCATTTTGCTTTGTGAAATGTGTCATGGCATCTTCCACAAATTTCACACATACGCTGTACCTGGAGACTGAAGCTGAAACCAAGCTTCAGTCTTAGAAGATGTGCTGTCACTATAGTGGCATAGCATGTTCTAGAAGGATTAGGAGCATAATGTGTATTATGTGTGACTATGATGTAAACTTTGTTCCATAGTATCTTTCTTACCACAGCAGTTGTACTGCCTGTGTCTTTATGTCTCAGGAAGTTGTAATGAAAAGGCATCATCACCACATGCTGTCCATAGTCCTTTGTGGTACTGATGAGTATTTTGTCTGCTTGCAAACTGAATTTTGTTAAATTTTCATTGCTCTTGTCAAGTGAACATCAAGTGAACATCGCTTAGGATTGTGAACGTCAAGTGAACATCGCTTAGGATTTTGAACGTCAAGTGAACATCGCTAACCCTTTTTCCTTAGGACCTTTGCCACTTCCCAGTGTGTAACATCTATAACACGATGCATAGAAACAATACAGTGATGTAGGCTTAGCCAACTGCGTCTTAATTGAAGTTTTCTAGCAGTGTTGCCATTGCAAGAAAAACAACCACCATATTTAGATTTTTTTTGTGTGTGTGACATTGAATTCATGTTTACTTTGGGTATGTGAATGTATTTATTCTGTGTCTTACAATCCATTTTAATGACTGGTACAACTGGTACTTGAAGTAAACTGTCTTGATAGATTATACTTGTTCTAAGTTTTGAGATTTTGTTCATGATTATTACATGATAGTGTTTTGCTGTTGTAACCAAACTTATGAACTATGTTTTTATCCTCTTGATTTCATTCTCTTTGTTGTGCTTTAATTTGACAAAAATTATTTGCACAGATATATGGGTGGCAGATTTTTTTTTTTTTTATAATTCACAATTGTTTGGTATTATGTAGAATAATTGAAGTTTTGTGTGTACATATGGTGGGGGCTTATGATATGTTTTTCTTATTCTGAATTATTGATGCACCTTTTCAACATTATATCAAGTCATTGTTTTTCTTTGTTTCAAGTGTTAAACTAATGGAAGGGCAGTGTGATGAAATTTTATATTTTAGTAAGTTAGGATGAATTTAAGGCTGGTTCAACATGACAGCTGAATAATATTTAAACATTTCCTGTGTTTAAACACTTTTATCTTCCATGATCACCTCATAAAACGAAAAAATATGTAGAATGTACTCTATGGCAGGAAATAAAGTTACCTGAAGGTGGCAATCAGAGGCAAAACCAGGATGGGGCAGGCAGGGTGGAAGCCCTAGGTGCAGCTCATGAAAGGGCGTAAACATCACTGCTTACAATCTGATAAAAATTGAAACAGAGACTTTTGTCCTAGTTTCAGACAGAATTTTTTCACGCCATACTTTGGTAATTCTCCACTGACAGACTGCTTACAAATATGCTTCTCCAGTTTCGGTAATCTCTGCAGCTCAAAATTCGCATTTCTTTCTTAAACTGTTTTGGGGGATGTTAGGCTCACATTCAGGTATAAAGGCTCAATTACATGTGCATTGCAAGATGAGGATGTCATTCTCATTGTTTTCATTCTCATTGTTTAAGATTCTCTGGAGGCAATTCGGTCATTACTGCTTCTACTACAAGCCAAGACTGCCAGCTGCATTTGGTCCATTTGATGTGATACCAAATGTTCAAACACCAAAGCAGTTGGCAAAAACTGTACAGTCACAGGTTGTACACTGTGATTGTGGATTGTGCCTCACACACATAGTGATAGCATTGGGATATTAATTGGGGGTGGTGGGTGGTGGTGGTGGGGGGGGGTTAATGACCACCGTGAGTAACCCTATAGGCTAGAAGCAGTCTCCCGGTCCTAATTTAGAGCCACTGGTTCCAGGGAAGGGAGTGAGCCAGCGTTGTAAGACAAACAACATCCATCCTCACGGGATTCGAACCTGGACACATCTCAGATGCATGGTCAAGAGAATGCTTAGATCACTGTGCCACTAGGGCAGCAATTTTGTTTTGCCAAGCAGTATATATATATATATAGATAGAAGAAGAAATTGAATAATTTTGAATTTTATGAGGAAATTCGTCATCTAAATAATAAAGGTAAGCAGCACTTGAAGATAATTATGGGAGATTTCAATGCAAAAATAGGACAACGGCAACAGAATGAAACTTCAGTAGGTAAATTCGGTCACAGCAACAGAAACCAGCGTGGAAATACTCTTGTTGAGTTTGCAGAGGCAGAAGGGTTTTTCATCTTGAACTCCTTTTTCAAGAAAAAGCCACACAGGAAGTGGACATGGAGACATCCAAATGGGAGACCTTCGTCCAGCAGTGGATTGATAATGGTTGACAGTGATGAGGTCTCCCCAAGTTTCTTCCACAATGGTCTGTCTTGCTCCAGTGTCCTCTATGTTACTCCTGGATACTTTCAAATATCATCCACCCATCTCCCATGTGGTCTTCTTCTGGGTCTTTTCCTGTTCCTTGGAATCCAGTCTACAATTTCGACTGTCCACCGATGGTCTCTCCTTCTGGCAAATATGTCCAGCCCATTGCAATTTCAGGGATTTTACTCTGATCATGATGTTTTCCACTCTTGTCATTTTGTGATCATGATGTTTTCCACTCTTGTCATTTTGTGATCATGATGTTTTCCACTGTTGTCACACCAAGCATACATCTCTCCATGCTCTTTGAGTTGTCTGCAATCTTTGTATATCTTTTTTAGTTAAGGTCCACGTCTCTGCACCATACGTAAGCACTGGAAGGATGCATTGATCAAACACTTTTCTTTTAAGACATAGTGGCATATTGCTCTTGAAAATTATGCTGTTTCTTCCAAAAGCTCTCCAGGCAAGCTTTATGTACGCCGATTAATTTTTTCACCAATGTGACTCTCACTTGATATCTGCTGTCCAAGATACATGTACGTGTCTCGGTTATCTCCAGCTTTTCTCCATCAATCGATAAATCTTCATTTCTTGTAAAAGCATTGTACATCACTTTTGTCTTCTGAAAGTTCATTTTTAATCCCACTTCTTTACTCTTGTCAGCAAGTTCCTGGATCATACTCTGTAGCTCTGATGGGGTAGTTGCAAAAATGACTATATGTCATCAGCAAAACGAAGGTGGGTTAGATAATCTCCATTAATCTTTATCCCTTTGTTTTCCCAGTTCAGTGATTGAAAGACATTTTCCAATGTGGCATTAAAGAGCTTCGGAGATATGGTGTCACCTTGTCTCACTCCTTTTCCAATTTTTATGTGTGTTGTATTTTCAAACAGCCGAATCTTTGCACTTGCATTTTCATAGATGTTATTAATAATATTAATGTATGCATCTTCAATACTGCAGGATTTCAGAGCCATTGTAACTGCTGATGGTTTCACCAAATCAAAGGCTTTTTCATAATCAATAAAAGCCATGCACAATGGAAGTTCATATTCCCTCGCTCTTTCAATTAGTTCTCTCAGTACGTGGATATGATCTATTGTGCTGTAGCCACTCCTGAATCCAGCTTGTTCTCTCGGTTGAGCCATGTCCAGTGTTACCTTCAAGCGGTGTGAAAGAACTTTAGTGAAGATTTTATAAACCACTGATAGGAGGCTGATAAGTCTGTAATTCATGAGATCCTCAGTGTCACCTTTTTTGTGTAGCAGGATCATTGTTGCATTGTTCCAATGCTCAGGAATCTTCCCTTCATTAAGGCATCGAGTGAAAACTTGGGCAAGTACTGTTTCAATTTCTCCACTTGCTTCTTGTATGATGTCTACTGTAATTCCATCTTCTCCTGGAGCTTTTCCCCGTTTTATGTTCTTGATTGCATGTGCAACTTCTGTTGGGAGAACTGGAAGAACTCTGGTACTGTTACCTTTCGTAATGTCTGGTGTACATGTATCATCCCTTTCATATAGTTTTGAGTAGAAAACTTTCACTCTTGTCAAAATTTTGTCTCTATTTCTTGTCACAGAACCATCTTCTTTTATCAGTGCCCTAATCTATTTTCTTTCCTTTCTGAGATGTCCCTTTGCTCTTTTCAGGCTTTGGTTGCTTTCAATTGCTTTCCTCACTGGTTCACAGTTGAATTTTCTTATGTCTTCAGTAATATTTTTTTATACTGTCTTTCATAGATCTATATATTCCACTTTGGAAGTCACATCTCCTTTGGTTGTCCTCATCTCTCTTCTTTTTTGCATCATAATTTTTGTTTTTCCTGATAATTTGTTCATATGCAACTTGTTCTTAGTACCAGCTAATTTGATGATGATGATGGGCAAATCATGTGACACTAATAACAAATAAAGGTAACTTGATCATGCTAGTTACGTTACACGAAAAGAACTTTTACAAGAAAGTTCGTAAGTTGGGAGCTTTCGACCTTATCTTAGGTCTTCATCACGCCAATGGAGGACTCAGATTGTTGACAGATTCTACATTTGAATTTTTTCAATTTTTGGTGCCAAAACTTAGAATTGATCTCCAGATCATCGGAATGTAGAGAGGAGTTTCGGAATTGCAAGTCACTGAGTTGAAAATAATTTCCAGGCTTTCACGGTATCTGAGAGCAAAACGATTGCCAAAAGCAGCAATTCGTTTTGCTTCGTTCCAGCGGGGAACTGCAGATGTGTCTTCCATTGTCAAAATAGACAAGGCTGTATTAGGGTTGGCTTTCAAAACAACTTTTTTATGTTCTAAAATTCTGTGGTTAATGCTCCTGTATGTGCTTCCAATGTATAAGTTATCACCTGTTGAAGAAGAGATAGGAATGCAGTAAACTCCTGGGACGTCCAGATTTTCAACTTTGCCCCTATCCCTTTGTAGAAGTTTCAAGATGTTTTTTTTGGGGGGGGGGGGTAATGGCAAGATGGCAACCAAAACTTCTAAAAAGAATCTGTAACTTGTAAGTATAGGAAGGATGGTAAGGAACATAACCAGAGAATTTCAGGTTTTCTTTCTTTTGAGGAAGTAGGCATTCAATTTTCGAACTGTTTTCATATTTCTTTAAGAGGGAGCTCTGTCAGAGGAACTTTCAACTTCTACAAATTTATCCTTCAGTTTCTTGTTTATTATAAATCCAACACCACTAGTTCTCCCTCTTAAAGAAATATGAAAACAATTCGAAAATTGAATGCCTCCTTCCTCAAAAGAAGGAAAACCTGAATCTCTGGTTCTGTTCCTTAACATCCTTCCTATGCTTATAAGTTACAGATTCTTTTAGAAGTTTTGGTTACCATCTTGCCATTAAATCCCACCCAAACATCTTGAAACTTTTACAAAGGGATAGGGACAAAGTTGAAAATCTGGACCTCCTAGGAGTTTACTGCATTCCTATCTCTTCTTCAACAGGTGAAGTGTTGGTTGAGTATATATACCCAAATCATATATGTTTGATACAAGAAGCGATTATGAGGTAAGTAATGTAATTTTGTTGCTTAGTAATTTCCTTATTGTGTAAGCCTAAGACTCAGCTTTTTATTTATTAAGGGCATGATATCTAATACAGTTGGGGCCATGATTTTCTAGTTATTGAGCTTATGTATTATTTTTAAGTTATATAGATGGAGTTTTAAACCTTCAAACAATATTTAAGAGAAAGGACTGGAAATAAACTAATAAACACTAATTGGTCGCCGTGACTTAGCTCAACTAACCACATGTGTAGGCTGTCTACCAACATGTGATGTTCGACGAGTGTTGCTACCTTACCATTGCTGCATGAAATTCTGACAAAAATGGAACAATTTGGCTTTTACAGGCTGTTACATGAAGCCCTGGAAATTTATGCACAGATCTAATACTGTACATATGCTACACTATCAAGTAGGATGCTAAAGTGTCAGTGACACATTGGAGAGTGAAGGCCATGTGACTGGAATTTATTTAGAATACTTTGATGCTAAGCTTTATCAAAAGATGCTAAATATCAGATTTCATAACTTAAATTTCATGGAACTTCTTCATAGTTAGTAGTGTTCTAAATGTGATAAATCTGAATGAAAACCATATACTACCAGTCATTAACAGGGTGGGAAAAAATCCATAAGAGACAGTAGGTACTTATTAATTGCTTTGTTCATTACTCTTGGCTGAACCATATATTGGAGCTATTATAAGGCAGTTGGAAAGTGATTACTAAGTTTTCTAAGTACCGGAAGTTGGTGCCCACTTGTTATGTAAGTGCACAACCAGTTTTCAGGAGGTAACTTGACAGTTACTTTTTAGCATTATCTCCATCCCTATCAAAACACAATTTGTCATTGCTTTTCTCAGTTGGCAAAGTACTTTCCAAGCTCATTTTCTAATACCCAACTGAACCATTAGAAAATGATCCTTCCTTTTGCTGATCTTGATTAATAATAAGTGCCATAAAACAAATGCTAAGGATTGAAACCTGTCTGAAAATCATGGAGGGTGTGGGGATTTATCTTCTAAATATGGAGAATGAGTAAGTGTGTGTTACAGCTATTTTCTGGTAAAAAGTTATATCACAACTTGAACTGTGTGTATTTGAGCCCTTTTTTGACTGAAGAGTGCACTTCATTTGTGCCTTTAAGATTCAAATGAAGGAATAAACTTCTGGGAGCAGATGGTTCATCAATAGATCATATGTGTATTCCCCAGTTGTTGTCTGCCATTTGAGTAATGGATGTGTCAAAAATAAGGACACATTTGTCCCAAAACATGCATAGAAAACTTGTGAACATTAATGATCTATTATTAAAATAACCAATCACTTACCCGAAAGATCATGGTCACTTTTTTCCTTTAAGACTTGAAGCACGTCAATCGTCATCATGTAATGTTGTTGGCCTTCAAAGGTTGAAAGACTCCTTGCCTATGAGATGCATTCTTCCGGGCATGAAACACTGTATTTTCTTTCTTTCTTTTTTTTTTTTAAATTTACTGAACAAAAAACGCAGGTTTCTCTCTGCCATATGAGACGTAACCATAGCTCGTCATCTCCATAAAAACCTCACAAACGTACACACCATACCACTCATTCATACATTCAGTTAAAAACACTATGTACATAATTACACTCTTTACATTCCCAGGCAGTTAAACCTTTGTCAACTGTGATTAAAAAAGCGCTCTATCTGTTTCAAAATCCGTGCTAACCCTACTTCAAGTGCCAACCTCATTCAGCCCGCCATATAAAGGTTTAACTGCCTGGGAATGTAAATAGTGTAATTATGTACATAGTGTTTTTAACTGAATGTATGAATGAGTGGTATGGTGTGTATGTTTGTGAGGTTTTTATGGAGATGACGAGCTATGGTTAGTCTCATATGGCAGAGAGAAACCTGCGTTTTTTGTCCAGTAAAAAAAAAAAAAAAAAAAAAAAAGGAAAACACGATGTTTCATGCCCAGAAGAATGAATCTCATAGGCAAGGAACCTTTGAAGGCCAACAACATTACATGATGACGATTGACGTGCTTTTGAAGTGTTAAAGGAAAAAAATGACCATGATCTTTCGGGTAAGTGATTGGTTATTTTAATAATAGATCATTAATGAATTGCACATAAATATGCGCACTTTGCTGGTGGCAAATATTATGATTGTGATCATTAGTTGCAAGCTTATATAATTTTTGTGAATGTGCACTCTCAGATTATTTCTGTGGTTTTTGGATGGTGTATCTTTTCTGTATTGTAAAAGGATATTGTATACTTCACCTACTGTGATAATTCAATTCAAAAACACAACCTGAATTCTTACATCCCTGGCCAATATCACCCAATAAATGCCCATTTGATTTCTTTCTTCCCATCATGCATTGGACCTAGGAAAAGAGCTTACTAAACTTGAAATTGTCCATTTTTATTTCATCTGATATAGCACATTTCAGACAGTTGGTCCCTTTACAACTCTCAATCTTCCATCTCCAATTTGTTCATTTCCTTAGTATCTTCAGCAATTGTGTAATTGGGCTCCTGCAACAAGATCCATCTGTAATCAGTTCTTTACTAGCCTAGAGTTCCTTCACTAGTTTATGAAGTGCATGTTAAGCCACATTTTCCAAACAGTATGTAACTACTTACTATAATATCAGCTGCTTTTCTTGCTCTTTCATCAGGCGTGGAAAAAAATAGGATGTAATTGGATACTGTGTTGTTGTTTTTTTATTGAAAAAAATGTTTGCAACTGCTGTGAAAGTTTTGCAGCATGCTAGTAAGCATCCATTACTCTAAAACAGTTTGAGTTTTGGAAAGTGCTGCACAAGTTAATAGAAAATATTTTTTGTTAATGCAAAAACTTTTAAAAATAATAATTACATGTTTTATCTACATAAACTATTATGTTGATGTAGATAAAATATAATGTAAGTATTGTTTTTAAAAGGCTTTAAATTATTTTAATTGCAGCATATTTTTTAGTCTTGAATGAAGTTCAGTTATCTTACAGGGTTAAGTCCTGTGTCATTTTTTAAACCATGTACTCTTGAACGAAGTTCAGGAGCACATGGTTTAAAAATGACAGCATTTTTGTCACCGTCTTTAGTCTTGAATGAAGTTCAGTTATCTTACAGGGTTTGGCCAGTGCCTTTTTTAAACCATGTGCAAGTGAAATGTTTGAAAGGCTTGTGTTTGAAATGTTTATTACACTGTAAGTGTAAATTGAATTGAACATATCTCTGTATGGTTTTGGCCTTTAGATCTTTATAAAGATCTAAAGTCCAAAGATATCTGAAAATATAAAAGAACTCAAAAGATATGAATAATATTTGAAGGCTCTTCCAGTTAAAAATTTAATTATTTTATGTGAAGAACAGTATAAAAAATGTACTACTGTGATGAGCTTTTTGATTTTCCTTTTAACTTTAATTACTAGTTTTTGGAGAAGTGTTTTGCATGTTGATTTGCATTTGGTTTAGTTCTGAGTTGTAGCAAACCCTAATAAAATACTGAATGTAAATTTTTTAAAATAGTAAAAACTATGAATTTGTTGCACCAATGTGGTTTAAAAGGAAACAGACAACAACATTAAGCTTGCTGATGTTTTTGCAGTGTTTCTGTGTTCACTCATTTTGCAACTCGTAAAATTTATTTGAATTTATTTTCTTTGGTGGGGAGTAGAGAGAACTGTAAAAAGTCATGCCTTAAATGAGAACAGTGTGATGCTAATAAGAATGAAACACAGAAAAAAATAATTATGGGAGTGTGCGATAAGAACATGCTGGTAAATGTGCACAGGTACTATACAATCAAGCACATACACTGTTCTCATCCGACACTTAAAAAAATGTACTAAGAAGAAAAAACAACCCAGGCTCTAAAAAGAAAATAAGACTATGCTCACCCTGTATTTTGTTACAGAAATATTGTGTACATAAATTGTTTAAGTAATTTGTAGAATTCTTTTTAAGCTATAAGACTTCTATTTAATACTTACAACTATCGAAAAAATTGTGCATTAAGAAAAACCTGAAAATATTGGTCACACCGTCCACCAGTCCAAACACAAACAAAAAAAGGAATTCACACCATCATTTACATTTATGACAGAACGTTTATGCTACAGGAAGAAAATCCTTCACTGAAAAAGCTAGAACAGTGTAAGAAATCTGGTCCTATTGAAGAGGGTGGTGTGATATGTTCTCGTCATTACGATAAATGCTGGAACTGAATGTGGTTAGTAATACACAGGATGTTCCAAAAGCTTATTGACAAACTTAAGGAGCATATAGAGGGTTCAAAATATAGCAACTTTCGAATGGGAACTTGTGTTCTCTGAAGTAATCCTGAGTTAATAGAAGCCTTTGAATGAAGAAACTACATTGTGGGTGTAATTGTACTGTGTGAAGAGGTGTCAGAAGCATGTGTGCTTATTATTCGTGTGTGCAGAGGCTGGTGGGTTATTTGCATTGTTGAGTTAAAGGTAACTGTTGTTTTAGGGCTTTTGTAATCTCTTGCTATCCATTAAATGGAATGATACACTTATGTAGAACTCCAGGACATAAATTTCATCTACGGCGCAGCTGCTGAAAATGCACATGACGCTGAACACCTGTACCGGGAACAGTATCTGAACAGGTGCCACCCAGTACATACGATGTTCTGAAATATTCACCGGTGACTCGGGGAGACAGAATCTCTGTCACAGAGCATCATGTAGGTCATCCACAACAGATCCGGACAGTTCCTGTCAAAGAGGATGTACTTTTGCATGTATTTCCTGTGACAGTGCAATGCCTGAATCGCATGTGGTGGTCACCAATTCGAACACCTGTAATACATTTAATGAGTCCATATAATCTTTGTTTACATATTAAATTTAGTGTAAATTAAGATTATTTCATTGATATGTAGTTTTTTCCATTCTAAGGTTATACTGACTCAGGAATACTTCGGAGAGCATGGGTTCCTATTTGAAAGTTGCTGTGTTCCACCCTGTCTGTACACTCCTTAAGTTTGTCAATACCCTTTTGAAACACCCTGTATACATATCATTCTATGTGTTCATCTTATGTAATCGTGCTGTAATCTGTCCAGAATATTTGGTTTTTTGGACATTGCCTGTAAACAATAGATAGGCCCACAGAAAGAAATTCTGTAGCTGAAATTTCAGACTACAGTGCAGACATTCAGGTACCATATGGGTGCACTGTAGTCTTGAACCCAGCTCAGCATCCAAAAAACAAGACATAATCAAACTTGAACAAACATTTCGCTACAGTGGCTGAAGATGCACTTACAGATGTGTGAAAGTGCTACTGTTAACTAAATAGTAACATTGTTAAGCAGCAACTATTAATTTTAAGATCTCAGTGGTTTGTAAGTGATTTCTTCTAAATGGATGATGTCATCGCTCTTTCCACATTATTTTTTAAACAACGCATAGCGACTGAAAAATTGTATTCCGGCACCGATGGGATCGAACCCCAGAACTCTCGTTAACTAGTCGAGTGCGTTCGAATTTACGCTACGGCGCCAACAATTCTCAGCGCCATGCGCGGTTTGTCAGTCAGCACCTGACTACATTGAATACGTATTGATGGTCTCAGCAACTGAGATGTCGTCATCTGGTGGCATTTAACGCAACAGCTATTTAATTGTAGCTGATAAATTCAAAGGGGGATAGAAATGGTTAATATATATCAAATACGTGGAGATAATGTAAATGGACGATGTCATCGCTCTTTCCACGTTATTTTTTAAACAACGCATAGCGACTGAAAAATTGTATTCCGGCACCGCTGGGATCGAACCCCAGAACTCTCGATAACTAGTCGAGTGCGTTCGAATTTACGCTACGGCGCCAACAAAAAATAACGTGGAAAGAGCGATGACATCGTCCATTTACATTATCTCCACGTATTTGATATATATTAACCATTTCTATCGCCCTTTGAATTTATCAGCTACAATTAAATAGCTGTTGCATTAAATGCCACCAGATGACGACATCTCAGTTGCTGAGACCATCAATACGTATTCGTGTAGTCAGATGCTGACTGATAAACCACGGATGGCGCTGAGAATTGTTGGCGCTGTAGCATAAATTCGAACGCACTCGACTAGTTATCGAGAGTTCTGGGGTTCGATCTCAGCTGTGCCGGACTACAATTTTTCAGTCACTATGCGTTGTTTAAAAAATAATGTGGAAAGAGCGATGACATCGTCCATTTACATTATCTCCACGTATTTGATATATATTAAGTGATTTCTTCATTGGTTGATGCCTAAGAATGACCACTGAATGGTTACATCAGCCTAGTACTCATTATCTTTAAACAATGCATAACTTCCAAACAAGTACAGTAGCCTCTGGCTATTTCTTGCATTCAGATATAACACATCTCTCCCTCCCCCTTAATTGTGAAACACATCCTTAGGAAAGGGAGAAACTTCCTTAGACTAATTGATGTTGAAATCCTACCCATTCTCTGCTTTAGGTGAAAATGTTCTTATGTGTGACCTTGAGTTTCTATTTCCAATTGGGGAATTTATAAATAGCCCAGGAAACTGAAAGAACAGGATTTGCTAGATAAGATAACACCAGCTTTTAGTGAGTGGCAACATTAGCAGGGTACATTGTAATTTTCAGACTTTTTACTCATTGCTTTAGCTGATTTAGGAAATTTCTGAGATGCTTTGCATGAAAAATGCCATGCAAGTGAACAGATATCCCTGTAAAACTAGTATTGGAAACATTGAGAAATTAAAAGGGGGGGAGCAAAACAGGTAAAAGAATTTGGTGTTGGCCTTATGGATATAAAAGATGATGCAAAACTGCTGAAGTTTTTGAAAAACACTGATGAAACTGGAGGTTTAGAGAGACAAGATTATTTGAAGAAAATGAATTAAAGTGCAATTTCTATGGTATTCTGAACAATGTGTGAGGAATACACTTTTATATTATTTTATCAGGCCCACAGAAGAAAGAAAAAGGCAAAACTTGTTGGCGACAAAATAAAGTACAAATTCATGGAGAAAAGCATTCTGCTGATCATGATGCAGGAGTAGTATTTCTTAGTGGAATGAAAGGTCAGTTGGCTGAAGAAATGTTTGAAGATGAGCAGATCTACAATGCTGATGAGGTTGGTCTTTATTAGAAACTCATTCCAAATAAAACCCAAGATTTTAAGACTGATAAAAATAAGGCAGGGTATAAGGAGCAAAAATGTGATCCACAGTACTTTTTGCAGCAAATAAAACTGGAAGTGAGAAGTTGAAATTGATTCTTGTGGGAAAGAGCCTAAACTCCCAAAAGTTTAGAAACATTTTCAACAGAAAGAGCTTAGCAGTAATTTTTGATAAGGCAAAAAAAAAAAAAAAAAAAATTCTTGGATGACCGAAGTTGTATTCAGGTGATGGTTCTTTGACAATTTCATTGCAGTGGTATGTGCATTTATGAAACATGGGATTGGAAGAAAAAGCCATTCTTTTAATTGATCAGTGTTTAGCTCATGCAGAAGGAAATGAACGTGTATCATCTGCCAAAAATATATAAATAAAAATCAAAGTTATGTCTTCCAAAATAATAATAAAGAAAAATGTAGGACAAGCCATATTCAACCCAGGAATGAAGGAATAATTGAAACATTTAAAAAGAATTACCAATTAAAATTGCTAAACAAATTGCTACTACTGTATATGACAGTGTGACTTTGCCAAAATGCTTTGAGTAAAGTTGACTTAAAAACCATATATATCTCATAAAGCATGAGATATATATGGTTTTTAAGTCATAAAGCATGTACATATCTCATAAAGCATGAGCAGAGGTAAAGTTATAATCAGTAGCTAAATGTTAATTGAAAGTTCTAGGTGAGAAGACTGAATCTGATAAAGATTATGTTGATCTCATACAATTCCTTGTTGAAGCAGCCAGAGACCCCTGGAATGGATGTTACTGAAAATTAACTTCAAGAATGAATTCATATTGACAATGAAAACCCCATATTTGAAACCCCTTCTGTTAATGACATTTTAGCAAAAATAAGACATGCTATTAAACTAGTAGAGAAAGCTTGCACAGCATATGAATTGTGTTATTCAAGTTAATAAGAGCTGCAATAAGGGCCTTTTCATGCTTTAAATTCGAATGTATATCAATCCAATGAAGGGACAAAAGAAATAATAAACTTTGGATTGCTTTTTCAAATATATAATACAAATACATTAAATATATGTATTTCTATTAATATATTTAGGATGTATGTGTGTACATACAGTTGAATAAACTCTCTAGAGCAATGTTGCAATAATTATGTGAATTTTTGGCTGTGCAATTTTATGGAGTCCCTTGGTAATATCGTGCATGTGATACAACCAGGAGTTACTGTAATTGACTAGACTTTGTCTTGTTAGGTTGCTTTAGATGGAACACTTGAATGTCACCCTTTGGCTCTTACCTGCTACATTCAGTAGCACCAGCTTTTTCTTTACTTGCACACAGTTCTACAGCAGCAAGCACTTTCATGTAAGAGAGGAGGTATTTTTATGAAAACAGTCTTTTAGCTACATCCTAAATGTTAATTGTTGGTCAGATTTATCTGTACAAGATCCAAAAAGAGGTTTTTTTCTGGTTCTTCTCCTAGAAACAGTTATTGTTATAAATACATTGCATCTTATTTGTGTTGTTTTTCCTGTGTATATGCTATAACAAATATATTCATATGGTTTTGTGAATATATATTCAGTGTTAACATAATAGGCAAGAATTCATCACAATAATGAACTTTATTGTTAACTTCATCTTGTTTCAAAATGCAAATTGATTTAGTTAATTTTTTTCCTTTATTGTAAATTATTGTATTCTCCAGGCAGCTGACACAGTTGACACGTTCCAGGTAAGTTGATTGGAGTTGATGTGTTAGTGGCTAGTACTGATGTTCAAATAAAGTTGTTGCTGGACACATTGAAGTCTCTTCTTCTCTTTATAGATGTTTTACTATCAGAAAACACAAACTATAAAATGCATGTGCATCAGTTTAAAACTGAGTTATTTTTTACTCTGTAAACAATTTCACTAAATTTTATTTTTGGTAGTAAAATATTCTATGGCAGACAAGTTCATGTTTATTGTTGCACTATGATACTTCATTAGTTCATTTGTGTAATGGACATATCCTTCCATGGTACTCAAATTCCTTATCTGATCTAGCTGTGGTGGTTCAATTGATCCACTTATTTTTTGATGTTGTTATTCCTTTAAAAGAGTAATGCACTGTGATGCTCCTCAATGTACACTCTTTTCCAAAAGAAAGAAAAAAAAAACACACACATTAAAGGAATCATCCAATCAAGATGAAAATTGGTGTGTAAAATGTGTATGTATAGAAAAGGAAATTGTTGCAATTCCAGAGCAATTGGGCCACTTATTCGGATAAAACAGCTGTACGAGTGGAACAAGTTGGTACATCGTAGTGCCACCTCTGGCATGGATACAAAAGGTTACCCAGCTTGGCATAGGTGCATACAGTTCATGGATACTGTCCTGAGGTATAGCATGCCAGATAGTGTCCAAATTGTGGAACAGTTTGCTGACATTCCGAAATGGGCGTAGGTAGCATCATGTCCCAAACATGTTTGATCAGTGAGAGGTCAGGTGATCCGGCTGGCCATGGAAGGGTGTTGATGTAATGTAGACAGAGGTGGGAGAGTCAAGCTGTGTGTGGCTGGGCATTATCCTGTTGTAAAATTGCTCGGTGATGCAACGGGAATGGAAACACAGCAGGTCTTAATATGTTGATGTACCGCTGAGCTGTGAGGGGGATATGCAGGACTACCAAGGGTGTCGTAGAAAATGGTTCCCCAGTGAGTCCCATGCAGTGCACGTGCCATGTGCCGTTCTTTGGTAAATGCAGGATCCATGCGCTGGCTGGCATGTCTCCAGACATGTATGCCCTGGTCATCGGCACCAAGTGCAAACCGTGTCTCATCACTGAAGACAGCACGACGTCGCTCGACACCACTGCAAACAGTGTCGGCGATGCTTGCTGGTCAGCGGTAGGCAGCTGAGTGGCCTCCTTGCATGTAATCCCTGTGCTGCAAATCATCTGGCAAGGGTCCAGATTGTCACTTTTATACCTGTAGATGATGCAACATGGCCATGCATGGTTGAGAGTGACGAATTTGGTTCTGTTTGGTCCGGATGATCAATTCCATACCTGTAGACGATGCAACATGGCCATGGATGGTTGAGAGTGACGAATTTGGTTCTGTTTGGTCCGGATGACCAATTCCATACCTGTAGACGATGCAACATGGCCATGGATGGTTGAGAGTGACGAATTTGGTTCTGTTTGGTTCGGATGACCAATTCCATACCTGTAGACAATGCAACATGGCCATGGATGGTTGAGAGCAATGAATTCAAATCTGTTAGTGCGACTCTCACAGTCACTCAGTCCTCACTTTCTGTGGTTGCCCTCGGCCGTCCACTACTGGCATATCACTGGGTTGTGCCCTTCTCTACCCATTGGTGCCAACATTGTCAGATTGCCGCATTGCTCTGATCCAAATGCTTAGTAATACCAACCGGCCTCTCTCAGCTGATCCAAAAGCTTGGCGGTGACCATCCAGCCTCTCTCAGCTGATCCAAAAGCTTGGCGGTGACCATCCAGCCTCTCTCAGCTGATCCAAAGGCTTACGATGACCAACCGGCCTATCTCAGCTGATCCAAAGGCTTACGATGACCAACCGGCCTATCTCAGCTGATCCAAAGGATTGGCGATGACCAACCGGCCTCTCTCAGCTGATCCAAAGGCTTGGCGATGACCAACCGGCCTCTCTCAGCTGATCCAAAGGTTTGGCGATGACCAACCGGCCTCTCTCAGCTGATCCAAAGGCTTGGTGATGACCAACTGGCCTCTCTCATGTAATCCAAAGGCTTGGCGATCACCAACTGGTTTCTCTCAGCTGATCCAAAGGCTTGGCGATGACCAACCGGCCTCTCCCAGCTGATGCAAAGGCTTGGCGATGACCAACCGGCCTCTCTCAGCTGATACAAAGGCTCGGCAATGACCAACCGGCCTCTCTCAGCTGATGCAAAGGCTTGGCAATGACCAACCGGCCTCTCTCAGCTGATCCAAAGGTTTGGTAATGACCAACCGGCCTCTCTCAGCTGATCCAAAGGCTTGGCGATGACCAACCGGCCTCTCCCAGCTGGTGCAAAGGCTTGGCGATGACCAACCGGCCTCTCTCAGCTCATCCAAAGGCTTGACAATAACCAACCTGCCTCTCTCAGCTGATCTAAAGGCTTGGCGATGACCAGCCGGCCTCTCTCAGCCAAATTATACATCCTCTCGCAAACTCGTTCAACTACTTATATTGTGCAGTGATCCGGTGTCAAGGCATTCTCACAGTCTGTGGAAATTAATGCAACCACAATCTACTGTCGCAATTGTCACTGCATGCGAGCCTTGCTCTTGAAGCACAGTTCCCATGCATTGTGGTGGGCCACTTTTTTGTCATTGGTCATTATTTCTTAATCATTTGCATATTTGGTGCTGAGGTACTTGTGTGCGGAGTTTCATAAGGATTGAACAACTTTCTTGGGGCGCTTCATTTTTTGGTAGAGAGTGTATATTTACAGTCTAGTCTACTATGATAATATTTGAATAAAGCTCTCTAAGATTATTTGTTCAAATAGTAATTATTTTAAAAAGAAAGTTTTATTAGTTTTTTTTGGGGGGGGGGGAGGAGATGGGGATTATAAGTTCTCAGTTTGCAAAACTGTATATTTTTTCTTCAATGGTTAAATAAGCATCTCTCTCTCTCTCTCTCTCTCTCTCTTCTTTAATTATCTCAAGTAACAAGTGATCACTAAATTTAGCAAGTTTTTTTTTGTCATCTTTCGAGTATGATCTTCATCGAGAAGTTCAATATTCATCTCTTTTATTGATTCATTTTTTTCTTGTTTTTGTATCATTTTCAGTCCATAGATGCCGTACAGTTTACTGTTTCAATGCAGCCATCCTTCAGAAAACTAGAAAATTACATTGCCCTGGAAGAAGAATCGAACCTACATATCCCAATGTGCATTTCAGCATCCCATTTCAAGATGATATAAATAATTTTCAAGTTTTCTGAAGGATGGCTGCATGGCAAATGGTAAAATATATGGCATCTATGTGCCAACAGTAATGAAGTATGCCTTTCATGCATTGGTGAAGAATTAGTTCTGGTGATTATTTTCCTATTTTATTTCTCTTTTTTTTTTTAATTCCTTTTTACTGATAATTAATGTTTGAGTAGTTCCATTCCTTATGATATTGATTTCATAGTTTTATTTAGTTCCAGTGGTGCTTCACATGAATACCTGATCTTAGTTGTATTTTCTGTTTTTGTTCAATAGTAATGTTAATAGGTCTGCTCAGTTTCAATCTAATTGGTTCTTGCTGTTCAGTAGGTAATAGTATGATGAACCCTTCTCTCAGAAGTACATTATCTCTGGTGTATTAATTTTGCTAGTAAGCACAGTTTGGTCTATGTTGAAATGCATTGTTTCATATTTATTTAATGATTTCTTTGTTTTTTGTTATATACAGTTTTAGGTTTTCTAGCCTTTGAATTGTCATTTTTATTCTTTAAAGTGCAGCATTTTCTCCTCCAAGAAGATGGTTTCTTCTGATTGCAGTGCACACAACTAAACATCAGATAGTAAAATAAAATGCTTATGGAAAAAAAGTTACTGAGAAGAAGAAGAGCTTTTGACTTTTTCTTCAGTCTGGCAGACCAAAAAAATTTTTTAAATTATATTCTTCAGCCGAAGAAAATCTTTTTGCTGTAAAATTTCAGTCAACAAAATATATTTTTTTCAATTGGAAAAAATATATTCAATTAAATTTCATGTAACTTAATTTTTTTCATTTTGAAGTTTGAAGAAACAAGTGAAAGCTCCTGTACTTTTTGGTTAAATGTTATGTAACGCATGCAATTTTTTTCTTTTTTCAATTGTTGTGTTCATTGTTGTATGTTCTACCAAATATTTCTTTCACTGTAATTATAATCAAGCTGGTTACCAGGCTTAAGTAATCAATGTATTTTTTTATTTAGTATTTTAATCCATTTTTATTTGTTTGGTTGCTATTGTTATTCTTAATCTGCCTTGTTCAGAACTTATGCATAATTAATATCTTAAAATTCGGTCTGACATAATTTCTACACCATAAAAATTTTCTGTTTCTCTTCCAGATGTACCCTATATTTTTGTAGTTTAAATTAAAAAGCATATTCATGTTTTTTTAATTCTGAAGGCAACATCAGTAAGTTTAAAAAAAACTGAACGTGTATATGATAAGGTGATAACTTATAAATAATTACTTTTAGCTATATAGCCAGTGTACTTAGGAAAAAAATTCATGCAGTTTGAAATCAACTAATTTGATGTTTCTGAAAAGAAAACTCTCTGTAGTTTTCATCTAATTATTTAATAAAAGTTTATAAAGATCAAATATTTCTTCACTTCAGAAACATAAATTAGTATCTGTATGGAAGCAAACCATTTTTACATTTTCCTGATGATTATATGAAAATGAGCTGAGCAGGATCAGCAATCTTGCAAACTAATGGCCTTCAAGAAGTTTACTAAAGTTTGTTAACCAACATACAAATGGAATAAAATACTTCCTAGTTATGATAAATGGAATTATTAAATTATAATGGTTATAGTTAACAACTTGATTCTATAATTTTGGGAGTGACAAATGTGGGTGATCATTGGTATTGGAGTCTTTTTTTTTCTCAGTTTTTTTTTCTATTTTTTGTAATATTTTGTAGCGTCTCTTCGATGTTCAGTAATTTAAAGTGAATTTGAGTTAATGTTGTGTCTAATATCTCTTATACATTTATTGAATCGGGTCTTATTTGACATGTTAGAAAGAAACTGCTCAAAACAAACTAGGATTCACTTAAAATCATTTAGCATCAACAAAAGATTGTAAAATAAGTATTGAAAGCAGTACTTGAGGTAAAGGTCTCTATCATCAGCAATCACATGGCTTTAATGATATTGGAAATATCACAATGATTTGTTTAGATGAAAGCTGATGAAGTAAAAAGTAAACTATTCTGTTAAAGAAAGGAAAAAAAATGGCAGACATATCTTAAAAAGTATTGAAATGTTGATCTTGATCACAGTGATATGTAATAAATGCATGCAGGATAAACACTGCATACGCCGCCACGGTGGCGCAGTGGTCTAAGGCGCTGGCCTCTGATCATTCATCCGTCTGTGGTCCGGGTTCGAATCCCGGTGAGGCATGGATGTTGTGTTTGTCTTACGGCACTGGCTCTCTCCCTTCCCTGGAACCAGTGACCCTAAATTAGGGACGGGCGACTGCTTATAGCCCATTGAGTTGCTCACGGTGGTCGTTAAACCTCCAATCAAAAAAAAAAAAAAAACACTGCATACACAGTTGTTTAGAAAACAGAATCACAATTTCTTAAATACCTAGCTTTGCATTACATTCATTTTGCTAATTTTGATTCTTTAAGCACAATTTTCTCATATCATACAGCACATCCAGTTGTTCTGTTTGTTAGATATCTCATTGTCATCATCTACAAGGGTATTCACTTGTCATCTTCCAAGTCACATCACAAGACATCTTTTACAAGTGTTCACTTTCTGGTTGCCATCTTGCAAGTCACATCACATGTCATCTTTTGCAAGAGTGTTCTGTTCTGTACCATCTTGTCATCTTTCAAGCCAAATCACTTGTTCTTATCTTCTACAAGGGTGTTTCTCCTTTGCTGTCTCCTGTCAAGTCACATTATTTGTTATCTTCTACTAGGGTGTTTCACTTTCTTGTTGTCATATTCTACAAGGGTGTTCACTTTGTTATTGCCATCTTTCTAGTCACATCACTTGTCATCATCTACAAGGATGTTCACATCCTTACTGCCATCTTTCAAGCCACATCACTTGTTGCCATCCTATACAAAAGAGTTCAATTCCTTGTCATATTACAAGTCACACCACTTGTCATATCCTGCAATGGTGTTCACTTCCTTGTTGCCATCTTTCAAGCCACATCACTTGTTGTCATCTACAAAGGTGTTCACCAAAGTCACATTATTTGTCATCTTTTATAAGAGTGTTCACGTCCATGTTGTTATCTTCTACTAGGGTGTCCACTCCCTTGTCATTTTCTGCTGTGTTCACTTCCTTGTTGTAGCCTCATCACTTGCCATATCCTACAAGAGTTTTCACTTCCGTACGCCATCTTTTAAGCCACATTACTTGTCTCACTGAAGTCACATGGCCTGTCGTCTTCTGCAAGAGTGTTCTCTTCCTTCATGTCATCTTTCAAGTCAAATCACTTGTTTTCATATTGTATAAGGGTGTTCACTTCCTTGTCATTTTTCAAGTCACATCGTTTGTCATCTACAAGGGCATTTCCTTCCTTGTTGCCATCTTTCAAGTCACATCACTTGTTGTCATCTTAGAATTATTAGGACACTGTACAAAACATGTTTCTGTAACATATTTTTCCATACTCATATTATCATGCTAGGGGAAAACCCATCAATAGTGATGAGGAAAAATAAAATATGTAGACTATTTTTTTAATAACCAGGTATTTTCTTTTTGTTTGCGGTGTTAAAATGTGAAAGTATGTTTTATGAACATAACAATAAAAAAAGTATTATATCATGCAGTTGTTACGTCACATGCTGACATAATTTGCAGTTTTCATTCATGGAACACTTGTTCCAAAACACAAAAAGCTAAGTGGGGCATCACAAATACTTCTTTCTCAGTTGGTGTTATGGTGATGATGTCACATAATTATATCTGTGAAGCAGGTTTCCATTCACCGAACACCTGAATGAAAACATGATAATGAAGCATGTCATCGTAAATGTTTCTTTTTCAGTTGTTGCTAAGGCGATGAACTCACTTACACGAAAAGCTAAGCATGACATCAAAAATACACTCGCGGACAATGAAATTTGCATACCAAGAAGGAAGCATCGGATTGAACTGAAATTTTACGGATGTAATGATGCAGATGAATGATACACATGATGGCGAAAACAGAGCTGCAGGACAATTACATAGGGATCTGTGGCACGCAGTCCGGTCATCTTCAATAGCGCGTAGCACCGTCACATGCGGCGATACATGCTGCAATACGATTTGGCATGCAGGCAAACCGATGCCTGATGTTGTCCTGTGGCAGACTGGCCCACACGTGTTGGACAGTGTGCTCCAGATCCCGGATAGTGCGGCATGGTGGCAGCCGGCATTTCAACTGGTCCCACACGTGCTCGATAGAGCACTAGTCTGGGGAGTGGGCACACCATGGAAGTGTCCGGACATGGCGTTGACAGTCCTGGGCAACCCGAGCCATGTGTGGGCGGGCATTATCCTGTTGGTATAGCGCACTTGGAATCCCGGCCAGGAATAGGAGCACATGGGGCCATAGGATCTCATTCACCTACCGCTGGCCCGTCAATGATCCATGTACCTTTATTATAGCTGATCGGCTATTGTAGGCAATAGCTCCCCAGACCATAATGCCTTCAGTGGGGGAGGTGTGGCACTTGATAGTGAGGTTGAGATGGCGCTGTTGACCCGGGGACTTCCACACCCGGACACGATGGTCATCTGTCCCCAAAATGAAACAGCACTCATTGCTAAACACCACATGTCGTTAGTCTGTGGCATTCCATGTTGCTCTGGCACCGCTGCAAACTTAGCTGGCGATGCTCCGGCATTAATGGCAGCACAAGTAAGGGGCACTGGAATCACAGATTCGCTTCCGTGAGGTGTCGGGAAATGGTTTGTGGGTGCACAGGAGCCGCTACATCTGCTTGTATAGTGGACCGGGTCCCTGTGGGATCAGTCCGTGCCTGGCGCACGATCCGTCGATCCTCTCTATTCATGGTTCTTCTGGCCCGTATGGAGCCACTCTGCCATGTGGCAACGTTGTCATGTGTCCACTGCTCCCAACACAGTTAGACGGTATGGTCAGAATGATCCACCCTGCGGTTTTCAGCCTAATGATCAAGCCTCTCTCAGAGTTCGTAAGTTGCATAAAGTGACATTTCTGGCATCTATCCGACATTCTTGTCACTCTGTACTCTTACTTGCGTCGACTGGTGCTTTTCGCTTTCATGGGGCATTGAATACATGCCACTTTATAAGGCTGCCAGTTCATGCTTGCAGCGCCACCACAGGGTGTGCGGTCATGCGCAATCACACCAAACATGAATCATTTGCATACCAGCACACACTCTAGCTATTTGCAAAGTTTCGCGGTTGTAGCATGTTTTCTTCTAGGTGCGCAAACTTCATTGTCCATGAGTGTATGTCTCGGTTGTTGCTATAGTGATTACTCTTTCGCTGTGCCACAAAAGTGGGACAAACGTTCGTATATTAAAACTTTCAGACAAAGGAAATTATGTTGTTTTAAATGGTAACAATAGAACAATGTATTACGCTATAGACATGATGTGGATTAGTATAATGACCATTCATAACCTATCATTCTTCTATATATGTGTGATGCACAAGCACAAACCAATGCAGTATACCATATGTTATGGTTGCAAATGCATCCTGAATTCATTGTTTCAGTTCATCAACAGTTTTCATGCAATGTTCTGCATCCTTAGCTTTGATGTACCCCACAGAATATGGTCAGGTTGAGTCTAGGTGCTGGCCACAGAAGCATTGGTGAACACCTGCAGATCCAACTGTTAGGAAATCAAAACTTGGTTGAGATCATTTTGTACTGTATGTTAGTGACATGCAGGTGCATCATCTTGATGGAAATAAATTCCATGTTCCAGTGTGATGTAATTTTCAAGTTTTCTCAAGGATGGCTACACGGGGAATACTAAAATGTGTGGCATCTGTATGCTGACAAAGATGCGTATATTGATACGACGTGGTTTGGTTGTTAAGATATTATTCTATTACGATGATGAACTTACTTCTGAAAAAAAACGCAAATATTACCAATTTTATTTTTAAAAAGAAGAAAATGGCCGGTGATCAATCTAGGGACCCCAATTAAGAATTTTTTTTTTTTTTTCAACGACTAACACCCCAGGTACGATCCTTAAAAACTCCCTGTAAATGGAAGGTGATTCCACCACCACCGACAAGAGAAATTCACATACGACACAAAATAATTTGATTAAGCATATGTTCCAGGTTAACTATAAATTTATTTTGTGCTCCCAGGCACAGGTTGGAAAAACACTTGATACAAGGAAACTTTAGGTGGCTAGGCCGAATAAAAAAGAATTTAGCTATGAATTTTAGAGTCCAGAGTATGTTGACAGTCCTAAATAATCCTCTCAGAAACCCTGGTCTGCAAACCAAGTAGTTTTCACCTGTGTGGTTTAGAGGATGAAGGAGGTAAGTGGCACAATTTGGTTACCAGCCTGCCTTACAAAAAATCTTTAAAGAATGTGATCATTCACTCAAAGAGTGCTAAGAGCTTAATGCTCGATGTGCATATCTGATAACTGGTTGAACCTTGAACTAAATGCTCTTTACAATTTAGATTTAGATGGTTAAGAGTGACATTTTATTCTTTTTTTTTTTTTTTTTACAACACACTGATTTTGATCAGTTACCTGGAAAAACCTCTTTCTTACTTTACAGTACAGAAAAACCAAACAAACAAAAATGTCAAGTCACTTTCCTCTCATTTGAGCTAACAAAAAAAAACCCTGTTCTAACAGGAAACCTAATTAATATATTTCAATCCATTTCTTTGGTCACTGGCATTAACTAGACATTTTTACGAAAAAAAAAAAATTACACAATAACATATTACATTTTTTGGTTCTGGCCAGACCATTAATTCCAAACATACATTTGCATTTCTCTATTTTTCCTCCCATTTTTATTTCACCTTCCCCCATTTTTTTCTCTCACCCCTGAATTTTAACCTTTTACATCATTCCATTTCTGATCAAGACACATAATTTTTTTTTTTTTTTTTTTTCAATTTTAGGTGGTACTCATTTTTTTTTTTCTCTTTGTTTCTCCTCCTCCTTAAATTTTCCTTTTGATGCCGAATTGGAATTGGTGTTTGTGCTGTCGCTACGAGCCGTGGCACGCCGTGGAAACGGGGCCTGATGCACTTATGATGACATGGTAGGATTTTCCCTCTTCTCCTTCCTTTCTTTTATTCCGTTTTTTTTTTCTTACTTACTCCCGATGCCGGCCTTTGAGGAGACTTTCTCTCTCTCACACGGCGACGGGCGGCAGCGATGTTACCGAGCGAGTTACGAGGCGTAATGCCCGCTAGTGCCTCGGGACGATGTCAAGCACAGAAAAGAAAAGGATCGTTCCTACCGTTCTTGGGCCATCGCGGCCGCACGAGGTTACGGCAGTTTCGGCATCCGGACGTCCGTCCTCCCCTCCTTTACTCGATTTTTTTTCTTTTTTATTGTGGGACTCTCCCTTACGAAGTCTGGTATCGAAGTGTGTAGCAGCACGCAAAAATTCTCCGCTCCTCGCCGAATCCCTTGCGCACGCGCCCGAAATGGCGGAAGGCAATTGGCCCGAAGTTAAGTCAGAAGGCGGAGAGAAAGACGCAATTCCCAGAAATCGCTGGCTTGAACTTTGACCCACGAAAACGGGCGCTGCGGTGAACCTCGCAGAATTCCGCCCAAATCCTGACGTGTTCCCTGTGCCAAGCGAAAAATGCCTTCTCGAAGTAAACAAGAGCATAAATAAATCGGACTTTCTGCACTGGTAAAGCTGGGAAAACGTCCTCCCAGATGCCATTCTACGAATTTATCGCTTTTAGAAAAGCGACACCAGACACTGTAGCCATTTTCGTTCTTTCTTTCTGAACAAAGACTTTTAGAGACCACCTTTACAAAAATTCATTAAACAAATTAACTAACATTAACGAACATCGTTACAACTTCGTAACGCATAAAAATTGAATTCTCTCTAGCTACAGGTACGACGATCGGAATTACGAAAAAATAGCGTAACGCAACGATGTGTTATTTTGCCCTGAAGCATTAAGCCACAATTTTATTCTTTTTACTAAATGACTATTAAATATCATTGACGATAGCGCACGCGCAATTAATTTACGAAAGTCACTTCGTTACGGAGCGATCGCCGACCCGCTTTTTCTATCAGTCGCTGAATTATACTATCACTAGTTAATACCAAGTAAGATTCATACTAAAACCAACTAAATATTAATACTAAGCAAGATTTTAATTACGAAAGGTTACTAAATTAAGCCCGATACACCCAACGACGATTTTAATACACGCTACTGACATATGGCATAAACACGCGATTTTCTCATTAGATACCACTACAATAAGATAAAATACTTCAAACACTACATGTTTACAAATTACTCTTCCATTATTAAAGCTTACATAATAATACAATAAAAGAAATCGCGATAACGACGGTAAATACGGAACTACAACCTTACAATTTTTCTTTTTATCGCTACGTTATCCCGACGATCAATAACGCCGAACGCCGCATGGCGTCGCCGATAATTTTAAACTGATACATCTAACACTATACATATATAAACTGCACTATACACTTAAGAAACTAAGGCAAATCAATTCATATACACTACATCATATACTGCACTAAAATAAACTTCACTATATCTCTTCCCTGAAAGTAAACAGTGCACTAAAAAAATGCAATGGAAGGAAGAAAAAAAAACATTGCATGAAAGAACAACAAAAAAACCAGCCATATAGCATGATGTCAAACTTCCTTAAATCTACTTCCCAGCTAGTTACACATCCCTTAACTAGAAACAGACATCACAAGGCTATTTTACTTAGACCTATTCACATAAATTTAACTACATACACAGAGATCAACACTTCACAGAGAAATCAGAAAAGAAATTAAAATAAATGAAAAGAATTTACTTGATTTTTCTTGACTCTTAAATCTATTTTTTTTTCTAACTCCCTCCTTGCCAAAGGGATTTGAGATCATCTCATGACAAAAAATCTCACTCTCATTGAGAGTGCGTGGATCTGGTGATGGTTTTTCCGACCCAAAAATATTGGCCCATTAATTTAGAGATCGGAAAAACGTCAACAGATCAATATGCCTTTCACGTATTTGTGAAAAATTATTTCTTCAAGGAATTAACTTTTCATTCATTTCTACAATTAGTAACACTGGAGTTAAATTGACCTTCATTCGTGTATATGGGTGAGAAATTATCATAAACACTGCAGTGAAGTGGGAATGCTTCAACTAGCATACATATTATGGAAAGTAGTTCAAATTCCTAATTTACATATGCTTAACTTCAGATGCTTGGAACTTGGTTGTCCTGGGTGGTGTAAATGGAAATTGGAAGATGCGAGTTCAATTCTCTCTCGAGGGAGATACAATTTTCAAATTCTCCAAAGGGTGGCTACATAAAAAACAGTAAAATGTATGGCATCTATATACCAATAATGATGTGTAAAAGCCTTACTATTAGTTTTTAATGAGGGAAAGACTAAATAAGACTCTTGTTTGCCACTTAAATGCTTATTCCATAATTTTGCCAGGAGCAGCCAGATATCAGTTTAAAAGCACAAGACTGAGGAATGTAGGCAGTGCCGTCTGGAGTATCTCTTTGGTGGTGTTGTGAGATAACTTTTTTTTTTTTTTTTTTAAGGCTTGAATATAAGCAAGTTTCTAACATATTTGAAAGATTCTTGAAGGGAATGCCAGTTAGAACAAGTGTAAAGCCAGATATCAGTTTAAAAGCACAAGACTGAGGAATGTAGGCGGTGCCGTCTGGAGTGCATACTTCATTATTTTCAAGTGTTGGGATTATTCCATGTATTGCACTTCATTGAAAAACCAAAGATGTGAAGATGTGAAAAGAAAAGCATGTCAAAGTGTTTGGAAGAAGCATTTTCCTGTATTATTTAAGGTTTGAGTTCTCAACAAAGGCTTTGCATGGTCCCTGGAATTCTGGAGAAGTTCTAGAATTTGGTTTTCATTTTTCCAGACTTGGAAAGTTAATGATTTGTTGTATTTTTGTGAAAGGTCCTGGAATTTTTCCTTTCAATGGAAGGATGGGGGGGGGTGAAATGCTTGGATTGGTTATGTCACTTTGTTCTGGCTCCCTACAGCATCTGCTCACGGTGACATCACTTCCTTCCATGGAATGTGGTATGTGATGTCATCTCTTTCATTTCATGTAATACTGGAGTGCAAGATGTTTGTGTTCCATATTTCCAGCCACTTTGGTTTGTGGCATAGCAGTTGTGTGCAGTTGGAGTCGCAACGCATATGGATACCTTTCGGTGAGTCCAAGAGGCTGTTCGTTCTAGCACTTTTTTCCTCACTGAAGGAGATTGAGTTTTAGCCTCCCTGCTACCAATTTGCATGAGAATATATGACTGTGGAATAGGAAATCTTCAGTACCATGGCAAAATTGCTTTGTATAATTATCATTGTGCTAGGTTCCAGATTGCATCATATGAGTTTTATGCAGAGCAAATTTTCTATGGGAAGATTTTGTCACTTCATTGAAGATGGAACACACACTGAAGAACTATGTAACAGCAGGGCCCATAGGACTTCACAAGAATTCTAAATGCTTCGTAAATTTCAACTCAATTGTAAAATGTTAAACAAAGCACTATGATTCTAGCAAAAATTTAAGCTGAAATTTTTTGATGAATTCTTGGATAACACCAGAATTTAATTTCTGTAAATATGTAGGAACCCTGGAGGTTAAGTTTTGCATTAGGAGAGTAAAAAATGGTCATCTGGACTGACAAGAGAAGGAATATGAGAGCTAATATTGTGGCCAAAAGTCTTGCCAAGTGTCCTAAATGAATGATTATCATTTGGATACTCACGTGTCCTTCTGTTGATGTGTGCTTTTTAAATCAGTCTTGTACTTCTGCTTACTGTAGACTTTAACCAAAGGTGACATTGATTCAAGTGTTGGAATTCGTTTTCCTCTCATGAAAGATATTTATTTGCATTAGCTTAATAAATTGGTCATTATGAACCTATTGTCCTGTAGAGAGAGGTAGTGAAACATGGTTACTGTGGAAAAGACATGGGTGGTTTGTGTGCTATGCAAATGCTTTCTTTAAGGGATGTTTCGGTCAAAGCTTGTTCTGTTCATGTGCAGAATGAAGTTGTGTTGTAGATGCGTAGTGTGAAGCAAAATGTTAGTAGTGTGGAGACAAATATTTTGAGGTGGTTTGGCTATGCTGAAAGAATTAGTGACACAGTGTTGAGGGAATTTATTCAGCCCAAGTGGCAGGACAGAAAGGCTAAGGGCCAAAGAAATCATGGGTAGACCAGATTCAGGATTGCCTACAAGAGAAAAAAAATTAGACTAAAGAACAAAGGTATTATGTGAGAGCTGTGATAGATGTTAGTAAAGCTCAAGTTATGTGTCTGGATCACTGGGAGGTATTTATTGCATCAACAGTAAGCAAAACCTATCATAAAAAGTAACTTTAATTTAGCAGATGATCTTAATCTTTTGTTTGGGGAAGCTGACCTCTGCCTAAATCTCAGAAAACAGCTTAGGGATATATATGTATGAAGAACCCAAAAATGATTAATTATATTCCTGATGTTCAATGTTTTAGGAGAGCAGCTTTCAGCCTTTCATTTTTTTTAATGAGTAATTGTTAAATTTTATTAGGGTTGTATGTTTAGCTCTCTTTTTGTCAAAGTTGCTAGTAATTCTCTACTCTTTACTCAGTACACTTTTATTCAGGTTTTCTATAACTTGTGAATAACTATATTTTTTCGCATTTAATTTACTTGTAGCTTACATTCTGTGTTCAGTGAGACTTTGTGTAGTTGCAAAAGTTTAATGTTTATATTTTTATTAACTTCCAAAATTTTACTATTTTCATGTTAACAGTAATTATGTTGTGAAAACATGCATAACTAACATTTAATACAATCTGAAACATCTTTTAAATAACAGTTTAAATACGTCAGACATACTTAAAATTGGCATTAAAAATGCGGTGGAATATGCTTACAATAACAGTTAAAAAAAATAAAACTGCTGTTTTTTGCCCATTCTGGTACTTCCAGAATTAAATGAATCCCTCTTTCAGTTTGTACATTTATTTATGAAAAATAACCCCTGCTGAGTATAAGATAAATGCAGGCTTTTAAATTTAGTTTCTTCTTCTTTTACAGGGATAGTTTAACAACATTTGGTCCCATGCCTGATTTTGGGTTATTTGAAGCTAGTCGGCTTGCTTGTCCTGTGCTCCCTCAATATCATCCTAAACAGCTTATGGAATTGCTGGGATTTGGAAAGCTGCGCCGAGTGAAAGCAATCCTTAGCCATCTAGTCCGTTGTCTTTCAAGCACAGAAAATGTTAAGGTAATTCAGAAAGTTCATTCTACTGTAAAATTGAACTTCAGAAGTAATATAATTCAAGCATAAATGAAGAAAAAAATGTTCAGTGAAGTTGTGTACAAACTGATTATTGGTGTTTTAAGAGTAGGCATTTTAATAAACATTGTAATACTAAGGGCATTCTGAAAGTAATGCCTCCTCCTCAATAATTTTTGAAATTTTGAAGTGATTTTAATGAAACTGCACTGACATGTACTATCATATGTTACCAATATGGGAACAATTTTTTTCAGAATCAGAAATAAAGATCACGAATGACAGATAACAGCAGTGAGCAATAATTGAATTCCTGGAAAAAATGGGATGTGAGGCTCCAGAAATCCACAGAAGACTCCTGGTGCTGTATGGAGCTGCCACAATCGATATCAGTAATGTCCGAAGATGGATGAAGAGGTTTCAAGAGGCAAAATGTTCAATGTCAGACAAACAACGGAGTGGAAGACCCGCAACTGCAGCGACAAATGCCAACAGACAATGAGTGAAAGAACTCATCACAGCTGATTGTCGTGTCACTATCCAGGAGTTGCATGATGCAATTCACTGCAGTCATAGTGCTATGGAAACGTTAGTGATCTGGGCTACAGAAAAAAAATTTCAAAGTGGATTCCAAGAAGCCTAACCTGTGTGCAATGTGAGCAAAGGGTGGACATGTACCAGAACCTCTTGGACTGTTGTGAGAGGGAGGGTGAGGTAATTTTCTCTAATGTTGTGACGGGGGATGAAACCTGGGTGTTCTTTCATGACGCAGAAATGAAACTTGCATCAATGGAATGGAACCGCACATTTTCACCTCAACAGAAATATGTGAAAACAACTCGTTTCACAGGGAAAGTGATGGTGACAAATTTTCTGGGACAAACGTGGTGTCATTTTGACTGATTTCACTGAACGGGGTGCAACAATAAACAGTGCTCACTATGTGCAGACATTGAAGAAGCTAAAGGAATCTATCAGAAGGAAAAGACATGACATTCTGCTTCTTAGTGTTGTTTTACACCATGATAATGCTCATCCCCACACCTCAATGGAGACTTCACAGGCTATTGCCACAATGAGGTGGACGGTGATCCCCCTCCCCCTACAGTCCTGATTTGGCTCCCTCAGACTTTTCCCTGCTTTCCCCTTTGAAAAACACCCTTCATGGGGAACATTTCAATGGTGTGACAAACAAGCTGGCTGTGCATGGGTGAAATGACATCCTCAGGAATTTTTCCAAAATGGATTTTATCAGTGGGTTAAAAAATGGCGGAAACGTATAGAAAATGATTGACAATACTTTGAATAGGCTAGCATTATTAACAACGTCCAAGTATTTTGCCACCAAGTTTCACATTTTTACTGCTACAAATAAAACTCTTATGAGGGAGGAGGCATTACTTTCAGGATGCCCTTTGTATATTTATGATTTATCTTATGTTCTGTGTGGATACTTAACTTCACTAAAAAGTTAAATGCTTAGTGTATTAAATAAATATTTATACTTTTATTACATGTTGGTTCCTCATGCAAGATCTCTGAAAAATAGCATCTGATAGAAAGTAATTCAGATTGAGTTATGTGTTCTTGATAAACACACAGGTGCAACACCAATATATAAGAATGTCCATCAGAGCTGCAGAGTACGATCGAGGAACTTGCTGACAAGAGTAAAGAAGTGGGATTAAACATGAACTTTCAGAAGACAAAAGTGATGCACAATGCTTTTACAAGAAATGAAGATTTATTGATTGATGGGGAAAAGCTGGAGATAACCAATACCTACATTTATTTTGGACAGCAGATATCAAGTGAGGGTCACATTGATGAAGAAATTAATCGGCATATAAAACTTGCCTGAAACAGTATAATTTTCAAGAGCAATATGCTATTATGTCTTGAAAGAAAAGTGTTTGATCAATGCATCCTTCCAGTGCTTACATGTGGTGCAGAGACGTAGACCTTAACTAAAAGAGACATACAAAGACTGTGGACAACTCAAAGAAGCATGAAGAGACGCATGCTTGGTGTAACAAGGAGAGATAAGAAGAGGAACTCGTGGATCAGAAAAATGACAAGAGTGGAAGACATGATCAGAGTAAAATACCTGAAATGGCAATGGGCTGGATATAGTGCCAGAAGGACAGACCGTAGATGGACAGTTGAAATTTTAGACTGGATTCCAAGGGACAGGAAAAGACCCAGAAGAAGACCACATGGAAGATGGGTGGATGAAATTCGAAAGTATGTGGGAGTGACATGGAAGAGACTGGAACAAGGTAGACCATTGTGGAAGAAACTTTGAGAGATCTTCGTCCAGCAGTGGATTGATAATGGTTGACAATGATGATGATGATGAACGCCGCCCCGGTGGCGCAGTGGTCTAAGCGATGGTCTCTGATCATTCGTCCGAACGGGGTCCGGGTTCGAATCCCGGTGAGGCATAGATGTTATGTTTGTCTTACGGCACTGGCTCTCTCCCTTCCCTGGAACCAGTGACCCTAAATTAGGGACGGGCGACTGCTTATAGCCCATTGAGTTGCTCACGGTGGTCGTTAAACCTCCAATCAAAAAAAAAAATTAAAAAAAAAATGATGAACCTGATTCATTGTCTTTGTAAACTCAACCCAAGTGAAATTCAAATAGTGTAAAGTACTTCATAGAGGTGCCATATATCCTAGCAGTAGTTTTGAAATCTTAGTATGTTCAGAAAGGCCTGGTCTCCAAGCCCAGAATTTTTCATTTAAAGGGAAAAAAAAAAAAAAAAAAAGCCCTGCCCACATGCAGGTACCCTTTTATGTATATACCATTCACCTGATGCCACAGGTGTTCCAGATTACAGTGGTGCAATGAAAAAGCTGATTGGCTCAATGAATGGCAAAATGTCATCTTCATCGCCAAGACTTACCTCTATCAAGAACGGAACAATGTCCACTAATATACTGATAAAAGAGCTTCCATTACGTGTATCATTGAATGCCAGACAGCACCCACTCCTAGGAGCCTGGTGTGGGATGCCATCTTTTATGACATTTGGTTATTTCTCATAGTCACAAAAAAGTAACTCAAATGCACAGGGATATGTAAGCACCATTATCTATTGTGTGGTCAATATCACTCAGAGAATGCCAAATACACACACACCACATTTCAGAACAAGAATGTCAGCCCACGTATTAGCATATGGCATAACAGTGTCTGTGTGCTGTTCTTGTTCTACCATGCCCAGCCCAGTTGTTGAATCTGTCACTGATTGAAAACATCTACTCATGAAATGATATCTGAGAACAGAACCAGCTCCAGTCTATAATGTGATAACCTTCATGGCCAAGTGCTTCAAATCTGGGTAATCATAGACCAGATATTATTATGAATCTCTATTATTGCTTTATTGTTGTGAGACATGGCCAAACCCCATAGTGATGTTACCTTAATATTTGTGTGTCCACCAGGCTACAAAATTGATCATTTATTTTTTCACACTGCTACTTGTTAGTATATCACTTGTGCTAAATGCAGTGTCCCATCTGAGTTTGGCATTTTTTTCTATGAGAAGTGTATACAATAATTCACTCATTTCTAGCTTAAAATGTAGTATTTAGACAATTTTAATATTGTTTTAATAATAATTTAGTATAGTCTTTTGTAGGATATGAACAAATCACTGGATTCATATCTTCAAGTGGAAAACAGTTCTGTTTTTAAATTACGACAGTTTTGAGTGCCGTTGTTCCCAAAAAATAAGTTTTGATATATATTTATAGCTTAATAATGTTAATCTACCTACCAGTTGTTTTCTTGAAACTCTTATGTGCTGAATGTTAGTCTCTTATAAACCCTCACGGAGAATTGAAATTGCAGTTTCTGGTTATGCATTTCATGGAGAATTGAAATTGCAGTTTCCAGTTATTCATATTTATTTCTTTTATATGATCTCTATAAATATATAGAGATCATATTAGAGAAATAAAGAATAGAGTCTTGGGTCCAGATGTCAACACACAGAAGGCAATTAAAGTTAAGCTTCTGGGAGTCTGTTAAAATGAGAAGCAAATTTCACTGAACCACATAAAAAAAAAAAGTATACCTGTGAATTGTGATTTATTAGTTTGTTAGAAAGCTAAACTTAATATCAATTAATTTGATTGTATGTCACGGTAGCCAACATGTTAAAAAATCTTACATACTGCCTTACATATTTGCTTTGATGTTACAGAACTTACACTGGTGTCCAAAAGTTAAGCATAATTGGTAAAACATACAAAGTAAAGGGTTAAACCTACAGAACAGCGAACATTGGTATGTAGATTAGTCATATACGTAAACCAATTGCTGTGCATGATCAAATAACATCCACGGATGTTTGATATACAAATATCTCGGAATTCCATAAAAACAGCTTACCCTACCCTGAGTGGCTTTCATTGTCTTGCATTCCCTGTGAGAAGAGTTGTTGTCATTGGTGATCAGGAACGTAATATGAAATACAAATGCCAGGTTGACCATTTTTTGCAGGGTAGATTAATCGGAAGGCTTGAATCAGGACAGTCACAGACTGCAGTCTCCAGAGAACTGAATTTGCAGCAAAGTGTCATCTCCAGGCTTTGGAGAAGGTTCCAAGACACAGGAGAGGTTAGACACTAACCAGTACAAGGTCATACAAGAGTCGCAACCCCTCAGCAGGACCGGTATCTTGCATTAACTACACGACCACATAGGACTATGTCTGCCAGGCAACTTTCTACATAGCTTGTGGCCACCTCAGGACCAAGAGTTTCAAGAGAAATTGTTTACTGGATATTTAAATTAGAAAAACCTTCTCAGCACGATAAAGTATATACTTTATCGTGCTGAAAAGGCTTTTCTAATTAAAATAATGTTTAGCGCACGAAGAATCCTTATTAAAATTGTTTACTGGAGGTTCAGGGCATCTGGTCTGTATGCGAGATGTCCAGTAGTTTGTGTCCCACTTATCCCTGTGAACAGGAAGGCCCATTTAAACTGTAGTTGGGTACATCAAAACTGGACACTGAATCAGTGGAGCAACGTGCTCTTCACTAATGAGTCCAGATTCAGTTTACAGACTGATTCTCATTGAACCACACCCAGGAGAGAATGGGGAACCCGTTACATTCCCGATAACATCTGGTAAGGGACCAGTTTGGTGTGGTGGAGTCTTTGGTATGGGCAAACATCATAATGAATGGGTGCACAGAGCTCCAAATCTTTGACAGAGGTACCGTACCATTAATACCATGAAGACCAGAGACAAGATACTGGAACCTCATCTGAGACTATTTAGAGGTGCCGTGGGTCCAGAGCTGGTATTCATGGATAAATAATGCCAGCCCCTACAGAGCTCAGCTGGTGGATGAGTTTATTTAAATTGAAGATATCCCACACATGGAGTGGCCAGCAAGGTCTCAAGATATGAATTCAATAGAGAATGCATGGGATACACTAGGGAGGCAAATTGCATCCCATCAGCCTCCACCAAGGACCATTCCGGAGCTTCAAACTGCTCTTTGTCAAGAGTGGGACTTGTTGCCACAGAACTCTTGGACAATCTGATAAGCAGCATGAGAAGTTGATGCGAAGGTTACATGGCTGCAAGGACTCGCCACATCCCTTATTAATCATAGGACACCAGCCTTTTTCAATTTTATGTACTCAACATGGAAAATTACTGTGTTGTTGATTTTTGCAAATTTGCATAAGTAATTAAATAAACTTTGTTTCATAATTTGTTTTGTCTGCTGTTGTACTTGCAGTATGTTATTATACAAGCATACCCAGTTTTGTGCCTTTCTGATAATTCGTTCTTGAAATATTCACAGGTATATTTGATTATGCTTAACTTTCTGACATGAGCATAGTTTATTGGTAGGAGTATATGTGTAATTTTATTGGAGGAGCTAAACAAAGTTTGCATCTACATAATTCTCCTTATTCAGAGCTGTAAAAGTTTATTTTCTGTTGTGCATTCAAAACTTATCTGATTGTTTTTGAATTTTTTCCTTTCAGAAATCTTATTTGCAAGTTCCTGACAGTGCTGCAGGAACCAATGATGAAAAGGAAAGTAGTAGTCGTTCTTGGTCTCGCTCCAGAGCTTTGTCCCTGGCAGCTAGCACATCACCCTTGCAACACAGTCCCATGGATCCTCAGGGTTCAGTTTCTTTATATCCAGAAGAAGTAACATTGGACTATGTGGAAATACAATCAATCCCACCTCTTCCTTTGTTTGCCCTTCTAGCTGCAGATAAAGAGACTAACACTAATCGCTCGCCTACGCACAACAATATTGATGCATTATCTGATCAGGTATTTACTTCTTTTTATTTCATTGTTAAATTAAATTACATGCCTATATGGTTTTTGTACATAGGTGAGAATCAGGGTTATAGCCCACTTTAGGGGTCTGTCTAGACGTTTTTCACCGGGTTCCACTTTCTTGTGAAAAAGTATAGTGCAAAATAATTTTATGAAAAGAAAATCTCATTGGCATAATTTTGTCAAAAATATATAATTTTTTTCCATAACTAAAAGGAAATTAACAGAATTTTGATTATCAGTATTGGAAGTCAGTGTAATATAACTTTTGTTTTAGCATATGTGCCAACATATATTTATTATTTTATTTGAAAGAATCAACAGTGTGAATGTTTGTTTCAAAGTATTTACATTTTAATATGAAAGCTTAGTCTTTAAAGAAGAAATAGTTAAAATATTTTTCAAAGAGCAAAAGAAACTAACATATTTAAAATGCAGAAAAAAGAATATGCACTCAGGCTTTATTATTACAGTCAGTAGTAATAATTATCAGTAGCTATAAAAATGTCAGCTGTTGCCTTACACCCTTGACCTGAGATATGCTCATGTCCATTTAGTGTTTTGTGCAAATGTCGCATCTTGGTAAAGGTCCAGTTATTTGGATCACTTTTAAAAGTACTTCCAAATGTTCTTTTACTGTAGCTTTTGCTTACATTTGTTTCTTAGCTGTGTAATTTTATATATTAGCATGAAAGATCCCTTTCTTTTGAAGCTTTCTCCATTTCAGTTGCCATTTTCATGTAGGACATTTCTTTGTCAGAAGTGACAATCAGTATGAGAACATGACTTCTTTTTCTGTAATTTTCAGTAACTAGCACTTAGTATCAAACTCATACAGTATGAAAAACCTCAATGTCTGTCATAATATTGCAATATACAATGTTTAAGAAAAAAATATGTTTACACTGAAAATTGTTCCATGCAGTGTGCGTCAAATTACTGGCCGCATTGATTCAACTTCCAGCATTTGGTGACCTGCAGTTTTACTAGTGAATAATTATGGAGAAGAATTCACTGTTTGTGCAATTCCATTATTTATTTTATGTAAGATGGCTCGTTTTATTGTTCCAGTTATTTTTTGGGAAGTATGAAAGTATCTGGGGGGGGGCTTTATCACAACTGCTTTCTTGCTTGATAAGGCAACCAAATCTCAGTTTTCATGGACAGAGAGCACCTGCATTATGGAGATGTCCAACACACAATAAAATGCCTAGTCAAGGGCAAAAGATCGTGCTCTTTTTATTTTTGTTTGGGGCTTGAACATAAGCAAGTTTCCAACTTATTTGAATGTCCTTTTTGTGCAATCTTTTACAATGCAACAGGGGAATAAGGCTACAATCTCCAGTATTTCTAACTGTTTTGTTGTTCAAAGAATTGAACACTCCTTTATGTAAGATCTCGTGACATGTTCATTAGATCCATTTTCATTTCCTCACCTAACTGTTCATTTTCAGTTGTAATCATGATTTTCTTTATCAGCTAAAATCTGATATTTGTATTGCTGGTGTACTATTCTTTTATGTCAGAAGCTTCATTCTCTGGGTACCCAGGAACATAACCATGTTCATTTTGCTAATCAAGTCATTTTCAATATTTTATACTGTCCTATCTAAAAAGTTTCTATACATTCTGAAGAGCTATTTCCTTCAGAGTGCCAATCTTTTCTAAGTAAATTAAGAGTTACTATCCATGCAGTGAAGTAACCATTACTGAATGAAATATATATATATATATATATATATATATATATATATATATATATATATTTTACTTTAATTGCTGGAAATACTTTATTATTATTATGTCTTGGTGTAAGCCTTACTCAGTTGTATTTCAGACTACTGAAAACAGTACTGGTGGGACACAAATCCGCAGTAAGCATGCTTAACAAAACAAGATTGGACTAATATACAGTATAAGAGACACAGGACACATCATGAATTGGGAATCTCCAAAAATTATAAGCCATCAACTACAAATCATGGAAAGGCATGGAAATATAGGGATTCCATTATCATTGAGTGCATGGGTTAGTCTAAAATAATGGGTACACATTTTTTCTTAATTATAACTGTGTAGAAGTAGACATTACAAACTGTAAACATCACAGATTGTTAACCTTAAATGTCACAAAAGCATGCATTATTGAAGAATTGATGAAAAAAAGAGTGGCATTTGCTTTGAAGTTATCCTAAAAAATATACAAGGCCATGATATGTTTTTCTGTAATCATCAGTTTGGGCCATTCTGTATTTTATTATTTAAATAATCTATCAGAAGGGATCTACCAAGTCTAGTGGTTATAGCATTCAATGTTCAGGAGGTTGCACTTATTTTTTTTTTTTTTTTTGAAAGGTAACAAGGATGTATGCATATATGCAGTAAAAGCAGCATTTAGAACACTGATCTGTGAGATCTTATACTAATAGTTTATTGTATTTCTATTGACATTTTTTTTAAAGTTCTTTTGTTAATTGGTCATCTTTAAAATTTGCATCATTTTGTTGTATGTAGGTAAATCAAAAAGTAGCAATTTGAAAATTACGTTGGCTGCAACAGATAGAAGCTGACATGATACAACATGTCTGCAATGGCTTATGAGTAGTTCGAGCATACGCAGTGCAGTGCACTGCCATTAGTCTAGTTTTGCCAAAGTCAAATAAACATGGATGCTCTGCCCGTGGGATTGCACCATTGTTGAACAATACACCATAGTGAGATTTCTTTAGGCAGAGGGAGTGAAACCTGCTGAAATTCACCAACGGATGCTCACCCAGTATGGAAACGAAAACAGCATGACTCAACAAAAAGTTTATGAATCGGTAGAAAAGTTTAAAGTGGGAAGAACTAGTTTAACCGACGAAGTTCGACCAGTTCAACCATCAACATCATGCACACAAGCCCAAATTGACAGGGCAAATGGCTTGATCAGAAAAGACTGATAGATTACGTTGTCTGCTGTTGCTGTACATTTGGATATCAGCAATGGTTCTGTACATGCCATAGTGCACGATGACTTGGGGTACTGTAAAGTTTGTGCAAAATGGGCACAAACTATACAAAGCAACAGTGCATAGAGGTTGTGACCAAATTCCTGAAACATTATGAAGAAGATTAGAGTGTTTTGGAGTGAATTGTCACTGGTGATGAGACACATGAGTTCATCACTAATAACTGGAAAGCAAGGGACAAAGCATGCAGTGGAAACACATATCTTCTCGAGTAAGAACAAATTCAAACAACAGCCATTTTCTTGCAGTGTTGTTTGAACAAATTCAAACAACATGCCAAGAAAATCGTGCTGATCTTCTTTTGGAATGTTAAGGTTCCTATTCTGGTGCATTTTCAGGTATGTGGACAAACCGTGACCAGTGCAATGTACTGTGCTATGCTTAGAGAGAAACTGAAACCTGCAATTTGCAGCAAAAAAAGAGGAATGCCGTCAAAAACAGTCTTGCTGTACCATGATAATGCAGGCCCCCATGTAGTGGCCACAATGGTGAAGGCAATGCAACAACAAAGGTTTGAACATTTTCCACATCCATCTTACAGGCCTGATCTGATGCCATGTGATTATCACATCTTCTATCCACTTTAAAGGGGCTTTATGTGGTCACAGTTTCTCTTCTGTTGTTGAGGTTAAGGAAGCGGTACAGACCTGGATTCTGGAGCAGCCGAAATGCTTCTCCCAAGGAATGAAGAAACTAGGGGAATGACACAAGAAGTGCCTCAACATGCAGGGGGGTTACGTGGGGAAGGGAGATAACTGTTATGTTCATTTCTTACAGTTACTGGCAGTAAAGAGTATGTTGCCTTTACTTTTTGTTTCTCCCTCGTGTAGTAGTTATATTTTGTATAAAAATGTGGTGCGAACATGGCTGCATACATCATTAAGCATAGCTGCATATTATAATTTGAATAATATGGTTTTAAAAATGTTGAAAAACATATTTTTATTTAGGATTACAGTGGACTATTTGAAGTGCCAAGAAGTAGTGTAGAGGACAGCCTTGATGATATATTGCATGATAAATTGCAGTTGGGTACTGGATCTAGAGATCGTCCATCATTTAGTGGAAGTGAGCACAAAATATCTCTGACTTCATTTGGTCCAAAGCAGGTACTGAAATAGGATACATGAATATTTTGTCATTACTGAATTATCAAGCTTTAGAATTTTTTTTTAATATCTGTAGTTTAAAATACATCCATAATAGCATTAATATGTGACACCATTTACTTTTAAATCATCAATTTCCATTTTTATTGTTTCTAGTATTTATGTATTGTCATTTATGTGTCCTTGTGCCATTTCAATAACAAAATCAGTTAAGTGAGCTGTTTGTATTGTTTGGCATAAGTTGCACAATGCCCTTGTAATGTATTTGTCTTTCTTTTAATCCTACACCTGTGTGAAAGTATCTTAAGGCAAATCATGATTTGTTTATGGTGCTTGTATATTTCAAAAAAGAAAAAATTCTTAAGAGCAGGTTGTGTATATTTAAAAGTTAGTATGCTAAAATCAGTTTTAATAATTTTTATTGAAAAAAGTGTTCAATGGTCTTTCAGAGGGTAGATGTGAGACAGGCATGAAAGACCCATGAAAACGCGGAAATCCGCTGTTTTCTGTTCCGTTTTTGGTGTTACCAATATTATTTCAAAAATGCAATAAAATTTGTTTTGGGGGGGGGGTATGCCTCCCTCTTGCGGAAAGCAAAATCGTAATGACTTCGAAGGTCGGTATGGTTACCCCTGGGAATGACGTGTCACCTCTTCCAGGGATGGAAATTCTGCGTCAAAGTGTGCCAAAACAAAAGTCTTGTGCCATCTTGCTACAAAAGGTAGGTTTTGCTCCTTTGGGCACCAGAACCTCTGTGCCCCGTCGTCATCGTCAGGACTTTGGTACAGTAAATTTCTCCGTGCGCACTCTTCCGCTTGACGCTGAGTAAGTCCACGTGGTCGGAAGAATGATTCAGCAACTCCAAGTACCAAGAATGTTATGTAGTTACTATGGAAATCATCGATGGAAAACAATGAGTATGCCATGGAAATCGTTGGTTCGCTACGGACGACAGAAAGCATCGAGTATGCTATGGAAATCGTCGGTCCGCTACGAACGACGGAAAACGTCGAGCATGCAACGAAAATCGAAAATCTCAGTGAAATAACGGTATTAAACATCTCTGTAAAGTTTGTTTTTGTGTTTTCAAGATTCTAACACTTGTTAAATATTTTCAGGAATGTTTCTTGTGTGTTGAGAATGTCATGTCGTTTCTGTTTCCTCATATTAAATTTTTCGACCAAGCCCCCCCCTCTCCCCCCTTTTTTTCTCAGTTTCTCTCTCTCTCTCTCACTCTCTCTCTCTCTGCCTGATTATATTTTTATTTTTGATGTTTTCTTGTCATATTCCTCGTTTTTAATATCTTCGGTAATAGTGAAAAGGAGTGACTTCGTATTTTTTGTTTTTTTAAGTATTTTTTCTAATGAAATGCATGTTACCCTATTTCTAATACATACTTCTTCAAAACTAATCAATAGAAAGAAATCGTTTTTGCCCCTTTCCGTTTTATTAAATGAAATTAAATTTCTAGATTGATATTTAACCAGTACGTGATGGAATCCGCACTGTTTTCGTGTCCGGTAAAATTGTTTCACGGCAGAGTGAGCAACGCAGTATCGATATTTCACTTTCATTTTCCATAAAATTCGTGTTTTTCCATTTCTTAGTCACTTCTTACTCATACATGACATTATTTCGTGGATTCGCGGAATTCCGCTTTTTCTGTCATCATTTGAGTCATTCTTGAGATCGATGTAAAACTGAAAAAAAGCTGGGGGGGGGGGCCTTTTCCGTCTGGGAATGGTATTTCATCTTTCAAAACTTTCAAAAACGGAAGTTAAACGGAGTGAAGTTTTTTCCCCCATAATCCTAATTTATTTTTGTCGCAATGTTTCTTCTGCTCAGTATTGTTATTAAATTTCATTTTAATGTATAAATATTTGTATTTTAGCTTGAAAAACAGAGGAAAAAAAGCTGTAAACGGAAGTCCGACGGAACGAAGATTTCGCCAGTAATCGTAATCCCCGCTCGCTCGACGTTCCCTCTACCCTGTGTTGTTGTTAAATGTCAGTAATTTTATACTTTTGATGCAGTGATGCGCTCCAGTTTAATATTTACATAAGTAAATTTCAGTGAATCCCAAAACATGCACTTTTTAAATTAAACAAATTCAGTGCCCTCTCAAAAATAATGAAGGCATTATTGAGTTGTTTTTCTGGCTCTCAAGTGGAAAATTCCTTTAGTATGATGGGTGATGTACTTGATAAGGAATCCAGCAACATGAAAATTGAAATATTTTCATCCAAACCATAAAATATAAGCTACTGAATCAGGATAACAGCCTTGGAATTTTTTAAGAAAAATGATTATTTGCATGACCCTGTAAATAGAGATTTATGCCAAAATATGAAATCATCATATTCAGAATATAAGAAAGAATTACAAGATAAGGAAGAAGAAATGAAAAGAAGATGAAAGGAGCTAAATATCTCTAATAACTTACGCAGCAAATTAAAATCAAATGAATTGGTTCAAGAGAAAGAAAACTTTAGCTGGCTAATTCATAAAAGGTTAGAACAAATTGTTAGACAGAAACAACTTAAGAAAATGAAATTTAATTAGTTGTGAGTGACTTTTATTATTTATCTACAAAATGTCTAACATTTTTGCAAGCATTATTTATCATATATCTTCATTAATAATTTTGTGTCAAATCAAGAATGAACATTTATTCTTCATCAAACTTTTATTACTTATCAACAAACATGTCTGAAGTTTTTCAAACCTTCAAGATTTCATTTCTGTACAACATTGTTATCTTATAAAGACATTTGATTAATTTCCTCATTTGATTAAAGACATCATTCTGTACTAAGGTGAGTGATTTTCTATGCATATGACCACATCAGCAATTTTTCCGCTTAAATTATATTATACTATCTATTTAATTTTCTTGAAACAAAATACATACATTAAATCTTATTTGTAAATGCATTTATTTGTAAATGCATTTATCTATTCATAGTGATTGTGGAATAGCTTTTTTACGGGTCTTATAGAGGTTATTTTTCATCAAAGTTGGTTGTCAAATTTTCGAACTAAAGCCTAGTTCGTCATCAGGACTATGTCACTGGAGTAGTTGCTGCCACTCAATTGGAAGAGTCCATCCGCAATTATCACTAATTGTGGTACTTCTTCTTCTTGCTATTTCGATCCCTTCTTCTAGTTTCCTCTTTACTAAGTTTGACTGGTGGGCGATTATTTTCACTGAGTCCCAATTTATGGAGTGTCCACTTGCTTGTATATGTCTGTCTAGCCCTGTTTTGTTCCCAATGTTCCTAATAGCTGCTTGGTGTTCTTTCATTCGGACCTTAATACTTCTCCCTGTTTCTCCTATATAGCTGAGTCCGCAGTTACAGTCGATGCAGTAAATTACTCCCTCCTGCAATTGGATGTCCAATTCTTTCTGCTTTAAAGCTGGCAGGAATTTCTTAATTTTGTTATTAAGATCTGGTGCTAGCCTAATATTATATTTTGCTCCGATCCTTTTCAGGTTCTCAAAAAGTCCCTTGTGGTACGTAATTTTGCTGGTGAATTTGAAGTTGGTTTTCTCCTGCTTCTTTTTTGTCACTTGTTTAAATATTTTCTCAACATATGGGGAGGGGTAATTGTTTTCTGCCAATATTTCCTTTAATTCTTCTTTGTGAAGATCTTTCTGAGCAGCTGAAGAGACCAGGATTTCAATCTTTTCCAAAAATTGTCTCGCCGTATTCGATTTAATATAATCAGGGTGGAATGAGCAGAAGTCTAACATCTTCCCTGTGTTGGTGGGTTTTCTAAAAAGCTGAGTGAATATTTTCCCCTCTCTTGAGGTCAAGGTTAAATCTAGGTAATTGATGCTATGGTCTCTTTCCTGTTCTAGGGTGTACTGCAAGGTATTCTCTAGTAAGTTAAATTCTTCCAGAATCTGAGAGGGTAGAGATTGGTCCACAGTATCTACTATAATTAGGACATCATCCATGTACCTTACATAGAGAGCAAACAAGGAGGGTTGTATAAGGATTTTTGCCTCTAGTTTACTTATATAATAATTTGCTAGCAGAGGTGCTAGTGGAGAACCCATTGCAAGTCCTGAAGTTTGCCTGTAATATTTCTTTCCAAACTGGAAGAAATTATTCTTGAAGGAAAATAGGAGCAGTTCATATATGCCAAGTAGTTGGTGGGTTTTCTAAAAAGCTGAGTGAATATTTTCCAGAAAAAATGAAAGTATAGTTGCTGTGAAAACAGACAAAAGTAAGTTGATTACTATTATGGATAAGAAAGATTATCTAGAAAAGATGGAAGAAGAACTAAAAAAAAAAGATACTTATGTATGAAGAAGTAAAAGAAAACCCACTACCAGATTTGATTAAAAAAGTCTCTAAGCTTATTTCACTTCAAAAAAAGAAAAACCAGCTTCCAGAAAACTATAAACAATTCTCAAAATTACAGTTCAAATTACCTCAAATATATGGAATAGTCAAACTGCATAAAGAACACCAACCAATTAGACCAATAATAGACTCAAAAAACTCTATTCTTTCAAATCTAAACTATTTTTTAAAGTCACACCTTCAGAACCTTTTAAAAGAGCCACCTAACTTGATTAAAAACTCAATGCAGCTAAAAGAAAAACTAGAACTTCTTCCTAAATTAGATTCTCCTATTATGGGTAGTTTAGATATAGTGTCTATGTATACTCACATTAATATAGATCAACTTATAGACTTTATAGCGGAAGACTTGGCAGACCTAATAGTTTTTCACAACAAGGAAAAAAACATATTAGTAGGAATTTTTGAAATGCTTACTTTCTCTTTGCAGAACAACTACTATCAATTTGGGAAAACTTTTTTCATTCAAAAATCGGGGCTAGCTATGGGCTCCCCACTCTCCCCACTCTTAGCTAACTATTATGTGGGAAAACTAGAAGAAAAGATACTAGTACAACCCACATACTTCTGCTTATATAGCAGATACATGGATGACATCTTATTTATAATAGATAGCTCAGAATTTGTTTCAGAAAGAATTCTAGACTCATTCAATGAATTAGATGATTCCCTTAAGTTCACTATTGAACTTCAAAAAGAAAGAAGAATAAACTTCTTAGATATTACTATCTATTATGAAGATGAAAAATTCCTCACTAGTTGGTATAAAAAACCAATGAATACTAAAAGACTACTGGATTTCAATTCGTATCATCCAGCTTCTATTAAGAAAAATGTAGCAAGTCAGTTTTTAGAAAAAATTAATAAAATAGTTTCTACTGCAGATAAAAAAGAAGCCCATAAAGAAGAGCTTAAAGTCATACTTGCAGAGAATAACTATCCTAAAGAAGAAATTGAGAAGTTTCTGAATTTTAATGGTACGAAGAACCCACAAAAGCAAGAAGTAAAATTCACTAGAAAAATTTCTTATCACAAAGCTTTATTTGAGGCTTTAAAGAGAATTAGTAAAAAATACAATATTAGGCTAGCTCCAAGTTTAGAGAACAAAGTTAAAAATTTTTTCCCTAAAATAGTTCAAAGAGAAGAAGATATTTTAAAAATGCAAGGAGTAGTTTATGAAGTAAATTGTAGTTGTGGACTATCTTACATAGGTGAAACAGGTCGCAGACTAGAAACTCGTATAGCTGAGCATAAAGCAGCTATAAAAAATTGCTCCAACAAGACTGGATTAGATAGGCATGTTAGAGAAACTGGGCACAGCATGGATTGGAATTCCCTTAAAGTAATCAGTTTCCAAAGCAATTTCCAAAAAGAAAACTGAAAGAAGGAATAGAGATTGAGAAAAATCAAAATTCCATCATCAATGACTGCAAAGGATTTTCCCTGCCTAACATCTGGCAGGATTTGTTGAAAAATAACCTAAACCGTCAAGGTTAACCGTAACCGTCAAGGTAAACCGTAACCATGATAGTGACAAGCAAAAAGTGACAACAACAAGACAGCCTGAAGAAGGAGAAGAGTTTTCTCCAAAAATTTGCTATTAATGAAAAAATTTCCTAGTAAATTCCCATAAGTTGCTTTAGATTATTAATTCAATTAAACTAGGAAGCCATTTCTCAATATGAGCTTGATTCATAGTATTTCTTTATTGTGATTATGGAATACTATTTTTTCCGCAAGGTCATCTGCAATGAATTCCAGTAGGAGGTCCAGGTTAATGTTGGTATACATAGAGACTATATCCAGGCTTGCCATTACTGGATGAATTAATTCTGGCAAGTTGTCCAGCTTTCCTTTTAGCTGCATGGAATTTTTTAGTAGGTAGGGAGGAGAAGGGAACATATCTCTGAGGTGACCAAGTAAATAATAATTAATGTTGGAGAGTGGCGAATTTCTAGTGTCTATTATAGGTCTTACTGGATGGCCTTCTTTGTGAACTTTTATCGTACCATAGATCTGTGGAATTCTTGACTGGATTTTGGAGAAGTTTTTGAAGAGCTCATTAAGCTGTTTTTTATTTCTTAAAGAGCTGATTAATTTCTTAAGATTTTTGACAGTTTGATCTATAGGGTTACCATTGAGTTCTTCATAATAAGGCTTGCTCAATTCAGCTTCCATTTTATTGTAATACTTCTCTTTTTCTACCAATACCAAAACTTTGCTCTTATCTGCTCTCAGTGCTACAACTTTATCATTGGCTTTGAATTTTTTAAGGTCAGCAATGGCATTTCTATTAAAATTGTAATCAACTTTTACTGGCTTTTTTACAAATTTTGAGACGCAGATCTGAGAATTCTTTCCTTAAAGTAACTGCTGTATTTTCATCTTCTCTTTCTACCTTACTACAGATACTTTCTAAATCAATCAGTATACGTTTTTTATCAAGTGTTGCGAAGGAAAGGTTATAATTATATCCCTTATTGAGGAGATTAATCAGGTTTTCATCTACTCCTTCCTCCGTCAGATCCATGACATGTTTGTTAGTGGGGGATGGTATTAACTGTGGGCCAGGTGCTGTAGACATTGACTTTGGATTCAACCACTTATTCTCTTTAATCTTCAATTTTTCCTTAAACTTTTTGTTTTTATCTCTCACTGCTTTAGCTAACCAATTATCAATATTTTTTCTTTTCTGCTTCCGGAATTTCACCTAATGAAGAGGTCCAAATACGAGCTTCTATTCGTTCGCATTGCTCAATAGTTTTGAATTTATTACGAATCGCGCCATTCACCGTTTTTAGTTCTACTTTTTTAATAAAATTTCTTGACAGATTTTCCGCGATGTTTTTTGTGAGTCTCAAAGAAGGTGGGACAAAATTAGCTCTCTTACATTTCTTAAGAAAATAAAGTTGTGACTTACATTTGTCGCTTTTGCACTTACTCCTTTCTATCTTTCTGATGTTTTGCCATATATCCAGCCCGTATGTGGTTTTAATCCTAGTTGTAAATGCATTTATGGCACCTCTATTCATAGTGATTGTGGAATAGCTTTTTTACGGGTCTTATAGAGGTTATTTTTCATCAAAGTTGGTTGTCAAATTTTCGAACTAAAGCCTAGTTCGTCATCAGGACTATGTCACTGGAGTAGTTGCTGCCACTCAATTGGAAGAGTCCATCCGCAATTATCGTTAATTGTGGTACTTCTTCTTCTTGCTATTTCGATCCCTTCTTCTAGTTTCCTCTTTACTAAGTTTGACTGGTGGGCGATTATTTTCACTGAGTCCCAATTTATGGAGTGTCCACTTGCTTGTATATGTCTGTCTAGCCCTGTTTTGTTCCCAATGTTCCTAATAGCTGCTTGGTGTTCTTTCATTCGGACCTTAATACTTCTCCCTGTTTCTCCTATATAGCTGAGTCCGCAGTTACAGTCGATGCAGTAAATTACTCCCTCCTGCAATTGGATGTCCAATTCTTTCTGCTTTAAAGCTGGCAGGAATTTCTTAATTTTGTTATTAAGATCTGGAGCTAGCCTGATATTATATTTTGCTCCGATCCCTTTCAGGTTCTCCAAAAGTCCCTTGTGGTACGTAATTTTGCTGGTGAATTTGAAGTTGGTTTTCTCCTGCTTCTTTTTTGTCACTTGTTTAAATATTTTCTCAACATATGGGGAGGGGTAATTGTTTTCTGCTAATATTTCCTTTAATTCTTTTTTGTGAAGATCTTTCTGAGCAGCTGAAGAGACCAGGATTTCAATCTTTTCCAAAAATTGTCTCGCCGTATTCGATTTAATATAATCAGGGTGGAATGAGCAGAAGTCTAACATCTTCCCTGTGTTGGTGGGTTTTCTAAAAAGCTGAGTGAATATTTTCCCCTCTCTTGAGGTCAAGGTTAAATCTAGGTAATTGATGCTATGGTCTCTTTCCTGTTCTAGGGTGTACTGCAAGGTATTCTCTAGTAAGTTAAATTCTTCCAGAATCTGAGAGGGTAGAGATTGGTCCACAGTATCTACTATAATTAGGACATCATCCATGTACCTTACATAGAGAGCAAACAAGGAGGGTTGTATAAGGATTTTTGCCTCTAGTTTACTTATATAATAATTTGCTAGCAGAGGTGCTAGTGGAGAACCCATTGCAAGTCCTGAAGTTTGCCTGTAATATTTCTTTCCAAACTGGAAGAAATTATTCTTGAAGGAAAATAGGAGCAGTTCATATATGCCAAGTAGCATTTCTTTATTGTGATTATGGAATACTATTTTTTCCGCAAGGTCATCTGCAATGAATTCCAGTAGGAGGTCCAGGTTAATGTTGGTATACATAGACTATATCCAGGTTTGCCATTACTGGATGAATTAATTCTGGCAAGTTGTCCAGCTTTCCTTTTAGCTGCATGGAATTTTTTAGTAGGTAGGGAGGAGAAGGGAACATATCTCTGAGGTGACCAAGTAAATAATAATTAATGTTGGAGAGTGGCGAATTTCTAGTGTCTATTATAGGTCTTACTGGATGGCCTTCTTTGTGAACTTTTATCGTACCATAGATCTGTGGAATTCTTGACTGGATTTTGGAGAAGTTTTTGAAGAGCTCATTAAGCTGTTTTTATTTCTTAAAGAGCTGATTAATTTCTTAAGATTTTTGACAGTTTGATCTATAGGGTTACCATTGAGTTCTTCATAATAAGGCTTGCTCAATTCAGCTTCCATTTTATTGTAATACTTCTCTTTTTCTACCAATACCAAAACTTTGCTCTTATCTGCTCTCAGTGCTACAACTTTATCATTGGCTTTGAATTTTTTAAGGTCAGCAATGGCATTTCTATTAAAATTGTAATCAACGTTTACTGGCTTTTTTTACAAATTTTGAGACGCAGTCTGAGAATTCTTTCCTTAAAGTAACTGCTGTATTTTCATCTTCTCTTTCTACCTTACTACAGATACTTTCTAAATCAATCAGTATACGTTTTTTATCAAGTGTTGCGAAGGAAAGGTTATAATTATATCCCTTATTGAGGAGATTAATCAGGTTTTCATCTACTCCTTCCTCCGTCAGATCCATGACATGTTTGTTAGTGGGGGATGGTATTAACTGTGGGCCAGGTGCTGTAGACATTGACTTTGGATTCAACCACTTATTCTCTTTAATCTTCAATTTTTCCTTAAACTTTTTGTTTTTATCTCTCACTGCTTTAGCTAACCAATTATCAATATTTTTCTTTTCTGCTTCCGGAATTTCACCTAATGAAGAGGTCCAAATACGAGCTTCTATTCGTTCGCATTGCTCAATAGTTTTGAATTTATTACGAATCGTGCCATTCACCGTTTTTAGTTCTACTTTTTTAATAAAATTTCTTGACAGATTTTCCGCGATGTTTTTTGTGAGTCTCAAAGAAGGTGGGACAAAATTAGCTCTCTTACATTTCTTAAGAAAATAAAGTTGTGACTTACATTTGTCGCTTTTGCACTTACTCCTTTCTATCTTTCTGATGTTTCGCCATATATCCAGCCCGTATGTGGTTTTAATCCTAGTTGTAAATGCATTTATGGCACCTCTATTCATAGTGATTGTGGAATAGCTTTTTTACGGGTCTTATAGAGGTTATTTTTCATCAAAGTTGGTTGTCAAATTTTTGAACTAAAGCCTAGTTCGTCATCGAACTATGTCACTGGAGTAGTTGCTGCCACTCAATTGGAAGAGTCCATCCGCAATTATCGTTAATTGTGGTACTTCTTCTTCTTGCTATTTTGATCCCTTCTTCTAGTTTCCTCTTTACTAAGTTTGACTGGTGGGCGATTATTTTCACTGAGTCCCAATTTATGGAGTTTCCACTTGCTTGTATATGTCTGTCTAGCCCTGTTTTGTTCCCAATGTTCCTAATAGCTGCTTGGTGTTCTTTCATTCGGACCTCCTCCTACTGGAATTCATTGCAGATGACCTTGCAGAAAAAATAGTATTCCATAATCACAATAAAGAAATACTACTTGGCATATATGAACTGCTCCTATTTTCCTTCAAGAATAATTTCTTCCAGTTTGGAAAGAAATATTACAGGCAAACTTCAGGACTTGCAATGGGTTCTCCACTAGCACCTCTGCTAGCAAATTATTATATAAGTAAACTAGAGGCAAAAATCCTTATACAACCCTCCTTGTTTGCTCTCTATGTAAGGTACATGGATGATGTCCTAATTATAGTAGATACTGTGGACCAATCTCTACCCTCTCAGATTCTGGAAAAATTTAACTTACTAGAGAATACCTTGCAGTACACCCTAGAACAGGAAAGAGACCATAGCATCAATTAGCTAGATTTAACCTTGACCTCAAGAGAGGGGAAAATATTCACTCAGCTTTTAGAAAACCCACCAACACAGGGAAGATGTTAGACTTCTGCTCATTCCACCCTGATTATATTAAATCGAATACGGCGAGACAATTTTTGGAAAAGATTGAAATCCTGGTCTCTTCAGCTGCTCAGAAAGATCTTCACAAAGAAGAATTAAAGGAAATATTGGCAGAAAACAATTACCCCTCCCCATATGTTGAGAAAATATTTAAACAAGTGACAAAAAAGAAGCAGGAGAAAGCCAATTTCAAATTCACCAGCAAAATTACGTACCACAAGGGACTTTTCGAGAACCTGAAAAGGATCGGAGCAAAATATAATATCAGGCTAGCTCCAGATCTTAATAACAAAATTAAGAAATTCCTGCCAGCTTTAAAGCAGAAAGAATTGGACATCCAATTGCAGGAGGGAGTAATTTACTGCATCGACTGTAACTGCGGACTCAGCTATATAGGAGAAACAGGGAGAAGTATTAAGGTCCGAATGAAAGAACACCAAGCAGCTATTAGGAACATTGGGAACAAAACAGGGCTAGACAGACATATACAAGCAAGTGGACACTCCATAAATTGGGACTCAGCAAAAATAATCGCCCACCAGTCAAACTTAGTAAAGAGGAAACTAGAAGAAGGGATCGAAATAGCAAGAAGAAGAAGTACCACAATTAACGATAATTGCGGATGGACTCTTCCAATTGAGTGGCAGCAACTACTCCAGTGACATAGTCCTGATGACGAACTAGGCTTTAGTTCGAAAATTTGACAACCAACTTTGATGAAAAATAACCTTTATAAGACCCGTAAAAAAGCTATTCCACAATCACTTAAATCTTATTTTGTTGGCCGGCATGTTACCACCCAAGCAGTCACTAGTCGATGACGACCACACGTTGCACGTAGAGACCCAGTTTTTGGCTGATAGTCCAGTCTTTAAATACTTTAACAACTGCTGCTCTGGAACATTTCACGAATGCGGCGGTTTCAGTGATACTCGCTCCATGGCTCCGAGCTCCTACAATCATCCCACGTGGAAAGTCCATCAAATCGCAATTTTTTACCCATCTGGTCACCCAAAAATCACTTCTACTACTGTCGCAAGCACTAAGCTTTCCCTTTTTATACTAGCCTTGCCCTCTGGTGGCAATAGCATGCACCCATAGCTCATTTGCTTAAAACTGTCAGGTGGTCATAATAAAGTGGCCACTCAGTGTATGTCGCATATCTTAAGGAAATACACTATTGTTTAAACAGTTGTTTGAAGTGCACAGGTGATTAGTTTCCTTTTTCTTCTGCACAGAGTATCTTATGAGAAAAGAATTAATGTGGAATTTCTACATACATACATATCACTAAGCTGTTCTCTGAGATTCAGAGGTTAGCTCCAAAAAGAAATACAAACTTCCAGATATTTTTATTTATTGTTGTCGTATCAAACTTCTCCATTTACAGCGATCTTGACATACAACTCGTGCTTCACTGATATCCATTACACGCCGTACACAAGATCTTTTATACTTCATACTCATTCTCTTTTTCTCATATAGACACTCCTGAATCTGATCCACCCATGTCTTCCTTGCCCTTCCTCTGCCTTTCCTTCCTGCCACTTGGGCTGAAAAGATTTTCTTAGTAAGCATTTCATCACTCATTCTTTCAACATGGCCAAACCACCGAAGCATATTGGTCTCCACCTTGCTAACAACATTTTGCTTCACATCACACAATTTCAATACATCTTCATTCGTCACACAATCAGATCATGTCTTGCCACAAACCCCACGTAAGTTACGCATTTCTCCAGCACACAAACGACTCCTATGTTTCTTCTGCAGTACCCAGGTTTCACTGCCATACATCAGAGTAGGAACAATTACAGTTTCATACACAGCCATGCGGGACTCCCTAGAGAACTCATCATTCCTGTGAAAACCTCCCAGAGCAGCTATGACTTTCAAAGAAGAATTCACTCGCCTACTGATTTCACCATCTAACTTGTTCTCTCTGTCAAACATGCTTCCTAAATACACAAACTCACTCACCTGGTCAATCACAGTGCCATTTATACTTACATTACATTCAGTGCTACCAGTTCCTCTCTCAAACACCATAACTTTGGTTTTTCCCTTATTTATACTCAGTTTGAATTTCATGCAAACTTCGTGCATCCGAGTCAACATACTCTGCAACTCACTTTTGCTCTCTGCCAACAGGACAGTGTCATCAGCATACAGCAATCTGCACACACGGATATCACCAAGACATAAACCACTATTATCTATTTTGGCATCACGCATGCATGCGTCCATAAATATATTAAACAGCCATGGTGACATTATACAACCTTGTCTAACTCCTACACCAATGGAAAACCATTTTGATAAAACACCATTCTCTCGTACACAAGCTCTACTACCAGCATACATGGCTTTTACACTATTAAGTAGATTCCCAGTAACACCATATTCATTCAATACCTTCCACAAAAGTGTCCTATTGACTCGGTCGTAAGCTTTCTCTAAATCTATGAAGGCAGTAAAAACTTTCTTCCCAACAGCCAGATACTTTTCAATCATCGTGCGTAATGCAAAAATCTGGTTAGTGCAGCCTTTACCAGGCATAAAACCACTCTGAACATCCCACACTTTCAATGATGTAAGACCTCATACCTTTTCAATAACAACCTTACCAAACACTTTCCCTGGCACACTCAGTAGGCTAATACCACGATAGTTTTTGCGTTCAGAGTGATCACCTTTTCCCTTATACAAGGGAACAATAATAACATCCTTCCAATCCCGAGGGACCATTCCTAACTCCCAGCACAACTGGCAAATTTCAGTTAACCAGTCAATTATAGAGTCAACACCATATTTCAACATCTTTGCAGTTATGCCATCAACTCCTGGAGCCTTACCATTCTGAAGAGATTTTAGAGCTTTACACACTTCTCCTCTTTAGATCCCTCCTGTGCTTTCATCATTTATTGTGACATCATCTGCGTCTGTCTCAGATTCATCTTTGCTTTCCCGATCTAATAACTCACAGAAGTATTGATCTCATCTGTCACTTAACTCATTGGGCTCCCATATAATTTCCCCAATCTTATTCTTCACACAACTTACAACTTTGTTTCCCCTATTTTTCCTGAGTCTCATGTACTTCCAGAAGGACTTCCTATCTTTCCAAAAAGCCAGTTCATGCCTTTCCACTTTCTCCTTCCTATCTTTTGCCTTACTGTGGCAAACCAGCTTCGCAGCTTCACGCTTCTTACAGCGATATTTATCCACAGAGACTCTACCTTGCGACATCCCCAAATAGGCTTCCTTCTTTCTCTTTACTGCCTCTTTAATCTCACTATTCCACCAAGCATCACCTCTATTGTTACCCACTATTGTGGTGCCACAGACTTCTTTAGCAGCAGTGACAACACAGTTCTTAAAGCATTCCCACTTCTTTTCTACATCCCTCTCACCAGATTTCAGCTCCTTCAGTCGTTCTCTGAGTAAGTCAAAGTACTGCTGATGCTCTTCAAGGAGCCTATCAAACTTTATTCTTTCTATCCTGGGTCTCTTCCTATTCCTTTTCCTCCAACCAACATTAAGTTTCACTCGTGACACTACCAAGTAATGATCAGAACCAACATCCGCACCTCTCATCACACGGGTGTCAACAACTAAGTGTTTCAAACGCTGATCGTAGACAACAAAATCTATCACAGTCTTTTGACCAAGAGTACGATTTTCCCAAGTATATGTGTGGATATACTTGTGGTTGAAAAATGTATTAGATAAACACAAACCATTCTCAATGCAGAGTTCAATTAATCTTTCACCATTATCATTCACACAAGGATCATTAAACTTACCCAGAACATTGTCAGAAATTGCATTCTGCACACCTACTCTAGCATTGAAATCCCCTGCTATTACAACTTTTTCTTCAGCACCAAACTGGCTCAAAACAGCTTTTAGCTCATTCCAGAAATCTTCTTTCTTATCAGAAGGTTCCGAGTCACAAGGAGCATACACTACAACAATTGCAATTTTCTGAAGTTTCACTTTCAAACGAATCCAGAGAATTCTCTCACTTACACAACTATAGTGAATCAAGTTGTTCTTCATCTTTTCACTTAAAATCACACCTACACCAGCCTGTCCTCTCATATTATCCAATACTCCAGACCACACACTCAACGTGCCATTCACTTCTTCTACCCCAATTTCCTTCTTTTTGGTTTCACTTACACACAGCACATCCAGTCTATACTTGTTCATCTCCTCAATCACCTCACTCATCTGGCCATTTATACCTCAAGTATTCCATACACCAATCGTACATTCACTCAGCCGAGATCTCTTTCTCATACGCCGTTTAAGAAAGTCCAGGTCGATTCCGTGTTGGACCGTCCTTTATCAAGTGTGGTAGGTTCACCATATCCCACACTTGAGTCATTCTTGATATTTCTTTTTGTCTTTTTAATCAGGTAAGTACATCAGTGTGGGGCATTAGCCCACAGCTGAGGGTTTCAGTTGGTCATTCAACCTAAGGATTCTGGGTCTTTTCGCCAATATCATACAGAACTAGCTTGCTCCTCTCCAAGATTCACAGATGCCCTAGTTGTTGTTGTGTGTGCCATTGTTACCACGGAGCGCCCGAGGACCGCCCACTCACTAGGACCGCCCGCATGTGGAATTTCTTATTAGTAGAATTTCTTTTTTTGATGCTTCGTGAACTCTGTTTCTTCTTTTCCTCTTCCAGAGATGTCGAGACAGCTGGGAGCTGCAGCACAGTTTATATTTATGTAATGTAAATAAACATTTTCAAAATATTACAACTACATATTAAGTTAATATTTTATTTTGATATTGTAAGAAAGTTGAACTTAATACATGCCTAGGATGCTTAATTTATTTTATTGTGATGTATGGTGATCTCAGTTTTAAATACATTGAAAATACTAATGTATGTACTTGATTATCCTGGAGATAGATTTTTATTTTATCTTTTTTTTTTCAGGCAGTTCTGCTTACGAAGTTCTTAACTCATTCACATCTTCCAGGGCTTTCTAGTCTAGACCAGATGCATTTTTTAGCATTAGCTGATACTGTAGCATCATTTAACACAGCCATTTCAGACAGATTTGGGATTGATACAGACAAATCTGGTATACTTTGTTTTTGTCCTTATATTATTATTTTTATGTTAAGATTACTAAATATTTTGATTGCTTTACTTATATGTAATGTGTGACTGTCTTTGTTTCTTATGAAGAAATATGTTAACAAATAATTACAAAGAAAAGGGTTGGCAAATAAATATGAAGGCAAATGTTAACAAATAAATACAAAAAAAAAATGTTGATGAATAAATGTGAAGAAAAATGTTAGCAACTAAAGATTACTGTATATACTCGCGTATAAGTAGAGAAATTTGGGACAAAAAGGAGCTTCAAAGTAAGGGGGGTCGACTTATACGCGGAGCCTAAAAAAATAATAAGTCCAGAAGTTCTTCCCGTGAGGCAAACGGCAATCCATTCCAAAAGAAAAAAAAAAAGAAAAAATATAAGAGAAAAAACACCGATGCAGTAGTAATTACGAAATCACGACCCTCCAAATTTCTCTGCGCTTTGAAAAGTCTCCTTGCTTTGCATATCCACAAGGCAGTCGCAGCCATGCATCAAAAGCTCCGCCTTCCCGACTAACAGTTTATTGCGCTGACCTACGAACTAACGCAGCCATGCGACAGCCATTGTTAGGTGTTGCTTGCTCTTAATCACATGTGTTTTTGTCTTGCTTCTCCTATTATGGCTGACACAGATTGTGTAAAAAGCGGATGTCCTATAATGCAGGTTTAAGTGGAAAGTGGTTTCTTTTGCAGAAAATACTAACAGCTGTGCTGCTTCATGTCAATTTGGCATTAACGAAAAATTGATTCAAGATTTGCGTAAAAAAAAAAAAAAAACGTGAACCAAAAGGGCGGGAAAAAAATCTTGATTAAAACGACTGGCCACGAAAAAAAATAAAACACAGTTTCACGGTTGTTCTTTCCTGTTTGACCGACAGCAGTAAGCTACCTCCGGAAATTACTTTCAAACGCAAAACTCTGCCCAAAAGTGTAGTCTTTCCGTCTGGCGTGCTCGTTCGTGCCCATGAAAAAGGATGGATTAACGAATCCGGAACAATTGACTGGTTAAAGAATGTGTGGAACAAAAAGGTCAGGCACACTTTTGAGGAAACCTTCCCTTTTGGTGTGGGATATGTTTGTTGCACACCGTTGTGCAGAAGTAAAAAAAACTGCAGAAAATTCAAAAACAACTCTTGCTGTCCTCTCAGGTGGGTTGGCATCTGTTCTTCAACCACTAGATGTCTGCCTTAATAAGCCCTTCAAGGACAATGTGCAGAGGTATTGCGCGGATTGGATAAGTTCCGATTTGCCGACTGAAACCAAGGGCGGAAATCTAAAGAAGATATTGTTTTGATTGTGCGATGGGTCAAGGATGCTTGGGATGCGATACCTGCGGAAATGGTCGTGAAATCATTCAAGAAATGTTGCATTAGTAATGATCTTGATGGCACAAAGGATGATGAGATTTTTATGAGTGTCGACGACAGTGATTCTGATGACACAGGCATAGATGGGAATACTGATGTTTACGATGACGCGCCGATGACGAAGAAAGACTTTTTTGAACTGTTTGGTGAGTCTGAATCGGATTTTGAAGGGTTCCGATGAAGTTTTTGAGTATGCAAATTAAATTTATTATTACATATATAATTTTTTTTTCGTTTTCAAATGTTTTTGAATAAATTCATTGAAAATTTTTTCTCATTCTGGGATCGACTTATACGCGAGTTTTTGATTTTTACGATTTCTTTACGCTGAAAGTGGGGAGTCTATTTATACGCGAGTATATACGGTAATCAAAAACCTGTCAGTTTTCTTTAAGCACCAAGTGAAGTGGTGTTAGTTTTTATGTGTGAAATGTGCAGTCACTGAAAGGTGAAAGGTACTTTACTGATTTTCGGTTATATGCCTGATGACTTCAACAGAAAGTAATAAGCACTTGGTAGTGTGCAAGGGTAATTGTGTTGTACAGATGAATGCCAGATGATCTGTTTACATTTCTGCTTACTTGCCTGTCTATCTATTGACATGTGATACACCAATGAACCATTACATTGTAACCACCTACCTAATAAGCTGCAGGACCCCCTTTAGCCCGCAAAACAGCGACCACTCAGCAAGGCATTAATTCAATGAGGTGGTAACAGCAGGTCCTCCAGTTACTGTAAATTTCGGGGTGTGTGTGTGTGTGTTTAGTGTGAACCCGCTTTTCCAAGTTGAACCACAGATGTTCGATTGGGTTCACGTCAGGTGAATTTGGAGACCAAGGCATTAACAGAAAGTCACCGGCATGTTCCTCGAACCAATCCTTGATGATTCTAGCTGTGTGACACGGCACATTATCCTGTTGGTAATGGCCATCACTAGCAAGGAACACAGTTGCCATGAATGGGTGAACTTGGTCTGCAAAGATGTTCAGATACCCGACGGCTGTCAGAGATTGTGCTATTAAGATAATGGGGACTAAAGTGCCCCAAGAAAACATCGCCTACAGCATAACACCACGGCCACCGCCCTGTTTCTGCCCAACAGTGCATCCAGGTGACATAGCCTCCATTGGTAATTGGCGTATCCGTGCTTGGCCATCTATGTGATGCACCAGGAATCTTCATTTGTCAGACCAGGCCACGTTCGTCCAATCTCAAAGATCTTGGGTCCATTTCATGCGCTGTTGGCGATGACGTGCAGTGAGCATGAAGACCCGGCTGAGTCTTCGGCTATATGCAGGCTCATGCTCAGAAGGAGGAGATGAACTGTGTGCTGTGACACATTGCCTCGATCACCACTGTTGTAGCTGCGGGTGATTTGTCGCACAGTTACCCTGCGGTCGCTGTGAACAATGCAAGACAGTCTCTGCTCCCCTTTGGCATTGATGAGCTGTGGACGACACACGGACGACAGTTCGTCATTTGGCCATCTGTGCACCATTTTTGATACGTACTCACTACAGCGACACGTGAACAAGCCGCCCTGTTTCCGAGATCGTAGTTCCAAGGAGCCGTGCCATCACAATTTGTCCTTTATCAAACTCCGATAAATCGACAGCTTTTCCCATTCTGACTCCAAACACTCTACTAACCGAAAGCCGGTCCTCGGGTTTTATATATACTGCTCTGTGAATTTAAGACCGTTTCCGAGATCGTAGTTCCGAGGAGCCATGCCATCAGAATTTGTCCTTTATCAAACTCCGATAAATCGACAGCTTTTCCCATTCTGACTCCAAACACTCTACTAACCGAAAGCCGGTCCTCGGGTTTTATATATACTGCTCTGTGAATTTAAGACCGTTTCCGAGATCGTAGTTCCGAGGAGCCATGCCATCAGAATTTGTCCTTTATCAAACTCCGATAAATCGACAGCTTTTCCCATTCTGACTCCAAACACTCTACTAACCGAAAGCCGGTCCTCGGGTTTTATATATACTGCTCTGTGAATTTAAGACCGTTTCCGAGATCGTAGTTCCGAGGAGCCATGCCATCAGAATTTGTCCTTTATCAAACTCCGATAAATCGGCAGCTTTTCCCATTCTGACTCCAAACACTCTACTAACCGAAAGCCGGTCCTCGGGTTTTATATATACTGCTCTGTGAATTTAAGACCGTTTCCGAGATCGTAGTTCCGAGGAGCCATGCCATCAGAATTTGTCCTTTATCAAACTCCGATAAATCGACAGCTTTTCCCATTCTGACTCCAAACACTCTACTAACCGAAAGCCGGTCCTCGGGTTTTATATATACTGCTCTGTGAATTTAAGACCGTTTCCGAGATCGTAGTTCCGAGGAGCCATGCCATCAGAATTTGTCCTTTATCAAACTCCGATAAATCGACAGCTTTTCCCATTCTGACTCCAAACACTCTACTAACCGAAAGCCGGTCCTCGGGTTTTATATATACTGCTCTGTGAATTTAAGACCGTTTCCGAGATCGTAGTTCCGAGGAGCCATGCCATCAGAATTTGTCCTTTATCAAACTCCGATAAATCGACAGCTTTTCCCATTCTGACTCCAAACACTCTACTAACCGAAAGCCGGTCCTCGGGTTTTATATATACTGCTCTGTGAATTTAAGACCGTTTCCGAGATCGTAGTTCCGAGGAGCCGTGCCATCACAATTTGTCCTTTATCAAACTCCGATAAATCGGCCGCTTTTCCCATTCTGACTCCGAACACTCTACTAACCGAAAGCCGGTCCTCGGGTTTTATATATACTGCTCTGTAAAATTCACCTGTGCTACCATTCGGTCTCCAGGCATGCTCATTTCTCTAGGCTGGGAGTTGTCATAATGTAATGGCTCATCGGTGTATGTCTTCCCACAAGCTGAATTGTTAAAACACGTGGGAATGTAAAACAAAGTACATAACCTTAATGTAACATATTTAAATTTATTAATTTGTTTCCACAAAACTTTGCTCAGCTTCCTCGAGGATTATTTCCCTTGGAGTATGACGTTTATAAATCTGTTGTACACTTTAACCATTACTTAAATTTAAAAATAGTGAAAGAAAAACCCCCACAAAAAACAAGCATTAATGTAATGTAGTACTCAAAACTAGAACTGTGTTATATGTTGAATTTTGTGGGGCTGGTGGAAAGGGTGTTATTTGTGTATCATTAAGGTGTGATGCAACATACTTTTCTTGCATATTGTTAAAATTTGGCGAAACTACCCTTTCTATGAGCCTTTTTGAGAATTTTTGTGGTTTTACAGATTGCTAGCTTTTGCCTTGATGCTGTATACATTACTGTTCGTTTTATTTTATCATCTTCATTTTTCTTAAATCAAAGAACAGGCATTTAAGACAGTTCAATTATTTTAAGTTTTTATATTGGCAATGGTGTGTTCTTCCAACATAAAGTAATATTTTGCACTATAAATATCTCAAAATTTTGGGCTTTTATGAAGGAATAAAAGGATATTTAAATTTTTAAGTCAAATTTTTGTTATTCTGATTGCATTATACAAGTTATCTTCTCAGTTATTTCTTTTGCACAGAAAATAACAAGTACTTGTGATTATTTCATTTCTCACGTCTTTTCAATTCAGAAAAAAATTTGTCAGTCCGAAGTGCCACAAGAACTACAGGGTGATCGAAAAGTTCTTGAACTCTAATTTGAACAATTTTTCTTTGTGTTATACAGATGTATAAAGTTAACTTACAACTGTGATGCATCTTCCATTGACTTTTGAGCAAGTGATGTTGACCTAAAAGAAGTGCTGGAAAAGACCTCTGCGTTACTGGTGGCAAATGTACACGCGATCGCATGTTTTTCATAACACGTTTCGACATAGATGCCGGGATCTGCAATAGCCCAAATAATGTCATGTAGGTTGTTTGCATAAATATGGTCCTTTAAATATCCTCACAGGGAAAAAATCGGGAGGTGAGAGATCTGGTGAGCATTAAGGGCAAAGTCCGTTTAGAAATTATGCAGTCACCAAAGAAACTTTGCAAAAGTTCCATTGTCGCAGTAGCTGTGTGGCATGTTGTTCCATCCTGTTGATGCCATGCGAAACATTTACTTTCTTGCAATAGGGACACAAACTGAAAATTCAAATCTTGATAAATATCTGCATTTGCAGTACTGTCAAAAAACAGTGGTCCCATAGAAATTCTGAAAATGACAATCCGATTTTTGGCGTAAATGTGACAAGGATGGTAAGTCAGATAATATCCGAAAACTTGAAAATTTTCATCGTCCTGGAGCGGGACTCAAACCCACGTCTCCCAGAAAACGCCCGAGTATTCCAACCACTACACCACCCAGAACGACCAAGTTTCAAGTTTCCGATCAATTTGAATATAACCATCACAAGATTTGCTAGTCAAAGCAACCGGCATTCATGTTTAGCGAATCTGGAGGTTAAGAATCTCATCCCGTGTTTGCCCGGAGAAGCAGATAAATCATGAAAGAAATACGGGATTACACCATACTATACAAATTCTGAAAATGACAATCCGATTTTTGGCGTAAATGTGACAAGGATGGTAAGTCAGATAATATCCGAAAACTTGAAAATTTTCATCATCCCGGAGCGGGACTCGAACCCGCGTCTCCCAGAAAACGCCCGGGTATGCTAACCACTACACCACCCAGAGCGACCAAGTTTCAAGTTTCCGATCAATTTGAATATGGTTATATTCAAATTGATAGGAAACTTGAAACTTGGTCTTAACCTCCAGATTCGCTAAACATGAATGCCGGTTGCTTCGACTAGCGAATCTTGTGATGATTATATTCAAATTGATCGGAAACTTGGTCATTCTAGGTGGTGTAGTGGTTTGCATACCTGGACGTTTTCTGGGAGATGCAGGTTCGAGTCACGCTCCAGGACGATGAAAATTTTCAAGTTTTCGGATATCATCTGACTTACCATCTTTGTCACATTTACGCCAAAAATTGGATTGTCATTTTCAGTATTTGTATTATATGGCGTGATCCCGCATTTCTTTCATGAACAGTCCCATTCAGGGTTGGATTGGACACGACTAATCAGCCCACGAGATTCAATCCAGATCGGCCTATATATATATATATATATGTGATTTACTAATCTAGGACCTAATGATATATAAGTAAGTCAGGCAATATAAAGTACCACTTGATGGGTCCCTAGTGGCTGAAGATTTCTATTTACATACACAGTTTTGCATCTCGTTATTTTACATATTCTTTTGGCTTGCTAGGATAATATCCAACCGCGACCACTTTAACGTTAGCATATATATTTCGGCTTTTGTGGGTCGTTGGTCCAGTTCAGTTTGATCTTCATTCGTGGCGTTGACCGGTTTGGTCTGCCGGTAAGCCTTTTTTATCATTTTTTTCAGTGTTTATATTCTTGTTTTTGAATTTCAGTGTCTGTTGGCGTTTGGTTGTTATTTAAAATATATTTTGCCACCAACCTTGCCTGACATCTCCGAGTCTGTAGATAGAAAATTGAATCCTCTGTACGTGGTACTTTGTGCTACATATGAACCATGAAATCATGCGCTCCAGGTCGTTACATATAGATTTTCCTGTCAGGCACTGGTAGTAGACATCACACCATTAAATTGGTACTGTTGGCTTATAGAAAAGGAGGAATGTGAGGTAAACGGTTAGTCATAACAGTATTCCATTACAGACATTACAGGGTGTGAATGAAAGAATCGGAGGTGAAACTCCATGCAATAGCTACCCAGCGATGGAATGGGAGGGTGGAAGAACATCTCACATTCACAGAAACATAAATCCTTGGTCGGCATAATATAATTTCAATTGATGTCAGCCTGAAAAACTTTTGCCAACTGTCTAAAACTACACATGCACACACAAAAAAATTATGAGAAAACGTATTGCTTACTAAATTCGAATAATGCAATTTTAATAGAGAAAAAAAGGTTCCAGAAGCGGCCCACTGCATGATCGTGAGCGCCCGCTGCTGGCCAGTCCAACTCTGGCCCCATTATTCTGCGTTGAGATATGGCACACCATACACTGATTTTTTCAGAATACAAAGGCACTCAATGAAGGATACGAGGATTCTCAGTCGATCAATATTGCATATTTTGTGAATTAACATACCAGTTCAAATCAAAGCAGCCTTTATCTGAAAAGAAAACATTGTTCAATAAATCCTTGTTGTGTCCAGTAAATTTGTGAAACCAATGGCAATACAGCAGGTGCTTATACATGTCAGGTGCCTTTCTGTTCTTGGACAACTTTCACTTTATAGGCATGAAGCTGCAATCGTTTATTCACTTTCTGTTCTGAGCCGTAAGAAAGTTTCTCTCTTGCTGAGATAAGCAACAATGCTATTTTGTAGGCAACTGTTGCAAACGTTTTTCAATATTGTTAATCATTTTCAGCTTTAACACACTTGGCCAGCCAATTCTAGTCATGTCATCACTTCCCGTTTTCCAAAATTGTATGAGTAAACTCTGTATCGTTGATTTACTTACCATAGCATGTTGTGGAATTTTTTCCCCTGAACTTTTCTGTGTGTTGTTTGTAAGGCTGTTTGCAAATAAGCTGCATGCAGCTAAACACATTCTCTGCTCCCTCATCAAACCTATGCCTTTGTACAAGTAGTGATGTTAAAGTGAGCCAGCTTCGTAGCGCACAGGGAAGCAGTTATTCAGTTTTGGCACTCTGCCAATTTCCTTCAGGCATTCAACACGTGCAATATTTGACTTCAATGAGTTGCTGACACGTGTTGTCACATCAGTTGGTTAAACTTCTGCGTACAGCATATGCATAATTTTTTTAATTCAGAGTTCAAGAACTTTACGATCACTCTGGATATAAGTGACACATTCTGTTCCATTTCTAAAACACAGGGCTGCCAGACCTGCGCCAATTGCACCAGGCCGCGCCAAAATGTTGTTCTTGTGCCATTCTGCTAAAAAAAGCACGATTTTGACAAAATCTGCACCAATTTTGTGCCAAAAGTTAAAATTTACAGGTCATCTACATTTTAGCGTAATCTTACGACATTCAAAATCGATTGAGCGGTTAATTCGTATGCGAGATTCTTCACTCCCCCCCCCCTTTTTTTATCATTTTCGAGATCGATGCAAAAGTGAAGAAATTTTCAGGGTATTAGTGTATGTGTGTGTGTGTGGGGGGGGGGCGTCGTATTCGGTGTGGGGACGTTGTTTTGTCTTTTTAAACGTTCGGAAACGGAAGTTAAACAGAATGCAGATTTTTCCCGTAGTCGTATTTTTTTCTTTCGCATTGTTGCTTCTGTTCAGTATTGTCGTTAAATATAATTTCAGCATGAAATTGTAGGCAACAATTTCCGAAAACGGAAGGTAGGCCACCCAAAAATTACCCTGTAATCTTCGGCCACAAGATTCTTGTGCTGATTCGAGGAATTCTGTCTTTTTTGTTATCGTTTGGACCATTTAAGAGATCAATGGATAACTGAACTGAAATTTTGGGAGGTTTGGTTGTGGTGGTGGTGTGGGGGATCGTTTTCTTCATCGGAGGACGGAATTTCATCCTTCGAAAACGGAAAACAGACGGAGATAAGATTTTTCTCGTAATCGTAATTTTTTTTTTCGCGATGTTTCCTTTACCCAGCATTGTTAGATATCATTTTATTCCATAAATATTTGTATTTCAGCTTGAAAACATTTTATAAATTTTCGAAAACGGAAGTTGGACGGAGCAAAGATTTCTTCCGTAATTGTATTCCCCCCCCCCCCGCGATGTTCCCACTCCTATGTAATTGTTAAATATCATCACCCTCATAAATGTGTGTGCATTTTAGCTTAATAAGGGTGGGGAAAATTTTCTAAAACGGAAGTGACCAAGTTTGGAAATTTGTAAGAATTGATGCATGGTGTTAAAAAAAAAAAAAAGTATTAATTCTCTGAAAATTACACCATTTATCTAAAATAGTGAAAGCTCTGATATCAGAATTCATGGTTCTCGGGCTGAAAGTTCTTTAAGCATGATGGATAAAATTGCCATCTGAGGGAATTAAAAAAAAAAAACCAAAAAAAGAAAGAAAAGTAACAAAAAAAATGGTAAGTGAAAACTATCAGCAGAAATAAAAAGTAAACAGTGGATGCTGTGCAGTGGCAGAGTCAACAAAAGACAAATATGGCCGTGGAACTTGCTGAGAAGAAAGTAGCGTTTGCTCACAAGAGGAAACCAGAGCTAATGTTCTAGCAAGTACAAGAACAAAACCAGGAAAAAAAAAAACTGTTTGAAGCTATGTCTTTTAAAACCACCCTAATTTGTTTGGAGTTCAGTAATTTTATAATTGTTAATACAGTGGTGTGATCTAGTAAATATTTTCATAAATAAATTACAATGAACAGTTCATGCTGTGTCACACTTTCTCACTTTGCAGTCTGATCTTTCACCAAATTAAAAAGTACAGCTTTTTTTTTTTTTTTTGTCAGTCTCATGTATGTTAATTAAAATCACTCACGAGCACTATGGATAAATGAAAGGATTGTTTATATCACATAACTTGTAATCAATTATCAGGAATACTGAACTTTTGGTTCTCACATAAAGTCTGAATTTTGCTCCGTACGTTCAGGGAGCAGAATTTTTAAGAGGTTTTCTTTTTCTCATTTTGACCTACCTTGGGGAACATCTTCATCCTCACACTTTTGTTTTTCCAGATGGTGCATGGCGGGGGATCCGTAGAACAAACAACACAATCGAGATGGTCTCACAGATGCTCAATTGGGTCTACGTCTGGGGAATTAGGGGGCCAGGGAAGTACTTTGAAGTCTGCATCATGCTCTTCCAACTACTCTTGGACATTTCTAGCTGTGTGACATGTCGCATTATTGTGCTGAAAGTTCCCATATGCCCGAGGGAAGACAATCAGCATGTATGTATGTGGTCTGCAAGGATGGATTCATAACGAATTCAGTCCATAGTGCCTTCCACAATTATGAGTGGACCCAGGAAATGCCACGAAAACATTCCCCCAGACCATAACGCTGCCCACACCAACTTGTGTTTTTCCAGCAATGGTTGAAGAGTATTTTCTCTATGATGTTTCTCGCCTTATACTCCAATATCCATTCGTTTGATGAAGCAGAAAACGTGGCTCGTCAAAGAAGGCAATCCTTTGCCAATCAGCGGAGGTCTAATTCTGATACTGCTGTGCAAATTTAAGCCTTTTCTACCAATACACCTTCATTAGCATAGGTACAGTGACCACCCATCTGCATCGGAGCCCCATACGCAGCAGGGTTCACTGAACTGTCATTTTTGACACACTTCCGGTAGTCCCCTGGTTCATTCAGCCAGTTAGTTGCTCCACTGTAGTGTGCCAATCGGCCCTCACGCACCTTCGAAGCTGACGTTCACGTCTTACTTCAGTGGCATGTGGTGCTCCGCAGTTTCTACATCACTTATTCGCAATAGTGCCATTTCTCCAATCATGATACACTTTAATCACAGCAGCACACGAACAGTTCACTAACTGCCCTGCTTCAGAAATACTGCCATCTTTGGCTTGAAAGCCGATAATCATACTTTTTGCAAATTTGATAAATTGCTCCTTTTATCCACGATAGCAACGAGTGATATGCTTCCAGAATGCCTACAGCACACGTTATATACCCTCCAAGCCAGCTCACGACACGTCTGCTTTCATTGGCTACGCACTGTTGACGTCAAAAGTAGGATGTGGTCACAATAATGTGACTCGATTCTGTGTGTGTATATCATCATCATCATCATCGTCAACCATTATCAATCCACTGCTAGACGAAGATCTCCCCAAGTTTCCTCCACAATGGTCTGTCTTGTGCCAGTCTCCTCCATGTCACTCCCGCATACTTTCGAATTTCATCCACCCATCTCCCATGTGGTCTTCTTCTGTGTCTTTTCCTGTCCCTTGGAATCCAATCTAAAATTTCGGCTGTCCATCGATGGTCTGTTCTTCTGGCAGTATGTCCAGCCCATTGCCATTTCAGGGATTTAACTCTGATCATGATGTCTTCCACTCTTGTCATTTTTCGGATCCCCGAGTTCCTCTTCTTATCTCTCCTGGTTACACCAAGCATGCACCTCTCCATGTGGCTTTGAGTTGTCTGTAGCCTTTGTATGTCTCTTTTAGCTAAGGTCCACGTCTCTGCACCATACGTAAGCACTGGAAGGATGCATTGATCAAACACTTTTCTTTTAAGACATAATGGCATATATTGCTCTTGAAAATTATGCTGTTTCTTCCAAAAGCTCTCCAGGCAAGTTTTGTACGCCGATTAATTTCTTCATCAATGTGACCCTCACTTGATATCTGCTGTCCAAGATAAACGTACGTGTCTGTTATCTCCAGCTTTTCTCCATCAATCGATAAATCTTCATTTAGTGTAAAAGCATTGAACATCACTTTTGTCTTCTGAAAGTTCATTTTTAATACCACTTCTTTACTCTTGTCAGCAAGTTCCTGGATCATACTCTGCAGCTCTGATGGGGTAGTTGCAAAAATGACTATGTCATCAGCAAAACGAAGGTGGGTTAGATAATCTCCATTAATCTTTATCCCTTTGTTTTCCCAGTTCAGTGATTGAAAGACATTTTCCAATGTGGCGTTAAAGAGCTTCAGAGATATGGTGTCACCTTGTCTCACTCCCTTTGCAATTTTTGCGTGTGTTGTATTTTCAAACAGCCGAATCTTTGCACTTGCATTTTCATAGATGTTATTAATAATATAAATGTATGCATCTTCAATACCACAGGATTTCAAAGCCATTGCAACTGCTGATGGTTTAACTGAATCACAGGCTTTTTCATAATCGATAAAAGCCATGCACAATGGAAGTTCATATTCCCTTGCTCTTTCAATTAGTTCTCTCAGTACATGGATATGATCTATAGTGTTGTATCCAGTCCTGAATCCAGCTTGTTCTCTCTGTTGAGCCATGTCCAGTGTTACCTTCAAAGCGGTGTGAAAGAACTTTATTGAAGATTTTTTTTTTTTTTTTTTTTTTTTTTTTGTTGATTGGAGGTTTAACGACCACCGTGAGCAACTCAATGGGCTATAAGCAGTCGCATTGAAGATTTTATAAACCACTGATAGGAGGCTGATAGGTCTGTAGTTCGCAAGATCCTCAATGTCACCTTTTTTATGTAGCAGGATCATTATAGCGTTGTTCCAATCCTCAGGAATCTTCCCTTCATTAAGGCATCGACTGAAAATTTGGGCGAGTACTGTTTCGATTTCTCCACTTGCTTCTTGTATGATGTCTACAGTAATTCCATCTTCTCCTGGAGCTTTTCCCCGCTTAATGTTCTTGATTGCATGTGCAACTTCTGTTGGGAGGACTGGAAGAACTCTGGTACTGGTACCTTCCATGATGTCTGGAGTACATGCATCATCTCTTTCATATAACTTGGAGTAGAAATCTTTCAATCTTGTCAAGATTTCGCCTCTATTTCTTGTTACAGAACCATCTTCTTCTTTTCTCAGTGCCATAATCTGTTTTCTTCCCTTACTGAGATGTCCCTTTGCTGTCTTGAGGCTTTGGTTGTTTTCAATTGCTTTCCTTACTAGTTCACAGTTGAATTTTCCTTACGTCTTCAGTGATACTTTTTCGTACTGTCTTGCATAGCTCTATATATTCCACTTTGGAAGTCACATCTTCTTTAGTTGTCCTCATCTCTCTTCTTTTTTGCATCAACATTTTGTTTTTTCCTGATAATTTGTTCACATGCAACTTGTTCTTAGACCCAGCTAATTTTGTTGCTGTTTCCATAAGAGCTTTGGTTACTTTACTGTTAACTTCAGAAATATCCACTTCTTCCGATGTTAGGCCTTCTAAAGCAGAGAATCTCTTCTTCAGTTCCAACTTGAAGGTATTATGGTGTTTTTTAAGGTTGGTTATGTCAATACATTTTGTTTGTCTTATGAGCTTGCCACGTTCTCAAGTTTAGTGTTGAGGTGCATCTTACATCTCACCAATCTATGGTCACTACCTGTGTTTGGTCACTACCTGTGTTGAACTTGTTTAGCACACTGCAGTCTTCTGTGACAAATTTTTTGTTACACATAATAAAATCAATTTCACTTGTCATTCCATTTGGATGTCTCCATGTCCATTTCCTGTGTGGCTTTTTCTTGAAAAAGGAGTTCAAGATGAAAAACCCTTCTGCCTCTGCAAACTCAACGAGAGTATTTCCACGCTGGTTTCTGTTGCCGTGACCGAATTTACCTACTGAAGTTTCATTCTGTTGCCGTTGCCCTATTTTTGCATTGAAATCTCCCATAATTATCTTCAAATGCTGTTTACCTTTAATATTTAGATGACGAATTTCCTCATAAAATTCTTCAATTTCTTCTTCAGGATGACTTGTGGTGGGTGCATAAGCTTGAATAATCTGGGCCTGGTATCTTCTCGAGAGTTGGATAACGAGTCGTGCAGCTCTGTCAGAGGAACTTTCAACTTCTACAACTTTATCCTTAAGTTTCTTCTTTAGTATAAATCCAACACCACTAGTTCTGCCAGTATCTGTCCCATGATAGTAGAAGAAATGTCCACTTTTCAGTTCAATGAGATCTTCTCCTTTTCTCCTTACCTCACTTAGCCCGACGATGTCCCACTTGATCCTTTGTAGTTCCTCTTCCAATTCAAGAAGCCTTGAATCAGAAGATAGGGAGCGTCCATTATACGTAGCCAAGGTCAGCATCAGATGGCAGCCTAGTCCGGTCCTCCGGGGATTCTTAGCACCCTCTGCCTTCATGTCGCACTGGCCGCTGCCTTGGCCAGGTACATTCCAGCTGCCGGAGACTGAGGGCCAAGATCTAAGTTGTGGAGTCATTTTGGAGGGGTTTGGCCATAACTCACCACGCTGGCCAAGCGGGTTGGTGAGTGTGGGATAGCATTTCCTCTAATCCCGATGGTATAGTTATACCGCTATTGGCGGTCTGTGTGTATATATAGATATATATACTCAGTCAGGGTTCCCACTCAACCTGGAAAACAGGGAAAACATTGAATTCTCAGGGAATTTGAAAATGGTTTCAAAAATCAGGGAAAACTCAGGGAAAATTACCCTTTTTTGTAAAAATCAGGGAAAACTCAGGAAAATTTACCCTTTTTTTTTTGTAAAAATCAATGGATACTTTATTTTGCCAAAAAAAACCTTATTTTTTCAAGATTTCAAACTTTTGCTTGCAATTACTGCGTGCCTAGAATTTGATAGATCTTACTTTCAGTTATATTAATTATTTCCTTTATTTTCTAAAAAAAGATTCAAAATTGAATTTTTAAAATTGCCAGTCATTAAGCTTTTGTTCAGTTTCTGCAGGCAGTTGTTATAACATGGAACAATTAGGCACAATGGCTCCTGCTTGAAGAAACACTTCACAAGAGAACCAACCAAATGATGGATCAAAGTCCTTTGTTTGTTGGTTCTCTTGAAACATGTTTCTTTGAACAGAGCCATTCCATCATTAAGCTTAGCTGCATTGTGTTATAGAAAAACTGAAACTATTCAACTGACAGATTTTGTCTGACACGTGACTATTTTCTATGGGAATGTATTTACAAATTCCGTGTGGTTAGTATTCACAAAAGTTACGGAACTTTGGTACAGAAAATAATGTGCACAGTTAGTTGTTATTAATGAAAAGCAGGTAATTTCATAAAGACAAATTATTTAAAGAATTTACAAGTGTGTGCTTTGGTGAGAAAAATGAATGGCATGGAGTGAAATGTAACAATTCTTTGCAACATGCCACTCTGGAAAACTTTAAAAACCACCTGGAGAACCTGTAAAAGTCAAGGAATTTTTTTATTACTTTTGAGTGGGAACCCTGTGAGTGTTGTGCTACTAGTTGTTAACTTAAAACTTAGAATATGTGATTTTTTCATTTGGAACTGATCAAATCTTTTAACTTTATTTCTTAGCTCTACCAAAAGAAGCAGCCAATGCTCATATTGATGGACTTAATGTTCAAATAACTACTGGTAAGTGTTTTCTACTACTTTTCCTGAATTTAAGAAAATTTCCTATTTATTTACTTATTTTTTGACTCAGAAGTTTTCACGTCATTGTCTGTGTATTATTCATGAAAAATGCATGTTACTGAAAACTTACTTTAAATACATTTACTCTCAGGTCAATATATGCAGAATTAATTTACCAGTTACCAATAACTGATAGAGCAGTATGCATTCTCATGATTGAACAGATGATTTAGTATACTTCTTTATAGTATATGACATTATAGCTCTACTCTGAAAAGAACCATGAATCATTTCTGTTACGAAAATTGAGTTATTTATTCAGTTGTATTACAGCTTCTTAAAATTGAAAATGTCCCTACAAAACATGCTTCTCCATATTACAAAGATTTTCTTTTTCTTAAAAGTGTGAATAATCTGTAGGATAGCTATCAATTCTATTGTGCTTCATGGGACACATGTACCCGATGTTCAGTATCTTATGATTTTTCAGTTTGCTTCTTTCATGGTTTTTCAATAACTTCTGCAAAGAATTTGAAAAATGCTGATCCCCCCCCCTCCTTTAAATTTTTGAGAATTTTGTTTACAAAAGCTCTGTAAATACATAAAAATGGTTTTCTGGATTTACTAATCATTTAAAATTTTGTTTATGGTTCATAAAGCATACTGAATAAAAACAACTGCAAAAAAAAAAAAAACACTTAGAGGTTTTTCTTTCTTTTTATATATATGATGCAATACATACATAACAGATAAATATAAATATAGTTTGTTGTGGAACACGCAATATTATGTTCCGAAAGAAACCGAAGGTACTCAGAAGCTTTCAATCCAACTTGGGTCTTGATCATCTGTTACAGACTGGTTACCAGATTTGGTTTTCAAGTTCTTTATTATGGCTGGTGCCAAATGATAAGAGATATTTCCAAATGATGGGGACAAAATAAGGACTATCGCTTTTGCTATTTGAACAGGTGTAAATTTCAGTGCTGTCCCCTAAACATAAGGCTCTTTTATTGATGAAAAGATACATTTTCTTAGTAATTCTTCCAGAGTGGCACTGCTGAAATATCAGTGAATGTGAGTAAAGCCAAAGAAGGATTAGGTCTGCCTTGGGTAATGTATTTTTTGTGCTCAGCCAAAAATTTCAGCTCGTAATGCTGCAAAATGTGCTGTGAATATAAACTGTAGTTCAGCTAACATGGAAGTCAAAAAATCCCTGTCAACTACTCTGGGTTGTGGTGCACACAATTTATTTCAGGGAATATTAATATGTCAAGCACTTCACCATTTATGAAATATTGCTACTGAGTTACTCTACCATGAAAGCTAAAAATTATATTTTAGATGATATTATAGAAAAATCCTTGAACAATTTTGGAAAAATGCTGTCATCACCATGGGGAAGAACTACGTAAAAATCAGCATGGATAGAATAATACTATAGCAACAGTGACAGTCAAGCTGTCTGCTGAGTGAAAAATACAGAAATGTATGATGGTGGATGGGAAGGAGGGGGTGGTTGCTGTTGCTTGAAGAGCAGATCTGCCTGATTTATTCCACACAAGTGCTTAAATGATGTCTTACATGTTGTAAGCCATTTGTATGAAGAAGGCAGGTGTACCTAGTAAACTGGCATCTCAGTGTTTATAGTGTTAGCTGAAACTGAAAAGTCGTAGGAAGTGCTATATATTTTAATGATCTTTACAAGAGGTGAGAGGAGTTAGTTTAGTATACAAGTTTTTAATAGGCTTTTAGAAAAACTGTTGGACATTAAATTATGAAAACACGTACCTAAGTTGGGTAAATATTTGCTAAACTTGTGTTGTACTCTGTAACCTAAGAGTATTTTTCAGTCAAAATAGAAAGTAATCACAAATGGTTGTGAGATCCATAAATACATGAGTGGCAGGTGTGTGTGTGTTTGGGTGGGTGGGTGTGCGTGGGTGTGGAAACAAGTATAAACTCCGGTGTTCTCCCAAGGACCTATCTAAAGGGCACGCCGCCCGGCTAATTTTACTGACCACCCGGCTAAAATTTAAGCGCTTTACGAGGTTTGGTACATTATTACCCACTGATCACGACCATTATTAAATCGAACAAACTATGCTATCGAGGTCAGTGCAACAGGAGTGTATGCCAAATACGGCTAGCATTTTGCATGGAGACTGAAAGATCCATAGAACTCAGCTTTTACTGGATTTAACATACCTATATAAGTATAAGCAGGTACTGGTAAAAAAATCTTGATATTTTTGAACATAGATACTTTGCCCTTGATGTTACAAAAGCTGATACATAAAAAAAAAAAAAAACCCGTCGAGGTCCAACCGATGACCGATCTTTGAAGCTGCGAAAGAACTTTTCTTGGTGAAGTAAATGAATTTCTTTGTTGCATTCTTGTAACGAAGAAGCGTTTGGCCCCTAGCTTGTTTTCAAAATGGACAATAGATGGCAGCACAGCTGTGCTCACTCCTCTGCTCTGATTTTGCAATCGCTCCTCTTCTGAGTGTGCAGTTTTATGTGCAATATGCAGTGCTGCTAGACCTGCGCCAATTGCACCAGCCCGTGCCAAAATGTTGTTCTTGCGCCAGTCTGCTAAAAAATCGTGATTTTGACGAAAGCTGCGCCAATTTTGCGCCAAAAGTTAAAATTTACCGGTCATCAATATTTTAGCGTAATCTTATGACATTCGAGATCGATTCAGTGGTTACTTCGTACGTGAGATTCTCCCGCGGATTCGCGGAGTAGCCTCCCTTTTTTTTTTTTTGCCATTTTTGAGATCGATGCAAAAGTGAAGAAATTTTCGTGGTATTAGTTAGGGAAGGGGGGGGAGAGTCGTATTCCGTCTGGGGATATTGTTTTGTCTTTTTAAACGTTCGGAAACGGAAGTTAAACAGAGTGCAGATTTTTCCCGCGGTCGTATTCTTTTTTCTCTCGCGATGTTGCTTCTGTTCAGTATTGTTGTTATATATAATTTCAATGCATAATTTCGGCTTGAAATTGTAGGCAATGATTTCTGAAAACGGAAGTTAGGTCTCCCGAAAATTTTCCTGTAATCTTCGGCCACTAAATTCTTACGCTGATTCGAGGAATTGCGACTTTTTTGTTAGCATTTGGACCATTCACGAGATCTATTCACAACTGAACTGAAATTTTGGGAGGAATGGTGGTGGTGTGTGTGTGTGTGTGTGTGTGTGTGTGTGTGTGTGTGTGTGTGTGTGTGTGTGTGTTGGGGGGGGGTCGTTTTCTTCGTTGGAGGACCGAATTTCATCCTTCGAAAACAGAAAGTACACTCAGCTAAGATTTCTCTCGTAATTGTAATTTTTTTTTCTCGCGATGCTCTACCCAGTATTGTTAGATATCATTTTATTCCATAAATATTTTTATTTCAGCTTGAAAATGTTGGATAAATTTCTGAAAACGGAAGTCGGACGGAGTGAAGATTTCTTCCGTAATTGTATCCCACACCCCCACCCCCGCGATGTTCCCACTCTTATGTAGTTAAATGTTTTCACCCTCATAAATGTGTGTGCATTTTAGCTTGATAAGGGTGGGGGAACTTTCCAAAAATGGAAGTGACGAAGTTTGGAAATTTGTAAGCATCGTGGCATGGTGTTAAAAAAAAAAAAAAAAAGTATTCATTCTCTGAAAATTACACCATTTATCTAAAATAGTTAAAGCTCTGATATCAGAATTCATGGTTCTCAGGCTGAAAGTTCTTTAAGCCTGATGGATAAAATTGTCATCTGAGGGAATTAAAAAAAAAAAAATGAAAACAGAAAGAAAAGTAACAAAGAAAAATGGTAAGGGAAAACTATCAGAAAAAAAGTAAACAGTGGATTCTGTGCAATATAATATGGCTGTGGAACTTGCTGAGAAGAAAGTAGGATTTGCTCGCAAGAGGAAACCAGAGTTAATGTTCTAGCAAGTACAAGAACAAAACCAGAAAAAAAAAAAAGCTGTTTGAAGCTATGTCTTTCAAAACCATGCAATTGTGTTTGGAATTCAGTAATTTTATAATTGTGAACACAGTGGTCTGATCTAGTTAAATATTTTCATAAATAAATTACGGTGAACGATTCAGTTTTGTTCATGCTGCGTAATATTCACACTTTCTCACAGCGCACTCTGATTTTTCACCAAATTAAAAAAGTACAGCTTTGTTTTTTTTTTCTTTGTCAGTCTTATTTATGTTAATTAAAATCGCTCATGGGCGCTCTGGATAAATGAAAGGATTGTTTATATCGCATAACTTGTAATCAATTATCAAGAATACAGATCTTTTGGTTTTTTAGACAAAATTCAGTCTGATTTTTGCCCCGTATGTTCAGGGAGCAGAATTTTTAGGAGGTTTTCTTTTTCTCATTTTTACTTACCTTGGGGAATATCCTCACCCTCACACTTTTCTTTTTCCAGATGGAAGGTGCGTTGAACCACTTACTAACTCGCAGTCGTCTGCTTAATGTCCATGTCCATACATGCAGGACCCCACGTATGCAAGAGCAGTGGCTCTTTCAGACAGCAACAACAAAAAAGTCATAAACTAATTCTACTACTACTGAGAAGGGAGGAGGGGGGGGGGAATCCCGTGCCAAAACGTCACTGTGCAAGCATTAAGCAATGGAAGCAGCTTTTATCTAACCAACTTTACTAAATCTCACTGTTTTCTTATAGTTTTGGTTCCAGTTGTAATTGTTCACAGCAATAACAAAAGTGTGACATTGATAATTACTGGTTGAAAACCATTGTATGAAGAGTATCATGGCGCAACTGCTGAAAGGTGATTTTACAATTTTATTATTAAATGTTACATTAGTTTTCCTTTTATATTGATGGTACGCTTTCCTTCAGAAAACCTTAGGAGTTTGTGACACACACGCAAACCACGTACGTGTGGCTTGCCATCAGTTGGTTCGTTTCAGAAATAATGTATTTTCATCTGAATGCTATGAATCTCGAAAAATATGCTGCTAAAAACCAACCAACCAACAGTAATTACATATTATTTATTCTTCCTAAGTGTATATTCACAAGCGTTTAGTAACAATAGCAACAGTTCTTTGACACGGCAGCATCCTATTCGTGTTACAGCGAAACAAATGCATTCAGAAGAAAATCTCTGATGTTAATGTATAAAGCTTAAAATATTTCAGGTCATGTCGTTTTCAATAAATCGTGGGTAGTATAATTGTTTTCCCATTTATCTCACTGTAGGAATGACAGAAATGCTAATTAACAGTGGTTAGAGAAGTAGTAAAATGTCAACAAACCAGAAATATAACATCTTTTCCTAGTTCATAAAATAATGGTAATTCAGTATATAAACATAACTTAAAGCACAGCATGGAATTAAAACAATTAAAAATACTATCATTAGCTGCTCCAATTGCAATTTTCTCGCTCCAAAACTCAACGTTTCTGCTCCGAATTGCATGTTTTCCCGCTCTGAGAATTGCTCCGAAACATGGTAGGGGCACAAAACCCCTGAATATGTTACAACTCTGTGTGTGTTGTGTAGTGTGTTTCTTTTCTGCCATGAATGCGTAAGTTTTTTCTGCCTGTATTTTGTACTTCTAAGTTCTTTCAACCTGTTGATTTCCAGGCAAGGACTATGTGATGACGGGAATAAAGACCTAACACCAGTGTTCTGAGGAAATATGACAATTTCGTAACTAAAATGAATCTTTATCTACGTTGGAATAGTTATTAGAGAAATTTCTTTTCAAAATAATTTAAATATTCGATGATATAAAAATAAGCATAATACATAAAAAATAACATAATATAATTTACATGCAAAAGTATTAAATTGAACAGTATAAAAATTATAATTAAAAATTTAAATATAAATTCTTTCAGAATATGTTCTACGATGTACAATAACTATACAGCACACCATAGCTAACACGTAGAAATAAAAATCAATATAAACATAATATAATTTATAAAAATAAATGAATACATTTTATAAGATTATAAATATAAATCCCCACGGAACATCTTAATGCATTATTTTCCAGACCACATTTCTGGAATATCTGTTCAGACAGCATTGCTGTCTTCTTTCAGAACAATGCTTTGAGGTCTGAAATAAATATTAAGGAGTAGGGACACACAAAATTCACATTGATAAACGCCATTTTAAGTGCCAGCCAAAATTCCTATCATGCTCCTTGTAAAGCGATTCCGCACATAACAAAACTCAAACGATGCAGCGCTTCCGTGCCACCATCTATCTTCCATTTTAAAACTAGCTCAGGGTCAAATTCGAAAGTTTAGCCAGAGAAAGGGAACAATCATCTTTCTATATTATGAACTGGCGTTTTTTCTCGCTGTTTTTTTTTTTTTATGTTTCATCGATGAAAATAGAGTTCTTTTCCTCGATGTTGCAGGAACTGATACATTGAAAAAAAAAAAAAAAAACCAGCAAGGTTTCATGACCTATAACTGCAAAAGTGTAATCTACTCAAAACTTTTCTGCATGAAGTAAATGAACTTGTCTTTGTTGCATTCTCATAAAGAGGAAATCAGTATTATCTTTTTATGTCATGAATTAGTAGTTGCTGTTTCGTTGGTGAACATAGAGTTCTTGTCCTTGATGTTACAGGAACCGATACATTGAAGAAACATAGAGATTTCCACCAAAACATCAGTTACTCTAAATTTTTTTTTTTAGATTCAGAAATAGTTCTAAAATGGTCGATAGATGGCAGCACATTAGGAATGCATGGATAGCATTTAGTTTGTTTGCTAAACGCGAACCTACTTATTCTTTTTTCTTGGTTTTTTTTTTTATCAACGTTATTAAGTGTACTGTATGTAATAATATTCATTGCAATGAAATAACTTAAAAACCTATAATGAATAAGAAGTCAAATCAGAAAACGGCACTCGTAAGTTTCTTTAAGAAAAATGAAAGCACGAAAACAACAACAGAACCAGCGATTTCTGGCAAGGACGTTGTAGATGCTATTCCATCTCAAGAAACACAGTTCATTTTAAATGAGAAATGTGTTTCTAAACATCGATTATCAGGTGTAAACAGTGATTGGTTTCAAACATTTAATTGGCTATGGTAGCAGATAATAGAATTATGTGTTCCACGTGTATAAAATATGGAAAGATACGCCCCCACAAACAAAGTGACTTGGGTGACTATGAAGTGCAAAAGGCTTAGAAAAAAGTTTAATTGACCATGAACATAGCAAGTTATGCACTCATTCTTGTTAAATAGTACTGTTATGGTGAGAAATCTCAGCCACGTTATATATTTATTAAATAGGTAGCCAAAATTAAATCGGAAGGGAAATTTTGAATTTCGACTAAAATTTAACTTTGGGAGATGGGTGGATGCATTTCGAAACAAAAATATTTTCTAAGTATTAGAAGGCCATGAACATCCTAAACAAAAATGCATCTGAAAATTTACATTCCACAAGAAGTTATTGGAAAGTTTGCGATGTTTGTGTTCACGCAGAGTTGAGTCATCTGAAAGTGCCAAAAATAAGTGGATATTGTTGCATGTGTATGAAAATGTGTCACTATAAGTCATACGATAAAATATACTCGTTCAATAACAACTTGTGGAGGCGGTGAAAGTCAATTTAAAAGGATAGGACAAAAATTGCAGTTATGAAATACCTTATAAAACCAGGATTCGGATCGATAGCCTTAGTCAAGCTAAGATGGGGTACATGGGACCAAGTCATGGAAGACAACAGCACACAAAAAATTTTCACACTGCACTAATTTTGGACTTTTTTTTTGAAAGGCTACTGCCTGTATTTATTATTTTTCTTTAAAAACTTAATAAGGTCATTTAGTGGACAATCAGATGGCATTTCTTTTTGTTGTTTGCTAAAACACAGCAGTATAAAAACAGAATCTCAATTTCTTTTCTATTTCTCTTTGGCCACTGGCCTTATGAACAACACAACTTTACATATTTCAACACAGTTGGTTTGAACACTAGGCATGCATCCAAAATTATACCATGATTCACATAGCTTACACAAAAAAAAGATACTGGATTATTTTTAATTCCACAAGGTGGACAAGTTCTGTTCTTTTGAAACGTACTCTCTTCTCTCTCACCTAGTTAGCTCAATGACAAATTTACAATTTTACACTTATTGATTTAAATTTACAGCACCTAAACAATCTTAGCAAACTCCGCAATCTCCCAGACCAGCTTCGAAGACTTCAATTTAAATTTACAGTTATTTTAAGAGCCACAAATTATACTTTAACAAATCTACTATCAGCAAGTAAACAAACCAAGTAAATTATCCTCAAAACAGAATTTACACTGAGCACAAGCATTAATTAACATGACATAACCTATAGAACTACCCTGAATGAACCTACTTCACTTATAAAGAAACCTCACTAACTAATCTTAAAAATTATCACTATTCATAACATCACCATAATTCAGAAATCCAAACAATCTTCTTGCACTAGCTTGCTCATAAAAATCACCTCACTCTGCACTTCACATAATAGCTCAAGATACTTAATAACTCTATACTGTAAACAAAAGCTCAAAATACCAATTAACTAAATTTCCAAACTAAATATCAAGTTCACTAACACCAACAACCAGAATTTAGAATTTACATCCCTAGCACTACAGCAAATCATAAACAAATAAATTTAGATACTTTAAATCACCAAACAAACTTAAATTTAACACCTGCAGTGAATTACTGAGGTAGCGGTGAGGCAAATACTCTCAGTTCAGACACTACCCTGGGTTTGAGAACCAACACAGGAAGAAAATACCAGTCAGGCTGAAGGCGTGAAATTGGGTCGTGAATCCACTTTCAGCCTATGCAAAAGGAAAGGGGAAAAAATCCTCAAGTGCGACACATCATCATCAGGCACAGAATTTCCTCTAACATGATCTTGCCAATTATTGAAGCAACACCCGACCGACCCTCGCTGGCAGTACATACCTCCGTGAGCAGCAAAACTACTGGGGGGGGGGGGGTTTGAAGACAAGTTTTCCCCCAAAACCACGTCCTCAAGGATCTCCCTTTTCGAACCAATGCATGATCCCACCTTGATCAACCACGCCTGCAAGAGCCTGTCGTACTTCAACCCTAAATACTCCAGGCACATCCGGCCCAGAACCAACACAACTATATCCCAGGAAAGTTCACTTATCTCTCTATATATCCCAAGAAATCCTAAATCACAATATCCACATATATCCCAGGAAAAATCACTTATCTCTCTATATCCCAAGAAATCCAAAATCACTATATCCACATATATCCCAGGAAAAATCACTTATCTCTCTATATCCCAAGAAATCCAAAATCACTATATCCACATATATCCCAGGAAAATTCACTGATCTCTATCCACCTATATCCCAGGAAAAACCACTTATCTCTCTCCACATATATCCCAGGAAAAATCACTGATCTCTATCCACCTATATCCCAGGAAAAACCACTTATCTCTCTCCACATATATCCCAGGAAAAATCACTAGCAAGGAAATTCTTCTGCACCATGGCAATGCGCAGGTCCACTTCAGACAATAACACTGACCATTTACATAACCCACTAAATATTTTCACCTTATTGAAAATTAAAATTACATTTAGACTTTTAACCTTATAGTAAAAACAAGAAAATTTAGGCCAAAGAAAAGAACAATTAATACTGGAACTGGTGAGCAAAAGTGTTTCTTCTCAACCCATGGTGTTCATTCTTTTTGTGAAATACTAAACTTGAGAACAAAAAATACTTTAACTTCTATTCTGCACATATCGCATCCTGGTGAAAATTCCCTACTCAGAGCCCTCTGCCCTAGGACAAGTTCCCGGCTTGCCCTAAGATCACCCCTTTCCAATGGGAGATTAACACTCATCTGGAGCATGTAAAATACTGGTCCTCAGATAACACACCTACCATCTTAATTTCGACACTCAACACTCCAAGAATGTAACAGCACTTTAGGTTTCCAATTTCATCACACTATAATATGTTCCCAAAATCCCAATATAAATCATCCCATAATTTATCTTCACTCAAGAAAAAAAAAATAACTCAACGCTGTAAAAGACTAGAGAGAAAGGTTTACTATTATTTTATCACCCACGGCCTCACAATAACACTGCTTTTCAATTATCACATGCCCAACTAAACTATTATCGATGCACCAAAATTTACTGTGCTCAAACATTAAACCAAATTTTTCCGATACATCAAAATTTTCTGGCCTGGGAAGTTGCTAAAATACCAGACATGACAACACAAAAAAAAAACATAAATGAAAGCATTTTCAACTCCCCTCTCTTTTTTTTTTTCGAACTCATGCCTGAGAAACTAATAAATCTTAATTTTGAAAACTGAACGACAACAATATGGGGACATCTGTCCCACATCCAGCTAACCTAAAAAAAAAAGAAAACTTCCTTTTTTTTTTTTTTTCGCAGAACTATAAATTTGATTTCACACTGCTGACCCACTCGTTCAACAATTTCGCAGCGGTCACAACATTATACAAAAAAAAAATCGAGAAAGAATTTACCTTCTGGGCTGGGCAGGAACAACTCTTGTTTCAAATAAAAAAAAATCTTCTCGTCACACTGTCACGGTTGATAATCTCTTCGCCTCCAATAATGTCTTTCTCTTTCTTTTTGGACACAATGTGTCCGAGCACTTCACCTGAACACAGGGAAAACAAAAGACATCCCGAAGCTGGTGATGATGGACCCTCTCAGAGGGAGTAATTCTCCCTTGTCCTTTTCGATGCCCATCCCTGGTAGGAATTTGGTCGGCTGCATTGGAAGGTGGACGGCAAAGGCGCGGAGGTTCCCCTTTCTTTATCCATCAGCTCTCACGAGAATGCTTAGGAGTGCATCGGTGATCATCTTTCGCTGCGCCCCGAGGAGGTCTCGTCCTACGGTGGTCCTGTCCTTTCTTCATAATTTCTTTCACCTCTTCTCCTCTGGTGGAATCCGCGAGAATTTATCGCCAGCCCTGAGCTCCTTTTAAATTTTTTTTTTTCATGTAACCAACCATGAGCCTGACAAGTCCCCACGCTAGAAGACCGTCGCTACTAGGCTCCTTTAAGCTTTTTACCTCGATGTCAAATCATGGTGGTCAGCAAAAATGCTCTCCCCACCAAAGGCGAGGAGAGACTCTGCTGTCCCCTCTTTCTCCCGGCCAGCAAGAGGACAAGCACAAAAGTGTGCTCTCTCAACGGATAAAACTCTGGGGTGCTTGAAACCGCTGACCCCTCCCATTGGTCGAAACTTCAGCCTAGCAACTCACAGCTTCCCAACGGAATTTCACTCCCACGCAAGCCAGGGGTGACACTCTGACCTTCACACGTAGGGACCAATCTTTTTTTTTTTTTTTTTTTTGACCCTGAGGTCTAAAAATAGATTCTGTTGCTGAATTCCTTACCCAAAAGACGAAAAAATGTTGCACTTTTGGGCGACTTTTCAAGACGTTGGAAACAAGGAACGAAAAATGGCGAATTCTTGCTTTGCAGAAAATCACTAATTTTAATTTTCTTTTTCTCTCGCTCCGTGATGTTTGTTAAACTAAAATTAATTTTGATTCTCTGAGCTGCACACCTACTCGCTTTTCCTATCGCGATAAAAGAACAGATAAAATAATTATTTTTCAAAAACCCAAAGTCAGTTAAATCAAATATTATTCTTTTCCTCTTTTTTTTTTCTTTAACATGAAATTTTGTTTTCCTGGTTGTGACTAAGACAAGCGAATTTTGCGCACGAATTCCTCTGCCTTTCAACCAGGAATTTTCTTCTAACGTATGTCATGGGAGAAAATTTTTGCATTAATTAATCTCCGATAAACCAACAGAAAGATTGATCAGGTCTCTCTGAAATTCACCAGAGGTTAAAATTTTCGCCATGACAGTACACTGCTGGACAATTGCTAAGGATGGATCATAAACGGCTATATAGCGCATAAAAAGTAAGTGAGGTTGGATGCCAAGTGAAATAAAATAATGTCAGAATGCCAGGACATTACAAGAAAGACAATTTATTGTGCTCTGAAATCCAGAAGGCTTTGGAACGTGTTCAAGGGACAAACAGGCCATTTTGTGCAGAATACGTAAACGCGAAAAAAATGCAATTACTGTCCGCAGGCGTTCCGGCGTAAGATGTCAATACGGGATATGGCCACCATGGAGGGTGATGCAAGATTCCGCACGTCGTGTCATGCTTTGCACAACATTATCAAGAAGCTGTTGGGGTAATTTATCCCATTCCTCTGTCAGTGCACGGATGAGGGTGTCCTTGTTTATTGGAGGGCATTGGCGACAAACAAGACTCCTCCCCAAAGCATCCCACACATTTTCAATGGGATTCAGATCTGGAGAACGTGCTGGCCATACGAGGCGTTGAATATCCTCGCTCTCAAGACACTCCTGGACAGCAACTGTTCGATGACATGTTGCGTTGTCGTTCATGAAAATGAATCTATCACCGACAGCACCGCGGAACATGCGAACATGAGGTAGCAGAACATCATTAATGTATCGTTGGCCAGTCATAGTCCCAGTTGGAAGCACATAGAGGGACGTACGGCCATTGATCATGATGCCAGCCCATACCATGACACTACATATCTGATATCGGTCCCTTCCCTGTATGTTTGCTGGACAATATGCAGTACCACTATCACGCCAGATCAGTTGTCGTCGACAATCAGACGATAGACTGTATCTACTCTCATCTGAGAAGAGGACAGCAGACCAGTCATTATCAGTCCAATGGCGATGTTGATGGCACCATTGCAAACGGGCGGTACGGTGACGTCTGGATAATGGGATGCACACAACAGGACGACGGGCGTATAGTCATCCTTCATGCAAACGTCTGGCGACAGTTTTTCAGAAGATCCGCTTCCCAGTAGCAGCCATAAACTGATTTGCTACCTCACTAGCTGTGCTGCGCCGGTGTCTTTTTGTTGATAGCACTATGTACCGATCTTCTGCAGGTGTCTTACTGCGAACACGACCTCCCCCGTGACGTTTGCTACACTCTCCGTTTGTTTGAAATGATTTCCAAAGCCTTGAAACAACACTGTGGCTGACGTCGAACTCCCTGGCAACATCTGTTATTTTTCGCCCTTCTTCAATCTTGCCAATAACACGGCCACGCGTAAAATCATCTAGGTGATGTCGGGAAGACATACTGAAAATTGCAAGTTCGTCAATTGATTCTTTCCCTTTCAACTTTGCGTTTGAACAACAACGGTCAATACGCGTCAAATCCTTTATCTCTTATCAGCGCTATGACGTCACGAACAAATTCGGCAATCCAAAATTTGCATACGCACAACACGTCTTACTGTATCCCGCACTTATGCTAATTTCCACATTTTCGTGCCTTCCATTTTATGGTTGCTATCGTTGCTATTGTCATCCGTCCTTAGCAATTGTCCGGCAGTGTATTTAGAAACGTATACTGGAAGAAAATGGATCAGGACAAATTGAACGATCAATTTCAGTTTTGAATAACTTGCAGAGAGATGCTTTTGTGGGAGCATTAAATTTTATATATTGGTTGGGAAAAAACAAACTGCCACAGCCTGCATTGTATGAAAAATTGCTTGAGCATTTTAAGGCTATGGGTTGTACATACTTAAACCACCTTAAAATTGGAAAAATTACACATTATACTTCAAAAAGAATAATGCAAGCACTTCTTGACATTTTAGCTTCACAGATATGATGTGAAATACTAAAAAATGTGCATTCAGCAAATAATTTCAGCATTCTGTGGGATGAAATGACAGACATCCCAGTTTTGAAGCAGCTTATTGTATACATTAAATATGTTGGTCAGCTTAAGAAAAAGATTAGTGTTAGTTTCATAACAACTTGTGATATCATGGATGGCAAAAATGAAACTAGAACTACTAAAATTATTGAAACACTTGATAATATAAGGCTGAAAGCTTCTAACCTGGAGATTTGGGAAGCACGAAGGAGTAACAAAACTACTCAAAGATGAAACAGATGAGCCACTGAGGTGCCTTCTTTAGAACTTTCTACGTTTGAAAAATTCTGTGTGCGCTACTGTGTAAATGTGTTTGATTTTTCAGTTAAAAAATATAAAATTAGCCAGTATTAAAATTTTTAAATGTTTTTTTTGCACAAATTATCATTAGATCAATATATGTTAAATTATGCAATTAATTTTTGTTCTGGATTGCTTAAGTCACACTTTTAGGTAACAGAAAATTTTATAATTTAATGTACGAAAAATTACACGGCCACCACCTGGCTACTTTACAATGTCACCCGGCTGGCAATATTTTCTGGGGAGAACACTGTACTTTCGTATAAAAATGTATAAAACCAGGTAACAAATGAAATGAGATGATCCTTACTCAGTTTATCAAGTACTTCAAAGTTTCAAGCTGACTTTTGTAGATTTAATGAGAGTTTTACCAAACTTTCACGTGCTTTCTTTGCCTTTCTGTTTTTAAATTTTAGTGGGGGAGTACATGATTTATTTGCACTTCTCTCGGTGTTCATTTCTGAAAGCCACAAAATAAATTTTAATAGCTTAAATGAAGTCACACGTGATGGTATTTCATTATACACAAATCTGAAGTATGCTGATTGAGTTTTCTTCCATATGTTTGCTATGTTTAGTTTTATTTATCATATAGAAATGAATTGCTGAAATTAATGAAGGATAAGTAATCCAAATCACATGGTAAGGTAAGAAGCTAAGCATTTATTTCTATTCATAGAAATGCAATAATGCATTGTTTGTTTCTGGCCAGCTCATAAAAAAAAAAAAGGCAAGTTTTTAAGTTTTTTGAGGAGTTGGTCTTACCACTGAACAGTCAATTGCAGCATTTCTGTGGTAATAAAATATTTTGCTTAAATTTCCCTCTCAATTCCAAGAAAATCTATTAATGCTGCTAAGTTTTAGTAAAATACAGCAACTCCAGTGGAATTTTTAGTGGATCTTACTGCATTTTTCAAATTTTGAAAGAATGAAAAGACTCTTGACGTAGAATTTTTGTTGCTTCTTAAGCAGTCTTGCAATATGAAACTGTTTTTATTTAATGTTGTTTTCACATGAATTTTTTTATAGAACTGGAAAATGCTGATCATGTTATATGTGCTTGTTTTGTACAGTTCTGTTCTCATTTTTAGAATCGCTTGATGACTGTGGTCTGAGGTTTCTGTTGGCCATGCGTCATTACACATATCTCCTGCGGTGCCTGCCATTAGCTCGCCGAGCTCAACTTCAGAGTCAAGGACTTGGAAGTCATAGTCTGGTTTGGGCCTTCCATTCAGAAACTCAAGAAGAACTGCTACAGTTGGTACCTTGTATTCAGCGAGGCAACCCAAAGTGGAGCGAGCTAAGGGAACTTGGAATAGGCTGGTGGGTTCGCAGTAACAGTGTGTTACGTCGCCTTATGGAAAAGGTTGGTGATTTAATCTATCTATATGTACTTGTATATATATTTTTTCTGGTTGTATTAATGATACCTGTTAGAGTCTTAGGTTGAGAACAACCATCTGTTCCTAATTTAGAGCCACTAATTTAGGGAGAAGACAGAACTAGAGTGTGCCCTAGGACCAATGCACCACCCATGCTTAATCCAGGACTTGAATCCAGCCACAACTCAGACATTTAGCCAGAAACTTTTGCCTGTTATTAGTCAGACCTTTGGATGGCAAAAATTCATTGTTATTGCTTATGTTGTCTTTCACAGCCAGGGCTGGTGAGCAAAAGGCAGAGATTTTCATCTCAAGCCAGGAAATTCAGGAATTTTCTTGTGATATAGCAGGTCTGTTGGATGACTGTCTTTTAGATTAGGTGAAGCAATCTCTGTGGCATACCTAATTCCTTGAGATTTTTAGAAAATTATGTGGTACCACTGCAGTTTCTAAAATGACAACTGGTATGATCTGTGTTATGGTTTGTTGGTAGATCCTTTGGATTTCTATTTACAGATTGCGATATTTCTTGAATACTGTTCTATGGATGTTTTCTGTAAGTGGAACCACTATATCTGTTACCTGTGTCTTCAGTTTTTGTCTACAATTGTGATGCCAACTTGATTGTGGTAACTAGTCTTGTCGGTAATGATAGGTTTGTCCCAGTACATGATATAATTCTGATTTTCAAGAATAGGTTCTCGTTGGCACATGTAATAAGGTGGATTGTAACCTTGGATAAGGTGATATTTAATGCCAACTTCTTGATGTAAGATTTTAGCTACCTGGTCGTGTCTGTTAATGTATTATTTTGATGCAAAGAGAGAACAGCTGGTTACTCCAACGCAATGGCGTTCCTTTAGCAGAATTGTATTTTCCTTACTTCCCATTCCCTGCATAGTCTGTAGTAGAAACAGTAGGTAATGTCATTCTTTATTATTAGGTGTGCAACCTAATTCTTGGCCACAGGCACAACACGTTGACAGCAAATTATAGCAAATCCCCGTCATGTTGGATACATTTGAGCCATCGCACAGAGTAGGATTTTGCGAATCTAGCGGGACAATATTACATTAACAATGCAAAGGCATAAATTTAATCAAAAGGTATGGACAACAAGTACAATGGGCCGCCCCGGTGGCGCAGTGGTCTAAGCGATGGCCTCTGATCATTCGTCCGAACGGGGTCCGGGTTCTAATTCCGGTGAGGCATGGATGTTGTGTTTGTCTTACGGCACTGGCTCTCTCCCTTCCCTGGAACCAGTGACCCTAAATTAGGGACGGGCGACTGCTTATAGCCCATTGAGTTGCTCACGGTGGTCGTTAAACCTCCAATAAACAAAAAAAAAAAAAAAACAAGTACAATGGCCTGGTATGGCATGAAAGCAAATATTATATGACCGATGGCATATTATATTGCTACTCAGTAGCGTCAGAACAATTGGAAAATGAAGCACTATCAGTTACTCACATGTGTTCGTTGCAGAGTGCTTCAATGTGAGGTGGTTGTATCGGTTTTAAAGCTGCAGGATGAGTAGGTGCTTTTCTGTAGTTTTCTCGAGGTCTCAGTGCCGTGAATACTGGATCCAAGCTTATTAATAGACTGTGTAACAGATCTTTATTTGCCTCTATTCTCGAGGTCTTTCTTGCATTTTCCAATCGAAATTTTTGGAACTCTTTGTGGCGAGACTCTTGTGCCTCTTCGGACATCTGTCCAAATTGGAAGTAAAACCCTATGTATCACAGCTGGGCCATGTATGAGTATTTTATGGAGCGTTACAGGCATTGGATACCAGTTGTTAGAGAAACATACAAGTTCAGTTTCCTCGCAATATTCTTGAAAAGCAGACATGTTTATGTCGTATCCATATGCCATCGTGCGTGGTATTACATAAAATCGTTAAATAAGATTTGTCAACACCTGTTATGCTGGAAGTGATAGCAGCATTCTTAAAAAATCTCCGTGCACTGTTGCCATCATTTGTATTGCCTCCTCCTTTTTTTGGAAAGTCTAATAACAATCCCAGTTCACACCGAAATCGGTCAATTATGAATATTTTTCTGTCCACAATACTCTGTTTTTCTGCAGGTTTGCGACACTGCCATTTTTTACATGTAATCGGTAACCAATATGTAATTTACATTCCATGAATTGGACTTACTCATGTAGTGTAGACAAACCCCAAGAAAATGCAGCGGCATCACATGTACGTCTTCGTATCTTGTCTAAGCAATTCATTTCTTTAGGTGTTGCTTTGCAGATGTATCATTTTTGGCTTGCTTTATTCGCAGCTAAAATTGCAGACTTTACCATCCACCATTGTTTCTTCAAACTTGTGATTTATTTCAAGTGTCTGGTCATCCTACTCTACTAAGGTTGGCACGAGAGACGTAATTTGATTTTGAACATTTTCGTATTCCTCTAATATTGACTGGTTTCTTTCCTTCACGAACCTAAATTTAATTGGCCTGCAATATAAAGTAGATGATGGGCATGGGTTGTGCCATTATATAATGTTGTGATCCGCTTCATTAATATCGTGTAATTGCAATGGTACCATTGAAGTTGCTACAACATTTGCGTCTTCAAATCCAGGGTCATTTGATTTTTGCTTATATCTGCTTTGTCCACCACTGCCGCCAACTTCCCATTTGTACAGCATTGTTAATGTTTTTAGCGACACATTTCGTTCACTAACAGTACTGTGTAAGACCTGTTTTTGCACCATGCAAATGCGTTTTATTGTTAAATTTACTATGGCTTGTAATCTAACTTCCGCTACTGATTCACTGAATATGCAATTTTCTTTGGTTGGATAGAACATTTGTTTAGCTTCTTTGACTTTGTCATATGACGGATACATTTGCACGCTTTTCTGTAGTGCTGATTGTCCCATAATGTGGTATTGTCGGCAGCTCAATTTCAAAGCCGTTATCAAAGCTGTTATCAAAGACAATGCTTCTTCAGGAGAATACTGGGGTATATGGCGTCCCGCCTCATGAACAACTTTTTTTTTATATCTTTGTTGCTTTTTTGGACTGCTACTCAATTGCTGTAGGATACTAGCGGCATCCCTTTTGTCTAACATTACCGATAAACAATGATAAAGCTGGAATTTCATTTGCAGGTATTGTATCAGTGTATGTTCCACCTTAAAGGGAAGGGGATCATGGTTCCGAGTCGTCATTTCTTAATACTTCGTATAATTCCCTTTTTGACACTAGCATGATGGTACCTGAAACAAACGTGGAAAACATACATTAACGCATGTAGTTGCATGTGCCATTCATTCGCTTCATCTCTATAGGAATCAAGAATCACATAACACATACAATTCTGACATACAAAGTCGTACAACAATCTTGACAGTTTACTGAAATCATCATCACTTAGAATTTCATTTGTGTTTCTCTCACCTGTGGTCTTATGCAGTTCTATGCACTTTCAAACATGTTGAAATAGATATTTTACTTCACAAATACAACGTACCAACCTTGGTGTCACTGTTCCATAACAATGTGCACAAATCTATACACAACGCGTACTTCGTTCACAGTTGATTTCAAAACTAACTGCATACGCTCGAGTGCTTCTGTACAACTGGTCCGGTAGAAACCTTTTATGAGCGGTTACTGTTAGTGAGGTGCGGGGTCACTTTTGACTTGACGTGTTTTGTCATTGGCATATACTTGGGAAAATCGTACTCTTGGTCAAAAGAGTGTGATAGATTTTGTTGTCTGCGATCAGCGTCTGAAACACTTGGTTGTTGACACCCGTGTGATGAGAGGTGCAGATGTTGGTTCTGATCATTACTTGGTAGTGTCACGAGTGAAACTTAATGTTGGTCGGAGGAAAAGGAATAGGAAGAGACCCAGCATAGAAAGAATAAAAGTTGATAGGCTCCTTGAAGATCATCAGCATATTTCTGACTTACTCAGAGAACGACTCAAGGAGCTGAAGTTTGGCGAGAGGGATGTGAAAAGAAGTGGGAATGTTTTAAGAACTGTGTAGTCACTGCTGCTAAAGAGGTCTGTGGCACCAGAATAGTGGGTAACAATAGAGGGGATGCTTGGTGGAATAGTGAGATTGAAGAGGCAGTAAAGAGAAAAGCCTATTTGGGGATGATGCAAGGTAGAGTCTCTGTGGATGAATATCGCTCAAAGAAGCGGGAAACTGCTAAGCTGGCTCGCCAGAGTAAGGCAAAATATAGGAAGGAGAAGGTGGAAAGACATGAACTGGCTTTTTGGAAAGATAGGAAGTCTTTCTGGAAGTACATGAGACTCAGGAAAAAAAGGGGAAACAAAGTTGTGTAAGTTGTGTGAACAATGAGATTGGGAAAATGATTCTGTGAGTTATAAGATCAGGAAAGCAAAGATGATTCTGAGACAGATGCAGATGATGTCACAGTGAGAGATGGAAGCACAGGAGGGATCTCAAGAGAAGAAGTGTGTAAAGATCTAAAATCTCTTCAAAATGGTAAGGCTCCAGGAGTTGATGGCATAACTGCCGAGATGTTGAAATGTGGTGGCGACTCTGTAATTGACTGGTTAACTGAAATTTGCCAGTTGTGCTGGGAGTTAGGAATGGTCCCTCGGGATTGGAAGGATACTATTATTGTTCCCTTGTACAAGGGAAAAGGTGATCAGACTGAATGCAAGAACTATCGTGGTATTAGCCTACTAAGTGTGCCAGGGAGAGTGTTTGGTAAGGTTGTTATTGAAAAAGTACGTGGTCTTACATCAGAGAAAGTGTGGGATGTTCAGAGTGGTTTTATGCCTGGTAAAGGCTTCACTAACCAGATTTTTGCATTACGCATGATGATTGAAAAGTATCTGGCTGTTGGTAAGAAAGTTTTTGCTGCCTTCATAGATTTAAAGAAAGCTTATGACCGAGTAAATGAGCACTTTTGTGGAAGGTATTGAATGAATATGATGTTACTGGGAATCTACTTAATAGTGTAAAAGCCATGTATGCTGGTAGTAGAGCTTGTATACGAGTGAATGGTGTTTTGTCAAAATGGTTTTCTGTTGGTGCAGTGAGTTAGACAAGGTTGTGTAATGTCATCATGGCTGTTTAATATATTTATGGATGCGTGCATGCGTGATGCCAAAATAGATGATAGTGGTTTATGTCTTGGTGATATCCGTGTGTGCAGATTGCTGTATGCTGATGGCACTGTCCTGTTGGCAGAGAGCAAAAGTGAGTTGCAGAGTATGTTGTCTCGGATGTACGAAGTTTGCATGAAATTCAAACTGAGTATAAATAAGGGAAAAACCAAAGTTATGGTGTTTGAGAGAGGAACTGGTAGCACTGAATGTAATGTAAGTATAAACAGCACTGTGATTGACCAGGTGAGTGAGTTTGTGTATTTAGGAAGCATGCTTGACAGAGAGAACAAATTGGATGGTGAAATTAGTAGGCGAGTGAATTCTTCATTGAAAGTCATAGCTGCTCTGGGAGGTTTTCACAGGAATGATGGGTTCTCTAGAAGATTCCCGCATGGCTGTGTATGAAAGTGTAATTGTTTCTACTCTGATTTATGGCAGTGAAACCTGGATACTGCAGAAGAAACATAGGAGTCGTTTGTGTGCTGGAGAAATGCGTTACTTATGTGGGGTTTGTGGCAAGGCACGGTCTGATTGTGTGAGGAATGAAGATGTGTTGCAGTTGTGTGATGTGAAGCAAAATGTTGTTAGCAAGGTGGAGACCAATATGCTTCGCTGGTTTGGCCATGCTGAAAGAATGAGTGATGAGATGCGTACTAAGAAAATCTTTTTTAGCCCAAGTGGCAGGGAGGAAAAGCAAAGGAAGGCCAAGGAAGACATGGGTGGATCAGATTCTGGAGTGTCTGCATGAGAAACAAATTATGAGTACGAAGTACAGAAGATCTTGTGTACAGCGTGTAATGGATATCAGTGAAGCCCGAGTTGTGTGTCAAGATCACTGTAAATGGAGAAGTTTGATACGACAACAGTAAGTAAAAATATTAGGTAGTTGGTAGTTTGTATTTCTTTTTGGAGCTAACCTCTGAATCTCAGAGAACATCTTAGTGATATGAATGAAAAGAAAAAGAATTATACGGTTCGCCGGCTTGCATTTTAACCGGTTGTACGTAAATACATTGCATGTTATTTTTTTTACTTTTTGTCCCGCTAGATTCGCAAAATTCTACACTGTGCATTGGTCAGGGAGCTGCTGTATGCTACTGCAGAAAAAAGAGGGCTGTTTCGAGTTGATAAAGTCATCAATACTTGCGTGGACCTCCTCGACAGAAGTGAAGTGCGTATCACTCAGGTGATGTTGCAGGGAACGTTAGAGGTGATAATCCGACGGGGCAAAGTCTGGAGAATATGCTGGGTGGGACAAAATCTTCCATCCCAGGTTGGTGATTGTGTTTAAAGTCGTTTTCGTGGTTTGAGGACGCGCATTTTCCTGAAGCAACAGGATCAACTTTCTGCCCTTGCCGGTGTATAGCCTTTTTGCCTCCATTACGTCACTCACGTGAATTAGTTGCTGACAATAACGCTCAGCAAGACCGTTTCACCAGGTTTGAGCAACTCATAGAGTACGACACCGCGCTGATCCCATCATATGCACAGCAACAAATTCCTGGCATGGATATCCGGTTTGGCGGTACTGGTGTTAGGCTCACCTGAATAAACCCATGATTTGTGCCACTTAGGATTATCGTAGAGGATCCACTTCTCATCACAGGTCAAAATCTTGTGGAGGAAATCCTTCTTCTTGAATCTGGAGAGCAAGGACACAGCAATATCGTATCGCCTAGACTTGTTCTCAGCTGTGAGTTAATGGGGCACCCAATGACCCTCCTTGTGAATCCGTCCAAGCTTGTGCAGGCGCTTTGCAAGGGCTTGCTGTGTTACTCCGAGTTTCTGGGCGAGCTCTGACTGTGTGCGACAGGGATCCGCGTCCAACAGTTCTTCCAGTTCCACATCGTCAACTTTCTGTGGCTGTCCCGGACATTCTGCATCATGGAGATCGAACTTTCCCTGCTTAAACTGCTGGAACCACTTCTTACATGTACTGTAGGACACAGCAGCCTCGCCCAAAGCAGCACAGATCATTTGCTGGGCTTCCGCGGCACTTTTTTCAGCTGAAACACGAACAGGAAGCAGTGCTTAAAATGTTGCTTCTCAAACGACATTGCTTTCACCGTCAACTTTTGTCCCTTCTGTCACTACAGCTGTGAGCAGTTACGGTTGCCTGGAAAGCTGTTGGATGGCACTGCAATCAGCCATTATTGCACACAGCTATTTGCATTTGCCGACGTTCTATGATCGCTTGCGGTTAGGGGCCGAGAATTAAGTTGCACACCTAATATAAATAAAAAAAGAGGAGGAGGAGGGAAGGGTAGAGAAGGGAGGTGGGATTTATACGATGCATTCTTTTTCTCTCACTTTTATTCTTGTTTCTTGTTTTGTTACAGTATCATGGTTGGTTATGTGTGCTTTGCAAAAGTAAGAAAGTAAGTTTACAACTTTATAAAGTAAAGTTGTATCATGTTGAGTGTCAGGTTCAGTTAATCTTAACCAAAAAGCATGATTGTTTTGGTACCAGAAAGTTAAAAGCATTTGAATGCACAAATTGCTTAGAATGAATTTACCTTGGGGAAAATAAAATGGTTTCCATGTGCAGCAAATTATAGCACGTTATTAATATGTTATTTGAAGGGAAACTTAGAATAATGACACAGGAAAGTGTAATGATCAGAAGCTGAAATATTTTATTATACAGTTGTGGCCTTTTTCTAGTGTGAATAAGGTATCTAGCAGGCTATTTGTATCAAAATCTGAATTTTATGGTAACAGAAAAATCACAGCACATGCTTTTCAGCTGCTGGGGAAGTAAAGGCATCATTTTTTTATTTTTTTTATTTTTTTATGGAGCATTAGTTTGGAGCAGTGAATAAACAAAAAAAAAGTTTTAGGACTATAAATTGAACCTAATATTTCAGTATAAGGCTAAAATGCAAAACAAATTGCTAAATTTAAAGGTTTTTGTAAGTAAAATAAAATTGTAATTTGTGATTGTCAGGCAAAGGCTTATTTCAATAGTCATTTAACTTTATTAAATTAGTATGAAAATTGTTGTTACCTTTATTTTTCAGCAGCAAATCTTATTTTTAGGTCAAAATAAACTTAATCTAAATAGCAAGAAAGTGCATTTATGGGCCAAATATATAACCTACATGGAATCATTGCTTCTGCTAGTTGACTTTGTCATGTAAATGTGGTCAACTGGTAGTGAATTTTAAAGCATTCTTGACAGAGGTTAGCTGAAAGAATATATTTTTTATTTTAATAGAATTTCAGAATTCCTATTTGTTTTTTCATAATTTCTATATCCTTTACTTTACCTAGTTCTTAATTATAAATTTTGACATGGGATCTGATGTGAGTGATTACGGTGAACAATTGCAAAATGCAGACCATCCAGGTTTTACGATTTACCCGTAAAGTTTACAGAAATGCGATTTTTTTTTTTTTTTACGGTTTTACTGGCAAATTGTTAATTTTACTGATTGAGTGATTCTCCCAGATTTTTTTTTCTGATGATTTTGCACCTATCATTAAAACTTTTTTATTTAAATTAATCCTTTAAAATAAAGCACCGATGTATGTCTTCCCACATGTTTTAGGTTTATCATTTTGTGTTCGGCATTGGTGCACCTGTCTTTATTACTTCCAGTTTGAAAAGCTATCTCAGAACGTAGTTATCGTAGAATAAAAAAATCAAACGGATTATAAGTCTGCGGAATTTCTGAGCCCAAATCAATATCCAACATGATGAAATTAAACAAAAGCTGCCAGTTTTGTGAAATTAAATTTGGGGCATGGTTTTGCAACTTTTTCTCTGGCAATAAATTGAACCTAACAAAAGAATGCAGTATAACAGGAAGTAAAAAAAAAAAATCCAGTTCATTCAACCCAGTTTTTCTTTAGCAATGATTTATTTTACTGGTTAAAAAAAAAATAAAAAAAAAATTAACTTCCTTTGTTGAAAGTTAAAGTGAACTGGATGTGGTTTGTGCAAAATGTTTGTTCACTTTGTTTTTAGTTGAACGTAATTTACCTTTTAGTGTCCCTCAGTCACTCATATTTATTTTATGCTTTTTTATTTGACTGTCTTGTCGTCCATCTCTCCTTAAGATACATCCTAGCATAAAAATGGTTCGTTTTTTAAAACATTTTAGTATGTTCCATGATGAAATGGGATACAGCCCTATTGAATCAGGGGTCAATGGGTGGAACATCCCTTTAGATGCAGACTTCCATAAAAATGCATTTTTATCACTATAGATCATAACGATAGCATAGTAATCAAAAGTTATGTATAGTTTCTATTTTAATCGATATAAATGTGGTACTAAATTCAAACATCTATAGTCATACTGATTAAAAGTTGATACTTGATTTGGGTAACATCGCTTTAATCGATATGTTCGCTATACCAATATACGCTGTAGGTAATTTAATCAGATATATCGATTAAATTTTTCAGCGAACATAGCAATTTTTTTTTAAAAAACGGATTTCAGTTTCTGAAAGTTTGCAAGTATGAAAATGTCGTGCACAAATGTTTTTTCTAGAAATCTCACTGTATGAGGCACTTGACCATATGTAAAATATCCTATGTCCTGCAGGTAGTTAAAATATCTTAAATTGAAAATGACATTTGAGAAAAAAAAATCCATGAACTATTTTTCTGAGAAAGCTGTAGGATCACTTGGGACAGGAGTGTAAATCAGTGTTCAGGCTAATTATGTGAGTGTTAGAATGAGGAGTACAGTTACTGCTGTGGCAGCAGTGTCATGTGATGGCATTGAACCATGACCACTGTGTGAAACCGGTATCGATGGAGATTGTGGAAGAAATATTCTTTGCAAATACATGGAACAACTACAGGATTTTTAAGGCGGCAACCAGAATAGCCAATTTTTGTCACTTTAAAAATCCTTGCTATTCTGGTTGCTGCCTTAAAAATCCTGTAATTTTTCCACGTATTTGTGAAGAATATTTCTTCCACAATCTCTATGTTTGAAATTCTGATGATCTAAAAAATGCTACACAGAAGCAGAACTTGCTTCAACTATCGAAAATCAGAGAATGCGCTGATTCTTAACACTCGGGTACACTCGCGGACAATGAAATTTGCGCACCAAGAAGGAAGCATCGGATTGAACTGAAATTTTATGGATGTAATGATACAGATGAATGTCACACATGATGGCAAAAACAGAGCTGTAGGACAATTACAGAGAGATCTGTGGCACGCAGTCCTGCCATCTTCAATAGTGTGTCGCACTGCCTCATGCGACGATACATGCTGCAATACAGTCCAGCATGGAGGCGAACAGACGCCTGATGTTTTCCTGTGGCAGACTGGCCCACACGTGTTGGACGGTGTGCTCCAGATTCTGGATAGTGGGGCATGGTGGCAGCCGGCGTTTCAACTGGCCCCACACATGCTCGATAGGGGACATGTCCGGGGAACGGGCAGGCCGTGGAAGTGTCTGGACATGGCAGAGGCAATCCTGGGTAACCTGAGCCGAGTGCGGGCGGGCATTATCCTGCTGGTATAGTGCACCTGGAATCCTGGCCAGGAATGGGAGCACAAGGGGCCTGTAAGATCTCATCCACATACTGCTTGCTCGTCAGTGATCCACGTAACACTACTAGAGCTGATCGTCTATCATAGTTTATGGCTCCCCAGATCATAATGCCTGCAGTGGGGGAAGTGTGGCGCTCGATAGTGAGGTTGGGATTGTGCCGTTGACCCGGGGACCTCCACTCCCAGACACAATTATCATCTGTCCCCAAAACAAAGCGGCACTCATCGCTAAACACCACACTTTGCCAGTCTGTGGTGTTACATGTCGCTCTGGCCTGGTACCACTGCACACAGAGCCGGTAATGTTCCGGTGTTAATGGCAGCACATGTAAGGGGCACTGGGATCACAGATTTGCTTCCGTGAGGCTTCAAGAAATGGTTCGTGGGCACACAGGAGCCACTACATCTGCCTGTATAGTGCACAGAGTCCCTGTGGGATCAGTTCGCACCTGGAGCGCGATCGGTCGATCCTCTCTACCAGTGTGGTCCTCCTTGTCCGTCCGGAGGCGCTCCGCCGTCTGGCAGTGCTGTGACGTGTCCACTGATCCTGACATTGTCTGACAGTATGGCCAGAACGATCCACGTAGCAGGCTATACGTCGCGCTGACCACCCTGCGGTTTTCAGCCTGATGATCAGCCCTCTCTCAAAGTCTGGAAGTTGCATAAATCGACGTGTCTGGCGTCTACCCGGCATTCTCGTCACTCTGTACTCTTGTCTGCGTCTTCCGGTGCCCTTCGCTTTCATGGGGCATTGACCACATGTCGGTTTATGAGGCTGCCAGTTCGTGCTTGCACCGCCACCCCAGGGTGTGTGGTCATGCGCAATTGCATCAAACCTGGATCATTTGCATACCAGCTCGCACTCTAGCTATTTGCAAAGTTTCGCAGTTGTAGTATGTTTTTTTTTTTCTAGGTGCGCAAATTTCATTGTTCGTAAGTGTACTTGGGAATTTGTCGTTCTGCATGGTGTAATGAATAGCACGCTCAAACAAAAACTGGGAGACGAAGGTTTGATTCCCACTCTCGAGCGACATAATGTTAAAGTTTTCTGATGTTAAAGTTATGTGTTGAACAGTAAGTAAGGCATTGGCTATTCTGGTTGCTGCCTTAAAAATCCTGTGTATTGATGGATGTGAGAAACAAAAATTTGCTGCTAAATTATGGAGGATTTGCTGTAAAAAACTACATTTTTTTTGTGTGTGAATCGTGAAAATCTTCCAAAAGCATGGAGACAATGTAAATAGACAAAGCCATCTCTCTTTCCATGTTTGTCTTTAATTAACACACAGCAACCTGTGTGTTAATTAAAGACAAACATGGAAAGAGCGATGGCTTTGTCTATTTTGTGTGTGAATCATTTTCCATTGTGAAAAACTAAAAAAAAAATAACTTTTTTGCAGTTCATTATAGTCAAAGTGAAAAAATCAGTGATTTTAGTAGTGTTAGAATGTAGTAAAAATATTGCAACACGAAATTTTTTTTTTTTTTTTTTTTAAAGTTGGCAGTCTATTACAGTCACATGTAACTGTTACTCACTTGGCACAACTTTGCAATATGTTGTGCATGTATATTCTTCAAGGAGGCAAATTTTGTGATTTGTTTTCCTGCCCTTCCAGAGGGATGTTAATACATTAATTCAGGTAGGCGTAGGATAATATAAATCAAGAACGGATTGTGTGCGTTTCTTGTCATGCATCTGCATTATTCTTATATTCTTACTATTATCATAATTGTGTGTGTGTTTTTTTTTTTTTTCTGGTACTCTGATATATTTTTCTTATTGTTTTAACTCTGTGTATACTCTGAAACAACAACTTGTAAGTGATACTAAGAATGTGTATGATTAATTATATGACTATCCCAGTTTATAAAAATGCCTAACATTTGATAAACACTTTTTTTTTCTTTCACTCAGTATAATTTTTATGTTGTATGTTGAATCAAGTTAATGTGTTGTTGCTGCTGCACCATAAAATATTGTTTTGTCAATCAACCTTGCAGACTGCTGCATGGTTGTTTGGCACTAAATTGTGAACACGAGCCATAGCACTGAAGGTGTTGCAATCCATGTGACTCTTTCAATATAACATTTTAGCTAAGTGAAATAGTAAACTGATGTGTGATTTTTTTTATCTCTGTATAGTTACAATGTTTTAAAGAATGGCTTCAATAAAATTATTAAACAGTATGTAGATTTTCAAATGTTAAGTATTGCATTTTTGATTATTTCTCAACACAAAAACTAAATCATTACATGCAGTTCTTCTAAGAAGTCTGTTTCATTTGTACTGGACAAATGTGGTGATTCTTCATCTTTTACAAAATAAATTATCATAATTCTGTTACATCATGTGGTGGTCAATGCAGTGATTTATAACCACCTTGTCTGTGATGCAACCTCCAGAAATGACCTAGATCTCAATATCATTTTCTCTGTACCAAAGACCTATGGTTGCCTGCTAAATGAAGTATGTTATATAGTGGCTCAGAGAATTTTTGAAAAAAAATTCCATCATCAGTTAATGATAGCATTTGTATGCGAAAAAGGATGTGTCTTTTAAATGTGACCTATCAATTTTTACTGTAAATTTTCCATTTGTGTAAGCTTAAACAAATACAGTATCAAAGGTATTGCGTACCTAATACTGAAACGTATATTGCACGTTGCACACTCCAGTGAGACAAGGGCTCCCACCCCGAGAGGAGCCTAAGTTAATGCAACAAACCTTAGTCACTTAAAGTATTTACAAATAAAACATTTTAGTTAAAATATTAATTTACAATCAAACACTCACTCATTAGAACACGCGCACATCTAAAACTATCCATTAAGTAAAAACATCTCATTAGAAATGGCTAACACTCATCTTGTTGGGAGACATGGCTCACTCAAACACCAACTAACTAAGACTTGTTGCATAATTTAGGCTCCGCTCGGGGGGGGGGGAGCACATGTCTCACTGAGCGTGCAATGTGCGATATACGTTTCAGTATTAGGTACGCAATACCTTTGATATTGTATTTGTTTAATTTGAAGCACGTTTTACCATGAAATTGTCCCTAGGGATATATATCATGATATGTATATTTGTGTAAGCTTGCTCTCCTTGTCGAGCTGTCAGTCCTTATCTACTTCATAATTACTTTAATTTCTCATAGCACAGAAGGTACTGTATACTGAGTTATTTATGTACTTCACTAAAACCTCCAAAATATTGGATTTATTATTTTATTTGTACAAACATGTAAATTCTGTATGCTCACATAAATATCTGCAATCTACTGAAGTTTCTTGTTAATCTTTCAATATTCCTAGGTTTCCAAAGCAGCTTTTCAGTCTGACAATAATCCTTTGGATGCTGCCTTATTTTACTTAGCAATGAAGAAGAAAACATTAGTTTGGGGCTTGTTCAGGTATTATTTCAATTAGAATTTATTATCAGGGTTTTTGTTATCAGGAAAAAATAGAAATTAAAACTATTTTGGTTATTTGTGATTTTAATTTTTTTAAATAAAATATGTGTATTTTTTCTGTAATTTGAAACTGTAAATAAATATATGTACACTGCTGGACAATTGCTAAGGACGGATCATAAACGCCTATATCATCATCATCATCATCATTGTCAACCATTATCAATCCACTGCTGGACGAAGGTCTCCCCAAGTTTCCTCCACAACGGTCTGTCTTGTGCCAGTCTCCTCCATGTCACTCCCGCATACTTTCGAATTTCATCCACCCATCTTCCATGTGGTCGTCTTCTGGGTCTTCTGGGTCTTTTCCTGTCCCTTGGAGTCCAATCTAAAATTTCGGCTGTCCATCGATGGTTTGTTCTCCTGGCAGTATGTCCAGCCCATTGCCATTTCAGGGATTTAAGTCTGATCATGATGTCTTCCACTCTTGTCATTTTTCGGATCCACGAGTTCCTCTTCTTATCTCTCCTGGTTACACCAAGCATGCACCTCTGCATGCTTCTTTGAGATTGTCTGCAGCCTTTGTATGTCTCTTTTAGCTAAGGTCCACGTCTCTGCACCATACGTAAGCACTGGAAGGATGCATTGATCAAACACTTTTCTTTTAAGACATAATGGCATATTGTTCTTGAAAATTATGCTGTTTCTTCCAAAAGCTCTCCAGGCAAGTTTTGTACGCCGATTAATTTCTTCACCAATGTGACCCTCACTTGATACCTGCTGTCCAAGATAAACGTACGTGTCTGTTATCTCCAGCTTTTCTCCATCAATCGCTAAATCTTCATTTCTTGTAAAAGCATTGAACATCACTTTTGTCTTCTGAAAGTTCATTTTTAATCCCACTTCTTTACTCTTGTCAGCAAGTTCCTGGATCATACTCTGTAGCTCTGATGGGGTAGCTGCAAAAATGACTATGTCATCAGCAAAACGAAGGTGGGTTAGATAATCTCCATTAATCTTTATCCCTTTGTTTTCCCAGTTCAGTGATTGAAAGACATTTTCCAATGTGGCATTAAAGAGCTTTGGAGATATGGTGTCACCTTGTCTCACTCCTATTCCAATTTTCATGTGTGTTGTATTTTCAAACAGCCGAATCTTCGCACTTGCATTTTCATAGATGTTATTAATAATATTAATGTATGCATCTTCAATACCGCAGGATTTCAGAGCCATTGCAACTGCTGATGGTTTCACCGAATCAAAGGCTTTTTCATAATCGATAAAAGCCATGCACAATGGAAGTTCATATTCCCTCGCTCTTTCAATTAGTTCTCTCAGTACGTGGATATGATCTATTGTGCTGTAGCCACTCCTGAATCCAGCTTGTTCTCTCGGTTGAGCCATGTCCAGTGTCACCTTCAAGCGGTGTGAAAGAACTTTAGTGAAGATTTTATAAACCACTGATAGGAGGCTGATAGGTCTGTAGTTCCTGAGATCCTCAATGTCACCTTTTTTATGTAGCAAAATCATTGTAGCATTGTTCCAATCCTCAGGAATTTTCCCTTCATTAAGGCATCGAGTGAAAATTTGGGCGAGTACTGTTTCGATTTCTCCACTTGCTTCTTGTATGATGTCTACAGTAATTCCATCTTCTCCTGGAGCTTTTCCCCGCTTCATGTTCTTGATTGCATGTGCAACTTCTGCTGGAAGGACTGGAAGAACTCTGGTACTGGTACCTTTCATGATGTATGGAGTACATGTATCATCCCTTTCATATAATTTGGAGTAGAAATCTTTCACTCTTGTCAAAATTTCGCCTCTATTTCTTGTTACAGAACCATCTTCTTTTCTCAGTGCCATAATCTGTTTTTTTCCCTGACTGAGATGTCCCTTTGCTATCTTTAGGCTTTGGTTGTTTTCAATTGCTTTCCTTACTAGTTCACAGTTGAATTTTCTTACGTCTTCAGTGATACTTTTTCGTACTGTCTTGCATAGCTCTATATATTCCACTTTGGAAGTCACATCTTCTTCAGTTGTCCTCATCTCTCTTCTTTTTTGCATCAACATTTTGGTTTTTCCTGATAATTTGTTCACATACAATTTGTTCTTAGACCCAGCTAATTTTGTTGCTGTTTCCATAAGAGCTTTGGTTACTTTTCTGTTAACTTCAGAAATATCCACTTCTTCCAATGTTAGGCCTTCTAAAGCAGAGAATCTGTTCTTCAGTTCCAATTTGAAGGTATTATGGTGTTTTTTAAGGTTGGTTATGTCAATAGATTTTGTTTGTCTTATGAGCTTGCCACGTTCGAGTTTAGTGTTGAGGTGCATCTTACATCTCACCAATCTATGGTCACTGCCTGTGTTGAACTTGCTTAGCACACTGCAGTCTTCTATGACGAATTTTTTGTTACACCTAATAAAATCAATTTCACTTGTCGTCCCATTTGGATGTCTCCATGTCCATTTCCTGTGTGGCTTTTTCTTGAAGTAGGAGTTCAAGATGAAAAACCCTTCTGCCTCTGCAAACTCAACGAGAGTATTTCCACGCTGGTTTCTGTTGCCGTGACCGAATTTACCTAGTTTCATTCTGTTGCCGTTGCCCTATTTTTGCATTGAAATCTCCCATAAATTATCTTCAAGTGCTGCTTACCTTTATTATTTAGATGACGAATTTCCTCATAAAATTCTTCAATTTCTTCTTCAGGATGACTTGTGGTGGGTGCATAAGTTTGAATAATCTGAGCCTGGTATCTTCTCGAGAGTTGGATAACGAGTCGTGCAGCTCTGTCAGAGGAACTTTCAACTTCTACAACTTTATCCTTCAGTTTCTTGTTTATTATAAATCCAACACCACTAGTTCTGCCAGTATCTGTCCCACGATAGAAGAAGAGATGTCCACTTTTCAGTTCAATGAGATCTTCTCCTTTTCTCCTTACCTCACTTAGCCCGACGATGTCCCACTTGATCCTTTGTAGTTCCTCTTCCAATTCAAGAAGCCTTGAATCAGAAGATAGGGAGCGTCCGTTATACGTCGCCAAGGTCAGCATCAGATGGCAGCCTAGTCCGGTCCTCCGGGGATTCTTAGCATCCTCTGCCTTCATGTTGCACTGGCCGCTGCCTTGGCCAGGTACATTCCAGCTGCCGGAGACTGAGGGCCAAGATTTAAGTTGTGGAGTCATTTTGGAGGGGTTTCGCCATAACTCACCACGCTGGCCAAGCGGGTTGGTGAGTGTGGGATAGCATTTCCTCTAATCCCGATGGTATAGTTATACCGCTATTGGCGGTCGTCAGAGCCCCTTTAGTGGGAACAGGATGTACCACGAGAAGGCGGGTTTGACATTTGTCAAGAGAGGCTGTGATGTTACGCATCACCTGACCTTACATCCCGGCTATATAGCGCATAAAAAAGTAAGTGTGGTTGGATGCCAAGTGAAATAAAATAATGTCAGAATGCCAGGACATTACAAGAAAGACAATTTATTGTGCTCTGAAATCCAGAAGGCTTTGGAACGTGTTCAAGGGACAAACAGGCCATTTTGTGCAGAATACGTAAACGCGGAAAAATGCAATTACTGTCCGCAGGCGTTCCGGCGTAAGATGTCAATACGGGATATGGCCACCATGGAGGGCGATGCAAGATTCCACATGTCGTGTCAAGCTTTGCACAACATTATCAAGCAGCTGTTGGGGTAATTTATCCCATTCCTCTGTCAGTGCACGGATGAAGGTGTCCTTGTTTATTGGAGGGCATTGGTGACCAGCAAGACTCCTCCCCAAAGCATCCCACACATTTTCAATGGGATTCAGATCTGGAGAACGTGCTGGCCATACGAGGCGTTGAATATCCCGCTCTCAAGACACTCATGGACAGCGACTGTTCGATGACATGTTGTGTTGTCGTCCATGAAAACTAATCTATCACCGACAGCACCACGGAACATGCGAACATGAGGTAGCAGAACATCATTAATGTATCGTTGGCCAGTCATAGTCCCAGTTGGAAGCACATAGAGGGACGTACGGCCATTGATCATGATGCCAGCCCATACCATGACACTACATGTCGGATATCGGTCCCTTTCCTGTATGTTTGCTGTGCAATATGCAGTACCACTATCACGCCAGATCAGTTGTCGTCGACAATCAGACGATAGACTGTATCTGCTCTCATCTGAGAAGAGGACAGCAGACCAGTCGTCATCAGTCCAATTGCGATGTTGATGGCACCATTGCAAACGGGCGGTACGGTGACGTCTGGACAATGGGATGCACACAACAGGACGGCGGGCGTATAGTCCTCCTTCATGCAAACGTCTGGCGACAGTTTTTCGGGAGATCTGCTTGCCAGCAGCAGCCATGAACTGATTTGCTACCTCACTAGCTGTTCTGCGCTGGTGTCTTTTTGTTGATAGCAATATGTACCGATCTTCTGCAGGTGTCGTACTGCGAACACGAGCTCCCCGTGACGTTTGCTACACTCTCCATTTGTTTGAAATGATTTCCAAAGCCTTGAAACAACACTGTGGCTGACGTCGATCTCCCTGGCAACATCTGTTATTTTTCGCCCTTCTTCAATCTTGCCAATAATACAGCCACGCATAAAATCATCTAGGTGATGTCGGGAAGACATACTGAAAATTGCAAGTTCGTCAATTGATTCTTTCCCTTTCAACTTTACGTTTGAACAACAACGGTCAATACGCGTCAAATCCTTTATATCTCTTATCAGCGCTATGACGTCACGAACAAGTTCGGCAATCCAAAATTTTCATACGCACAACACGTCTTACCGTATCCCGCACTTATGCTAATTTCCACATTTTCCTGCCTTCCATTTTATGGTTGCTATCGTTGCTATTGTCATCCATCCTTAGCAATTGTCCGGCAGTGTATTACTCCAATCTGGAATAGTATTATTGTACAGACACCATTGGATCAATAAATACATCAATAATCCCATATTGTCTGAACAATAATGTTGTTTCCAGGTGGGATATATAAAGCTATTAGCTGTTCCCACCAGAATGAAAAATAAATAATTATAGCTGAGGCAATAATGATTGAAAAAGCTAGAAGTCACAATTGTAACACTGATTCACCTATCAGTATTCCTCATGAAATATTTTACACTTAAAGAAATGTAAAAAAAGGGAAGGCAAAATGAAAATGGTGAAATCCATCTATAGGCATGCCATGAGATGGCTGTCCAATCAGAGACCATGGTACATTGAGAAACAGTGACATCATAAACATGACAACAAAGGCTCACCTGGAGTACAAAGACAATTCTTATTTTTGTAACATGTACTAGCAGTACCCCGAAAATGGCCAAGAAATTTTGAGCCAAAATGCAAATGCAGACATAGAGAATTTACTGCACAAAATTATGTTGTTTTTTCCAGACATAGAGAATTCACTCTCTCAAAGTTATGGGATTTTTCTAAGGAATAACAGGATATTTATATGTCAAATTTTTTGGGTAATACCCTTACCCTTCCTCAGGACTACAGATATAGTGTAGGTACCCCTATCCTTCCTCAGAACTACAACTACAATATATATATCTGTAGTCCTCAGGAAGGGTAGGGGTACTACCTGAAATTTTCACTTATAAATATCCTTTTATTCGTTACAAGAATACACAGTTATGAGATAGTTTTAGTGCATTAAGTCTAGGAATAGCCATGTCATCAATTATTGTGAAAAGTTACTGTTAAGTGCTTTTAAGGGTTTCTGATTTCTTCAGATATTTTATTCTCTGGTTTCATGGTATTTCATTGTTTCAACTTTTCATGGATTCTAATCTTCAAAGCTTTTATTTTTAGGCCTAACTTTTCACCTTTCAACCATTTGTTTCCAGAAGTTGACTTTGCATTGTTTGAATCCTTTTGTGCATTTCCCACAGAAGTCAGGAATAGCACCCATCATGTGTGATATCCAAGCAATAACCAACCACTGCATAAAACCAACATGTATGTTTTGATTTACATTTATTCTGCTATCATTTTTAGTGCATAAGTAGCTAACACACACACACACATACATACACCTTTTCAAAATAAAACTGTGGAACAGAATTGTGAAAGATGACAGTAGTTTCCTTCTAATGTATTAACTAAAATGACATATATAAATGAATTTTTTAATAGCAATGGTACTATTGCATTATTCGATTTGTATTAATCACATCATGCAAGATTTTCACAATGGGAGAAATTATTCTTGTATTTGAAAGGACTTTTACCAAATGCTACCAGTCCTTTGGTTCCTTCCCAGCAGGAACTAAAGTTAAGGCATTTGAATGCTGGCTCAAAGCTACATACATTGGGAAAAACATTCAGAGACTGAGCTTTACATGAGAAGTTATTTAACCAGTAGTGCTGCTAGTCTGCTGAAATGGTGAAATGGAACCATTGTATCTGTAAATCAAGATGGAACTATCTCAATGAATAACAGTGGTAAAACGGTTGAAACATCTTAAAGAACTTGTTGAGGCAATATGTCCAAATAGTGCACATCATTTCCATGACCACAGGTGCAGTATATGTCAGGGCACCATCTGAATAAATTGGGGGGTTGGGGCATCAATATCTCAAAGCCCCCCCTTTTTTTTTCAGTTTCCCATTAACCACTGCATGCACCCATCAGAAGCTTTTAATCCTGTAGAAGTACCAGGAACACCAACCCTTAATATGAAGTTTCATTAGGAAGACACTTTGGCTTTACTCCGAAATTGAAATTGTATCCAGTTGAATTCTTTATTTTCCTTTTTCTTTGAGTTCTGTTTATTTGTTGATCTTTTTGGCCTTTCATTAGTTGGAGCTTTGAGTACAGGCCTTGACAGTCAACAAAAGGCCAGAAATGTCTGCAAATAAATGGAACTTGGAGAAAAAGGAGAATAAGGGACTTCTTCAACTGAACACATTGTTAAAGTTCAGGTTGGTGCACCCCTGATGCTTCTCAAAAATCTGAAAATTTCTGTTAGTCTGCAGTGGAACATGATTGGCTGTGAAAAAATTTGTCACATGTCATTGAAGCTGCCTGCATGGCTGGTCTAGTGACCAGAGAATATCTGTGTTAATTCTTTTATTCCACAAATTCCTTCTGTTTTACCATTTCAATTTGAATAACTCTAGTTCCCTTAGTTTTGTGATGAGCATCACCAAGGAACGTGAACAAATTCACTGCATGTTGTCTTCAAAGCTTATGTATTTCACATATTAACTCAATGTGTAATTTAAAGGTGTAATTTTTTTATTATGGATTCTTCCTCTTTCTTAATACCAATTTTTAATTCTGTCATTTCTAATTGCTCTGAAGACTTCTGTTAGTTCAGTTTAATTTGTGTTGTAGAAATCATTTGTTTCCTCTTTTACTATGATATTCAGATATGCAGAATTACTACAGTCAAGTGCCAGATTATCCAATTTGTATATCACTACTTTGTTTTGTAGAATTTAATTTCTGTTTATCATGTTACTTATACATTGTTATTTTGTTATATTTTAAGCATGCAATTCTTAGAATTGAGTTTTCAAGTGTTTAATCTGTTACTTACTTCATACTTTTATAATTGATAAATGATGCATAAGTTAGGCAACCCAAAATTTCAGGTGGAATGCTGTGAAACAACCTAGTATTGGCACATAAGTGTAGAGTGTAAGTTTCAGGAAATGAAGCAGATTAAAAATATATGTATATGTGTCAATAAATGTCAACATACTTATGTCTTTCACTGATACTCTGAAGTGGAAGCAATGTGTGTGATACATTTTCTAAAATTAATCAAGTGTGTAGCAGTACAGTTTCAGTAATTTCATATCAAAAAACAAATATTTTTCATAAATGCATACATGGAATTCATGGCATAAACTCAATCACTTGCATCACAGAAACTCTGCAATTAACTGTTCTCCGTGAAGCAAGCTCCTCGAAAAGTTTAGTTTGAAAAAAAATGTCATCCTGGAATTGAACTCACATCTTCTGACTTCTGTCCAAGTATGCTGATCATTACACCACCCAGTACAACATACTTCCTAGCAATTGAAGTACTGTAAAGAGCGACATCCCTTGTTCTTACATTGCTATTTTTGCATAACATGGGTTTCTTTTAATTCACAGCTCCACGAGACCATCTCGTTGGTGAGTCATTCACTTTAAAACAAATGCTAGGATTCCGGTACTTGTGTGTCATATTCATAAATCTGCGTTGCACACATTGCATATGTCTGGATCATAGAAAAGCTATTTTCTTACTGTTTTATGTTCTTAATTAATATTCATGCCAGAGCTATGTCAGGAGGCTCACATTATGATGACTCCAAGAAAACATCTAGGGAATACAGCCAGTACAGAGGAGAATAACCTATTACTAATACCACTTGCTGTTCGTATATTTCCCAACTCTTGGTTTTTCCTGCCGCCATGTTGTGTATGTGCACTAGCATCTCCTCTCAGGCAGCTGGCTAGTGGATGCATAAGCTTGAAATGAACTTTTGCATTTGGAGAGTTGTGCTTACTGAATTGCAGTCAGCTTTAGTTCATTCTTATTAGCAAGAAAACATGAGAAAAAAATGATTATAAGCATTTCTTGATCATTGCTTTTGCATAATGTAGCATAGTGTTAACTCCTATTTGAGACCCAATTAATTTTTAGATTATTTCGTGGGGACTGATATGGTAAATAAATTTGATGTCTGCATAGTCCATAAACTATTTCTGTTATTTTCCTTGTATTGTGAGAATGAACAAAACCAGTAATATAAAAATTGTAATGTGGTTTATAATTTAACCTTTTTCAGATCAGTCTGTGATCAAAAGATGACAGCATTTTTCCAGAATAACTTCTCTCAGGACAAATGGCGGAAATCTGCTTTGAAAATGCGTTTGCTCTCCTCGGAAAGCAGAGATTTGAACATGCAGCTGCATTTTTCCTCCTAGCTGGTGCTCTTAGTGATGCAGTTGATGTATGTAGTTAAATCAAAACAGTTTTTATTTGTTTTTCAAGTTTTTTTTTTTTTTATAAATTTGTATTACTTTTGTTAGTATTGCTTATCACACAGTGTCAGTTTATGGTTGATTGATTACATGGGTTATTTCTTTCTATTATTGTGATTTAATTTCATATTAACTTGGTTCAAATTTAAAAGAAAGGATTGTTCTCTTTTTAACCAAACAAGAAATGGTGAAACAAGCTACCAAAACCTTATTTTTATAAACTTCTTAAAAAATCATTAATATATTTTTCTGAATCAGCAGCTTGATTTGTCCTATGTCTAAATAGGATTGCTATTATGGATTCTCTTTATCTACTGTTTTCTGTCTTGTCTGAACTGTTGCTTTAATTTTCTCTTCTTCCTGTCATTGTTTATAGAATTCTCCCATCTCACCTTAAGTCTGTCTCTAATGCACTTTCTAGGAAGTGGCATGCCCATAAATCTGGGTGCTGCACATTGCTTTTCTCTTTGCAAAACATGAACATACCAGCACAATCTTGCTTCTTCAGCCTTCTTTGAAACCTCTGCCACTTTTATCTCTTGTCTTTATCCTCATATTTCTGATTCTGTCCTTTCTGGCAACACCACAGATCCACCTCAGCATAATTGCAGCAACATTTTAGTTTTTTTCTCAAAATGTCTTGTTATTATTGGCCAAGTTTTAGCAGTTCATAGTGTGGCTGGTCAACAGACAAGAGAATGCGACTTTCCTGCCTCACTGACATTCTTGTGTTGTATACAGGGCTCGTATGCCTTGTGGAACTTAAGAAGTCCTAAATGGACCTTTTTATCCTTATTTTTCTTAGACTCCTGGAAAAGTTTTTAAATTTAATTTTGACTCCAGGAAAATATTGTACTTCAGGTCTTTTTGATGTCTTGCATTGCTCATTTAGCAAGCAGGAAGTGAACTTTTCTTTCTTTCTTTCTTTTTTTTTCTTTCTTTCTTTTTAAGAAGTTTGGATATCATTTGGCCATCAATTCTAACCCTTCTATCATCAAATTAATTATGAATGATAAAGTAACCCCACCCAATCCTCCTGAAATTTACCTCATCCCGATCTCAACATCTTCTGGTGAAACTTACTACATTGGAAACACTTATTGCAGTATCAAGAGCCATTTACCAGAGCGGAAAAATGATGTCTATAAAGGAAATTCTGAAACTTCACTGGCATCTCTAACTTTGGAGGACATTTCTTCTGAACCTCTTCGGACTGACACCAAACAAATTGCTGTGTTTGTTAATCATTCTTCTTTTCTTTTTTCTTTCTTTTTTTTTTTTGTTATGCTATCAGGAAAGTTTGGAAATCTTTCTCAGCTCCAAGAACTGCAATTCTGACTCTCCTTTTATCAATCCATTAATATAAAAATCAATTTTAAATAAGAAATAATGAATATGACTACAGATCTGGCAACCACTTAATATCATCATTGTCCATCTGTTCAAGGCTGATGAAGATTGAAGTTATCAATTGAAAGCTTCCTTATCTTAAACTTTTTTGTGTAACTTAAGTGTGTTTTAAAGTTTTAATACTTATGAAAAAGAAAGAAGACTTACAGAAGATTTTTTTCCTTAATTAAATGAACTTATTTGAAGTCATAAGAACTAGTGTAAGAGTTCTTATGACAACAAAAAAGTCAAAGAAGGGAATTTTAAAAATAAAAACAATTCTTTCTTACCCTTTGTATTTATCCACATGTGTGTGTATATAAATAAAAGAAAGAACGAACTTGGAAGAATTTTGAGGGAACCAAAGGGTTGCACCAGGATATCCACTTAGAAATTTTTAGATGGGCTTACAGCCGTTCAAATTAGTATTATTTTAATATAGTTCTGTGTAATCTTTGGACAGAATACTAAGTTGAGATGATGTTTGCAGCTTCTTTAAAGGACTGTGAGAAACTTCCAAACTATTGATTTCATAAATTTAATGTAGTTAAACTTCTTGTATTCACTCACGTTCTGGTAGTCATAGACTTATTAGCCATCAGAATTTAAGAAATGATAAATTCTTCAGATGAAATTGATATAGACAAAAGTCAAGATTTGTCCCAAAAATTCACCAAATTGTTATTTATTTGCATTAGCAATTAGGAAAAGCCATATTTAAAAACAAACAAAGTATTGAGTTTGAGGTCTAGTGGCAGTTGTGTGTTTATTATTTACTAAGATGAAATTTTAATTACAGATATAATTATGAAATTCGATTGTGTGTTTACAAAAAGTATGTTTAGTTGTCATATCTTTTGATTGTAAGACCAGCTATGGCCAGTTTTATACTCTGTTCCCAGAATGTTTTAGATATTTCTTATGATCTAATTCCCAAATACAATATCTGTTGAGGTCATCCTTTATTGCTCATATGACTATCCTGTTTAGTATGCCCTCACAGATCTTGTGCTTTGTGGGAGTATTTCCAATTTCGATGTGGTATCTGCATTATTGTGGTATCGGCTTGCTACTGAATCAATTGAGTATTTTTAAGACTGAAAGTTCAGCTAATTTATGAGCTACTGAAAAAGCTGAAAGTTAATGGTAAAGTTTTCACTTCACTTCAAAATCTTGTGCTTCCGCTACTGAAAGAGTAGGTCTGAACTTAAGCCTATTCTCAGTAATGGTAGACGATGACCAACCATTGTCTTTTACATTTCTAAAACTGGATAATAAATGAACTTGCGTATGCAAAGAGCAATGTGTGTGCTATTCAGTGTGTGAGAGGAGGAGAGGCAGTGAGGAATGAAACTGTATATTTGTCTTTTGCAGTCTTTGTTCATTGTATTGGGTATGTAAATAAGTTTTGAGGCATTTCCGTTCGGTGTCATACTTATTACTGCTTGCGTGTATTTTAAGGTGGCAATACTGCGATATCGCAGTACGAGACGCCAGCTGTCAGAGTCAGTATACGACGTTTGATTGAGGTGCAAAGACTTATTTGTTTTACTCGATGGAAAATGGCAACTTTCGTCCTGACAAAACAGCATTTGCAGGAAGTGTTAGTGCATTACTTTATTGTCAAGAAAAGTGCTGCTGACCGCTATCGCTTAATGCCAGAAATCTATGGTGGACATTCCCCATCCATAAAAACATGTGAGTATTGGTTTAGATGATTCAAAAGGAATGATTTCGTTGTCAGTGATAAAGAACGTTCTGGACCACCCAAAAAATTGCTGATGCCGAATTGGAAGCTTTATTCGACGAGGATCCGTGCCAGACCCAAAAAGAACTAGCAGCAGCATTAAATGTTAGTCAACCATGCATTTCACAACGTTCAGCTGCCATGGGATGGTGCAAAAAGAAGGGAATCGGGTTCCACATGCTTTGCGGGAAAGAGACCTTGAACGTCAAAAAAACATTTGCGAATTGCTGCTTCAAAGGCAAAAAAAGAAAGTTTTTTTTGCATCGTGTTATTACTGCCGACGATAAATGGACATGGTACGATAACCCTAAACTGCAGAAAGCATGGGTGAAGCCTTCAACGCCAAAACGCAATATCCATGGTTCAAAGGTAATACTGTGTATCTGGTGGGACCAAAAGGGCGTGATCCACTATGAACTGCTGAAACCATCAGAAACTATTACTGGTGATCGGTATCGAACCCAATGAATGTGTTTAGAACGAGCTCTCGTGCAAAAACGTCCGGAATGGGAGAATAGACACAACAAAGTCATCTTACAGCATGACAACGCAAGACCACATGTTTCTCGACCTGTGAAAAAGTACTTGGAAGGATCCGACTGGGAAGTTCTACCCCACTCGCCACATTGGCCAGATATTGCACCATCGGATTACTATTTGTTCCGGTCGATGCAGTCAGCACTTTCTGGAGAACGGCTTAGTTCTTATGAAGACATCAAAAATTGGCTGGACAACTGGATCTCTTCCAAGGAACCGGAATTCTTCCTTCGGGGCATACGTTCACTGCCCGAAAGATATGGTAAAGTCGTAGCTTCAGAGGGAACATACTTTGAGTAATATTAAAATATTGTTTCTGTTCTCCAACAATGTTTTGTTCACCTCAAATCCCTTAAAACTTATTTATATACCTAATATATAAGCCATTCAAATCAGTACCAGTTCTGAAGAAGGCTTCTTCTTGAGAGATCATAATGTGATGAAGGATGATTTGAGAATGAATATCTTGTCATAGATAAACATTCTGTATTACCCAAAATTGCAACTGCAGCTTCCATTTCTTGTCGGTAATCCTTCTCCCTCAAAAGTTCTTAAACTTTAGACTGTTAAAATCAATTGTAATAATCCATTAGCAGTTGATTGCAAAGGGTTTTCCTTTACCTTCCATAAGTGAGATAAATTGTCTGCCCTTCTGTACCTGTGCATGGACTAGTTATTGATCGTGTTTGATCTACAGTAAATGCTGTTGTGTAGACAACAAACTTTGTTCCATCTCCAGTGCCTGCAAATATTCCACCAATGTGTTAATTTACTTGAGCTTTCTTTCACATACTGTGGAATTAAATCCAATTTTTTAACCTTTTTGAATCTCCAAAAGTGAGATCAGTGCAAAAAGCATTCAGCACTTTTCAAAATGCCAAAACATCCACACATACAAGCTCAAGGAGTTTCCATTCAATTATTATGTTGTTACAAATAATATTGTTCTCTTTCCTCATTTCACACTATGAATATATATAGACTGACCAATCAGAAAGCGACATCACATTGAGGCTGAGAAAAATATATTTTCTGTTACACATCAGCAGTTACAAAGACTAACATGAACAACATTTATGGTGGAAAAATAAAATCTCCTGAAGAAGAAAGGATCAGAAACCTATAGGAAAGATCGATTGTGTATTAAAATATTAATGTTAGACATCATCATTTCATATATCTTAACCCCTGTTCTTTGAAGAGTAGCATTTTCAAAACCTGCATTTTAATGAGGAAAACTCATAGGAACTGAACTAGACTTGGGAACTACAGTGACCCACTCCCATTGTTTTAACAGCATATTTTTTACATGCATTTTTTCAAGTAAAAGCATGAGTGACCATAAAAACTCCAGCAAGAGAAAGAAAAGCCCTAGGAATTACAATGACCTTGGAAATACAATAATTAACACTGTTTTGGAACTCACATTGCAGAGGAAGGTAACTTTGATAACCAGTCTTAAAACTGAAAAAAACATGTCATGATCTTTTTTATTAAATTAAAAGCACATTTATATCAATAAAATGTATTCAATAAAGAAATGGTTTTGTATTATGTCCAATAGCAGTAATTGAGTGAAGAATCCTTGAGCTTGTATGAGCAGGTTTTTTGTTATATTTGAAAAGTGATAAATCTTGTTCTAGAAACATGTTTTTAAAATATCAAAATGAAAGATGCTTATATTAGTACTACAAAGTTTTTAGCATTTGTATTTGCCTCGAGTCTTAACCATTTAATATTATCAATATTTGTATCATTTTTGTAAATTTTTTTTTTTTTTAATTTTATTGTGAATTTTAGGTGTGCCTTAATAAACTAGATGATCTACAGCTTGCAATGGTTATTGTAAGATTATACGAAGGTGAAATTGAAACTGTTACTCCTACTCTGAAGAAGATTTTATTTGAGGAAGTACTGGGCTGTCAAGCTGATGGTAGCAATTACATCCCATCACATGCCCATCCAAATCCATTCATGCGATGCATGTCCCGGTGGATTCTGCAGGATTACTGTGGCTCTTTAACTACATTGCTGCAGACTGATGTGGGCTATTCTCATCCGAAAGCTACTGAAGCAGAAGCTAATAGCTCCCAAGATAGAATGTCTGGTGAGTCAGTAACTTTTGCACATGTTACATTAAAGAGAAATATTTAGTCAGTATTTCTCTGCATATACTGTACAGTGTTTGAATTACCCAGTGGTCTGCTGGCCATTGGCCAGTAAAACTTCCGCCGGACCACTGAACTATTGGTTTTACTGGCCCGGATGGCCAGTAAGTTTTTTTTTTCTAAGTTGTCACAAGTTAAAAAATGAATTTCTATTTCTTTTACCTTACTGTATGGTTTTCTTATTAGGCTGCAAAATAGTGATAGGTTCATGAAATGCTATTGGATAACAGCTATTCTTTTTTAGGGATTAAGTGTGGAAGAAACAACAAATACAGAAAGGCAGTTTCCTAGTCCTTGTCTTGTAACAACAGCAACAGCTGCTTTTTTTTTTTTTTTTTTTGTTTAACCTCTGTCCCCACCATTTATAATGAGCAGAAGTAAGCACAATAAATATCTTGCTCTTCCTTGGATTCGCCCACCCTAGTGAATGCAGCAGTTACTGACACCAGACTTTGTTTCTGTCCCAATAAAACACACTAATGGAGGATGTCAATTGGATGTGTCAAGGTAATTTTTGTAAAAGAACAATTCACATCAAACAAAGATCTTCGCTCTATCCACGTTTATAAGTGAGTCACGGAAAAATTCTCATTGGCCGCCACCGGGAGCAATTCACATGAAACAGTGTTCAATGAGGGACTGAAACTAACTTTATGGGAAAGATGAGCAGTAAGACTAAAATAAGAAAACTAAGCTAAACCCTGAACAATAAAACATATAAAGAAAGGTTGCTAATGTATGTGAATTTTTTTTTTAACCCTTGAAATCTCCTCATTCTCTTCTTACTTAAAAACAGATTGGGAATGCGCTGTTACTCAGCTATATCACTGATCTATCAGAACCTTATTTCGGAAACATTCTTTGTTCTGTGAGTTGCGCTTTCAAATTAGATATTTTAAAAACAAATATTGGAGATAATTCCATTGAAATGATACTTTATTTTCTACATATATTTTAAATATCTAAGTTTTTTTTGTTTTGTTTTTTATGGACCAGTGGTTTGCAAATTCTAGTGGTCCACTGGGCCAGTAAAAGATTTATCTTTAATTCTAACACTGTTGTATATTTCTCTGCATATATATATACAGTATATAGGAATAATATGCCCAGAAAACTAAATTGAACTTAAATTTTAAATCCTAATGTCCCAAAACAAGAGGAAAGTCGTATCACATCTAGATGCCTGAAATTAAGAGCACTTTCTGTAAAACAAGAAAGTCAACAATTTATCCATAATTTATCCATAAAAAATGCTTGGAAAAAACGCCATTTGAATGAAGAGAACAACTATCCCTACTGGCAAATAAAAAGAGATGCTTTAAATATAGACCAGCTTTGCTGATCTAATCACAGAAATAGCAGTCAATATTGCTCTATATTTACAGCAAAAACCTTTGGGTTTTGATGTTTTTAAGTTTCACTCTAAATAGAGAGCAATATTGACTATTGACTGACTTTTCCTTGATAAGACCAGCAAAGCTGATCTATATTTAACCCTTTCCACTCAAAAAACATTTCACCCATACTCGCAAGCAGTAGATTCCGCAATTTAGCTGTGAAAGTGTGCCAATGATGTCTCTACAGCTCGTATGTCAGGGCTGGAGAAACAGTGTCTCTCCAGCCCTGACATACGAACTGTAGAGACATCATTGGCAGGGCAGCTAACACCCGACATGCAAGCTAATCAGCAATTTCGTAATGTCTGGTGTCTCCTGACAGTCAAATGGAAAGGGTTAAAGCTTCTCTTTTCACACCAGTAGGAATAGTTGCTCTCTTCATTCAAACGGTGGTTTTGCCAGTGATTTTTTATGGAACCTTAAGAAGGAATTGTTGAGTTTCTTATAAATATGTATCATCATCAACCATTATCAATCCATGCAAGTTTCTTTCACAACTTTCTGTCACAACTTTCTGTCTTGAGCCAGTCTCTTCCATATCACTTTGACACATTTTTGATTTTTATCCTCCCATCTTCCATGTGATCTTCTTCTGGGTCTTCCCCCCCCCCCCTTGGAGTACAGTCTAGTATTTCAGTTGTCTAGTGGTGGGCAGTTTCTATAGCAATCTTTATGTATAACAAGAAACTAAGCAACTAAAACTCAAAACATTCCACAGATCTTCAAGACTCCCTCCCCTCCTAAAAAAACTAACAAACAACACCAAAAACTTCTTTTATCAAGAGAGCAACAGTTCTTGTCTGGGAGTACTTTCTGGTGTCAGAAATCTACTGAACTCGATGGTCATCTGACAATGCTCCCAAAACCACTAGAAACAATTAAAATAATTGGTGGAAGTAGCACCTAAACTGTAAAGTGACAAATGCAAATTAAGAAAAGGAAACATACTTTGAAACCAACAATCCTAGCATGGAAATTGGTACAAATAAGCAGAATGACCACATCGTGTGTAAAAGAAATCTAGATCTTGATTACAAACTAGTTCTGGATATGCATACTTAAAAGGAAAAATGTGGACTCTAGTGAAAAATAGATACTGTATGTTTCTTTGTATAATCCACAGACTGTGAAATTAAGGGAAAGAAAAACAATTCATCTGTATAATCTGCAGGCTGTGAAATTCAGGCAATAAATTGCAGTATGATCCACTCACACAATGTTGGTCCTGAATCATAATTTTGTACAGAAATGTCACCCAATTAACAGGATGACTCAGCTTTACAAAGGAATAGGTAAAAAAGTATCTTATTAAAAAAAAACCTGTCATTTTTAAATGCTTTTCTGTTGCTTTCAATTGAATAAAGAGCAAAAATTTTGAGTTTTTTTTTTTTTTTTAGCATTATTGCAGTTCTGTAATTAGATCTGACAGTTCCATAGTTAGACAATAAAGGTAACTTGATCACACTAGTTACGTTACATGAAAAAAACTTTTGCAAGAAAGTTCGTAATTGGAAGCTTTCGACCTCATCTTAGGTCTTCATCACGCCAATGGAGGACTAAGATTGTTGCCAGATTCTACATTTGATTTTTTTCTATTTTTGTTGCTGAAACTTAGAATTTATCTCCAGATCATCGGAATGTAGAGAGGAGATTCGGAATTGCAAGTCACTGAGTTGAAAATAATTTCCAGGCTTTCACGGTAACGGAGGGCAAAACGATTGTCAAAAGAATCCATTCATTTTGCTTCATTCCAGTGGGGAACTGCGGATGTGTCTTCCATAGTCAAAATAGACAAGGCTGTATTAGGATCGGCTTTCAAAACATCTCAAATAGACAACGCTGTATTAGGATTGGCTTTCAAAATTGCCGATTAGCTTGCATTTTGAAAACAAAACAACTGTGTTGATGAATAGTGTGGGCACAATCGATAAAGATCTTTGATAAGAGTACCGGGTGGTTCAAAATGAAGAATCAATTTTTTCATGAGGAGCATGTAGGACTCAAAATATGGTACAGAGGGAAACAAAGATTCCACATCAAGAGTATATAGATTTACACTTGGAGAAAAGGAATTAGGAAGTTTGTGGATGAAGTCTGAAGTAGAGACAACAGTATGAGGATGGTTGGCTGCCAGAGATTTGCATTTGAGGACCAATTTCTTTTCAAGGTTTACTGCTGGAGAAAAAGAATATTCAACTAAAGGTCTGATAGGGTTACCAGCTTTATGCAGTTTAACTTGCAGGAAAAGCCTGGGAGTCCTAAAGTAAGGAGGGGGTGAGATATCTCCAAGGAAGGATTGAAGAATTTCTTTCTTAGATAATCTGTCAACTGAGTTTTTGAGTGAGTTGGTGGTGTCTGACTGCAGAGGGATGCAGTTAGCAGAAGTAAGAAATGAGTGCACTTTTTGGTTTAGTATTTCTTTACCAATGATGACTGGACAACCAACTTTATCTGCTTTGCATACGGCAAGGTCATTTTCTTGAATAAATTACCTGAATTCTTTAGACAAGAAGAGGAGTACTTGATTGGCACAGAATTTTTGCTTGGATAGGATAACAGCAGCATTGGTACGGAAGATAGGCTGGTGAACAGTCTCAGTTCTATGGATGGCTGATTCAAATGTTGAAGCTGGCAACAATCTTAGTCCTTCATTAGTGTGATGAAGACCTAAGATAAGGTCGAAAGCTCCCAACTTACGGACTTTCTTGTAAAGGTTATTTTCATGTAACGTGATCAAGTTACCTTTATTTACTACAAAAACAGTATTTTTTAAGTGCCAAACCTAAATATGTAACTTTTTTAACTGATAGTCCATGAATTATATGACAGAAAGCACAGTATTAATCAAGCAAAAAAGTATGGTGAAACATCATAAGATAAAATAGAATGAGTAGTAGTTGAATGTAAGCTGTGTAGCATGCAGTTCAGTCACAAGGGATCTCTCACATGGCACTTGGTGTAAACTACTCGTATATTAATATTGTGGAATCCTGGGTCTGTAAAGAGTATTGATATTTATTTTTTACTTGTGAATTATCAGAATTGTATTTTAGAAGTAACTGTCTAATGTATTTATGAATAAAGTTAAACGGATATTTATTGAGTAGTAATTTAAAGTTATTATTGATATTTACAGTGGCACTACAAGATAATAATTATTCTCTGAAATTGTGAGATAATTGATTATGTTGTGATGCATACTTTTAGATACATCTGGAAACCAGGGTGTGTGTAATAGTTGGTGTGAAAAAGTTGTTTCTTTTATCGTATAGGTTCAAATTAGCATATATACCAATAATGAAGTAAAAAATTTCACACATGATTTATTACGTACTAAACTTTAGAAATAGTAAGATCTTTTGGCTGAAACACCAGCCTTGTTCACACTAGAAGCAAGCACTCACATGGTTGACTTCGTTTCTTTAGCTGACCAGTAGAGATTTCCAAATTATTGGAATATTGAAGGGTGTGTCTGAATTGCAAGAGTTTTTATTGAAGAAAATTTCAATGCTTTTCCAGTTTGGAGAGGCAGAGTATCTTTAATAGTCGAAAGAGAAAGTGAAGAAGTCAGAAGGCGTTCTCTGACATCCCTTTTATGTTCCAAAATTCTGCAGTTTATTGTACGAAAGGTACTACCAATATAACATTTTTCACCTGAGAAAGTAGACACAGGGATGAGGTATACCCCAGGGTGGTCTAAAGGATCAAGAGGATCACTGTCATTAGATATTGATTGAATGGTAGTGGGAGGAGGATTGATTGCAAGCCTGTAACCAAAACTTTTAAAAATTTTGACAACTTTGTAAGTACAAGAATGATGGTAGGGGATTGAACCAATGACGGAAAGGGACAGTTTTTGCAGAGAAAGGTGACAGACAAATTGATTGGTTTCAAACTTTTTGAAAAGTTTTGTGACAATTCTGAGGGGAAACTGATGGTTTGTGGCAGTTGGATGATTGCATATTCTTTTTGTAATGAGTGGGGTTCATTGCAAATGACATTGGCCTGGTGAATGAGTGATTTTAGAGCAGCAAGCTTATAGGAAAGAGCAGTATTAGAGTAAAACAGGATGATGTTTGTCGTAGTGGTGGGTTCTCTGTAGACAGATGTATAGAGTTTGTTATTGATTCTAGTTATTTGTATATGCAAGAAATTACTACAGTTATTGTTTTCAGGATTGAAAGTGAAATTAATGGTGGGGAATTTTCTAGAGATAGAAAAGGTGAAATTGTGCAAGTCTTTTAAGTTATGAGGCCAGATTATGAAGATATCGTCCACATAACGAATCCAAAGTTTGGGTTGGAAGGGGGGAGGGTTTTACAATGCTGTTTTCAATATTTTGCAGAAATATTTCTGCAAGAAGAGGGGAAAGAAGTGATCCCATGGGTACTCCTTGGAGTTGGCGGTAAAGTTGTTTATTGTAAGTGAAACAATTATTTTCTTGTAAGGTGTGAAGGCAATCATAGAGGTCTTTAATGAGTACTCCAGGTAAGACCAGGTTTTCCATGAAGTTATTTATGAGGATCATAAATTCTTCAAAGAAGAGGACAAAAGGGAAACAACATCAAGAGTTATTAACATACAATGTATCTTGGTTATCAATGGTGGACGGAAGTTTTTGTAAAAACTCTGGTGGAATTTATGGACATTGATTGGTTGGCTGTAAGAAATTTGCATTTTTGAACTAATTTCTTTTCAAGATTAATTGCTAGAGAGTAGGTGTATTCAACCAGAGGTCTAATAGAGAAGCCTTCTTTGTGCAATTTGACTTGAAGGAAAAAATGAATGGTGCGGCAGAAAGGTGGGGGAGAGATATCACTGAGGAAAGTTTTAAGGGGTTGTTTTTTAGAGAGTTTATTGACAGAGGATTTGAGAAGTTCGGTGGAGTTTTTAGGAAGGAGTTTACAATGGGATTCTGATAAAAAGGACAAGACTTTTTCATCAAGGACAGATTTTTTGAGAAAAACTGGGCGACCAACTTTATCTGCTTTTTACGTATTGCAAGGTTATGGGTGTAAGTGAAATCACGAATGGCTTTGAGCTGAGAAGAAGGATATTTGTAAAAATGGTTGTTTTTCAAATTGTTTAAAATAATAGCAGATTTTGCCATAAGGAGAGGTTGGTCAACTGGAGAAGAGCAAGAAATGGCTGCTTCCAGAGAGGAAATCATATTAGGAGCAGGTGAAAATTTGGGGCCTTTGATTTGTCCTTTGTCTCCTTCTTTGAAGCATTTATGATCCTCATAAAAAACTTGATGGAAAACCTGGACTTACCTCGAGTACTCATTAAAGACCTCTATAATTGCCTTCATACCCCACAAGAAAATAATTGTTTCACATACAACAGTTTTACTGCCAACTCCAAGGAGTACCCATGGGATCACCTCTTTCCACTCTTCTTGCAGAAATATTCATGTAAAATATTGAAAACAGCATTGTAAAACCCTCACCCTTCCAACCCAATCTTTGGATTCGTTATGTGGACGATATCTTCATAATCTGACCTCATAACTTAAGACTTGCACAATTTTACTTCTTCTGTCTCAAGAAAATTCCCCACCATTAATTTCACTTTCAATCCTGAAAACAATAACTGTATTAATTTCTTGGATGTACAAATAACTAGAATCAATAACAAACTATGTACATCTGTCTACAGAGAACCCACCACTAGGACAAACATCATCCCGTTTTACTCTAATACTGCTCATTTCTAAAAGCTTGCTGCTCTAAAATCACTCATTCACCGTGCCAATGTCATTTGCAATGAACCCCACTCATTACAAAAAGAATATGCAATCATCCAAGAAATTGCCACAAACCATCAGTTTCCCCTCAGAATTGTCACAAAACTTTTCAAAAAGTTTGAAGCCAATCAATTTGTCTGTCACTTTTCTCCTCTGCAAAAATCATCCCTTTCCTTTATTGGTTCAAATCTTACAAAGTTGTCAAATTTTTTTTAAGTTTTGGTCACAAGCTTAGCTAAATATTTAGGAGCCATTTACAATTTTTTAGGAGCCAAAAATTTATTTTTTTTACATACACAATTGAAGAGTAACTAAAATTCTGGACGGCGATTTCACACAACATAAACTTCTCAGCAAGTACCACAGCCACATTTGTCTTTTGTTTACTCTGTTGCTAAGCAGCATCCAGTGCTTAAATTTTCATTTTGTTCATATCTTTGTTACCCTTCTCATTTCTTTATTGTCACTTTTTTTTTCTCTTTTATGCCCTTGGATGACAATTTTATCCATCATGCTGATAAACTTTCAGTCTGTGAGGACCATGAATGCATGATAGCTTTCACTATTTTTGATAAGATAAAGTGTAACTTTGAGGATATTAATACTTTTGAACACCATACATCAATTCTTCTTACAAACTTTTCAACTTTGCCACTTTCTTTCTTAAACCTCCTCCCCCCTCCCGCCCCAATCAAGATGAAATGCAAACCTTTTTTGGGGGAATATTTAAGAACACAGGACACATGTTCGGAACATCGGAAAAAAATTACAGTTAAGGGAGAAATCTTTGATACGTCTGATTTCCGTTTTCGAACATTTCCCCTCCATTTTCAAGGTGAAATAGAAATATTTATGAGATAAAATGATATTTAACAACAATTCTAGGCAGAGGAAACATCACGTTAAAAATAAAATTACGATTATGGGGAAAATCTTCAATGTATCTAACTTCCGTTTTTGAAAGCTTTGAAAGACAAAATTTCCATTTTCAAAAGTTTCAGGTGGAAAGCATCCTTCACCAGTACCAATTGACCCAAAATTTCTGTTCAGTTATGCATCGATCTCGAGAATAACGCAAATTAAGACGGAAAAGGAGAAATTCTAGAAGCCGTGGCACTCTCATGCCTGAAGATTACTGGGAAATTTTTGCGCCATCAAATTTCTGTTTTCGGAAATTTTTCCTCTAGTTTCAAACTAAAATTCAAATATTTATGGAATAAAATGATATATAACAACAATACTGGGCAGAGGCAACATCGCAGGAAAACGAAATTACGATTACGGAAAAAATCTTTATTTCGTTTACTTCCGTTTTTGAAAGTTGAAATACCGACCCGTACGTATCTTTACACATTGGTAAAACTCTTCGGAGTGTATTTTATGTGTTTCTCGATGCATAGTTTTACGTGTCGAGAAAAATTCCCGATGCGTATTTTCATGCGTTGGTAAAATTTCGATGCGTAAACACACTTTTCCATGCATACTAGACTCGTAATTACGTATTTTGGCGAACTCTGGTTAGTGCAACATGCTAAAAAATGATGCGCCATAAGCCAAGAAGTTATATTGATGCTAGATTTACAATGAATCGATTCAAAGGACAACCGATGTGTAAAGCGATGAACAAAACAAATAATCATACAATTCTTCAGTTGGAATTACGGAATTTCAGGAAAGCTGTAGCTCCGTTCTGCTTCAGGTTGAGAGGGGCAGAGGGCAGAGGGGTGCTCACAAAGGTCCAGTGATCACTGTGGGAGGATCCTGCTCATCGTTCAAGGTCGCTTCTTTAACTTGCTTGTGTGCGTTAGTGCGGATGAGAAGGGGGAAGTCAGCAATGCGAAAGCGCGCGTTTGATACGCAGTTTTACGTGGTAAGTGCATCTTGGTTAGATGAATTAAGGAACTGAGCGGGGAAAAGGAAACAATTCTTGCAAACCACTAAGAATCGCGAACAGAAATAGTCATTCAGATTAAAAAGAATCATAATAAAATGCAGTAGAAAATACATGTAGTCGCGATTTGGCCCCTGATGTCAAATCACTGGTCGCCAAATGCAAAAAGGCAGTCACATTTCGTGCATGGCCCCCGTTAATTTCGAACCCTGCTTGCAATCAATCCTCCTCCCACTACCATCCAATCAAAAGAATTGCACCCTTCTCCAACAAATTTTCTTTACGCTACAGAGGAAGCATTGAAATTCTTTTCAATAAAAACTCTTGTGATTCAGACGCACCCTTCAATATTCCGATAATTTGGAAATCTCTATTGGCAACAGCTAAAGAAGCGATGTCAACCACGTGAGTGCTTGCCTCTGGTGTGAACAAGGCTGGTGTTTCAGTCAAAAGATCTTACTATTGCTAAAGCTTGGTACGTAATTAATCATGCGTGAAATTTTTTACTTCATTATCGATTTCTTCATATTATGTGAAATGGGTTTTCTACTGATGTTAGCATATATACATACTAACTCCTGTGGTTTCTAGAGAGAGAGAGAGAGTATAAAATAAATCCTAAGCATTTATTAAATAATCTGAGAAACTATGAACAGAACCATATTGTGCCATTGGCTGCAAATGAGAGTTTTCCAGTACCAAGATGCAAAATACCCTTAAATTTAGGGAAATGACCAAAGAATGGCCTATTTGGGAGACTAAAATCTAAGTGGTGGAGGGTGAAATAAGGCTTCCCTGTTTGAAGTGAGGGAAGATAAAATACAGGAAATTAAATCTAAAGTGTAATACCTAAGTCCACAAATTATATTGGTAGGTTTGGGAAGTTATAAATTTATGGCAACAGGAATTCTGGTATTCTGTGTGACTTACATGAGTCATGGCATGCTTTGTAGGAATCTCCTCAGGCTCATTGCTGGTTTCTTCAGTGGTTGGGTGTTCCAGATGCTCCTGGATTGACTCCTTTGTGCCTTTCAACAACAAGACACCCTGTCAACGTTGCTGTCACATTATTTATCTTTCATATTAATACACTGGCGTGCAAAAATTAAGGATGAAACGGTTTTTCGAATCTAACTTCATGCAGAAGTGCTCCACATCGACTCAAATCATACCATAAGATCCCCAAGATGTAAGAATATGGGACAAGTGAGCAAAACCATCCAAACAAGGAATCCAAAGGATATAAAGGCACTTTATTGAAAAGGTAGCTTCAAGCACAACTGGACAGAAGACAGAAATGTCCATGTGACAGATGGCTGCCAAGAAAAATCCAGTCTTTGGTAGGGTATATGATCACCCCTGACTGCGTTGCAGGATTTACAACGTCTGTTCATGCTGAGGACGAGGTTGTCAGGGAGCTGTTGAGGCATCACGGCTCATTCCTCTTGTAGCGCCAATCGCAGCTGCGAAATCGTTGCTGACGGCTGGTGACGTGCTGCCAAGCGCCTCCTGAGAAGGTCCCACACATGTTCGATTGGATTTAAGTCTGGGGACCTTGTGGGCCAATCCATGCGTTGAATATCATCACTCTTCAACAGCTCTGCAACAGCCACTGTACGATGAGGTGTAGCGTTGTTGTCCATGAAGAGGAACTCAGGACCCACATCACCTCTAAACAGACGCACGCGAGGCAGGAGAACCTCGGTACAATAGCGGACACCAGTGACTGAACCTCCCTGGAAGATGTGCAGGTCAGTACGGCTACCAAGCATAATACCGCCCCAAACGAGAACTCCGCCACCTCCAAACCGATGCCTTTCGATGATGCTGGAGGTGTGATTGCGTGTTCCCTGCTCTCTCCAGATGTGTATACGTCCAGAATCGCTCGTGAGACTAAATCGACTCTCATCCGTAAAGAGAACTCGACCCCATTGCTGACGTGTCCAGTTCTTGTGTTCGTGTCACCACAAAAACCGCCGTCTCCGATGAGCAGGCGTTAATGTCACACACTGTACTAGTCGTCGTGCAAATAGACCACCTTTGTGCAGCCTCCTGGCCACGGTAAAATGTGATAACAGATGTCCAGTTGTCTGTTGCATGTGCCTTGTGATTTCTCCTGCTGTCTGCCATCTGTCTCTTCTCGTCCGCCGCCGGACAAGAAACCAACCACGCCGCCGGACGGTCGTCCGCCGCCGTGGTTGCTCGTAGACTACCACTGCTAAACTTTTGGAGACAGCTGTTCCTGTCATTTGAAATGCTCTCCAAGCTCGTGAAACGATGCTGTGAGCGATCCTGAACTCCTCGGCCACACTAATCACACTTCGACCAACTTCCCAATGACGCGACCTGGGGTAAAGTCATCCAGATGTTGTCTACTGAATTGCCTGTTGGCCATATCACACGATGGTAGCAACTCGACGTCGTTCAAACCAATGTACACCGTGCAATAGCTTTCACTGAATTGCGGAGCGTACACTGCTCGTGTGCTTTATACCCTTCCGTACCCCCTCCCCACGTCATGCTGCATATATGCGCATGCCCTACTGTACAGGACCCTAGTCTATCTCCTGAGTGGTCTTTTGGTCCGTTCTTCCTGCTTGTTCCGCTGTTATGCTAATTTCTCCTCTTCGTCCTTAATTTGTACACACCAGTGTAGCTTACCTTATAGTTTTCCTCCTGTGGCTTGTAGCATGGTTATGTTGATGACCTACATATCTTTTGTTTTTCTTCAAGCATGTGATTTATTGAATGGCAGTTGTAGCCACCAGCCAGCAAGGTCATCACTTACACATCCAGTAATGGTATTTTTCTTTCACCTGGGAAAAAAAAACATTTGTATTCATTTCTGTTGGGATTCTACAATGAGCCTGAGTTGCGTTTATGTTCCACAGCTATACCAGTTTTGCTGGAGACAGTTTTAGGTCTTACTGTACACCAGCCTTCCATGTACACATGATATACCTTATGGCTTCCTGTATGAAAGCTTTGAGCCTTTTGAAGGTTCTCATGGTTGTGTCCTGGGGTCAGCAGACAGAGTGCCACCATTTTGGGTTTACCATTCTGCCAATTGGTCAAAACTGGAATTGATCTAATAGTTTCTTCTCAGCCTATGCACAGCGTGCCTCATCAGGCTCTACATTTGCAGTGTCTGCCTTATATGCCAAATCTAACAAACTACCACTGGGCTTGCATTATACACAGCTGTTGATTCAATTCTTCTTGAAGTTGCGATCACTTTCACAGACCTGCCAACTGTTGCGATTTTATCATATTTAGTACGATAAATCATGCTGCAGTATGCTAATACAATTTTGCAGCCAAACATACAATTTTTGTGGAATAACTTTTTTTACGGGTCTTTTAGAGGTTATTTTTAATGAAAGTTGGTTGTCAAATTTTCGAACTAAAGCCTAGTTCGTCATCAGGACTATGTCACTGGAGTAGTTGCTGCCACTCAATTGGAAGAGACCATCCGCAATTATCGTTAATTGTGGTACTTCTTCTTCTTGCTATTTCGATCCCTTCTTCTAGTTTCTCTTTACTAAGTTTGACTGGTGGGCGATTATTTTCACTGAGTCCCAATTTATGGAGTGTCCACTTGCTTGTACATGTCTGTCTAGCCCTGTTTTTGTTCCCAATGTTCCTAATAGCTGCTTGGTGTTCTTTCATTCGGACCTTAATACTTCTCCCTGTTTCTCCTATATAGCTGAGTCCGCAGTTACAGTCGATGCAGTAAATTACTCCTTCCTGCAATTGGATGTCCAATTCTTTCTGCTTTAAAGCTGGCAAGAATTTCTTTATTATGTTATTAAGATCTGGAGCTAGCCTGATATTATATTTTGCTCCGATCCTTTTCAGTTTCTCGAAAAGTCCCTTGTGGTACGTAATTTTGCTGGTGAATTTGAAGTTGGTTTTTTCCTGCTTCTTTTTTGGCACTTGTTTAAATATTTTCTCAACATATGGGGAGGGGTAATTGTTTTCTGCCAACATTTCCTTTAATTCTTCTTTGTGAAGATCTTTTTGAGAAGCTGAAGATCGGAGCAAAATATAATATCAGGCTAGCTCCAGATCTTAATAACAAAATAAAGAAATTCTTGCCAGCTTTAAAGCAGAAAGAATTGGACATCCAATTGCAGGAAGGAGTAATTTACTGCATCGACTGTAACTGCGGACTCAGCTATATAGGAGAAACAGGGAGAAGTATTAAGGTCCGAATGAAAGAACACCAAGCAGCTATTAGGAACATTGGGAACAAAACAGGGCTAGACAGACATGTACAAGCAAGTGGACACTCCATAAATTGGGACTCAGTGAAAATAATCGCCCACCAGTCAAACTTAGTAAAGAGAAAACTAGAAGAAGGGATCGAAATAGCAAGAAGAAGAAGTACCACAATTAACGATAATTGCGGATGGTCTCTTCCAATTGAGTGGCAGCAACTACTCCAGTGACATAGTCCTGATGACGAACTAGGCTTTAGTTCGAAAATTTGACAACCAACTTTCATTAAAAATAACCTCTAAAAGACCCGTAAAAAAAGTTATTCCACAATCACTATGAATAGAGGTGCCATAAATGCATTTACAAATACAATTTTTTTTAAATAGTCATGTTTCCCCTCCATTTTTTTCTCTTTTCAGACAGTAGCCTTCTAGCAGAATTGCGGCAACGGGTGACGTGACTGGTTAACTGAAATTTACCAGTTGTGCTGGGAGTTAGGAATGGTCCCTCGGGATTGGAAGGATGCTATCATTGTTCCCTTGTATAAGGGAAAAGGTGATCAGACTGAATGCAAGAACTATCGTGGTATTAGCCTACTGAGTGTGCCAGGGAAAGTGTTTGGTAAGGTTGTTATTGAAAAAGTACGGGGTCTTACATCATTGAAAGTGTGGGATGTTCAGAGTGGTTTTATGCCTGGTAAAGGCTGCACTAACCAGATTTTTGCATTACGCATGATGATTGAAAAGTATCTGGCTGTTGGGAAGAAAGTTTTTACTGCCTTCATAGATTTAGAGAAAGCTTACGACCGAGTCAATAGGACACTTTTGTGGAAGGTATTGAATGAATATGGTGTTACTGGGAATCTACTTAATAGTGTAAAAGCCATGTATGCTGGTAGTAGAGCTTGTGTACGAGAGAATGGTGTTTTATCAAAATGGTTTTCCATTGGTGCAGGAGTTAGACAAGGTTGTGTAATGTCATCATGGCTGTTTAATATATTTATGGATGCATGCATACGTGATGCCAAAATAGATAATAGTGGTTTATGTCTTGGTGATATCCGTGTGTGCAGGTTGCTGTATGCTGATGACACTGTCCTGTTGGCAGAAAGCAAAAGTGAGTTGCAGAGTATGTTGACTCGGATGCACGAAGTTTGCATGAAATTCAAACTGAGTATAAATAAGAGAAAAACTAAAGTTATGGTATTTGAGAGAAGAATAGGTAGCACTGAATGTAATGTAAGTATAAATGGCACTGTGATTGACCAGTTGAGTGAGTTTGTGTATTTAGGAAGCATGTTTGACAGAGAGAACAAGTTGTATAGTGAAATCAGTAGGCGAGTGAATTCTTCTTTGAAAGTCATAGCTGCTCTGGGAGGTTTTCACAGGAATGATGGGTTCTCTAGAGAGTCCCACATGGCTGTGTATGAAACTGTAATTGTTCCTACTCTGATGTATGGCAGTGAAACCTTGGTACTGCAGAAGAAACATAGGAGTCGTTTGTGTGCGGGAGAAATGCGTTACTTACGTGGGGTTTGTGGCAAGACACGATCTGATTGTGTGAGAAATGAAGATGTATTGCAGTTGTGTGATGTGAAGCAAAATGATGTTAGCAAGGTGGAGACCCATATGCTTCGATGGTTTGGCCATGTTGAAAGAATGAGTAATGAGATGCCTACTGAGAAAATCTTTTTAGCCCAAGTGGCAGGAAGGAAAGGCAGAGGAAGGCCAAGGGAGACATGGGTGGATCAGATTCAGGAGTGTCTGCATGAGAAAAAGATTATGAGTATGAAGTATAAAAGATCTTGTGTACGGCATGTAATGGATATCAGTGAAGCACGAGTTGTATGTCAAGATCGCTGTAAATGGAGAAGTTTGATACGACAACAATAAGTAAAAATTTCTGGAAGTTTGTATTTCTTTTTGGAGCTAACCTCTGAATCTTAGAGAACAGCCTAGTGGTATGTATGTGTGTGTGTGTGTGTGTGTGTGTGTGCGCGCGCGCGCAATTTCTTTGTAGTTTAACAAAACTTCTTTGGTTGTGTAAAATCTTAAGGCTTAGATTTGTCTGCAAAATGCATTAATGGAAAAAAAAAAAAAAAAAAAAAAAAACCAAAGTGAAGAATGAAAGTTTAGAGTATTAATGCTGAAAAACAGATTTAATCATTTATTTTCAGATTTTATTGTGCTTCAGTCAAAATGATGTTTTATGAAAACGATAAATTCTAACTCAGATTTTGTAATACCCCTTAATTATTTATTTATTAAATTTTGGAAGTAATGATTATTCAGCAACATTTTAAAATTTTTTATTGCATTTATTTTCAGCCAATCCTAGTGTTTTTAATTTTTACCTTTTCCTGCGTGTTCATCCCCTTGTCGTGAGACGTCAACGAGCTCAGAATGTTGCAGAAATGAGAAAGCTCACTTCTCATTTTAAACAGGCAGTTGGAGAAAAACGTAGAAGTGATTCCATTGCTTATGAGGTAAGAAATGTGTGATAATATGCCGAGTTGATACTTCATGTTTATACAATAATGCAGAAAAAAATTCCCATTTGCTCTTTTTAAATCTTTTGCATGAAGTTTTACCAATGTAAAAAAAAATTGTGTCAAAAAAATTGTATATTAGTGAAAAAATTATTATTAACTCTAAACCACATTATTTTATTTATTTCTTTTTCTGTTTTTTTCTCAAAAAAGAAATAGTTTAGTAAAGTGTTAATAACATGAGGCTCCCCCCCCTCCCTTTTGAATAAATCATGTTCCTTAAAAGTGTGTTATCATTAATGAGGCATAACATCTAGGAATGTCAGAAATCCATGTAACAAGATGACAATAAAAAGATTTATGAAGTATTCTTTATACAGTCAAACCTTGTTAACAGAATACATTGCAGGGTTAAAAAAATTGTTCTCATTAAAAGTAGTTATTTTTATGTAGTTAGTTAATTGAACAACTAAATAAGCAGTAATGTAAAATTATACTGTGCTATCAAAGAAAAAGTATGTAATATTCATTTTGGCTGCTAAAACATTAATTTAATTTTGCATTTTTGAACTTCACTTTTAGTTGGTAAAGTTCGATGAACACTTACCGCACGTGGGGCTTGGCTTTCAATTCATATTTCCATTTTTTGGATGCGGCACGGGGGTTTTTCATTTGGCCACGGGTCCGCTTCTTCTTTTTTTCTCCGTTGGAATTTATTTTGTCTCATCACCAAATGAGTTTTTCCTTTGCTGCATCCTCATTTACTTCAATATTTATTCATACCCGAGTACTTTCAGTAAAATTCCTTTACCGTCTTCGAGGGGACGTTTTGCTCCGACTAGCACGGACCGTGTCAGCTGGGCATTTCGGTGGTTCTCGCGGGCTGCTTCTGTCATCGGCTATCGCTTCTTCTTGGGCGTTGTGGCGCCATCTCTTGTTGGTCAGTGATCTCACTTTTCGAACTTTTTCATTTTTTTGCTCAATTTTAATTAAATTTTTCCAGCTGTTTCTCAAATTATTAGGGTCATTGTGGTTGCAAACTTTTGTCCTATTTTTTCAATCATTACCGACTCTGCTATTCTGAGGTGTTTTTCGGATTTACAGCTTTTGATGATTTTTATATTTTCGAATTTAGGATATTTTTGGTTATCCAGACAGTATTGGATAAGTGCTGTTTTTCTTCTTTTTTCTGCCAGTTTTTTACGTGTTGTTTTAATCTGTGTTTAAGCTTATTTTTGGTACTTCCTATATAAGCCATTGGAGGATTTTCAGTAATAGGAATTGAGTAAATACCTGCTTTTTCTAACATTTTTATTTTTTCATTTTTTATTACTATATTTTTGATGGTATTTACTTTTCCTCCAATTTGAATGTTATGTTTTTTACAAATGTTATTAATTTCATTGGTAGTACCTTTTACGTAAGGAAAACCATTTAAATATTTGACATCTTTTTTTATTTACTACGGCATTATTTTTTATTTTCTTTATTACTTCAGTGTCCCATTTTTTTATTAAATGGTTAGGATAACCAAAGCTGCCTGCAATTTTTTCAATGAAGAAATCAAATTCATAAAAAAAATTGCAGGCAGCTTTGGTTATCCTAACCATTTAATAAAAAAATGGGACACTGAAGTAATAAAGAAAATAAAAAATAATGCCGTAGTAAATAAAAAAGATGTCAAATATTTAAATGGTTTTCCTTACGTAAAAGGTACTACCAATGAAATTAATAACATTTGTAAAAAACATAACATTCAAATTGGAGGAAAAGTAAATACCATCAAAAATATAGTAATAAAAAATGAAAAAATAAAAATGTTAGAAAAAGCAGGTATTTACTCAATTCCTATTACTGAAAATCCTCCAATGGCTTATATAGGAAGTACCAAAAATAAGCTTAAACACAGATTAAAACAACACGTAAAAAACTGGCAGAAAAAAGAAGAAAAAACAGCACTTATCCAATACTGTCTGGATAACCAAAAATATCCTAAATTCGAAAATATAAAAATCATTAAAAGCTGTAAATCCGAAAAACACCTCAGAATAGCAGAGTCGGTAATGATTGAAAAAAATAGGACAAAAGTTTGCAACCACAATGACCCTAATAATTTGAGAAACAGCTGGAAAAATTTAATTAAAATTGAGCAAAAAAATGAAAAAGTTCGAAAAGTGAGATCACTGACCAACAAGAGATGGCGCCACAACGCCCAAGAAGAAGCGATAGCCGATGACAGAAGCAGCCCGCGAGAACCACCGAAATGCCCAGCTGACACGGTCCGTGCTAGTCGGAGCAAAACGTCCCCTCGAAGACGGTAAAGGAATTTTACTGAAAGTACTCGGGTATGAATAAATATTGAAGTAAATGAGGATGCAGCAAAGGAAAAACTCATTTGGTGATGAGACAAAATAAATTCCAACGGAGAAAAAAGAAGAAGCGGACCCGTGGCCAAATGAAAAACCCCGTGCCGCATCCAAAAAACGGAAATATGAATTGAAAGCCAAGCCCCACGTGCGGTAAGTGTTCATCGAACTTTACCAACTAAAAGTGAAGTTCAAAAATGCAAATGCATTAATGCACGTTAAATAATGTAACCTCCAATATCGGAAGTAAATTGAAACATTAATTTAATGTTGCCTTTTTCTAATACTTTACACAAAAAAGATGAAATAATACAAATTGGCATAGAACTATATGCTGTAATACAGTACACAGTAGTACAGCTCTGTGTATAAAGCCATCTCACTTTAATCCGTCTCATCTGTGCAATTTTGACATCGTTTTTCGCAGGTTGTGTAAGTTTCATGGCAGGTTCAAAGTGACTGAAAGTGCAAGCAGCTTCAGTTCTCTCACATTTTTTTAGAATTAAAGACAATGTACTTTTCACAATGCCAAATTTCACTGCGACTGCAGTTTTATTTAAAATACCACTGTCTACTTCATTTAAAAATTGCTATTTTTTTTTGTCTAAGCTCAAAGGTTGCTGAGCTTTACCACTCATGTTCACACGGACAGCATGTTCATAAAATTGTGAGAAAATAAAATACTTGCAGAACAAAAGCAAAAATAGGAGTGTGCCCAAGACTTCTCTTTCTTTAGTGGAGAGGAACATCATCCTAATCAGATAAAAGGGAAAGGTATTAGTATGATAGTCCAGCAAATGTACTTTCCCCCGCAGTTCCATCCACTGCTCCCTTTTCGTCATTTGCACTGTTGGAATAAAAGATGCCTTGTGCGGCACTGGGCTTCAAAATGGATGGGACAGAGCAGTAAGTAGCATTTAAAAAAAAAAAAAAATTTGGCTTACTCAGAGAAAATGCGTTTTTCTATGCTAATGAAATATAAATTTGTCTAAACTGGTATTTCATGTTATGCATGTTCATGTTAAAAGAATAAAAAAATCTCTTAATATATGTGAAAATGGTTGGGAAATCAATCAGTTCATGGTAAAAGTAATTCATGGTGTTGCAGTTCAATTGTGTAATATTGGAAACTAAAATCTTATGTTTTTAAGTTGTGTGGCAAAAAGTGTAGATGGCAAAACTGTTCATCATGAAAAATTATCTTCAGAACATTTCTCACTACAAACTATCCAACACAGAAAACAATTATTTTGAACTCTGTTGCATCTGCATTTATGCCGTTGGTGGCAGAAGTGTGCATCTTAAAAGATGAAAAAGCAAGGATCATTGTTCTCACATTTGTTTAAACTGGTATTTCTTTTTAAATACAAAAAAAAAAAAAAAAAAAAAAAAAAAGGATCTTTCAAAAATTGGAATAACAGGTGCACAAGTGTCCTTGAATGAATGGCTGGACGGATGGACATAGTAATGACATAAGCACATCCTTTCTTTTCTTTTTTTTTTTTTTCCAGAAGACTCGTTAAAAACTTTTGTTATCCAGTGTTAGCATTGAATACTTTGGCCCTTCAATAATGATTCATTCAGCACATAAACAGTTGTTTGTTTGTGAAGATTCGTTAATGTAGAAGTACATGCACACATGATCAGCTACATCATTTCACACCCACTAGTGTGGGTGCAGAGAAGCATGTGCACATGCTCCATTGTGAAACTAATGGCCATTTTAAATGCACATCAGAGGGCCAGGTTGCTGACACTCTTTCAACTCTTAATTAGAGTTACTTAAAAAAAAATGGAAGAAAACATTGCATCACAGGTTTCCACCTTAATTCATGTATTAATTAATTTTCTTTATACATTCCATGTAAATAGGTGATACTTTCTGGGCTAGGGTGTATGTAATCTGAAAACTTGTGTTTAAATGGAAAATTATTTTGCTGATTATCTTGTAACAGTTCATTTATCGTTAACTAAATTCACTGGGGCATATGTTGATGGCTGCAGTTTTTACTTACAAAGTAACTATATCATGAAATATACTGTGGTGATATAATCATACAGGAAAGTTTCTGGGTTACAAATGGGAGAGGGGGGTATCAGCCCTGGCCTGATTGTGGCCCTAATTTTATCGATTTTTACTCATCACAAATTTTGAGATGTTATACAGATTTCTTATTTCTATCACTGACTGAAAAATATGTAACATAGCTGCCAAGTGTCCATATTTAATTGGATTATGTCTGGTTTTTAAACCCAGTGTTCAGAAATAAAATATTTCGAGGAAATGTCTGGTTTCTATGAAATGCTAAATGTATTGTAATTTTTCTTTTTTGCTATAATACGTCTCTTGTGTAATACAATTACAGACGCTCCTATGGATTCTCCATAATAACTGCACAAATTGTTGGTCCACGACAGAGTGCAGGAAACATTGAATTGAATGTACTACAGAAATCAAAACCCACAATGAAATAATATTATTTAATATTTGTGTGAAGGTTTTCATGTTTTTAAGATTCTAACATTTATTAAAAAGGTATGGGATTATTTATGGCATGTTTTTAAAATTGTGACATTTGTTTGATGTTTTTTGACTATTTTGTAAATGTCTTCATCTACAGCCCCCCCCCATTTTTCTTCTTGATTGTGTTCTTACTTTTGTGATCACGTTCTCTTTTTTTAATATATTTGACAATAATTAAAGAAAGCAACTTCATATTTTTTGGAATTGTTTTCTGATGATGTGCATATTTTTATATTTATAACATTCTCTCCTTCAAAATTAATCAATAGAGTTAGCATTCCCCCTTTTCAAAGCAAAATTAGATTTCAAAATATGTGCTTAATCTGTCCATGATTGAATTTTAGCGATTTCTGTGACTAGTGAAATTGTTTTCGCAGCAGAGTAAATTATGCAGCACCAATTTTTTATATTTAATTTTGCTTAAAACGTTTGATTTTCCATTCTCTAGTAACTTTTTGCTACATCAAGGAGCAGAGCAAGTATTTTTTCTTTAGTTAAATGCAAAATCAATGTTCTGAAACACTGTTGTCTGCAACTCTGTAGAGAAAATAACTTTACAGGGAACAGAAAACGATAACTGAGAATTGAAGTTCCAGTTTTGAAATTAAAATTTTTTGGTAATGAACAGAAAAATGCTTGTCCTTTTTGTCTGTTGATATAGCAAGAAGTACACTAAACAATGGGAAACCAAGCATTTTCAGAAAAATCAAACTTTAAGAAGCAATAATGCCCTTTTGACGGTAAAATCAAACATGAAAGGTTTATGTTTTTCACAAAAGTACAGTGATGACTTTTTGAAAAAAGCCAAATCTGCAACTACATTAGCTCTCAACAAAATCATAAAGAAAATCAGTTTGTAAATATTGTTACAACCCACCCCCGCCATTGATTTAGTAATTAATGAGGGTGGTGGATGTATGAAATTAATTAAGTATTAATTATGTTCGAGGCTTGATTGGAGTTTGAAAGTGTAAACAGCAAAGAACGTTTTATCTGGGGATAGGACAGAAAGGAGGCGAAGAATTCCTTCTGGCTGGGTGGTCTAGAGTTCCTAGCGTGCTGTTAGGTCGTAAATATCAGGGCGCAGCTGACGGGTAGCCTAAGCAACACGGAAAGGGAAAGAGGTACATATCGAAGAGGGACACTTGGTAAATGAATGAAGATGGGGGTCAAAAGGTTTAGCGAATAATCGTAAATTCATCGATTGTTTGGGGCATTTTCGAGAACAATTGCTCTCTATGTGGTCCGTGCAGAAAAATAAGATTTCGCACTTAGCGTGAAAATAAGGAAGAAAGTTTAGTTGTCTGTACGCTCTCCGATGTGAAAGGCTGGATGCCTTGGATCTTCTATATGAATTGGGATAAATGAAACGGAGACGACAACTCGGGGCAGCTGGAGATGTCAGTTTGCCATAAAGACAGCAGAATGCCTAAATCCGTGTGATAGAGCAGCAATTTCTAGGCTGGGGGCCTAATGGAAATCAGCGACTGATTGGCCCAATGAAAGCAAAGTTACAGAGGAATTGAGAAATCTGTGAGTGGACGTTGGTTGAAGCGAAGCCGAAGATCGGGTTCTAGTCCAACTGCAGCAGTGTGCAATCACCATCCTCTCCCTGATGTGGCGAAGGAAGGGATCTGGTCTTGCGGGGTGAAGCAAGGCCCCATGAGTGTGTGTGTCTACATAAGCAGCACAGCCTCTACGTGTAAGTGCGACCGGATAAAGCCGGCGCAAGGAAAATTGATAGCGTAAGAGCGGTGGCTTGGATACCTAACAAATATACAGGTGAAAAGCTAAATCACAATTTGGATTTATTCTTGACAGCATCCATGTAAGTAGAAACATTTTGTTTTTCTTATAACTTCTGCTACACAATTAGTTGAGGAACTGAACTAATATATTGCAAGAACTGAACTGAGAAATAATAATGTGGAATTTAAGTTCATTAAAATTATCAGCTGGAACTGATTTAGGTCCAAGTTGACCCAATAGTTATGTTCAGAAGACAGCTAAATTTTATTTGTATGTGTGCCATTGTTATGTTTTTATAGCCAATTAAATACTTGTTTAGGCAGTCAGCTCAGTCAACACATTAGTTATGTGTACGCATGTGATTGGTTCAAATTGTTTAAGTGTATGTCCATATAATACAGTTTTCGCGCCAAGAACTACGTCAAATGACATCAGAGAAGAAATATACTAATTACTCGGCTACGGTTGTTAAATTGATTGACCGCGGTGAGATAATGACCCACTGTCGTAACATTTTGGTGGCGAGCGGTGAATGCTTAGCCTAGCTCGGCCTGGTACCGTAACATTTTGGTGGTCAACGGTGGGATAATGACCCATGAGATCGTAACAATATATTAAGAAAATCACTGTTTCTTATATGTAATTCAGAAAACTGTTAATTGAAATGAAAAAAAAATCAGAAAGGTGTGACACACACACAGTACATACATTTTAACTACATTCATTATATAATGCATGTAATAATTTGTTATTTTAAATTGCTACTTTTTTTAATTTGATTTCAACACTTCGTATATTTCTTGATTTTTCCTTCCTTGTTCCCAATTTTTTTTTCACTTTCATAATCACCTCTGACGGCTTCACAATTGTGATAGAAAACAAAATGCAGTTGTCAAAAATTTTATGCAGTTGACACATTAGAAGTTTCTCTCTGGTCTTTATTTGATTTATTCTGAATGTTTGAAATTTGACAAATGCTAAACATGATACATAACCGAGAACTAAAAATTATTCAACAAACAAATGAATGCACTTTGTGGAAATAACACAGCACTAACTCACTCAGTTTACTGCTGCTGTGCAGAGCATAATTTTATGCAGTACATGTGTGGTAACATAAAAAAGTGTTTCTACAAAAACCACTAGGCAATGACCCTGAAAATCTTTGGTCAGCAGTAGTTCATCCATTGTGTGGACAATTGCAGGAACAGCACTATTTTGTTATAGGAATGCTGGATGACAAACTCCATGTGTTCAGCTTTCTCCACATGATAAAGAAGCACTGTGCTTTCAAGCAGGCAGCTTGGGGAGAGAAAAAACCCCACACTTGCTCACAAGACAAGTGCAATATGCACATCATACAACAGATATTAAGTAATTGTGAAACATTTTTCAGTAAATGTTAGTTAATCCGTTTTAGTAACTGATTTTAAAATTGTACTTTGTTTTTATTTATTCGTAACAGTGCTAAACAAGTTTTTACAAAAGTGGTATTGTCATGTTATTAATTTGAAAATTCCAAAGTACGCGGGGATGCTGTGATACGTTCTTGGCCTCACCAAGAAGGAAATGGGCTAGAGCCTTGAAACTTAGACTATTCCACATATTCACCCCAAAGCTCAACATACTTGGCACAGCATTTCTGGAGTTTCTTTAACCCTTCCAAAAAAAAAATTCTAAAGTCTGATCATTCAAATACTGCTCTACTGCTGATAACACCTCCAAATCATTCAAAAAATGCTCCTCTTTCAAACTTTTTTTAAGGTTTGGGAAAAGGAAATAGTCTGATGGAAAAAGGGCTGGTGAGTAGAGTGGATGGTCTATACACTTAAATCCCAGATCCCTCGAAACATCCATTGTCTTGCCACCCTTGTGAGCCAGCGTCTCTGCTGTTGTTTTAGCCGAGATTCGATAATCTGACAAAATCAAGTTGTGAACACGATTAATAATTTTGGGTGTTGTCACTGTTGAAGGCCCCAGATCTTGCTTCATCTTCGGTCTCAAAGTCTCTGCACTGAAAGTTGGCACACCATTTCTTCACTGTGGAATATGAAGGGCACTTGTCACTTAATGTTTGCGTTGTACACTCATAGATTTCCTTTGCAGTTTTCTTCTACAGGAACGGAAATTTCATGACAGCTCGGAGTTCCATGTCCGAAAATTCAGCACTTTGCATTGACATGATTCAGTTCAGGACATCTGCAAAAAACAACAAAAAAAAAACAGCTATTAGTCTGAAAATTGGCACTTTAAAATACAAAAGAACACTCTTTCGAGCTATTAGTCTGAAAATTGGCACTTTACAATACAAATTTTGAGCTATTAGTCTGAAAATTGGCACTTTACAATACAAAAGAACACTCTTTCGAGCTATTAGTCTGAAAATTGGCACTTTACAATATAAAAGAACACTCTTTCGAGCTATTAGTCTGAAAATTGGTACTTTACAATACAAAAGAACACTCTTTCGAGCTATTAGTCTGAAAATTGGCAATTTACAATACAAAAGAACACTCTTTCGAGCTATTAGTCTGAAAATTGGCACTTTACAATGCAAAAGAACACTCTTTCGAGTTGCAGTGATAAAATAATGCTACAGTTACAGGAAGTGGGTTAGGCCAAGAACTTTTCAGCATCTCCTCGTATGCTTCTGTGTGAAACTGTGTTTTGGAACTTTCCCTCTAATTCTTTATCAAATGAATTTATTGTTATTCTGATTTGCTTTCCAGGGCACTGGTGAAGATTCTATTTCTCCTCTAGAGAGGCGGTTATTTTTTACCACTGCACATGCGCATTTCCGTGCCGGGTGCCCAGCGTTGGCCCTGGAGGTCCTCTCTCGCCTTCCTAATAATGTTTCCAGTGAGGGCCCCATGTCACCAGATGATGCGGTCTTTGATTTTGCTAACATGCTTCATGATGAAGACACTACCATAAGCACTGGTGTTTTTACAGATGGAACTGTTCCTAAGCACGATGGTTCCACTTCAAAAGAGAGCTTTGATTGGAGTCAACCAGTGATTTCAATATCTAAAAGTGAAGACCCAGGTTTAGATTTTGACTGGAGTGCTCCAGTTTCTAAGCCACTAGAACTTGAACCTCTAGAGTTGAAATTAGATGATAGTGAGAGTGGCTCAGAACATGGCATTGAGATGAATGCCGAAGCCTCACGCGAGACTAAAGGTAAGTGCTTCCTTCAGCTTTGAAATTATGCTTTACTTTTTAAGTATTGCTATGAAAACCGACCCTTCAGTGAAATGCATCTTTTGATCAAGTGACCCTTTTGTGAAATGCTCCTCTTAATTTACAAGGTGTCTGTCTACTGGTCATAAAAATCATGAAAGTCACGAATCCAGAAAAAGGTCATGAAAGTTAAGAAAAATTCACGAATTTTGCTTTGGGGGCATGAGTTTCTTCTTATTTTTAGTAATTTTTCATTTTCTGGCAAAAATCTTAAGTAATTCTCCATTCACTGAACACATAAGGTGCAATCCATCTAATGATTTTAGTGTAAAAAAGGGGAGGCATTTGTTCCTTCCTTCACAAAGAAAACTGATTGAGCATAAAATGTCTTAGCATAAACATACTTGTATGTAATGTTGTTTGCAAAATTTTGCAATCAATTTAGCAGTTTACATTATGCTAATTAAGAGTCAGGACATCTTTGCAGGTATAAATGTTAAAGAAGGCTGTGTAATGAAATCTTGTAGCGAAATGGTGAATATTTCAACTGTATGTGCACTCAAAGTATGATGAGTATATTTTTGTTGCTAGCAGAACAGCAGGGGGCACTTTTTCCTTAAAAAAAAAGAGGGGCATAGTGTTCCCTCTCTTTAATATACAGGGTCAGGGATGCCAACCTCTTACAGCATTCATGTGTAGTCCAAGCCATAAAAATGCGTAGTTTTGAGCTTTCATGTGTAGACACAAGAAATATTACAAAAAAGTATTTTAAGATGTTTTAAATTTACTACAGACTAGACAGTTATAAAAATAACCAGAAAAAAAATCAATATTGAGAACTGTATGTGCGGATTTGAGATTTTGATTTATACAATTAGCGACTTATACACAAACGAATAACATCAGCATTTTATTTTCATGAAAGAGAAGAGCAGCTTAAAAAGGACCAACAGGCACATGCCATTTGTCACTCGCATCCGAGACCCACGGGGGGGCATTGCGTGGGCGAGACTCCCATACTCTATTATGTGGGTTTTGGTAACGTCTTCCCTTTCATTCACGGCAACCTACTGAGTTACTCCTTCCCTAACTAAGAATAAAAATGCAAAAGAAAAAAATATCCAAATTTTCAGTTAATAGAGCTGAATTTTTGACAGATGCCATAACTTGGTCTTATAAGATTACCCTGCAAATTTTGCTTGAACCCATTGGAAACTTTTAAAATTACGCACTTTTCTTTTTTATTATTAAGACGTTCAGAGAAAGAAAGATCAACTTCATGGGGAAGCACAGATGACCGAGAACTATGAGCTTGCAATATTCATTTCTCTCTCCCCTTTTACTCTGAGCCCATTTGCCACCTGCTGTTGTTGTATTGCGTCTTTGCTTAACTGAGGATTAAAACGTAAAAAATTAATTTTCCGAATTTTCATTTTAAAAAGCTGATTTTTTTTATAGATGCCATAACTTGGTCTTATAAGATTACCCTGCAAATTTCGCTTGAATCCATTGGAAACTTTTAAAATTATGCACTTTTCTTTTTATTATTAAGACGTTCAAAGAAAGAAAGATCAACTTCACGGGAAAGCGCAGATGACAGAGAACTATGAGCTTGTAACATTCATTTCTCTCCCCCTTTTACTCTGAGCCCATTTGCCACCTGCTGTTGTTGTATTGCGTCTTTGCTTAATTGAAAATTAAAATGGGAAAAATTAATTTTCTGAATTTTCATTTTTAAAAGCTGATTTTTTTATAGATGTCCTAACTTGGTCAAACAAAGCTACCGTGAAAATTTCGCGTAAATCCGGTGAAAACTTTTAAAATTACATACACACACAAAAAAAATTGGACACTTAGAGAAAGAGGGATTAATAAGAAAATTGCATTTCTAACTCAAAAAGTTTTTAAGTTATCGAAGTGAAATTTTCAGGGTCACTTTGTTTTAATAAATGACGGCATCTGTAAACAGTTCTGTACATTTAACTGAAAATTGGGGAAAAAGATAATCCGCAATTTTGTTTCCCAGTATGTAAAAACATCACACTGCTTGCACTGGGTGAGGATCCCTCACTTCAGTACTTATCTTGAGTCATTCACCTACTACGGACATACGGACATGGCAATGTGCTTTCAACAGCTTAAGCCGGCCGAGTGGCGCAACTTAAACAAACCCGTTACAAATGCCCGCATGTAAAGCGCGATTTCCTTCTTTCTTTCCTTCTGGCCTTTCTTGTTTTTTTTTCCGGATTTTAACAGTTTCGGAGAAAAATGATTGTGCCAACCCTTGAATTTTTTAACAATGCAGAGCAATTATGAAATAAAATGCAGTAAACAATTTTTTTTTTATTTTATCATATCTACACCAAGATTGGTATTTTTGTCCGAGGTAGGGAGTGGGGTTGTGACATCGCCGAGGATCGATCAGCGTGGAACCTCCAGCCTCGACGGCGAAGCAGCAGAAGCGCCACCTATCGGCAGTTGCTTTGTTGTAGCAGACGACACAGGACAGATACCAAAGTATAGCTGGCAAAACATTGATGGAGATTCTGCATTGCGCTTTTTAACTATTCTTATATGCAACCTGTTATTGAGTTGTCTGAATACACTAAAGCACTTGGGTCCATGACAAACGCTAAGGGGGTCCACAAATAACACAAAAATTATGCTAAATAAAGTTAGTGGGGGGAGGGGGGAAATGCAGCGTCATAGCAACAAACACGTAGTATTAGGCATATGATGTGTAGTGCGTAGTTTAGCTAAAGAAATGCCTAGTTTCTACGCCAAATGCGTAGGGGTTGGCATCCGTTCAGGGTGATTCAGAACTCATGGTACAAACTTTAAGGGGTGGTAGAGCACACTGCAACAAACATTTTTTGTATAGGAATGTATGGGTGCAAGTGACGCGTTGAGGCACGAACACAAGAAATAGACATGAAAGGAAACCTAAATTGTGTACTTACAGCATCGTTGACAAGTGCTTCTTTACAGCAGTGTTTACAATAATTGCTCAAAATTGCATCCACCAACAGTAATACATGCGTGACAGCGTCAACGGAGTGATTGGCATACAATTTCAAAGATGCCAGGTATTTCTCGCACACGTGCAGCTGCAACGGATATTTGAGCAACGAAGTCCTCAACAGAGTCAACTGGAGTCTCATAAACGAGGGCCTTCAGATGTCCCCATAAGAAGTAATCGAGGCTCGATAAATCGGGCGATTGGAGTGGCCAATGGACTGGTCCGCCACTGCCAATCCATCGTGCCTTAAAAGTGGCAACCAGGTAATTGCGCACATTAATGCTAAAATGGGCTGGCGCCCCATCATGCTGAAACCACAGTCCTTGTCAGACGGCCAGTGGTACATCTTAAAGCAATTCTGGTAAAACCTCTTCCAGAAAAATACGATAACATCTGCCATCGAGTCGCGTTGGTAGTAGATATGGGCCATGCAGATGCATAATGTGCAAGCCACCTTCTGCCCTCTACCGGTAACAGTACACGCCAATCACTCCGTCGACGCTACCACACATGTATTACTGTTGGTGGACGCAATTTTGAGCAATTATTGTAAACACTGCTGTAAAGAAGCACTGGTCAACAATGCTGTAAGTACACAATTTATGTTTCCTTTCATGTCTATTTCTTGTGCTTGTGCCTCAACGTGTCACTTGCACCCATGCTTTCCTATACAAAAATGTTTGTTGCAGTGTGCTCTACCACCCCTTAAAGTTTGTCAAATGAGTTCTGAATCACCCTGTATATATGTCTTGTGTGTGCACATGTGCATATACCACAACCTGGATAGGTATATTCTGTATATATACTGACATCTTTTAAAAGTGGTCATGAAAATTTCTTATTGGTCATGAAATTGTGTTTCCCAAAGTTGGTAGACACCCTGATCTAGTGATTTTTGGCCAACAGATTTTTGGTTAAGTAACTTTTTTGTTCAGGTGAACAATACCCTGAATATTTAGAATAAATTATCAACGTTTTTTCACAATTAAATGTTTTATTAACATCGACTATAGTTTCGCAGAGCGCCTGGCTCGGCATCATCAGGACGAATGGAGCGTAAACATTCAAATCATTGTGACGTCATCAGAGTTCTGACGGTCACGGTTTTTGGTGAGTTGTTTCCATGCGCTTGAAAGAAATGGCGTAGACGTCATGTCATTGACATGACGTCTACGCCATGTCATTTTATGTCGTTTACTCATAAAATGACATTAGAACGAAAATTTGAAAAACTATCGAATAATAGCAACAATAAAGGAAATTCTACTTCTCAAAGTGATGAAGTCTTTACGGATAACGAAGTAATATCTAACCTTTCTTCTTTAAAAAACCCGAGAAAAATTCAAAAACGAGTTTTACATTACAATTCAAATTTCACAATTTCAAAAAAGATACCAGTATCCAATATCGTTGCGTCAGTTGAAGATTCCCTGACAAAAAGCGATCTAAGCATTGATGAGAAAGAAACGATTAGACATTGTGTCAGCCTTGTAATAACATCAAATTCCTTTCCATCATTCAAACCCAATCTCAATAAGGAAGAATATAAAGCTTTAAAAGAATTACAGTCAAATCCTGATATCATCATTACTAAAGCCGATAAAGGAGGACAAGTTGTTATTCTGGACAAAAAACATTGAGGCAGAGGTCGAAAAACTTATTTCCGAGGGACCATATAAAGAAATTAAAAAAGATCCATCGGAAAAATATTTAAAAGAAGTTCGGAAAGTAGTAACAAGTTGCGTTACTCTTAACCAAAGCTCAAAAATTATCTGAAACCCTCGTATGCCCGTTGTCTGCATTTCTATGCACTTCCGAATATACACAAGATTGCCGTTCCTTTCTGTCCCATCGTCAGCAATATTGGCTCTGCTACTCATAAGTTGGCCAAATTTCTATCTTCGAAACTGTCCACCATAACGACTTCTTCAAACAAAACTGCTGTAAAAAATTCCACTGAATTTGTAAATGTGCTTAAACAGCATCCATACAACGATCAGTTCATGTTATCCTTCAATGTGAAATCCATGTTCACAAGTATTCCACTAAATGGAGCCCTCGAATCTTTGAAAGCAAGTCTCATTGAACATCATTTCAGCCAACCGGAAGTTGAAGAAATTTTGAGATTAGTGGAAATTTGTATCAAACAAAACAGTTTCTTATTTTGTGGAAGATTTTTTCAACAGACGGAAGGCCTTGCAATGGGTAGCCCACTGTCGCCTGTTTTATGCAGTCTACATGCGTCACTTCGAGGACAAACTGTTTCAGCTCGTTACATTCGACCTGTGGATTCGATATGTAGATGATACCTTTGTCCTCTGGAAAGGCAGGAATTCCGAACTACCTAAATTAGTTGAACTTATCAATTCAATTGATCCTCATATACAGTTCACACGTGAGACTGAAAATAATGGCTGCTTACCATTCCTAGATGTCCTGGTGTCACGCTCTGAAGGATCCTTCAGTACCACAGTTTATCGAAAGCCATTTGCTGTTTCCTTACCTCCACATGCAAAATCAAATCACCCATGGAAACAAAAAATGTCTGCTTTCTACACATACGTATATCGTGCAGTACATATATGCTCAACTGAGGATTCCTTACAGAAAGAGCTTGATTTTCTTAAACGAACTGCAGTACACAGAGGATATAGCCCTTCCGTGATAGAAAAAGCGGTCCAAAAATTTAGGAAACCGAAGCCCGTCTGCTCGCTCACGCCAGTAGACCTCCCAGTACGAACGAATTGGGCGGTTATCCCATTTGCTCCTCAGATTTGCTTCAGAATTTCAAAAATTCTCAAAAGTTTTAATTTCAAAGTGATTTTCAAACCCATAAACAAGATGAATTTTTACGGATCAAAAGACTACGTCCAAGACATAAATTCTTGGGGAATTTATCAGATACCTTGTGAATGTGGACTTTCATATATAGGACAGACCCGCAGGGCTTTAAGTTTCCGTGTGAAGGAACACAAGACTTACGTACGGAACTGTGAACTGAAGAAGTCATCAATAGCCCAACATTGTCACGAAAATAACCATAAATTTTTGTTTGGAAACGCTATTCTTATTGATAAACCTGATTCGACTAACAAGCTTAATGTATTAGAAGCTTTCCACATATACCGGAATTCTTCGCAACTTGTCAATGAAATGACGTCTACGCCATTTCTTTCAAGCGCGTGGAAACAACTCACCAAAAACCATGACCGTCAGAACTCTGATGATGTCACAATGATTTGAATGTTTACGCTCCATTTGTCCTGATGATGCCGAGCCAGACGCTCTGCGAAACTATAGTCGATGTTAATAAAACATTTAATTGTGAAAAAACGTTGATAATTTATTCTAAATGAACATCACAAGTGTGTAGTCTTGAATTATATATAATACCCTGAATGTTGGCATAAACCAGTGCTGAACAAAAGTGGGTTGAGTTGTTCCATAAGATATGATTTGCCAACAAGATTTGTTGAGCTCTGCGAGACTTCCTGAAAAAAAGTTTAGTCTTCTGCTTTATTCAGTAGTTAACTTGCTTCTTTATTCAATAGCGAATTGTGTTGGTAATTGTTGAAGTTCTGGCAAATGTTACTTTTCCATATGACCAGTACATTCCATTCTTTTTAAGTTGCTCTCTTTGCAGTTCTTTTTATGTGCCTGTTTCAGAGGAGTACATGCTAGTTGTCATTAATTTTTGAATTGACTTTGAATTTTTTTCACATGTTTCTCTAGCTCTGATAAGAGAAAAAATGAAGTGAGTTACAGTATTGAAGATTTTACTAATCCAAGAACTAACAATTACAGCTGCACAAAACAACAACAACAACAAAAAAAGTCTGGTACAAATTAACATGAAAATGAAAGATTATTATCAGTGATGAGGGGAAAAATAGGATGAACGATATATAGTATATCAGAACAAAAGGAAAATGCTTAATTTTATTGAAAAACAATTTTTTTACAATGGGACCAAAATGATACAGAAGATAGCTACACAGAGATTTTAATCAGGAAAAAATATGGAATCTGAATTACTTTAATTAATTTTGTGTGCCTTAGAGAAGCATCAGATAATGTTGTGGTTTAGTTCCTTTACAGGAACTGATGATCCACCACACATTATGGCAGTTATATGGCAAGATTCATCTCTTTGACCAGAAAAGTACTTTTAAAAAATACTCTGTATACATGACTATGTTCTTCCGTTTGGTCCTAGGGAATAGCATACTACACTTAGCTGCTGTAGATCCTTTTTGATGAACAAACACACCCTTACACCAAGTTATAAGTGTTGGACAAGTTCTTAGAGGTGCTATGTGATGTGGAACAAAAGTGTAGTAAGTAACAATTGTAGTATTTCTGTGTGCGTTAGAGAAGCATCAAAGTGTAAGTAAGTGTAGTGAAACAAAGTGTGTATGACTGAACATCTTTCTTTGCCAGTGATTTTTTTTGGAAGTACTATGAAGCAGCTATATGTGTCATTAAATTATAAAAGGGCCTAATTGGTTACTTTAGATATTGTTTCCGTTATGTGAAAATCCACATTAATGTTGATTGTGCACTTCCTGCTGTTTAGAATTCTGTTCTAGTAACAAATGGTATTGCTAGTGATTGTAGACATAAAATGCTATATAATTTTTTATTTATGTGACCATTATAATTGGATCTCCCTCTCTCTCTCTCTCTCTCTCTCTCTCTCTCTCTCTCTCTCTCTCTCTCTCTCTCTCTCTTTCTTTCTCTCACACACATGCATGCACAATTCAGTGATACTTTTTGTTATACTTTGTCCTCTGAGAAGTTTTTCCCATCAGAAAGAAGTGTATGATGAGAGATGTTCATATGCAAATACAAAACACCAGAAATATCAGTAGCAGCCATCATGAGTCACAATAAGAAGCTTACAGAGTTTCAGAGATGATTAGTCATCTCTGATTAGTCATTTGTTGTTGTTGCATTCTGCAGCAAACCGTTTGGACTTTCCCAACTTCACAGTATCTGTTGTAAAAAAGGTAAAATATTAAAAGATTTGGGACAAAGCTGAGGTTAAAGCCTATCTGGAAGGTCACAAAAAATTTAATTGTTAGGGATCATCAAGCCAGGAAGTGTACATATGTGTGGTTAAATCATGCCTTGAAATTTGTTTAGAAGACATGAGATCAGAGTTGCAAATATCAGGTTTGTCCATATGGTGTTGCTCAGTCTTGGTTTTCATCATAAAGCAGTTGCTCACAAACCCTACATAATACCAATAAACACATTTTGGAGTGGTTCTGTGCCCAGTGTTGTGGACTGTGGAACACTGGAAAGAGGTGGTATAGAGCACTGCTATTCAACCTGTGCTACGCGTACCCTCGGAGGTACGTGAAGCCATCCCAAGGGGTACACGAAAAATATTTAATAATTTGCTTTTTAAAGAAAAATTATTCCCGATACTAGAAAAAAAATGTTTTAGATGCAAAAAAATGGGCAGACATAAGCTATCAACAGCTGGATACATGAAATGTGGGAATTGGGCTCGTGTACTAAGACTGAGTCATCATTGACTGGATGTCGAATGCATCATTTTTTACAAGTAGCATTCAAGAAGCATTGGAAAGAATCGTAGACAAACAAGCAGGAGCCTCACTTCCCTCCACCACTAGGGAAGCTGAAAGTGGCAAGGCAAAGATGGAGGGAATCAAAAAACCCTTCTTACTAGTTGAGAAGTCAGTGACCAAATATCTTCTTTGATCTGAAAACAATCAAAGCCTCCACGTAACTTTCTGCGCGTCAGCCATTTTCACTCCATGTGTTTTCTCACCAGTTTCTCCTTGGGGAGTGAGATTAGAGCTGCAACCATTTCTGAAATTTCTTTCTTCTACTGTAAGTACATTTAGAAAAATTTTCTTTTTTTATGGATAAGATCATTGTAAAAAGAAAGCGCGATGGTGAGGATAGCGTTTGTAAAGGTAATAATGTTGAATCACAAAAAGTTCCATACAACCGATTAAACCTAAAATCTCCAAACATGTGAAAGTGGACAAGAAGGTGAAGTGTCGTTACTATGACAGATCTTGCATTACACATGGATTCATTTCAAATATGTGTGATCCACCTCTGCCACTATGTGTAATTTGCATCCAAACTTTATCAAATAATAGTATGAAATCATCTTTTCTGCAACGACACTTGATTACCAGTTATGGTGAATTTAAAGATAAGCCTAGTTCTGTGTGACATTGACGAAAAGACCCCAACTCACTGGGTTTTGTTCCAGAATCCTTAGGTTGAATGACCAACTGGAACCCTCAGCTGTGGGCTAATCCCCAACACTGATGTACTTACCTGATTAAAAAGACAAAAAGAAATATTAAGAATGACTCAAGTGTGGGATATGGTGGAACTACCACACTTGAGAAGGACGGTCCACCACGGAATCGACCTGGACTTTCTAAATGGCGTATGAGAAAGAGATCTCGGCTGAGTGAATGTAAGATTGGTGTATGGAATACTATAGGTATAAATGGCAAGATGAGTGAGGTGATTGAGGAGATGAATAAGTATAGACTGGATGTGCTGTGTGTAAGTGAAACCAAAAAGAAGGTAATTGGGGTAGAAGAAGTGAATGGCACGGTGAGTGTGTGGTCTGGAGTATTGGATAATGTGAGAGGACAGGCTGGTGTAGGTGTGATTTTAAGTGAAAAGATGAAGAACAACTTGATTCACTATAGTTGTGTAAGTCAGAGAATTCTCTGGATTCGTTTGAAAGTGAAACTTCAGAGAATTGTAATTGTTGTAGTGTATGCTCCTTGTGACTCGGAACCTTCTGATAAGAAAGAAGATTTCTGGAATGAGCTAAAAGCTGTTTTGAGCCAGTTTGGTGCTAAAGAAAAAGTTATAATAGCAGGGGATTTCAATGCTAGAGTAGGTGTGCAGAATGCAATTTCTGACAATGTTCTGGGTAAGTTTAATGATCCTTGTGTGAATGATAATGGTGAAAGATTAATTGAACTCTGCATTGAGAATGATTTGTGTGTATCTAATACATTTTTCAACCACAAGTATATACACACATATACTTGGGAAAATCGTACTCTTGGTCAAAAGAGTGTGATAGATTTTGTTGTCTACGATCAGCGTTTCAAACACTTAGTTGTTGACACCAGTGTGATGAGAGGTGCAGATGTTGGTTCTGATCATTACTTGGTAGTGTCACGAGTGAAAACTTAATGTTGGTTGGAGGAAAAGGAATAGGAAGAGACCCAGGATAGAAATAATAAAGGTTGATAGGCTCCTTGAAGATCATCAGCGGTATTCTGACTTACTGAGAGAACGACTGAAGGATCTGAAATCTTGTGAGAGGGATGTTGAAAAGAAGTGGGAATGTTTTAAGAGCTGTGTTGTTACTGCTGCTAAAGAGGTCTGTGGCACCACAATAGTGGGTAACAATAGAGGTGATGCTTGGTGGAATAGTGAGATTGAAGAGGCAGTAAAGAAAAAGAAGGAAGCCTATTTGGGGATGTTGCAAGGTAGAGTCTCTGTGGATGAATATCGCTGTAAGAAGCGTGAAGCTGCTAAGCTGGTTCGCCACAGTAAGGCAAAAGATAGGAAAGAGAAAGTGGAAAAGCATGAACTGACTTTTTGGAAAGATAGAAAGTCCTTCTGGAAGTACATGAGACTCAGGAAAAATAGGGGAAACAAAGTTGTAAGTTGTGTGAAGAATGAAATTGGGGAAATGATATGGGAGCCCAATGAGTTAAGGAACAGATGGGGCGAATACTTCTGTGAGTTATTAGATCAGGAGAGCAAAAATGTTTTTGAGACAGATGCAGATGATGTCACAATGAGGGATGAAAGCACAGGAGGGATCTAAAGAGGAGAAGTGTGTAAAGCTCTAAAATCTCTTCAGAATGGTAAGGCTCCAGGAGTTGATGGCATAACTGCAGAGATGTTGAAGTATGGTGGTGACTCTATAATTGACTGGTTAACTGAAATTTGCCAGTTGTGCTGGGAGTTAGGAATGGTCCCTCGGGATTGGAAGGATGCTATCATTGTTCCCTTGTGTAAGGGAAAAGGTGATCAGACTGAATGCAAGAACTATCGTGGTATTAGCCTACTGAGTGTGCCAGGGAAAGTGTTTGGTAAGGTTGTTATTGAAAAAGTACGGGGTCTTACATCAGAGAAAGTGTGGGATGTTCAGAGTGGTTTTATGCCTGGTAAAGGCTGCACTAACCAGATTTTTGCATTACGCATGATGATTGAAAAGTATCTGGCTGTTGGGAAGAAAGTTTTTGCTGCCTTCATAGATTTAGAGAAAGCTTACGACCGAGTCAATAGGACACTTTTGTGGAAGGTATTGAATGAATATGGTGTTACTGGGAATATACTTAATAGTGTAAAAGCCATGTATGCCGGTAGTAGAGCTTGTGTACGAGTGAATGGTGTTTTATCAAAATGGTTTTCCATTGGTGCAGGAGTTAAGACAAGGTTGTGTAATGTCATCATGGCTGTTTAATATATTTATGGATGCATGCACACATGAGGCCAAAATAGATAATAGTGGTTTATGTCTTGGTGATATCCGTGTGTGCAGATTGCTGTATGCTGATGACACTGTCCTGTTGGCAGAGAGCAAAAGTGAGTTGCAGAGTATGTTGACTTGAATGCACGAAGTTTGCATGAAATTCAGACAGTATAAATAAGGGAAAAACCAAAGTTATGGTGTTTGAGAGAGGAATGGGTAGCACTGAATGTAATGTAAGTACAAATAACACTGTGATTGACCAGGTGAGTGAGTTTGTGTATTTAGGAAGCATGTTTGACAGAGAGAACAAGATGGATGGTGAAATCAGTAGGCGAGTGAATTCTTCTTTGAAAGTCATAGCTGCTCTGAGAGGTTTTCACAGGAATGATGGATTCACTAGAGAGTCCCGCATGGCTGTGTATGAAACAGTAATTATTCCTACTCTGATGTATGGCAGTGAAACCTGGGTACTGCAGAAAAAACATAGGTGTCGTTTGTGTGCTGGAGAAATGCGTTACTTACGTGGGGTTTGTGGCAAGGCACGATCTGATTGTGTGAGGAATGAAGATGTATTGCTGTTGTGTGATGTAAAGCAAAATGTTGTTAGCAAGGTAGAAACCAATATGCTTCGGTGGTTTGGCCATGTTGAAAGAATGAGTGATGAAATGCTTACTAAGAAAATCTTTTCAGCCCAAGTGGCAGGAAGGAAAGGCAGAGGAAGGCCAAGGAAGACATGGGTGGATGAGATTCAGGAGTGTCTGCATGAGAAAAAGATTATGAGTATGAAGTATAAAAGATCTTGTGTACGGCGTGTAATGGATATCAGTGAAGCACGAGTTGTATGTCAAGATCGCTGTAAATGGCGAAGTTTGATACGACAACAATAAGTAAAAATATCTGGAAGTTTGTATTTCTTTTTGGAGCTAACCTCTGAATCTCAGAGAACAGTTTAGTGATATGTATGTATGTATGCTGTTGACTATTTTGATTTTTGAATGAAAAGTAACAAATGTAAGCAAAATAAGCAAAACTCTACATATAATCCACAATTTTACACAATCATCAAGGGTGGCTTTAAAGACATCATACGAACTGGCATTGCTAAAACTGGCATCATACGAACTGGCACAACCAAAAATAAGAAATCATATATAGCAGAGGATGTTATTATTCCTTTTGCTTTAATTATAGCCAATAAAATGTTAGATACTAAATTTGCGAACACAGTAAAAATGATTCCAAATTCTGGTACGACTGTAGGTCACCGAATTAATGAAATGGCACAAAATGTTGTTGAACAAATTGTAGAAAAAATTAAACTTGGCAAATGATTTGCAACCCAAATTGATGAATGAACAGACATTTCTAATAATGCCCAGGTGATTCTGTACATTCGTTATTTTGATGTTCAGAAAGGCGTCATTACTGACGATATACTCAGACGTAAAGGACTATAACAGCGTACGAAGGAAGAAAATATTTTTCAAACCCTTGACAGTTTTATAAGGCTTAAATTAGATTTTCAGTGGGAATGGTGCATCAGTATAACCACAGATAGAGCCGCTTCAATGACAGGCCAAAAGATTGGTCTTGTTGCCCCAATTTTCGCAGTTAACCCCAACATCAATTGGCAACACTGCATTCTACATAATCAAAGTTTGGCTGCAAAAGACATGACTTTTAAGTTGCATGAAACATTGAATAGTGCTGTAAAAGCAGTCAATTTGATCAAGTCCCGAACATTAAATTCCTGTCTTTTTTAGAAAAGGTGTGAGATAAGATCTGCGCATACACAACTATTGTTACACAGAGAGGTGCACTGGTTGTCACGAGGACAAGTTTTAACCCACCTGTTTAAATTGAGGGAAGAAGTAATGTGTTTTCTCTCAAAACTGAAATATGAACAGGTCACATACTGTATTTTGAAAATGAAGACAGGCTTTGCCAATTAATTTGCTTGGCGGACATTTTCAGCAAATTAAATGAACTCAAACCAACAGTTTCAAGGGTTTGATCCAAATATTTTTCAGACACACGGCAAGACCAAGTAGGGGTTTTACAACAAAGTTTTGTTTTGGTTAAATTTTATTAGTGATGAAAATATTGCAATTTTCCAACTGTGTATGAATTTACTGAAAAATACAGTCACTGTTAGTGATACCGTGGTGGGAATCATTAATGCCACTTGGTCCGGTTGAGTGAAGCATTCTTGAAATACTTTCCAGAGATTGAGAATGAGAACAACATGCATGATTGAGTTACAAATCCCTTGAATACTATTGCATGCACTTCCATATGATCTTTCCATCAAATTAAAAGAAGACTTAATTGAAATGTCTGCTGATGGCACACTGAAAACAACATTTGAAAACATGTCAAACTCCAATTTTTGGACAGCAGCTCAAAAAGAGTTTACGGACTTAAGTGATCTTTTTATTTTAAAGCTTCTTCCATTTCAATCTACTTATTTGTGTGCACAAGGCTTCTCTGCACTAACATCAATCAAAACTAAGGAGTGGAATTGCCTTTAGCCGCCCCGGTGGTGCAGTGGTCTAAGCGATGGCCTCTGATCATTCGTCCATAAGAGGTCTGGGTTCGAATCCCGGTGAGGCATGGATGTTGTGTTTGTCTTACGGCACTGGCTCTCTCCCTTCCCTGGAACCAGTGACCCTAAATTAGGGACGGGCGACTGCTTATAGCCCATTGAGTTGCTCACGGTGGTCGTTAAACCTCCAATCAAAAAAAAAAAAAAAAAAAAAAATTGCCTTGACCCAGATCTGGGCCTAATGCTCGCACTCGCTAACATTTGTCCACAAATTGAATTCCTAGCTTCAAAAAAAAAAAAAAGCCCAGCCTTCTCACTAAATGGATATTTCATAAGATTAACATTGCCATATTTTTGTATGATTCATTGCCATTTCCCAATTCATATATATTTATAATATTAATCCAATGTTGTTTGGCAATCCATGTGTATTTTTAGTATTAAATAATTTCATTTGGCAATTCATAAATTGTAAAAAATGTTGGGGGTACAAAGTTAAGAAAATTTGTATTGTGGGGAATGCAAGCAAAAAAGGTTGAATAGCATTGGTATAGAGTGATAAATCATGGTACACTATTCAGCTCTGTTGCTTAAGTTTGGATTTGGAGAATGATACATGCTACAGTGACATATTAAAGTTCAGAAGAGATGTAGTGATGGTGGACTGCTTTTCATGGTTTGGATTGGGGCCATTACTCATAGTGATGAACACTCTCAAAGTCATGTTTTATACTGAAATTTTGGACAAATCTGTATTACCTACATCTTGGCATTTCTGTGGAATTGAACTTTCCTTGTTTTAGCGCAATGATATTCCATGCTGTAAAGTCAACACAGTAAACACCTACTTTGAGGAAAAGGAAGATCAAGAATTGACTGCCCATCCAACAGTCATGATTTGAATCCTGTGGGTCCCCTTTGGAACAAGATGGAATAACAAACAAGGGCTATGCATATATTCTCCTCTTCCCCTTTTGTGCTAATGACTTGATGACTGCATTGAAAGGCAACAGCACAGAAAAAAAAAAAATGGTTTAAATCTTCTGAGGTGGAAGAATCACTGCTATTATTCAGGTCAAAGGTGGGCCCACACTTTATTAATTCCTTAAAAATCTGTTTTCCTCGACATTATCGTTATCTGAATATTTTTGAGAGGATAGTGTATTTTTTCAGACCACTGTTTTAGTAAGACAGACTGATTTTTGTGAGCATTGTGAAGGTATCTTCAGGATTTGCATTATGTATGTGTGTTAGTATGAATGTGTATGTGCAACTCCATATTTTCCTTCCTCCTCATCTTTTTCTTTTACACTTAATATGTTTTTCTACAACTTCCTTCAGGTTCTGTTGATACTGCCAAAGCTGATGTAGAACTTGATATCATGGCTCAACAACTGAAATTTATTGCTTGCTTAAAGGTATCTTTCTTTAACTTTTTACATGTGTTAATCATAGTTTGTCTTCATAACTGTGACACTTTACAATGATGTTCTGGATTTGTGTACTTATTAACTCTTAAATGAATCATTATGGAATATATATGTATCAGTGGCGTATCTTGGGTCCAAGATCTGGGCTATCTCAACCCCCACTCCTTTCCACCCCCAGTATTGTATTTTTCTTAAATTTCGAAGTTTAATTTTTAATTGTTAAGTAATAGAAGTAATTTTGTTTTCTAAATTTTGGGTACGTGCCATTGCTAACGTGATACCAAATAATTATGAGGATTAGGATTTGAACACTTGTTTGTACATGAGCTACATTCTTTTTCTGAATATTTTATTTGTACATGAACTCCATTCTTCTTTCCTTTTGATTGAACTTGAGTGTTATGTTTTCATAAAATGTTTCTTCCAAGTACTTTTTCATATTTAAAAAGAATGTTTTTCTCTACTGGCAAAACAGCCAAGTTTTTTTAATGTGCATGTCCTTGTGTGGCTCTAAGATATATTTTGATTCTTTTTAATGCAAAAAAACTTCTTTTGGCACTTGCAGTTGTTGATGGAAAGCTTAATATGAGGTCTGCTAATTTGTACACCTCACTAAACACTATGTCCAATTTATTCAACTTTATGTAACACATAATGTCTCATACTGATTTGTTTTTGTATTCATCAAGGGAATAAAACACCTTCAGTTCATTTTTTAGTCGAGCTGTATCAAAATTTGAAGCATAGAGTTCTTTAAGTTCTAACAGTAGATGTTCAGGGAAGCTTTCACAAAATTTATCAAAACAGTTTGAATCCAACAAAGCCACAAATTTAAGATATAATATCTCTGATTTTAATTCATTGACACTTCACAAAAACTTAAACAACTCTTGTGAAACATTCTTATGTGTGGGAGTATGTGAGTGCCTGAGATAGTCTAAGTCTTCACTATTCTGAATGAACCGTTTCCCAAAGCAATGGCCTTGTCACATTGATCGATGGCCTGTTGAAACATGGCCGCTGGCTGGTCCTGCAAGTAAGGGAGGACTACAGGCTCCAAAACGTCAGAGATGTAGCGGTGGCTGTTGAGTGTACCGGCAATGCATACCAGAGGGGTGTGTGTGTCATATCCAATTGCGCCCCAAACCATAATGCCAGGCGACGGACCGGTATGGGGATGCATAATGCAGGCGTCATACAGTCTCTCGCCACGGTGCTACCACACGCGGATCCGACTGTCGTGGTGTTACAGGTAGAAGCGAGATTCGTCGGAGAAGACAATGTCATGCCATCCCGTAGTCCAGGTGCGGCGTTCAACAGCCCACTGCCGCCGCACTCGCCAGTGGCGTAACGTCAATGGTAATTGGAGCAATGGGCGCCGTGCGACAAGTCCCCGCTCCTGCAGACGACGTTGAACGGCACGTGCTGACACAGGTTGTTGCGCAACACACCCTAATTACTGCGTTAACGTTCGTGATGTGGAGGTGCGAGTTGTCGATGCCTGCCACACAACATGTCGGTCCTCTCGTTCGGTGGTGTGCCGCGGCTGCAGCAATCGCTCATGTCAGTCCGTCCGTCCATACTCGCCTCACTGTGGCTGGACGTTGTCCCACACGGTGCGGTGATGTCTCGGTACAATAAACCGCTGTCGCGATAAGCCACTATTCATCCTCTGTCGAATTCCGAAACGTGCTGGAATGACTGCCGTATTCTGCGACGATTCATCAGGAAGCTTCCCACGCACAGGGTCCGGCAGCAAAACACACTTCCACTACTTAAACCCCGCCTTCTGTGCACCCTTCTTATAGCGCTTCTCGGTGGCGTGCCGGACGCACATGATTTGCATATGCCGTGCAATGCTAATCGTTTGCATGTCCTCTCGCGGGCGCCGCATGCTGTGAATTTCAGGCCAATCAGATGCTTCCTTCTTGGTGTTGCATTTTGGGTGGCCAGCAGTGTATATTGATATGCATAAGTGCAATGTTGTGAAAGAATATTTTTGTATGAATGAATGGTAATTTTTAAATAGTCGTGCACCATCACTGCACTTGAATTGGGGGAAAAGAAAAACAGCTGGTATCCCGATTTGTTGGATCAAGCTACAAGTTTCCAGTTATCTTGTGCCCAATGGCACTGCTCCGGAGCTCGGGCAAGGTGCACAGCCTTATGTCATCAGATCAGCATGACCCCTGGGTGAGCCTTCAGCTTTGGAACCCCATAGAATTCTGGGAACATTGCACTCTCCCAACACTGATGCTACTACTTGCCCCAGCATTGAATTACACTGTGAGTTGTGGCAATGTTGCACGACTGGTGGATGTTACGATGCATGCCAATGGCCGCTGTCCACAATTGTCCAGGGCTTTTCTATGGCCACACTGGTCTTGTACTCTAGATCCCCCCCCCACCGAGTTTGGGTAATCCAGTTACTCCCTTGAAATTGTTGACCATGCAAATCCAAATTTCATAGTAATTTCTGAGATGGAGTGACCCATCTCCTGGGCAACAATTATAATACCACATTCAAAATTGCTTAAATTCTGATAAGCTGCCATCTGAACTGTGAATGCTTCTACTTCAGTTTTCGGAGATATCAGCCTCTACATGTGTGTCGCTTGTGGATGATACCATTTACTGTATGGGTGTGGTGGCATGTAATGGAAGTGTTAATGCCCTTCCCAATTTTTTTGACACCCCAGTGTATTTATTGTTATGGTGGATTGTGGAGAAATGGTTAGGGTGTTGTTGTTTTTTTCCACACTGAAAAAAGCTCAAGTTTTAAGGAAGGCATGTTAATGAACTTTCAGTCAACACACATGATCACACATGCATATATGTTAAGTAAGAGTTTACTGTTTTTCATTTCTCATCTAGTCCACTTCAGCTTATATTTGCACATACTGAGTAGGGGCTCAGTATGTGCAAATATAATTAGAAATAGCAACAGTGTGTATGTTAATGCAAATATAATTAGAAATAGCAACAGTGTGTATGTTGATGCAAATATAATTAGAAATAGCAACAGTGTGTATGTTGATGAAAAGTGTATTCATCAAAGAAAAGAAACAATTGAGCATTGAGTTTTTTTCTTGTGGTATATGTAAGATATAGATTATCCTTCTAATGAATTTGAAGTGGGTAAACAACAATGTGTTGTCTTTTTCACAGTTATACATTTTTTTACATTTATATTTTCATGGTTTTTGCACAGTTTTGATTACTGTGATCCATGCAAGCCATGGGCATAGAATGAGTTCTAATATTCTTAAATGTGCTTTGTCTCTGAATTATGCCTCGTGGACCATGTATGTTTTTTATGACTTGTGGAAAAAATATATTGCACATCATATGAAATTCTCTTCACAAAATTTTTCAGTCACACCCCAGTTCCATAAATGTGTGTGTCCATGTGTATGCTCGTGTGTGGCTAGTCCCAATACATATACTTGTCAGAACTGAAATATTTTTTGTGGAATAACTTTTTACGGGTTTTATAGAGGTTATTTTTCATGAAAGTTGGTTGTCAAATTTTCAAACTAAAGCCTAGTTCGTCATCAGGACTATGTCACTGGAGTAGTTGCTGCCACTACTCCAGTGACATAGTCCTGATGACGAACTAGGCTTTAGTTCGAAAATTTGACAACCAACTTTCATGAAAAATAACCTCTATAAGACCCGTAAAAAAAGTTATTCCACAATCACTATGAATAGAGGTGCCATAAATGCATTTACAACTGAAATATTTGTGAAGAGAATTTCATATGATGTGTAATTACTATTTAAATGGTGAAATTTCAGCTTTATGTTTTGCAAATATTTTTGTAGATTATGATGGAGGAATTAAGTACCTTAGCCACAGGATATGAAGTTGACGGAGGCCAATTACGATACCAGCTGTACATATGGCTAGAAAAAAGTGTTGCTGCGCTCAAGGATCTGTGCAATTATGGCTGTTCAGCACCATCTGATAGTGAAGAAGGTCAGTTACTAAAGTTAGAGTTCAGTTGAAATCCAAGTAAAAATGTTAGGCATGTTAAATTGGTGGTTTTTTATTGCTCAGTTAGTTGCAGATCATCCATGTGGATAATAAATTAAAACATGAAATAGATTTTTCTTGAAACTAAGGATTAGGGTTTGTAAGGTTAGCATAATTTTACCATATGTGTACATACATATCACTGAGCTGTTCTGTAAAATTTATAGGTTAGCTCCTGAGAGCATGATTATCTGCCATATCAAAGCTACTGAATGTGTTAAGTTTTATGTCTCCATTTACACACAACTCGAGCTTCACTGACATAAATCACATACATGATCTTTTGTACTTCATTTTCATTTCCTTTTTATTTATTTTTTATTCTTTTGGTCATTCCTGAATGAATCTGGTTCTTCCATGATTTACTCCACTTTTGTGTAGCTTTCTTTCCTGCCACTTGGGTTACTGAATATATTCTATTAGTCAGAGCCTCGTCACTCTTTGTTTTCAGCATTTCCAAACCACCTCAAAATATTTGAATCCACCCTGCTAACAACATGTTGCTTCACATTACACGTTTGCAACACAAAGTCATTCCTCACATGATCAGAACAAGTCTTAGTACAAACTCCTGATGAGTAATGCATCTTGTTAGCACACAAATGACAGCTCCCAAGTTTCACTACTGAACTTCAGAGTAGGAATAATTACACACAGCCATTTGAATCCTTTTTGAGAATAAACGACTTACATCTGGGACAACATATTATGTAAATCACTTTTACCTCACCAACAAAATTATGCCATCAGTATACAGCAGCTCGTATACACAAGGAGTATCAGTAATATCTATTGTGGTATCATCCAGGCTTGCCTCCATTAATATATTGAACAGCCATGGGGACATTCCACAACGTTGTCAGACCCCTGCAGCTATGGAAAACCAACTTGGTAAAACACCCTTTACTCTTACGCATGCCCATAGCAAACACACATATGTAGCTTTCACACACTTCATTAAATTCTCAGTTATACCACACCTTTTCAAGACTTTTTGTGGAAACACTCTGTTTACTCTGTTGCAAGGTTTTGTCATATGCAGCAAAAGCTCCTACCAGTCAATAAATAACCAACATGTGTCATGCAGGAAATCTGCTACTACAACTCTTACCTAGAATGAAATCATTCTATACAGGATGGACCTTATCTGATGTCAAGCCTTGTACCTTTTTAATAGTGACCTTCCCAAACACTTTCCGTATAACATGCAGAAGGTTGATACCCCAATAGTTTTTTAATTTAATCTGATCACCTTTTCCATTATACAAAGGAACAGTGATAGCATCCTACAAATCCCGAAGGACAACAAACTTCTAACACATCTGAAAAGTTTCAGTTAGACAGCCAATGATGGTGTTATGCCATATTTTGACAACTGAGCTGATATGCCAGCTTCCCCAGGCCTGAATAATTTTGAAAAGAAAAAAAAAGGCTTTACAAACCTTTTTTTTTTTTTTTTTTTATTGACACCCATGTGTACTTGCTTCTCTCTGCATTCCATCATTTGCTTCTGCTCCAAAATCATCTTTGCTTTCATTTTCTAAAAACTCATAGAGGGTTTCATTCCATCTTTCACTTATCTCATCAGGCTCCCAGATGATCTATCCAATCCTGTTCCTCACTCTATTTACAGTTTCATTTCCCTTGTTTTTTGACATATTAAATATCTCTAGAGTGAATTAAAATCTTCCAAAAATCTCATTCTTCCTTTCCTAACTTGTCTACCAAACCTTTCCTACACTTTGCCTTTCTTTGGTGAACCAACTTTTCTATTTCGTGCTTTTCTCAGTGATATACAGCTCAGTTACTTTACCTTGCAAGCTCTCCAGATATGCTTCCCTCTTTCTCTGTACAGCTTCTTTAATCTTGCTATTCCACCATGCATTACCTTTAACGCTACCCAGCAAAAACACAAGTGCTGGGAAACTGCTGGCCACCAGCTGGCAGTGATGGGTCACTGCTGGCTGAAATCTGCCGCTCACGGCCCGGTAGTGGTCCATTAGTGGCAGCACTATCAGTTGGCGAGCCATTGATGGCCCTGCAGCATCGCCGTGAATTGTGGGCCACCAAGCAAGTGCCACTAGTGGCCCGTTGCTGGCAACCAATGCAACCCCAACAGCAGGTGGAAGCAACGGGACTGCGCATGCGCAGAAGCAACACTTGCTGTGTCTCTCATGGTACCAGTTAGTTGAAGACGACGCTATCACCATCGTGTTATTTTAGTGGATGTTAAGAAAAAAATCCATATGTGGAGAGGCGAATTAATTTCCTAATGAAATTTACGTCGACGAAGATATCAGATTAAGCCGTAAAATACTAGATTACAGCCATGAAATACACCCACTCCATTCCCATGAATAACAATTCGTGGAATGGAATGGATGAATAACAAGAAAAAATTTGAAACCGCTTGAAACAAATATACTGGAAAACCATTAAAACAACGTTTGTTGGGGGAAAAAAAAGACTGATACGCGTACAGAATTTATTAATTATTTGAAAGAAAAAAAAAAAGCAACGCTATGTGGTGTACTCATCCATGGATTGAATACACAAGACTGGGAGGAATTCGCTTCTAAACATAACGAGAAGTAAAATAAAATATCTTTTACTCTTTAAAACAAATGTAGCTTCGGACAACGGAAAGGAAAGACACAACGTTAAAAATGTAACAGAATGTGACATGAACCCGGGTAAATATATATTTATTCAACAATCTCTTTTCAAGACGGCAAGGACAGTACAAAACTTTTGAAAGCGACTCTAAGTATGTACACGCCTTGAAAATGAGTGAAGTTCCCTTAAAGTAAAAAAAAAAACAAAAAAACTATCGTTACGTTGAAAAAACTAATTTATCAATTATATGAAACTGACTTTTTTGAAAAATACCTCGCAATATTGTAAAATGAAAGAGGGAAGCATTCGATTACACATTGCATACCAAACAGACAGCTTTAAGCATATGCTCGAGCGTGCCAGTTAGTCCGGTCGGTAGCGAGTTTAGCTATCACGCCGACGGCCCAGGATCAAATCTCAGATACAAACTGGTGTTTTTCCGATCTGTTAAGAAAATTTCCCCAGCGCTGTTCATTAATTCACAAGCTTTGTAAGGGCAGAGAAAAAAAAATTGTAGCTTTGGGAAATTGCGATTATCTTTGCTTTTTTTTTTTTTTAATTATTATGGCTACTACCGGGAAATTGGCGGACAAGATTCGGCAAGCCACCAGTTACGTCACGTGGTCGCTGGCTGCCACTAACGGAACACTAGCGGACCACATTAGGCTAGCCATAATTTCTGGCACGTGCTTGCAGGGCCACTGAAGGGCCACTTGTGGCAGCTATTGCCTGTGATGGACCACTGATGGCCCTGTTGCGGTATATGACAACTGATGGGGAGCCAACTGTTGGCCTGAACTGCTGGCCCTTCTGTTGGCCGCCCGGACATTTTATTGATGGTTCGGCGGCGGCAACATAGTGCTGGGCCAGCAAGACTGTTTTTGCTGGGTACCCATTGTCGCAGTGCCACAAAACTCTTCAGTTGACAGTAACAATACAATTCTTAAAATCTGTCTATTTCTTGTCTACATCTGCTTCATACACATTCAGTGTTGATTCCTTTGTTCACTTAGCAATTCAGAGCGATGCTGATGTTCTTCAGGAAGCCTCTCAACTACAGTAGATTCCAGTTAATTGGGACACATTGGGACTAGAACACTTTGACCTGATAAAGCAGCTGCACCAATTATGGGAAGCTGTATCCCAAAGAGCTAATTTGGGATGTTTTTCAAGAATTGTTTCTAATAAATGGCTGCCCTGATTAACTGGAATCTCTGTATATTTTTTTTTCATAACAGATATCTTCTTAGTCCTTTTCCTCCAACCAAATTTCAACTTAACTTGTTACATTAAAAGGTAATGATTACACCCAACAGCTGCACCTTTCATCATATGAATGTCAACAACTAAATGTTTTGGCATGCATTCTTAGTGGGAAATGGGTTTGCCTCTAAGGTGTGCTCTGCTAGCTCTGCCTGTATGAATCTGAAAAGCTGATGTAAAATTAAGCTTTAGTATCATTATTGTTGGAGCTCCAGCCAGTTCTGTTTGACAATGACCAAAGAAATCCAGTTCACTGGGCTTTGTCCTAGAACCCTTAGGTGAAATGACCAACTGTCAGCTGTGAACTGATTTCCCACACTGATGCATTTTTATGATTTTCAGGACTTGGACTAAAATATGTAACATACCAAAAACTCAAAGGTTGGATGTGGTTGGCGTGCTGTACTTGAGAAGGCGGACCAACCATTAAATCGCATGTCTATAACATATGGAGTAGGATCCAAAAGTTTGGGGATAGCGCCTACCCATGACAATGCAAGCAAGTAGTTAAAGTTACAGCATCTGAAATTCATCCAACCATCCCTCCCCTCCATAGTCAGAATGGTTTGGCCCATGGAAAAGGATTGGAATGCACGTGCAGACGTTTGCGGCTGTGGTTAGTTGTCTGTCTTCTGTGATGTGAGAAACATGGCTTTTGAAGAGCTACATTGTAACATTAAATTTTGTTGGCGTTTGGATAAAACAGTTTCAGATACCTTAGAAACGTTTTTGAAGGTGTACAGTCACTCTACGATGGCGAGATCGAAGGTGTACAAGTGGTATCAATGTTTCAAAGAGGGCAGAGAATCCATCGCAGATGATGAGCGCTGTGGTCAACCTGTGACTGCATGGAGTGAGGAAATCATTATAGTGGTGGCACAGTGTGTTTGTCAAGATCGTCACCGAACCATTGAGGAAATTGCTAACGCAACTAACTTGTCGGAAACCACATGCCAGCACATTTTGACGGAGGATCTTAACATGCTGTGCTTGTGTCAGTACATTGTCCCTCGCCTTTTGACCTCCAAACAAAAGGATAAACAGATGCAGATATCGGGTGAATTAATTGACAAAGCAGATAGCAATCCTACGTTTTCAGATAACATCATTACAGGTGATGAAACGTGGTGCTACTTGTTTGATATTCAGTCAAAGTGTGCTTCTTCAACATGGAAATCACCGTCTTCACCACGATCAAAGATAGTAGTTAAATATTTCATTAGAATTACACCATTCTTCATTTTCTGAATTAATAATTGATGCTACTTGATATCCTGTGATAATGAAAATGTACACATTTAAAATAAGATTGTAGTCAGATTGGGGGGAGGGGTGATTTCTCTCTTTTTATTTGAATTAATTTTATACAAGAGTTTAATCAAAAATATTTTTTGTATGTTTGACATGTAGCTCAAAATTCTCTAATTGTATGACAGATTCTCAGAAAGTACTTTTAATAGAAAATATGGAGCTAATAAGTTGCATTTCCATTATGTTTTACAAATTGCCTTTTTTTTCTTATAGTGCACATGGCTGGAGGAACAGAATTTGGTCATGCAGACAGCCTTAGCCCCCGTAACAGTGGTCATTTTGAAGGAACAGATTTCAAACCTGATATACGTCCTTCACTGCACGAAATTTTATTAGCTGACAAGATGGATTTTGAAGCTAAACTTCAGAGGGCAAGTCGTCGCAAATATTGGCTTAAAGCAAATGAAGCATTGCTGAGAACTTTACTTAGTTACTGCAGTCTACATGGTGCACATGGTGGTGGCCTGTCTGCTGTCCGAATGGAACTTATCCTGCTGCTGCATGAGCTTCAACAAGAAAGATCACAACAGCAACTACTTTCTCCCCTACCATTTCCTACCACTTTACCTCTATTAGCTGCTAGTGTTGCCTGCCAGAAAACTGTTGTTGCTGACCCTGTTCGACATTTACAGGTAAAAACAAAATCCTTAAGTGGTAACAAAATACAATATTAGAATGTGGTCTTGTGGAAGTTGATGGCGGGCAGTCTTAATGAGAGACTGGTTTGCTTCCTTGGGGTGCTCTGTGGGCAATGGCAGGCAGAACAGCAACAAGGACCTCTGTAAATCTTGGAGAGGTGCCAGCTAGTTCTGTGTGACATTGGCTTTGAAAAGACCCCAACTCACTGGGTTTTGTTCCAGAATCCTTAGGTTGAATGACCAACGGAAACCGTCAGCTGTGGGCTTATCCCCCACACTGATGTAGTTACCTGATTAAAAAGACACAAAGAAATGAAAATAACGACTAAAGTGTGGGATACTGTGGACCTACCACACTTGAAAAGGACGGTCCACCACGGAAAAGACCTGGAATTTCTAAAAGGTGCATAAGAAAGAGATCACGGTTGAATGAGTGTAAGATTAGTGTATGGAATACTAGAGGCATAAATGGCAAGATGAATGAGGTGATTGAAGAAATTAATAAGTATGAATTGGATGTGCTGTGTGTAAGTGAAACCAAAAAGAAGGAAATTGGGATAGAAGAAGTGAGTGGCACAGTAAGTGCCACTCACTTGGTCTGGAGTATTGTTTAATGGTCTGGAGTATTGTTTAATGTTAGGGGACAAGCTGGTGTAGGTGTGATTTTAAGTGAAAAGATGAACAATTTGGTCCATTACAGCTGCATTAGTGTGAGAATTCTCTGGATATGCCTGAAAGTGAAACTTCATAGAATAGTAATTGTATTAGTGTATGCTCCTTGTGACCCAGAACTTTCTGATAGGAAGGAGGATTTCTGGGATGAGCTAAAAGCTGTTTTGAGCCAGTTTGGTGCTAAAGAGAAAGTTATAATAGCAGGGGATTTCAGTGCGCTCAAGTAGGAGTGCAGAATGCGATTTCTGACCATGTTCTGGGTAAGTTTAACGATCCTTGTGTAAATGATAATGGTGAAAGGTTAATTGAACTCTGCATTGAAAATGGTTTGTGTGTATCTAATACGTTTTTTCAACCACAAGTATATCCACACATATACTTGAGAAAATCGTGTTCTTGGTCAAAAGAGTGTTATAGATTTTGTTTTTTACAACCAACATTTAGTTGTTGACACTTGTGTGATGAAAGGTGCAGATGTTGGCTCTGATCATTTCTTGGTAGTGTCATGAGTGAAACTGAATGTTGGTTAGAGGAAAAGGAATAGGAAGAGGCCTAGGGTGCAAAGAATAAAGGTTGAAAGGCTTACGAAAAATGAAATTCATGAGGCAACCTTAAGGGTTGTCTTATGTTTTAAACGTGCTTTTGATTAAAATATACATAATATATAAGGTATTTTACCTGATATTGTCAAAGTATTTCGCATGTTGTTGCTCTGTGAGGGGACAAGCTGGTGTAGGTGTGATTTTAAGTGAAAAGATGAAGAACAACTTGATCCATTACAGCTGCATTAGTGAGAGAATTCTCTGGATACGCCTGAAAATGAAACTTAGAGAGAATAATAATTGTTGTAGTGCCTCACAGAGCAACAACGTGTGAAATACTTTGACAATATCAGGTAAAATATCTTAGGTATTATGTATATTTTAGGTTAAAAGGCTTCCTGAAGATCATCAGCATTATGCTAACTTACTCAGAGAATGACTAAAGGAACTGAAGTCATGTGAGGGGGATGTAGAAAAGAAGTGGGAATGTTTTAAGAACTGTGTTGTCACTGCTGCTGAGGAGGTCCATGGTACCACAGTAGTGGGTAACAATAGAGGTGATGGTTGGTGGAATAATGAGAGTAAAGAGACAGTAAAGAGAAAGAAGGCTGCCTATTTGGGGATGTTGCAAGGTAAAGTTTCTGTGGATGAATACAGCTGTAAGAAGCATGAAGCAGCTAAGCTGATTTGCCAGAGTAAGGCAAAAGATAGGGAGCAGAAGGTGGAAAGGCATGAATTGGCGTTTTGGAAAGATAGAAAGACTTCTGAAAGTACGTGAGACTCAGGAAAAATAGGGGAAACAAAGTTGTAAGTTGTGTGAAGAATGAGATTGGGGAAATGATATGGGAGCCCAATGAGTTAAGTGAAAGATGGGACGAATACTTCTGTGAGTTATTAGATCAGGAAAGCAAAGGTGATTCTGAGGCAGAAGCAGATGATGTCACAGTGAAGGAGGGAAGCACAGGAGGAATTTCAAGAGAAGAGGCGAGTAAAGCGCTAAAGTCTCTTCAGAATGGTATGGCTCCGGAAGTTGATGACATAACTGCCGAGATGTTGAAATATGGTGGTGACTCTGTAATTGACTGGTTAACTGAAATTTTCCAGTTGTGCTGGGAGCTAGGACTGGTTCTTCGGGATTGGAAGGATGCTATCATTGTTCCCTTGTATAAGGGAAAAGGTGATCAGACTGAATGCAAGAACTATCGTGGTATTAGCCTATTAAGTGTGCCAGGGAAAGTATTTGGTAAGGTCGTTATTGAAAAAGTACAGGTCTTACATTCAGAGAAAGTGTGGGATGTTAAGAGTGATTTTATGCCTGGTAAAGGCTGCACTAACCAAATTTTTGCATTACGCATGATGATTGAAAAGTATCTGGCTGTTGGGAAGAAAGTTTTTGCTGCCTTCATAGATTTAGAGAAAGCTTATGATCGAGTAAATAGGACACTTTTGTGGAAAGTATTGAATGAATATGGTGTTACTGGGAATCTACTTAATAGTGTAAAAGCCATGTATGTTGTCAATAGAGCTTGTGTACGAGTGAATGGTGTTTTATCAAAATGGTTTTCTATTGGTGCAGGAGTCAGGCAAGGTTATTTAATGCCACCATGGCTGTTTAATATATTTATGGATGCATGCTGCCAAAAATAGATAATACTGGTTTATGTCTTGGTGATATCCATGTGTGCAGATTGCTGTATGCTGATGACACTTGTCCTCTTTGCAGAGAGCAAAAGTGAGTTGCAGAGTATGTTGACTTGGATGCACGAAGTTTGCATGAAATTGAAACTGTGTATTAATAAGAGAAAGAACAAAGTTATGGTTTTTGAGCGGGGAACTGGCAGTACTGAATGTAACATAAGTCTAAATGGCACAGTGGTTGACCAAGTGAATGAGTTCGGGTATTTAGGAAGCATGTTTGACAGAGAGAACAAGTTAGATGGTCAAATTAGTAGGAGAGTGAATTCTTCATTGAAAGTCATAGCTGCCTTGGGAGGTTTTCACAGGAATATTGGGTTCTCAAGGGAATCCTGCATGACTGTGTATGAAAGTGTAATTGTTCCTACTCTGATGTATGGCAGTGAAACCTGGGTACTACAGAAGAAACATAGGAGTTGTTTGTGTGCTGGAGAAACACGTTACTTACGGGGGGGGGGGGGGTGGCAAGACACGTTCTGATTGTGCGAGGAATGAAGATGTGTTGGAGTTGTGTAATGTGAAGTAAAATGTTGTTAGCAAGGTGGAGACTAATAATATGCTTCAGTGGGTTAGCCATGTTGAAAGAATGAGTGATCAGGTGCTTACTAAGAAAAAAATTTCAGCCCAAGTGGCAGGAAGGAAAGCCAAGGAAGTCATGGGAGGATCTGATTCAGGAGTGTCTGCATGAGATAAAAATTATGAGTATGAAGTATAGAAGATCTTGTGTACGTCGTGTGATGGATGTCTGTGAAGCCCGAGTTGCGTGCCAAGATTGCTGTAAATGGAGGAGTTTGATATGGCAACAGTAAGTAAATAATCTGTTAAAAATTATCTGGTAGTTTGTCTTTTCTTCTTGGAGCTAACCTCTGAATACCATAGAACAGCTTAGTGATATGTATGTATATATGGGAGCAGATGCTATTTTGAACTGTTATTTTATCATTAGATTTTGAATTTCAAATAGTTTTTCTCATATAAAAAGAAATTGTAAAGTGAATAATGCATATGTGAACATTTATTTGCATATAGTGTGCCTCATTTTAGGAGCATTTATTTGTGCCACATTTTTGAGTGAAAATTTTATGCATATACCTTTACTTGCATATCTTTTTGCTGCAACATGGAAAAAATTACAGCTACGAATGATGCACTTGTATCAGCGTGTAATGATACATTTTATTATTTTAATCTGCTTAGTGAAGAAATAGTTTGTTCACTATGGTACATAGATTTTAAGTCATAAAAAGATATACCACACTGAAATCAGAGTGTGTACGTCACCTCCACGCAAGCCTGGAATAATAAAAATTGGTTTCTTGGCTTGAATATTCAGGAATTTTTGCTGTTTTCTGATAAAAGTGTGGAAAATCCTTTAAAATCAGAATTTGCAAACTTCCAATTGTTTGACCCCATAAAAAGAAAATTGAAGATTTAAAAAGAAAATGAGAATCTGAAAAACTAGATATGGCCCAGTGGCTGCTGCAAACAGAAGTGTGCATATTTATTTCTTATCAGAGTAACATGAGCTTAGTGGATAAACACACTATATATGCAGTGGTTTTATGGTTCTTTTATTGAACTTGTTTAGAATCATTTCCTGTCATACAAAGTTGAATTTGGCAGTTATAAATCATAGTGTTGGTGGTAGCTCAATAGACAAGGTCACTGCCCTTGGGGCAAAGAACTTGCTTCTCTGTGAACTTCTTTTTTTTTTAAGTTGAAAATATTTTTAAGACCATATGTTCACTAAATTTGCTATTTTTTACAGCATGCCCTGACTTTGTTTCATAAGCTCTGTCTGCAAAAGTAGTAAAAAAAAGAAACAAAATATGCCATGTTAAAGTTGTCATAAAAATTTCTCATGTGGGCTATGCTAGCTAGGCTTATACTTTCATGTTCTTAAAAATCCTTGACCCCCCCCCCAATGTTGTGTATGAACCCTGTGATAATTCTATTTCTCAGTAAGAAATCAATTATCTGTTACACTAAAAGTGAGCAGCATCTTAAGAGCATGATATGTTGGTGCCTTAATGAAATATATGTAAACACTGTACTTTAAAAAAGTGTTCACATGAAACTGTTCCAAGCAAGAGACCCCGCACGGGGGATAACCGGTTTTCTGGTTATTTGGGGAGTGGCGCCCCCACGGCCCGAGCTGACCTTGTGACAGAACATCTTTCTTTTTCGTATTGTACGATTACATCACCGAAGGGACAGCTGCTCATCCAGCTGCTGGGGGATGGCGTCCTCACGGCCCGAGCCAACATGTACTATATGTGATGATTTTCACATTTTTTATGTTTTTTCACTTGACACGCTCCCGCCTCAGTCGTAGGTTGCTGAGGTTGTGATTGTGCACCAGCTCAGGATTTTAGTTTCTTGTTTTCTTTCCTGTCTTCTCCATCTTATGTTCCTTTTGTTTTTCCGAGCTGGTTAGCTAGACCTACCTGCACGTTTGCCGTGTGTGGTGACCCGTAAGGTGGAAAAGGGGATGCTGGAGGCTGAGGTTTCTTGAGGCCTGGGTGTTGTTGTCGCCAGTTGCCAACACTCCTCTTTGCCCCCTGCTTCACCCTAAACGGGCGGCTGGGAACTAACCCACTCCTAGTCAATGAGGTCTGTGGCCGAGTGGAGCCCAGACCTCTAACGGCTTGTCGTTTTGCACGACAGGGTGAGTCTGGGGATAGGGTGGGCATGCCAAAGGAGTGTTTCCCAGGCATGGGAAAGTCTGGGTGCTCGCCGAGCGCATGTCTGCCCTATCAACTTGCTATATCCGCTTGCTATCCCTAGAGCCGTGTCCTGCGTCCACTTGGGCTTGCAGACCTCCGGTTCTCCCTTGTTGGGCTCGATTGTGGGTGGGGAAGTTGGCGGATGAATCCTTTAAATTTTTCATGGCTCTCAATGAAATTTCCCATGAACCCAAAACTAAAAGAGGTATAGAGGAAGGTTCAGGTCCTTCCGCCAAAAATTTGTCGCAGATGTTTCCAATGCTAGATTCTTTTTTGTGCACTCATTGGACCCTTCAAATCCTTTGAGTGCCAAAAGTCCATTTTGGATCCACAAAGCACTGCAATCAATTGCAAGCTCTCCTAAGAGCGTCAAAAAGCTCCAGTCTGGAGATCTTCTTGTTGAGAGGTCTACTGTGGCCTACAGTTCCACACTTATCAACACCAGCATGCTGCTTGAGACGCCTGTCAAAATAACACCACACGGTTACCTAAATTCATCTCTAGGTGTTGTCTCCTCTCGGGATCTTATTGATTGCTCTGAGGATGAACTTCTCGAAGAACTGAGGAGCCAACATGTTACGGGTGTGCGACGCATTTCTTTCAGGAGGAATGGGCAGTTTGTCCCATCCTGGAACATTATCTTGACTTTCAACTGCCCTTCCCTGCCTACATCCATCAAGGCAGGGTATCTCCACCTCGAGGTACGCCCATACATTCCCAACCCGTTGAGATGTTTTAGGTGCCAGTCGTACGGCCACTCTCAGCAGTCATGTAGGAGTACTCCTAGGTGTGGACGCTGTGGTGCCACAGAGCATCTCCTCTCAGACTGTGTGGCCGAGGCCGAGTTTTGTGTGAACTGCAAGGGTCCACACCCAGCATCAGTCAAAGATTGTCCCAAGTGGAAGGAGGAGAAGGAAATCCAAAGGCTCAAAACGGTGGAAAATATTTCCTATCCTGAGGCCAGAAGAAGAGTGGTTCCCGTTACATCTGATCGGCGATCATACGCTTCAGTGGTGGTTGCAAATCTACGGTTGCCATTCAGACCGACGTTCAGATCTCCCCTAAATGTCCATTCAATATGGAGGAAATCATCGCAGCCGGACTGGAGGCACTCCAGTCGCGAGCTAGGGGTCTGAAAGCGGCACCCGCCACTTCACCGAAGCAGACTCACTCCAACACCAGCAAGGGAACTCAGGCCACTTCTTCTGGCAAAAACGCCAACACTAACACCAACACCAACACCAAGGTCAAGGATAAGAAGAGCATTTCTTCTCCTTCAAAGTCTCAGCCAAACAATCAACGGCGAACAAATCCCGCTAAGACACTTGGGACAAAGCATTCACCAATCTTGGCCCCTGGTCACACACCACCAACTCTGGGGGAACGCTCACCAGAGGAAATGGAGGCTGACCAAGTTTAACCATTTCCTTTTTCATTTCATTTTTGCCCATGGGTTCAATAATTCAGTGGAACTGCCAAGGTTTTCGCACCAGTTTTGATGACGTGAAACATCTGCTTTATTTGTACTTCCGGTGTGCCTTTGTCTTCAGGAGACAAAGCTTAAACCATCGGACCTGCTTTCAGTTCGAGGCTACAGTGCTTTTCGGACAGACCACTCGTCTGGAAATATAGCCTGTGGGGGTGTCGCTATTCTCGCCCCTCACAGGGTTCCGGTATCTTATATCGCGGTTTCCACAACTGTGCAGGCCGTGGCGGTTCATATTTCTATGCCTGTGCCTCTTACTGTTTGCAGTGTTTATCTACCACCGGATGAGGATGTTAGCGTCTCTGTTCTGGAGAGCTTGATTGATCAGCTGCCCTCACCCTTCCTTCTTTGGGTGACTTTAATGCTCATCATCCTTTGTGGGGTAGTGTCAGCGCCAGCGCTAGAGGTCGTCGCATAGAGTCTCTTCTGTGCTCGGCCTCTGTGTGCCTTTTAAACACCGGTGCTGACACTTACTTCCATGAGCCGACAAGATCTTTCAGTGCGATCGATTTGACCTTGGGTTCACCATCGATCACTGCTGACTGGTCGTGGACGGTGTGTAAGGATCTCCACGGGAGCGACCACTTCCCAATCGTCCTCTGGCACCATGCAAACGTGCCATATTCTGCCTCCCGCCCACCTCGATGGAGGATGGATTGTGCCAGATGGGAGGTCTTCACATCGTCCGCGGTAATATCTTCTGAAATGGTGACCCAGGGGTCAATCGACGCAGCTGTACTTAAAGTCACAACTTGTATTCTTCAGGCAGCTGATCTTTCAATTCGTAAAACATCTACGAAGCTCCCAGAATTCCGAAACCTTGGTGGAACCCTAAATGCGCAGCGGCTAGGAGAGCTCAACACAAGGCCTGGTCTACTTTTCGGCGTTATCTAACCGAGGCTCATCTCGTTGCTTTTAAACGTGCTAAATCCTATGCTCGGTTGGTGCGTCGACGTAGCAAGAGGGAGTTTTGGATCCAGTATGTCTCATCTCTTACCTCACGTGCCAATTCGAAAACTGTGTGGGAAAGGATTCGTAAGATCCGGGGTACCTACAGTTCACACCAGATTGCCATTCTCGAGAGTAACTGCTGCACATATGCTGACGTCGGGGAGATTGCAGATTGTTTGGGGAGGCGTTTGCCTCCGTTTCGAGTGATCCTGGCGTATCCGGCCTCCTTTCATAGGATTCAATCCTCCGCGAAACGCCAGAGAATCTCTTTTGCGCCGTATACCGACACTGGTTATAACTCCCCCTTCAGCATGTGTGAACTTCGGGTGGCTCTGCATCGGTCTGGGGCTACTTCTGTCGGTCCCGATGACATCCACTACGACATGCTCCGTCATCTCTCCCAGTCGTCTCTCAAGAACCTTTAATCTTATACAACTGCATCTGGTTAGAACACAGTTTCCCGGAGTCTTGGCGAAAGGCTTTTGTTCTACCTTTTCCGAAGCCTGGCAAGGATCCTAAGTCTCCCTCTAGTTATCGCCCAATTGCTCTCACTAGCTGTCTGTGTAAAGTTCTCGAACGCATGGTTAACTCACGATTAATTCATTATTTAGAACATCATCAATTACTTTCACCATCACAAAGCGGTTTTCGGCGTCATCGTTCACCTCACGATCATCTCCTGCACCTTGAGACATCTGTGCGCGAGGCATTCGTGCATAGGCAGCACCTGGTTTCTGTATTCTTTGACATCGAGAAAGCCTATGATCGTGCGTGGCGGCATGTTATTATCCGTGACCTCCACGCATGCGGATTGCGAGGAAATCTTCCGACCTTTATTGTAAATTTTCTTCGCAATCGGGTGTTCCAGGTGCGCCTGGGTACGACGCTATCTGCAACATTCCATCAAGAACAAGGTGTTCCTCAAGGTTGCATTTTATCTGTCACATTGTTCATCCTTCGCATTAATTGTCTCCTCACAAATCTTCCTCCTGCGGTTTCGGCTACAGTTTATGTTGATGATTTACACATTTTCTGCTCGTCATCCAGCATGAATTTTATTGAAAGGCAGTTGCAGTCTGCGATTAACCAGATCTTTAAAGCGGCGAATAGCAATGGTTTCGTTCTTTCTCCCGACAAGACAGCGTGTGTCCATTTCTGCCGGAGGCGCGGCATCCATCCTGACCCAGAGCTGTTTTTAGACCGTGCAGCCATACCAGTTTTGCCGGAGACCAAGTTCCTTGACTGACCGTCGACTGTGCGCTTACATTCCGTGCGCACGTTCGGCGGCTCAAGATTTCCTGTCTGCGGGCTCTATCTATTCTTAAGATCCTTTCGAGAGTCTCATGGGGCGCAGACAGGGTGTCGTTGATTCGCATTTATCATTCTCTAATACGGTCAAAACTGGATTATGGTTGTATCGTGTATGGCTCTGCTCGTCGTTCTGTTCTCCGGCCTTTGGACACTATTCACCATCAAGCACTGCGTCTTTGTTCGTAAGCATTTCGAACATCTCCAATTCCCAGCCTTTACGCTGACGCGAACGAACCATCGCTTGAATTACGCCGTCTGCAGCTGTCTATTCAATTCTACTTAAAACTTAGATCTCTTCCAGATCATCCTTTATACGATGCAGCTTTTCATCCTCAGCATGCTCGTTTATTCGGGAACCGGCCCTCCTGCATTTCAACTTTCGGTCTTCGTATGGCGACCGTAGCCCGTGATGTAGGGCTCGACTTGTCACTTGTTGGAGAGACCAGGGGCTTTGGGGATCCGCCATGGCACCCACTTGGTGTCATGGTTGATACCACCTTTACATCTTTCAATAAATCCTCAACCCCTGCGTCAGTGTACCAGCAGCTCTTCGCTGAGCACCGTGACCTACATTCTGATTACACTCCCATTTTTACTGATGGCTCCAAGATGCATGGAGTTGTTGGATCCGCGGCTGTCTGTGTAGATGACGTTTCAGTAGCGCGGATTCCAGCTGAGGCCACTGTGTTTTCAGCGGAGATGCATGCTGTGTATCTCGCCCTTCTCCATGTTCAGTCGAGTTCTCATCACCGGGCTGCGGTGTACACTGATTCCTTGAGTGTTTTGCAGGCTTTGTCATCGTTGGACTGCTGTGACCACCCTTTTCTTTTTACCGTACGAAGGCTTCTTTGTTCTTTGCTCGAGGCCGGTGTCCAGATACAATTTTGTTGGATTCCCGGGCATGTTGGAATCTCGGGTAACGAGTGTGCTGATGCGGCTGCTAGATCTGCTTCCTCTTTGGTCGTCACACCCTTGCCACTGTTTCACCGGGATTTCCGCTTTCTGGTTCGCGACCATATCAAGCGAACGTGGCAAGGTCTGTGGGACCAACAGGTGGAAAATAAACTGCATCGTATTAAACCTAATCTTGAAGTCTGGAAATCCTCATATCGTTGGAACCGTAGGGAGGAAGTGGTGCTTGCTCGTCTCCGCATTGGGCATTGTCGTTTCACTCACCGCTTTTTGCTGTGTGGCGACACTGCGCCGATGTGTGAGGCGTGCAACTGCCGCCTCACCGTCACTCATCTTTTGTGTACCTGTGTTCGTTTTCGTGATGTACGTTTTCATTTCTTTCATTCTCATTTGTTGAATGAGGACGCTGCTACACTGCAGCGGCTGCTAAATGACCACTGCAATACTGTTGCTGTTTTTTCATTTTTTAAACAAATTGACTATTTTAAACGTATCTAGATTTTAGCCCTATCATCATCCTCATTTCTCAGTTTTACTGAATCAGCTAGATTTTAATCATTGTATCATGTTTTTAATACTGTTTGTTTCATTATCTTTTTAGCCCTTTCATCGTTCTCATTCTTCAGTTTTATTTGATCAGCCATATTTTAAGCTTCATCGCACGTTTTTAATACTGTTTGTTTGTCTGTCTTTTGTCTGGCGCTCTTTGGCCAACAATGGCCCTTGCGCCATTAAAATCAACCAACCAAGCACGAGAAACAACAGACACAGCGCATGCTTTGCTTTAATGACAAATTGCTTAAAACATAGAAGAAAATCATTACTATCTTCCCTACTACCAGCAAACAGTAAATTGGAAAGTGCTATCTAAATCATTAAATATAATCCACTTGATCTCTTTGAATCTCATTGTACTATTGCAGTTACTTAATGTAAAAGAAGATCTGTCGAGAATCTCGGTTCGTGAAACATAAATCTAATTTTAAAATGCTCAAGCTGGAAAAAAGGTAAATAAATGAAAAGTAAAAACAACTCTAATATATTATTAAGAATTTGGTATTCCAAACTGGGAAGCTGAGACTACTTATGTGAATTTAAAAACATACAAAACAAAGCTCAAGGTTGAGTTTTGAATGTTAGACAAATGTCTTCCAAAGCCGTTTCAACAAGTTTGTCTTAAAAAAAAGTATGGGGATTGTGGAAGAAGTATTCTTCACAAATACATGGAGCGACTGTGAGATATTTAAGATAGCAAGCAGAATAGCCGTTGCCTTGCTTACTGTTCAGTGCAATGTTATTACATAAGAAAACTTGAAAATTACTTTGCACGAAAGCTGGAATTGTATCCACATCTCCTGATTTCCATTCAGTTATGCTATCTATCCGCTACACAAAACCCAGAACAATGAAGTTCCAAGTATCTGATGACTAAGCATCTGAACATGCAGGTTTGATTCCTGCTGAAGGTTGATGTCATTTTCAAGTTGTCTGATGTAATATTACATGTTGAACAGTAAGCAAGGCAATGTGTATTGTGTTTGCTGCCTTGAAAATCCTTTTTACACTTTCCAGCTGTAGGTTGAAGAAGTGTATATGCTCCAGCTTTGTCCATCTGCAAGATTACTCACATAAAAATGGTTCAATTTCAATGAAATTTTAGTATGTGGTAGGGGACCACCTGGGGACGAACCCTATTGAAAATGGGTGAAATGGGGTCAAAGGTTAAGACATAGGAGAGGGATCCATTCCACTGCCCTTATGCATCATAACTTATGTAAAAATGGTGCCATTTTGATGAAATTTTAGCATGTGGTAGGGGACCACCTGGGGTCAAACCCTATTGGAAATGTGCAAAATGGGGTCAAAGGTCAGGACATAGCAGCGGGATCCATTTTATTGCACTTATGCGTCATAACTTATGTAAAAATGCTTCGATTGTGACAAAACTTCATCGTGTTGTTCCAGAGGTATACTGAACCGGTCCTGTTGAATAGCATCAAAATGGGGTCAAAGGTCAGGGCACAGGAGTGAGATTTATTCCACAGCCATTATTCTCATAACTTGAGTAATAAGTTGAGTAATGATTTCTGGTAGGTTAGACAAAAAACATAAGTAACTTGTAGTTTTTCTTATGTTGAGTATGAGTAGTTTCATCTTCTGCATGTTCATCAGGAGCTCTACTACTTTTTTTTTCTCTTGGAAGTTGTTGGAATTTAGTTCAAGATTAATATTACAAAGTTGTTGGAATTTAGTTCAAGATTAATATTAATAAATTGGAAAATAAGCATCAGTGTTCATGGAATGAAGTTGATTTCTACTTTTACTATTTGTATTTATAATACAAGAATGCATCACATTGCTGTTTGTATGTGTACATGCATATCTGTTGTACAGCTTAGACTACTTCACCCCAGAAGAAAGAACCCAATAAAAGTTTTGCTCATCAGAGTTGTGTTTGGTGACAAATTAGTCTATAATTTTTGAGGATGAAGTGAAATTACCTGCAGTGAATTTTTCATGTAGATATAGTTGACTGTATGATGAACATAGGTGAAAGACGTACAGCACAGTATGCAGCAAGAAGCCACAGTTGAAAATTGCAAGGATTTTGTCGTATCATGTTTAGATGCTAAAAATAGATTTTTTGGGGGATCCATTCCTCTTTTGATATAGACTACAAAATTACGCAAATCTAATTGATACTTAAACCAAAAAACAGCATTTTTTAAACAGAAGTCAACCATTTTTTTTTCAGTAGAATTTTATTTCGAATTATCTTTGACCACTGTCATAGCACATATGCTGTCTTTACCTTAAAAAATGTCCAAACAGCAATTTTTTTTTATCTTAGTGTACTTTTTTTAAATTTATTGTTTTGCATATATGTGTTTGACAGTAGTAGCAGTAGAGAGTGTGCTACTTTTTAGGAGCAATGGGATATATGGCCATCAAGCTTTTGTAATACAATACAACATTGTGGTAAATGCTTCCTCTGATGTGTATGCATGTATGTTATGTTCCTAGTTTATCCATTGCTACCAGAGTTGAAAGCAGCTATCTTAGGTTATGATATAACAACAGTCGTATTGCACAATACAGTGAAACCCAAATAACATGAACATGCTTAATGCAAATTACTTTTACCACAAACAGTTTCTGAATTCCCTGACCATTTTCATATGTACAGGGTGGTACATATGAAAATGGTCAGGGAATTCGAATCTCCTAGGGGTTTCGATTGACAACTGTACAAAAACGAACAGATCTACAGCAATGCGGTTTGTGGCATTTGAAAGAGTAAATATTCCAGTTTAATTATCTTACCTTAATACACCTCTCTCTACATGTGCACCTTTGGTGGCATGTAACACATCCTGTCGGTATTCAATTTCCTGCCATGTGCGCTCCAACATGTCAGATTCGATTCTATCAAACACTGCTGTAATGCGCTGTTTTAGCTCCTGAAGGCTGCTTTATCTTTCCCGGTAAACCATGTCCTTGACATAGCGCCAGAGGAAGAAGTTTGAAGGATATCTGGGGACCGAGATGGCCAAGGAATGGGACCTTCTCTGCCAATCCATCTGTCGGGAAACTCAAGTTCAGGTATTCATGAACGTCAAGCCCCCAATGTGAGGGAGCGCCATCTTGTTGCAGTATGACGTTTGGTTGCAAATCCTGTAGGTTGAGGAACTGCAAAGTTCTGAAGCATGTCCAAGTAATTATTCATTTGCACTGCGGTCTCGGAGAAGAATGGCCCAATTACACAGTTATGCATGAGCCCACACCAAACATTAATCTTTGGACTGTGCACGATGTGCTCCCTGACTAAATGTGGGTTTTCACTAGCCCATATATGAACGTTTTCAGTGTTGACTTTTCCATGCACGTAAAAGGTTGCTTCATCCAAGAACATTATACGGCGTAGGAAACTTTTGTCAACTTCCAGCCGCTCCAACATATTCCGAGCGAATGCTAAGTGCTGAGGTTCATTGTTCAGTTTAATCTGGTGTAGGAGTTGCACTTTGTATGCGGTTAGTTTCAGGCGTTTGTGAAGCACTCCCATCAATGTGGATCCTGGAACATTCAGTTGTAAAGAGGCCCTTCTTGTGGACTTGCTAGGACTGCGAGTGAAAACCTCTTGTATGCTCTGCACAGTTTCTTCACTGACTGGGGTCTGCCACTTCTTTGCTGGTCCAGGACGCTACCAGTATCCAAGAATTTCTTCTGCCATGCTCTGATACTGAAATCACTCGGTGGATTTTTCCTGTATGTCCAATGGTAATTTCTTTGTACCATAATCACAGACTTCGTTTCAAAATGCCAAACACACACACATTGCTTTCTCCTGTGGCGGCAACATTTTCAGTTGTTTTGCAGTCTGCGTCAGTATTTGCGAGCACGTAATGCCATCTGTTGGAAAGAGCCGTGTTAAAAAAACTCAAATATTTACTCTTTCAAATGCCGCAAACTGCATTGCTGTAGATATGTTCGTTTTTGTACAGTTGTCAATCGAAACACCTAGGGGACTTTTCGACCACACCATATTAAGAGGAGGTTTTTTAATCTTCTAACATGAGCATGGTTTAGATGAACTGATATTTCATTAGCACAGAAACATGCAGTCTCTTAGCATGAACCAAGCTTATTATTGTTATTATTATTATTATTGCTTCTGCTTGGTATCATTTAGTTTGAAGTCCACTGGGGCAGCTGTCTCATCTTTTGTTCCAACTGTGCAAGTGATGGAAAGGGACAGTGAATGGGATTGCTGGAGAGGGTACTTTGGCTTTTTGGGGGAAATGGACTTGGTGGACTCTCCTACTTTAGTAAGAGATAAGGAATTTCAGGAAGGGTAAGGCCTTAGGCAGAGAGTGAATATCTTCCCCTTTCAATCCTTCTCATCTACTTAGGCTGAATTCCCATTAAAGGAAGAGAAGTCTTTGGTTCATCCATATTCTTGTCTTTGTTCTACAAGTGTTTTATTTTTTCTCCATTTTGCATATATGCTGTTCATGTTAGCATGGGTGGTGGTAAAGTTTGGCAAATTTTGAGTGTAGAGCAAAAGCAATTTTTAAATGAGGTAGATGATGGCATTCTAAATAAAACTGCAGTTTCAGTGAAATTTGGCATTGCAAAAAATATATTGTTAGCAATGCTAACAAAAATCATTAAAAAATTAAGGCTACTTGTGCTTTCAGCCACTTTAAACCTGCTCTGAAATGCATGCAAACTTCAAAAAATGAAGTCAATATTGTGCTAATGAGATGGATTGCAGTAATTGGAGTGAGATGTACGTACATGAGAATTCTTCCGCAGATTCGCCGAATTCCGCCTTTTTTGTCATCATTTGGGTTATTCTCAAAGTCGATGCAACAAAACTAAAGTTACATTTTGGGAGATTAGTTGGGGGGGGGGGGGGTCTTGGTCTGGGGATGGTGTATTTCATTTTTCAAAACTTTCGAAAGGGAAAGTTTAACGGAGTGAAAAATGTTCCCGTAATCATGATTTCTTTTTCTCGCGATGTATCTTCGGCGCAGTATTATTGTTAAATATAATTTTATTTCATAAATATTTGCATTTCAGCTTGAAAATGGAAGAAAAATTCCGAAAACGGAAGTTAGTTCAAAAATTTCTCTGTGATTTTTACGCACGAGATTCTTTAGTGGATTTGAAGAATTCCGCCTTTTCCATTGCCATTTCGATGGTTCTCGAGATCGCTGCAGAATTGAACAGAAATTTGGGAAGGATTGGTGGTGGTAGTGAATGGTGGTGGGGCCGTTTTCCGTCAATGGGCGGAATTCCGACTTTCAAAACTTTCGGAAACAGAAGTTAGACGGAATGAAGGTTTCTCCCGTAATCGTAATCCTTTTTTTCTTGCAATGTTTTCCCTACCCAGTAGTGTAGTTAAATATAATTTTATTCCATAAATATTTGTTTTGCAGCTTCAAAATGGAGGAAAACTTTCTTAAAACAGAAATCGGACAGAGCGTAGATTTTGCTGATAATCATAATATTTTTCTCCGCAATGTTACATTCATCCTGTGTTGCCGTTAAATGTAAAATATATATATATAACTGGCACAAGACAGACAGTTGTGGAGGAAACTTGGGGAGACCTTCGTCCAGCAGTGGATTGATAATGGTTGACAATGATGGTGATGATGATGATATAAATGAATACAGTGATGTGCTCCACCTTAATATTTACGTAATAAATTTCAGTGAACAATTATGTCTTGCTCACGCTGCATTTATATTCATGTTTTGCAGCACATTCTTATTTTTCACCGGTGCGGTTAAAAAGTTCAGCTTTTTTTTTTTTCTTTGTCAGTCTCGTGTATGGATGTAACTATCATAGTGTTACAGCACTATATATAATTTTGTCATCGTTTTGTAAAATTATGACAAAAGGTAATGTAATTAATGTTTTAGAAGCCAAAAGGTATGCAGTACTCTTTCTTCATACTTTTTTTAATTTTGCATATTTCAGTGCATATTTAGTTGTTCTATTAATAGCACATCAATAGCACAAACTGCATTTAAAATGAAAAAAATTTTGGGCGCAACAAAGTTTTACTGTGCTCACTTTTTGTTTCCTGAATGTTGAATTCTGTGTAACAACGATTTTCCTCTTAATAGAATTTTGCTCAAATTATGTCCTAATCAGTTACTCCAAGTACATGCTGAGTGCCACTTTTTCAAAATCAAAAATAAATACTGCCAAAGTTTTGTACTAGTTTTACACTTGAAGCTGCACTCTTCAACATGTGATCATTCTGGTGGCTTTCAAGTTCTGTAATGGGATAGCAGTCTTGATGAAAGGCTTTTGCATTTATTCTAATTTGTCATGTTTTATACAAATTATTTCTTCTGTCTAATGGTTTGGGAAACGAATTTCCCTGAAGAAATAGTTCTTCATAAATACATTGGTAGGGATTTAAATCTTTTATATTTTCACTGTACACCATGTAACCCCTCCGTTCAGAAAACTTGAAAATTTTCATCCTGGGTAGTGTAATGCCTAGCATGTTCGACCAGAAATCGGGAGTAGCGGCTTCGATCTCTGCTGCAGGATGATGAAAATTTTCAGGTTTCCTGAACAGAGGGGTTACATGGTGTACAGTGAAAATATAAAAGATTGTCATGTTTTGCATAGCAGATTCATTTATACAAATTTTCGAGCTTTGATATTCCAAGTTACCACCTCATTGTTAAGTGACTTTTAGGCATCTGAGAGAGGAAGGGCCAAAGTGGATTTCTGTTTTATGATATGCATTAATGTTCATGTTGGTAATTTATCATTAGCATAAGTGAATTTGAATGCTTTTATAAAGCCCATGATTCATTAATTTCCGTTTTTTTAATAATTGAGATTACTTGCTTGAATTCTTTAATATTGCTAGAATTGTAATGGATGCATTTTGCTTTCACTTTTCATTTTAAAACAGTCACTGTGTCATGACATCCTCCAGACAATTACTGACATGGTGGAGCCTCCTGCTGTGACAGGTTCTATGTATCCTCGTGTGGTAGTTCTTAGAGATTTAAGTACATCTCTATCAGCATGCATATATGAATCTTTGTGTGATAGTGACAGCTTCATTGTTAAACAGGGTGGCCAAAGAGGGCTTAACATGGATGAATTTATGAGGTATTTATGAATTATTTGCTGTTGTATAGTGTCTAATTTCATTTTATGGTAGAATTAAACTTCACTTGAAATTCTGATATTCTACATTATGTCAACACTTAATGAATTTCATTATGACTGAAAGTTTTTCTCAGTATTTAACACTTTGTTGCTATTGTTATTTTTTAGTATCTTTTTAAAGCCTTGTTTAATGAATTCCTTTTTTTTTTTTTTGCTTCCAATAAAGAGTTGTGTGGAGCAGTTCAATTCATGATCATTTTACACTTATGTACAAATGCACAAGCACTGAGGCTTGCACATATAAATGAATGAAAAAAATGGTGCTTTATTTTTGAATTTTTCAACTTCTTGCATGCATACCATTTTAAGACTTTACTCTTTTTTTTTACTGAAACTATAACCACTGTCAGTTTAACCTTTTCAATTAACCCTGTTTTTAGGTCTCTTCTAAAAACATCTATTAGAAGAGCCCAACCTCACTGTGATCTGTTCTCTTAAACTTTGGCTTTTGTGGAAGAAGTGCCAAATTTAAATCTAGTGTCTAAATTACTAATCATGTTTTGATTCGGAATCCATCTACTTTCCATTGTTATCATATTCCCAGTACTTCATTGTTGCTAATATGATCCTTACTTTGCTCTCAACTCTCAATACCGCAAAAGAGGGTTGTCCTGAATACTGTATTATTGTATACGTCAAGCTCTTGTCTACCTTTGGTAAAAAAAAAATTAACATCTGACTAGGGACTTTTTTTTTTTTCTTTGCTCTGACATTCCATCATTTCTCCTGCCTCATTACAGTTATGTTAGTGAGGTGTCAGGAGTAAAAGAAACATAAAAAAATATATATATCCTATCCAGGAATAGGAGAAAAATTACAAATTTTCTCCTATTCCTAGCATGTGTTCTGAAACAATGCACTAGTCTCAGAACCTCTGGTTATTTTATTGTCAAGAGAAAATAAAGATGCAGGTGTATTGACAAAGAAGCATTTAAACATTCTTGCTGAGTCTCTGCATGAATATTTCATGTACTGAATATATGTTAATTATAAACTTCCATTTTCATTGTTTGAAAATCACATAAATGCAGAATCTCAAAATGCAGGGATAGTATTTCAGATCACCCTGTACTCATAACCCGAATTCATTGGTTGCAGTCTAATCGAATGACCCAGAGTTTTTAATCTGTGAAGGATTTTGTTGGATTAATGATATTCTCTCTCTCTCTCTCTCTCTCTCTCTCCTCTCCTCTCCTCTCCTCTTCTCTTCTCTTCTCTTCTCTTCTCTCTCTCACACAGATTCTTTTTGTTGTTGGTGGTGTTAATGAACCAGCTGCTGGAACTGTTCAATACAGTTGGCCATCAAACACCAAGATTTGGTTTTCATAACAACTAGAATAGGCTGATGGTAGTGAAACAATTCTGAGAGTTATTTTAGTGAATAAAGCTCTGTTTGAATGACAGACAGCATAGAGGTCTTCGTGGGCCTTAATTCGGAAAGCTCTTCACAACTCAGAATTTTCAGCTTATGGCTTGTCCCTGCCCAACCCATGTCAGACTTTCATCAACCCTTCTCCTCTACTTATTGCAAATAACACAAAGCTTCCTTTAGAGCAAGGGTCTTTTGCCAGTTACTTGTAGAGCATTTTTTACTAACCTATAAGGAGTGTCCAGAAAAGAAATTCTAAAATGGAAAAAAAAAAAAAAAAAAAAAAAAAAACATTTTTGAAATGGAGAGATGAATATTCAAGTGCAGTGGGTACATGGCCATTTAATTCCTAAATCTGCTATGATCTATGTTGCAATAAATTACATAATTGAAATATTTAAAGAGTACTGAAAAATACAGGCATATCAGACCCCTACTTCTGACTTCCTTGTAACATGTATATCATAAGAACCAATTTTCTTTTTCCAAAAACTAAGTTTTAGGACTGAAAATCTTTCTGAAGTAATTGGTATTCATAATAAGCACACACATTTTTACTTTTCTTTTTCATGTGGCCTGCAAGTTCTACTCCATTTTTTCATGTTGTCCATGATTCAGAAAAGGTTGAAGATCACCTGCTGTACAAAAATGTAGGCGCTGCACTGAATAGAATTACTTTTGTAGTAGAGGGAATGCCACACTGAGACGTGCCTTTCTCATAGGAATTCTTCCCACTTCTCAGGTTTTGACCTGACTGTTACATACTTCTATCACAAATGAAAATGCTTAGCTCCTCTTCCACACTGGAGTATAAGCAAGGTATCCGCAAATGTGTAAACAAATGTCTTGAACTCCATCTCCATTGTAGTAACGAATTATGTCAAAAGCTTGTTTTGATTTCATGAAACTGAAAACTGTCTATGTAAACATTTCTCAGAAAAGAAAAAAAGTCACAAGTTGTAGTTACCAAATTCAGCAAAGTGAAAACAGAATTTGATTTCAGCCTTTGAAGGAATAAACCATCTCATTTCAGGCTCTCATCTTGCAGTCTGGCTTGTCGGTTTCAGCTGAAATCATTCAGTGTACACAGTGGCTGATGAGGTCTTTCGTTTCACTCACAATGAACTTCACCATCTGATTATCTAATGTGTCAGTCTTTGTTTTGGGACCCAAAAAGATTTATTTTAATGCAAGTACAAAAATGATAACCTTCCAGCACAGGCCCGGTCAGAGCTCTGAATTTTTCACTTAACTGATAAAAAACAAAATCCCATGCAGACCTGTAAGAGAGCACAAGAAAAGATCTACTAATGCAAGGGTGATTGTGCAGAAAGTTAAGGAATCATTAAATTTCTTCCAAATTTAATAAAAAATTTTAAACAATATTAATATTTTAGTATTGTAGGGAATTTCATAATTGTAATCCATGTACAAAACCCAAGAAAATATGAACATTTGAATTATCCAGAGACTGAAACTGGATTCACGTGTTTGTCAGAGTACAGTGGAACCATGATTTTTTACGTGGATGGGAAATGAATTTCTCTAGGTGTATATCATACATATCACTAAGCTGTTCTCTGAGATTCAGAGGTTTGCTCCTCAAAGAAAGCTTATCTTCCAGATGAGATTTCCTTTTAATCTTCCATTAAAGTTACAAACTGATGGTGCTAGATTTTACTTACTGTTGATGTATGGGTCCATGTACAGCAATCTTGGCACATGAACTGCACTGACATCTATCAAATATCTAACACAAAACCTTTTGTACTTCATACTCATCTTTTTCTCATGCTGGCATTCTCGAATCTGGACCTCCTGTGATTTCCTCAGCCTTCCTTCTCTAGGTAAGTGTGTGGAAACCCCCAATAGTCAGTAAAAATTACATGTATACTGAAATGTCAGTGTGCTCTTCTGAGTTTTAGAGGTTTTCTCCTCAGTGTAAGATCATCTGTCAAAACAAAGTGACTGATAGCATTAGATATTGCTTACACATGATGTATCAAACCTCTCTATTTACAGGAATCTTGGCACCAACTCAGACTTCACTGATATCTATCACATGTCATCACAAGACCTTTTGTACTTAGTATTCATTATCTCTTTCATTTGCTGACATTCTATAAATCTGGTGCTTCCGTGATTTGCTTGGCCTTCCTGTCACTTGGGCTGCTGAATAAATTGTCTTAGTCAGCACCTCATCACACATTCTTTCAACATAGCCAAACCACCTCCACCATACTAACATTTTGTTTCACATTACACATTTGCAGTGCATTGTTCCTCACATGATCAGAACATTTGTCTTGCCACAAGACCCCATAAGTAATGCATCTCTCTAGTACACAGCTAACTCCTGTATGTTTTCTGCAGTACTCAGGTTTCACTATTGAGCATCAAAGAAAGAACAATTACATTCTCATAAGCAGCCATTGGGACCTGGCCTACTAACTTCATCAGCAAATTTATTTTTTCTGTCAAACATGCTTTCTAAATATGCAAACTATATATAAGAAATACATTTTCCTGTACGATTTAGACTGATCTTTCCTTGAGTATAAGTAAATGCAGTATGTAACTAACTAATGATTTGAGACGTATTGCGAGTGTGTAGTAGTACAGTTAGAGGCGCCCTTGATTAAATTATAAAGTGAGAAATATATATATTGGTACAGTATGGATATAATAGATGATCTGTTACGTATCAGTTTCCTAAGTTTTGAAGCATAATTTTGATTGGGAGAGCTGCATATTCCTCAGTAAAGTTCATTAGGTTTACAGCTTTGACAGAGCAGTGCTGTACCTGATTTTGTTTGTTGGCACCAATTTTTTTCTTTTATTCCCTGTGACTCATCATTTGCTACATGTTGCACAATTTCGTGCATACATACATACATGTGCCACTAAACTGTTCTGTAAGATTCAGAGGTTAGCTCCTCAAAAAAAAACGATGGTGCTAGATGCCACTCACTTGTTGACACATCAAACGTCTCCACTGAGAGTGATCTTGGCACACAACTCAAGGTTTCCTGATGTCCATCTCATGTCTTATACAAGACCTTTTATACTTCATACACATCATCTCTTTCTCTTGTCGACATTCCTTGCATGATTTTGTTGTCTCCTTAAATTTTATTTGCAGTCAAATTACCATTACCTTTGCAAGTACACAAGCACATATTCAAGTAAAGAAATAAAAGAATTTGATGCCAACAGACAAAATCACCTACAGCAATATTCTGCATCATGATACCTTTGTTTTATACCTGTTCCTGTATATAAGGCATTTTCATGTAAAGTATATCTTTCTGACATTGGAAACACTAGTCAGTTTTCTAAATGAAGGCTCCAAATAATGATGAGTTTAATAGACAGTTGAAAGTAAAAATGTTACCCGCAGTATTAATATACACACAGTTTAAAGTAAATATCTTATTACATTAAATGACACACAGTTCAAGATGTTAAAATTTTCATGTGACTGTTGTTTTCATATGTGCATGTGTGTTTATGATATTTCTAAAGGTATGCATAATAATTTATTTATGAAATTTTCAAGTTTTCGGATATTATCTGACTTACCATCCTTGTCATATTTGCACCAAAAATTGGATTGTCATCTTCAAAATTTGTATTATATGGTGTACCGTATATCTTCGTGTATAAGCCGAGAATTTTTAGACTTTTTTTCACCACTGAAGTAGGGGTGTCGGCTTATGTACGAGTAAATAATTTTGGCAATTTTTTCGGTCATATCGGCAACCATATTCAACCCCGTATGGATTGATTTACCGGGACGACTCTGGACCGTGGTCCACCAAAACTCAATAAAATATGCATAGCAATAAAACTTGTCTACTTTCATCAAACGTGAATTAAATATGTTTAAATTATTTAAAAAATAATGTACATAATAGTCCGTATAGATAACGACACAGAATAAATGACTGAAAAAAAACTTTACCTTTATTTTTAATTCATCCATCCTCATTCGCCCTCGAGGTCTGTATCTGAGTCCAAATTCCCGAACAGTTCTCGGTATTCAGTCTCCGTCATGGGAAGATCTGGGTGGATGTCATCATGCTCCACCTCACTGTCGTCGTCATCATCCTCCTCATGCGCAATATGGTCCTCATCCATCCATAGCGTTGCTGATGCAACGCTTTTTAAAAGATCAGACTATTGTTTCCGAAGGAATGTCCAACCACGCTTCCTTCACCCACTCCGTGATCGTGACGATGTTCACCTTTTTCAAATTGCCACCCTTCGTCACCGCCTTATCCTCAGACGCCATCCATTCTATCCATTTGGCCTGAAGCCTGTCCTTAAATGGCTTGTTGAATGAGACATCGAGCAGCTGCATTAGGGAGGTGAGGCCTCCGGGAATCACAGCCACAGAAGATTTCATTTCATGACACCTTTTTTTACTTTATCAGCGAGATGGGCCTGAAACGAGTCCCACACGAGCATTAATTGATTCTTGAAAATGCTACCCTTCCTCTTGCTCCACATGTTTTCCAACAATTCCAAGGTGCCACTCTCATCCATCCAACCTTTGACATGAGCACGCACCAACATGCCACTTGGGAACTTCGCCCCTTAAGCACAGTCTTTTGTTTAAAAATAATCATAGGGGGTAAACGTGATCCATCTGCCATACAACACAAAATCACTGTGAATCTAGTCTTTTCATGTCCAGCTGTCTTCACACCTTTAAGATCCACAGTTCGATTTGAAGGCAAATCGAAGGAGACAGGAGTTTCATCCATATTGCCAATTTGGCACAATTCGAAATTGTATTGCTTCCAGAGATGGATAATAAATTTTTGAATTGATTCAACTTTCATATCCAACTCTCTTGGGCAGTTTTTTTTAAGAGCTTAGTGTGGGTTCGTCGACTCAAGTTATATCTGCTCATGAATCGATCGCACCATCCCACGGAATCAACAAAGTCCACTGGTTTTAGTGGCAGGAATTCAGGGTCTTTCGACATATTCAGTGCCCTGATTCGGATATTTGTGCGGATTATAATAAACCTGCTCTGCCACGACTCCCTAATCCACTGCGCCAATTTCTCCTCCAGGTCAGGAAACATCGGCAGATGACCATGTGCAGCCTTCTTTGTCCTCTGCATGATCGTAAATTCCGACTTATTTTTCCTCCACTCGCACACTTGCTTTTCGTTGACAGAGAAATGATGAGCAGCCATTGAATTGTTCGATTGCTCGGCAAAAGCGACGACTTGTAGCTTAAAACTAGCTGCACATGCAGTCCTTTTTTTGCCCAGGCATCTTTCAACGTAAGCAAAGTTAAAATTGAGGAAAAAACTGAAGAGCTGGAAAATTTCTAACTATCATAAAAGCAGAGCAATTTGATAAAAAAATATATATATATTTGCTTCAGAAAGGTTACCACAATTGAATTGAAATTATCATTTCATTGGCTCTATTTTCTTAGCTAATCAAAAGCATTACCGTGTGGCTGGGTTTCCACTTTCCTTAGACTGGTTGGTGGGAAGGAGCAACAAGTACATCGTATTTCATGAATGCGTGGAGGGGGTGTCATTCAGTACCTAACACTTTGTCCCATTAAGGGGTGTCCCGCTGTTTCCCTCGCTCACTCTTCATGGAGGGGGTGTCCGGAAGTGAAATTGTAATCTTTCAATTAGTCAACCCCCCCCCCCGCCTAAAGAAAGAAAGAAAGATTTGGTTCGTTCGCGTGTGTGTGTGTGTGAAAGAGAGGGGGGGGGGGGCTGTGATAGAGACCCAGCTGGAGTCTTCTCCGTCCCTTGTGCGGGCGCCTGCTTAACATCGGGCAGAGGTCATGTTTCCCTTCGTATATAAACACAACCAAGATTCGCAAATGCTTATAAATTACAGTCTGCTTTTAATCCTCAGTCCAATACCTAATAAGATGGATTACCGTAGGTTTGTGTTTGCTTCTGTAGTGTGTAGCTGCAACTTAAATCCCCACACATGTAATATCCTGAGATAAATAATATGAGAAATTTTTTAATTTACTTGATACACAAGGTTTCACTTTTCATCAAATTTATGCAGTGAAAATTGTACTTTCGGCTTATACACGAGTTTTCGATTTTCGTCAAACTTAAGCAGTGAAAATCATACTCTCGGCTTATACACGAAGATATACGGTAATCTCGTATTTCTTTCATGATTTATCTACTCCTCTGGGTGATCACGGGATAGGATTCTTAACCTCCAGATTCGCTAAACATGAATGCCGGTTGCTTCGACTAGAGAATCCTGTGATGGTTATATTCAGATTAATCAGAAACTTGAGACTTGGTCGTTCTGGGTGATGTAGTGGTTTGCATACCCAGGCACTGTCTGGGAGACGCGGGTTCGAGTCCCACTCCAGAACAATGAAATTTTCAAGTTTTCGGATATTATCTGACTTACAATCCTTGTCACATTTATACCAAAAATTGGATTGTCATCTTCAAAATTTATTTCCTTTGTTTGTTATTTTATGTTTCAATACTTCATGTAAAGATTTGAACTGATGTTTTCTTTGCACATTAGCATTTTTGTTTTACCATTACACATTGTCTGATTTTATTTATTCGTATTGAATATTTCAGCTCAGGTGTTGTATATCAAAATAGTCATTTGTTAGCTGGACATATCAGCAGAAAACATCACAACAGTGGTGAAAGCTCATTAAAAGTTACAACTCTTCCCAATAAATGGCCTGGTGAGTTACAATTTATGTGTGTTAAATTTCATTTATTTTTCTGCCAGAACATTGATCCACTTTCTTGTGCAGTGTTCAGAAGGGCATAGGAAATTGGTACAGCAAAATTTCAGTTATACAAATAAAATAATTGAAAATGAAAGATTGTGTGTAATACAGGTTGTGCCATATAAAAGAGGCCCGAGTATAATGAACGACAACAGTCAGGCAAATGTATACATGGTAAAGAATAGTTGAAATGACAGAAAACAGGAGTAATTTACCTGCATTTACAACAATTGTCAAACCCAAGACAAAATTTTACAACATTTGTCTTGAGTTTGTTTCTTTTCCTATTGCACACCGTGCCGGTTTCACAAAATATCCGCACTAACTTCTGTACCACTGATTTCGCCAGTGCTGCACAATGTGGAAATTTTTCTGTAAAGAACTCATTTAAAATCTTGTATGAGTTATTTCTGAAATTCTGTTCCACAATAAAAATTTGCTGTTCCGTACTTAAAACCATTTCCGTTGCCTTTGTTCTCTCTTCACTTACACTTATGACCACATACCTACACTGCTCTGGCTGCGACTAATCACTCCGGAGAATTACTTTGCAGCTATAAACGCAGAAACTGGTTAGAAGTGGAACAAAGCGATTTTAACTGAAAACCCGCGAAACAACTTGAACCCACCTAACAACGTCTGGCCACAGGGCCTCTTTTATATGGCACACCCGGTATAAATAGATAAGATTTAGTACCTTTTTTGAATAGTTCTTACAATGATTTACAGTAAAATTTACATGACTTTCTGACTTCATCTGAATTTACAGAGCTTCTTTTAATACAGTCAACTCTGGATATAGTGAATTCTGTTATAGTGAACCCAAATCATTGGTCCCAACCCGCAACATTGGAAATGTACATTAAAATTTCATTTATAGTGAACCCTCAACTTCGATTACAGTAAACCTAAAAATAAAACTTTAAAGAAAAGAATGTACTTGTAACACAAAATTGTAACTTATTTCAAAACAAACTTTCTTGTAAAAACTTGAAAGAATATGTTGAGAACAATATTGTAGGCGTACTGCTCCTTAAGTGCATTGAAAGACAAAAACCTCAGCAACATCAAGCTGGTGTTCTTGCCTGCCAACACCAGTCAGTCCTCCAATTCATTGATCAAGGTGTGATTCGCAGCTTTAAAACTTATTACAGAAGGGAAGTAATGCTTCATTTAATCCAAGCCTTTGAATCAAAGCAGAACACATCAGTAAATGTTATGAATGCTGTACATTTTAGAAACAAAGCCTGGAGGAGTGTGTCAACTTTCACTATACAGAACTGTTTCTGCAGGTCTGGTTTGGCTGCTGGACGTGTGGGATTCAAAGAAGAGGATGATGTGCCTCTCAAGGACCTGCTTCAGCATATTGGTGTGAATTCCACTGAAGCTTTTATCGATGCTGACTGTGAAGTTATAACGAATGAAATCCTGCACATGAAACTATTGTCGAGGCTGTGAAAGGTGGTTCCAGCACTGAAGAAAGCGAAGCTAAAGATGACTAGGACGATAATGAACGTGTTCCAAAAGTAAAAGACATGTTGGAGGGTGTCAGGACTGTGCTAAAGTTCCTAGAATGGGTGGAAAATGTAGAATCGAGTGTAGCAAAAACACAGACTCTAGAAAAGCACATAGGAAAAATATTTATTAAAACTGTTTGCAGCAAGCAGTGGCATGTTAATTAAGGTAATGTAAAATTAATTTTGTTTACTTAATCTAATGAATATACACTATGTACAGAAAAATATTTTTTAGATACATATGCACATATTTAATTTTCTCACTCACCATTACACTCAATTCAGGTTAAGGGAAGACACTTTGGTTTTAGTGAACCTCGGATATAGTGAAAGAAATATGCGAGTCCGCAGAGGTTCACTATAAGCGGAATTGACTGTATTTGATTTCTCTTCTGCAACAGTATTTTAATTCATGTTGCATATAGAAAAAAACATTTTCATATTGCAATTTTTTTGCATCATTAATGATTAATTGAAAGGCAATTATTCATGAGAACTGTAGCTTGCTGAAAGTACAAGTAGCATTAATTCAGCATTAAAAATCAGTGAAACAATTGCATTGCATGTGCTCTGAAATTGAAGTAGTTCCAGATAACTTACTTTAGTTGAGATATTTATTGTCCCTTGCAACTCATTATTTACCACATCACACCTTCAGAGTAGTTTATGAAACAGAGCTTCCTCATGATGTATTTAAGCAGAATGTTAACCTGTCAAGGGTAGTGTTAGCCCATACAAGCTTTAAGGTTTTATAATTATTACAACTGCTGCCCAGACGAAAAAACCATTAGAAAGTACCACGTACTCACCAAAAAATTATGGTAACCTCCAATGACAACACACTTCCAACACGTCATTCATCGTGATGTAACTGGGCTTCCAAGGTTAACAGACTTCTTGCTTACGCTTCTTACTTCCGGGTGTGAAACATCGTTTTTTTTTTCCCTTAGCCTTATGAGATGTTACTCAAAAAGCTTGTCAATTCTATAAAAATCACACATACAACTCATTCATACCATTCAAGTAAAAACTATGTACATAACCTTACATTCATAGGTGATTAAACCTTGGTCAACTGTAATTATCAAACTCCTCCTTCTGTTTCACAACCTCTGCTACTCCCACTGCAAGTGTCACACCCATTCAGCCCCTCACATCCAATCCTCTAGTACTTTCAACAGGCCTCTGTCATCTTCAGGAGGCAGGTGTGTCTCACCCGCCCACCACAGCTCAAGTGAGCAGAGCCATCGAGGCATGGGCCCCAGTCGCTATCGCTGAATCGTTGTGTCTCTGGCGCCATCTATTGTCCCTGCTGCTCTTTTTCCCTCTTTCTTTTTACGCTGCTGTTCAATTTTTATTAGGGCTTTCTATTGTTCGTTTAGGTTACTTGGCTCATTAATGTTGCATAATCTTGATCTGTTTTTTCAATTAATACTGATTCTGCTATTCTTAACTGCTTTTCATTTTTACAGCTCTTAATAATTTTAATATCTTCAAACCTTGCACATTGTTGATTTTCCATACAGTATTAGGTCAATGCTGTCTTAGCTTCTTTTTTATTCCAATTATTAATATGCTGGTTTAATCTATACTTTAATTTATTCTTGGTGCTGCCTAAATATGACACAGGTGGTTGCTGGTCTATTGGGATTTCATAAATTCCTGCTCTATCTAATTGGCTAATTTTTTCATTTTTAATCACTAAATTTTTTACAGTAAGTACCTGATTTCCTACCTGTATGTCATACTTGCCACAAAGTTTATTAATTTCTGCTGAAACATTTTCTATATATGGTATTGCTCCTACATATTTTACAAGTTTTTTATCAGTCTTGACCTTATTGTAACCCTGAGTTACTTCATAAATCCATTTTTTAATACCTGTTTAGGGTATCCAAAATCATATGCAATTTTTTCAATATATTCAATTTCTTCATTTCTATACTGTTCAATTGATGAGTGTGTTAAACTTCTTTTAATTAGTGTTTTAATACTATTTCTTTTATGTGTTAATGGATGTGATGACTGAAATGGTATAAGTACTGGGATATATGAAGATTTTCTATGCACTCTGAATTGCATATTCTCCTCTGTTTTAACAATCAAAACGTCCAAAAATGCCAAAGTATTGTCATGTTCTTGTTCTACTGTCAGTTCTATAGGTGGATAAATTTCACTATACTTTTTTGTCAAGTCCTCAAGTTCATCATTTTTTAGCCTGGATAACAGAAAAATGTCATCAACATATCTGCAGTATATCAGTGGTGGATCCTCGAGTTTACTTATTATTTTTTCCTCAATGTCACTCATTATAATTTCAGCAAATAAAGTTGACAGTGGTGACCCCATAGGTCCACCAGGATTTTGTTTGTACATCTTGTTGTTAAACTTAAAAATGTTATTTTCATATATGTACAATAAAATTTCTCTTAACTCCTCTATTTGTATTGCATTCATTGTCTGTAGCACATATAATTTTTCAATAATTATTTCTATTGCCTGAGGTACTGGTGTGCTAGGAAAAAGAGCTCTCACATCCATACTAGCCATATGATATTCACTTAAATCTTGTTTAATTACTTTAATACTTTGGCATTTTTGGACGTTTTGATTGTTAAAACAGAGGAGAATATGCAATTCAGAGTGCATAGAAAATCTTCATATATCCCATTACTTATACCATTTCAGTCATCACATCCATTAACACATAAAATAAATAGTATTAAAACACTAATTAAAAGAAGTTTAACACACTCATCAATTGAACAGTATAGAAATGAAGAAATTGAATATATTGAAAAAATTGCATATGATTTTGGATACCCTAAACAGGTATTAAAAAATGGATTTATGAAGTAACTCAGGGTTACAATAAGGTCAAGACTGATAAAAAACTTGTAAAATATGTAGGAGCAATACCATATATAGAAAATGTGTCAGCAGAAATTAATAAACTTTGTGGCAAGTATGACATACAGGTAGAAAATCAGGTACTTACTGTAAAAAATTTAGTGATTAAAAATGAAAAAATTAGCCAATTAGATAGAGCAGGAATTTATGAAATCCCAATAGACCAGCAACCACCTGTGTCATATTTAGGCAGCACCAAGAATAAATTAAAGTATAGATTAAACCAGCATATTAATAATTGGAATAAAAAGAAGCTAAGACAGCATTGACCCAATACTGTATGGAAAATCAACAATGTGCAAGGTTTGAAGATATTAAAATTATTAAGAGCTGTAAAAATGAAAAGCAGTTAAGAATAGCAGAATCAGTATTAATTGAAAAAACAGATCAAGATTATGCAACATTAATGAGCCAAGTAACCTAAACGAACAATGGAAAGCCCTAATAAAAATTGAACAGCAGCGTAAAAAGAAAGAGGGAAAAAAGAGCAGCAGGGACAATAGATGGCGCCAGAGACACAACGATTCAGCGATAGCGACTGGGGCCCATGCCTCGATGGCTCTGCTCACTTGAGCTGTGGTGGGCGGGTGAGACACACCTGCCTCCTGAAGATGACAGAGGCCTGTTGAAAGTACTAGAGGATTGGATGTGAGGGGCTGAATGGGTGTGACACTTGCAGTGGGAGTAGCAGAGGTTGTGAAACAGAAGGAGGAGTTTGATAATTACAGTTGACCAAGGTTTAATCACCTATGAATGTAAGGTTATGTACATAGTTTTTACTTGAATGGTATGAATGAGTTGTATGTGTGATTTTTATAGAATTGACAAGCTTTTTGAGTAACATCTCATAAGGCTAAGGAAAAAAAAACAAAAAAAAAAACGATGTTTCACACCCGGAAGTAAGAAGCGTAAGCAAGAAGTCTGTTAACCTTGGAAGCCCAGTTACATCACGATGAATGACGTGTTGGAAGTGTGTTGTCATTGGAGGTTACCATAATTTTTTGGTGAGTACGTGGTACTTTCTAATGGTTTTTTCATTTATGAATTGCACGTAAACTATGCACACTTTGCAAGAGGTTAATACCTTAAAAGTGCAAATATAATAATGCTGCCCAGACGTTTGACATATTATATTGTCCCCCTTGCTTTTATTATTGTTATAAACTTAATATAAGCCCATTAGCTTACTCTAATTTAATGGGGCTTTTTTAAAGCATGCAAAGTGCATACTTTGGCCAGTTTTGAAGTTTTGTTTATATTTCAGTGATATTATATATGTATTTTTTTCACATAAGAGCATGTTGAATGAAAACAGGCAATACTTTAAATTTGAAAACTTTAAGATACACTGTCTGATCAAAAGTATCCAGACAATTTGCCTATTCACAAAACTCCCTGAAATAGGTAGGGTTGAGTTGGTCCTCCCTTTGCTAGACTCCATTCTTCTGGGAAAGCTTTCCACTGGGTTTTGGTACATTGCTGCAGGAATTGCCTTCCTTTCTGTCACAAGAGCATTAGTAAAGTCAGTAACCGATGTCAAGTGTTAGGCTTGGTGCACAGTCTGCATTCCAATTCATTCCATGCGATTCAGATCAGGGCTCTTTGCAGGCCAGTCAAGTTCTTCCCAACCCATCTCATCAAACATTCCTGCATGATCCTTGCTTTATGGATGGTGGCATAATCATGTTGATAAAGGAAAATGCCTTCTCCAAACTGTGTAGCACAGAATTGTCAAGAATGCCAGTTAGAGGCTGCAACGTTAACGTTCCTCTGGAACTTGTAGACCCAGCCCAAACCATGAGAAACAAGAAATAAAATCCCCAGAGCATGATACCTCCTCAACTAAACTTGACAGTTGGCACAACACAGGTAGGCAGGTAACTTTCACATGGCATCCTGCACATTCAGACTCATTTGACAGACTGCCAGATGGTGATGTGTGATTCATCACTCAAGAGAATGTGTTCCCACTGCTCCAGAGTCCACTGGCACTGAGTTTTACACTACTTTAACCAATGCTTGGTGGGAAACTTGCTGATGTTGGGCTTGTGTATGGCTCCTTGGTCATGGAAACCCATCACCTTCAGCTGTCAATGAACTGCTGTGGTACTGGTGCTGCTTCCAGAAGCATTTTGGAACTCAGTGCTGAGTGTTGCAACCAAGTCAGGAGATTTTGTCTCATCCCTGCTCCAGCACTTGGTGGTCCCACTGTCATTTTATGTGGCCTTCCATGTTGTGATTGCATTGTTGTTGCTCCTAGACATTTCACCTTCACAATAACATGACTTACAGTTGATCAGGGCAACTGCAACAAGGCAGAAATTTCCTAAATTGAATTGTTGCTAAGATGGTGTCCTATGACTGCCACGTTGAAAGTCACTAAGCTCTGCCACATGGCCCATTCTCTTGTTCATGCTTGGTGATGATGTTTTCCAGGTCACGTGCTTCTTTTTATACCTGTATGGGCAACACGTATATGGGCAAATCATACCTGTATGGCTGTGACGTATATGGGCAAATCCACTGCTTGAAAGAGATGACTGGAGACTTTTGATCGTGTAGTGTTCATGTGATCATTTATTTTAATTCCATGGATTATGGGGATTAAAATGTTCAATGTATGTTTTCTTCTGACTGTTAGATGGTTGAAATAATGTGAAAATAAATTTCACGTCTGTTAAACTTAGCAAAAATAAGGTTATATATTCGAAAATGGAATAACTGAAGTCATTTGTTTTGGCTTGCTTTTTTTTGTTTGTTTGTTTTATTTAGACCTGCTTTTTTTTTCATTTAGACATGCTTTTTTTTTATTTTTCAAGTATTAAAATTTACCTTTAAATAAAATTTTATTTATAGGTATGCCTTTAAACTTATTATCTGATAAACAGTATATAGTGAAAAATATTGTTGAATAATAATTAAAAATATACAATGAAAGCACAATTTATTATACATATCGCAACCATCCACAAACCTACCCTATGTTGCCACAGTAATGTGGCCAGCCCAAATCTCCTGGAAGCTACAATTAGGTTGGATATCTACCTAGTGTGTAGTATACCAAAGACTGATAATGGCTGAACAATGCAACCTGAGCGAGTTTGACTGTCAGCAGCTGTAGTCAGTACAAGAAAGATGGGATGCTCTATCTCCATGACACCTCTGGTTCTGTGTGCAACTGCATACCAAGATTACATCAACACCAGCAAAAGCAGAAGCCACATGGGGAAGTGTGGCCATTGGTGTTGAAGGTGATTGCAGCCTCTTGCATGTTATAACGTCAGAGCAGAAAGCTTTAGTGGAGAGGATAATGTTGTCATCCAATGATGGGCCAACTAGGAAGGTTTGTGCCAAGTCCATTTGATATGCAATGATATTATCGAACTATAGCAACTAACACCCACATTGAATATCCTTGTTAACGGCACGTCACCAAGCAATCAGCCAGGAGTGGGTGGAGGAACATTGGCTGTGGAACGTGAAAGACTCAAGACAGGCAGCTTGGTTTGGAAAAATGAGGTCCCAACTACGGCATTCCAATGAGAGGGTGCATGTGAGGTATAGACTACAAGATACCATAGGCCTCAGCTGTCTAGTTCAGGTGTTACGAGCTGATCAAGGCAGTGTAATGTTCCGGGGAATGTTTATGTGGGCCACCTTAGGGATTCTTATACTTATTGAGACTACCATCACCACACAAAGCTATATTGATGTTCTTGCCGACCACCTACACACATCAATAGCTATCAATTTCCCACAGCAGGATGTTATCTTTCTACAAGACAGTGCTGCACTTCAACACCTCCATTTGATAAAGTACTGGTTGGAAGATCATTCCTGTGAGTTTGCAAACCTTGAATATCCCTCTCTGGATCTAAACCCAATTGAGCATCTGTTGGACAAAGTAGAGTGCTGCACCAGCCCAAAACCTGATACCTGCAGCTCTCCGCACTTTACAGATGACTGTCCTGGAATCATGGGCCGCAATACCATCCAAATGTTCCCAGCATCTTTTAGAATCCATGAGATGACATGTTGTTGCTGTTGTGAGTTCGAAAGGTAGTGTTGTTTTACTGATTTCAAAATTAAAGATTCCAAAATGTTTTCTGATCAGAAAATGCACCAAGAGCTTCATGCACTTTTAATGTAAGAGTGGAATATATATATATTTTTTTGTATCTCTAGTTCTTAGTTTTTAAGAGGGAAATACAGAAATGAAAAGTCATGAAAATGGAAAAATTAACATCTTTTTGTGTACTTTAATTCTTCTGTGAATAGTAATCTACGTATGGTGGATTTTGTTTCAATGTGATTGCAGGACAAGTTGTTTTTTTCTTCATTCTGGGATAAAGAATCATAGCAATGTTATTATTAGCCTGTAGTGACATAAGGTCTCTCTGTAAATGGTGCAATAATATCACATAATAATTGAAGTAAGTCATTTGATTCCTGTCATTTAGTGTTAGTGGTTTTGCTTAGCATAGTGAGTAAAATAGTTTTCTGCCAAAGGTTTATTTAGCATACTGTCATTGATATGTGAACTAAAACTAGCACTGCAGTAGTTAATACCATAGATGAGAGTAGCAGTACTAAATGTCATTCATCAATGCAATTATTTTAAACAATAAAATCATTGCGATATTGTACTCACATGTGATTGTATTAGTACTGTGTGTGTGTGAGATGTGTTCACAATAGGAACAAAGATATCTTACTGAGGTATTTCTCTGAACTAGCATGATATTAAATGGAATGTTAAGCACCTTTTCCAGTAGGGACCAGGGCCAGAAAAATTTTAGACACACACACACACGCACACACACACTCTCTCTCTCTCTCTCTCTCTCTCTCTCTCTCTCTCTCTCTCTCTCTCTCTCTCTCTCTCTCTCTCTCTCTCTCTCTCTCTCTCTCTCTCTCTATTCTAGAAACAAAGTACTTTTACTGCATTCCATAAATTGTCCCCAGCAATGAAATTTGAACTCACTTATGGGTTATTCATTCCACATCAAATTAGCACCAAAAAGTAATATTTTTGACCTGAACCCTTTTTTGATTTTCACTACACTTGGTGAACTTGTTTACAAAGAAACTGTTTAATGAAAATTTTTCAGCTTTCTATATACAATACTTATATAGTTGTACATACATATCATTAAGCTGTTCTCTAAGATTCAGAGGTTAGCTCCTCAAAGAAAGACTATGTGCCAAGTGTACAAAAGTGATAGAACTAAAATGCTTTCTTTGAGTCTTTGTGATCAGGGAAGTGCATCAGTGCGGGGGATTAAGCCCACAGCTTACAGTTCCAGTTGGTCATTCACCCTAAGGATTCTGGAACATAACCCAGTGAGTTGGAATATTTTTGTCAATGTCACACAGAACTAGCTGGTACCTCCCCAAGATTCACAGAGGCCCTTGTTGCTATTCTGTGTGCCATTGCTGCCCATGGAGTGCCCTGAGGAGGCAAACCCATCTCTCACTATTGTAGGACTTTAAAATTTGCAAAAAATTAAATAAAAATGTCTACCATGCCTAAAAAGAACTACCAGAATTTGTCTACTATGCCTATGAGAAATGAAAATAACTGTAGACTTCATTGATCCACAGAGCTCATATTGGGCCCATTTGAGAGCTTATTACATTAGCTTTCTTTTGAGGTATCATATAATCATATTATGGGCAATTTAGTTTTAAAGGTCATTCATTTTGAGCTTTAAATCACTCAAAACACACCGCATTAATTTTATTAAATAAAGCAGAGGGGGGCACCTTTGGGTAATAAGAAAATTGATTGGGAAATAAAAAAAGTAGTACTATTTTTTTCAAAATTTTTATCCTGTAAAGGGCTAAATTTTTTTCTGTGTCAACAAAATTTTGCGTGCCTCCGGCATGTCAGGCAATATAATTTTCGAGCCCTGGTAGGCGCTTTAGCTTAAACAAGATTGATCACATTCTCAGAATGTATAAATAAATCCTATCAGGAGATTGAACATCATTGTTGATACATAAACAAAATACTCTTCAGTTTTAAAATTGCCACCATCAATGGGTTAAAAGTGATGTTACACAAGACATGCTGATATCAAATTCTCAATCGCAGTGTTTTGTTTTGTTTGATTAACTGTTGCTATGGTTCTTGTTATGGCACTCATTTGTGTCTTCTATGAAAATTTCTTTAGCTTTATCAAAAACTATGAAATAATAGTAATCATTTCCAAAAATAATGCACAGGTCATTAGAAAAACTGTGACAGTAGTAAAACATACTGTTGCCATGGTTCTGGTGTTGAAACAGAAAGCAGAGTTAGTTGTATGCATTTTCAAAAATTCAGGTAGTTCCATATAATTGACTGTTGTAACACTGACATTTCTGCCACTAAGCACAGATGCTCCTGCATTGTCATGATACACATTTAGTAAATTTTGTGAAATTTAGGCAATACACTGTGCAGATTTGATACATCAAGGGTTCTATATCATTTAGAGAGCATTTCACAATCAAAAGTGTAAAGTGACATTTTGTACGTACCCTGGTGAGACTTTACCTTAAATGCAGCACCTCAATTTTGAACTGAGGACCCAATCAAAAATTTATAGTAGTACTTTCTTATGAGTCATCACAGTGTTTTGAAATTGTTTTGGAGTTCCAAAAAATATTATGAATTTCCACATTTATAATCTCCAGATGATTATTATTATTATAAACGATAATCTTTTTCTTTTCTTTATTTGTAGGTGTGCAGTCATTACGAGCTCTCTTAGCTCAGGATAAAGATGAAGATTCCCCAAAACTACACACTTTGCTCTGTGAATCCTTTTTAGGGGTGTATGTAAGCCAACTGATTCATGCCCTTTCTACGTGTGATTGCCATGTTTTGTATCGTCTCTTAGGACAGCAGTTTGGTACTGATACGTGGTCACTTCTATTTGGAGGAGGAACTAAAATCTTACTTCATGTGTCAGCTGGTCCCACAGAGGATACTACTGTACAGGCACCTATAGAAAGTAAGAACACTTCAAAAGATTGGGTTTAATATTATTTATATACATATTTTCTCCTGATGTCATGAAGAAATATGTTCTGCTCCAGTTTTTGCATTAAAACTAGTACTGTATCTTGTATTTCTTGGGTGTTTGTGTATTATGTTAAGAGGAAAAAGTTATTTAACCATAAAGGAGGAAACTGGAAACTGCAGTTGTGATGGGACCTATGTAGGAGAAACTGGTATACAACTTATAACCCATGTAGCAAAACATAAAGGCACAACAAAAAAATGTTACCATTAAAACAAGATTGGGGACACATTGGTAGAATTTTGAAAAAAACTTCACTGGAACAGTTCATTGCCTGCACCCATTTTCACTGCTTTGTAAATGACACCAATATTAATATATTTAACATGCAGACAGTGTTAGTTTATTGCCTGTGTACAAGGTAAAGTGCAGTGAAGTATAAACTTTGATATGAAATTAACTAAATAATGTAGTACAAATATTACGAAATATTTAAACACTGATTGCAATTTGTTTGCCGACTAATGAACAAGTTGCATTTAACTTTAGTTAGCATTTTGATGGGTGTAATGTTTAGTAAAAAAAAAAAAAAAATTGTCTTTTCACTTGATTGGAACCATAGTAGCACTGCCAGAGGTGGATAAAATTGTGCAATATCTGGGGTGTTGAGTAATGCCATCATTAAGTTTGAACGAGTTTGTGTTCAGTTTGGTTCACTTGTCTGTTTTGATTTCTCCTGTACTTTGAACCCCTTTACACACTCGACTGGTTAACGAAGAAAACATTAATCACAAGCCAAAATATTTCTACAAATACAGAAAATTGAATTTATCTATTTCCATGATAATTTACTGGGTTCTGCACTGCAAGAATACTCACTCAAATTCTGTACTTACATGCATATCACCAAGCTGTTCTCCAAGATTCAAAGGTTAGTTCCAAAAAGAAATACAAACCACCAGATATTTTTACTTACTGTTGTCGTATCAAACATCCTTTTACAGTGATTTTGACGTACAACTCAGGCTTCACTGATATCCATTACACGCCGTACACAAGACCTTTTATACTTCATACTCATAATCTTTTTCTCATGCGGACACTCTTGAATTTGATCCACCCATGTCTTCCTTGCCCTTCCTCTGCCTTTCCTTCCTGCCACTTGGGCTAAAAAGATTTTCGTAGTAAGCATCCCATCACTCATTCTTTCAACATGGCCAAACCACCGAAGCATATTGGTCTCCACCTTGCTAACAACATTTTGCTTCACATCACACAACTGCAACACATCTTCATTCCTCACACAATCAGACCATGTCTTGCCACAAACTCCCCCGTAAGTAATGCATTTCTCCAGCACACAGACTACTTATATGTTACTTCTGTAGTGCCCAGGTTTCACTACCATACATCATAGTAGGAACAATTACACTTTCATACACAACCATGCAGGACTCTCTAGAAAACCCGTCATTCCTGTGAAAACCTTCCAAAGCAGCTATGACTTTCAATGAAGAATTTACTCTCCTACTAATTTCATCATCCAATTTGTTCTCTCTGTCAAACATGCTTCCTAAATACACGCAAACTCACTGACCTGGTCAACCACTGTGCCATTTATACTTACATTACATTCAGTGCTACCAGTTCCTCTCTCAAAGACCATAACTTTGGTTTTTCCCTTATTTATACTCAGTTTGAATTTCATGCAAACTTCGTACATCCGGGACAACATACCTTGCAACTCACTTTTGCTCTCTTCTCTGCCAACAGATTGCTGTATGTGTCGTCAGCATACAGCAATCTGCACACATGGATATCACCAAGACATAAACCACTATTAACTATTTGGCAGCATGCATGCATGCATCCATATATACATTAAACAGCCATGGTGACATTACACAACCTTGCCTGACTCCTGCACCAATAGAAAACCATTTTGATAAAACACCATTCACTAATACACAAGCTCTACTATCAGCACACATGGCTTTTACACTATTAAGTAGATTCCCAGTAACACCATATTCATTCAATGCCTTCCACAAAAGTGTCCTATTTACTCGGTCATAAACTTTCTCTAAATCTATTAAGGCAGCAAAAACTTTCTTACCAACAGCCAGATACTTTTCAATCATCATGCGTAATGCAAAAATTTAGTTAGTGCAGCCTTTACCAGGCATAAAACCACTCTGTACATCGCACACTTTCTCTGATGTAAGACCCCACACTTTTTCAATAACAACCCTACCAAAGACTTTTCCTGGCACACTTAGTAGGGTAATACGATGATAGTTCTTGCACTCAGTCTGATCACCTTTTCCCTTATACAAGGAAACAATAATAGCATCCTTCCAATCTTGAGGGGCCATTCCTAACTCCCAGCACAACTGGCAAATTTCAGTTAACCAGTCAATTACAGAGTCACCACCATATTTCAACATCTTGGCAGTTATGCCATTAACTCCCGGAGCCTTACCATTCTGAAGAGTTTTTAGGGCTTTACACACTTATTCTCTTGAGATCCCTCCTGAGCTTCCATCCCTCACTGTGAGATCATCCATCTGTTTCAGAATCATCTTTGCTTTCCTGATCTAATAACTCACAGAAGTATTCACCCCATCTTTCACTTAACTCATTGGGCTCCCATATCATTTCCCCAACCCTATTCTTCACACAACTTACAACTTTGTTTCCCCTATTTTTCCTGTCTCGTGTACTTGCAGAAAGTCTTCCTATATTTTCAAAAAGCCAGTTCATGCCTTTCCACTTTCTCCTTCCTATCTTTTCCCTTACTCTAGCAAACCAGCTTAGCATCTTGACGCTTCTCACAGTGATATTCATCCACAGAAACTCTACCTTGCAACATCCCCAAATAGGCTTCCTTCTTTCTCTTTACTGCCTCTTCAATCTCACTATTCCACCAAGCATCACCACTATTGTTACCCACTATTGTGGTGTCACATACCTCTTTAGTAGCAGTGACAACACAGTTCTTAAAACATTCCCACTTCTTTTCTACATCCCTCTAACAAAACTTCAGCTTCTTCAGTCATTCTCTGAGTAAGTCATAATAATGCTGATGATCTTCAAGGAGCCTTTCAACCTTTATTATTTCTATCCTGGGCCTCTTCCTATTTCTTTTCCTCCAACAAACATTCAGTTTCATTTATGACACTACCAAGTAATGATCGGAACCAACATCCACACCTCTCATCACATGGGTGTCAACAACTAAGTGTTTCAGACGCTGATCGTAGGCGACAAAATCTATCGCACTCCTTTGACCAAGAGTACGATTTTCCCAAGTATATATGTGGATATACTTGTGGTTGAAAAATGTATTAGATACACACAAACCATTCTCAATGCAGAATTCAATTAATCTTTCACCATTATCATTCACACAAGGATCATTAAACATACCCAGAACGCTGTCAGAAATTGCATTCTGCACACCTACTCTAGCATTGAAATCCCCTGCTATTATAACTTTTTCGTTAGCACCAAACTGGCTCAAAACAGCTTTTTGCTCATTCCAGAAATCTTCCTTCTTATCAGGAGGTTCCGAGTCACAAGGAGCATACACTACAACAATTACAATTCTCTGAAGTTTCACTTTCAAACAAATCCAGATAATTCTCTCACTTACGCAACTATAGCAAATCAAGTTGTTCTTCATCTTTTCGCATAAAATCACACTTACACCATCTTGTCTTCTCACGTTATCCAATACTCCAGACCACACATTATTTGTACCATTCACTTCTTCTATCCCAATTTCCTTCTTTTTGGTTTCACTTACACACAACCACATCCAGTCTATACTTATTCATCTCCTCAATCACCTAATTCATCTTGCCATTTATACCTCTAGTATTCCATTCACCAATCTTACATTCAATCAGTCGAGATCTCTTTCTCATATGCCGTTTAGAATGTCCAGGTCGATTCTGTGGTGGACCATTCTTCTCAAGTGTGGTAGGTCCACCATATCCTACACTTGAGTCCGGATATTGATTTCTTTTTGTCTTTTTAATCAGGTAAGTACATCAGTGTGAGGGATTAGCCCACAGCTGATGGTTTCAGTTGGTCTTTCAACTTAAGGATTCTGGAACAAAACCCAGCGAGTTTGCCAATGTCACACAGAAACTAACTGGCACCTCTCAAATTATATACTTGCTGTGTAAATTTTGAATTTCTGCAATTTACCATTATATTCATCAATCAGTAAGTTGATTTCTCCTTTCCCAAAAATTTTGGTGAGCTTGCTTGACCTGAAAATAGAATTATCATAAGCTCTTTGCAATATTCTCACGATGCAGTTGAGATTCTGATCAGCAACATGTTTGGCTGGCTGCCAAATCTGTAGCTTTTTGATCTTGCCTAAGGTTGCTGGCTTTTAATGACAACACGAAGTTGCTATTAAATGTATTAAGGGGGTCCATATTGAAAAATCTGAAAAAAAAAAAAAAAAACTTTTTTTTTTTTTTTTTTTTTTTATCTTATGTTCAAAATGATGTAGCATTCATGAAAGTTGGGAAATTAGAAGTTTCTTTTTTTGTTTTGTTTTCTTAAATTTTTCTTTTGAAAATTTCGTACCTTTAGAAAATTGCAGGTGGGCATTCTTTGGATGGATTTCGAACTACATGACAGCTCTATGCTGTTACTTGAGCTCCATAGTTTTCATGGTAACAGTAACTGACAACACTACCATTAACCACAACTGGTACATTGTGTTTACATCATGGTACAGTATTAATTGCTTGGAATTCCAAATACCCAGATCAGAGAGAGTCTGTAAACAGTGTAATATGGGCACAGTGCCAAAAATGATATTTGTTTCCCACACAAGTTTGAAATTTGGTGTTTGTGAAGCAATTCAAACTTTAATGATGACGACATCACTAAATACAAAATATTGGCAAATGTTGGTGTTATTCCTGGTGTGCATTGCATGAAGGCATTGCAAAAAGCGGATAACTTGCATGTCAATGTTGCAGATCAAAAAGTGACTGATTACCAAAAAAAATGTCATTACTAAAAAGTGAAGAAAGGAAATTAGTCTTAGAATGGAATTTTATGAAGGCAGAAAGTCCAGACAACCCTTCCTATTGTGCCAGATTGCACTAAATATAGAAGTAAATTTGTGACAAAACGTGTTTTTGACTTAAAAGTTGATTTTCTCAGAACCTTCTTTTTTGGTACTTATGTACCTTTTTCTAAAAACCTATTTAAGATAATAGCCTGAAATGTTTACCAGTACTTTATCTCATGCAGATACATAATTAAGCATGGTGTTTTATTTGTTTCATTTTTTCTTTTTTTTTTAATGATTTTTTTAAGTATGAATATTTCATAATTCAAAAGTGGATTTAAAAAAATTATGTCTCACAAAGAAATAAAAAAATAATAATAATAAAAGGCCATGTTAAAGTGTTCACAACTATTACATTATTATATTATAAAAAAAATTGTAGCTCTGGGTTTAGTACTTTCTGAGAAAAAGGTACATACACTGGCGGAAAGTGAAAAAAGAACACCAAGAAGGAATTGGCGCTTATGCCACAGCACAGCATTATATGCAAATTATCGTCGGTGGTATTTAAGGAGTACGGCGAAGTGAATGTAATCGGTACTTGGCGTACGGACACGTGTGAAGACCCTGAAGAAGCTTCAATGCCTGGACATGGAAGAAGTGTGCGATTTCAGCAGTTATCGGACTTTGAACGAGGTCGTCTAGTCGGACTCCGGGTGGTCGTATCGTCGTATTGCGGAGCGAATTGGACGGGAAGTATCGGTGGTGGTACGATGATGGCGTAGATGGTCTGAGGAACATTCCCACACAAGAAGACGTGGAACCGGGAGTCAGAGACGGACTGATCGGCGCATAAGAAGAGTGGCGTTGTCAAGCAGAACATCCACTGCGACGCAAATCCGAGCTGCCGTTGCACCTGAGGTGACTGTACGAACAGTCCGCAACTGGATGTAGGACTACGTGCACGTGTGCCTCTGGCATGTGTACCTCTGACTCCAGCCCACCATCAGGAACGGCTGCAGTGGTGTCGCCAACGTCTGCACTGGAGAACGCAATGGCGATCTGTCGTGTTCAGTGATGAAAGCAGATTCTGCTTGGGAGCCTTGGATGGCCGTATGCGTGTTCGCAGACGCACAGGGGAGCGTTTCCACCCTTCTTGCATCCGCCAACGATACACAGGTCCTACACCTGGTCTCCTGGTGTGGGGAGCGATCAGCTATCACTCCCGTACACAACTAGTGTTTGTACCGGGTACGTTAAACAGCACCTCCTACATCAATAACATCATTCATCCCGTCGTTGTGCCATTTGTAAGGTTGGTCCATCGTGATGTTTTGCAGCAAGATAACGCACGCCCACACACGGCACGTGCAACGCAACATGCACTTCAGAGTGTGAGACAACTTCCATGGCCCGCACATTCACCGGATTTGTCCTCCATTGAGCATGTGTGGGATTTTATGGGACAACGACTTATCTGGTCTCCACGACCATCCCCGATTTACGCGTCCAGGTTGAGGATGCTTGGAACTCAATACCCGAAACTTACGTCCAACATCTATAAGACAGACTCCATGCCAGAATTGCACAGTGTGACGCAGTTCATGGCGGTTCAACCTCCATGTTACATGGAAATGTTATTTTTCAGTTTACCAGCAAATACAGCTGTATTTTGCCATAATGTTTTGATCACGTTATCCTCTGTATTCCATTATTATGCTGTATAAATTTTGTTGGTATTAGACTTCTCCTTCTTGGTGTTCTTTTTTCACTTTCCGCCAGTGTAAATATCTGAAATTTAACATGGGCTTCAATGGCGGCTCTGGATTCATTATAGACTCCTTTAAGCCTGAAATATGTGGGAAATGAATTCCATGAAAAATGTTGTACTTAGAGTGAGGGCAATGGTAGGACTTGGGAAAATCAAATAATTAATAATTAATACACATAATTGACATGGATTAGGGACATCAAATAGATGTTCCTAATCCACGACTTCTCTTTCATTTTTATAATCAAATAATGTTGTGGGTTGATCATGTAAAATATGCTGTTTGTAATAGATTGCAGTTCTGTTAAGCCAGGAATGACATATTAATCCAAACACATTTATGAAATTCATGTTCAGCTATCATAGTTTTTGCATTTATAAATACATTTATAATTTCTTCTGGTTTTGCACTATGTGTTATTCATTTATGTTACTTTTTGTAGTCATGCAGCTACCAAAAGTAACATACATTGTGTTAATAGTTTTGCCGGATGTCATTCAAAATGTCAGTTGTTACTTTATCACATGGTTTACATACATATCACTGAGCTGTTCTCTGAGATTCAGAGGTTAGCTCCTCAGAGCAAGGTCATCTACCAAATCAAAGTTACTAACGATATTAGATTTTTTCTTACTGTTGAAGTTTCCAACATCTCCACTTCCTGTTATGTAGTCATACAGTAGAACTCTTGTACTTCATACTTATCTTTTCCTCTTGCAGGCATTACCAAATATGCCTTTCTTTCCTGTCATTTGGGCTGAAGAAATTTGCTTAGTTAGCCCTTCACCACTCCCACTCTTTCAACATGGCCAGACCACCTTGAAATGATTTGTCTCCAAGCCTGCTTACAATATCACGCTTTACATTTCCATTCTGAACATGAGCGGAATGAGTCTTGCCGCAAACTCCCTGCAAATAATGCATATCTCCAACACACAAACAACTCTTATGCTTTTTCTGCAGTACCCAGGTTACACTACCATCCATACATTAGAGTTGGAATAGCTGCACTTTCATACACAGCCATTGGAACCTTCTTGAGAACTAATCAGTCTCATGAAGTTCTCCCATTGTCACACGTTGCACTGATATAAAATCATAGTGAGAAGGATTTACTCACAAAAAATTAGAATTCTTAATATCATATCAGGCATAGATTACGTTAAGAAATTATAAGTGGCGGGTCATTTCAGTAGTGACTTCTACCTTCATCAGCCATGGAATGAATCATGTGGTATAAGTATCAGTTGTTGCTAGATTTCAAAATAGCTTTCTGAATGGTGAAGATGTGAAAAGGTGTATCTGTATTGCAGGTGTTGGGGTAAGGTAACATTTCAAAGCTTTTTCGGTACCTGAGGGCTTTCTGATTGCTGAACGGAACAATACGTTTAACATTTTGCCAATCAGGAATCGCAGACATCTCGCTGATAGTTAAAATTGAAAGGGAGGTGGAACGTTTATCTTTCTTAACATCAGTGATATGTTCCATCAATCACCGGTTGACGTTGTGGTAAGTACTACCAATGTAGTGCGTAATGCCTGTGAAAGTGTTTACAGGGATAGAGTAGACACCTTGTAAATCAAAGGGTTTATTGGGATCTAGCTGTCTTTAAGGATGAGATTAACAAGATGTTTAGGTGGTTTAACTGCAATCCTGTAGCCAAAAGATTTGAAAATAGAGCAAACTTTATGAGTGAAGACAGGCTAAAAGGCAATGTACCAACAAACTGATGAGTGGTAGAAGGTTCAGGCAGTAAACTAGTAGTTCTATTCTGTGACTGGAATTTCTTAATTAGTCTATGTACTAAGAGGAGTGGAAAGCCATGCAATTTGCCAATTTTGATGATGTTCTGATATTCTTTATGTGAAGCAGGAGTGCAGTTGCAAATAAGGTTAGCTCTGTGAAAGTATTAAATGTGCTTCTAAAATCAGAACTGTGTACTAAACCCTTTTTTTTTTTTCCATTTATTTTCATTTTGGTCTAATTATATGTTTCTAACCTCAATTTCATATGTAGTATATGCTGATAGTTAAAATAATTTTCTTATTACAGAAAGTTTCATATTTTTTTTTCTTTCAGAGACAAATAGTATTGAAGCTAGCACTGGCCTTTTAGATTCTTTAAGTCGTCAGAGAGTAAAATTACACATGAAGCTTCTGAGCCAACTGGGTCAAACCACAACTCAACCAGCAGCCAAGGAAGACCGACCCACTTACCGTGAACAGTTTGTTCCACCACAAATGTCTATGGTTTCACTTCTGATGTGTAAGGTAATTGTTGGATGCAAACAAAGCTGCAGTACTGAATTTTTTTATAAAACTTATTTTGAGTAGAAGATAAATATTTACATATTTATTTTGAGTAGAAGTTACATATTTACATATTGAAGTAGAAGATACATATTTACATATTGAGTAGAAGATACATATTTATTTATTTATTTTGAGTAGAAGATACATATTTACTAGATACTTCATTTCAATTGAAATTAAATTGTTGGATGCAAATAAAGCCACAGTACTGAATTTTTTTATAAAAATTATTTTGAGTAGAAGGTACATATTTACATATTGAAGTAGAAGATATATATTTACATATTGAGTAGAAGATACATATTTATTGATTTTGAGTAGAAGATACATATTTACTAGATACTTCATTTCAATTGAAATTAAATTGTTGGATGCAAACAAAGCTACAGTATTGAATTTTTTTAAAAAAATTATTTTGAGTAGAAGATACATATTTAAAATACTGGTTTTTCTATGTTCAGCTATGTTTTTTTTTAAAATGTACTAATACTATCTTTTTATTTGAAAAATGTAATTTCACTTGTTTCCTTTTTATTATGGCAAGAGGTATTGAAAACTTAATTTACATGATCATGTATCTCATGTACAAAGAAGGGCTGAAAAGGTTTTAGCTCAATATAGATAACAAAGGTTTTTGTGAAAAGCAATATTAGAAATCACACTCTGGTGTATTCAACAAAAAATATCAGGTTTACAACCATTTTCTGTTACTTTAAAGAGGGTGTTAAAAGGTGAAAGATGAATGAACATGGCGACTGTTGAAAGCATTGAGCATTGTGCAGTCATTGCGTGTTTCCACTTAAAGGAAATGCTGCTGAAAAAATTCACGAGGACATGTAGCAAACATTTGGGGGAATCTTGTTCGACATACACTGGTCAAAAACTGGGCTGCTGAATTTAAGCATGGAAAAGATAATGTTGAAGATTCACCCCACAGTAGGAGACCAGTTACCATGTCAAAATTTGCAAATGTGGATGCTATTTGTGATCTGATTATGCAAGACTGTGGAGTAACATTGATGCACATTGAGACAACAATTAATATCTCCCATGAGCAAGCTCATGATATTATGGCAAACGTTTTAGGAATGGTTTGTTCAGAGTGGATCCCTACAGCACTTGAATGCACATCAGAAGCAAGAAAGAGGGAAGTGCTATGAGATTGTGCATTTTGAAGCTGAGGAAGCTCAGTATATAGTACCACTATGGATGAAACATGGGTGCACCACTTTTAACCTGAAACAGTGGGAACCATCCATTATCTACCCGTCCCCTAAATGCTGGATTTGGCTGGGAAAGTCAGGCTCCCTGTTATCAAGCATGAGATTCTTCTGTGGATTTGCAGAATCTTTATTTATTTATTTATTTTTTATTTTTTTTAATATCGATGCAAAACTGAAAAGTTTTTTTTGAGGATTGGTTGGGGGAGTGGGGTGTGTACCAAAAAATCCATGCTTATTAGGGTATGGGCTGTTAGAGACTGAATGGGGAAAGTAAAGAATGTATAAATTAGCACTTCACAGTTTACAACACTGTTTTATTAGAAGCAAGTGCTGAGAGGCAACAGGAATCAGTAGTTCAGTTTGTTTACTGCTTTCTACAATGGGTAGAAATGTCACTTGAGTGTCGCTGCCATACGAATGTAAGCTCCACTTACTGCTTCCTTAAGGCAAACAGCTCAGTAATGTCACTGTTTCCATCCATTGCCTGCTGCAATATGACAAATGGGATTTTTATTTTTGTTTCATGATTCTCCATTCCGTCATGATTCTTGAACCCAGTGAAGTGTGTGTTCACGTGCACACTTGTAGTATATTTCTGAAAAGCAGTTTTTGTTCAAGTTATTTCCATTTCTTTCTTTGTTACTCTTAATGTATGATTCTATTCTGGAAATGTCTTATGAACACAAGTAGTTTGTTCTTTTCATGATAGTTCATATTCATATAATTGTATAAATCAAAAATAAGCTTCTAACACTCCTCCAAAATGGATATCAAGAAACTTAAATGTTAGCTTTCTTCACAACATGTATTTGTGTTGTAATCCTTTTATTTATAGAAATAATGAAAAGAATGAAACTGAAGTGTTATCCCACCCCACTAAAAATTCAAGAACAGTCAATCTAATATCTTTGGGAGAAGGGGAGGACTTTGACTTGAAGGGTGCTCAGCACTCATTGATTGAGCCTCAACAAGTGCCTAAGCCTCAGAGTAACCCACATAGCTGTTGCCTATGGTGAGATGTGCAATTCACATACTACTGCAGCAGGATTCCCACAAAACCTGAAAAGCAGGTGAAACGTAGAATTCTCAAGGAATTCGCAAACGGTTCCAAAACTAAGGGGAATTTTTTTTCCATAAAACTTTAGGAATTTTTTTTATGAAGGAATTGAAAAGTCACTATTTTTATTTTCACAGTTTTTTTTTTTTTTTTTTTCTGATTTTAGACGTATTTGCTATTACTGCCTGCCTAGAATTTCATAGATTTTACTTTCAGTACATTAAATTACTCCTTAATTCCCAAAAAATTATCAAAACTGAATTTTAAAAATTGCCTGTTTGTCGAGTTTTTATTTGGTTTGTCCAGACAGTTTGCTTTGTGTCACGTAACATGGAGCAATGCAGCACAATGGCCTGATGCACTCCTGCTTGGAGGAACACATCACAAAATACCAATGGATGAATGTTCAACTCTTTGTTGGTTGATGGATGAATGTTCAACTCAATGGATGAATGTTCAACTCTTTGTTGGTTGATTCTTTGCAATATGTTTCTTCGAACAGGAGCTCATTTGGTCATTAAGCTTAGTTGCATGGCTTTATAAAAAGGGAAATAAATAAAGAAAGAAAAGCTGAAACCAGTCAATTGGCATCTTTTTTTTTTTTTTTTTTTGTACATATGTACTATTTGTGTAGAAATAAGTAAATAAGTTATCAGATTATATGTGACCAATATACCATACAAGAGATCACGGAATTATGGCACCAAAAATTTCTCATGAATTTACTTGTTAAGTAGCAGGCAGTTGTATAAAGATCAGTCATTTAAAGAATTTGCAAATGTCTGCTTTAGGGAGACAATGCAAGAATGGAAGGAAATGTAACACTTCCTTGGTTTGGGTTACTGCTCTGGGAAAACTTTCAAAACCATTTTTTTTTTTTTTTTTTTTACTTTTGAGTAGGGACCTTGTGCAGTACATGTTCCTTGTGTGTACCATTGTTTTCATCATGAGTGAAATTTTTTCTTCTTTTATCAAATTTACCAAACAACTCAATACACTTGGTCACCTTTTAAATGATCAGTGTGATTTGTTTTCCATGATCTTTTTGTGTTGCATTGATCTGTTTAAGTTTGTGTAGTACCATTTCTGTCTTTTATTTTAGTTCTCTGCCAGTGCCTGTATGTCAGAAATTCATTATGTGGTCATTCTTTCATTGTCTTTATATGTGATTTTTGTTTCTGTGTTTCTAAATAAACCTAGTGATTGAAAAAGCCTTCTGTGGCTCTTGTGTCCATAAATCTAATGACTGCCCAATCTATAAAATGAAGCCACTACTTTCAAGGATACAATCAAACTGACACAGCAGGATTTGAGAAAGGAATCTAGAGGACATCCATGTGATATGTACTGAAAAATTGTCAGCCATATTTGTACTACACATGAAAGGATTTTACCAGCCACGAGGTGAAATTCATGTGTAAAAATCTTAGATAGCCTTCTTGAATCATTGCGGCTGTTCTACTGAACAAGTATGTTTCACATAAAAATAAATATTTCAGTGCCAATACAATTCCACAGTGGTTATTTCTATGAAAATTATAAACTATGGCATCATTCACTCAAATTGTACATACATGCATGCATGCATGCATCCAATCCATTCATCCATCAATCAGCTGTTCTATGAAATTCAGAGGTTAGCTGCTTAAAGAAAGCTCATCTGCCAGATTAAAGTTTAAAACTGATAGTGCTACATTTGACTTACTTTTGATGTATCAGAAGTCTCCATTTACAACAATTTCGACACACAACTTGAGCTTCACTGACATCCATCGCATGTCTCGTACAAGACTTTTTATACTTCATACTCATTATCTTTTTCTCATGCAGACATACCTGCATCTAGCCTAGCCATGGTGTCCTTGACCTTCCTCTACCTTTCTTTTCTACCACTCTGTCTGAATCAATTCTCTTAGTAAGCATTTTACTACTCATTCTTTTAACATGAACAAACCATCTCAGAATGCACCTTACTAACAACATTTTGTTTCAGATTACAGATCTGCAACACATCTTAGTTCCTCACCTGATCACAATGTGTCTTGTTGTGACCCCCCCCCCCCCCCACAAGTAATGCATCTCTCCAGCACACAAGCATCTGTCTCTTCAACAGTACTTAGCTTTAACCACCATGCATCAAAGTAGGAACAATTACACTTTCATACACAACCATTCAGGACTTTTTTGAGGACCCATCAGTTCACTCAAATTGATCACAAGGAATTGAAAAAAAAAAAAAATTGCCAGATTGGTCTTTAAAAACTGGCTTTCTCTGAACTGTACACCTATATTCAAAGCAGTGTTTTATCTTTTTTCTCTCCTTACTCTTAATATCACAGTTATGAGTTTTAATTTATGTGGTATAAATAACTTTCATTTTTCATTTATGAAACCCAATTTTTATTACCTGTAGCCCCACCTTTCTGCTGAATGGCAAGACTTAGATTATGATTCAAATGCGTCTCAACCTAGTGAGGAGGAGGAAGAAGCTGATGACCAAGAAATTGATGATGTATTTGGGGAATCATATTCATCATCTGCGGTTCCTGCACTGTCTACTGGCAGGAAAAAAACCACATCAGATTCTGGAGGTCTGGAACAACTAGATCCATCTTCATACACCTGGGGAATACTCCGCTATGCAACTGTCAAACTTGCTCATGAACACTTATGCACATTTCTCTCTCTCTCTGGGTTGGATATGTCAGGTAATTATTTTCTAATTATTAATGACGTGATTTCTTTATTTTTAAGTATAATTCTGTGACCTGTGAGTAATCAGTTTAAACTTTTATTTAATTATGAAAAATATAGAAACCACCCTTTTTTGGAATACATTAAATAAATATCAACTGTTTATATATGTATATTATACAGAGATGCCAACAACTACGGAATCTCCGTAGTTCCTACGGAAAAAGCTCTTGTACTACGCAATACGGAAAACCGTGATTTCAGCATGATGGATAAAATTGTCATGGGGTTTGTGAAGCCTACTGTCGTAGCTGATGGTGATGTTGAGCTTAATTTTTCAAATAAGTTTTTCAAAAAAGAAAATTCAAAACGGACACAACTGGTAATTGGAGTAAAAACAAGAATGTATTAAAGTGAAATCATTTTAAACGAAAATGAACTTTCTAACTATACATCTGTTGGAAAATTTCACCTTGAAGAATGTTCTTATATTCAAGAAAATATACTGATCTATGATGAATTTTTAAAACATGCAGAAGTAGTAGATCCTTCACTTAGAGCCATAGCATCATTTACTTCTGTATTACACATAGTCAAACGCCTTTCATTTATAATAACTGAAAATGAACTTGATATAGTGAAAGCGGAATTCCTTGTTATCAAGCTGACAAATTAGAGACCATAGCAGTAACAGATAGAATAGATGTCACTTGGTCAGAAATCTCAAAATTAAGAGGCTGTAATGGAGTGGTTAAGTATACTATTCTCTTGAAAGTAATGTTTGCAATACTTGTAGTTCCACACTCGAATGCTGTGAGTAAGAGAGATTTTAGTTTAGTGCAAAAATCAAGCCCGTTTCCAACCTAATATAGGTTTAGAAACTGTAGAAGCACTTCTTATTGCAAAAATGAATATGTTCTCCTCTGGGCAAGTGTGTTATGAAAAAAGATTTTCTGCTGAGGAACTCAAATCTGGAAAACAATGTACAGCCAAATCACTAAAGAAAGCTGTTTAATCAATTGTTGTGTAAAAAAAAATGTATCAGTCATGGTGTATATTATTTTCCATGTGAAAAAATTTGGAATATTTTGATACAGATTTTCATGTATATAAATGAATAAGTAAGTAAAAAAAATGCTAATTAAATTAAATGAGTTGTTTTCTTCAGTTAAAATTATTCTTTTTGGTATGACTACTGAAAATTCGTACGAGTACTACTGAAAATATCTGAAACAGGTTGGCATCTCTGTATATATAACACTGATTCACTCTCTCCATTTTTACATTTATTTTCAGGTAATGTGTAAGTTGTTAAATATTCTTAGATGACAACTGTCAAGATATTAAAGGAAAGGCAATAAATAAAACTTTACATATAACCAAACTCCCAAATAAGTAATTTGAAATGAACAAAATAATAGTTTGCCATTTCAACAGTTTTTTGCAATTTTTAGTTTTTTTTCAGAAGTATTTGAGAGCTTATTTATACCAGTTTCTGTTAATATTAAACTGTATGATTTAAGAATAATGTGTACAATATGAATATAGATATTATTTCTGATGCTTCATGCTTAGATTATGAAATACATGATGCATAAAAATTCAAGGTGTGATCTATTACTAGGCTCTGACAGGAGGAATTTGTCCAGTTTTACTTAGTCTTGAATTTGCCACAGATCCACAAATCCCCCCTTTTTTTAGAAGAAAAAGATCCTGTTTTTCCATCTTCAAACTGGATTCCCAAGCTAGAAATATTATTTTAATTAATGTGAAGAAAAAGCTGTGAAATTATTCTCACCTTAATTGTATGTGTTGTTATTGTTTTCTTTTCTTTCAGATGTAGTATGTGTGCTTGGATTAATGATGAATATGATGAATCTCTCTGATGAATATGTGTTGTGCATCATGATTGTAAACTTTTTCTCTCAAAGCTAAAGTGTTTTTTGGTGAATTATAAATGATATTTGCTTGTTTTTTTTATCAAAATTGAAATGTGTTGTTCTGTAGAAATTAATGATAAAAATGTGTTTTATTAGCCATAAATTATATCTCTTGCTCTGAGTGTTGTTTATTTAGTTGTATTCCTCATTGATGTAATTAAGAATAATGCTAAATTTTTCTATTCACTGAAGATTTATTAGGTAATTTTGTTGAACTTTGGTTTATGACGTAAGTTTGGGCACCCCCTTCCCTCCCCTTGTTTTTAAAGTTTTAGGTTATTTCAAAATATTTTTGCATTCATGGAGGTAGCACTTGTGTACCAGAGAAATATTGACTATTCTCCATTTGTCACAATTGAAGAATAACTTGCTTTTTTTCTTCCGTGTGAGAAAAAAAATTGCATGTTGTATTTCGTCTTCAAGTGAGATGTGAAAATTGGTTTATGAGAACATATTCTTTATTTCTTTTAAAAAAAGGATTAACCTAGCTTTATATTTCCTCTTAGTGTCACTTAAAATTCATTACTAAGCAGTTGGTGAAGAAGAGGGTGGGGACTGGAGAAATTGAAACTGCCATATTTGTCAGTCTTGTATGTGTCATAGGTGAAGGTTAGTTAGGTTCTAGAAAACAAAGTTGTTTGCCATACTCCCAGAAGGAACTGCAACTGCTGAAAAGTGGCAAGTTTTTGAACATCATCATCAACATAGATCTGCACAGGCCTTAATTTAGAAAGGCAAGTCCCGCCTGTGCCTGAAATGTATTGGTGCATGGACTGTACTGGCCCTGCCCTGCCCTGCCCATTTCAGACTTTCATCCTGCATTCTACCCCACTGATTGAAAATAAAGCAAGGCTTTATCTGGAGAAACAAAGCTGCTCTGCCAAACTGAACTACCTTTATAGTAAATAGAATACTTCTTAATCAGGAATTTCTGCTATTTCTCATAGGAATTTCCCCCACAGATGAAGTTTAAACTGACTACCTACTTCTGTTACAAATGTAAAGGCATTTCCTCTTCCACATTTAATTATAAACAAGGTAGCCTTGATCCCCCAAACCTTTAAATATAGTAGAGCGTCAAAAATCCGAACAAGCTCCCCTCCTCTTTTTTTTTTTTTTTTTTTTTTTTGTGGTGGAAAGTTTAATTATAGTCCGTTTATTGTAGCTTGTCACTTGATGATAATGAAATCGCCTAATTTTGCGGGTGCAAGTATTTTGGGGGCGACATGTCAAAGGTGAACGTGACTTCTGATACTCAGAGACAAAAGGCGAAAACTTCCCCAGTCACTTATTTCCTGTGGGGCTAAAATTTTATGACCCATTACCACAGCAGTGCCATCCCTTCTTTCATCCCTCCACCCCATTGTTCACTGTGAGCCGGGAGGAAAGTTATACCCCTGCACTCAGCACAGATCCTACTCATGCTGAAGCATTCACTGCATTGAGACTGCCATGGCTTGATTTGAACAACAAACTTAAGTGCTGTTCAACTCAACTTTTCTTATTGAAAAGAATGAGCTATTTTCAGCGGAAAAAAAGTGAAGTTCAAAAATGGTGCAACAAAAAAATTAGTAATTAGTGATTATTTAAAAAAATTTCATGAACTCGTTTTCAGCATTTATTTTTTAATCCAGTGTAAATATGCTGTTCAAATGTGTTATGGATTGGTAAGCTTTGGAATTTTGTACTTTATGTTTAAAAATTTCACAGCAGTAGTAAAATTGTCAAACTTGTTTTGTGTTGCATAATAACAAAAAAATCTGTCTTATGTAATTTTTTTTATACATCTGCTTATTTTTGGTACATGTATTTGGATAATATAATGTAGAAAGGTTAGGGTAATCATATTTTTTTACATGTTCGATAATCTGAACACATCGAAAATCCGAACTACCAATGATCCCAATTAGTTCCAATTTTTGACACTCTACTGTATATACTTCAAACTTCCTCATCTCCATTGTAGCAATGAATCATGTCAGAAGCTCAGTCATCTGGTTTTGTGAAGCTGAAAAGTATGATTTTGTAAACATTTCTTGGAAAAGAAAAGAAGACACATGTTTCAGTTGCTAACTTCTACGTATGTAAACATCACTTGGAGATGTCAGTCAAGTGTTGTATGACATCAAAAGACTGACTATAATGTCAAATCCCCAGTAATCATCACATCTAACTTACATGAAATATTTAAAGCAGTCAAGCTGACTGCTGCCTCAGGTATACGTTTTTAGGTATCAGTGGTAATAACTGAGTTTCCTTTCCAAGTATGAATTTCAAAGAATCTCCCAATAAAAGTTATGCGTAGGGTAGTTACAAGCCCAGCCCCAAGGCCCAGTCAGGCTTGGGCTTTTAGGGTCTGGGCCAGGCCTTGCAGACCAGCAGTCCCGAATGATAGTTTTGGTGGGTAAAAATTGACAGCTGTTGCATCTTTATAACCCTTTCCCATCAGATAGAGAAAATATGCCAGGTCTTTTTTTAGCAATTACCCTTTAAAAAATTAACACTGAATCAAAATAGTTTTGTTTTTGATTGATGGACATCACAAAATTCATTCCTCATCATTATGTTCATATCCTTATATTCTATGATATAGTTGATTCCACATATAACAAGCTAGCATAAACTGAAGTTTTTACAGATTCTTTAAATATTTTGCCTTGTTATTTTTACTGCATATTACAAACATTTTTTGGAGAAACTACATATAGCAAAGTTTGTTGCAGTTATCAGAAAAAAACAAAGAAAGAAATAGAAAAAAGTGGCATTTACCCAGTTTTTACCCCTTCCTCTTTCACTGGTAATTTGGCTATTTACCAACACTCTGTGGTTTCCTTTGCAGACAGGCCAGTTTGCATGAAGACAAAAATGCTTCAGTTCATTTTCCAATTTCCACTTGCTTCTTCCATGCCAGTCACACATCTCCTGGGCAAATTTTGTTTTTTATCCCCTCCCAAGTAGAATTTATCTACATAAAAAAGAATGATGATCACATTTGGTAAATTTACTTGAAATTTGACTGCTCAGTACTTTGTTTAGTGTGTTTTTGAAAATTGAAAAATCATGGCTGTAAACAAGTGCAAAGCTTTAATGTTCAGCGAGAAATTCAAAGTTACACAAAATTTTGGTTTTCCACCAAATTTCCTTTTCCCCCCTACAATTTAAGAAAACACACAATGGATTAAAGACTAATGGAAAACATGTAAATTCTCTTTACGAAATTCAGTTTACTTCAGAAAATACTGATAACTGTTGCTTCATATTTTTCTTCAAAATTAATTTGTTTATATAGAATGGCATGTCATATACTAAGCTGTGTTTGGAATGCTGTTTCAAAAGAAAGAGCTCAAATCTTCTCCAGTTTCAGAGAAGATTTTGAGCTGAACTATGAAGGTGTATTTATTGGCAAATGAGATTGAAAACAGACAAAAAAGATGAAACTTGGAGTCATAGCCATAGGAATCATCTCTTCTTATGTTTCTTTTCAAAATTGTGTGGACATTGATGAGTAGCTCTCTGTACATCGCAAAGCACAGATGTGGACATAGTGGAAAACATTCAGGGAATGAATTATGAGCAATTAAACAAAGAAGAAGAAATTGATACAGAAAAGAAAGAATTTCAAACAATCTTGCTCTTAAAATTTAAAAAAAATCTTAGATTTTATTTTGCATTTAGAAATATCTCAACTACTGTGTCAGAGGAAGTTGAAAAAACTTTTAACAGCTGTGATCATAACAAGCAATGATTTACTCTTGTTTCTGAGGTAAGGAGTAAAGAGCAAAACAAATGTAGCAGGTGAAATTTGAAATTTTTCCATTTACTTTAATTGTTACATTAATTAAATTTTTGCTTATTGTGGAGATCTAATTTATATTTCTAACTGTAGTTTTTAATTAACAGGCACTATTTTCCTTTGATTAATTGATAAACAGTTTGATCGATGAGTAGTATCATACCTAACATAATGTAATATGCCAAAAATAGCAACTTCAATCTGTTAGGTTATAACAAAATTCACACATATGGAACTTTTTTTATCCTCCTTCAGCTTCATTGTATACAGGTTCAACTATTTAATTTTCAGTGTGGGAGTTTATTAAGTGTTTAAATTCTATTGCATAACACTGTTTAATGTAAGATTAATATTTTGTTGTGAAAAGTCAAATCTTATTGCTCTGATTTCTTTTACATTTCCCCCTTTAGAGCTTCCTGTGATGTATCCATTAATCCATACCACTCTGAAATGCATGGAGCATTGGCTGAACCATCTAAAAGATTACATGGATTCGTTTGGGGGACCACCTCTAAATTATATTCCTGGATGCTTTGTTGAAAATACCCAAGGTGGTCCAGCTATACTTAAGTACAAAGCTCTGTTGGAATTGCACAATACACCTTTCAGGTCATTTTGACTTATTTAAATCTTTAGTATATTATATAGAAATTATTTGTTAATCAGTATATTCATATGTTCATTATTACATTTCACCTGCTGTGATATCTCAGTGGCAACAACCAGCAATTAGTTAAGTGGTAGTTAGCATACACACTGAAAAAAAAAAAAAGAAGAGATACAGAAAGCTGTTAATTTCAAAAAGTTCCTACTGTAATGCAGTGGTTGATGTTCACTTAGAGTGGACACACTTGCTTATGAAAGGAAATGTTTGCTATGCTGACATTTGGTTTGGATTCATAGAATGCTTTCCAGGAAAGAAATGCATTTGCAAACCTGTTACCTAATATAAAAGATCAGGGAAAGTATTGATTCTTTATGATGTGTTTGTTCACTTATCAACATGTCATAAAATAGCATATCTGTCAGTTTCACTGTAGTACAAGAGGTGTTCAGAAAGTTCTTGATACATGTCTGTAGATCAGCACTCATTCCTCCAAAGTTAATAAGCTACAACTTGTTTGAATGCTTGCCTAAATTTGTCATTGCATGCCTAAATTGCATGTTCTTGATATGTGTCTGTAGATGTGCAGTCATTCCTCAGAAGTTAACGAGCTATGGCTTGTTTGAAAGCTTATCTAAACTTGTCATTACATGTTTAAAACAAAGGCAGTGTCATTGTTTCTTTCTTTGCTGGCAATGCTGAAAGTTCCACCCACAAATTCTGTGTGTTTTTGGTATGGAGCTTACTAATGATGGGGAAAGGTTTCATATATTCACAAGGATGTATCTTGGGGATGATGTGAAAAAAAAATTGGACAATTTATCAAAGGTATATGGAGTCTATGCCTGTTCATGTGGCACTGTTATAAGATGAATGCACAGATTCAGAGGAGGACAGTAAAGCTCTAAAGACCTCACTTTCTCAAGAAGACCAAGGGAGGCAGGCCATGGACAAGAAAACCATCACTGTTGTTTGTGAATTCATTCAGGAAAATCTGCACACCAGCATTTATGAAATACTGTATTTTCTGATTTTAAATACCATGGCACTGAACTTGATTTTGCAAACATGCAGCTCTGAAATGCGACATTTAACCAGGTGCACCTTGTAACTGTGTTCAGCAACATTATGAATTTCAACTGTCATTCACAGTATTAAGACAGATTGTTTCATGAATTGTTTATAGCAGACACTGAGCTATAAAGAATTTTTAGTTCTGACCCTTCTTTGATTATTCTCGTGGGAGTCTAGCGGTCATGCAAATGAAGTCTCAAAATCCACTTGATTATATGTGAATAAATAATTTGGAGAATGGCAAGGATTCAATCTGGCCTTCTGTTTTGCATGCTTTACAATTTATTTGAAAATCTTTATTTTAGATTTATAAATTATGCATTGGTGCCTCTTTCTTTTTTTCCTTTTTTTCTAGTCAGTTTTTCTTGTCTCATCTTAGGAATGGCAAGAACTGGATTTCTTTTTAGTCTTGTGCTTAGTGGTCAGGGAGTCAGCAACAAGAAAAACGATAAAACTGCACATGCTTCCCCTGTTATACACTTCCTCACGTGGGAAATTAGAGAGGTGTATTCCTCTTTTTAAACATATTGGGCTGTCGGAAAAGTCATGACGTATTTTGGCACCCGATGGCGGTTTTGGAAGTACTAGAAACATGCGATTCTCTGTTATCACTATGTCATTCGACAGGTGCCAGTTCTAGCTGCAGTCTAAAAGGAATAGTGAGCGATTTGGTTGATTTGCAGAGATTTGACATCAAGTTGAAGGTGGAAGACCAAACTGTGCATTTTCGCCATATTTTACCGTTTTACTTCCGTAAAGGGAAGAATGCGCTTCAAGCTTGAAAAAAGTTGCGTAAAGTGTACGGTGATAATGCTCTACAAGAATGTCAGTGCCAGCGGTGGTTCGCAAAATTCCGTGCTGGTGATTTTGACCTCAACGATGCTCCTGGGTCCGGGAGGCCCACTGAGGATGACGACCAAATCAAGGCATTGATTGAGTCAAACCTACGTTACACGACACGAGAGATTGCAGACACATTGCACATCCATCATTCAAGCGTTCACGACCACCTGAAAAAGCTGGGATATGTGAGCAAGCTCGATGTGTGGGTTCCTCATGAACTCAAAGAAGCTCAATTGGCGGCGCTTATAAACATCTGCAAATATGCTCATTAAACGTGAGGAAAACGATCTTTTTTTTAAGCGACTGATAACTGGTGACGAAAAGTGGATTGTGTACAACAATGTGCTGCGCAAACGGTATTGGTCCCGACGTACTGCTTTGCCTCAAACAACATCCAAAGCAGACATTCATCAGTGGAAGGTTCTGGTCTCAGTGTGGTTTGATTTTAAAGGTGTCCTGTTTTTGGAGCTCCTACCATGGAACCAAACAATCAATTCGAATGTGTACTGTCAGCAATTGGACAGTTTGAACGAATCCATCATCCAGAAACGTCCAGAGCTCGTTCATCGTAAAGGTGTTGTGTTCCATCACAACAACGCGAGACCACACACAAGTTTGATCACCCGCCAAAAATTATTGGAGCTTGGGTGGGATGTGTTGCCACACCCAGCATACTGCCTGACCTTGCGCCGTCAGACTTCTACTTCTTTCACTCTTTTTAACAGTCCTTGCATGGTATAACGTTCAATTCAGATGAGGCTGTAAATCAGCACCTTGTACAGTCTTTCGCCCCGAAAGACAGGTCCTTCTATGAACGAGGCATTCTGCAGCCCACTGAAAGATGGCAAAAGGTTATCGAACAAAATGGGCATTATATCATTGATTGATCTTTGTTCTTTCTATCAATAAATGACCTTTGCAAAACATGGCTAAAATATGTCATGGCTTTTCCGACAACCCAATATTTTCATATAAAGGTGTAAACCCATTCGAACTATAACCCTTCTCCCTCTCCCTAAGAATAAGGTCAAGTTTTCGGTATTTTATTTAGCTGTGTTTTGCAGTCCCCTTTAGTATTTCTGATCAGCCTAGTTGGCATATGATCTTATTTTTGTACTGTTATGAAATATATGAGATTAACAATATATGAGCTAAAATTATTGTTATGGGTAATTATTGAATCAGTGCACTGTATGGGTTTGTTAATGAATGAGTGGATCAAGAATTCTAACTAAAAACAGGTTTGCAGACACCATTCTAATTTTGTTCCCCATTTCAAAGTTCCATGCTCAATATATTGCCGTAAACTCTGCAAGGAATGCTAATGAAAGAAATGCCACAGTATGTATTACAAACCTTCCTTTTAAATTGGCATACTAAACCATGAAGCAAACTGGTTTTCCCACACTAGCATATTGGTTTAAGGAAATTAATAACTTATCAATTAATTATTTTGCTCTGCAGAATATAATGAATTATTGTTGTCTCTGATGGTTTTAATTATAGTAATCTCAGATGGAAATAATGAGATATAGATTCAATTCCCATTCCAAAATGATTTTCTTTTAGTTTTTTGAGAAGTTGGCCATATGGATAAGCAGTGAATTACTACTGTACTTTTAGAATAAATTATCAACGTTTATTCACAATTGAATTATATATAATACTACTGTACTTCTATGCCAAAATTCCTAGCATAATTTTAGATGGATTTCATCAAAACTGGCAACTGTTCCAAATGTTTTTCGACCAAGTAAAGAGCAGATATGTTTGTACCATTCCCCTTAAATTCTTTTTTAATCATCAGGCATTATTTGAAATCCTCCCCAGTGCAGCACTGTTTGTTGGCAGCAGATAGTGGCCCCATGTGTATCATACAAGTAAATTGCAGACTGCAACTTTACAAAGTAGATTGCTGCAAATGTTAGGTATAGTAGCTCTGATTTACTGGTAAATTTCCCTTGCAGAAGTACACTGGGGTGTTTTTTTTACCAGAATCATGGAGGCTTTTGTGTAGAACAAACTGTCATTATTGAAAGAAAATGGTGAAGTGGAGTGTGGTGTGGTGTGGGGACTCGCAAGAGCTCACAAAATAGCCACTGATTTAAAACATCATGGGTGCCTAGTGTACCCAGCTTGATAACAACACAGGAGCAGCCCTGTACTTGCTAGAGCTGAGACGGGCTGAGCCCGGGCCCAAATCAGGCTCGGGCTGTAGAATATTTACTGCGGCTCAGGCTCGGGCTCAGGCTCTTAGAGAGAGTGAGAGCGAGAAATGTTTTTTTATATTTAAATGTGATTTTATATGATTTAGCAAATGAGACACTTTGTAGTTGGTAAAGGGAATTCTTCGGCAACTGGTTCTGGTTGGGGAGCGGGCATTCAAGATGGTTAAACTAATTCCGGGCTTGGGTAGAAAATGACATAGGACGCGCATTAGTGTGTTTCTGCAGTGAAGAAAATGCTTTTTCAAGAACTATAAATATTGGATAATTGATAGCATGCCGACAATAATTTACTCCATTATCACCACACAGTAGCTCCCTGCTAATTATATTTAGCAATGTATATATTGCAGCACATTATGGCAAAATAATGTTAGCATTATTCGAGCAACAAACAATTGCAGCACTGCCCGATCATTTTGGATGTCCGGCCGCCCAAAGCGCTTCAGGTGGAAACGAACGGTCAAAGAAAATTGTACAGTTACACTAAAAATAGATAAAAGGTCCCTTCCCCACTCTGTACTTTGAGAAATATATTGAGAAATATATTGTTTAATTTCAGGAGGAGGAGAGAGTGGAGGTGTTGAAAAAGGAGATGTTTTTTTATTAATGGTTGAATAGATTAGCCAGTTTTTGGGCTCGTTCGTGTCCGGGCTCTATCTTGCAATATAAAATTCAGGCTTGGGTGGGCTCGGGCTCCAAAAATTGAGCCCGAACTCAGCTCTAGTACTTGCCTCTTAACTTTTTGTTAACCTATTTACATGTGTATTATTTGATAAAGACTATTCTTGTTCTATTATTCTGGTGATCTTCACTCTGCAAATTGGAAAGCAATAATCTGGTTTATCCAAATAGTCTTCATGTTTGTTTTGTATTAGATTTCTCTTCTGTTGTTAAATAATTGGCCCTAGGTCCCCTTCTCTTTCCCCCAAGCTAGTCTGCCCTGAAGACTGTTTTTAGTAGTCCTGTCTTGCTGTCACCTTGACTCCTATTCATGGTTGAATGGGTTTAAGTGATTTGCCTAATTAATTCATCTAATCCAAGTTCAATGTCTGGGTAATCCAGTGTTAAATACTCCATTCTGCTCTTTACTTATTATTAATATTGTTGTTAAGTGAAATTATTGAATGTCAAAAAACATTATGATCTAACTTGAAACTTCTATATTTTCATATTAACATTTTCTGTACAATTTTTCTCTTATTCTTTTTAATAAAAAAATAGGTCAAATCATCGTATATTTCTGCCAGTCAAACGACTGTGGAATTTCCTTGTTCGACAGGAAAATGTTCAAGATATTTTTATACGATACATTTTCAAAAGAAAACCTCCTCATTTTCCAGCTCAAATTCATGAGGTATTGTTTTTAATTTCCTTTCTATAAGCTTACACACAAGCACTTGTGTACATGCTCATGATTTAGATTCTTCATGTTATTTCAATGTTTTACACAAAAAAAATTTTTAGTTGAATATTGTTTATGATAACTTGAATATTTTAATTGTTTGGCTAATTTTTCTCTATGTAATTCTAGGTTATGTTGCTTTGTTCCTTGTGTAGTTATTATGCCTTTCAATTTTATTAATTTGTGTGAACTTAATGTTTTAGCAAATAAAAAACTACATTATCACTCATGCTCTCTAATTCAGTGTCTTCTTGCAACATGCATTTAGAAGACAGTTTCTAGTACTCAAATTGTGCTGCAATCAGGGTTAAAAAAAAACATGATTAAAAAAATCCAGTTTATTTGATTTTAATCAGTTTTTTTTTATTTAAATTACAGTTTCAGTTCAACTTTGAAATACCTCTTCATTCTTCAGTGTAAACATGAACCATAATATTGTTCTCTATGATGGACTTGATGGTATATATTTTTAAATTTAATTAACACTGCATCATAACAAATAATGAATAAGAATGCAATAAGAAGAGAATAATATTTCTTAATGTCATGCATTATGTTTACTGTACTGATGTATGTCTATTTAACTTCTTAGTATCAAAAAATATTTATTATTCATACACTTAAAATAAATCTAAATATGCACAACATGTGTAAAACATAAAAAGTGTTAGTCATTATAGGCCTACTATTGGTTTAGTTAAAAAAATCTACAACCAACCCATTAAATGTGAATCATAAAAGCTTTGAAATAATAATATATTGATTGAAAAACATGAATATCTGAGCAAATTTTAATTTAATAAAAAAAAAGCAAGATATGAAAGAAGTTATTTGTTCAACAGTTTTAACAAAAATACAAGTTTTGCTGATTTTTGAATTCCAGCCTATTTCTTAACTTAGAATGCACAATATTAAATGTCGAGAAAATTATTTTAGTTCGGTCAAAGGAGATGTTGCTTTTAGTATTTGCAAAACACTCTCCAGTTCTTTTTTTTTTTTTTTTTTTTGCTATGGACTCTTTCACTATGGAAAAGGAATTCCACCAATGAAATTTACTGCAGGCTGCACTTTTTCTTCCATCATTGTTTCAATGAGTGGGGCAGATTTTGCCTGAAGCTTAATGAGAATAGTCAGGAACGTGTCTTCATATTTTTCACTGGCAAATCGTAAAGCAACTTCTTTTTCTTCAGATATAGCAGTCACATCCATGTTTTTTGTTGAAACTTGAAGATCAAAGAGAAAAGCAAAAAAAGAAAGAAAAAAAAAGGGTGAAGATAAAGCTTTACCATATCTTTTATGAAATAACTAATTTCTTTTCATCTAAGATGTCATTTAATACAATTTCCAACTTTTTCCACACTATAACTTCCTCAGAAATTTTGATTTTGCAATCATTCCTCTGGACTCTATCAAGAGCTTTGGCTGTTGGTTCATATATTGCCAATAAATCATCTTCATTTTTCTTTATACCCAAATTAATCACCTTCTCTTTGATTTTAGATTCAATATCACCATCTTTATTCTTCACTACTATTGTCATGAGTATTGGCTAGTTATTGATCTAACTTCTTAAACAGTCACACATGGAATTCCAGTGTACATTTTGGGGAGCTAATCCACCAGCTTGTTTATATGCTGCTCATTACAAAAAATAATGATTTCTGAAATACTTCACAATTTTTGTAACCTGCTCTTTGATGTTTGAAATCTTGTAGGTCTTTTACTAGAAGGTTTAAAATGTGAGCTGTGCAATCATCTGTGATAACACCAACCCCCCCCCACACACACACACACATTTCTTTCCTCATCATTGTCATATTTTCATATTTAAAACATTTTCCATTCCAAAACTCCTGATTTTACACTGGAATTGTTTTTCTACCTTCCTCATGGGTAGATAAAATTTTTTTTTTTTATATCAACATAGGTCCAGAAATGCTTGGTTTCCGAGTTATGATGGTCTGTCTATGACACTTAACTGTTTACATTACCGTATAGTAATTGTTCAAAATGTCCACCTTCTGCCTCAATACAGGCCTCACATCAATGTCTCATGGACTCGCGAACACACTGCCAAATTTCTGGCATGTGTCGTATTGTTTCACAACCTGCCACAATTCGATTGCGGAGTTTCCACATCTGCTACTGGAGTCGAATACACCAATGATTTTAAATGGCGCCACAAGAAGAAATCTAGAGGGACCATTTTACTTTGCGGGGTCGTGAGCGAATGGACCATTGTGCAGTTAAGGTTTACTGCTGCTTTTGCAGTTGACGCACGCGCCACATATGCATTCACTCGGTAGCTCCTCGATCTCGCTGACGACCTCTTCTGATTGCTCTGTTTCCGTTCTCATGCGATGTACGTGCTCGGTTGAGAGGATTAAGTTCTCTCAGTGTATCTCTAATTGAGTTGGCTGCAATCGACAGCGATGTTGTTAATCTTGTAAAGCGGCTGGTTGACGAGGAATCGCAGGTAAGCCCTGACGTAGCTCTTCTTAACGAATCCACTCAAGAATGTGGATTTGTGGATCAAATTCTTCTTTATGTTTACATTGAATGAGTAATTGTTGTCAAGCTGGCGTGGCAGAAACGTGACCATAGTGTTAACATCCACCGGCACGTTTATGACTTGTCCGACGATTCCTTGAGCTCCTTCGTGTCTCAATCGATGTATTTGCATGAAAGGCAAGTGCAGCAAAATTAATCTTTCCGTGATCGCGTCGAGAGCAGATGGTTCGGCTTTGGCGGATATCTGAAGCCGTTTGATTTTGAGAGAGGAGGAATCTTGCCTTTGTACAAGTGCATGCGACAGTAGCTGCAAACCTCAAATTTTACGATGTCCTCATTCGAGAACTAGGCATGCAGGATTGAAATGGATTTCGCTGTCACCGATTTCACATCTTTCTTGAACCACAATCGATCGCAAACGTTGCACGCAAATCCGAATTCATTTTCAAATAATGCACCTTTAAAGTGTTTAGTCACTGCTTGCCCAAATGTTATGAAACTCATGTGATCGGCGCACTTAGTCAATGTCTTTCATGTCAACTCCGGGCTCAGCCGCTGCCATCTCAAAGTTTTCGTCTTCTTGTGAATCTTGTCTCTGAGCACGCATTCGCTGTACTTCATTGTTTTCTGCTATTGCCGTTGTCTCCCGCACAAACTCTGTAGACTCATTCCATGCGGCGATCAAGGTGTTGGCTCGACGTGCTATCTCTTCCAGGCTCTCCTCTTGCGAATGTTATGAAATCACACTATTTCCAATCTCCATCAACTCGATTATATCTTCTAGAGTGTTTTTGGGCATATCTATCTCCATAGGCTTGATGGGAGCAGTAGATGTACTCAGTTGCGGCTCACGGTTCTCGGCCTTCTTACGCTGCCTATAGGCTTTCTTACTCTCAGTCTCGGACATTTTGAGCTTGTTCAGTTCGTTTTGACTCATTCTTTCTTTTTGTTTGCATTTGCTGTAGGCTTGAACCTTCTTTAAATTAAGATATTGAGACGTTTTGGGAATGTTTACAAAGTTCTCAATTATTTCACAAATTTTTCACACGCCTAATCAAGTTTTCTCGCAAATATTATAACAGACATCATAGATCTCGCGTAGACAAAACGAGCGACACCTCACAGTATGTACTATCATGTCGCTGTTCCGAGTTATACTAATTTCATCGCGCATGCCAAGCGCCGATTTAACCAAAAAATGAGGGACGTTTGCGCTGCTCACTATTGCGTCTTCTGACCTTGAACGCTATTTTGGTAGACTCTTTGGGCCTTCAATCCTCTCTTCAACCCAGTTATTATATTTTTGCTAGGTTTTATAGTTTTGAAATTATTGAAGGAAGTCTGGTGTACACTTTTTGGGACACACAGATTTTTACCAAGGGACCCGGTACTGGAACGAAACGATAGACGTATTCTACATCAAAAATTTCTCAGCTTCTCTTACTGATTCAATAGAAGTTGGAATTTGTATTGGAACCCTTATTTTTTCTAATCCCCCATTTTTATCGCCGTTCTTTCCGCAATTGATTTTAAATAAAAGAATTATTAAAAACATTTCATTAAATAAAATTTTTATTCTATAAAAAGTGATAAGTGCAAACTTATTTCTGGAAGTAAAACACTGAATATTAGGAAAGGCATGTTTGTGCATATTACACAGTTTCTTTGCATATTAAAATACCAAGGAGAATAAGAAACAAAGTAACAACTAAATGCAAAATAATTAATTCAAATAGAACAAGTGCAAAACCATTCTGATCTGACAGTCCTTTCAAGGAATAAATCACCTCTCAATTTTTACCCTAAACCGAAGACTCGACCATCTTCGAGAGTACTCGGAAAATATTGTTTACCATTTATGAGGAAGTTGTTGGTCGATGTCTTCGGCTTTTGTGACTTTTCCAAAACTTGTACACCAGTGTTAGAATTAGAAACAATTCAGGCAAATTTGCAAACCACTGGTCTGTTGAAATGCCAACTGGTCCATGAAAGAAAAACTTTTCTTATTTACAATATATGCACATATATCATGAAATTCAATATGTGCGTATGCACAGCACAGGAAGCTGCAATGAAGAAAATAAGTAAGGGGAAAACCATACTGCGTACTGATTATGAAGCACTTTGCAACATACCAAAAGCCACCTGCCTGAAATACCTTGCTTTAGTGTGAAAGGCAGGAGGAGGTGACACCATGTGGACAGAAAGACAAATGGGAAAAGCCAGAGCATAAACGGTTCTTCAACCTCCAGTTGGAAAACATTATAAAAGGCCCATATTCTGGGGTTACTACTTGGGCAAACAAGTGGTGTTGTCTAAATCCAAATATTTTGATTAAGTCCACGACTTCATACAGTCCAAAACTTTCGTAAAACTAAACTATGGTTTTAAATTCTGATATTCAGTTTTTGAGTAGGAAATATCTGAATCTCACAAAAAATACGAAAACTGTCATAGCCGAACCTAGATATTTTGAAATACGGTTCAGTTCTTTATAAGCTTCATAATTCTGAAATAAACGGGGTTAAGGGCCAGTAACATAAATAGTTTACTGGTCCAATGGAATTTTTACTGACCCATGGCCAGTGGACCACTGGGTAATTCGAATGCTGTAGACTGTCTCAAGATCGATATATTGTCCACTTGCGAGATATTATATTGCAGGCAATTGATTCTTAATTTATGAAAATTAATTACAGGGCTGCTAGACTTGCGCCAATTGTGCCAGCCTGCGCCAAAACATTGTTCTTGCGCCATTCTGCTAAAAAAAAATCGCGATTTTGATGCAATCTGCACCAATTTTGCGCCTGAAGTTAAAATTTACTGGTCATCAATATTTTAGCGTAATCTTACGATATTCAAAATTGATTCAGCGATTACTTTGTACATGAGATTCTTCCACGAATTCATGGAGTCCCCTACCTTTCATTTTTTTTTTTTTTTTTTTTATTGTCATTCTTGAGATCGATGCAGAAGTGAAGACATTTTCGGGGTATTAATTGGGAGAGAGGGGGTATTCCGTCTGGGGACGTTGCTTTGATTGACTTTTTAAACATTCGGAAACAGAAGTTAAACGGAGTGCAGATTTTCCCCGTAACCATTTTTTTCTTGCACGATGTTGCTTCTGTTCAGTATTGTTGTTAAATATAATTTCATTGCATAATTTCAGCATGAAATTGTAGGCAACGATTTCCGAAAACGGAAGTTAGGCCGCCCGAAAATTTCCCCGTAATCTTTGGCCACGAGATTCTTACACTGATCCGAGGAATTCCATCTTTTTTGTTATCATTTGGACCATTCGCGAGATCGATGCACAAATGAACTGAAATTTTGGGGAATTGGTGGTGGAGGTGGGGGATCGTTTTCTCCGTCGGAGGACGGAATTTCATCCTTCGAAAATGGAAAGTAGACTTAGGTAAGATTTCTCTTGTAATCGTAAATTTTTTTCTCGCGATGTTTCCTCTACCCAGTATTGTTAGATATCATTTTATACCATAAATATTTGTCTTTCAGCTTGAAAATGTTTGATACATTTCTGAAAACGGAAGTCGGACGGAGCGAAGATTTCTTCCGTAATTGTATCCCCCCCCCCCCCCGCAATGTTTCCACTCCTATGTAGTTGTTAAATGTCATTACCCTCATAAATGTATATGCATTTAGCGTGTAAGGGTGGGGGAACTTTCCAAAAACGGAAGTGACGAAGTTTGGAAATTTGTAAGAATTGATGCATGGTGTTAAAAAAAAAAGTATTCATTCTCTGAAAATTACACCATTTATCTAAAATAGTGGGACCTCTGATATCAGAATTCATTGTTCTCAGGCTGAAAGTTCTTTAAGCATGATGGATAAAATTGTCATCTGAGTAAATTAAAAAAAAACGAAAAAAGGAACAAAAGTAACAAAGAAAAATGGCAAGGGAAAACTATCGGCAGAAAAAAAAAAGTAAACAGTGGATGCTGTGCAGTGACAGAGTCAACAAAAGACAAATATGGCCGTGGAACTTGCTCAGAAGAAAGTAGGATTTGCTCGCAAGAGGAAACCAGAGTTAGTGTTCTAGCAAGTACAAGAACAAAACCTGGAAAAAACACTGTTTGAAGCTATGCCTTTCAAAACCACCCTATTGTGTTTGGAATTCAGTAATTTTATAATTCTGAATACAGTTGTGTGATCTAGTTAAATATTTTCATAAATAAATTACAGTGAACAATTCAGTTTTGTTCGTGCTGCGTAATATTCACACTTTCTCACCGCGCATTCTGATTTTTTAACAAATTAAAAAGTTCAGCTTTGTTTTTTCTTCGTCAGTCTTATATATGTTAATTAAAATCGCTCACGATCGCTATGGAGAAATGAAAGGATTGTTTATATCGCATAACTTGTAATCAATTATCAGGAATACCGATCTTTTGGTTCTTTAGACAAAATTCAGACTTCAAGTAAGTTGTAGATTCAAATAAAAAAAATTCCGTCTGGGGATGTTGCTTTGATTGACTTTTTAACTTTTAAAAAGTCAATCAAAGCAACTTCCCCAGACGGAATACCCCTCTCCCCCAATTAATACCCCGAAAATTTCTTCACTTCTGCATCGATCTCGAGAATGACAAAAAAAAAAAAAAAAAAAAAATGTCACTGCGCAAGCGTTAAACGATGGAAGCAGCTTTTACCTAACCAACTTTACTAAATCTCACTGTTATCTTATAGTTTGGGTTCCAGTTGTAATTGTTCACAGCAATAACAAAAGTTTGCCATTGATAATTACTGGATGAAAAACATTGTATGAAGAGTATCATGGTGCAACTGCTAAAAGGTGATTTTACAATTTGATTATTAAATGTTACATTAGTTTTCCATTTATATTGAAGATATGCTTTCCTTCAGAAAACCTTAGAAGTTTGTGATGCACACGCAAACCACATACGCGTGGCTTGCCGGTTGGTTTCAGAAATACTGTATTTTCATCTGAATGCCATGAATCTTGAAAAATATGCTGCTGAAAACCAACCAAACAACAAACAGTAATTACATATTATTTATTCTTCCTAAGTGTATATTCACAAGCGTTCAGTAAAAATAGCAACAGTTCTTGGACACGGCAGCATCCTATTTGTGTTACAGCAAAACAAATGCATTCAGAAGAAAATTCAGGCTGATATTAATGTGTTACACTTAAAATATTGCAGGTCATGTAGGTAGTTTTCAATAAATCGTGGGTAGTACCATTGTTTTCCCATTTCTGTCACTGTAGGAATGACAGAAATGCTAATTAACAGTCGTACGGGAAGCAGTAAAATGTCAACAAACCTGAAATATAACATTTCTTCATAGTTCATAAAATAATGGTAATTCAGTATATAAACATAACTTAAAGCACAGAATGGGCTTAAAACAATTAAAAATACTATCATTAGCTTCTCCAAAACCTGAGTTCTGCTCCAAAATGCAAATTTTTTTTCTAGCTACAAAACCCAACGTTTCTGCTCCAAATTGCATATTTTCCTGCTCCAAGAATTGCTCCAAAATATGGTAGGGGCACTAACACCCCTGTAATTAGGATTTGTGAATTTTAATCTAAAATGCTTACTTCGTTGAAGATATTTCAGCTGCGCTGAGGAAGTTAAGTTGTTGCGCAGCTTCGAGGGAACATTGGTCTGGTCCTAAGTGACATGCGCCCATAATTCTTAGCCTAAAGTGTACATGTACATTATTTATGCAATTCAAGAAATGGATTTATGCAAATTACTAAAAATGGTCCCTGGTGCTTGAACTAGTACTTGCCTGTGTGCTCCATGTTATGAGCTTCCATCTAATTATTGCATACATTATCAGTTCAGAAGTAGCTTTATTTTCAGTAGTTTCCTCACAGTTTCACCTGCTGTCAAGGTAATAACATTTAATAATTGTTTTGGTATTATCCCAGGGTCCATTCTATGTGTTACAGATTGCACTTGTTCTAAGGTTTAAAATAAGTGGTATTAGATTTCCGTAATTCCCTTAGTCCCAGGGATAACCCTTGGTGCAGATCATTTGCATACACTGGCTCCTTGCTTTTCTCATTTGAACTCTCACTCATTTTTCTGCTCCACAACTGCTTGGTACAAAGATGTGGATGTATCACTTTATCACACTACAACAGGGTACAGATGCTTTTTGTCAATTTAGTATGTCAGATTTCAATTTGTGTGCTGTTCCTTGACAATCCTGACTGTGTTTCCTAGGTTACTGTTACAAACGCAATTTGCAGACCGGGGGGGGGGGGGGCTTAGGAGTCGCAGCATTGGCGATTGTTAGTGAAGAAAGCTGCTGACCCAGTCTGTGATCTATTCTGGAAAACTTTGCTGCGTCTACTGGTGAATTTCAAAGTTGCTTGTATTAGGACATTACTGCTTATTTTATTATTTTTCTTGCGTTTTATGGTGTTCCTTTCAGACTGGATTTGTCTGACCTTTTCCACCGTGTTAATTATTTTAATTTGAGTAAAGCCTGTGTAAGTGTTTTTCATAATGTTAAAATGAGTGTCACATTTTTATTATATTGGTGATGTGAAATCAGGAATAAAACTTGTTTGTGTGTGTAGTAAAGATTTAGGCGGTAGAAAAACAATACAATATGAATGTGTCATCAGTGAAAACTTTTCACATACACTGGAAAAAAACATGCTTCATATAATTTAATTTCTATGCAACTATTTTATGGCAATGATAGTTTGCTGTGAATATAAACCCATTAGAAGCTGCTGCCACTAAAGGGTTATGCAAGGAATATAAACAAAACATAGTTGGTGTACTTCATAAAAATATTTTGAGGTAGTTCAATGGCATGCAACAAATGACAAATAAAAGACATTCCTCAGAAATGTGAACATTCTGAGATAATATTTATCTAAGTTTATATCTGCATGAACGTATATCACTGAGATATTGTTTTAACCCCATCATGTAACTTTAAACAAAAAATGTTTTTTTTAATCATGAGGGGTTTTTTTATGATTTTATTAAATAGGTATAAGGAAAGAGAACAAATAAAGAAAACATTTCAAATTATGAGAACTATATTTTTTAATGACAAGAAAGTTCAAAAATTGTTTTGACATGCTATATTTTATAATCAAATTCATTCCTCAACTGTTTTCTTCTTACAAGCAAATTTCTTACAAAACATAACTTTAGAAGTGTACTGTGGTATGGTATGTGTGAAAACAGAATGCTGCACATAGGCCAATGTCACAATTGGTGCAATAACGTATTTTACACCACCCTCATACTTCCGTGTATAAGCTAGTATAATAAATTAAATGGTAGCTGGTATAATAGATTAAACATGTCTTTCACTCAGTTTTAGGTGGTTAGGATGACTACCTCACCCTCCACCCTTCAAAGAAAATCATGGGGAATAGTATTTTCCCATAATCTTATCAACTAGTTCCATTTGGTTTTCAAGGTGCTTTTTTCTGAGTCTGTTCATTCAGTACAAAATGAAATATCATGTCTCCTGTATAAATAAGGCAAATATTTTGAACTGTGCCAATATTGATGCTAACCATGTTATTTTGGAAGCGTTTTTTCACAGGAATTATACACACCTGAATTACCTTGGGAAAGTCACAGAAATGATTAAAGAGCACCTTGTAAAACAGAAAAGCACCTATAGCAAATTAATTTATTTCATCATATGTCTTCCATATCTTTAAATGCAGTTTTAAAATTTCTGGTATCTGTCTCTTCATAAGTGTCAGATTATATCGTAATCATTAGTGTTCAGATTTATGGAAGACTTGAAATATTAGATATGTAAATATTGGAAGTAGACACTCAACATTGCTATGTTTTTGTTGTTTTAACAGTGTATAGCATAAAACTAGTGCCAAGGTCTTATTGATGGCATGCTCTGAGATTTAAATGTGTAAAGGATACTGAAAAAAATATTCAAAAGAAACATCTTTGTGGTCTTAATGAATCATTTTTTTTATGTGTATTTTGAGTGAAAAATTTTCAAGTAATGTACTCACAGGATTTGCACGTACCCTGGAATGCTGGAAAAAATCCTGGAATTTGATTTCTTTTTCCAGGCGTGGAAAGTCCTTGATTTTTCACATTTTTATGAATGTCCGTGGTTGTGGAATTTTTTCTTAAAGTAAAAATCAAATTTGGCTAAAATGTTTGGTCTGATTGCATCACTTTGTTTTAGCTCCCTGCAGCATCTGTTTGAAATGACATCACTTCCTTGTGTGGAGTGTAGAGACCTGATGTTACCTCTTTCATGCCATGTGAGACTGCATTGCAAGATGTTTGAGTGCCATATTTCCAGTGACCTTGATTTGTGATATAGTGTTTGCTTGTAGTTTGAGTCACAGCAACATGTGGGAACAACTTTCCTGTAAAAACAAAGTGTGCCTCCTTCTAAGAGTACATGCTTTCCTCACTGAAGGAGATGCTATCTGGGCTCCGTGCCGCCAATGTGTGTGAAAATAGATGACTACGCAATAAGGAATCTTTACCAACAATTGTTTTGTATCATTATCATTGTGCTTAAGTTCCGAATTCTTCAGAAAAATTTTATACAGAGCAATTTTTATAAGGTGCGATTTTGCCACTGTACTGAAGATATAACACACACTGAAAAACACTCTGTAACAGCAGAACCCATAGAGCTTCAATTTCATCTCAGTTTACAAAATATAAAACAAAGCAATAACATGGTTTCTATGCTCCTTGAAAAGTCCTTGAAAAAAAGTTCATTTTCAAGTCCTTCAAAGTGCTTGAAAAGGTTTAGGAATCTGTAAAAAGTACTTGAAAAAAATTGTTTTTAAGTAATGATATAAAAGAGCAAGTGTAAAATAATTGTTTATGCTAAAAAGTTGTATATGAGATTTTTGGTGTATTTCTAATAAAAATGCCAAGGTGATAAAATTGCACAGAATTTATGTTCAACTGAGGGGAGCGTGTGGGCAGCTATTACCTTGGTTAAGACATCACTACAGAGTAAAATAAATGGAATGACGCATTCGCGCATTGTAATGGGCTTCTCTTAACTGGGGTTTGGGATGGGTGAATATGAAAATAAAGGATGAATATGAAAATAATGTACCCTTTTCAAAATATTCCACAAAATAAAATGTTTTCAAAAAACAATGAAACAGAAGGGCAAATCAAAAGTAATAAAATAAACCAATAGGAGGCATGGAATAGCAGGCAGGTCATTGAAGGTTTCCCCTCCCAGCTAAGTTTAATGGTTTGAACGAGCTAAATACCGACTGACTGACTGACAGAACACACACACATATGATAATTTGGTTTTAAAAAGTCCTTGAATTTATTTTGCTTGGAAGAGTATCAACTGTGACTATGATTCTAGGAAAAATTTATGCTCCTGGAATTTTATCAAGAATTATTTTCTGTAAATGTGTACAAAACCTGTATTCCACAGAAAAACAGCTGCAGTAACTCTGATCCTAGCAGCATTTGCTGATTTACACTTACATTCTGTTCAGGTATGCTAGTCATCATTACAGTAACTCAGTGGGATGCATTGCCAAGCAAAATCAATGTTTCTTGAATGCAAATCAGTAAAGGCAAATGCTGCTATTACTCCATTCTGAAACAGTTTGAAAGTTTTCTTTGGAATATTTAATTCTTATTGGTTTATTTATTATCTTTGTCATAAAAGGCATTTCAGCCATTATTGTTTCTGTGTGATTAATGTCACTCTCTGGACAGGAAATTAAATACAATCATCCTTTTTTATTTTGAGGATAAAATTAATACTTTCTCTCTGGTGATCTCATCTTAAACTTGTAACTCTAGGACTCTCACCATGACGTTGAGTCTGAAGAAGCTACCACTTCTACTGATCCAATCCGTATAATCCACAAGGATCAAGATACCATCAATTCATTTTGTGTTAATAAGGTAAGGAATTTCACTTGTACATTTGTTATATTTTGTTGCTACTAATTTCTACAGTCAGTAATACCTCTTTTGAAGTTTCCTTTTTAATGACATTCCATGTTTAAGTTTTGCATTTGAACTTTTATGTGGTTCCCACGGTTTTTTATAATTCTTTAAAAGTTCTTAAAAAGTACTTAATTTTTTTTCAGGGTGCTTATAAAAAGTCCTTAATTTTTGACAAAAATTCCTTAAGGTACTTTTTTTCATAACTGGTGGCATGAAATCCAGAAATTATGATGTAATGCCTAGAACTTTTGCTTCTGATTAGCTATGTTGATGTCACATGGTGTCAACTGAAAGTCTGTGGAAAAGCACAGGACAGTATAAGATAAGTGATTCATGAGTTCTGTAAATAACACATGCCCAGCAGGTTCTGGATATTGTTGTTTGTTCAAATCCCATCCCCATCTCTTGAAAGTAATGATTATTCAGTTATACTAAGAGAAAATTAAGTGCAAAATTGAAATCTTTAACTCATAAATTTGACTGAGCATTTGCACTTTACATACAAGATGATTGAGGACAAAATTCAAATCTTGAACTCATGACTTTAACCACAATTTTATAATTTATACATCCTTTATTGCATATGTGATTATTCTCTCACATAGAAAAGCTGATTTGACCAGCAGAACTCTCTTTTAAAATGCATAAGTTCAACTTTATTACATCTGCTAACAAATTACATAGAAAAATAATGCAAACCCAATTGGCATGCACTTTAAAAAGAGCTGGAACCCTGTTTTATATTTAAGTTTTAAGTTGTTTTTCATAGATAGTGATTTTTGTTCCAGTGGGCAGAGGCTTAGGCTTCTGTCTAGTTGTCTGAGCTGGGGCCGAGTTTGAATCTTGGGTAAGGCACAGTTGGTGTGTCTTTACAACGCTAGCTCTCCCTTCTGTGAAACTGTTAACCCTAAATTAGGGACAGGTGACTGCTTATAGCCTTCAAAGTTAAATGTTGTGGTCATTAACCCCCCCCCCCCGCCCAAAAAAAAAAAAAATGAGGTGCTTCACAGTGCATGATGTACAGAGAATTATACCAAGTGGTGGTAGTCACATTAGAAGAAAGAAAACTTGGAATCGCACATTAACACTTCTTCTTTCATAGAAATAGTAGCACCTCAAACATTCAAGTTCAGTTGCTTTAGATGTTTTGGCAATTTTCATAATAATTTTCATAATTCAGTGTTAGAACATCTATAGCACTAGCCACAGCTGTTCGTAATTTACATGCATACAATTATAATTATAATAGGTTGCTCACCTTTTTACACATTTCCCTGCGCATTTTATTCCTTTAGTTGTCTTGCTTGGTTCAAGCCCCTGGTGCGATGTTCCATTTACGTCTTCAGATTATTTCAAATACTCAACGAATGCTCAAGTCCATGAAGTGCACTGTTTAATGCATGACTCTAGGTTCCAAAACAGTAACTTCCCCCTCCCCAAAATGCAAGTGCAAAGATTTGGCTGTTTCAGAATGCAGCACACATAAAAATTTGAAAGGGAGTGAGAAAAGGTGACACCATATCTCCCAAGCTCTTAAATGCCACATTGGAAAATGTCTTTCAATCACTATACTGGAAAAGCAAAGGTATAAAGATTAATGGAGATTATCTAACTCACCTTCGTTTTGCTGATGACAGTCATTTTTACAACTACCCCATCAGAGTGGCAAAGTATGATCCAGGAACTTGCTGACAAGAGTTAAAGAAGTGGGATTAAAAATGAACTTTCAGAAGGCAAAAGTGATTTACAATGCTTTTACAAGAAATGAAGATTTATCGATTGATGGGGAAAAGCTGGAAGATAACCAATACCTACATTTATCTTGGACAGCAGATATCAAGTGAAGGTCACATTTATGAAGAAATTAATCGGCATATAAAACTTGCCTGGAGAGCTTTTGGAAGAAACAGTATAATTTTCAAGAGCAATATGCCATTATGTCTTAAAAGAAAAGTGTTTGATCAATGCATCCTTCCAGTGCTTACGTACGGAGAAGAGACGTGGACCTTAACTAAAAGAGACATACAAATACTGCAGACAACTCAGAGAAGCATGGAGAGATGCATGCTTGGTGTAACCAGGAGAGATAAGAAGAGGAACTTGTGGATCAGAAAAATGACATGAGTGAAAGACATCATGATCAGAGTAAAGTCCCTAAAATGGCAATGGGCTGGACATACTGCCAGAAGGACAGACCATCGATGATGGACAGCCAAAATTTTTGACTGGATTCCGAGGGACAGGAAATGACCCAAAAGCAGACCACATGTGAGATCGGTGGATGAAATTCAAAAGTATGCAGGAGTAACATGGAGGAGACTGGCACAAGACAGACCGTTGTGGAAGAAACTTGGGGAGACCTTCGTCCAGCAGTGGATTGATAATGGTTGACAATGATGATGATATATATATTCATTTATTTATTGTACTGTTTCTTTCAAAAGCTCTCCATAAATATATATCATCATTGTCAACCATTATTAATCCATTGCTGGACGAAGGTCTCCCCAAGTTTCTTCCACAGCGGTCTGTCTTGTGTCAGTCTCCTCCAGGTTACTACCGTATACTTTCGAATTTCATCCACCCATCTCCCATGTGGTCTTCTTCTGGGTCTTTTCCTGTCCCTTGAAGTCCAGTCCAAAATTTTGGCTGTCCACTGATGGTTTGTTCTTCTGGCAAATAAGTCCAGCCCACTGCCATTTCAGGGATTTTACTCTGATCCACGGGTTCCTCTTCTCATCTCTCCTGGTTACACCAAGCATGCACCTCTCCATACTTCTTTGAGTTGTCTGCAATCTTTGTATGTCTCTTTTAGTTAAGGTACACATCTCTGCAGCATACGTAAGCACTGGAACATGACGATGATGGGCAAAACACGTAACAATAAAAACAATTTATTATTTGTAAGCACTGGAAGGATGCATTGATCAAACACTTTTCTTTTAAGACATAGTGGCATATTGCTCTTGAAAATTATACTGTTTCTTCCAAAAGCTCTCCAGGCAAGTTTTATATGCCGATTAATTTCTTCACCAATGTGACTCTCACTTGATATCTGCTGTCCAAGATAAATGTAGGTATTGGTTATCTTCCAGCTTTTCCCCATCAATCGATAAATCTTCATTTCTTGTAAAAGCATTGTAAATCACTTTTGCCTTCTGAAAGTTCATTTTTAATCCCACTTCTTTAACTCTTGTCAGCAAGTTCCTGGATCATACTTTGCCACTCTTATGGGGTAGTTGCAAAAATGACTGTTATCAGCAAAATGAAGGTGAGTTAGATAATCTCCATTAATCTTTATCCCTTTGTTTTCTCTCAGTTCAATGATTGAAAGACATTTTCCAATGTGGCATTAAAGAGTTTGGGATATCCCCAAATATAACCACTTCAAAAAAATATATATATATTTATATATATGGGATGTAAGATCAGGTGATGCATAACATCACAGCCTCTCCTTGACAAATGTCAACCCCGCCTTCTCTTGGTGCATCCTGTTCCCACTAAAGGGGCTCTGACGACCGCCAATAGCAGGATAACTATACCATCGGGATTAGAGGAAATGCTATCCCACACTCACCAACCCGCTTAACCAGCGTGGTGAGTTATGGCCAAACCCCTCCAAAATGACTCCACAACTTAAATCTTGGCCCTCAGTCTCCGGCAGCTGGAATGTACCTGGCCAAAGCAGCGGCCAGTGCGACATGAAGGCAGAGGGTGCTAAGAATCCCTGGAGGACCGGACTAGGCTGCCATCTGATGCTGACCTTGGCTACGTATAATGGATGCTCCCTATCTTCTGATTCAAGGCTTCTTGAAAAGGAAGAGGAACTACAAAGGATCAAGTGGGACATCGTCAGGCTAAGTGAGGTAAGGAGAAAAGGAGAAGATCTCATTGAACTGAAAAGTGGACATCTCTTCTACTATCGTGGGACAGATACTGGCAGAATTAGTGGTGTTGGATTTATAATAAACAAGAAACTGAAGGATAAAGTTGTAGAAGTTGAAAGTTCCTCTGACAGAGCTGCACGACTCGTCATCCAACTCTCGAGAAGATACCAGGTTCAGATTATTCAAACTTATGCACCCACCACAAGTCATCCTGAAGAAGAAATTGAAGAATTTTATGAGGGAATTTGTCATCTAAATAATAAAGCTTTCAATGCAAAAATAGGGCAACAGCAACAGAATGAAACTCAAGTTCTTTCACACCGCTTGAAGGTGTGAAAGGGATTTTAACTCTGATCATGATGTGGAAGACATCATGATCAGAGTTAAATCCCTGAAATGGCAATGGGCTGGACATACTGCCAGAAGGACAGACCATCAATGGACAGCCGAAATTTTAGATTGGATTCCAAGGCACAGGAAAAGACCCAGGAGAAGACCACATGGAAGATGGGTGGATGAAATTCGAAAGTATGCGGGAGTGACATGGAGGAGACTGGCACAAGCAGACCGTTGTGGAGGAAACTTGGGGAGACCTTCGTCCAGCAGTGGATTGATAATGGTTGACAATGATGATGATGATATATATATATTTATATATATATTTATATATATATATATATATATATTTTATTATCACAACCATTATCCATCCACTGCTGGATGAAGGTCTCCACAAGTTTCTTTCACAATGATCTGTCTTCCCAAGTCACCTCCATCTCACTTTTGCATACTTTCGAATTTCATCCACCCATTTTTTATGTGGTCTTTTTTTTTTTTTTTTTTTTTTTTTTGGTCTTTTCTTGTCCCTTGGAATCCAGTCTAGATGTTGGTTGTCCATCAGTGGTTCATCCTTCTGACGACATATCCAGCCCATTGCCATTTTAGGGATTTTATTGTGATCATGATGTCTTTCACTCAGGACATTTTCCTTATCCATGAATACCTCTTATCTCTCTTGGCTACACCAAGCATGCATCTCTCCATACGGCTTTGCAGTTAAGGTCCATGTCTCTGCTCCATACATAAGCACTAGAAGGATGTGCATTGATTAAACACTTTTGTTTTAAGACTTAATGGCATATTGCTCTCAAAAATTGTACCGTTTCTTTCAAAATCTTTCCAACCAAGTTTTATACACGAGTTAATATCTTCATCAATGCGACTTATTGCTTTATATTTGCTGTCCAAGGAAAATTTAGGTATTGGTTATCTCCAGCTTTTCCCCCATCAATCAATAAATCTTCACTTCTTGTAAAAGCATTGCACATCACTTTTGTCTTCTGAAAGTTAATTTTTAATCCCACTTCTTTGCTCTTATCAGCAAGTTCCTGGATCATACTGTGCAGTTTTGAAGGGGCAGTTGCAAAAATGACTACATCATCAGCAAAATTAAGGCGAGCTAAATAATTTCCATTAATCTTTATCCCTTTGTTTTCCCAGTTCAATGATTAAAAGACCTTTTTGCAATGAGGCATAAGTTCATGCCGTTTTATTTCACGGGTGTTTCGCAGGTCAGTAGTGATGATGCAGATGGCCAGTTGTATATCAAAATGTAGCCGGCAATATCATGTATCTAAGTCATACTGCGTTGTGTGATTGTGGCTAATGGTTTTTTGGTTTTCAGGTCTGGAAGTATGGAGTGTCAAGTAGAGAGGAATGAACATTTCCGACATCTGCTCCTCTACGAGTATGAAAAGGGATCCACAGCCGCCGAGGCTACTTGACAAATTTGTGCTGTATATTAGGAGGATGCCGTTGCTCCGAGGACAGCCTGCAAATGGTTTTAGCGGTTCCGAGGTGACAATTTTGATCGTAACGACTTCCACGCTCAGGTCGTCTGTCTCACTTTGATGAGGATCGTTTGAACCATCTCATCTACTTGGATCCTTGCCAAACCACACGTGAATTGGCCACTGCCATGGACTGTGATCAGGCCACTGTGGTGCAATACCTGGAACTTTGAGAAAGATCCAGAAATTGGAGTTTTGGGTACCTCACACTCTCACCAAAGATAACAAGAATCAACGTGTTGTCATATGTGGTTCCTTGCTCGCCCGTTATCGCGAATGTTCTCAGCAACACAAACCCTTTCTGTCACGTATTGTTACTGGAGATGAAAAGTGGTGCCTGTACGTGAATTTCAGGCATCGGAGGGAATGGTTAAGCCCAAACAAGACTCCCACACCACGTCCAAAACATGACCTTCATCCTGCGAAGATCATGTCGTGTGTTTGGTGGGACATGAAAGGCATTACTCACTTGGAAATGCTGCCGAGGAATCGGACCATCAACGCTTCACTCTATTATGAACAACTCCGTCGTGTGGAAGGAGCAATTCAGCAGAAATGGCTACATCAGCTCCATGGTGTTCTTCTCCAACATGACCAAAATGGCCATTCAGGACATGAAATGTGAGACCCTTCCACATCTGGCCTATTCCCCAGATGCCACCTCTTCAGACTATCACGTGTTCCGATCTCTGTCGAATGCACTCTGTGGCAGAACGTTCAACATTGATGTTGATCTCCAGAATTTCCTTGATTATTTTTTCACAGTAAAACCTGCATGTTTTTTCAAGAACAGCATTGTAGACCTATCCATCCAGATTTTGGTACACCATCGTAAACAATGGGGGGGGGGGGGTACATAGTTGATTGATTCCGTTTTCCTTTCTGATGTAATACATTCCTGTAGTGCGATGAAAAATACGGCACGATCTTATGCATCAACCTAATATATGCGAGTTTTGTACCGAAAGTAATGCAAAATTGGGCATAACTTTTTTATTAAGTGGCAGAGGTTGTTCAAATTGCACATGTTTGGTAGATTAACTCTTTCTCTATACAAAGATACTACTCGACATACACTGAAGAGCAATGGAATTAGAGATACCTGTCTAGTAACGTGTAGCACCACCTTTCGCCCTGATGATGGCGGTGATTCGTCTCGGCAAGGACTCTACAAGACATCGGAAGCGTTGGAAAGCCATACGGATCCACCACCCCTCAACAAGCTCCCACAGTTCACGAAAATTTGATGGAGAGAGGTCAGAGCCTCGAACATCTCTCTCGATGGCATCCCAGATGTGCTCAATGGGATTGAGGTCAGGTGACCTAGCTGGCCAAGGAAGCGAGGTCACATCGATGGAGTGTTCATCCAACCATTCAGATACAATTCGGGAGCGATGGCACGGTGCATTTTCTTGTTGCAGGATGAGGTCCCCAGTGGGATGTTGAAGACGCACAAATGAGAGCAAATGGTCGTCCAGGATTTCTCGGTAACGTTGGCCTGTGAAGGACAACGTCACACATATCAGCGGTCCATTTCAGTCCACGTAAACAGTCCCCAGACGAGAATGCCATCCCCACCAGCTTGAAGAGTACCCTGCTAGCAAGAATGATCCATCGCTTCATGTGGTTTGTACCCTACTCGTATCCTGCCATCCGCATGTACCAACGTGAATCTCGACTCATCAGTCCAGGCAACATTTCCCCACATGTCTAGGGTCCAGTGGCAATGTTCCCGCGACCATGCTAATCTTTGCACCCTGTGATGTGCAGTCAGCAGCGGTACCCTCGTGGGATGGTGGCTTCCGTGCCCCATAGCGAGGAGATGGTTCTGGATAGTGTGGCTGCTTACACGTTGCGTTTTTGTGCACCAGCATTAAATTGCCGAGTGATTTCTTGCACTGTGGCCCGTCTATCCACCGTTACAATGCAAGCTAGTCGATAATGACCCCGTTCATCCACACACTATTGTCCACGGCAGTTGGCCCTTGCAGGGATGGTTTTACCGGATTCGATGTACTCACAGTGCACCCGTGACACAGTGGCTCATGAAAATCCCAGTGCCTACATGACTTCCGAGATGAAGTAACCCATTCGTCGGGCCCCGACAATTTTCCTACAATCAAATGTGCTTAGATCCTTCATCTTACCCATACTGTGTCCAACTCGTACCGATTCCCGTCGCATCACTCCTTATATTGTCGGATCGCTGCATATGTCATGTTGTTTCCGTTTACAGGGCCGCCCACAGCGCCACATTTGCATAATGCCAGCTGTCTCTAATTCAATTGCTCTTCAGTGTAGTCTCCATCACAAACAATACATTTGCAGCATCATTGAACCCATCTCTCAAATCCTCTTTGAAAAAATTCAGGTGTGCACTGTTGTACCAACTTCTTCACTGCCATTTTCTCTTCGTCTGTGTCATCAAATTATTGTCCCCATAGACTCGTCATGATTGTATCGAACAGGTGGAAGTCGGAGGGCGGCAGATTTAGGCTGTACGGTGGATGGGGGAACACCGACCAGCCTAATTTGCTGATTATCTGATTTGCTGATGTGTGTGGTCTCGCATTGTCATGGTGAATGTGGTTAATTTTCAAATTCTTGTTCGGTCTCTTCCTCCTTATGACTTTTCTAAGCTTCTTGAGTTTCTCAGTGTACCGCTCACTGGTAACGGTATGGCAATGTTCCAGAAAATCAAGGAGAATGACACCCCTGTCATCCCAAAAAAACTGTCGCCATAAGTTTCTGTACTGATTGCTGGCTCTTAATTTCTTAGGCCTTGGTGAAGAGGTGTGACGCCATTCCATGGATTGATTCTTTGTTTCTGGATCGTAAATTTATGCCCACGTTTCATTCCCTGTCACCAGATTGGAAAAAAAGTGTCTTCATTGGCTTCAAACGCTTCCAGCAGATCAGAGCAGACTTCCAAATCTCCTTCAAATCAGGTGTCAACTGCCGAGGTACCCACTTTGCATACAATTTCTGATACTAAGTCTTCCACCATCTTCTGTATGGTATTGTGACCACAGTCCAGCTGTGCAACAAGCTCACGGATAGTGACTAGTCTCTTCGCTCGAATCAATTCATCCACTCGCTGACTATGCATGTCAGTGGTTGCAGATGATGATTTGTGGTAATTAAATGAATTTAGAATGAGCCCCAAATATATTCCATATCTCTTTAATAATAAGAATCTGAATTGATATATACATCTCACATCAGTGCGTCTACAGTAACGAACTTCTTCGAATAGCTAACAGATCATCAACTAAACATCACAAAGTGCAAGTCTCTTCTCTCTGCTGCTGAGTGCGAGAGCCGTTTCCATTTTTTACACCTACCTTGCAGGTGACGTAGGTGGACAGATCCAAGCGCCATCTGCCGGCCGGCAGCCACAGGACTCCCCACCAGTGACAACAATATATATAAAAAAAAAACAACTCCAGGTGTTTATACATGTGAGTTAAATCTTACCTGGTGACCAGATCAAGTTCGATATGGTATAATGTGTTGTGAGGGGGAGCCTGCAGAGCTGGGTACAGGAGAAAGTCTGGAGTCCATAGAATGTCGTGGTATCACTGAATTTGGAGAAGTCCGTTCTCGATTGGCAGAGTTCAAAGGAACTTCTGGAGGAGACACAAAAGGTGAAGACAATTCTGTAGTTGGAGATTGTTGTGATGTGGTGGTAGACTGTCGAGGAACAGTTGAGGCATGTTCATCAAAGAACATAAATGCTGGTTTAAACCGATCAATATTGATCACCCTTGGTTTGTTGTTAATAAGGAGACGAAAGGTTTTCTCGTTGCGGGAAAGCACTGAAAATGGACCATCATACAGCGACTGAAGTGATTTCTTGACGGCGTCATGGCATACGAACACATGTGAACAATTGTGCAGGTCCTGATGAACAAAAATTTGTGGTTTGCAGTGATGCTTAACAGGCACTGGGGTGACACTGGCCATAGACTGCCGAAGCTGCCCGACGAATGTTGCAGGATCCATAGACCGTGGTTTCTTGCAGAAACTGTCCTGGCAAGCGAAGGGTAGAGCCATGTAAAAGTTCAGCACAGGTAGCTTGCAGGTCTGGCTTCAAAGTAGTACGTAAGCCCAGAAGCACGGTCGGAAGAATATTGACCCACTGGGGCGTAGCATGACATTTAATGGCAGCTTTAAGAACACGATGAAAACGCTCTACCATGCCATTTGCCGAGGTATTATACGGTGTTGTGCGAATTCTTTGTGCTCCTAGCAAGTTGGAAAATGAGCGAAAAAGTTGAGATTTGAATTGTCGTCCTTGATCTGTAGTAATTTTTAGCGGAGCACCAAAGCGAGAAATCCAACCACTGTAGAAAGCTTTAGCGACCGTGTCTGCTGTGATGTCAGGAATGGGAATGGCTTCAGGCCATCTGGAAAATCTGTCGATCATGGTGAGACAGTAAGAAAAACCTTGTGATACAGGTAGTGGACCAACAATGTCAAGGTGAACATGTTAAAAGCGTGCTGACGGTGTAACGAAAGTACCAGGTGGAGAAAAGGTATGCCGTGTCACCTTAGATTTCTGACATGCCAGGCATGATCTACCCCAGGAGGAAATTTCTGATTTCATGGACGGCCATACAAAACGTTGCTGGATAGCTTTGATAGTTGATCGTATGCTGGGATGTGCTAGGTTATGCACGCTGTCAAAGATAGATCGACGGAAACTCTTCAGCACAAAAGGGCGAACTACAGCTGTCGAGACATCACAATAAAGCTGAGTCAGCGACATGCATGTACTTAAGGACTAAGCTTGATGTGATTTTGCCTGAAAGTATGGACTGTAGTTCAGGATCACTGTTTTGCGCTATCGCCATGTCGATGAAGTTAACTGGAGATGGTAAATTAATCGTGTTGATCCTGGAGAAAGAATCAGCAATCAGGTTTGCAAAACCAGGAATATACTGAATATCTGTGGTGAATTGTGCAATGTAATCCAGATGGCGCATCTGTCTAGGTGAAGTTTTATCCGATTTCTGCTGAAAAGCATAGATTAGTGGCTTGTGATCGGTGAAAATGGTGAAGTGTGCGCCTTCCAGCATGTGACGAAAATGCTTCACTGCCGAGTATGCGCCTTCCAGCATGTGACGAAAATGCTTCACTGCCGAGTATGCACCTTCCAGCATGTGACGAAAATGCTTCACTGCCGAGTATGCGCCCAAGAGTTCACGATCATAGGCACTGTAATTTTGCTGTGCTGTATTTAACTTTTTGGAGAAGAATGCAAGTGGTTGCCAACCTTCTCGAGTGTGTTGTTGTAAAACAGCACCAAGTGCAGTATCCGAGGCGTCGACCATTAGACCTAGCTTAGCATCAGGCATCGGATGTGCTAGAAGAGCCACCTGTGCCAGAGCTTGCTTACATTTTGTGAAGGAATTACGTGCATCATCAGAAAAGATGATTGATCTGTTGGGTTTTTTATTTGAACCTTTAAGATACTCGTGCAGTGGTTCCTGCACCTGAGCTGCGTGCGGAACAAATCTGCGATAAAAGTTCATGATACCCAGAAACCGAAGAAGGTCATGAACGGTGGTAGGTTCAGGGTAAGCTAATAGTGTCCACTCACTCTTGAAGGGGCATGATACCTTCAGGTGAGATAGACCAAGGAATACTATAGTGGACTGCCCCAACACACATTTGGAGGTATTGAGTTGAATACCGTAGTCAGCAAGTCTTTGGAAAACTAAGCTCAAATGATGTTGATGTTCTTCTGCATTAGTCGAAGAAATAAGAATATCGTTGAGATATGCGGTACAAAAATCCAGATCCTGTAGGACAGTGTTGATGAAACGTTGAAAGGTTTGGCCTTCATTTCTGAGTCCGAATGGCATGTAAAGGAACTCGAACAAGCCAAATGGCATAATGACAGCCGTCTTCGGAACATCTTCTGTCTTTACAGGGATCTGATGATATGCCCTGATTAAATCAAGTTTGGAGAATATTGTCTTAGATGCTATAAATTAGGTAACATCTTGTATATGTGGTACAGGGTACCTGTCTGGTACAGTAAATGCATTCAGGTGCCTGTAGTCTCCACAGGGTCTCCAGTCTCCGGAATTTTTAGGAACCATGTGTAAGGGACTGGCCCAACAGCTTTTAGAGGGATGACCTTGCGAGAGCAAGAATTGAAATTCCTTCTTGGTGCATGCAAGATTTCCAGGAGGTAACCGCCTAGGCTTAGAAAAGACTAAGGTTCCGGTAGTCTCGATGTGGTGAAAAACGCTGTGATCTTTATGTTTAGGCATACCATCTGTACTTACGAGCTGTGGAAACGTTTTTAATAATGCATGGAAATCTGAAGTGCCAGAGACAGCGGTAATTCCAGTAGCGGATTGCGAAGTAGCGTGGCCTGAAGATTTTAGCTTTGTTAATGTATCGATCAGACGATGATGTTTCATATCTACCAACAAACCAAAGTGCTGAAGAAAATCAGCTCCGATAATAGGAAGAGAAACTGACGCAATAACAAATGGCCAGGAAAATTTTCGACGCAAATTGAGATCTAAGGACAGTAGACGTGTGCCGTACGTGTTAATAACAGAGCGATTTGCAGAAAATAATTTCAACTTCTCCGGCTGTTTAGGTTTGGGTGAAGAGACTGGAATAACAGAGACATCTGCCCCAGTATCGATCAAAACTTTTAAACCAGTAGATCTATCGGCCAACATGAGTCTGTGCTGCTTTAGGTCTTCGCCGCTTGCGGCCATAAGGGGCGGCCCTTTTAGTTTCCCAACTGAAAAGAACAAGGTGATTTACACTTGGTAGCAGCGTCCTTAAAGGTTCTGTGGTACCAGCAAACTTGAGATGTTGGCTTGTCATGGTTCTGTCTTCGAACTGCGGGAGAATATCTACGACTCTCACGCGATGTCGAACATGTTCAAGTGGAAGATTCTAACCGTGCAGAAAGTTTTGCTACTTGTGATGTGAGGTGTTCGATTTGTTTCTGAAGCATAGAAGCATGACAAATATGCTGTAAGGTATCTACAACGTTCACTTCAGGAGATACATCAGCAATTTCATGAATTTTGTCAGCTATTACTGCTAATTGTGTTAAATCATCACCGCTGACTGTTAAGATCTGTTGCATTCGCTTAGGCAAACGCTGAAGCCATAGGGACTTAAGTATCGCTGCATCTAATCGCTGATGAGCAAGATCTTTCATTCTATGTAATAACTGCGATGGTTTAGAATCTACCAATTCTAATTCTTGCAATAAAAGTCTGAGTGTCCGATCCTCAGAGTCAGCAAACTGAGCAATAAGACGTTTTTTCAAAGTAATATATTATATTTATCTGCAGGTGGGGGCTGCAATATAATGTCACTAATTTGCTCAAGAATATAACTTTCGATTGATGCTACAACATGATGAAACTTAGTATCATCGTTGGAAATTCCTGCCGTGGAAAACTGTGACTCAATCTGAGCGAACCACAGAGCAGGGTTATTCTTCCAAAATGGAGGACATTTCAACGTCACACGCGCCACTGAGGCCTCGGCATTTTCAGAATCCGGCATTATGAAGCGATTCGAAAACCGTTGAATCAGGCATGCAACGCTTTAGAAATAATTAATTTCCTAGCTTCGCCAGAAAAAAGCAGAATCCACAGTGTGTATCGCTGCGCTGTGTGCAGTTCAGAAACAGGCGGGAGCCATTACGCCAGAACGAAAGATGAAGCGAAATAGTGAAAAGCAGCCATGTTGAAAAAAAACCGAACCACTGAACAACTCGCAGGTCAAAGTAGAAAAGCGAACATACTCTGAGCAACGTTCGGCATTCGAGATCACTTCCAGTTGACTTCTGTGTTTCGTACGCAGTCCGGGTCACCACTTTGGGGTAATTAAATGAATTTAGAATGAGCCCCAAATATATTCCATATCTCTTTAATAATAAGAATCTAAATTGTTATATGCATCTCACATCAGTGCGTCTACAGTAGCGAACTTCTTCGAATAGCTAACAGATCATGAACTAAACATCACAAAGTGCAAGTCTCTTCTCTCAGCTGCTGAGCGTGAGAGCTGTTTCCATTTTTTACACCTACCTTGCAGGTGACGTAGGTGGACAGATCCAAGCGCCATCTGCTGGCTGGCGGCCACAATGGTCTCCCACTGCGTGGTTTGTTGTCAATGGTGTCATCTCCGAAACATTCTGTAGTGTTCTGTGGATGTCAGACAGCCTGCATGCTTCCTTCGTCAAGAACTGAATAACAGCACATTGCTTCTGCTTGGAATCCATTATTTACCTGCAATGTAGAAAGGGGGGTTACTATAGAGGAAGAGTTACTCTACCAACATGTGCAATTTGAACGACCTTTGTCAGTTAATAAAAAAGTTATGCCCACTTTTGCATTACGTTTGGTGCAACCCTCATATAAATGAAATCACTTTGAAAATGAGCACGGCCTCTTTCAGATGCCTAGGTGCTTTTTGCATGGAAATTTGCTTTTCTCAAGACCCTTGAGTATTTGAAACTTAACTAAGAAACATTGATTGGAATAAAGAAAAAAATCATGTGTTTTTGTACCCTATTACAAAATGGACTGCGTAATGAACTAGAATAAATGCCCTTGCATTATGGTGGAGCTCTTGTGTGGAACAGAAAAGAAAGAATTAAACTGGTATCTTGCCCATGATGCCGTTTAATTTCAGGTTGCTTGTGTGCTAGTGTGATAATCTTTGATAATGCATTCAGTAGCTAAAAGTGAAGTCCAGTCAGAAGTCAATTAAATGCAATTATTATTGAAAGCAGCCTCCACTTTAGACCCTCAGTTTGAATTCAGAAACAAAGAATTTTTATTTCATGGTCTTTATTCTGCTACCAAAAACAGCAAAGTAAAAATATATTCTGTAGTTGGGTTGAGGGGGGGGGGTAATATAATATACTACTGTAGTTAATATAATATACTACTACTACTTGTTAGAGCCATATCACAGTATGTTGTAATGTCTCCATGGATTTAGTATATATTGATTTCAAATTTCATATCAGATTAGTGATGCAATACTCCACCCTCCCTTTGATGCCACAGCTTTCCTCCATCCCAAATTGGAATTCAGATTCAGGGATTGCCTTCTGAATTACAACTTTGTGCAATATTAGTATTATAGGGTTTGCAAAATTTTGAGTCTGAATGGTGACAATATTCCTCTGTCCCCAACTGCCCACTGATCTCAAAGTTCACATCAAGTATACAGTTTTGCTGCCCTGGTGGCGCAGTGGTTTAAGCAATGGCTACTGACCATTTGTCCAAAATGGGTCCAGGTTCAAATCCTGGTGAGACATGGATGTTGTGTTTGTCTTACGGCACCGGATCTCTCCCTTCCCTGGAACCAGTGGCTCTAAAGTTGGGATGGATGACTGCTTATAGCTCGCTGAGTTACTCACAACAATCATTAAACCACCAACAACAAAAAAAAAAAGTATACAGTTTTATGCATGTGGTGATTTATTAACAGGTTTAAAAATCTGGTAAACACTATTCCCCTTTCCCTTCCCCATCTTGTGATTCTGAGAGCAAGTTTTATGGGCTTTCAAAGATGCAGATTTCTAAATATGACGAAAAATTAGTGATGCAACTGTATTCCTTCCCTGGTGTTTTGAGAGCCCATTCAAAATTAGAATTTTTAAGTCTGTAACAGAAATGGGATTTGTTTTGTAGGGTCTTTTGGCTTATTTAATAGTAGCTTAATGAATCATAGGAAAGGCATGAACTGGCTTTTTGGAAAGATAGGAAGTCCTTCTGGAAGTACATGAGACTCAGGAAAAATAGGGGAAACAAAGTTGTAGTAAGTTGTGTGAAGAATAGGGTTGGGGAAATGATATGGGAGCCCAATGAGTTAAGTGAAAGATGGGGTGAATACTTCTGTGAGTTATTAGATCAGGAAAGCAAAGATGATTCTGAGACAGGTGCAGATGATGTCACGATGAGGGATGGAAGCACAGGAGCGATCTCAAGAGAAGAAGTGTGTAAAGCTCTAAAATCTCTTCAGAATGGTAAGGCTCCGGGAGTTAATGTCATAACTGCCGAGATGTTGAAATATGGTGGTGACTCTGTAATTGACTGGTTAACTGAAATTTGCCAGTTGTGCTGGGAGTTAGGAATGGTCCCTCAGGATTGGAAGGATGCTATTATTGTTACCTTGCATAAAGGAAAAGATGATCAGACTGAATGCAAGAACTATCGTGGTATTGGCCTACTAAGTGTGTAAGGGCAAGTGTTTGGTAAGGTTGTTATTGAAAAAGTACGGGGTCTTACATCAGAGAAAGTGTGGGATGTTTAGAGTGGTTTTATGCTTGGTAAAGGCTGCACTAACCAGATTTTTGCATTACGCATGATGATTGAAAAGTATCTGGCTGTTGGTAAGAAAGTTTTTGCTGCCGTCATAGATTTAGAGAAAGCTTACGACCGAGTAAATAGGACACTTTTGTGGAAGGTATTGAATGAATACAGTGTTACTGGGAATCTACTTAATAGATGTAAAAGCCATGTATGCTGGTAGTACAGCTTGTGTACGAGTGAATGGTGTTTTATCAAAATGGTTTTCCATTGGTGCAGGAGTTAGTCATGGTTGTGTAATGTCACCATGGCTGTTTAATATATTTATGGACGCATGCATGCGTGATGCCAAAATAGATAATAGTGGATTATGTCTTGGTGATATATATGTGTGCAGATTGCTGTATGCTGATGACACTGTCCTGTTGGCAGATAACAAAAGTGAGTTGCAGAGTATGTTGTCCCGGATGCACGAAGGTTTGCATGAAATTCAGACAGTATAAATAAAGGAAAAACCAAAGTTATGGTGTTTGAGAGAGGAATGGGTAGCACTGAATGTAATGTAAGTATAAATAACACTGTGATTGACCAGGTGAGTGAGTTTGTGTATTTAGGAAGTATGTTTGACAGAGAGAACAAGTTGGATGGTGAAATCAGTAGGCGAGTGAATTCTTCTTTGAAAGTCATAGCTGCTCTGGGAGGTTTTCACAGGAATGATGAGTTCTCTAGAGAGTCCCACATGGCTGTGTATGAAACTGTAATTGTTCCTACTCTGACGTATGGCAGTGAAACCTGGGTACTGCGGAAGAAACATAGGATTCGTTTGTGTGCTGGAGAAATGCGTTACTTATGTGGGGTTTGTGGCAAGACACGGTGTGAGGAATGAAGATGTGTTGCAGTTGTGTGATGTGAAGCAAAATGTTGTTAGCAAGGTGGAGACCAATATGCTTCGGTGGTTTGGCCATGTTGAAAGAATGAGTGATGAGATGCTTACTAAGAAAATCTTTTTAACTCAAGTGGCAGGAAGGGAAGGCAGAGGAAGGCCAAGGAAGACATGGGTGGATCAGATTCAGGAGTGTCTGCATGAGAAAAAGATTATGGGTATGAAGTATAAAAGATCTTATGTATGGCATGTAATGGATATCAGTGAAGCCCGAGTTGTATGTCAAGATCGCTGTAAATGGAGAAGTTTGATACAACAACAGTAAGTAAAAATATCTGGTAGATATCTTATATCTGGTAAATATCTTTTTGGAGCTAACCTCTGAATCTCAGAGAACAGCTTAGTGATATGTATGTATGTATTTAATGAATCATAAGCACCATCACCCCACACCAGTTAAAATTATGGAGATAAATACAGGTCAGAGTGTAATACTTCATAATATGGATGCCATTTTAGGTATTTACAGTGCTGTATGAACATGGGTTTATAAAACACAGCCTTCTCTCCAAATTGTCCAGCCTGCCAATCAGCCATAAATCATTAAAATAAATCTGATACTCTCGGTGATATAATCTGTTACTTCTTAACATACTACCAATCCCCCCCCCCCACACACACACACTCCGAGATAAGGCTGCCAAAATTCTTAAACATATATTGTTGTAAGGAGTGGGAGGGAGGGGGTGACCTATTAAAAAGTTACGCAATTTCTTGATCTTGAACATTGTTCTGTAAGCTGCATAATTGTCGCATGGTACAAAACACAAGAGCCTAATTTACATACTCATATAAAATGAAATTCAGTAATGCATTTTTGACACAGCAAATGCTGAAATTAAAATCTCAGTCAAGCTTACCCATAAATTAGAGCTAAATTTGCATTAAGGATTACATTAATTGAATAACAGAAAGGAATTCCATTTGATATTAAAGAATTAAAGAACAGTCTGAAGTATGTTCAACTGTTGAAATATTTCTGCCTTTCTCACCTGCTCCTTGCTTTTCACATCTACTGCCTAGTGGTGTCATTAAAGGAACCATGAATAGACACATTTTGTAAGACCAGGCTGCTTAACAGAAGACCAACAATTTTTATGAATAATAATGAGGTTATTGCTGTGATTGAGAAAGAAGACTTATCTCTGGTTGTTATCAAATTTCTGAGCAAAATTCTCTTTTACATTCACTAGAAGTTACAGCATTGGTTTGCAAAGTTTGCTTCAGTTGTACAAGTTGCTTAGGTATTTCTTTGAAGTTGTAGGTATTCTCTAAAACCATGAATTATATCTCTTTCATTAAGTTGAAACCTGTTAGATAAGTTCCTGATTTCCTGTTTATGATATGGTGTATTTCCCTTTATATATAATATATACTTACCTGATTAAAAAGACAAAAAGAAATATTAAGAATGACTCAAGTGTGGGATATGGTGGACCTACCACACTTGAGAAGGACGGTCCACCACGGAATCGACCTGGACTTTCTAAACGGCGTATGAGAAAGAGATCTCGGCTGAGTGAATATAAGATTGGTGTATGGAAAACTAGAGGTATAAATGGCAAGATGAGTGAGATGATTGAGGAGATGAATAAATATAGACTGGATGTGCTGTGTTTAAGTGAAACCAAAAAGAAGGAAATTGGGGTAGAAGAAGTGAATGGCACGGTGAGTGTGTGGTCTGGAGTATTGGATTATATGAGAGGACAGGCTGGTGTAGGTGTGATTTTAAGTGAAAAGATGAAGAACAACTTGATTCACTATAGTTGCATAAGTGAGAGAATTATCTGGATTCGTTTGAAAGTGAAACTTCAGAGAATTGTAATTGTTGTAGTGTATGCTCCTTGTGACTCGGAACCTTCTGACAAGAAAGAAGATTTCTGGAATGAGCTAAAAGCTGTTTTGAGCCAGTTTGGTGCTAAAGAAAAAGTTATAATAGCAGGGGATTTCAATGCTAGATAGGTGTGCAGAATGCAATTTCTGACAATGTTCTGGGTAAGTTTAATGATTCTTGTGTGAATGATAATGGTGAAAGATTAATTGAACTCTGCATTGAGAATGATTTGTGTGTATATAATACATTTTTCAACCACAAGTATATTCGCACATATTCTTGGGAAAATCGTACTCTTGGTCAAAAGAGTGTGATAGATTTTGTTGTTTACGATCAGCGGTTGAAACACTTAGTTGTTGACACCCGTGTGATGAGAGGTGCGGATGTTGGTTCCGATCATTACTTGGTAGTGTCACGAGTGAAACTTAATGTTGGTTGGAGGAAAAGGAATAGGAAGAGACCCAGGATAGAAAGAATAAAGGTTGATAGGCTCCTTGAAGATCATCAGCAGTATTCTGACTTACTCACAGAACGACTGAAGGATCTGAAATCTTGTGAGAGGGATGTAGAAAGGAAGTGGGAATGTTTTAAGAACTGTGTTGTTACTGCTGCTAAAGAGGTCTGTGGCACCACAATAGTGGGTAACAATAGTGGTGATGCTTGGTGGAATAGTGAGATTGATGAGGCAGTAAAGAAAAAGAAGGAAGCCTATTTGGGGATGTTGCAAGGTAGAGTCTCTGTGGATGAATATCGCTGTAAGAAGCGTGAAGCTGCTAAGCTGGTTCGCCACAGTAAGGCAAAAGATAGGAAAGAGAAAGTGGAAGGCATGAACTGGCTTTTTGGAAAGATAGAAAGTCCTTCTGGAAGTACATGAGACTTGGGAAAAATAGGGGAAACAAAGTTGTAAGTTGTGTGAAGAATGAGATTGGGGAAATGATATGGGAGCCCAATGAGTTAAGTGACAGATGGGGCGAATACCTCTGTGAGTTATTAGATCAGGAGAGCAAAAATGATTCTGAGACAGATGCAGATGATGTCACAATGAGGGATGAAAGCACAGGAGGGATCTCAAGAGAAGAAGTGTGTAAAGCTCTAAAATCTCTTCAGAATGGTAAGGCTCCAGGAGTTGATGGCATAACTGCAGAGATGTTGAAGTATGGTGGTGACTCTATAATTGACTGGTTAACTGAAATTTGCCAGCTGTGCTGGGAGTTAGGAATGGTCCCTCGGGATTGGAAGGATGCTATTATTGTTCCCTTGTATAAGGGAAAAGGTGATCAGACTGAATGCAAGAACTATCGTGGTATTAGCCTACGGAGTGTGCCAGGGAAAGTGTTTGGTAAGGTTGCTATTGAAAAAGTACGGGGTCTTACATCATTGAAAGTGTGGTATGTTCAGAGTGGTTTTATGCCTAGTAAAGGCTGCACTAACCAGATTTTTGCATTACGCATGATGATTGAAAAGTATCTGGCTGTTGGGAAGAAAGTTTTTACTGCCTTCATAGATTTAGAGAAAGTCAATAGGACACTTTTGTGAAAGGTATTGAATGAATATGGTGTTACTGGGAATCTACTTAATAGTGTAAAAACCATGTATGCTGGTAGTAGAGCTTGTGTACGAGTGAATGGTGTTTTATCAAAATGCTTTTCCATTGGTGCAGGAGTTAGACAAGGTTGTGTAATGTCACCATGGCTGTTTAATATATTTATGGACGCATGAATGCGTGAGGCCAAAATAGATAATAGTGGTTTATGTCTTGGTGATATCCGTGTGTGGAGATTGCTGTATGATGATGACACTGTCCTGTTGGCAGAGAGCAAAAGTGAGTTGCAGAGTATGTTGACTCGGATGCACGAAGTTTGTATGCTATTCAAACTGAGTGTAAATAAGAGAAAAACCAAAGTTATGGTGTTTGAGAGAGGAATGGGTAGCACTGAATGTAATGTAAGTATAAGTGGCACTGTGATTGACCAGGTGAGTAAGTTTGTGTATTTAGGAAGCATGTTTGACAGAGAGAACAAATTAGATGGTGAAATTAGTAGGCGAGTGAATTCTTCATTGAAAGTCTTAGCTGCTCTGGGAGGTTTTCACAGGAATGATGGGTTCTCTAGAGAGTCCCACATGGCTGTGTATGAAACTGTAATTGTTCCTACTCTGACGTATGGCAGTGAAACCTGGGTACTGCAGAAGAAACATAGGAGTCGTTTGTGTGCTGGAGAAATGCGTTACTTATGTGGAGTTTGTAGCAAGACACGATCTGATTGTGTGAGGAATGAAGATGTATTGCATTTGTGTGATGTAAAGCAAAATGTTGTTAGCAAGGTGGAGACCAATATGCTTCGGTGGTTTGGCCATGTTGAAAGAATGAGTGATGAAATGCTTACTAAGAAAATATTTTCAGCCCAAGTGGCAGGAAGGAAAGGCAGAGGAAGTCCAAGGAAAACATGGGTGGATCAGATTCAGGAGTGTCTGCATGAGAAAAAGATTATGAATATGAAGTATAAAAGATCTTGTGTACGGCATGTAATGGATATCAGTGAAGCACGAGTTGTATGTCAATATCGCTGTAAATGGCGAAGTTTGATTCGACAACAATAAGTAAAAATATCTGGAAGTTTGTATTTCTTTTTGGAGCTAACCTCTGAATCTCAGAGAACATCTTAGTGATATGTATGTATGTATGTATGTTTAATATATCACTTTACTAAGGTTGCACAGCCATACATTATGTACAGCGAAAAGAATGTTTCCATGTACAACATGGATAAACCCTGCACGGGGATAACTGGTTTTCCAGTTATTTGGGGGAGTGGCACTCCCACTGCCCGAGCTGACCTTGTGACGGATCATCTTGTTATTTTGTATGGAACGCTATTATCATTGCAGGGACAGCTGTTCATCCAGCTGATGGGGAGTAGTGACCCCACGGTCTGAGCCGACATGTACTCTATGATGTTTTCTCACTTTTATGTTTTTCATTGTTCTCTTGACACGCACCCGCCTCAGTTGTAGGTTGCTGAGGTTGTGATTATGCGCCAGCTCCGGATTTTAGTTTCTAGTTTTCTTTCCTGTCTTCTCCATTTTATGTTCCCTTCTTTGTTTTTCTAAGCTGGTTAGCTAGACCTACCTGCACGTTTGCCGTGTGCGGTGACCCATAATGTGGAAAAGGGGATGCTGGAGGCTGGGGTGTAGTTGTTGCCAGTTACCAACTATCCTCTTTGCCCCCTGCTTCACCCTAAATGGGCAGCTAGAAACTAACCCACTCCTAGTCAATGAGGTCTGTGGCCGAGTGGAGTCCAGACCTCTAATGGCTTGTCATTTTTTACAGCAGGGTCAGTCTGGGGATAGTGTGAACATGCCAAAAGGGTGTTACCAAGACACTGGAAAGTGGTGGTGCTCGTCGAGCGCATGCCTGCCCAATCAACTTGCTATATCCGCCGCTCAACCCTAGAGCCTTGTCCTGCATCTGTTTGGGCTTGCGGACCTCCGGCTCTCCCCTGTTGGGCTCAGTGGTGGGCAGGAAAGATGCCGGATGAATTCTTTCTTTTTCTTCATGGATGAAAATAAAGTTTCCCACAAACCTAAAATCAAAAGAGGTACTGAGTAAGGCTGAGCACCTTCCGCCAAAAAGCATGTCCCTTATTCTTCGAATGCTTGTTTCTTTTTTGTGCGCTCATTATACCCTTCAAAGCCTTTGAGTGCCAAAAGTCCATTTTGGATCAATAAAGCACTTCAATCCATTGCAAGCTCTCCTAAGAGCGTAAAGGAACTCCAGTCTGGAGATCTTCTTGTAGAGATGTCCACTGTGACCTACAGTTCCACACTTCTTAACACGACCATGCTGCTTAAGACTCCGGTCAAAATAACACCACATGGATACCTAAATACACCTCGAGGTGTTGTCTCTTCTCAGGACCTCATTGAATGTACCGAGGATTAAGACCTTCTTGAAGAACTGAGGAGCCAACACGTGAATTGAATGTACCAAGGATGAACTTCTTGAGGAACTGAGGAGCCAACATGTGAATTGAATGTACCAAGGATGAACTTCTTGAAGAACTGAGGTGCCAAAGCTAAGAAAAAACATAAAAATAAGTTAAAATCAATCTTATTAGAAAATGATTACCCTTCAAAAGAAATTCGTGAACTACTGAAAGAAAATCCTACTAGGAACGGAACTGGCACTACAGACAAAAATAAAGAGAAAATTGAATATTTATTCACAAGAAAAGTCACTTACCACAAGGGACTGTTTGAAAAACTGAAGAAAATCAGCACTAAATATAAAATTAGGTTAGCTCCAGGTTTGAATAACAAAATTAAAAAATACTTACCATCCCTAAAACAAAAAGAAGAATATACTTTACTCCAGGAAGGAGTCACTTATAAAATAGTGTTCTTGTGGATAACCATATATAGGAGAAACAGGAAGATGGTTAACCACCAGAATTAAGGAACACAAAGCAGCAACAAGGAACAGCTCAAATAAAACAGGATTAGACAGATACATACAAGAAACTGGCCACAAAATGGACTGGGACTCCTTAAAAGTGATCAAACATCAATCCTATGCAATTATCCGGAAATTAGAGGAGTCCCTGGAAATTTATAAGACACAAGGTGGCAACATCAATGACCGTGCTGGATGGAAAACCCATCAGGCTTGGTCGCCAGACCTATGGAAGTAGTAGGACGCAAGAACTCCTGATGAAGATCTAGTGTTTAGATCGAAAATTTGAGAGATAATGTACCTTAATAAATTTATCCTCTATAATTCCCATTAAATATTTAGAATATCGTTTTAACATTTGACAGCCCTTCCCTGCCTACGTTCATCAAGGCAGGGTATCTTCACCTTGAGGTACGTCCATACATCCCTAACCCTTTGAGATGTTTTAGGTGTCAGTTGTATGGCCATTCTCAGCAGTCATGCAGGAGCACTCCTAGGTGTGGACGCTGTAGTGCCACAGAACATCATTTACCAGAATGCGTGGCCGAGGCCGAGTTTTGTGTGAATTGTAAGGGTTCACACTCGGCGTCAGCCAAAGATTGTCCCAAATGGATGGAGGAGAAAGAAATACAAAGGTTGAAAACAGTGGTAAATATTTCCTATCCTGAGGTCAGAAGGAAGGTGGTTCCTGTTTCATCTGCTCGGCAATCATATGCATCAGTGGTGGTTTCCAAATCTACAGTTGCCATTCAAACAGACAGTCAGATTCCCCCTAGATGTCCCTACAAGCTGGACGATATCATCGCAGCTGGGCTGGAGGTGCTCCAGTCTCGAGCTAGAGGTCTGAACGTGGCACCCACCACTTCACCGAAGCGTACTAACACCATCGGCAGCACAGGTTCTCAGGCCACTTCTTCTGGCAAGAACACCAAAGCCAAGGAGAAGAAGAGCGTTTCTTCTCCATAATCTCAGCCAACTACTCAATGCCGAGCACATCCTGTTAAGACACTTAGTACAAAGCATTCTCCAATCTTGGCCCCTGGTCACACGCCCCCACATCTGGGGGACCACTCGTCAGAGGAAATGGACACTGACCTCATTTGAGCAGTCAGTATAGTTCATTTTATTTCCTTTCTCATCTCACTTCTTACCATGGCTTTAATCCTGCAGTGGAACTGCCGAGGTTTTTGGACGAGATTTGATGATGTGAAACATCAGCTTTCATTGCACTCTCCGGTGCGCCTTTTTCTATAGGAGACAAAACTTAAACCTTCAGACCTGCTTTCAGTTTGAGGCTACAGTGCGTATCAGACAGATAATGTATTGGGAGACATTGCCTGTGGGGGAGTCGCTATTCTTGTCCCTCACATTGTTCCAGTGTCTTCCATTGCAGTATCCACAACTTTGCAGGCCGTGGCTGTTCATATATCTGTGCCTGTGCCTCTTACTGTCTGCAGTGTCTATCTGCCGCTGGATGAGAACGTGAGCATCTCTGCGCTGGAGAGTTTGGTTGATCAGCTGCCTTCACCTGTCCTTTTACTGGGTGACTTCAATGCCCATCATTCTTTGTGGGGTAGTGTCAGCATCAGCACAAGAGGCCGTCGAATCGAGTCTCTTCTGTCCTCGACCTCTTCGTGCCTTTTTAACACCGGTGCTGACACTTACTTCCACGAGCCCACAAGATCTTTCAGTGCGATCGATTTGAGCTTGGGATCACCAACGATTATTATTGCTGATTGGTCGTGGACGGTGTGTAACGACCTCCACGGGAGCGACCATTTTTCAATTGTGTTCTCGCACCATGCGAACATGCAATCTTCTGCCTCCCGCCCTTCTTGATGGAGGATGGAGCGTGCCAGATGGGAGGTCTTCACGTCGTCCGCAGTGATATCATCTGCCATGGTGACTCAAAAGTCAATCGACGCAGCTGTTTTAGATGTCATTATGTGTATCATTCAGGAGGCTGATCTTTCAATTCCAAAGACATCTACTACTCTCCCAAAAGTTCCGAAACCTTGGTGGACCCATGAATGCGCAGCTGATAGGAGAGCTCAACATAAAGCCTGGTCTGTATTTTGGCATTATCCAACCGATGCCAATCTCGTTGCATTTAAACGAGCAAAATCCTATGCTCAGTTGGTTCATCGACGTAGCAAAAGGGAGTCTTGAATTCAGTATGTTTCATCTCTCACTTCACGTGCCAGTTCGAAAAGTGTGTGGGACAAGATTCGTTAGATCCGGGGTAACTACAGTTCTCACCAGATTTCCATTCTAGAGAGTAACGGCTGCACATCTGCTGAAGTTGGGGAGATTGCGGATTGTTTGGGTGAGGCTTTTGCATCTGTGTCTAGTGATGTGGCTTATCCATCCTCATTTCGTAGGATTAAGTCCCAAGCCGAACGCCAGAAGATCTCATTTTCGCCTTTTCACAACAATGGATATAACTCCTCCTTCAGCAGGATTGAACTCAGGGTGGCTCTGCATTGGTCTGGTGCGACATCTGTCGGTCCCGATGGCATCCACTATGACATGCTCCGTCATCTCTCGCAGTCGTCTCTCGAGAATCTTTTAGTCCTCTACAATCATATTTGGTTGGAGCACAGTTTCTCGGAATCTTGGCGAAAAACTTTTATTCTGCCTTTTCCCAAGCCTGGCAAGGATCCTAAGTCTCCCTCTAGTTATCGTCCAATTGCTCTCACTACCTGTCTGTGTAAAGTTCTCGAACGGATGGTTAATTCATATTTTAGAAGAAAATCGCGTACCTTCACCATCACAAAGCGGCTTTCGCCTTCATCATTCACCTCATGATCAACTCCTGCACCTTGAGACATCAGTGTGCGAGGCATTCGTGCATAGGCAGCACCAGGTTTCTGTTTTCTTTGATAATAAGAAAGCCTATGATCGAGCGTGGTGGTACGGTATTATCTGTGACCTCCACGCATGTGTGTTGCGAGGAAATCTTCCGGCATTTATTGTAAATTTTCTTCGCTATCGGGTGTTCCAGGTGTGCCTGGGTACGACGCTCTTGGCACCGTTCCATCAAGATCAAGGTTGCATTTTATCTGTCATATTGTTCATCTTCCGCATTAATTGTCTTCTCACAAATCTTCTGCAGTTTTGGCTGCTGTTTATGTCAATGACTTACAGATTTTCTGCTCATCATCAAGCATGAATTTTATTGAAAGGCAGTTGCAGTCTGCAATTAACCAGATTGTTAAAGCGGCCCACAGCAATGGTTTTGTTTTTTCTCCCGACAAGACAGCGCGTGTCCATTTCTGCCGGAGGCTTAGCCTCCATCCAGACCCAAAGCTTCATTTGGAACGAACAGCTATACCAGTTTTGCCGGAGACCAAATTCTTTGGACTGACCATCGACCGAGCACTTATGTTCCGTGCGCACGTTCGGCAGCTCAAGAAATCCTGTCTGAAGGCTCTGTTCATTCTTAAGATCCTTTCGAGAGTCTCATGGGGTGCAGACAGGATGTCTTTGTTTCACATTTACCATTCTCTTATACGGTCGAAACTGGATTATGGTTGCATCGTGTATGGCTCTGCGCGTCTTTCATTCTCCTCCTTTTGGATGCTATTCACCATCAAGCGCTACGTCTTTGTACGGGAGCATTTCGAGCATCTCCGATTCACAGGCTTTATGCTGACGCGAACGAACCATTGCTTGAATTAGGCCGTCTGCAGCTATCTCTTCAATTTTACTTGAAACTTCGATCTCTTCCAGACCATCGTTTGTACAATGCAGTTTTCCATCCCCAGCATGCTCATTTATTTGAGAACCGGCCCTTGTGCATTGCAACCTTCGGTCTTTGTATGGTGGCCATAGCTCGTGATGCAGGGGCTCGACTTGTCACTTGTTGGAAATACCTGGGTCGTTGGGGACCCACCGTGGCAGCCTTTTGAGGTTGTCACTGATCTCAACTTTACTTCTTTTTATAAGTCCTCAACCCCTGCTTGCGTGTACCAGCAACTCTTCGCTGAACACTGTTTCCTCAATCCTGATCATGTTCCAGTTTTTACCAATGGATCTAAGATGGGTGATGTTGTCGGATCAGCTGCTGTTTGCGTGGATGATGTTTCTGTTGCACTGATCTGTTGGATGATGTTTCTGTTGAGCTGAGGCCACAGTGTTTTCGGCGGAGATATATGCTGTTTATCTTGCCCTTCTCCATGTTCAGTCAAGTTCTCATCATAGTGCTGTGGTCTATATGGATTCCTTAAGTGTCTTGCAGTCTTTGTCATCTGCGGATTGCCGTGACCATCCTTTTCTCTTGGATGTGAAACGGTTGCTTCCTAGTTTGTTTGTGGCCGGTTTTCAGGTTCACTTTTGCTGGATTCCTGGGCATGTTGGAATCTCCGGTAACGAGTGTGCTGATGCAGCTGCTAGATCTGCTGCCTCTTTGATCGTCGCACCCTTGCCACTGTTTCACCGGGATTTCCGCTTTCCTGTTCACCGTCATATCAAGCGAACGTGGCAGGGTCTGTGGGGCCAACAGGTGGAAAATAAACTGCATCGTATCAAACCTATTCTTGGAATGTGGAAATCCTCATTTCATCAGAACCGTAGGGAGGACGTTTTACTTGCGCATCTCCGCATTGGGCATTGTCGTTTCACTCTCCGCTTTTTGCTGTGTGGCGACACTGCGCCGATGCGTGAGACGTGTAATTGCCGACTCATTGTTACTCACCTTCTGTGTAGTTGTGTTCGTTTTCGTGTTGTGCGTTTTCACTTCTTTCATACTCATTTGTTGACCGAGGTCGCTGCTACACTGCAGCGGCTCCTAGATGACCACTGCAATACTGTTGCTGTCTTTTCATTTTAAAAACAAATTGACTTTTTTAAACGTATCCAGATTTTAGCCCTTCCATCATTCTCATTTTTCACTTTTACTGAATCAGTCCGATTTTTAAGCATTTTACCAGGTTTTTAATACTGTTTGTTTGATTGTCTTGTGTCTGGTGCTCTTTGGCCAAACATGGCCCTTTATGCCATAAAAATCGACCAACAACATGGATAAAAATCCAACACAAGAGGTTAACTCCTGTCATCTCTCTCCTGTACATGCTGCTGTTACATTTCTTGAATTAAATAAATATATGTTATGGTTATTTCAATATTTCAAATAAATAATTATTCTCAAACTAAAAACCAAAAGTGTGTGTGTGTGTGTGTGTGTGTGTGTGTGTGTGTGTGTGTGTGTGTGTGTGTGTGTGTGTGTGTGTGTGTGTGTGTGTTATAGAAGGTGCTGGAACACACTTCTGGCACCTTCCACAAAAAAAAAAAAAAAAAAAAAATCACTAAGTTGCTGTTCTGACTGAGGTTAGCTCTTCAAAGCAAGGTCAGGGTTAGTGATGATGTGAGACTTTACTTGCTGTTGAACACAATTTACAGAAACCTTGGCATACAACTTGAGTTTCACTAATATCTATTTTGTGTCACAAATAAGACCTTTTGTTCTTCCTACTCATGCTGTGCATATCTGTTTTCTTTTGCAGACGTTTTTGAATCTGCTCTTCTTGTGATTTCCTTAGCTTTTCTCTACCTTTCTTTTGTGCCACTCCCACCTGAATAACTTCTTTTAATTGGCACATCATTACTTATTCTTTCAGCATGGCCAAACCATCTCAAAATATTTGTCTCTACCAAACTAACAATATTTTACTTTACATTATATTGAGTAACCAAAAAGATCCGTGCCAGTTTGCACATGCAAACAAAAATGGAGACATATATGCCAAATGAGGAACTGCTGTTCTGTGATGCTACACAGCTGGAAGGTGGTCATTAATAGTGTAGGTGGCACATGGTTGTACATTTCTATTGAAACAGTGTGTAAAATGGAGCCTTCACATAGGAAATGTATGCTCTACCTAAATTGGACACAATCATGAAACAGGCAAAAAAAAAAAAAAAACAGATATGCACAGCATTTGTGGCTGGTGTGGTAAGCAATACAAAAATGAGTGGCTTCAGAAATTTAGTTGTGGTGACAAATTGCTAGACAATGCTTACCTCAGTGGATGACCACAAGTATTTGAGCTGCTCACCACCATTGAGGAAATCACCACGCAAAATTGTCGCCAGCTTTCCATAAGATCCAATGTAAGTGCATGCAGAAACCATACGTTTACATATACACTATCTACCAACAAGTAATTGGACACCCCTGCAATCGATGATATCTGCGGTCCTGATACACGTCAAGGCCGCCGCCATTAAATATCATGTGGGAAACAACAACGCAATCAGTCGCATGCAAGATGCCACGCAGTTTGGAGCTCTCTGATTTCGAGAAAGTTGTAATCGTTTAGTATCACAGAAATGGCCGATCCATACGTGACATATCCAGCGAGTTGAAGTACCCAAAATCGACAGTGGCCTACGTGATTGGCAAGTGGAAGATGATAGGTGGCTGTTGGAATGTGCCCCGACCCGGCAGACCCACAAAACTGGGAGTTGTAGACCGACAGGTGCTGGCCACAGAAATTCGGAAGAACCGCACCAAATCGATGGGCCACATCCGCGAGGAGTTTCAACAGGCATCCGGGAGTGTTCTTTCGATGAATACCATCCGTAATGAAGCCCATCTGCTCGGTTATCATGGACATGCTGCCGCCCACAAGCCTTTGATTACCAAGTCCAATAGCGCTGCTCGGCTAACGTGGTGCAAAGAATGTCGACAGTGGACCGTTGAACAGTGGAAACAGGTTCTCTGGAGCGACGAATCAAGGTTCACCCTCTACCGTTCGAATGGCAGGGTCTGGGTTTGGCGTCTGCCTGGAGAATGCCTCCTGCCGGAATGTATTGTGCCAACTGTGAAGTTCGGTGGGGCTGGAATTATGCTATGGGGGTGTTTCTGCTGGTATGGCACAGGACTCTTGGTCGCAATTCCTGGTAGACTCAACACCAAGACCTACTGCACCATTTTGGATGACCATGCGCTTCCTACGTTGTGGCAGTTTTACGGGGTGGACCCATGTTACTTTCAGGATGACAATGCCACCTGTCATGTTGCGAGGTCCACCATGGCTTGGTATGGTGACAATGGGGTTAATCGAATGGACTGGCCTGCGCAGAGCCTGGACCTTAACCCTATCGAGCACCTCTGGGACGAGTTGGAGCGTCGACTTAAGGTGTGCCCCCACCGTCCGAAATCGGTGAAGGAACTGACTTGTCTTCTCCAAGCCGAGTGGAAGAAAATACCGCTAGCAGCCATGCAACGCCTGGTTGAGAGTATGTCCCGGAGGGTCACAGCTGTATTCACCGCTCGTGGAGACTCCACCAACTATTGAAGGTGAATAAACTTCGTTTTCCTTTGCCATCACAGGGGTCCAATTACTTGTTGGTAGATAGTGTATATATATATACCATGGAAAAAACATGCAGACTATGCTTGTGGGTCTTACATTATTTGTTAGATGCTGATAAGCAGTAGCAGTTAGATGTATGCATGCCGTTTTTCTTGTGTCGGCACAAGGGGCTCTTTCTCAACCATGTAATCACCTGTGATGTTAAGTAGGCTCAGTATCGTACTCCGAAACAGATGTGACACTGGTTATCACAAAATGAACTGATGCAGCTGCATACCACAGTATTACCTCTGCATTGCCTAAGTTTTTGGCACATTTACAGCAATCTACAGTTAACATAAGTTTATCAAATAAGTAGTTAAGTTATCACACAAGTTTTAGCACATTTACAGCGATCTTGACACACCCCCAAGTTGTGTGTCAAGGTGGCTGTAAATGGAGAAGTTTGATACGGCAACAGTAAGTAAATAATCAGTTAAAAATTTATCTGGTAGTTTGTATTTCTTTGGGGAGCTAACCTCTGAATCTCAGAGAACAGCTTAGTGATATGTGTGTATGTATGTTGTTGTTTTTTAAAGTAAACTGTATGAATTGTTTGTGCAATTTATCATTACTCAAGAAATTTTTCACTGCATTATGGTAGTGCTGTACCAAATTTTAACTTCATAGATTGGTTGTCCAGTGGAAATATTTGTTTACAAATATTGCTATTTGTTTTTCACAGTGATTCCCACATCTTCTTTCTTGTTATCTATCAAAATTATTTTTGTTTGTATAAGATCTGGAATTATTGGGCATGAACAGCTTTGTAAACTGGTATGCCAGAAGTGTTCAACAAATGTTCATTTATCAAATCCCTAAACATTCATGAAATGTTACATGCATTCTGTATGCAAATTGGGGTGCCCTTGTTGAATCCAAAAGTGACTAAAGGTGTTCATAAAATATGAATAAAATATTTAAAAAATATTAAAGTTTAAGGCCCTTAAACATTCTTAAGGTAATTACATTCTGAATGCAATTTATGCTACTGTTATAATCAAAATTGACATTGTGGTTAATATTCTGTAAAAAGGAAATCAATGGTTCTTTAAAAAGTCAAGGTTATTTTTTGTGAGTAAGCTATGTGAACCTTCCTGAAACTCTAGATCCAGGGTCGGCAACATATGGCTTTTTGGAAATCTAAATATGGCTCTTTTTGATACTTTAAGGAATGGAAAAATTTGCAAAGTTTCAGCTTTTACTTCGACGTAATTCTACCTCAACGAAAAATCCCATTTACTCTCCAAACTACTTTTGTTTGCTTCTGACGTGCAACATGGCACCTGCTTGCATTTCAATTTCTTGAAGAAACATCACGAATCTGGAGTTTCTATATATTTCAAGTACTTCAAAGATTGTGTCGATAGAATGCGGAACTCCTTCTTCACAAGGTTCCAAGAGTTCAGGAATTACAAGGGCGTATCGTTGTTTTTTGACAAAACTGCTGATATGTGATTTAGAATCTTTAGACTTTTCAACATTTCCTAATTTAGATTGTGCCATTTTTGAATTGCAATTTATTGATCTGAGGAAATGTGAGCATCAAAATTTTCTGATTTGGGACACAAATTGGAAGAACATGATCAAGAACGCAGTAAATTAATTTCAGATCACAGGTAGACTGAACTTAAGAAGAGCATTACTCATCAACAAAATTGTTTTTAAGACATGGAACAGTCTTCCTGAATCATATTCTTCTTTGAAGAAGTACGCCCATGGTGTATTGACTATATTTGGTTCAATTTATTGCTGTGAGCAAACTTTTTCCAGCATGAATCTGACAAAAAGCAAATTAAGAAGTTCACTTACAGGTGAGAGTCTCCAGGTTCAATACTCCCTCTAAGCTGCCAAGGGCAATGCGCTCCTAACCCAATGAGCTGGGCAGGCATCAAAACCACTTGGGGAAAAAAATGTTATTCGTTTCGATATTTTTTTTTTAATTGTTTCACCCATCAGGAATTAAAAGCAACAGCAGACTTTTTTCAGTGGTTCTAAACAACTCTGTTTCTTTCATTTAGACATTATTAAATTTAACAAAAATGAACTTAAACGCAAACATAAGGCGTCTTACAGGGTCCGTCTTTGATGTTGGAAAAAAATCTGCCTTATTATCTGACAAAGTTTTGAGCGAAACCCTTTTACCAGCCGCTTACAATTTGACTGACCAGAATGCCCCCTCCCCCTTCCCCTGCCAACTAGCATGGGTGCATTAGTTAGTAAAATTTTGCTGTGATTGGCTGGCGCTGATGTGTTGTTTTGAGAAAAGACTCAATATCTGCCTCTTTCTCGGCGTGGGAAAGTCACCAATCCACATTCTCGCGTTCAACTGTCTGCTTGCAGGAGGCTACTTTGCAAGAAGCCTTTGAGAATGAAGAGGACAATGAGACGAACTTAGAAGAAGGCGAACAGCCTTTAAGAAAAGCGTTTTTGTGACTTTTCAGAGCCCGAACTTTATTTATTTATCATTATTTTTGCAGGTAATTCATTTTCAATTTATGAAAATTAATTAGGGAGTTGCAAATTTTAATTTTAAATGCTTACTGTGTGGAAGATATTTCAGCTGTGCAGTGGCTGAAATATCTTCCTTGACCACCCTCAGTGGGAACATTGCCCAGGTTTGTCTGAAGATGAAAATAATGCAGTACCAACCGGACATTGAAAATCTAGCGAGCAAGATGCGGGGACAGATTAGCAGTAGTCACTAAAACTAAAGTTTGTTAAAACTGTTAATATTTTTTTTTATTTTTCAATTGGAATATGTTGGTGACGAACGAGCTGAAAAACCGGCGTCAGCAAAAAATTGAATTCTGAATATTTCTTCTCCCTTCATTTTTTTGCTTGCTTTGTGTTTTTCTTCGAAAGACAGTTGCTGTTTGTACTCAGTTAACTATGCAGGCCTGTTTCATCCTGCTTTGAAGTGGAGATTTTGTGAAACTTCGATTCCGCTATAATTTTAATTCGAAGTGGAATAATGTTGAATATGTATAATCAAGATCTATATTAAATATGAGGCATACATTTTTGCAAATTTTGTCTGTGTTGGCCTAGGGCCGCAGTGGACGAATTGCTGCCATTAATGGCTATTCTAAAAGTAAAGAATTTCTATTTTATGACTTTTTGGCCCTTCTTTAAGTGCCGAGTTGCTGACCTCTGCCCTAGATGCTCATTTTGGTCAACTTCTCCTTTTCTCTGGAAAACAATCAGTCAGGTTTCTTACTCTCATTATGTTACCAGTTGTCAGCAGGATTTCGTACCACTCAATGTGATATTGCTATCAGTTCTTCTTACTAAGTAAATGCAAATTTAAAATTTTCTCTTAAATGTAGATAATGTGTTTTGAAATAAAAATGGTTCCACTTTATTGTTAATTTTTAATTGTACCCAGCAACAGAACATTGTGTTTTATTAAACATTCTTCGTATTTCAGGATAAACCTGGTTGGGTTGCTTTAGCCACTCCCAAAGAAATACAAGAACTTGACATTTCTGTACTCCTGGAACCTATACCATGGCTTGAAGATGAAGCAGAATATGATGTGATTAATCTGTCTAGGTAAATGTTGTTATAGAACTCAGTACTGCTAATATCATTTATATATGTTTTACAAAGTAAATATGCACTGAAGAGCAATTGAATTAGAGATACCTGTCTAGTAACATGTAGCACCACCTTTCGCCCTGATGACGTTGGCGATTCGTCTCAGCATCGACTCGACAAGACACTGGAAGCGTTGGGAAGCCATACGGATCCACGACCCTTGAACAAGCTCCTACAGTTCACAAAGATTTGATGGAGGGGGTCAGAGCCTCGGACATCTCTCTCAACGGCATCCCAGATGTGCTCGATGGGATTGAGGTCAGGTGATCTAGCTGGCCAAGGAAGCGAGGTCACGTCGGTGGAGTGTTCATCCAACCATTTGGATACAATTCGGGAGCAATGGCACGGTGCATTGTCTTGTTGCAGGATGAGGTCCCCAGTGGGATGTTGAAGACGCATAAACGGTAGCAAATGGTTGTCCAGGATATCCTGGTAACGTTGACCTGTGAGGAACGATGTCACAAGTACTAGGAGTCCCATTTCAGTCCACGTAAACAGTCCCCATACAAGAATGCCGCCGCCACCAAATTGAAGAGTACCCTGCTGGCAAGAAGGATCCATTGTTTCATGTGATTTGCACCGTACTTGTACCCTACTATCCGCATGTACCAATGTGAATCTCGACTCATCAGTCCAGGCAACATTTTTCCACATGTCTAGGTTCCAGTGGCGATGTTCCCGTGCACATGCTAATCTTTGCACCCTGTGGTGTGCGATCAGCAGCAGTACCCTCGTAGAACGATGGCTTCTGTACCCCAAAGCAAGGAAATGGTTCTGGATGGTTACACATTTTTGTGCACCAACGTAAAATTGCCGAGTGATTTCTTGCACTGTGGCCCGCCTATTTGCTGTTACAATGCAAGCTAGCCAACGATGACCCCGCTCATCCACACACTGTTGTCCACGGCAGTTGGCTCTTGCAGGGATGGTTTTACCGGATTCGATGTACTCACGGTGCACCCGTGACCCAGTGGCTCGTGAAAATCCCAGTGCCTGCACGACTTCCGAGATGGAGTGACCCATTCGTCTTGCCCCGACAATTTGCCCACGATCAAATCCGCTTAGATCCTTCGTCTTACCCATACTGCATCCGACTCTTGCAGATTCCTGTCGCATCACTCCTTATATTGTCGGATCGCTGCATACGTCATGTCATTTCCGTTTACAGGGTCTCCCACAGTGCCACATTTGCATAACGCCAGCTGTCTCTAATTCAATTGCTCTTCAATGTAATTAGGATGGGAATGTGGTATAAAAATTTGGAAATTCAAATACCTTGTAGATGTCAGTATAGCTTTGAGGGTAATTTATTCTACATGGTTTCCATATGTCAAGAGCTATAACAACATTGAATATTTTTTCTATGTGTGTTGCCTGTTTTAATTCCATTTTATCAGTGTTTATTAAATTTTTGATTTGTATATAACTACTTCATTTTTGAATAATTCTGAAAAATATTTTTTTGCCTTGATTCTTGTTGCCCTGCCGTGAATATCAGTCCTTATTTTAAAAAAATATTTCAATTTTTTTTTTTTTTTTCATTGTGATGTTTTTTTTGTTTTTTTTTTTTTGTTGCAGGTAAGCACCCACTGAATTTGTTGAACAAAAATACACTGTTGTGCAAAAATTAAGGGCGAAGAGGAGAAATTAGCATAACAGCGGAACGAGCCGGCAGAACGGACCAAAAGACCACTCCGGAGATAGAATAGGGTCCGGTATGGTAGGGCATCCGCATATATGCAGCATGACATGGTGAGGAGGGGGAGTGGCGGAAGGGTATAAAGCACACGGGCGGTGTACACTCAGCAATTCGGTGAAACCTATTGCACGGTGTACATTGGTTTGAACGACGTCGAGTTGCTGCCACCGTGTGATATGGCCAACAGGCAATCCAGTAGATGACATCTGGATGACTTTACCCAAGGTCGCATCGTTGGGAAGTTGGAAGAAGGTCGAAGTATGACTAGTGTGGCCGAGGAGTTCGGGATCGCTCACAGCATCGTTTCACGAGCTTGGAGAGCATTTCATACGACAGAAACAGCTTTCCAAGAGTTTAGCAGTGGTCGTCCACGAGCAACCACGGCGGTGGACGGCTGGTATATTGTCCTACAGATGAGAAGAGACAGACGGCAGACAGCGGGAGAAATCGCAAGGCCTATGCAACAGACACCTGGACGTCGGTTATCGCGTTTTACCGTGGTCAGGAGGCTGTACAAAGGTGGCCTATTTGCACGACGACCAGTACAGTGTGTGCCATTAACGTCTGCTCATCGGCGATGGCGATTTCTGTGGTGCCTGGAACACAAGAACTGGACACATCAGCATTTGGGTAGAGTTCTCTTTACCGATTTAGTCTGACGAGCGATTCTGGACGTATGCACATCTGGAGAGATCAGGGAACACGCAATCACACCTCCAACATCATCGAAAGGGACCGGTTTGGAGGTGGCGGAGTTCTCGTTTTGAGCGGTATCATGCTTGGTAGCCGTACTGACCTCCACATCTTCCAAGGAGGTTCAGTCACTGGTGTCCGCTATTGTACCGAGGTTCTCCTGCCTCACGAGCGTCTGTTTAGAGGTGCTGTGGGTCCTGAGTTCCCCTTCATGGACGACAACGCTACATCTCATCGTACAGTGGCTGTCACTGAGCTGTTGGAGAGTGAAGATATTCAACGCATGGATTGGCCCGTAAAGTCCCCGGACGAACACGTGTGCGACCTTCTCAGGAGACGCTTGGTAGTACGTCACCAGCCGCCAGCAACGATTCCGTAGCTGCGATTAGCACTACAAGAGGAATGGGCCGCGATGCCTGAGCAGCTCCTTGAAAACCTCGTCCTCAGCATGGACAGACGCTGTAAATCCTGCAACACAGTCAGGGGTGATCATATCCCCTACTAAAGACTGGATTTTTCTTGGCTGTCGCCTGTCACATGGACGTTTCTGTCTTCTGTCCAGTTGTGCTCAAAGCTACCTTTTCAATAAAGTGCCTTTGTATCCTTTGGACTCCTTGTTTGGACGGTTTTGCTCACTTGTTCCATGTTCTTACATCTTGGGAATCTTATGGTATGGTTTGAGTCGATGTGGAGTACTTCTGCACGACGTTACATTCGAAAAACCGTCTCGTCCTTAATTTTTGCACGCCAGTGTATTATTGAGTCAACACATTTCACTTGCAGAGTGTTGTGAGCTTCAGGCTTGCATGTTTCATTGTCATTATCTCTATTATACTGATCTAGAATGATTTCAAATTTGTTTGTTGGTTGGTATTTCCTAATTTCCCTGCTTTTCAACAAAATTTCCATGCATGCAAAAGCAGGAAAATCGTTTTTCCTTCCTTGCGAAATTCAAATATTTTCTAGCCTCCTCTTTTAGAAGCAGGTGTTATGTTTGCAGGCTTGTTAGACAGCTAAGTAGACAGACTGAAGATTTTAGATGAAAAATCATGTCACTCTTTTCTCTGTCAGATTCAAAAATAACACTTCTAGTTCAGTTTTTGGAAGTAAAGATTTGCTATCCACAAACAGATCAAATGACCTGGAAAACCTTGTCATGCTTACCTTCATGAAGTAATTCAAGTTTCTGGAATTATTGGTATCAGATGTACAGAGATGCAGACAAAGATGAGCACTAACAACAGGAACCTTTTAGTGCTATGGACAGGATAGTCCTATTAAAAATAATAAAAATAAAAATCCCAAAAAGAATTTATAATTTGATTAAAAAATTAAATAAAAAAATATGTAAAAAGTAAACTAGATATTCTATCTCTAGAATAGCTAACATAAAAATGGCAAAACGTACGTTAAAATAAATGGATTACTGGTTGTGTCTGTAGAAGTACACTAACGTATTTAAATACAGGTAAAAATTATTAAATACACATCAGGTATATTTGATAATAATTTTCGTGTATTCTGGAGAGTTATTCTTCTCTTACTGGACAAGCAGGTCTTCATTCTAAGTTTTGTAATTTTGCTTGGAGGATTTTTGTGTGCAGCGTAATTTTATGCGGAACAGTCATAGGAACTTTCCCATCCTTCTTGGCTGCTGCTGGTCGGCCATTTTATGTCATTAGGGGCAGAGGATGCAGCATGTGAGTAAGCTCTTGCCTTTGTTCTTGTGCAGGTTTTCTCTCTTGTTTTAATTGTGTTCGTTAAAAGCTGAAAATATATTTTTCTTATTTGGCATTGGTGCAAATTGTTTTTCTAACTAATTCTTTGTTTGACAAGTCACAGTATCACTATAACCAATCAAAATTTACGTGCTTACAATTACCATAATAAGAGCAATGAGAGTGAACTTACCATTACCAGTAGGTCCGTTCTCTCAGATAAGTAGACATTTTTCTGCACGTTAACTTCCATATTAATATTCACGGTTGGTTTTCGGCCTTTGGTGCGGTGGTTTTTATGTTGTCTTCAACATGTTCTTTTATTTGACTGAGTGAGCATCCAAATAAAAACCACCGCACCAAAGGCCAAAAACCAACCGTGGATATTAATATGGAAGTTAACGTGCAGAGAAATGTCTACTTATCTGAGAGAACGGACCTACTGGTAATGGTAAGTTCACTCTCATTGCTCTTATTAAGGTTTTTCTAACTATTTGAGTTTTTTTCTTTCACTTACTCTTGGCAATTGTGTGCATTTTTGTGATCTTTATTAGAGCTGTTTGCTGGTAACTCGACCTCGTAGTCAAAGTTGTTATTTCGTAGTTGGTTGGTGCAAAATTTCTTTCTTTTTGTACACTTAAAGCACTCCTGGAATACTTTGTAAATATTGCAACTATTTTTTAACTTTAAGTATTTTTTCCAAAGCATTCTTCCATTTTTTTGTTCTTCTGGCTTCCGTTTTTTCGTGGAAGCTGTATGTACAAAAGTTCCTATTTACTTACATGTCTCTGTTGTAATTTTTATTCTTTTATTTTTATTTTATTTTTGGAAGTGCTTTTTTCCCCAGGGAATGACATTATTTAAGAGCATTTTGTACTTTTATTCACGTTTGGGACTTCACTGGACGGTATGGTTGCTCAACCACGTGCTTTAACTGAATTTTTCTGTTGCTTTGTTCAAACCTTCTCACATTTTGTGAATTTTTTTTTGAAAACGTTTTTCTGGTTTTTGTGACAGATGATGAGTTTGGGTTGGGCCAGGAAAGTGATAGATGTATGCAAAAACTTTTTCTAAATTATTTTTTTCCGCACCATTGAGGGCGGTTATGTTTATTAAAAATTCTTGTGGGACTTATACTTGTGTCTATGGCTTTGCAGAAACCCATTTTCAACTAGGTCTTTGTGGAAGTGAGAAAATGCAGAGTTTTGCTGGTCCTTGATAAAGCCAAGGCTCGGCATTCTCGACACTTTCTACATTCTGGTTTTGCTATTAATATATTATTATTATTTTAACTCTCGCCTGTTGGGTTTTGAGGTTTAATTCATAGTTTTTGACCTCGTTAAATAACTTTTTTGTTTTCAGACTCTGCTTTGTAATTTTTTTTAAATATATATTTATATATAATGGATCAAAAGAGAGAGATGTGCCTGAAGAAAAGCCACTAGAACAGTTGCCACTCATGATATCTTGGTAAATGGTCAGAAACTTGTGTGGGGTCTGCATACAGTCTTGAAAAGCCTTGAATTTAACAAATTTTGTTTCAAGGTCTTGAATATTTAGGAATTTTTGCTGTTTTACGATAAAAGTTTGGCAAGTCATTGAAAATTGAAATCTGTAAATTTCCACTTAGGTTATTCTATAACAAGTTAGTAAAATTATGCAATGCATTGATTATAATATGCTTTCCAACATACCAGAAATCATTACTCAAGTTAGTACTGAAGTTATGAGGATAATGTCTGTAGAATAAATCTTGCTCCTATGACCTTATCTTTGACCCCATTTTGGTGATATTCAACAGAACTGGTAAAGTATACTTCCGGAACAACATGATAAAGTTTTGTCTCAATCAAAGCAGTTTTACAAAAGTTATAATGCATAAGGGCGATGGAATGGATCCCACTCTTACGTCCTGACCTTTGACCCTATTTTGCCCATTTTCAATAAAGTTCGTCTCCAGGTGGTCCCTTAGCACATACTAAAATTTCATCGAAGTTGAACCATTTTTATGCAAGTTATGACGCATAAGGGCAATGGAATGGATCCCGCTTCTATGTCCTGACCTTTGACCCCATTTCTCCCATTTTCAATAAGGTTTGTGCCCAGGTAGTTCCCTACCACATACTAAAATTTTGTCGAAATCGAACAATTTCTACGTGAGTTATGACGCATAAGTGCAAATATCGGGAACACCAAGCATCGCTTGGTTAAAGGAGGAATGAGGGCACAAAAAAAAATTATATTTTGATATGTTATTTCCAAGTATTGTAATGCTAAGTGTAAACCATCAAGATTAATAATGATAGACGAATTAGCGACAAATTAATTTAGAATAATTCTTTTTAATAAAGTTGAAACGTCCACTTTTCGTAGGGATCGACCAGCCATATTTTTTTCATATTGTTTTACCATCCACGTGAATAGTAATGAATAAAAATGAACTACTCATGCTTTAGCACAACGGATACGCTCGTCATATAGTGACCATTCAAAAATGTAACCAAAAAAATGCTGTATTAACAATTTACTTTTTGAAGGGAAAAACACATGAAATTAGCGTTCCGCTGCCCATACTGTACTACACATCAACTCCAAGCAGCTTGCACAACTCACTTTTTGTTCGAGAAGAAAATAGAAGTAATGCATAATACGCACACAACGCGTGACGTAATGAGGCAGATGGTCGTGAGAGTGTGATTTAATGAGGCAGATGGCGTGACCTCACCCCAACATCTCAATCGCAAAAGTGTGACGTCATAAGATTTCTAAGCATAGGAAATATTAATAGGACGACGCCATGACACTAAACACATGGTAACTCGGAGTGGTTATTTAACCCATTAAATGAATTTTTCCAATGTCAAGATCAAGCTAAATCGATTTCTAGTACCAGAAAACTTGTAGGTTAACCAATTTCATCAAAATCCTTAGAGCCGTTTTCAAAATAAAATTTACATAAATACAAATATACAAGAATTGCTCCTTTAACAGTATGGGATGGAATGGATCTCGCTCCTATGTCCTGACCTTTGACCCCATTTCGCCCATTTTGAATAGGGTTCGTCCCCAAGTAGTTCCCTGCCACATACTAAAATTTCGTCAAAATCGAACCATTTTTACTCAAGTTATGATGCAAAAGAGCAATGAAATGAAGCTCGCTCCTATGTCCTGACCTTTGACCCCATTTTGCCCATTTTCAATATGGTTCGTCCCAAGGTGATCCCCTATCATATATACTAAAATTTCATCAAAATCGAACCATTTTTACGCGAGTTATCGTGCGGACGGACGGACAAAGCTGGAGGAGCATATACGCTTCTTCAACCTACAATTGGAAAGTGTAAAAAAGAAACAACAACAACAAAAAAAAAAAAAGAGAGAGAATCTGAAAAATCAAATCCATGCGAGCAGCCAATAAGAACAGAAGTGTGCTTATTTATCTTTTATTTTAGTAATGCAAGCTTGCTGGATATGTCTATACAATATTGCAGTGATTCTATGTTTCCCCCAGTAAACTAGTTTGGAATCATCCATACCCCCCCCCCATCGTAGTACAAGATTGAATTTTGCCGTTATAGCAAACGGCCTCAATGAGAAGACGTTAAGCAAGATTGCTACCCTTGAGACAATTACTGTAACATGTTTAAAAAAGTTATAAATTTAGCAGAAAATACACAGATTTGAGTAATACACCACTTAATGAAGAAAAAAAGACTTTGTGGGGGCTCTTTGATTTTTAAAAAATCTTGCATCATAAATTGTCAAAGAGAGAGATCGTATGTTTAGAAAATTATCCAAAATTCGTGAACAACAGAGGAATGCAAGACATTACAAATGTGGAGGTCCACAAACAGTTGGAAACAAATGTTTTCTTTTCTTCTTCTACTTTTTTTTTTTTTTTTTTTTTTTTTGCGCCTGCAAGCATTTTATCAGCTAATATACTATTTGTTCTCATGGGCAATTACATACTCTGAAATCTCACACACTTGCATAGATGCTACAAGTCTAACTATGGAACTAGAGTAATGCTGCAAAAACTCATGATTTTTGTTCTTTATTCACTTGAAAGTGACACAAAAGCAATATTAAAATGACTGTTTTTTTTTAATAAGGCTGTTTTTTCCAGTTTCTTTAGACTTCAGGGTCACCCAATGAATCACAACTTTTTTATATGAAATTATGGTTCAGGATCAATATTGCAGATGCAGATTTGTTTTTCTCCACAATTTCGGTTCGTGAATTATGTGCTGCCAAAGTTATATTCATATAATTTGAGCAGCTAATAATCTGTTAATTTATACACAGACACAGATTATGTGAATCTGTGTCTGTGTATAAATATACAGTATACAGTACTTTTTTTTCTTTGATCAATGTACAGGGTTCCCACGCCACTGGGAAAACTGGGAATTCTCAGGGAATTTAAAAATTGTTCCAAAAATCAGGGAAAATCGTGTTTTTCCGTAAAAATCAGGGAATTTTTTATCAGGGAACTGAAAAGTCAGGGAATTTTTTATTTTGCCAAAAAATATTTTCTTTCAGACTTTTGTAGAATATATTTCTGTATTGCTAAGTTTTAAAATAATTCCGAGTTGTTTTATCCTTCGAGGCAACCCACCCACCAATTAAAGTGCAGCTGTGCTGGGGAGTGCGTCTCTTCGTGGTTTCCCCCATCTCCAGATGCTCTAAACTACAACCGAACAAATGGACACGTCAAAGCATGAGAGAAAGCCATTAATCACACACCTATTTCGCAGGCTCTTATCTGCTGCGTTCGCGCAGAGGCAGTCACTTGTTCCTGAGTAGGTGCCCTGGTTCTCTGTGTAGGCTGGGAAAAAATTATGAAAAAGCTATTTCCTCAATTTTTTAAATAACCGACTGAAATTTTTACAGTGGGCAAAATATATGAAAATAACCTTCCATTTTAAATTTCGCCAAAATTCATCGGAAACTTTAGAAGTTTAGCTTCTTTTTTTTTTTTTTTTCATTTCCTTTTGCATGTTCCACTTGTTTTTTATCAAACCGTACAAAAACATTTTATTTTGCCGGATGTTGGTCATCCTAATAAATCCCCCCCCTTCAAGAGCAGTGTGGATGAATGTTGCAAATTGAGGGCACCTAATTTATTTTGAAAAAAGTTTGTATCACTTATGAACTAAAGCTTCGCTTTCGTAATTCTGTATCAGAGTTGGTATAGTCGGAAAAGTATGTACCTTCAAATGTTTGAACAGGGAAAATATTATGAAATAGGAAGATTCTTCAAAGAGGGGAAAGATTATTTTTTTTTCATAGTACTTACGAGTATTTTGGCAAAAAATATATGAAAAATACCATGCAATGAAGCCGGTACTATTGCATACCTACCAAATTTCCCAGATTTCACGGCCGTTTTCTTGATTCGTTGTTTTACAGCCGGAAAGAGATTTTTCTTGATTCTGTCATATTTATATTTCATAATGCATGAAGAAATTTATTTATAGCTATTTTAAGACTATATTCCGATTACTGCAAGAGCTGGCTGGTTGCAAAAAATAGGGTAGTCCGACGCCCGGAACCATAGATTTTTACATCTGGGTCATTCCACGCAAAATCGTCAGATATTGAAATAATTTTCTACCAACACATCTCCGATTCTTACGATTTTTTTTTTTTTTTTTTTTACGGGTAGCTGCCTCCAAGTTATAAAAAAACCCTAAAAGTTTCAACTTTTTTTGTTTCCGATAGATTAGAAGACTGATAGATTAGAAGATATTATTTTTTTGAATTTTTGTGCATAGTGGAACCGTTTTCCGTAAAAACGGAAATATCTCCGTTATTTAGAATAAGAAATATAAAATTCATCATTCTCTCGTAATTTTCCCCAAGGTTTCAGCTTATACATAGGGAAAAAAATTTGCGAGAACAAAAGTTAGACGGTGTAGAAATTTTCTTGTAATCGTAAATTATTTTTCTTGCGTTGTTGCACCTCACAAGATTTGCATAAATTATTCATTTCACATCTTTGCCCTCACATTGCCAAAAAAAATTTAAAAAATCTACCTAGTTACTACTGATTTAAATCTTTGCCGTGCGTGCTCTATTAGTTTCAGGTTTGTCAGTGCAGGCGCGCCTCTGTCTCCATTTTGGATGATGTTATTTGTGGGGAGTTACTGCAAATGACCTGAGTGGGCTCCAGACCTTTCTCGCACTTTGCGTGATCAACATCGCACAAATGTATTGCCCTTCGTAAAGATATTGTTAAGTATAAACATGCCACTCGCCACAGGATGAAAAATTATGTTGACAAAAAAGTGTTAGAAGGATTTTATGAGCACACATGCACACAAAACTTCCTCTAATTATTTCCCGTACAAGTAATTTGACGTAGCGTGGAAATGAACTGTGACCTGCGAGAAAAGTTCAGTACTAATGTTTGTGTCACAAACGTAGGCAATCAATTTTAAGACTTCCGGATTTTGGAAGTACTTGTATGAATTGTAGCCCCTCAGACAAAATGGTATTCCGTATTAACTGTTAGTTTTCTCCACTTGTTGCTTCCATTATTTTTTCTTTATTCCTGTGTTTAATTTTTTTTTTTTTTTTGCCGTTATGACATTAGGATCTCTGTGTTCCAGCTAATTGGTTATGAAATTTAACAGCACAATGTCTAAATATCCTATGCTGCGTTATTTAGAAGCAAATAGCAGAGGTGCCAACTATTAAGAATTGTCCGTAATTATTACGGTTTCGACTGTCAGATTACGGAATTACGGACAGGTGGAAGAATTACGGATTTCAGTGTGTTTTGGAGAATCTCAATTTTGTATCCTTTTTTGTTAAACCCTTTTAGTGCGATGCTGCCGATTTGTCGGCCTTCGATTTTGATCCGTATATTTTCCGAATCAGACTGCAGATTTCGGTGTCTCAATGATCATATCATTTATCAGTCGTATCGTTTTGAAATGGAATGTCCATGAATCATATCGCCAAACAGCAATATTATCGGAAGAATGGTACCATAATTTTCTTCGTATAATCCGCGGATTATCTGTTAAAAAAGTTAAAATTATAGGTTTTGCGGATTATTCACCGATGCGGTTAATACGCCGATTTAAAAAAAATTACTTCCGATTTTAAAAAAATCTGCAGCGTGATTGTGCAGGAAAGTGTGTAATAATTGGAAAAGGAACTCCCTCGGAAGAATTTTCCTCAGTTCAGGAGTTTGTACGGAGTGGGGAGGAGGGGGGGGAATGTCATAACGAAAGATCGGGAAAGTTGTGTGGAGGGACAACAGGGATCATTTTGATATCGTTGAGGAGAGCTCTGACTGTCGTGCTGGCTCCGTTTTTGGCAAAAAGCCAAAGAAGTACGCACAGCACTTGCTGCACGAACCTATGCGTTTCTCCTTTCGGATTTCATGTGCACGACCTTGTGTCTAGTTTGCTTTCGTTGTTTTGGCAAACGTCGTTGCTGCTGTTTTCCTTTATTGCTAATCATGATGTCTCTGAAAAGGAAACGTTTCAGTTACACTGCCGAATTTAAACTTGAAGTGGTGGACAGAATTGAGGATATGATCATGTCACTGCGCGATAGTTTTGAAGTCAGAACACAATCGTGCAGCAACATACCGAAAGCCTCTGTGTCGCGATCTAAAATGTAAACAAATCCGTCGGTTTATTCCGCGGGAGAATTCACAGGTTTTTTATTGGCCCACGTATAAGACGATCTCTCAACTCTGTAAGCAGGAATTCCGGAGATAAAAAATATGAAACATTTACCTTTAAAAATGAATTTCTTCATTTAATAAAATCGTTTTTTTTTCTCTTACTTCTTTGGACTCATTATGTGTTTCTGGAACGTGGAAAGAGCGATGTATTTATTTATTTATGTGACAGACTTTTCTGTCGGAAATTCCACTTCTGGTTCAACATCTATGATGTGCGGATTATACGGCGATTTTTTTTTTTTCCTGAATGTCGCAGTCTGCGGATTATACGAAGGATTTTTTTTTTTTTTATGTGAATTTCGTGGTCTGCGGATAATACGACGAAAATTACGGGTAATATGCCGTAAGTGTCATCGTAAAAGAGTTTGCGCTTGCTATCGGTTCCCCACACACTTTTCCGTGTGGCAGGAGAAAGGTTACTTTAGCCAAAACTTTTCCTACTGCAGTTGAGGAAGTGCTGTTCACTTTGCATTGTTGGTGAATTATAAGACGTACTGTTGGAAATCACTTTTTGAGCCCCGTTCGAAGTGCAATAATGATCAACTCGTCGCAACACGTGGTCCCGCGATGACGGATGTTTATATTTCTTGCAAACTTTCGCCACGCGGGAGAACGAAATGCGGTGTTTTATTACTAGAAGCTCTTCACATTATTCATTTTTTTTTTCCTAAACAAACAGACACAATCACAAAACTCCATGAATTACGAATCCCCATCTTTTTCCAAACTCGTGTTAGCAGAGGATGACTTTATTGACAGCTTGTTCCTCAGACTAGCAGACATGCTTTTTTCTACTGCGTGAAATTGTTTTCTAAGGTTATTTGAAATGGCTTGCAGTGAGAGTGAAAGTTTGCCAAGTGATGGTGATGATTTTGAATCATCTGAGAGTGATATTGGCCAAGCAACATCAAGCCAAAAAACTAGCCACCATGCCAAGCACACCATATCTTCTTCAGAAGGTGAAGATCTTCATAGTGAATCTTCAGATCATGAAAGTTCTGAAAGTAAATAGGAGGATGTTAATAGAGAGAAGTGATGAACAACCTCAGCATCTTTTTGATTATCATGAAATGCAGGGGCCCAAACATGCTCCTGCAACTGATGTGGCACCTGTTGCATATTTTTACTTGTTTTTTACCAATTTCATCCTTGGAATTATCGTTTCTGAAACAAATAAATATGCAAAGAGGTTTCTCCAGGAACATCCAAATCTTTCTCCCAAATTTTGAGCAAGGAAATGGAAAATGTTACAAATGCGGAAATAAAGGTTTCCTTGCGTGCCTTCTAATATGAGAGTAATCAGTAGCCCATGTAGGACGAGGTGATTGCCGAAGGCATATCCAGTCAAAACAAACACCAGGATTGTGTAAAATTAAAGACTCGATCAAAGCCTTTGGATAATTTTTTTGCAAAAAGAATTAAAATAGCGTGATAAACGCCGAATTGCTGTTTACTACAATCGTTGTGGAGCATAACCTACCTATAGCAAGCTGTGATCATGCTGGTCGCTTCTTTCATGCTATGTTCCCAGACTCTGATATTGATGAAGCTGGATATCCTTGAGCAGATGTGGCATGGAATGAAATATCTAAGATGAAGGATTCATCTGGCCTTCCCAAGTATTCTGCATTGCCTAAACTAATGTTGGCAATATGGACTATGCCTCACAGCAATTCCTCTACGTAGAGAATATTTAGTATAGTAAGGAAAACCCACACATACTCTTGCCCAACAATGAGCACCAAAACATTAAGTGCCCTTCTTGTACAGAAAAGTAAAGCATTTACCTCAGGTGAGCTATGTTATAAAAAGTTTTCTGGAAAAGAATATACCACTGCAAAACAAGCAACAAGGGAGTTTTTATATCGGCAATGACATGAGGTGAGTACAATATTGATAATTTAATTTCATATTTTTTTGTGAGGATATTGTAAACATACAAAGTTATTACACGTTTCACGCATTAATTTCTCATGAAATACCCATTACACGCGTTAACGATGAGGCTTCATATGGTGATTACCGATAGGCACCTCATACAAGTATTACAGATTACACAGTAATACTATAATATTGTCCTTAACTTTTAAAAAAAAATGGCGTGTTACATTACTGAAAGTTTGTGTTACATTACTGAAACATTACTGAAAAATCCCCTATTGATTACTGATATGTTCTGCTAGAGGTTGGCACCTCTGAAATAGCATAGATTCGATGTTCTCATTGCCAAGTGCATGAACTAACCTTAGCTAAAATAATTACAATTTTGATTTTTAAATGTCAGCAGTATTTTCCCTGATTGCTAGAAATTGTTGGGATGGTACTGGCACACGTTTTTCCTCAGACGCAGAAATGCTGTCACGATTTCCGTTCTCTCTCTCTTCTTTTTTTAATTTTTTAATAGCTGTTTTAGTTTGCTTTGTCTTTTAAGATTCTAAGTGAATTCCAATAGAAAATACAAATTGTTAGATCAATTTGATAGAACCGCTCTAACAAAATGTTAAGAGACTGTCAGACACTCTCCATTTTATCATTCCCATTAGACTTTAATTTCAGCAAAAGTTTCCGTGTTCTTTAATATTTATGTAAAATAAGCACTTAAAGGATTTAAAGCTTCAGCATTGCCTCATTTAAGGGCAATTTATTCTCTTCAGTCACAATTCTCCCAGCTTGCATTTTTAAACCTAACTGGAACTCTAAATGTTGTGAGTCGTTTAAAATGTTATTTATATACTTGTGTGCACTTAAAATACAGATAAATCAGTTATATAATTTCACCTAATCGATTGAAATATTTCATTATATGTTGAATTTAAAATAAGTCTTTGTTCAAATATTCTTTAAAACATGTAAATACATGGTTTGCCACCTCGGTGGTGCAGTGGTCTAAGCTCTGGCTTAGACCACTGCACCACTGATTCAAGTCCCAGATGAGGTATGGGGGGTGTGTTTATCTTACGGCACTGGCTCTCCTTCTTCGTGAAGCCAATGGTCCTAAATTAGGGATGGACGGATGACTGCTTATAAGCCGAACAAGTTGCTCATGGTGGTCGTTAAACCTGAAACAAAAAAATAAGACATGATTTTGTTAAATATTATGTAAAATTTGTGTTAAATACACTAATTTTTGTAACTATAAAGTAATTAGGGAAAATGAAAGTTATTTATCCTTTATATTCAATATTTTCTGTTTATCTTTATGGACTGTATAATCAGGACGTTCATTATGTGGTGTCTTTTTAATTCTCCCTCATATGTGAGATGAACATAACATTATCAGTATTAATTTCAGGTAAGCAATTATTTGCAATTACAGCCTGTCTAGAATTTGATAAATCTTACTTTCAATACATTACATTATTCCTTAGTTCTCTAAAAATTATCAAAACTGAATTTAAAAAATTGCCTGTAGGCATTATGGTTTTATTCGATTTCTGCAGATAGTTTGCTTCATATTTTGTAACATGGAACAATTAGGCACAGTGACCTGGTACACTTTTGCTTGGAGAAACACATCACAAGAGAACCACTTAAACAATGGATCAAAGCCCTTTGTTGGTTGATTCTCTTTCGACATTTCTCTAAGCAGGAGCCCATTCGGTCATTAAGCTTATCTACACTGTGCTATAGAAGAAAGGAAAACAAACTATTCAACATACAGATTTTTTCTTACATATGAACTGTTTCTACGGGAATGTATTAACAAATTCTACATGGGCAGTACACCACTTAGGTTCAGAAAAGATCATGCAATTATAATACCAAAAATAATATGCCTCATGCATTTAATTGTTATTAATAAAAAGCAGGTAATTGTATAAAGAACAGTTATTTAAAGAATTAACAAATGTATGCTTTCGTGAGGAACACAAGAATGTAAGGAAATGCAACAATTTGTCACAATGTTATTTGATTTGCTGCTCTGGAAAAACTCTCAGAACCACCTGGAAAACCTGGAAAAGTCAGGGAATTTTTTTTTCTACTTTTGAGTGGGAACCCTGATGCAGGCATACTGTCATTTATCAGAGTAAGAAACCAATAATTAAGGGGAAAAGTTGGAAATATTTTTTAGGGCATATATTTCACTAAATGTGCCATTTTTTTTAATGTCCAATTTGTTTAACAAGCCATGATTGTAAAAGCACCGAAAAAAGAAAAAAATGTGCTGAGTTTAAGTTGTTATACAAATGCCTTATGTGAGCTTTGCTAGCTTTTTTATGTTCTTGAAAATCTTTCAGTTTTCTCATCTCAGATGTGTACAAACCCTGCATGTGTAATAATATTCTGTTTCTCTGGTATGTTTTTTTTTTTTTTCATGAATGTGTGCTTCTGCATAATAAAATATCTTTTTTTTTTTTCTGATAAACAGGCCACCTGAAGCTTTACCTACATCAGAGTATTTAGTAGTACAGCATCCTCTGGATAAATTATCTCCTCATGTTGCACATTCAAGTGCCAATTCTGCATTCAATAGTCCAACTGGCTCTGCCCCACCATTGTCAGGAAGTCAAACAGGGCGGAGTACAACTGTAGTGAGTATCTGTTTGGTTTTAGTTGTTGCCAGCTAAGAATGTTCTTTATGTGCTGTACCTCTTTTTTCTTTCACATTTAAAAACTCTGTGCATGAATTAACTTCATTATTAAGGATCAAATTACCTTTTCTTTTGAAAGCTGATCACGCACATTCAATTGTGTAATCTGTTGGGTTATTTGTTTATTCCAAAACTGAAAAATATGGATGCTGTATTTTTCTTTTTCTGGGAATATAATGTGGTGTTAAAACTGCAATAGCACACTATGCAGCAGATATAATAATAAAAAAAGAAAGTGTGACACTACTAGTGTTGACAATATAGCAGCAGTGTGTCCGATTCTTGGGGGGGGAGGGTATCTCTACCAGGTATGACATAAGTGTTGTGTTTATTCATTCATATAGTGCTAGTTCTCTTCCCACCCTGCAAGCAGTGGCCTGAAATTATGGATAGCTGATGTGTCTTACATTTGTATGCTTACAAGTGTTACTAAGTCCCAAAATGCAGGGTGATTCATAAGTCCCCAAACTCTGAATTCGCATATTCCAACCACAAATATAGTGATGTATAACTATTTTTACATACTGTTATATTGACACTCATACTTACAAGTAATGAAAACCACTTTACAATAGATGCTGGAATTGTCCACCATTCTGTTGAAGACACAAATTCACCCGACGACACATGTTGGCGGACACTCTTTTCAGCGTGTTGGCTGGTATGTCCCTCACGGCTGGGATGATGTTGTTCCGCAGGTCCTGTACCATCTTAGGTTTGTTGTGGTAAACTGTGTCTTTCAGATAGCCCCACAAATAAAAGTCTGGTGGAGGACTCCAGTCTGGTGAGCGAGGCAGCCAAAGTTTTTTCGAGATTAATCGATCGTGGAAGAACTTACGGAGCATCTCCATTGTGTCGTTTGATGTGTGGCACATTGCTCCATCTTGTTGAAACCAACAGTAACGTTCGTGTTCTTCTAGCATCGCTATAAATTGATGGATGATGTCAGCATACGCAGTGGAATTTACAGTTGTGTCGAAAAAAATGGCCCTACATTTCGCCGCCTAGACATGGCGCACCACACTCCAACTTTCTGACAGTGAAGTCCAACCTTGTGCAATGCGTGTGGATTCTCCACAGCCTGTATGTGAGTGTTTTGGCTATTGACGTATCCATTCAAATGAAATCATGCCTCGTCACTGAAAAAAGTGTTGTTAAGCTGGTTAGTCACATTGTTGCGCATGAAACTCATAAATCATTGGCAGTAGGCAATGCGCTTTTCAGAGTCCAAAGGGCGTAGCTCTTGCACTACTCGAATTCTGTACAGCTGTAGCCTCCTAACACTTGAGACAGCCGCCAAGTGACTTCCAAGGAGAGCACTGCAAGGAAATGTGAATTTTGTCCAGAAATGTAGTCGTCACCACGGACGAACGGACGGGCGCTTTTAGGCTTATCCTGAAATCTGCCCGTCTCACGAAACCGGTTCACAAGGTCATACACAGTTATTTGTTTTCTCTGGTATAGGAGCATCAGGAAACTTCCTTTGAAAGAGCTGGATGCAACGTTGGTAAGATTTTTCTGCAAAATAAACTTCTAACAAAGCGACTCTGTTCTTGCGTGAGACTTATGGCTGACTGAACGTTACTGCTTGCCAGCTCCTGCGTAAGTGTAGTGTCACGTGGTTCTATCACGTGGCGCAGCTCATTCCTCAAGGTCACACACAACAGCCACAAGCAGCAATACTTAAATATCTTTTATGGTCTTACAGCAAATATGTTTTAAAATATAGAGTTCAGGGACTTTTGAATCGTCCTGTAAAAGAAAAGAAACATCTTCCAACCAATAGACAGCAGTTATTGTTCTGAGGAATATGCATCATACAAATTGTATAATATGTCCTATATGTCTCCAAGTTTAGAACAAGCCTTCTTTCTGCCTAAAAACTGGTAAGTGAGAATGAATTTCTTATTCAAAGTAATTGTTGATACTATAAAACACAATGAGGCAGTTATGGCTGTACATTTAGCAATGAATAACCTTTTCAAGCTGTATGTAATGGAGATAGTTGAGACAGTATCAGATTATCAAAAGCAAACACATATGAATATATAGCACAGAATAGTGGTTGGCCTTTTTGAATCTTTGCCCCCTCCCCCAGAAGACAACTGCAAAGTGATCGAAGGCATGAATACCTCATTGTTGGCATCAAGATTTCTACTTTTTCATGTAACCATCTTTCAGAAAACTTGAAAATTACTTCGCCATGGAATGGAAACAAAACCACAATTCATGTTCCAATCAAACCTGCATCTCCTGATTTACACTCATATTGAACCTCCATCTCCCAATTTATGTTTGCATTGAACCCACGTTTTCTGATTTATGTGGCATGCACAAACATAAATTGGGAGATGTGGCTTTGATTCCTAAGGTAATGAAGGCTACAAGTTTTATGAATGGTGGCTACATGATCAATAAAATGTACAGCGTCTATATGCTAGCAATGATGCATTTGTGCCTTTCATGTATTTATGAAGAATTATTTCTTCCTGGGATTTGCTTCTCATTCATTTCGTCCAAGACATTTGAAGATTTGAGAAAAGAAGTAAGGTTTAGTGAGAATGATGGGTTTGGATACTGCTCCCTGATTTTGTCAGATGTAATATATAGTAGCACTAAGAGTGGAAAAATTCTGTTCTTGGTCTAAGTTTTCATATTCACCTTTATGAAAAACCTGACTCACAGAGATACATTGATGAAAGGTAAAAAATAACTTGATTGCTATCTTGTTCAAATGTGGACATTTCTTGTGTTTTCATTCATAGTGTTGATAGCATTGGATTGGCAAATTCTTATTTTCAGGGCCCAGTCACTTGTGATCACTTTCCTGTGGTTTAGATACTTTGTTTTCTTAATTCATGTGACACAGGTATGACCACCTGTATTTTGTTATTGTTTGTTATGTCCTTGAACTGTCTTCTCTCAGAAAGTAATCTTCAAATTTTTGAAAACATCTTTGCAAGTTTTCCCTAATAATGTTTAACATTTTTAATTTTAATTTGGTGTTATTTGAGAGACCATAGGCATGCACACTCCAATGTGTTTAAAGTTTTTGCAATTCTTTTTTACTTTCATACCACAGTTCTTCCTCAGACCTCTGTTGTAGACCATCATGAACAAGAAGCTCTGTGTAGTGCAAGTTTGGTTCATTCAATAACATGTTAGTGTCCACTAATTGTACAAACTTATCCATTCTTCGTATTCATCAAGTGAAGCCAAATAGAAATTCCCATTATGTTGCAAAAATGTCAGTGATTTAGTCTTGGATTTCACAAACACAAGCGAGTACTTTGCCGCATTACAGTGGCCAAACTTCTTAGTGAAGGTGGAGTTTCATTGTAAAATGCCACCTCATTACATGTACAGTAATTCCTTGTTATCTGCGTATTTTTAATCTGCGGTTTTGGTTATATGTATTTGTGAAATAATGAAAAATATTAAAAAAAAAAAAAACTCTTTGAAAACTATGGACAATCAATTAAGTCTAACAGTGAGAGAAAGCTGGAAAAATTACTTGTCTGACTGTCTTCTGAATATCAAAGAATCCCTCAATGCAATTAAACCATCCTCAGTTATAATGCATGTCAGTGGAAATTGTGGCCAAAAGTTGAGAGATTCTAGAACTCCAGATATGATGGTGATATTGGACCACATTTTAACTATCACACAAACTGTAGAGTGTAAAGGCTTCGATGTAGTTAATACAATGTACAGAAATAGTCACAGTAACGAATGTAGAGAACTAACATCGAAAGAGTTGAAAGAATTGATTACTGATCTGCAGGAAAGTGAATTGGAAGATGAAATGGAAGTTGTTAAGCTGAATTTCCGTATGGAAACATTGAATGAAATTTTTCTTTGGCTGGTCAATTAACTCATAAAGTTTCAGATTTAGACCCTTTCATGGACAGAAGATTGAAATTTAAAAGAGGTGTAGAAAGCTTACTTGAGCCTTATCAAGAAGAAATTTGCAAAAAGCTTAAAAAGAAGAAGAAAACAAATGTCAAATCATATATTTTTTTTTTCCTGGTATGTCTATCCACGCACCTGCATGCTTCAGTAAGTGTCTACCTGAAACACACTTTATAATTAAATGTTACATTCATATTTTGATAAATGTGTAAGTTGGTAGTTTTGTTTTTAATTTATTCTATAACCTATGAAAGTATACAAATTTTTTTGCTACTTATAGCTAAATTGGAACAGTTTATATATACACTGAGTGGCCACTTTATTATGACCACCTGACAGTTTTAAGCAAATGAGCTGTGGCTGCACGCTGTTGTCGCCAGAGGGCGAGGCTAGTATAAAAAGGGAAAGCTTAGTGCTTGCGACAGTAGTAGAAGTGATTTTTGGGTGATGAGATGGGTAAAAAATGCGATTTGATGGATTTTCAACGTGGGATGATTGTAGGAGCTCTTAGCCATAGAGCGAGTATCACCGAAACCGCCACATTCATGAAATGTTCTAGAGCAGCTGTTGTTAAAGTGTTTAAAGACTGGACTATCAGCTAAAAAACTGGGTCTCTACGTGCAACGTGTGGTCGTCATCGACTAGTGACTGCTCGGGCGGAACGGAGAGTGTCCAGACTGGTAATAGACAACAGAAGGGCAACAGTGCAGCAAATTACAGACCATCTTAATCAAGGATCCCCTCAAATGATCTCTGCAAGCAGGGATTTTCTGCCTTGACGAAATTCTACAAACCACTTGCAAGTGGTTAGGTGAAATAATGAAGGCCCTGGAAAGGCTGTCTGCAATCTTTCCAAGCACTCCTGTTGAGTCAGTCCTTACTTAAAATCGCAAGAAATCAGGATGAGAAAATGCTCATGCATTACCTCTGTGGGTATTGGGTTGTCAGATAAGTCCATTTGGGTTGTTTTTTTCCAATTTTTGGAATCCTTATTTTTCATTAAAAAGTTTTCACAACTCAGTCAATAATATATTCTCCTTCATTGTTTACGACCTCTTGCCAACATTCCACTAGGTTGTCAATGCCTCGACAGTAGAAATCCCCGGGTTTTGACATCGTAGTGTACCATTTCAGCTCTACGCCAATGTTAAATGATATGCCTCGTAGACTGTTGGAGGCGCTTGAAAAAAGGTAGTAATCTGAGGGTGCTAGATCAGGAGAATATGGTGGGTGCAGTAGAACTACCCAGCTGAGATCTTGAATAGCAGTTTTGGTCAGATTAGCGATGTGGGGGCGAGCATTGCCATGTTGAAGAAACACACAGTGCCGCTGGTTGGGTCGTTTCAGCTGAATTGCCTGGTTGAGCCAGTGCATTTGCTGAAATAAAGTTGTGTATTTATCGTGGTGTTCTTTTGAAGCAATTCGTAGTGGATTACACCTTCCCAATCCCACCAAATGCAGATCATGTCTTGCACGGATGCAGCTTGGCCTTGGCTTTGAGGTATTGCTTGCTTGTGAGGACTTGTCCATTCTTTCCTCTGCTTCATATTGACATAGAGACACCATTTTTCATCGCCAGTGACGATACGGTAAAGAAATCTTTGTTGATGTCTACGAGTAGTCTGGTGTCGAGTGAGCAAACTCAAGGTGATAGTGGAGCACTGGAGTTGCTTAACAACAGCTTCATTGGTGGAGATATCCAGAACATATTTCCAGTAGTTACCTTTTTCTGCAGTGTTCCTTTTGCGTGTTCTTAGAATAAGTTTGTTTGGAACTGTCATGACATTTTCATGCAGAAAATTTCAGTTCTGTGCATGAAGGCAATAGTTAACGACTCCTATGCAACAAGTCTAGGCGCTACGATGTTACTGTGTCCTTGCTCACCAGATTCAAGAAGAAGGATTTCCTCCAGAAGATTGACCTGTGATGAGAAGTGGATCCTCTACAATAATCCTAAGTGGCACAAATCGTGGGCTTTTTCAGGTCAGCCAGGGTTCCCACTCAACCTGGAAAACAGGGAAAACCTGGAATTCTCAGGGAATTTGAAAATAGTTCCAAAAATCGGGGAAAACTCAGGGAAAATTACCCTTTTTTGTAAAAATCAGGGAAAACTCAGGGAAAATTACCCCCCTTTTTTTGTGAAAATCAGTGGATACTTTATTTTGCCAAAAAAAACTTCTTTTCAAGATTTCAAAATTTTGCTTGCAATTACTGCCTGCCTAGAATTTGGTAGATCTTACTTTCAGTTATATTAAGCATTTCCTTTATACTCTAAAAAAAGATGCAAATTGAATTTTTAAAATTGCCAGTTATTAAGCTTTTGTTCAATTTCTGCAGGCAGTTGTTATAACATGGAACAATTAGGCATAATGGCTCCTGCTTGAAGAAACACTTCACAAGAGAACCAACCAAATGATGGATCAAAGTCCTTTCTCTGTTGGTTCTCTTGAAACATGTTTCTTTGAACAGAGCCATTCCATCATTAAGCTTAGCTGCATTGTGTTATAGAAAAACTGAAACTATTCAACTGACAGATTTTTTTTTACATATGACCTGTTTCTATGGAAATGTATTTACAAATTATGTGTGGGTGGTATTCACAAAAGTTCATGGAACTTTGGTACAGAAAATAATGTGCACAGTTAGTTGTTATTAATGAAAAGCAAGTAATATTATAAAGACAAATTACGTAAAGAATTTACAAGTGTGTGCTTTAGTGAGAAAAATGAATGGAATGGAATGAAATGTTACAATTCTTTGCAACATGCCGCTCTGGAAAACTTTAAAAACCACCTGGAGAACCTGGAAAAGTCAGGGAATTTTTTTATTACTTTTGAGTGGGAACCCTGTCAGCCTACCACCAGTACCGCCAGGAAGTTGTTGCTGTGCATATGGTGGAATCAGCGTGGTGTAGTACACTACGAGTTGCTCAAACCTGATGAAATGGTCAATGCTGAGTATTATTGTCAGCAACTTATTAGTGTGAGTGACTCAATGGAGGCAAAAAGGCCATACACCGGCAAGGGCAGAAGGTCGGTCCTGTTGCTTCAGGATAACGCACGTCCTCACACTGCAAAAATGACTTTAAACATGATCCCCGACCTGGGATGGGAGATTTTGTCCCACACGGCGTATTATCCAGACTTCGCTCCATTGGATTATCACTTCTGTCGAGGAGGTCCACACAAGTATTGATGACTTTATCAACTCGAAACTGCCCTTTTTTTCTGCAGTGGCATTTGGCAGCTCCCTAACCGATGGCTCAAATGCATCCAACATGACGGGGATTATTTTCCTGATTAGGCACGTATTCGATTTGCTGTGCTTCGATGGTACAAGCCAACGGAGCTTGATATTTCATATTCCTCAGAACAATAAAATATAAAGCCCTTTTGTTGATGTAAGGAGCAATTTTCTCAGTATTTGCCCAGAGCAGCACTGCTGAAGTATCATAGAATCAGTAAAGCCCCTTAGGAAGAATTAGTCTACCTTGAATAACATCATTTTTGTGTTCAGTCAAATGTTCAATAATGCTACGTAATGTGCTGCAGATGCAAACTGATGTACCGGCTGAAGTAGAAATAGGAATTTTGTACACACCAAGAACATCAGCTTTATTTCTGTGCCCTAGGATTTGTGATGGTAAGATTGGGTTTGATACCAATCAAATAACCATAGGATTCGAAAATTTGATGCAACCAGTAGGTAGACTGGTCAAGAAACAGAATACATCCAGCAAATTAAAATTGTGTCTTAATCTCTGAAGAACAGAGAGTCTTCAAACTGCAATACTAATAATCCAAAGTGTATCCCCATCATTTGAAAATCACTCCTATCATTTGATAACAACCAAAATGAAGAACTTAAAAATCAAAATCAGGCAACCATATTGCTCCATTTGTTTACAGGTAATCAAGACCTCAGTCTGGTCAAAAGTTCTTCTGTGTTTCTAATTTCTTTATGTAACCATAGCAGGCCAACAACTTATAACCTACATTTATTTTTTTAATAAAGCTCATGTTGAGAATTGGCTTCCTAGTTTCTTAATTCAATTACTAATCAAAAACTACTATTATGGGAATTTTTACTAGGAATTTTTTTTATTCTAATTGCAAATTTTCGGAGAAAACTCTTCTCCTTCCTTCTTCAGCCTGTCATTTTGTTGTCACTTATTCCCATCACGGTTATGGTTAACCTTGATGGTTACAGTTATTTTTCATTAAATCCTGCCAGATGATAAGCAGGGAAAATCCTCTGCAGTCGTTGATGATGGAATTTTGATTTTTCTCAATAAACGTAGGTAGGAATAGAAATTTTCTCAATTTCTATTCCTACCTACACTTATTTGTTATGTGTAAAACGCTTTCTTTGATAAACAACAGGTGAGCTAGTGACAACACTAAACAGTGAAATACAAATGCTCACAACTACAGCTACATGTGTTCTTATTTGATATCAGAGTTTTAGAAAAGTGGAGGTCAGTTCAGTTACTGTAGATCTACATACTTAGTTTTCTCCATTCCTGTAGAAGATATGTATATCAGACAGGATAGATCCATGTTATATCTATCTGGAAAGATCTGATCTGCAGGCTCGGGTAGTAACTGTACAAAAGTTTGGGGAGTTGACATATAACTATGAAAAATCAGTTGTAAGACTGGTGAACATCAATTTTGAAAACTATTTCATGCTGCCTAGAAATTAGTACTTTGCATGGCAGGGCATTTTGTGTGCACTTTCTTCAGAATGGATTGTTGCATTAAAGCTATTAGATGGCATTTCTTAAAATAGTTCATTTGTATTGTGAATATGATGGCAAATTTTGTATTATTATCTCCTTTCAAGGTTTGTCTATATTTCTGCTTCAGAAAAAGATGTAGGAGACAAACAGTTAAGGAAAAATTAATAGCAATTCTGGAAATTTCTGATGCTTTGGGGTTTCAGTGTTTCTAAAAAAGTAAATATGCCGATAATACTCACAATATATATATATATATACTATGCTGTGCAAATTAATTGGGACAAAGTAAAAAATCCCTCTTTTTTCCAAAACTATGCCTTTATATCATTCTATGCCTTGATATACACTGATAAATACCTGTATTAGTATGAAGTATGCCCTCCTTTAGCAGAAATGACCTCTTGAATTCGTTTTGGCATTGACTCCACTAATTGAGTGCACATATTTTGGATTTCATAATCGTGGAACCACACTTTTATAGCATTCGTTATCATGCATTCTTTGGTTGTACAGTCCATTTTACCTAAACATCTCTTCAAAATATTCCACAAGTTTTCTATGGGATTTAAGTCATGAATTTCCATGCCAGTCAAGCAAATGAATTTGATTTTCCAGCATTGACCAATTTCGAATTGTGACATGGGGCCAAGTCATGTTGAAATGTCCCGTCAAAAGTTTGCAAGAATGGAACAATCCTACGTTGTAATATGTCTACGTACTTGGTTGAATTCATCATACTTTGAACAGGAACTAAGCTTCCAGTGCCACTTGATATGAAAAACCCCAAAACATCTGTTTCAGAGGGTGCTTTACAGTTTGTTTGACATGCTCAGGTCTTAAGGGTTCGCGGTTGCTTCGTCTAACGACATTTTCTTGGTAACCCTGCACAAATAAATGAGTTTCATTATTGAAAATTACCTTTTTCCAGTCGTCAGCAGTCTATGATTTATATTTTTTGGCCCTAAACGTTTTATCTTCATTTTCGCATTCAAATGTTATTTTTTCGTTGGTCTTCTTGCCTTCCGGCCAACTTCCAGAAGCCTACGGCGTACAGTTGAATCACTAACAACACAACCACTAGCCAATAAATCTCTTTGAAGATCGGTGCTTGGTTTTTTTTTTTTTTTTTTGGTTTTTTTTATTATTCATTTTGCTATTTCTGATTAGATATTTATCAGTTCGTGGAGTTGTTTTTCGTTTTCTTCCACATTTACCGCTCCTTTCTGGAGACGATGATCCAGATGCATTGTATCGCGTAAACAGTCTTGATACACTTGATTTGCCTACACCAACTGCAGAAGCGATATCTCTCACTGTCATAGAAGTGGGATCCTTCAGAGCAATTATTTTTGCACGCTTCCTTGGGGAAATATTCATTTTTCAATACACGTAAAGCAACACCTACTCACAGAGAGCAAAAACTAACATCCACCTGTCAGACACGAAAGCTCACAACTGAAGCTGAAGTGCCTATTTGCTGTTTAAAACCGGTCAAACCAAATTCTTACTATGAAGTTCTAACAGTCACACCACCTCACAGCTGATAAAACTGGTTTACGTGGGTTTGCGACATCAACTGGCGATCACATTACAATTCTGAGAATAAAATAGCTTGTCCCAATTAATTTGCATGGTATAGTATATATATATATCTCACTTTAAAGCACATTTCATGCAGAAGCCAACTCAATTTACAGATTGGGAATATCTTTAACAGAACTCAAGTTATGACCAGAAATGTGCTGCGAAGGAAGCACACTTCGTTATGTGAGATGTCATCGTCGATGGTACAAGCCAACGGAGCTTGCTTGTACATCCACATACTGGCGATATAAAGGGCAGGCAATGTGCGTGCGGTTATTCCAGACGTTTTCGTAGTGCGTGTAGGTAGTTTGTTTGCATTGGTGAGTGTGTAGTTGTTGCTCCTGTGGACTGCAGTGCAAATCTGAAGTTTAGAGTGCATTTTGTTTATTCTGTGCAAACTGTGTTGCAGTCATGAGAAGATTAGGTGATATTTCACCACAAAAAGCTTTGCAAATGGTGACTTTTAAGTGAATTTGGCAAAAACAATGCAGAAATTGCCCGGATAACTGGGGTGCACAAGAGTACATTTGGATGGCAGCTGGCAAAAATTTGTGATATGGGTGGAATCAAGAATGGCAGGCCGGGTAGATATGGCTGAAAAATGAAAACAACTCCTAGAAGTAGCAACGCGTTGAAATGGTTATGTCTGCGAAACAGGCTCGTCTTGTCAACAGTTCTTGCCAAAGAATTGCGGGAGAGCTGTGGTACTGCTGTTTGTCCTCGAACAGTGAGGAACAGGTTACTTTTTATGAGTCTGACGCCTGATAGGGTGGCAAAGAAGCCATTGCTAACCAATGTACAATTCAAGAAACGTTTAGAATGGGCAAAGGAACATAAGGAGTGAAACACTGATAGGTGGTGTCAAGTGTTGTATAGTGATGAAACAAAATTGAACATTGACAGTAACGACGTGGGGTGTTTCGACAAAATAACGAGGTGTTGTGATTTGGGGATGTTTTGCTGCTGCTGGAGTGGGCAGAAACCATGTGTGTGAGAGCACTGTTAATGCACAGGTGTACAAAAGTATCCTCCAGGACAAGATAGTGCCTTCAGGACGTGATTTGTTCCAGGGTCAGCCATACATCTTCCAGGACAATTCGGTCCCATGACAGCATGCAAAAATTATTAAAGCTCATGTGACATCTTTAGGCGATGTTGTGCCTCTTCCTTGGCCTGGTAATTTGCCAGACTTGAATCCAATTAAGAATTTGTGGAGCATTCTGAAAAGAAAAGTGCTTGAAATGTCACCCCATAAATAAAGTGGAACTGATTAATGCAATTACTGACATTTGGCACAACTCTATTTCATCCAATATGTTGCGTAAGTTGGTTGACTCCATGCCCAACAGGTGTGCAGCCGTTGTTAAATCAAAAGGTCACCCAACAAAATATTGGGTACGTAATTGTATTTGAATTTAAACATGCTATTTTGCCATGATATCTGTTGCGCAGCACATTTCTGTTCAAAATTTGAGTACTGTTAAAGATATTTCCATTCTGTAAACTGATTTGGCTTCTGCATGAAATATGCTTTAAAATGATATATATATTGTGAGTATTATCTGCATATTTACTTTTGTAGCTACACTGAAAACCCAAAAACATCAGAAATTTCCAGAGTTGCTGATTTTTCCATAACTGTATTTCTTTGTTTCCTGTAGAAGTGGTACAAACATATTCCTCAGATGGAGAAAGCAATGATTTGATAGCAAATTTTGTATTATTTTCTCATGTTCCATAGGAAACATTAAGAGAACCAGCTGTGGATATGGGAGTTATAGGCACATTTACAAGGTGGTTATTTACAGTTTGGCAAGCTTGACTGAAACATTAATGCATACAACATACAAATCACTAAGCTGTTCTCTGAGATTCAGAGGTTAGCTCCAAAAAGAAATACAAACTACCAGATATTTTTACTTACTGTTGTCGTATCAAACTTCATTTACAGTGATCTTGACATAAAACTTAGGCTTCACTGATATCCATTACACGCCGTACACAAGATCTTTTATACTTCATACTCATAATCTTTTTCTCATGCAGACACTCCTGAATCTGATCCACCCATGTCTTCCTTGGCTTTCCTCTGCCTTTCTTTCCTGCCACTTGGGCTAAAAATATCTCATCACTCATTCTTTCAACATGGCCAAACCACCGAAGCATATTGGTCTCCACCTTGCTAACAACATTTTTTGCTTCACATCACACAACTGCAACACATCTTCATTCCTCACACAATCAGGCCGTGTTTTGCCACAGACGCATTTCTCCAGCACACAAACGACTCCTATGTTTCTTCTGCAGTACCCAGGTTTCACTGCCATACATCAGAATAGGAACAATTACAGTTTCATACACAGCCATGCAGGACTCTCTAGAGAACCCATCATTCCTGTGAAAACCTCCCAGAGCAGCTATGACTTTCAATGGAGAATTCACTCGCCTACTAATTTCACCATCTAATTTGTTCTCTTTGTCAAACATGATTCCTAAATACACAAACTCATTCACCTGGTCAATCACTGTGCCATTTAGACTAATATTACATTCATTACTACCAGTACCTCGCTCAAAAACCATAACTTTGGTTTCCCCATTATTTATACTCAGTATTTCATGCAAACTTCGTACATCTGGGACAACATACTCTGCAAATCACTTTTTCTCTTTGCCAACAGGACAGTGTCATCAGCATACAGCAATCTGCACACACGGATACCACCAAGACACCAGCAGTATTATCTATTTTGGCATCACGCATGTGTGTATCCATAAATGTATTAAACAGCCATGGGGACATTACACAATCTTGTCTGACTCCAGCACCAATGGAAAACCATTTTGAAACGCATTTCACTCTCACACAAGCTCTACTGCCAGCATACATGGTTTTTACATTATTAAGTAGATTCCCAGTAACACCATATTCATTCAGTACCTTCCACAAAAGTATCCTATTTACTCGGTCATAAGCTTTTTTCTAAATCTATGAAGGCAGCAAAAACTTTCTTCCCAACAGCCAGATACTTTTCAATCATTGTGCGTAATGCAAAAATCTGGTTAGTGCAGCCTTTACCAGGCATAAAACCAATCTGAACATCCCACACTTTCTCTGATGTAAGACTCGTACTTTTTCAATAACAACCTTACGAAACACTTTCCCTGGCACACTTAGTAGGCTAATACCACAATAGTTCTTGCATTCAGTCTGATCACCTTTTCCCTTACACAAGGGAACAATAATAATCCTTCCAATCCCAAGGGACCATTCCTAACTCCCAGCACAACTGGCAAATTTCAGTTAACCAGTCAATTACAGAGTCACCACCGTATTTTAACATCTCAGCAGTTATGCCATCAACTCCCAGAGCCTCACCATTCTGAAGAGATTTTAGAGCACTACACACTTCTTCTCTAGAGATCCCTCCTGTACTTTCATCCCTCATTGTGATATCATCTGCATCTGTCTCAGAATCATCTTTGCTTTCCTGATCTAATAACTCACAGAAGTATTCACCCTATCTGTCACTTAACTCATTGGGCTCCCATATCATTTCCCCGATCTCATTCTTCACGCAACTTACAACTTTGTTTCCCCTATTTTTCCTGAGTCTCGTGTACTTCCAGAAAGACTTCCTATCTTTCCAAAAAGCCAGTTCATGCCTTTCCACCTTCTCCTTCCTATTTTTTGCCTTACTCTGGCAAACCAGCTTAGCAGCTTCATGCTTCTTTGAGCGATATTCATCCACAGAGACTCTACCTTGCAACATCCCCAAATAGGCTTCCTTATTTCTCTTTACATACATACATACATATCACTAAGCTGTTCTCTGAGATTCAGAGGTTAGCTCCAAAAAGAAATACAAACTTCCAGATATTTTTATTTATTGTTGTCGTATCAAACTTTCTCCATTTACAGTGATCTTGACATACAACTCGTGCTTCACTGATATCCATTACACGCCGTACATAGGATCTTTTATACTTCATACTCATAATCTTTTTCTCATGCAGACACTCCTGAATATGATCCACCCATGTCTTCCTTGGCCTTCCTCTGCCTTTCCTTCCTGCCACTTGGGCTGAAAAGATTTTCTTAGTAAGCATTTCATCACTCATTCTTTCAACATGGCCAAACCATCGAAGCATATTGGTCTGCACCTTGCTAACAACATTTTGCTTCACATCACACAACTGCAACACATCTTCATTCCTCACACAATCAGATCGCGTCTTGCCACAAACCCCACATAAGTAACGCATTTCTCCAGCACACAAACGACTCCTATGTTTCTTCTGCAGTACCCAGGTTTCACTGCCATACGTCAGAGTAGGAACAATTACAGTTTCATACACAGCCATGCAGGACTCTTTAGAGAACCCATCATTCCTGTGAAAACCTCCCAGAGCAGCTATGACTTTCAAAGAAGAATTCACTCGCCTACTGATTTCACCATCCGACTTGTTCTCTCTGTCAAACATGCTTCCTAAATACACAAACTCACTCACCTGGTCAATCACAGTGCCATTTATACTTACATTACATTCAGTGCTACCCGTTCCTCTCTCAAACACCATAACTTTGGTTTTTCCCTTATTTATACTTAGTTTGAATTTCATGCAAACTTCTTGCATCAGAGTCAACATACTCTGCAACTCACTTTTGCTCTCTGCCAACAGGACAGTGTCATCAGCATACAGCAATCTGCACACACGGGTATCACCAAGACATAAACCACTATTATCTATTTTGGCATCACACATTCATGCGTCCATAAATATATTAAACAGCCATGGTGACATTACACAACCTTGTCTAACTCCTACACCAATGAAAAACCATTTTGATAAAACACCATTCACTCGTACACAAGCTCTACTACCAGCATACATGACTTTTACACTATTAAGTAGATTCCCAGTAACACCATATTCATTCAATACCTTCCACAAAAGTTTCCTATTCACTCAGTCGTAAGCTTTCTCTAAATCTATGAAGGCAGTAAAAACTTTCTTCTCAACAGCCAGATACTTTTCAATCGTGCATAATGCAAAAATCTGGTTACTGCAGCCTTTACCAGGCATAAAACCACTCTGAACATCCCACACTTTCAATGATGTGTAAGACCTCGTACTTTTTCAATAACATCCTTACCAAACACTTTTCCTGGCACACTCAGTTGGCTAATACCACGATAGTTCTTGCATTCAGTCTGATCACCTTTTCCCTTATACAAGGGAACAATAATAGCATCCTTCCAATCCCGAGGGACCCTTCCTAACTCCCAGCACAACTGGCAAATTTCAGTTGACCAGTCAATTATAGAGTCGCCACCATATTTCAACATCTCTGCAGTTATGCCATCAACTCCCAGAGCGTTACCATTCTGAAGAGATTTTAGAGTATTACACACTTCTTCTCTAGAGATCCCTCCTGTACTTTCATCCCTCATTGTGACATCATCTGCGTCTGTCTCAGAATCATCTTTGCTTTCCTGATCTAATAATTCACAGAAGTATTCACCCCATCTGTCACTTAACTCATTGGGCTCCCATATCATTTCCCCAATCTCATTCTTCACACAACTTACAACTTTGTTTCCCCTCTTTTTCCTGAGTCTCATGTTCTTCGAGAAGGACTTCCTATCTTTCCAAAAAGCCAGTTCATGCCTTTCCACTTTCTCCTTCCTATCTTTTGCCTTACTGTGGCGAACCAGCTTAGCAGCTTCACGCTTCTTACAGCGGTATTCATCCACAGAGAGACTACCTTGCAGCATCCCTAAATAGGCTTCCTTTTTCTCTTTACTGCCTCTTCAATCTCACTATTCCACCAAGCATCACCTCTATTGTTACCTACTATTGTGGTGCCATGGACCTCTTTAGCAGAAGTGACAACACAGTTCTTAAAACATTCCCACTTCTTTTCTACACCCTTCTCACCAGTCTTCAGATCCTTCAGTCGTTCTCTGAGTAAGTCAAAATACTGCTGATGATCTTCAAGGAGCCTATCAACCTTTATTCTTTCTATCCTGGGTCTCTTCCTATTCCTTTTTCTCCAACCAACATTAAGTTTCACTCGTGACACTACAAAGTAATGATCAGAACCAACATCCGCACCTCTCATCACACGGGTGTCAACAACTAAGTGTTTCAATCGCTGATCGTAGACAACAAAATCTATCACACTCTTTGGACCAAGAGTACGATTTTCTCTAGTATATGTGTGGATATACTTGTGGTTGAAAAATGTATTAGATACACACAAACCATTCTCAATGCAGAGTTCAATTAATCTTTCACCATTATCATTCACACAAGGATCATTAAACTTACCCAGAACATTGTCAGAAATTGCATTCTGCACACCTACTCTAGCATTGAAATCCCCTGCTATTATAACTTTTTCTTTAGCACCAAACTGGCTCAAAACAGCTTTTAGCTCATTCCAGAAATCTTCTTTCTTATCAGAAGGTTCCGAGTCACAAGGAGCATACACTTCAACAATTACAAATCTCTGAAGTTTCACTTTCAAACGAATCCAGAGAATTCTCTGACTTACACAACTATAGTGAATCAAGTTGTTCTTCATCTTTTCACTTAAAATCACACCTACACCAGCCTGTCCTCTCATATTATCCAATACTCCAGGCCACACACTCACCGTGCCATTCACTTCTTCTACCCCAATTTCCTTCTTTTTGGTTTCACTTACACACAGCACATCCAGTCTATATTTATTCATCTCCTCAATCACCTCACTCATCTTGCCATTTATACCTCTAGTATTCCATACACCAATCTTACATTCACTCAGCCGAGATCTCTTTCTCATACGCTGTTTAGAAATTCCAGGTCGATTCTGTGGTGGACTGTCCTTCTCAAGTGTGGTAGGTCCACCATATCCCACACTTGAGTCATTCTTAATATTTCTTTTTGTCTTTTTAATCAGGTAAGTACATCAGTGTGGGGGATTAGCCCACAGCTGAGGGTTCCAGTTGGTCATTGAACCTAAGGATTCTGGAACAAAACCCAGTGAGTTGGTCTTTTCGCCAATGTCACACAGAACTAGCTAGCACCTCTCCAAGATTCACAGAGGCCCTAGTTGCTGTTGTGTGTGCCATTGTTACCACGGAGCGCCCGAGGAGGCATACCCATCGCTGACTACGACCGCCCGCCTTAAACATTAATCAGAATAAATTTACAAAATCTGCAGTTCTACCTAGTCTTACCATTAATACTGTTACAAAGTATTCAATGAAATAACAAAAGAAATTTAAGGATATATTAATATACCTATGATATGACGTAAGTAGCACACTTGTGAATATATTACACCAATCACTTTTCAAAGTGGCATCCTTTTGCTTTCACACAGTCCTTCAGTCTCTGTGGCCACTTATCAATAGCTTTATGCAGGTCTCTACAGGGAAAGCTGTAATTGCCCGCACCAAAGAGCGTTTGAGACTGTCAATACTGGGGTTTTTTCTGCAGGCATGTCCTCCAGTGTGGCCTGCAACTTGTAGTCCAATGGGTTGAGCTCTGGGTTGCTTGAAGGCCAATCAGCTGGAGAAATGAAGTCTGGCAAATTCACCTGAAGCCGCTCCTGGGGTGACTTGGCCTTATGGACAGGTGCGGAATCCTGCTGAAAGCTCTACTGTTGGTTTTGGGAGAGTGTGTGACTCACATTTTTGACCACTGGCTCCAAAATCCTGTCCTGGTAGACTTTTGCAGATGTTTTTACTCCTTTCCCACAGAAATGGAGCTCCGTGGTACCCTCATAGGAGACTCCCCACCAAACTATGACAGAAGCAGGATGATGACCCCCTCGTGATCCTTGGAGCTTTCTCCTGAGCTTCTCGTGAGTTTGATGCATACACCCTGTCATTTTGACGGTTGAAAGCCTCTTCAATAGTGAAACCTTTTTCATCAGAGAAAAAGATCTGTCTGTGGCAATTGTCTGTGTTACTCTGCAACAAACATTTTGCTTTTAGCACCCTCTGCTGCTTTAGTTGTGGGGTGAGGAAGTGCCCTGTATGCTGCCAGTAAGCTCTAACCCTTAGATCACTCCGCAGCACGCATGACATCGATATTCTTGAAACATTCAGCTTGCGAGCCATCACTGATTGTTTTCTGACAGGATTTTGTTGAATACGGGCTGCCACTACTTTCACCAGGTGAGCAGTTCTCACAGTACACAGCCGACCCTTTCTAGGGTGGATAGTGATGGTCTCAGTCTCAAGGAACCTTTTTATGGTCTGGTAGACAAAATCGGCTGATTTTCAGCATGTTGAAAATTTCGGAAGCTGATTTTCCAACTTTCCACAGCGCTATTACAGGAACACAATTCTCATAATCACCCCACTCCATGGCAAGTACTTTACGAAATATGTTATCTCCTCTGTGACTGAACGCACAATGATTCACTAGCTGCTTCACCTCCTGGCTGGTCGGTGGCATTGCATACCATCTGTCGAACGTTTGTAACAACATTTATGCTAAGACTGGGTAGTGTCATAACTGTTATGAAATTGCATTGGCATCTCCTCAAGTATGTTACCATAAGTATTACAATTTGACTAGTTAAACTGCATATTGCCACTTTCTTGTGAACTCTCACTGCCACTTTACCAGGTAATATGTATAGATAACACTAATTTTTGTGAAATACATGGCCTGCTAAATATGTGATGTTCAGTAACTTTGTTGTAATTTGGTGGTTGGAGCCTCTAATTTTGGAAATTGTCTTCCAGAAATTTTAGTGTACCTTATCCAATATGGCAACCATGTTACATACTCTTAACACATACTAGTTGAGTATTTTAGGGTTTCACACAGTTGATATTTTCATTACGAAAATATGCAATTTATGAGGCAACCTTAAGGGGTTGTCTTATGTTATAAACATGCTTTAGATTAAATATACATAATGTCTAAGGTATTGTTTACCTGATATTGACAAAGTATTTCACACGTTGTTGCTCTGTGAGGCACGTGCTCCCGGCCCGAGAGAGGTCAGTTATGTTACGGGTTTTTGGTTAGTTAAATTTTTTAAATTTACTATTAATTAAAAGATTGTAGTAGAAAAAGTTATACTCATCGGGTCGGGAGACGTCTCACGAGGGTTCATCGTCACATTGTTGTGGCGAGCGTTTTCGGTATTGTCGTAATGCCATCGTCGGGCCATCTACTTCCATACGAGGGTTTCTCGCGTGTGTGTAGTCGCAGGAGTTGCATGTCTGGAATCGAAGGGAAGGTTTGCAGCCTGTATGTGTTAGGTGATTATTTCTCATGTGTTGCCATCTATTGGATGAGTTGGTAGGTATATCAGTTGTAAGTATAATTCTTTTTTCATTTTTGTGTAGCCTTCACGCATTTCTCAAATAGAAAGTACAGAGAAGAAGAAATCCAATGGATTATTAACACAACCAAACAATATGAATATGACACAAAAACTGTTAAAAAGTTGATTTTTGAATACAAAAGGAAATTAAGAGTAGTCAAAACATCCCAAAAAAGAAATACAAATTTTCAGGTTCTCTTTCCCTTTTATTAGAGGACTAAGTAATTTTTTTTAATATTAATGAAGAAACACTATTATTTTTGGTCATTCTGTTCAGAATATTGGTGACTTAATTATAAAGAAAAAATATAACAATAATATACTACAATCAGCAGGCGTGTATGAAATTCCTATAGTTTCACAGAGTTCTGGAGACCACATTTCTTACATTGGCAGCACAAAAAACAGATTAATAAAAAGATTACATCAACATATAAAAAACTGGAACAAAAAAAGAAAAAAACTGCACTTATCCACCACTGCATTAATCATAAACAATATCCTGATTTTGAAAATATTAAATTACTAACCACCCACACAAACGAAAAAGAATTAAGGATTTCTGAAAGCGTTATAATTGAACAAAAAAAAAAAAGATAAAATATGCAACTTATAAGACCCCACCACCCTAGACACAGCCTGGAAGTTACTTAATAAAAAGCGAAAAAATCCATAAAATAAAAATAATAAAAAAAAAAAAAAAGAACATTACAAAAAATCACACCATTTAATAAAGGGCTAAAAATAATACACCTATTTCTACAAATAAATAATAATAGCTTAAAAATATATACACAAAAATGAAAAAAAGAAATATACTTACGACTGATATACCTACCAACTCATCCAATAGATGGTGACACATGAGAAACAATCACCCAACACATACAGGCTGCAAACCTTCCCTTCGATTCCCGACATGCAACTCCTTCGACTACACACACAAGGAACCCTTGTGTAGAAGTAGATGGCCCGATGATGGTATTATGACAATACCGAAAGCGCTCGACGTAACAACGTGACGATGAACCCCTTGTGAGACGTCTCCCGACCTGATGAGTATAACTTTTTCTACTACAATCTTTTAATTAATAGTAAATTTAAAAACGTTTGATTGTGCGAATGAATGAATGTTGAACTGAAAATATATAACCTGATTGTTTTATTTCTAAAAAAAAAAAAATTCACTAACCACAAACCCGTAACATAATTGACCTCTCTCGGGCCGGGAGCACGTGCCTCACAGAGCAACAACGTGCAAAATACTTTGTCTATATCAGGTAAACAATACCTTAGATATTATGTACATTTCATATTTTCATGTTATGCAAATATGCAAAGGAGAAAAATTGTATCATTTTTAAAACTTACTTTGGTTTACTGAGAGGAATTATGTCCACTCAGTTTTCTTATGTTACAATTTGTAGTTTAAAAGGCAGTTGATAAGACAGAGTGATAGTAAATAACATACTGAGATTGCAGTGATGTTTTACCATGATCTAATTGTATAAACAAATGTATCAGGTTACATTTTGGTGAGAATGATGAACTTAGATACTGCTCTTACTACAATTGTTGATCGTTTTATAGTAATTTTTAAAAAATAACTGTCTGAAATCCTCATAGCCCATAAGTTTGATTCCAGAAAGCTGAAATTCTGAAGAAAAATTACCTTCATTTGATATCAAATTGCCTTTACTAGATTTTTCTACTGCTGTTCTTTTAAATCTGATTCAAAAAGTATAGGGGGAGAAATTTTCCATGATTGCAGTGTATTTTATAATCATGTCAAAGCTTGCAACTCATAATTTCAAAGAACTTAATATTATACATCCCACCAGCCTAAATTGAGTTTGTATAGGCTGTTATATCATTGCTGTTCTTGAATATTGAAGAGTGTATATGTGTGGATTTACTTTCTGTGTTGCCTTCCTGCTATTAAAATTAACTTTTTAAATAATTTTTATGTTAAAATAAGTTTTGTGAATTCTACACTGTGAAAGTTGCAATAAAGTCACACTTCACATGACAAATTTTTTGATTGATAAGTTCATTATTTCTCATGCTATTATGAAATATAGAATATGGAGCATGTTTCATGAACACCTCAATGTTTGTGTCCACCTTAATGTAGTGTAGTTTTTACTAAGTCTGCATTTATAAAACGTTTAATTATTATAATTGCCATATCTTGTAGTGACACATGCAATATTGCCAGTAATGGTCTGTAATGGAACTACAATGTTCAATGGAATATACATATATTTTAATTATTTAGGCTATCCAGTAGATTGGTTAATCATTTTAATCAGTGAATTGACAGTTGAAAACAAATATATTTGGAGTAAAAAAGGAAATGTGGATGGAAGACGAATGTTTTAGGAAAAATTAATCTGATTTGCATTAACAAGTTTTTGTGACAATGTGCATGTTGCAGTTTGTTTTCCTCAATGTATACATGCCTGCAATCTGGATAAATTTTTGCCTTTTCTGACCAGTGCACATGTGAAGTTTTTATCCACAGCCAACTGTCAGCATAACTGTAAAAATCCACACTCTTAAGATATGGCCTGTTATTTAAATCTGTCTTTCATTTCTTTTATACATGGTTTTACCTTATTTACACTAGTTTCCATAAATTAAGCAACAAATGGAAAAATCGTAATAACTAAAAAAATATGCAACCGAATCAAATGAAATTTGGTGGTAAGCCTTATCAGACCAAATGCAACAAAAAAACATACGAACATGGGATACAAAGCATTTACACTTTGTATGATTGATACAAACATGAAAATACAGAAATATAGGTATCAAGATGAAATAGGAAAAGGTGCTTCAATACGGAGTGTGGTTACCCCTAACATCAATATAGGCCCGACAGTGATGTTCCATACCGTTAATTATGGTGTTGAGCAGTTCCGTGCGTAGCGGCATCCATTGCTCAAGCAATGCAGTGCAGTGCAGAGACCCTGCAGGATTCACAGAGGGAGCTGGAGGCCAGCAGCACATCTCTTGAGAGCATCCCAGGCGTGCTCAATGGGATTCAGGTCGGGAAAGAGTGCTGGTTGGTCGGGAAAGAGTGCTGGTTGCTCCATACAGACTATAGTCTCCTGTTCCAGGTACTGATGCATGCGAGGATCTGTGTGAGGGCCTGAAGTACAAATGTATCGCCAATTGCAGCTACACGTGGACAAACAATAGGGTCCAGGATGTTGTCTCTGTACCTCTGAGCATTGGGGTTTCCATGTGGCGACACATAGAGGTTGGTACAGCCGCCTAACCGTATGTCTGCCCACACCAGAACACTACCACCACCACCACCATCATAGGCATTCCTTTCCTGGATAGTAGAGAGGAAGATAGTGAGTTCTGGCCTCTCTCCAGGTGTAAACTCGGAGAGAATCACTGTAAACAGTATCGTTACTCATCAGTGGACAGAACGGACCTCCACTGATTTTGAGTTCAGTTCACATACATTCGTGCCCAACTGAAACGTTTTCTCCAGTGGCAGGAGGTGAGGGGTACACAAAATACCAGTCACCAAGCATACAGTCCTCCTGTGTGTAACCATCTGCGTACCGTCGAAGCTGATACCGCCCGTTCGATGCCTGCTCTGCTGCAAGCACACATCTGACATGAGTCGGTGTAGTCCACCTGTTCCGCCGTGCCAAAAGCCGCAAAAACCGGTCATCAACGGAGGTCGTCGCCCTTGGCCTACTCTCGCTGGACCTTCGGGAAGCTGGTACCCATGGCTTGGAACTGCTGACCACAGAGTGATGGACGTTAAGCCATCTTGTGACCTCCGCCTGCCGTTGCCCTGCTTCAAGTCGGCCTATCGCTCTGTAGCGTGTCTCCGCTGGTAAATGAAGTCTCGAATCCATGTTAACAAAATCGCTATCTCGAAATCTTGTCATTCACCGCCGCACATGAATTGGTGACCCCTCTCAAACAGCTGGTTTTAAGCTCTTGCACGTTTGCATAAAGCACTGCCAGCGCCACTCATTTACCATCTGTACATCGATGCTGTATGCCTCTGCCCGTAACATATGCAAATTTTGTGCAATTTGAACTTTATTTCACCCAATTATCGTGATTTTTTGGTTTGTTGCTTAATTTATGGAAACCAGTGTATTTAAAATCATTTGATTTGTATTGCAGACTTAATAAAACTCTGCACTAGAATAATATTTCACATATATTTACCCATGTGAAATTTGTCAATAATGAAACATGTGTAGTCATTTGCTGTAATGATAGATGACATATGTATGCATGCCATGTGTTTGTAATAAGCCCTGGCATTCTTTCTTGCTGCTTGTTCCTGCCACTTGATTCTGTCTGCTCTTCCCCTTCCTTCCACGACTACTTCTCACTGACTGTTCTGCTTGCTCTGGCTTTCTGTGTCTGCTCAGATGAAGGGACTCCATTTCCCTGGCAGCTCTAACCCACAGTTCTGTCAGTTTGTGCTTGAGAGGAGTCGGCATATGCTAAAACCGGTGAGTTATGAGCACTGCCAAAAAAAAAAAAAAAACTTTTTTTTCTCACCTCTAATCTTATTTACCTCTGCTCTAATTTCTATAAGTAAATAACAAAGACTGCATGTTATCCTGATAGTTTAACTTCTTAGAAAAATGTGTAGCAAATAACACTAATTGAGTTACAAATTTCATACTAAAAAAAATATAAACATTTGATGTACAGTAGAACCTGCTTGAAATGAGAAGCTTGGGACTGGCAAAAATCCTTGCTATTCATTTTGGGGCCAAACATCTTACCATGTAAAAATATGATATGGTAAAATAGACAAAACAGATAAATCATACACTACTACTAGTTTTTCTGTTCTAATATGCATATATGTTTATATATGCATAACAATTGGATATACTTTAAACATTGAATTAATTAACTACAGTAGCACAAATTAAAATAAAATAAGTACTTACATGAATACATAGTAGCAGTGAATCATGGGGAAACATAAAAAAAAAAAAAAAGATACTTCCAAGGCATGTGGCACAGAGGATAACTTGCACAATTCACTTATTGAACATTTCATGTAATCCTTACCTATTGCTTTTCTATCAACGTTCTTCCGCTAACATACCGAAATTACCTTGCACTGTTGCAGTTTTGAGGGTTAGAGCTTACTGGCAGCGTACAATTTCTATTCCTCCATTCCAGGACAGTGTGCAGCAGAATTCCTTCGCCTCTTTATATATGGAATTTCATTAAATTTTGTTTTTTCATTTGTTAAGAGTGATCACCTTATCTTTTTTTCTCTCTTGTTTAATCTGGGAATTTCATAAAATTCTGTTTATTAAACATGATGAATTTGGCTTTGAATTAGCATCGAATACTAAACAAAAATTCCTGTTTTACTCATTAAACAGAGATCTTGCTGGAATGGCTTGTTATAAATAAGCATGTTCTACTGTACCTTTATTAAACTTGGCATCTTTCCAAAAGACCAGCTCTATGTATATGCTTTTATTTCATATGAACAAAATTTTGGGGATTTTCAGATCCTGATGTAATAAATAGTTTGTTACTCATGAGAAATAACATGATATTGATAACTATTTAATTTCTCAAAATCTCCCAGGTTATAAAGTATTATTTCAAGCATGGAAATGCTTTCAGCAGCAGCCACCCATGTCAACAAATCGACAGAAAACTTGAAAATTATATTCCCATGTGGTGGGAATCAAATCTGCATCTCCTAATTTGCATGAAATGTACTAAAATATTGTGGGATATAATATTAAATTAAAAATGAATTAGTTATCCTTTGCATTGTAACTGTTAAATTTTATTTTCTTTATGCAGTTGGTGATAATGGGAAAAAAAGGAAAACATAAAGAACTTATGAGATATGGAAATTAAGAAAACAGTGTTCCTCATAAATACATGGGAAAATATTCACGCAGTAATCAGAGTATGATCCGAATTAAGTCTTCACCATGTAACATCATATCAGAAAAAACAATTATATTATATGTCATATTCTGATTGCTGCATGAATAATTATATGATTATTTCATGTATTTATGAGGAATATTTCTTCCTTTATTTCTATATCTAAAGTACTGATGATTTGGTATGCTACAATGAAGCAGGATTGCTTTGGCAAGCAAAAATCTGAAGTTGTTTAGATTCCTAGAGGTAATTGGTTAGCTTCTGTTACTTGGAACTTTGTGGTCCTGGATGGTGTAATGGATAGCATGCTCAAATGGGAATTAGGAGGTGCAGGTTTATTTCCCTCTGCAGGGCATTGCAATTTTCAAGTTTTTTTCTTTTTTTCTTTTTAATGGCAAGCAGTAAACTAAAGCAATTAAGTCATATTCTGACTGCTGTGCAAATTATCAGATGAGTTGTAAAGTGGCAGATATATGGCAGCAATATTAAAATGCCCTCAAATATGTAAAATTATTTTATGTATTAGAAAAAAAATGGGCTAAAATCCTTGAGATACTTCTCTACCATGTGTTTCAGACAGTTAAATTATATGAAGTACATATTTTCATACAGTGCTCATAAAAATTTCAAATTTTTCATCAACGTGGAATTCAGTAAATGCTAAGATGCTAAGGACTAAGATATTTTATTTACTCCTTTGTTTTCTTACTGTGCAGTTGACCTAAGACATAATAATAGATAGTAAACTCTCCATATTTCATAAAATTTGCTTATTTACAGTTAATAGATATTACAGAATTAATAAATAATGCATGCGAATAGTGCTCGTGGTCAACACAAGATTTCTCAAATGGTGCCCTGTAGTGTTGAAATCATATTTTGGCTGCTGAAAGCACTCTGTGCCATAACCAGTGGACTATGAGATAATGCAGGCTTCTCTATGTGAAGTCTGCATTCATTCTTGTTTGGAAGCTTGGAGGTAGATAATGATTTAAATGAAAAATAGATCCTGATTAAACGAACTTCAACACTGGTGGTTGCTTGTTATCTTTAAGGCATTAATTTGCATGTTAAAGCAGGCAAAATAAATTCCTGATGGAAAAAAAGTGTGAAAAGAACCAAACATTGCATAATTTGAATTCATTGCACAAGTCGTTGGAGAGAACTTAGTAGCAAATTGAATTAGAAGATATAGATTTTATGATTTTTAGTTGGCAAATGTCAAGGTGTTAATTGAATTATACCAGGGAGATTGGACTAATTACCTCCAAATGAAATGGATGCCCCCCCTCCTCCCCATGAAAAAAAAAGGGGAAATTAAAAATATTTCTTGGATGCCATGAAATCTGCATGTCTGGATCAATCTCCTCTTGGGAAGAGCCTCAAATGCTTCTCATGCCATTGTGAGACTGGATGCAAATATGAGAAGAAACTAAAGACAAACTACAAAAACTATTTTTTCATATTTTGGAACACATCTAATTGTTTTCTTTGACACTTATTTCATATCTTTTTAACTGCCTGTGTATTTTTCATTATTAACAATGAAAATGCCTTATAGAAAATTTCCCGTGGTCCCTCAAATCTAAAAAAAAAAAAAAAATAATCTGATTTTTATCTCTTCTGTTATCATACGCTTCTCCTTTCTTTATGCGGGACAGTTTTGTAGAATGTGATTCTTACAAATACGGAGATGTTACTGTAATTCCCATATTTATTGGATGGCTTAAAACAGGTTTTTAGTCAGATAGATGTAATTTTTTAATCATATGAATCATATTTAATGAACTTACAGTTCAATATGCATAAGTGTACTGTAAGTTCATTTTTATTTGTTTTGCTTATATAAGTGTTTTGTGAGTTCAATAAAAGCCGCAGTGAAGCTTCTGTCTCATAGTGCATGTCCATACATGTGTAATGATTGAGCCAGTCAGTGTGTTGTGATGAAGATCAAAACAGCAGGCTTAGTGTAAATGGCTCAAGGGATGGAAGAGAAGCAGAGAGATTATTTAATCATATTATAAGTTTATAAAATTCATTTCTTAAATAGGCATGTCTTCCTGCTACAGACTGCTTATCCAGTCATGTCTGCATGCACATTTGGTCTTCTGGCTGGTACTTTTTTGTCTTTGTGTTGTTTACCTGTGGCCAGTGTGCTTGCTACATTTAATCTTGGCATTATTTGCTTGCTGTTGACTTCTTTTTCCAGCTGTAATGTATGCCAGTTGCAGTGGTATCAAGTACAAGTACTGTGATTAATCAACAGGCACTGTTTCAGAAATCACAGGCGTTTCTGTGCAATTATATACATCTACTAAATTGCATCCAGTTAATCCTTCGTGTAACATGAGTTTCTGTAGTTTGTATTTTCTGTAATTTTCATGCATAGCTAGTATGTTTATAACATTCAAATGGGGACATGAATGAAAATAAAAGTATTTTAATATGTCAGCATTGATTCACAATGATTCTGCTGTACTGTGTGTTAAGTTTTTATGTGTGTTGTTATTTTTATTTACCTTCTTATGTAATAAAGAAAAATATTAGAAAGGAATCTATGAATGACAAACTGAATTGGATATTTAGCCGGTTCTTGGTATTAAGGTATTTGAAATTTAATGGAAATAACCATGAAATGGAAACATGTTACAAATTTTTATTTCATTTATGTATCTTTAAGATAAAATTAGACACAAGGGATAAAGTGTTTTCAACACCATGTATTAAATGAGAAAAAAAAGCAAAAAAAAGAAAACAAAAAAAACCCCTGCAAAATAGTTGTCTTGATCTGAAATTTTTAGCTTGGTACTTGCTCAAGATTAAGCATATAATTGAAATTGCAGAATGAATATAGCTTTTGATTGTTCTAAGTATTTTATTTGGATTTAACTTTGATTATTTATATTCATTCACTTAATAATCATTTTGATCAACTAACAGGCTCTTGATTAGCTTATTTATAATGCTGAGAGCAATTAATCATAATGGCAGATATGAAATCCTGTTGATAGTTTCCAAAGAAGCTCATTTGTAGATACATAAGTCTAAATACATTTTACTGGATATTGAAGATTTTTTTTTCTTTTCCTGTATGAGGAAACTGTTGTTGCATATGTTTCATATCTAAAATTTTGAGGAACATTTTAACTTTTCAAGAAAAAAACAACTGAAGATCTATGATTTATTTATTTATTTATTTTTCATTTTATTTCACTCTGACACCAGTTTGAGTTCAAAACATTTCATGTCATAGTCATGACTTGGAAATGGCATAGCTTATTACTGGCACATATATAAGTTATTAGAAGCATGACTAAGATCTGACTATTGTAGTAGATAACAAACTCAGGTGAAAATTGAGGGTTTGTTTTTAAACTTTATTCAAGTATCAATGGGAATTACAATTTCTAGAAGGATTTCCCTGTGAATTGAGGCTGTACTGTATAACTGTACATCACTTTGTAATATTGAAGTCAATATTCAAATATATGCATAAGTAAGCTATAATTGAAATGATTATGCTATGTGGCTCATAGTATGATCCTATTGAAGTAATACTCTCAATCAATTACTGTTCAACACGTTATTCCAGTTTAATATAGAGATTTCAGACTTGAGCCGAGCTAATAATAAGCATATAATATGTTCAAATAACCTAATATCATACAATACTTTTCATTTCACTTTGACACCAGTATAAATTCATTATAAATTCCTATCGTGATTTCATTGTGTTGTTTTCTTACTTCATGTCTTTTATTGTTCATATCATATACAGTATATGTTGGACATTCACTCTTAGGTTCAAATTCTATGTAACTTGTGTTATTCACATGACGTTTCGTATATTGACGAGGTATATTCTCGAATAGTCTTCAAAGAAATCTCATATACCACAAGAAAGGGACATAACCATCAACGTCATGAGTATTGATATTTTGTTCTTTAAGTATGGTATGATATTAGGTTATTTGAACATATTTGTTTATTATTAGTACAGCTGATGTCTGAAATCTCTATATTAACCTGGAATAACGTGTTGAACAGTAATTGATTGACAGTATTACATCAATAGGATCATCACTTTGTAATATATTTCATTTCTATTTCTGACAGTTCATATGCTAAAGGAATGAAATGCTTTTCAGAGATAAGAAATAGGTTCTCAAGTCTCTCTTTTTCTTCTTGAAGGCTTGTGCAGTGACCTGCTTATGCCATTTTCAAAGTCTTCTTGCTAGTGGCCCTATGATCTATTTCCATTTTTTTTTTTTTTTTTTTTATAGTCTAAGGCAATCTTGGCCATTGTTAATACTGATACTCTGTATGTGCTTTTCCCATCTGTTTCTGTAGGTTGCTATGCTTTTCTCATCTGTTTCTATAGGTTCCACAAACCATCAGACTTCTATGAATGGCTTTGTTCTTCCTTTTGTTGTCTGTTGTAACCTGCAAATGGTCTTCTCTACTGCATCTATTCCCTTTGTTTCTCTCACTGCAAGTCTAGGTTTCACATCATTATCTGATTATTGGCTTGACAAGCATATTATACAGTGGTAGAATTTTGCAAAAAACTTCATTGGTCTTGCCAACCAGCATATATCAGAAGTCGTTTACACATCCAACTGCGAAATGATAAGATGTTCTCAACTGCCTCCTTTTATCCTAAAGCTGATTTACATATTTAGACACACTTTACATTAATTTTTCATATTTTAAGCAAATTAATATAACATGCATACTAGAGTGTTCCAAAAAAATAAAGTTTTGAATTTTTTTGTTCTCACTCTCCCATTTTTTTTTAGAATATACATAAACATTGTTTATGCAAAATTTCAGCCCAGTCAAATAATATTTAGGGGTCGTGCAACACCATTGAATTTCTATTGCAAATTAGCAAAATGGGCAGATGAAGGATAATGTAAAATGCCATTACCCTAAATAATAATACTGTTGAAAGGGTATAATTGCAAAAGTCATCTCTACAAGTTAAACAGTGTCCGGTCAGTTAAAGAAATAAGATCTTCTCCTTGTCCGGGCTTTCTCAGTACCTGCATATCGTGAGTGCAATCGCCCACCGTGTAGTTGCGTGTTCAGTGCCCTGCCAATGCTCTATTGTCTTTGCTGTGTGAGTTTATCTGGCTAGCCTTATATGTTATGGCAGTTATTTCATTGTTTTGAGACTGTTTACAAATGACAACTCCCGCTCCTTGTGTACCGACAAGATGCAATACGATAATTTACGTGTTAAGAATGTCGGAAGAGAGTGAAATTAAAGGGAGTAAACTCCCATCTAATCGGCAAGTTCTAAGTGCATTTTTTTACCACCGTAAGACACTGAACAAGACTATTCGTGAAAGTTCACAAACTGTGACAAGAGAAGTTGCATTATTTTGGTCATAGGCCCGTATTTCCACTCCTGATGAACATTCAATTGCTAAACTGGAAAAACTTTTCGATAAGTGGAGCCGACTAAAGAAAAGTAGCAAAGAAATGAGTGAAACTCACCGTTCTAATGAAACTGCATTCATTGATAAATTGGATGATTTGTCTGATATTGCATATGCTGATGCCATGAGCATGGTTACGATAAATCAGGACAGAGAATTCCTTCTTGGACAACGAGAAAAAGGTTAATGGGGCTGTATGATGGAACTCGACATAACTTTTGCTAAAAAAAGAACTCTGAGCTGAAAAAAGAAAGAAGGCAGATATGCTAAGAATCGAACAAGAAGAGCAGCAGACGTCCACCAGTGCTAATACAGTATGAGTGCTAGTATATATGTCATGTTGGAAACTACTTCCACAGACAATGTAACCAGCGACAAATCTGATGAAGTGGTAGTGATATTGAAGGTTACGTTCATTATCAAGGCTCTTCTGAAATAAGCAAGGCACAGAAAAGGGCAAAAAGGAGCACCAGTACAAGTATGCCTGCAGTTATCACACCAAAACTAGCTTCCACTCTAGATAGGACCAATATAAGTGACAGAAAAGCAATCTTGATAGTAGTTGCTGCATTGGAAAGTATGGGTCAAAATGTGGGAGATTTTACACTTAGTCACTCGTCTACAAGAAGGCAAAGGCAAACTATCAGCTCCGAGCTAGCCACTAACATACAAAAAATCTTTCAATCTAGGGCTGAGGCCCCCTTGATATGCACTGGGTCGAAAAACTGATGCAAGATGCATCTGGAAAAGAAAAGGAAGATTGTCTGCCAACAATAGCATCCGGACCAAACATTGGTGATCAACTGTTGAGTGTTCCTAAATTACAGCCAGGGATGGGAATTGCTATGGCAACCGCCATTGCAGAACTCTCAGATAAATGCAGGGATCGCATTCCTCCTAAAATTCCTAAAATTCCTAATATTTTGTGACCCTCCTTAAATTCCTAAAATTATACCTAAAATTTGCTATTCATCCTAAAATTTTCGTAAGCTTATTTAATAAAAACACAACCGTTATTAACGCCAATAAATTTACCATTACGGTAAGGTAAAAAGACCTGTTATTGTAGAAACACAGCCTATATGCTGTGCTGCTGAAGGGAGGGAAAAATGAGGCCATCGAGATGCACTTGCTTCGGGGCGGGCGCTCCACTTTTTTGCCTTCGGACAGTTTTCGAGAGTAACAAGAGATCTAAGGGAAAAGGGGAGGGGTCATTTTCACCCCTGGTTTGCGCTTTGCAGACGAACTCCGTGGCACGCAGAAGATCGTACTTTATTTTTGTACATGCCTTGTGGAACCTCCTCTTTCTGCTGATGTTTTGTTATTGTAAACCGCAGGTGGGTGGAAGCAAAGAGGAAACATGTGGTCTCCTTCCGTAACCTCTGGTAATGACGATGGGATGGTAGCTGAGTGTTATCGTGGCAGGCAGTAGAGCACGTGATCATTGACCTTCGATCATGCGTCGGCGACAGCGACCTTCGATGCGCAATATATCTCGGCTCCGACTCGCTTTGACTGAACTTGCGTGAGATGCGTATGATAGTTTCTGGTTTTGCGTCTTTTATGGTGTTCTCTGTGCTGTGTGGAGGTTCAGTTCTCTAGTGGTGACCTGCTTTTTTTTTTTTTTCCATCTTCTGACATCCTCGCAGCCAAATTTCGGGAAGTTGTCTAGTTTTGCAATATTGGAACGTGTTTTTGTACTTCCCTTTCATTTTCTGGTTAGTAATACAAGTGTTTAAGATGCCTAAATCCAAAACAAAATTTCAAGATGCGTGGCTCGCCAAAGAATTGGACGGAGTGAAGTTGAAAGAATGGTGTTCTGCAACTGAAACAATATTTTCTGCTAAGTGTATATTGTGTTCAGAAATTTTCAACATTTCTAATAGTGGCTTTTCACAAGTAAAAGCGCATCATAAAGGAAAAAAACATTTGCAGAAATTTCAAAGTAAATTTCAAAATAAGTCCATCCTGAAAGCCTTTGGAGGACGGGATCTTCAGCCCAAAACAAATATTAGTGAAGTACTGAGTCATGATTTACAGTTGGCTAAAGCCGAAGCATTATGGGCCATGAAAGTTGCTAAGGACAATATGTCTTTTGTTTCATGCACTGAAACAGTTGAACTTTTCAAAGAAATGTTTCCTGATTCTGCTACTGCAGCCAAAATGCAACTTAAAGAAAAAAAGTTGCTTATGTGATATCACATGGATTGTCAAAATATTTTGAAGAGGATTTGAAAAAAGACATTGCATCTAGTAGCCCAGGAAAGGTTTGATGAAATAGCATTTGATGAAACTACAAATACACAAGTGAAATGGCAGTTGGATGTGTATCTCAGGTACTGGTCTTCAGAAATAAATTCAGTTTCTTGCCGATACCTAACAAGCGTTTTTCTGGGTCATATAACAGCAGATATTTTGCTAAAAGAAATTCTTGATGTGTTATCATCCTTCAATATTTCGTTGAACAGAATTATTTGTGTATCCATGGACAGCCCAAATGTAAATAAGTGCTTTTTACGCAAATTCAATGAAGTTGTAAAACAAGAAACAGGCCAGAAATCTTTGGAACTAGGTTTTTGCAACCTGCATGTTGTTAGTAATGCATTTAAAAAATTTTTGACAAGCTTAAATATAGATTTTGACAAATTTGCTACTGATATGCATTACTTTTTAAAGAGCTAAATGCAAGACGAGAGGATTATAAATCTGTCCAGGATATAACATTGGTCACAGCCAAATTTCTTTTGCATCATGTCAGCAACAGATGGTTAACCGTTGGTTCTGTAGCCCAGAGGCTCTTGGATCAATGGCTAAATATTACAGAATATTTTTTAAACTTCTTGCCATCTCAAATATTTTTTGAAAAACAACTATGCAATTCGGCAAGGTATAAAAGAATTCACTGTTTCCTGAAAAATGAGCTAACTCCTTGCTATTTAGCATTAATTTCATTTTCACACCAAAATTTTGAAAAGTTTTCATTATGTTATCAGAGTGAAGAACCAAAAATACACCAGTTATATTCTGATTTAAATACTTTAATGAGGAATGTTATGGCTCATTTTATCCAAGATGAGGTTATTGCAGGGAAATTTGGAGAAGACCTAAAGAATGTAGATTTTGAAAACAAAAATTCATGGAAAAAACTAGGGGAGTTAGAAGTTGGTATGAAGACAAAAATTCTGCTCAGGAATGTTCAGGAGACCAGGCAGAAATTATTTCTCTTAGATGTAAGATCATCACTAATTGCAACCACAAAATATTTAAAGTCAAATTTGCCATTCTGCAATCAAAAGCTAAGAGACATAGAAGTTTTAAAGGTAAAAGAACCAAAGAAAGAGTCAACTCAACTTTCAGTCACTGTAGGACTTTCGGAAATAACCAGAATTTCAAGTGTTTTGCATCTTTCTGAGGAACAAATTGATAGAGTAAGAGAAGAGTGGAAACTTTTAAATTGCGATAAGCCAACTCTAGATGAACTAGTGAAATTTTCAGAGGAAGGGCATATTCCAGTGCAGATTGATCATTACTGGCGTAATATATTTAGTATTAAAGACTCTAGCGGAAAAGAAAAATACTCAAATCTTGCTAAACTCATCAAGTCAATATTAGTTTTACCTCATGGTAATGCTGATGCAGAAAGGGGATTTTCGGTTAACACTACTCTGTTAAGGAAGGACAAGGCTAACTTAAAAGACTCAACTATAACATCATTAAGAATAGTTAAAGGGGCCATTAAACACTATGGATGTGTAAGTAAAGTTCCCATAACAAGAAATTTGTTAAATAGTGTTCGTGATTCACATAAATTTTATAAAGAGTATGTTGATAAGCTGAAGGAAGAAAAATCAAAAAAGGTAAAAGAGAGGAAGCAGAAAGAGAGGGAAAATAAGGAAAAGCAGCTAGAGAAAAAAAGAAAAGCTGAGTTTGATGACAAAATAAAAGAAAATGATGCAGAAATAAATAGGCTTAAAAAAGATAAAGAAGCCTCCCTAGCAGTAATTCAAGAGGGAACAGAAAGAATGAGAAAAGCTGTAGAAAAACAAAATACTGTTGAAATAGCAGTTGCCTCTAACCTGATCATACAAGGTTCAGTTGAAATAAAGAAAACTGAAAGTAAATTAGTTGTGGTGGAAGCAGAAAAAGATAGGCTAATCAGGAAAAGGTTAAAACAATAATATGAAAAAAGTAATTCAGTGAACAATTGTACATAGTTCTTGGTTTTCAATTACCTTTTTAGGATATTATAATTTAATGTGAAACCTGAAAACTTTACTGTGAAAATCGTGAATTGCTTCTGGTTCAACAGCATATTAATGTTCAAAGTGAAACTTGAATGTGGTAAATATACTTGAATATGATAATAACACGTGAAAAGATAAGAACTGAACATTAGAAGTAAATCATACTTAAACTTTAGACATTAGACGTTATGCAAAAAATTTGGGTGTGAACTTCGACCATATATACTAATGGACTGCGCATTGGCAATAGCTGCATCAAAGCCGCCATGGCTCAAACATTAGGCACGTCATCATCAGACTCCAAATTTCGTGTAAAAATGATGTTATGATTACTAATTTACGCTGCAGAACTTCAGTGTTTTCGGTGTATTATGTGAATGCGCCTCATATATAATGAAAACTCTTCAGGTAAGTTTACTTATGAGCTATATACATGCATGATCGGGTTGTTTACATTTTGTGATTTATAATGTGATGAACATTTGCGAAGAATTTGGAACATGCATTCCATTTTTTTTTCTTAAGTTACTATATTTTTATATCAATAGCTGCAAGTTTCTGGTTAAGTAATTGAACTTTATTGACTTAGGTATTTAATTAGTTTCTTACCCATGAAAAATCATAGAACTTTCTTTACTATATCGGTCAGAGCAACCATAAGCACAGCAGGTGTAACCCATCTTTTTGACTGTTGTCATGTGATTTTATGTTGGAGCCAGAAATTTTGATGTCATGCGTAGTCTATCAGTATATATGGTTGAAGGGTGTGAAGCAAACTCTTTACAATGTATACAAAGTTGTTTTACTAGATGTATACAAATATACATCTAGTTTTTATTGAAATACACTCCTAAAATTTTCCTAAAATTTTTTGAAAAAGTCCTAAAATTCCTACCTAAAATTTTCCAGAAGTATGCTATGATCCCTGTAAATGGCAACTTACTGAACATGAACGGGGTATGTGCTTGATATGACATCAAGTAATACTGGTATTAAAATTGGAGCATGTTTGACACTTGAACAAAAGCTAGGTACTTTTGTATTTCACTTGCCAGCACCACATTCTGGAAATTGTGCTTTCTGCCGTATTCATGCAATGCATGGAAATATCAACATCCAATGGACCTAGTATACTGCATTTTAAATGATTTCAACAGTCATGGTCAAAGATTGATCACTCTAATTTTGAACCCAGAGTGAGGAATGCTGAGGTGCTGGCAACTATTCAGAGTGACATGCGATCAGTACTGGAATTTGTGTAAGCCAATTTCTGATGCCCCATGCACGAGAGAATCACAGAGAGACGCTGGAGCTTGCTGTCATTTTTCTCGGAGGAACACCTCATGGTGTATGCTTTCGTGCTCCAGGAGCTGTCCGTCATGCCAGGTGGATGTCAAAGGTTCTTTACAGCTTCAAGCTGTGGATGTTTCTCAACCAGTTCAAACTTGCAGCACGAGAAAGTAAAGGTCTTCGTGACATGTGTATTTTCGTTGTGAAAGAATATCTGAGAGCTTGGTTCACAGCACCCCTTCCTTTTCAAGCACTGAGAAAAGACCTGAAACTTCTTCAGCGTTTTGTAGCATACAAAGAAGAACACCCAGATATATCAACTGTGGCCGTCGACAAACTGTCATGACATCTTTGGTACCTCAGCGAGCATCTCGTAGCATTGGCTTTCTTCGATTCGGATGTTTCGGCGGAGGAAAAGCAAAAGATGGTAAAAGCCCTTCATGAACAAGATGGTGAAGATGAACCACTAAAGCATGCAAGATTAGAAAAGGAGGAAATTGACGAATTGACTAAGACATTGTCCGACTTTGTGACAAAAACCCAGACACGTTTTTTAGCCAATTATGCGTTGACAGGAAGTTTTTCAAATCGATCCTGAGCATTGGGATCTTCAAGATCCCAATGCTCTGCTTTGAAATAGCGCTGCTTTGAAATAGCGAAAAACTGAGAGTTGTGAATGACAATGCGGAGCATTGTGTGACCCTTATCGAAGCATTTGCTAAGGCTGTCACAAAGGACAATGAGCAGAAACGGTGTCTTCTTCATGTGGTTCAGGAGCATCGAAGAAAGTGCCAAGATTGTAAGAAAAGTACCTTTAAGAAATGATTTCATAATTGAGGAGTGAGATATTATATATTTTATTTACTTGATTTGTCTTTCATATTTTTTCTGTAATATATATTTGTGTTTTTGTAGATATAAAAAAGATGTAAAGTAACGTTATAATTCATTATGCATCCTTGCACATTTTCGTACATATTACGAAATTTCAATGCGGCTGCGCGACCTCTAAATATAAACCTATTTTACCAAAATTTTACACAAACTATCGTTATATATATTGGCATGAAATAAGAAAGTAAGATCAACAAAAATACAAAGTTTATTTTTTTCCATACATTTCTGAAGCACCCCAATGTGTGTGTGTATATATATATATATATATATATATACTTAAGAGCAAAACTGAAGACTAAGGAAAAACTTTAGAATTTAAAACGAAAGTTGCAAAATAACCTGAAGATCAAAACGCGCAACGCAGCAGTTTTGAAAATTCAGAATTCACATTCTATTAAGAAGATACCTAAGCAAAAAAATACATATATAATTTTGACTCACACCAAGTACAACATAGAAAAGGTTATGTATCTACCTGTGTGAGTAAAAGGAGAAAAGATAAAAAAATAAAATAAAACGACTGAATGTAGAAGGTGTCGAGAATACTGAGCCTTGGCTTTATCAAGGACCAGCAAAAACTCTGCATTTTCTCACTTCCACAAATGATAGAGGACTTTTTTTTGCTTAGGTATCTTCTTAATAGAATATATATATATATATACACACACACTATATTGACAGAAGTCATTGGACACCTAGAAAAGACAACATAGCATTTATTGATATGCATTAGTATGGGGTCTGTCCACCTTCCACCTTTGGCCTTAATGCAGGCACTGACTCTTCAAGACATGCTTTTGCCAACGTTTTGGAACACAGCGATAGGTATGTGCTTCCATTCAGTACATAATGCTGCCGCTAACTGTTGCTTAATAGTAGGCCTTGGTTCCAAACTTCTTATGCAGCATTCTAATTCATCCCATAGGTGCTCTATGGAATTAAGATCAGTGCTTTGTGCTGGCCAGTCCACACATGACACGGAATTATCGTCAAATCATGCCGTAACAGTCCTTGCTTTATGGCTCGGTGCATTATCCTGCTGGTACCAACAAGGCTCGGTTTCATAGTATTGCAACAGAGTTGGTAGGGCATAATTGTCCAGAATATCAAAGTAGACTTGTTTGGTTAACAGGTTTGTCCACGATAACCAATGGGCCGGGACCATACCTCGAGAAACGCCCCACACGAGTACACTACCAGCTCCAAACTTCACCGCAAGAACAGTACACTGTGGTAAAAAGCATTCTCCCGGCTGCCGCCATACCCACACATGGCCATCAGACTGACGGATCCTGTATCTGTATTCATCAGTCCATAAGACCTGTTCTTATTGATCGACCATCCACGATAAATGTTCTTTACAGAATGCTAAATGACAAGTAGCATTCCGAGTGGAGTTGAAAGGCTTGTGCGGACGAGGTTCCAGCATTTTTACTCACCTGTACATTGACGTCTTGTGCAGTACTCTGCCGATTAGCTGTAATGACTCTCCTAAGGCTTTGACGTCCTCTATCACTGATTTTCTTTGGTCTGCCGGTATGTTTTGCTACTTCAGGCATGCCATGTGTCTTCCACTTATTCAGTACATCCAAAACAGTTGACTTGGGTATGTTTAAATGCCTCTCGGTTTCTCTTATGGACAACCCACTAATATAACGCCCAACAATCTTTCCTTTCTCAAAGTCAGTTCTCTCCTGCCATGACATTTTCACTAAACCTCACAGTGCGATATGATCACAATCAGCTGCAGGCTTGTTTTTATACCGTTTGCAGCTGCACTGAGCATCTGAACAATGCAGCGGATCTGTAAGAATTAAAGGTATTTTGTGCTGAGTTGTAAACAAGAAGTGCTTGCCAGAGCTTTTATCTACCATATTTTTAAATTGTAAGTAAAGACGTTTTTCAGATTCTACGTTTTTTAAAAGGAAATTTTAAAGTGTGGTGTGTGTTTGCTTTGGCTGCTCCAGAAAAGTTACTGTGAGCAGATCTGTTCATTTGCTTTTAAAGGGGTGTCCAGTGACTTTTGCCATTATAGTATGTATATATATAGTACAATTTTCAAGAGCAATATGTCATTGTGTCTTAAAAGAAAGGTGTTTAATCAATGCATCCTTCCAGTTCTTATGTACAGAGCAGAGACTTGGACCTTAACTATAAAAGACATACAAAGGCTGCAGACAACTCAAAGAAGCATGGAGAGATACATACTTGGTATAACCAGGAAAGATAAGAAGAGGAACTCGTGTATAAGGAAAACAACAAGAGTGGAAGACAGCATGATCAGAGTAAAATACCTGAAATGGCAATGGGCTTGGACATGTTGCCAGAAGAACGGACCACTGATGGACAGATGTTCAACCAAAATTTTAGGCTGTATTCCAAGGGACAGAAAAAGGACCAGAAGAAGACCACATAGGAGATGGATGGATGAAATTTGAAAGCATGCCAGTGTAATGTAGAGGAGACAGGCTCAAGACAGATGGTTATGGAAGAAACTTAAGAGAAATCTTCATCCAGCAGTGGACTGATAATGGTTGACAACGAGGATTGTATATACATACACATACATAACATGTGCAGGCTGTTAATTGCATTCTTTATAATTTGCAAAAAAAAAAAAAAAGTTTCGTCAACAATATTGACAATTTTTATACTATTTTAACACTTTTGCGAAAAAAAAAAGATTGATCTTGGCGAATGGGTTCGCACAAAAACTTTAAAAAAGCCAGAGCAACTGCTGTATGTGTAATGCTGTACATTTCAAATATCACTGCAGAAATGCTTTGAGGGTTTGCATCTAATGTGAGGAAAAGAGTGAATGTAAGTGCCCCTAAAGGTAGTTTACATTTTCAACACTGAAACATTGTTTTGTCTGTTTTGTGATTTTCATTCTGAAAAGTTGGTAATGCTTCAACAGTAGTTTTCAACATTTATATGGGTTTTCACAGGAATGTAGTTCTTTAACTTGCAAATTTTTAAATGCAATTTTCATTGTTAAGGTTTTATTGCTGTGATTCGTTGTCTCTGTGACAGTTATGGTTACTCATGTAGGACCATACTTCCATCGGCAATAAACTCATGTGATCTTTGGCAATATAGTTCTGTTCTTTTGATCTGCAGTCTTTCTTTCAGTCTTCTTATTATGTTGCCTTATTGATATCCAACAATTCTCAGTGAATTAGAATTCATCTTGTGGCCAGTTTGTATGCTTTAATTCATGAGAATTTTTATTTTATTATTATGATCTAGTGTAAGTCACCTGACCACTGTAAACCCCAATATTGTGTGTTCTGTGCTTCTGTTCAATTGTTTTGCAAGGTTACTTGCTGTTTGGTGTCTATCCCTTTTTACGTGTAGGAGCAGATAGCAGTCCTTACTGGGGGTGGTTTTTGGTGGGCGACCATCACCGGTCTTTCACACAGCTGTACCTGTAATCCTGAAGGCCAACCACTCACACGATACCAAACTCTTGAGCAACACTCATCACAGATCATCCCTCCTCAAGCTTCCCAATTATTTGACCATGAGTAAAATCATCAAGATGTTTTTGATGGGCCATTTCGTCATCTCAAACATGAAATGAACACAATCGAACATCTGTAACACTAGTGTACACCATCCAGTGACTTCCGTTTAGCTGGTGCTATTGAACTGCTTGAGTGCATTTTATTCTCATGTCATGCTCCATTATTATGCATGTGATATTGTTGCTCCTGCACCCAGACATGGTCCTGAGCTAATTTGTGTTTGGGTACTGCTGCTACATACTCTTTCCACTTCGTCCTTAAGTTTTACACACCACTGTATTTGTCCACTAGTTTGCCTGCCTTTAGTTGTCACCTCTGGCCTTATATGTTCATCTTTCTGTGTGTCTTTTTAACAATAAAGTAAAAATAATCCACAAATTGTACAATTTAACAAATACATTGTGCATATTCAAGTTTTTTACATGTGTTTACCTGAGATTGCAAAGAGAGGTTGTCCTCTGAAGACTTTGGTCATAGTGAACAGTAACAAAAAGCATGTAAAGTTAAATTGAGTTATGAATTTATATGAGAAAATGAACTGAGCCCTGAGCATAGCACAGTAAAAAAAAAAAAAAAAAAAAAACACTGAAAGGAAGACTTAAAATCAATAAAGGGATTCCATCATCAGTGATCATGTATGTGGGTTAATTGGTAGCATGGTCCTGTCTGCAGTACATTTTGCTTTTACATCACATCCATTCAAAGCCTAATAATCAGACTTTGATGTAGAAGTTGAACATCCTTTATCCCAAATGCATGGGGTGAGAAACGTGTTGGATTTCAGATTTTTTTCAGGTTTTAGAGTATTTCCATGTGGTACACTTATACAGTATAATGAGATAGTTTGGGGATGGGACAAATTCTAAACACTAAATACATTTATATTTCAAGAAACCAAAGTTATTCATTCTCTGAAATTGGCCAGAATTCCTTTTTACTAGACATCAAATGTTCTTCAGGCTGCCTTAATGACATTAATGTTCAGGTCTGAAAATGTAACCTTATTCGAAAGTGTAAAAAATGCTATGAATTTCATGAGTGTTCTGAAACCAACTTATCTAAAAACTAAGGGAAAAAAATCTGTAATATTTAAAAATAAATTTAAACCCTTAAAATCATTCACTAAGCCAGAAGAGTCAGCGAATGACACAAATTGATCCAACTTTGAACCAATTCATTGCACTCATTCACTGGAAGAGTCAACAAATGACACAAATGGAACCCACCCAGAATTAATTAATGAGTAACATTACCTGCAGAATTCATTCATTCACTGGAAGTGTCAATGAATGAACTGGTGCAAAAGAATTGTTTTAATCCTAGTTGTAAATGCATTTATGGCACCTCTATTCATAGTGATTGTGGAATAACTTTCCTGATGACGAACTAGACTTTAGTTCAAAAATTTGACAACCAACTTTCATGAAAAATAACCTCTATAAGACCCGTAAAAAAGTTATTCCATAATGAATTGTTTTAGCGAGTCAAGTTGAAAGAATAAATCTTTCAAATGAATCAGTTTTGCCCATTGCTACAGCAAAACTGAGAACCACCCAGAGTATCTGAGACATGTATCATAACCATTGGGGGGCGCAGTGGTCTTAAGTGCTGGCTTCTGACCATTCGTCTAAGATGGGTCCAGATTCAAATCCCAGTGAGGCGTAGATGTTGTGTTTGTCTTACGGCACTGGCTCTCTCCCTTCCCTGGTACCAGTGGCCTTAAATTAGGGACAGGCAACTGCTCATTGCCCATCGAGTAGCTCACGGTGGTCATTAAACTCACAAATAAACAATAACAATTGAGCTGGGTAGAGACCTACACATTGCCTGAGAACCTTCCCAAAGACTTGTGGAATTTTCTATTTGTGACATTGTATTACTGGTGGATAAAAGTTTTGGATTTAAGGAGTTTTCAGTTTTGCTACTTCCTGATAAATGCTGCTCAACCTGTACATTCCTTTAACATTTTGCAAATGTCCTTGTGGCAAGTGGTTGGTTAATCCCCAGTGCTTACATTGCATATTTGCATGCTGTAGTCTCTGACCAAGCTGGATTGATCCCTTTACCTTTTATTATTTTTTTACTCCTTTCACTAGCAGTGCAAACGTGTAGATGTACTCAGCAGGAACTTCTGCAATTCAAATGTGCTTTTCAGTATCTCTTTGAGTAATTAATTTTTTGGCGTAGAAATGCTGTAATTAACTGGCATCCATGTGTAGTCAGTTTTTGAGATCCTTTGAATACCCAGTGATTTTTTGGGGTTATTAAGGCTGGTTTGTAGGAGAAAGATCATATCAGTATTGATCATTTATAAGTTCTCTCCATGATTAGTATGTTTCTTCTCATAAGCAGTTAATTGTTGTGTTAAGGTATTGTCATTGTATTTTGTCTTTCATGTTGTGTTTTGGACATCTTGAAAATAGAACGAATGTTCTGAATTGTTATATCAAAACTGAGTTTTTGTATCTGTATTTAATGATATGTTTCTGCCTTAATTACAGCTTGAAAAGCGTAAAGTGGATGGTATTCGTTGTCTTGCAGCTCATCCTTCAATGCCAGTTTGTAAGTTTGCCAATTGTTTACTATTCACCCAAATATTTTTTTTATTTTATTTCAATATGGTGGACATAGGTATATCATATGTATACTAGGTGAAAGCCCATCAATAATGATAGAGAAACATAATATATTTAGAGTATTTTTTTAATAACCAGGTGTTCTTTTTTGTTTGTGATGTCCATATGTAAAAGTATGTTTCATGAACGTTACAGCTGTAAAAAAAAAAAGTACTACATTATACGGTTTTTACATCACATGCTGACATAATTCACGGTTTCCATTCATAGAACACCTGCCCCAAAACACGAAAAGCTAAGCAGGATGTCATAAATATTTCTTTCTCAGTTGGTGCTATCGTGATGATGTCACAGAATTATATCCAGGAAGCATGTCATCACAAATATTTCTTTCTCAGTTGTTGCTAAGATGATAATGTCTCATAGTTTAATCTAAAAAGTGGTTTCCATTCACTAAACAAGTGTACAAAAAGCTAAGTGTGATGTCACAAATATTTCGTTTTCAGTTGGTGGTGCTATGGTGAATATTTCGTTCTCAGTTGGTGCTATGGTAATGACTTTTTCCACTGCTCTAGCAAAGTGGGACAAACTTGTGATATAGAATACAGAGTTGTATTAAAATAAAATGTATCTGTGTACACAACCACTGAAACAGAAAACTTGCTGCAAACCCACAAATCACACTATAACAATAGAATAAAGAAAAATTAATAAATATATAAATATTAGATCATTACAGATTCCAGTGAGGACATAATAAGTACATTACAACTGAATGTGCAGCAATGTGTGTGAAATGAACCTTTATGGCAAAATATTAAAATATTGGACTAAGAACCTCATAAAAACAAGAGACTAATTAAAGAAATTTTTTATATCCAGAAAAACAGTTCCATTAATGAGCCTTCAAAATTTATAAATAGCATTTTCAACAACTTAATTCAAAAATAGTAGACATATAAAATACATAAGGAAAATAGTTTAATTTAATTATTGGAAAATGCAAGAGGAACCTGGCAACGTTTGAATTCTTTCTGTGTAAATGAAAGTTTTGATACAGTTCTTATACATTGAAACAGGCTTTGATAAAATCTAGAGGCCATAAATGTCTGTAAAAACAAAAGAACTCAGAAGATGTGAAAAAAATTTAAAGTTCAAGTTAAAATAGAATTAAATATATTAATCTGAGTAAAGATTAATATATTGAGAAAGTGTTTTAATTGCTGTAAATAACATTTTATTTTATTTTTAATCTACAAGCAAAAACTATCTGAAAAATCTGCTAATAATTTGGAAACTGTCCGCGTACGGCGTACACATCTACATTCTGCTACTCTGATATTATATACTGAGAGATTTCCATTTTACAAATCTCTTTGTTTAGCAAATTTCTTTCTCTTACTTGAGCCAAAATGTGTTTGAAAATACCCCCATAGTGCAAACTGATTTTCTATTTAACAGTCCTTCTAGAAGCTCCTTTCACTTTGTTTTCATTTGCCATATGTACTGTTCACATTTGACTTCTGTTGAGCACAAGTTCAAGCATTTTTATTCCTTGGTGAGCCCACGTAACATTTCATGGTGTCAGAAGTGGGATCTCAGCCAATCTGAAATTCCACTCTAAGGCATCTCTGTCGTCTGAAATTCATTCAAGGGCACCTCTGCTGTTTTTATTCATCCAATCTGAAATTCCATTCAAGGGCGCCTCTGCCATTTTTACTTAGCCAATCCGAAATTCCATTCAAGGCACCTCTGCCATCCGTGCAGCTCCACATGCACACACCAAAAAAATAACTTGCTGAGGAATGTTTCTGGTACAGAGTGTGGAGGCAAGAGGGAAATGTTGCAGTGCGCTGGGACACGTCACTGACATCTTTTGATCTTTCACCTCAGCTGAAATGCCGGAAACCGAAACAGAGAAAATGTGAGAAATTTCTGAGACCTCATCTCAACTTCCCCACCCCCTTTCTGTTACACTGGATGTCTGCAAAACTGTATAGTGCTCAGCAACATGGATACTATTTTTCCTCGGACGTGCCAACTCTCCGGGTTTAGGCCGGTAATGCCGGATTTTATGACACTTTCCGGAATTCCGAATTAGAAAATAATATTGCCGGATTCCATCATAATTTCCGTAGCGTAAATTAAAAAGTAATGAGAAAAGTTCGAATTTCTCCAAGGCGTCAGAGAACTCAGTTGATTACCGTAGTGTAAAAAGTAACGAGGGGAAAAGTTCGAAGTTCTCCGAGGCATCGGTTCATTAGCGGAGAAGCGACCTTTCCCTTCTGAGTCAGCAGCCAGCAGTTTTGCTATGCCGTTGGCAGCGATGTTTACTCTTCTGTCTGGTAATGATCTCTGGCGTAGCACACACGGAGTAGGAGCGGGCTTGGCCTTGGCGCGCATCGTACGTAGATTTCTATCGTAAGCGTGCGGTAGTGTTTTGGTTTGTTTCATGTACTTCGTCTGTCTTAACAGGAATTTCTGAGAATTTTTTGTGCACGCGTTTAATCAAGCGATGGCTGGTAGAAAATATCAGTCTGTTTTTAAGAAGTATACGACAGATTATCCGTGTATAATCGAATCAAGGAACCGCCAACGATTTGCCTTTTGCTCTATTTGTAGGTGTGACTTTTTCGTAGTCCACAAGGGCAAAGGAGATATCGTTAATCACATTCTTACGCAAAAACACGTGGCCAATTCTAAGTGCGTGGAAAATAACAAAACATTAAATTTTGCTCGAGATAGTTCATCTTCTGATGCGATTATCCGCGCTGAGAGCTTGGTTACTTCATTCCTCGTGTAACATAACTTACTTTTAAGCTGTGCTGACCATGCAAGTGTACTTTTTAAGAAAATGTTCCCAGATAGTAACATTAAAAAAACATATGCATGTGTGACAGGACAAAAACATCGTGCGTTGTTGCCGAAATTTGAAAATCTTCAAAAATAGACTTGCATACCTGCCAACTTTTACGGATGACCCGTAAAATTTACGGATTTCTGCTTAATTTTACTGATTTACGGATAGAGGTCTTTTTTTAACAGATTTTTTTTATATTTAGATTGCTCAATCGAAATATTTCAACCCCCTGCAACCATCCACTTAGATTTTCTAACAGACCTTACGAGCGCTGTGTCACGCGATGGTGTCATCTTTGACTCGCTGGCTTTGTGACATCGTGTGGTAGCTCTCTCTCTCCACGGGAGTGTGCTCAAGTGATGTGCCGACCAGAGTTCGCCAAAATGTGTAATTGCGCGTTTAGTATGCATCGAAATTTTACCAAAGCGTAAAAATACGGATTGGGAATTTTTCTCGATGCGTAAAAATATGCGTCAGGAACTTTTTTCTCGCGCGTAAAACTACGCGTCGAATAATTTTACCAATTCATAAAAATGCGCATCGGGACGGTACAGAAACGGAAGTAAACGAAATAAAGGTTTTCTCCGTAATCTATATTTTTTTTTTCCTGTGATGCTGCCTTTGTCCAGTATTGTTGTTATATATCATTTTATTCCATAAATATTTCTATTTCAGTTTAAAAATGGAGGAAAAATTTCCGAAATCGGAAATTCGACGGCAAAAAAATTTCGCTTTAGGCATGACAGTCCAACGGCTTCGAGGAATTTCTCCTTTTCCATCTTAATTTGAGTTATCCTCCAGATCGATGCATAACTTAACATAATTTTTAAATATTTGTTAACAGAAATTGTTTTACATTTTTTATGTACCTTAACGTAACAGTGCTTCAAATTATGTCCATTGATATTTCAAACATACGAAAATAAGCTTGTGGGATTTTAATAGAAAATTGCAGGATTTTTCTCTTTTTAAGGTTGGCAAGTCTGCTTCCTTTATTAACAAATCTCTCTAACTCCATTAAACTGATTCTGTTCGTATTATGGGATGGGGGCATTGTCCGTTTTTGCAAGTGCCCCAGATTATCTCTTGGTGGGAGAGAGAAGCAAAATTTATCCCTGTGGTCAAACAGAAAATCAGCAAAGGCACTCCTGTATGTGAAAGGAAGAAACTATATCATTATTTTTACTGTTGTGTGTGGGGGGGGGAGGAGTATTAATCCATTAACAGCTGAAGCACCTGAGACAATTTGGCTTGTGGACAACTAGGATTCTCTATAAGAGTGGGTCTTAAGATGTTCAGGTCTTATTATTGGACTTTTTTAGAATGGATGACAGCCAGTTTGCATCCATGCATAAGGGTGGAGGAAGAGAATGATGATTACCTAAGGGAAAACATCTGTCTGGCAAAACTTTGGTTCAGTTCACCATTGTGTTGTAACTGTGTTCTTTGTTGCTGAAGTGGGGAATGGAATTCAGACAGACCCATTCTTTATTAGAGCATATTTATAAAACAGGGTTTCACCATTATCTTGCTTTGCATTTCTTAAGTGTTACTTCAGTTAAATCATGTCTAAAAGAAAGTGAGAAAAATAGCAGAAAAACTGAAAGTGGTTGAAAATATATGAAGGTGTGTTAATCAAACCCAATGTTACATTAAATTGCATTTTCTGGAAAGCCTCATGAATTATATCATGTTGGAAACAGGAATTGCATATCTTGACCATGCTTGCAGTATGATTGTGGAGAGATTTGGTAAAACTCTTATTGTGATACTTGGCAACAGAAAGGCTTTTATTAAAATCAAGGATCAATTAAATGAACTTCAATCGCATGATCCTCATTGGGCATTTCATTACTGCCCCCTCTGGCTTCCTTTCTGGATGTAGCATGTTTTAATGCTTTTACTTTAACTGATGCATGAGTCATCCAGGGGTCTAGTGCATGGGATTCAACTAATTTCTTGTAGTACTGGGTTTGAGTCCAAATCCTACTACTGGGTATGGGTTCAAATCCTCAGGAACAACTCAATGTTTTGTTTGCCCTTCCTTCCATTGATTTTTTGTCTCAAAATTAGAAAAGGGTGACTTCTGACAGCTTCAGATGCTCATGGAAGTAATTAAAATTTAAAAATAAATAAATAAATTCAGACATGTCTCAGTTATTAGTTCTGTTACTTATAATTTTTTGTTTGCCAACAACCTTTCCATTTCAACCAAACCAGTTTACAGTTCACTAATGAAACTTTTTATACATTTTATGCCCTGGGTTATTCACATAGTACTAAGCTGCAGCAGATTATAGTTCATTGTCAGCACCTCCTTTTTTACTTGCTATGGGGTGTCCATAAATCATCTTCACAACTTTAAGCATTAATCCACTTGAAAGATATACTCTCTAAGTTTTATTTACAAATTTCATTACAGCTTGATGTGAGCACCCCTAGAATCTCATGTAAGATGTTGGGACATTATTTGCTTTCCTCCCATTGTCTCTCAATTATCTTCACATCAACGGTCATGATGGCTTCCATAATCCTTTGCTTGAGGTCATCGATTTTTTTAACCCTTGTGCTCTTCATGATACCCTTAATATAACCTCATTAAAATAAAAGTCTTAAGGGGGCATGTCAGGCAAATAAGGTTGCCAATGAATTGGGCCATCCCTTCCCATATACCAACCAGGAGGTTGTTTATACAAGAAGTCGCAAACACATGTGGGGGTAATCCATTTTGAATTGTTAACACAGCAATCAGATATCTCTGAGTTGCCTGCATTTTACTGTTTCCAATGTAACATTAATCACATCAGAAAACTTAAAAATTACATCACCCTGGAGCAGGAATCAAACCCGCATCTCCCAATTTCTGTTTGAGTGTGCTAACCATTACACCACCCAGGACAATGAAGTCCCTGGTATCTGAGTGATAAGAACCAGAATAGTCTTTGATCTTCACCAGTCAAAGCAAATTACGCTTTATCCTGGCATAGTTAAGTAAATCTCCAGTCGCTCAGGTAAATAGTGTGAAAGAAATATTCTTCACATAGTTTAGCAATGTAACTTTCAAGTTTTCTGATATAATTAATGTTACATGAGAAACAGTATAATGCAGGCAACTCAGAGATGTCTGATTTCTGTGTTAATAATTCAGATGTATTTTCACGTACTATGTGAAGAATATTGCTTCCACATGGTTGTACTCCATCATGCTGGAAAATCACACAAAGTTGAAGAAATGGTGATACTGCAAAGTTCATCAACATTTCCAGGTAAACTTTGGCAGTGATTGTTTGTTCACTATAGAAAAACAGGCCAGTGATGTCATTGTACATAAAGCCAGACATCAACACAGACATTTAACTTCAGGTTATGTCTATGCAAACCCCAAAACATGGAAGATTTCCTCGTCACTAAAAAGAAGCCTCTGTAATCTTCAATCTGGTTAAACACAAAAAATGGCAATGTGCATAGTATTTCAGGTTGTCATTTGGCCAAATAGCCTGCAGCAGAGTTGCACTCTGTATGCATACATTCACAAATGCATGTGCATGACCTTCTGTGCCATTGAATGGTGTAATTTTAATGGCCTGGTAGCAGCGTGAATGGACTTTGTAAGGCTATGAGTGAGTGTCGCATGCCCACATTTGATTTTCATTGCACTTGTGCTTGGTCAGCCAGACCTTTTAGATGTAGTACACTGCCAGTTTCCATAAACTTCTTCTACCACTCATACATAGTGCGTCATGATGGTCGTTGTTCACTTCTGAACTCAGTCCTGAAAATTTGTTGGACTTTAATATTTGACATTGTTTCTATGAACCAGAAATGCACTGAGCCTTCTTTTGTGAAGTAGCCATTTGCAGCAGTTTTGATGTTATCAATTACAAATACCATGTACATACCTGTAACTAAGCAGAAAAAAATCTCTTTAAGACTGTGAGTTCATCTTTCAAATGCAACAAACCACATCAAATTATTTCAGTTCCTGAATTTTTAATTCCTGGTTGGAGTTGTAAAGATAATTTACAGATACCCCAAATATTAAGGCCATTTATTATTGATATGAGAACATCATCCTGGAGTTTTAGCTTTTGTAAAACTCAATCCCTTTTTTTGTAAATTCAGGTTAAAACATCTATAGCAGAAGTCATAGTTGTTCTTAAATTTACGTGCCCACAATTATAAGAATTACAAGGTTGCTTACCTATTTTCACATTCCACTGCACGTTTCATGAAACGTGCAGTGAAATGTGAAAATAGGTAAGCAACCTTGTAATTCCCTTTTTGTAATCAGCAAATGAGAAGATTTTTGTCTCATTTCCATAGCTTATTTTTTCCATTGATAAGTTGGCTTCAAAAATAAATAGACTTCATATTGCCATCTGTGTAATACACTTCTTTGAGCACCTTTTAACACTATACAAATTACAAGTTTATCCAACTTTTGAAGTATTGTTACCACATTTGGGGTATTTCCCACTAATCAACAAAGAGGTTAGGTGATGTTATACAGATAAGCACAGTTCACCTAATCAGCAACGTGTTATTGATTTTCTTGAAACTCTTTTCCACAGGCTACATTTTGTACATTTTACCATAGCTACAGTGGGCATTCTCAGTTTTCTGTTGTATTACAAGAAATATTGTTCTTCAATTTTCTGATTGAAAAACCATTGCCCAACACTAGTTTTCTGTCCAGTTGATTAAGTGTCACACAAATTATTACTGTTCCAGGACATTCATTTCTGTGTTACCAAACCGTGTAAAAGATGTAATTAAGCATGGAATTTTTATCATTCAAGAAGAGTAAAGAAAGAAAGAAGAAAATAAAATTACTCGCTTAAACGCTTTAATTGAAGGGAAAGCGAAATTGTTTTGAGAGTTTGAGAACTTCCACACTTTGAAATAGAAAAGAAAAATTCATTATTGTGCTACATGTGCTGGTTTTGCTTTTCATAATTTAATTCTTCATTAAAAATGATTCAGACTGATTGCCAGAAGTATATGCTCATGTTTGTAAATTTTATAATTGATATTATTTCCATGGAAAAAAGATATATAAACTATTATAAATGCTCACTTCATGTGATTATGTATCTTGTGTTCAGCATTTTAACTCAATTTCACTTGATCGTCAGAACTTTGTGATGGAACTTGAATATTTATAAACTACCATATAAAAATGGTTAATATGCATTATGATCATTTCAGTTTTTCATCCAGTTCTCAAAATACTTTAATTCATTCATTTCCCATAATTTTTCAGACCTTTCTGGATCACAGGACGGTTCTGTTTTCTTGTGGGAATGGAAACACAAACAGGTGATATCATCTCCTAGACTGCCTGGAACATTTGCTAAAGTTACACAAGTTTTATTCAATCCTCAAGGCAATAAGGTTTGTTTATCTGCATTCGTCTCTCAATTTTGAATTCTCTATTTTTTTATTCTAAGTTGAAATCCTTTTTTTCCTACCTACTGTTGGCCACATTTTTTTTTCATTAGTTTCTACTTGGTTGAAGATGAAAAACATGGGTAAATCAGAAAAAATTAACTGTATCTTGCCCTTGTTTTGGCTACTGCAGTGTGATCCACTTGCTGCACAACCATGTTTCCATAAAAAATGTTTGTTGATTGAATGTAGATGAAAACGGAACACTTTTTTTTTTTTTTTGTAGTTATTCCTGACCTTATGAAAACTAAGCTTGGACAGTGGCAACACTGCAGATGGGCTGAAGTCAGAAGGATGTGTGCAACTTGTCATTTTGTAGTCAGTCAGTCAGTAGAGATGAAGCTTCTTTGAGGGTAAAATTATTTTGAAAGGATTGTGGCCACCTAGTCAGTCAGTAAAGATGAAGCTTCAAGGATTGTGGCCACCTAGATAACACTCTTCTAGATAATTTTCTATGAGGTCATCTCACAGAGGAAAGTATGTGCTTACAATCCTTGGACAACTGAACAGCTACAACATCAGATGTGAGAGTGCTGCAATTTCTGGTGGCATGCTTCAGCGAGTATTCTCTAATATGGACCGTCATGTAAAAATGTGCCTGAGATTAGGCATGCTGACATTTTTTACATCCCCACTAAAGTATCATATCTACAATATATTTTATACTTTTGCTGTATTCACACATTCCACACATACTTCACCAAACCAGAGTTACACAGCAAGTGGATCACACAGTATCTTCGTATTCTGTGTTTTTGCAGGAACCAGAAAGGTCCCTTTATTCGTAAGCCAACTTCAGGAACAGTTATGCATCTAAGTTATTTCCATGAGTATAACCTGTGCATTTTGTAAATAAATCAAAGTTCAATTTCGTGCTGCATTGGTAATGCTAGAAAAACTAATCCATCTTCAACACATAGGAGTTCAAAACACACATAGTTAAAATACACAAGCACTTTCAAGACTGCCCCAGTCTCTTCATCAGGTGTGAGAGTAAACGTGGTGACAACTGTTTATATACATGTGGGAGATGGAGTAGGTCACAACAGACATGCACAAAAGAACAGGGTCACGAACATCTAAGATTAAGTTGTTTTTAAACAGTTGGAATTAAGTGAATATTTGAATTAGAGTCAATATTTTGTAATACATTCTGTAATTAAAGTTCCCATGGAGTGGGCACAGCAGAAGGGAGACTGTAATTACAGCACTGTCTCTGATTGACAATTATTCGTAAACTCTATGTGAGGACAGCTGAACTTTTCGATTTCGGGGTGGTAAGGATGTGGCTTTTTTTTTTTCTTTTTTTTTTTCCCCCAGGTACAAACTTTGGACACTGTGATAAAGATTTTCGACAAATGGAAACAAAAATTGACCTCCAAAAGCACTCACTTAGCCTTTCTGCTCAATTGTCATGGTTTGGGTATAATACCCAAATTCCTCCTTTTACAACAGAAACCTATTTCAAGAAGATACAATAACATACTTAGAACCTCTGAATCCAAAAAATTGGCTAGCATTATTAGACAAAAAAGGGGTTATTTAGACTATTTGAACTGCCATGCCTATTATGCCTACCTGAACATGGCAGCTACAATACATCCCGTTTTGTTAAATAGGGCACTCCCACCATTTCTGTTACGTGTCTTGCTCGTGGACTGATTTTACAGACCGCTCATATTAAGAAGTTAAGGAACCTGGTAGCAGATCCTGATAAAACCTGGTAGCAGATCCTGATAAAACCTGGCAGAAGGACACCTGCCAATGCACTCGCCAGTCAACCTTCAATCAGCTACTTAAAATGTTTAAAAATAACTTAACTTTTAGGTGTTCATGACCCTGTTCTTTTGCGCATGTCTGTTGTGACCTACTCCATCTTCCACATGTATATAACCAATTGTCACCACATTTACTCTCACACCTGATGAAGAGACTGGAGCAGTCTTGAAAGTGCTTGTGTATTTTAACTATGTGTGTATTTAACTCCTATGTTAAATTACAGTTTTTAACTTATAATCGTAAGAGATAAATGTCTTCGTGCTGAGAATAACTAAAGGTTGAGTGTAATTTGCTGTCTGAAGCACGATAGTTAAAATCTTGAATGAATAAAATATTTACAAGTTAAAAAATACAAACACGAGATCTTTCACAAGGGCGACCCTTGCATCATCAGGTGAAGACTACATTTGAACATACTTAGTGAGAAGTTATATAAAGTGTCAGTGTCTTGACGTCATGATCTACAATGATGTTCATTAGTTGATGACGATTGGTCCCTCCTATCTAACTTCTGATGCTACGTAGTTTCATCTTATTAGATTAAGTTAACTGATTGTGTAGTGGGGGTTTTAAATCTTGAATTTTTTCTTTAATATAAACTGTATTAAACAGTTGTTTCCAAACAGTGGCAAAGTAGTGGGAATGTCATCATTACAGCACCGTCCATGATAGTGATGGATGAACAATGCTTCTACAAACAATGTAGATATTTTTCTTTGGTGCATAGAAGAATATATGCATCATTCCATGAGGGGGTGTGGGTTCCTTCCTGGACTGTGCGGGCCAAAGCAGTGTTAGAGACACCTGTTTGGGTTGAATATTGGTGTTCGGCTATACGAATACCTAGGCTTCGAAGGGTTAAGCCTATATACCAGCTATCATTGAACTCTGAGCTCAGACTCTTCAATGGTATGCAATACACACCATATTTTTTTATTTTCATGCTTGACGTCCCAATCTGCGCATCAGCTGGAAAAGATTACTGGAGGACTCGCCAAATGAAATGCAGTGTTTCTTGCAGATGTTGTGCAAAATGTGCGAGATTTGCGGCTGGTATTCAATAGTACCAATGTACTTAATAGTCTTATGATTGCTGGTTAAGGTTGTGCAGACCTTTTTCTTGTGTTGAGCAATCAGAGCATTCACAAAGTTCCTATTCTACCCATTCTGGGTCGCAATTTGCATTATTTTTTCTAGTTCGGTTTTCCGCAATCTGGCATTCAACATGTGTGAAAATGTTCAGCTTATGAAAAATCTAAAAGTCGCTGCTTTATATTTGTGTGGATGATAAGAGTTATATGGGATGATCACAGTAGAGCTGGTTGGCTTACGATACACAGAAAACTGAATTGAGTTGGTGATCATGTTCCGTCTGATGCTTAAGTCAAGGTAGGGGAGAGATCCTTCATTCTCCAATTCGATGGTAAATTGTATGGTAGGGTATACCAATGACAAACTTAATCTGAATTCTTCAAGATCGTCAAGGGAATGCAGCCAAAGTACTAATATATCATTGATATACCTCATATATAGTAATGGGGCGTGGGTACAATTGGTTAAGACATTATTTTCTATTGATTACATAACAATTTCAGCCATCAAAGCAGATAGTGGTGATCTCATAGCTGTGCCATCATCTTGTCTATAAATAGTGTCATCAAAACGAAAGAAAGAACGTGTTTAACAACTAATAATCGTATTGAAGACGGATTAGTTTTTCTGTGCATTTTGTATCATGTACGATTCCATTTGCATCATATGTAATTCCATTAGGTGCAGCCATCTGTATTGTAGTGGTAAAAATCTTAATCCCCCACACAGGGATAACTGGTTTTCCAGTTATTTGGGGAGTAGCGCCCCACGGCCCGAGCTGATCTTGTGATAAATTATCTTGATTTCTCGTCTTTGTGGAATTACAAGTACATCAATGCAGGGACAGCTGTTCATCCAGCTGATGGGGAGTGGCGACCCCACGTCCTGAGCCGACATGTATTGTACGATATTTTCTCATTTTTTAGCTTTTGTTGTTCTCTTGAAATGCACCTGCCTCAGTTATAGGTTGCTGAGGTTGTGATTATGCACCAGTGCCCGAGTTTAGTTTCTCGTTCTATTTCCTTTATTCTCCATTGTACGTTCCCCCTCTTTTTTTCCGAGCTGGTTAGCTAGACCTACCTGCACGTTTGCCGTGTGTGGTGACCTGTACAGGGAAAAAGGGGATGCTGGAGGCCGGTGTGTTGTTGTCACCAGCTACCAACACTCCTCTTTGCCCACTGCTTCACCCTAAATGGGTGGCTGGGAACTAACCCACTCCTAGTCAATGAAGTCAGTGGCTGAGTGGAGTCCTGTCTTCTAACAGCCTGTCGTTGCGTATGACAGGGTGAGTCTAGGGATAGTGTGGGCATGCCAAAAGGGTGTTACCAAGACAAGTCGCTATTGTTGCTAAGCGCATGTCCGCCCTGTCAACTTACTATATCCGCTGCTTAACCCTAGAGCTGTGCCCTGCGTCTATCTGGGCTGTTCTGTTATGTGTCATTTCCTTTTAATTTTGTTTTATAAAATTCTGACACCATTGGACTTGGCCCTTTGAGGTCTTTGCCCCATAAAACACCAACCAACCAAAATCTTAATCATTATTCATAATTCCTTTTTTCTCTTCTCTTATGATTTCTGCCCATCTGAAATAAAATTTTCTTCAGTGTGAAAGGGTAATTGCATTATTTTTACTGCAATTAAGAGTTCTTTGTGCACTTCCCCCTCCATTCATATTGTTTTTGCATGTTGAATTTTCCATTCGTTTTGATGTTTTGCATATCTGTTAATGTTTTCAAAAGCAGAGGCCAAATAATCTTTTGTGTACAGTATGGAATTAATTTTTTTTTTTTATTTTGTAATGATTTTCTGTGTTGATCTAATCTTTAACTGTAACTTTTTGTATTTCCAGTATATAAAGAAGTATTCTTTTCATGTTCATTTCTCTGCTTCATTGGAATTTCACATATACCTATTATATTTAGAAAGTTTGGAAAGCTTGTTTTATCTTTAGCAGTTGGTTTCATTGTATGATTATAGGTATTCCAAAATCCATACTATGAACAAAGCTAATCTTCTATATGGTGCTTATATGATGAGAAAAATCTGTGGAAATTCCCTAATGTATTAAGTAGTTTTCGGATATTATCTGACTTCCCATCCTTGTCATACTTACACCAAAAAATGGATTATCATCTTCAAAATTTATATTTAATTTTATGCTATTTGTTTGTTTATTTTATGCTTATGAAGGGGTAGGCTACAGATTTGGACAAAAAGGACACTTTCAAACATAAAGGCCTATTAACTGTCAAAAGGCCATGATGCAACTTTATTAAAAAGAGGGTGGGTGCAGAATTTTATGTGGTGTAAATGAGCCACCACATAAGTACCATAAAGAGCAATTCCAAAAAAGAATTGGCAGATATACCACTCCATTCACACATGCACATGCACACCTCCAAGTAAAAAACAACAAAATATTGAGGGTGAGCAGAGCAGTTTTTCTCAAACCAGGTGTATATGGTTTGAAATCTTACATCTAGATGTAATTTGTGTAGCACAAGTATGGATGCTCATATGTTAAAGAGTTCATGTAACAATCATCATCATTGTCAACCATTATCAATCCACTGCTGGACGAAGGTCTCCCCAAGTTTCCTCCACAACGGTCTGTCTTGTGCCAGTCTCCTCCATGTCACCCCTGCATACTTTCGAATTTCATCCACCCATCTCCCATGTGGTCTTCTTCTGGGTCTTTTCCTGTCCCTTGGAATCCAATCTAAAATTTCGGCCGTCCATCGATGATCTGTCCTTCTGGCAGTATGTCCAGCCCATTGCCATTTCAGGGATTTAACTCTGATCATGATGTCTTCCACTCTTGTCATTTTTCAGATCCACGAGTTCCTCTTCTTATCTCTCCTGGTTACACCAAGCATGCACCTCTCCATACTTCTTTGAGTTGTCTGCAGCCTTTGTATGTCTCTTTTAGTTAAGGTCCATGTCTCTGCACCATACGTAAGCACTGGAAGGATGCATTGATCAAACACTTTTCTTTTAAGACATAATGGCATATTGCTCTTGAAAATTATGCTGTTTCTTCCAAAAGCTCTCCAGGCAAGTTTTGTACGCCGATTAATTTCTTCATCAATGTGTCCCTCACTTGATATCTGCTGTCCAAGATAAACGTACGTGTCTGTTATCTCCAGCTTTTCTCCATCAATCGATAAATCTTCATTTCTTGTAAAAGCATTGAACATCACTTTTGTCTTCTGAAAGTTCATTTTTAATCCCACTTCTTTACTCTTGTCAGCAAGTTCCTGGATCATACTCTGCAGCTCTGATGGGGTAGTTGCAAAAATGACTACGTCATCAGCAAAACGAAGGTGGGTTAGATAATCTCCATTAATCTGTATCCCCTTGTTTTCCCAGTTCAGCGACTGAAAAACACCCTCCAATGTGGCATTAAAGAGCTTCGGAGATATGGTGTCACCTTGTCTCACTCCCTTTCCAATTTTTATGTGTGTTGTATTTTCAAACAGCCTAATCTTTGCACTTGCATTTTCATAGATGTTATTAATAATATTAATGTATGCATCTTCAATACCGCAGGTTTTCAGAGCCATTGTAACTGCTGATGGTTTCACCGAATCAAAGGCTTTTTCATAATCGATAAAAGCCATGCACAATGGAAATTCATATTCCCTCGCTCTTCCAATTAGTTCTCTCAGCACGTGGATATGATCTATTGTGCTGTAGCCACTCCTGAATCCAGCTTGTTCTCTCGGTTGAGCCATGTCCAGTGTTACCTTCAAGCGGTGTGAAAGAACTTTAGTGAAGATTTTATAAACTACTGATAGGAGGCTGATAGGTCTGTAGTTTCCGAGATCCTCAATGTCACCTTTCTTATGTAGCAGGATCATTGTAGCGGTGTTCCAATCCTCAGGAATCTTTCCTTCATTAAGGCATCGAGTGAAAATTTGGGCGAGTACTGTTTCGATTTCTCCACTTGCTTCTTGTATGATGTCTACAGTAATTCCATCTTCTCCTGGAGCTTTTCCTCGCTTCATGTTCTTGATTGCATGTGCAACTTCTGCTGGAAGGACTGGAGGAACTCTGGTACTGGTATCTTTCATGATGTCTGGAGTGCATGTATCATCCCTTTCATATAATTTGGAGTAGAAATCTTTCACTCTTGTCAAAATTTCGCCTCTATTTCTTGTTACAGAACCATCTTCTTTTCTCAGTGCCATAATCTGTTTTCTTCCCTTACTGAGATGTCCCTTTGCTATCTTTAGGCTTTGCTTGTTTTCAATTGCTTTCCTCACTAGTTCACAGTTGAATTTTCTTACGTCTTCAGTGATACTTTTTCTTACTGTCTTGCATAGCTCTATATATTCCACTTTGGAAGTCACATCTTCTTTAGTTGTCCTCATCTCTCTTCTTTTTTGCATCAACATTTTCGTTTTTCCTGATAATTTATTTACATGCAACTTGTTCTTATACCCAGCTAATTTTGTTGCTGTTTCCATAAGAGCTTTGGTTACTTTTCTGTTTACTTCAGAGATGTCCACTTCTTCTGATGTTAGGCCTTCTAAAGCAGAGAACCTGTTCTTCAGTTCCAACTTGAAGGTATTATGGTGTTTTTTAAGGTTGGTTATGTCAATCGATTTTGTTTGTCTTATGAGCTTGCCACGTTCAAGTTTAGTGTTGAGGTGCATCTTACATCTCACCAATCTATGGTCACTACCTGTGTTGAACTTGTTTAGCACACTGCAGTCTTCTGTGACGAATTTTTTGTTACACATAATAAAATCAATTTCACTTGTCGTCCCATTTGGATGTCTCCAAGTCCATTTCCTGTGTGGCTTTTTCTTGAAGAAGGAGTTCAAGATGAAAAACCCTTCTGCCTCTGCAAACTCAACGAGAGTATTTCCATGCTGGTTTCTGTTGCCGTGACCGAATTTACCTACTGAAGTTTCATTCTGTTGCCGTTGCCCTATTTTTGCATTGAAATCTCCCATAAATATTTTCAAGTGCTGCTTACCTTTATTATTTAGATGACAAATTTCCTCATAAAATTCTTCAATTTCTTCTTCAGGATGACTTGTGGTGGGTGCATAAGTTTGAATAATCTGAGCCTGGTATCTTTTCGAGAGTTGGATAACAAGTCGTGCAGCTCTGTCAGAGGAACTTTCAACTTCTACAACTTTATCCTTCAGTTTCTTGTTTATTATAAATCCAACACCACTAGTTCTGCCAGTATCTGTCCCACGATAGTAGAAGAGGTGTCCGCTTTTCAGTTCGATGAGATCTTCTCCTTTTCTCCTTACCTCACTTAGCCCCACGATGTCCCACTTGATCCTTTGTAGTTCCTCTTCCAATTCAAGAAGCCTTGAATCAGAAGATAGGGAGCGTCCATTGTACGTAGCCAAGGTCAGCATCAGATGGCAGCCTAGTCCGGTCCTCCGGGGATTCTTAGCACCCTCTGCCTTCATGTCGCATTGGCCGCTGCCTTGGCCAGGTACATTCCAGCTGCCGGAGACTGAGGGCCAAGATTTAAGTTGTAGAGTCATTTTGGAGGGGTTTGGCCATAACTCACCACGCTGGCCAAGCGGGTTGGTGAGTGTGGGATAGAATTTCCTCTAATCCCGATGGTATAGTTATACCGCTATTGGCGGTCGTCAGAGCCCCTTTAGTGGGAACAGGATGCACCACGAGAAGGCGGGGTTGACATTTGTCAAGGAGAGGCTGTGATGTTACGCATCACCTGACCTTATGTAACAATACATATAAGTAAATTCCTTATGGCAAGGTTTTCTAATAGTGTGGTCCATTTTGGGGATTAGTTTGTAAAATTTATCTTCAGTTTTTAATTACGAGTATATCATCACGGGTGCAGGAATTCTCATGTATAAAATAATTCTCCATGAATTCCACCCTTTAAGAATAAATAAATATATATATATATATATATATATATATATATATATATATATATATGGGATGTAAGGTCAGGTGATGCGTAACATCACAGCCTCTCCTTGACAAATGTCAACCCCGCCTTCTCGTGGTGCATCCTGTTCCCACTAAAGGGGCTCTGACGACCGCCAATAGCGGTATAACTATACCATCGGGATCAGAGGAAATGCTATCCCACACTCACCAACCCGCTTGGCCAGCGTGGTGAGTTATGGCCAAACACCTCCAAAATGACTCTACAACTTAAATCTTGGCCCTCAGTCTCCGGCAGCTGGAATGTACCTGGCCAAGGCAGCGGCCAGTGCGACATGAAGGCAGAGGGTGCTAAGAATCCCCGGAGGACCGGACTAGGCTGCCATTTGATGCTGACCTTGGCTACCTATAACGGACGCTCCCTATCTTCTGATTCAAGGCTTCTTGAATTGGAAGAGGAACTACAAAGGATCAAGTGGGACATCGTCGGGCTAAGTGAGGTAAGGAGAAAAGGAAGAAGATCTCATTGAACTGAAAAGTGGACATCTCTTCTATTATCGTGGGACAGATACTGGCAGAACTAGTGGTGTTGGATTTATAATAAACAAGAAACTGAAGGATAAAGTGGTAGAAGTTGAAAGTTCCTCTGACAGAGCTGCACGACTCGTTATCCAACTATCGAGAAGATACCAGGCTCAGATTATTCAAACTTATGCACCCACCACAAGTCATCCTGAAGAAGAAATTGAAGAATTTTATGAGGAAATTCGTCATCTAAATAATAAAGGTAAGCAGCACTTGAAGATAATTATGGGAGATTTCAATGCAAAAATAGGGCAACAGCAACAGAATGAAACTTCAGTAGAGTAAATTCGGTCACGGCAACAGAAACCAGCGTGGAAATACTCTCGTTGAGTTTGCAGAGGCAGAAGGATTTTTCATCTTGAACTCCTTTTTCAAGAAAAAGCCACACAGGAAATGGACATGGAGACATCCAATTGGGACGACAAGTGAAATTGATTTTATTATGTGTAACAAAAAATTCGTCATCGAAGACTGCAGTGTGCTGAACAAGTTCAACACAGGTAGTGACCATAGATTGGTGAGATGTAAGATGCACCTCAACACTAAACTGGAACGTGGCAAGCTCATAAGACAAACAAAATGTATTGACATAACCAACCTTAAAAAACACCATAATACTTTCAAGTTGGAACTGAAGAACAGATTCTCTGCTTTAGAAGGCCTAACATCGGAAGAAGTGGATATTTCGGAAGTTAACAGAAAAGTAACCAAAGCTCTAATGGAAACAGCAACAAAATTAGCTGGGTCTAAGAACAAGTTGCATGTGAACAAATTATCAGGAAAAACCAAAATGTTGATGCAAAAAAGAAGAGAGATGAGGACAACTAAAGTAGATGTGACTTCCAAAGTGGAATATATAGAGCTATGCAAGACAACACGAAAAAGTATCACTGAAGACGTAAGGAAATTCAACTGTGAGCTAGTGAGGAAAGCAATTGAAAACAACCAAAGCCTTAAGATAGCAAAGGGACATCTCAGTAAGGGAAGAAAACAGATTATGGCTCTGAGAAAAGAAAATGGTTCTATAACAAGAAATAGAGGCGAAATTTTGACAAGAGTGAAAGATTTCTACTCCAAATTATATGAAAGGGATGATACATGTACTCCAGACATCATGAAAGGTACCAGAGTTCTTCCAGTCCTCCCAGCAGAAGTTGCTCATGCAATCAAGAACATGAAGCGAGGGAAAGCTCCAGGAGAAGATGGAATTACTATAGACATCATACAAGAAGCAAGTGGAGAAATTGAAACAGTACTCGCCCAAATTTTCACTCGATGCCTTAATGAAGGGAAGATTCCTGAGGATTGGAACAATGCTACAATGATCCTGCTACATAAAAAAGGTGACATTGAGGATCTTAGGAACTACAGACCTATCAGCCTCCTATCAGTGGTTTATAAAATCTTCACTAAAGTTCTTTCACACCGCTTGAAGGTAACACTGGACATGGCTCAACCGAGAGAACAAGCTGGATTCAGGAGTGGCTACAGCACAATAGATCATATCCACGTACTGAGAGAACTGATTGAAAGAGCGAGGGAATATGAACTTCCATTGTGCATGGCTTTTATCGATTATGAAAAAGCCTTTGATTCGGTGAAACCATCAGCAGTTACCACGGCTCTGAAATCCTGCGGTATTGAAGATGCATACATTAATATTATTAATAACATCTATGAAAATGCAAGTGCAAAGATTAGGCTGTTTGAAAATACAACACACATAAAAATTGGAAAGGGAGTGAGACAAGGTGACACCATATCTCCGAAGCTCTTTAATGCCACATTGGAAAATGTCTTTCAATCACTGAACTGGGAAAACAAAGGGATAAAGATTAATGGAGATTATCTAACCCACCTTCGTTTTGCTGATGACGTAGTCATTTTTGCAACTACCCCATCAGAGCTGCAGAGTATGATCCAGGAACTTGCTGACAAGAGTAAAGAAGTGGGATTAAAAATGAACTTTCAGAAGACAAAAGTGATGTTCAATGCTTTTACAAGAAATGAAGATTTATCGATTGATGGAGAAAAACTGGAGATAACAGATACGTATGTTTATCTTGGACAGCAGATATCAAGTGAGGGTCACATTGATGAAGAAATTAATCGGCGTACAAAACTTGCCTGGAGAGCTTTTGGAAGAAACAGCATAATTTTCAAGAGCAATATGCCATTATGTCTTAAAGAAAAGTGTTTGATCAATGCATCCTTCCAGTGCTTACGTATGGTGCAGAGACGTGGACCTTAACTAAAAGAGACATACAAAAGCTGCAGACAACTCAAAGAAGCATGGAGAGGTGCATGCTTGGTATAACCAGGAGAGATAAGAAGAGGAACTCGTGGATCCGAAAAATGACGAGAGTGGAAGACATCATGATCAGAGTTAAATCCCTGAAATGGCAATGGGCTGGACATACTGCCAGAAGGACAGACCATAGATGGACAGCCGAAATTTTAGATTGGATTCCAAGGGACAGGAAAAGACCCAGAAAAAGACCACATGGGAGATGGGTGGATGAAATTCGTAAATATGCGGGAGTGACATGGAGGAGACTGGCACAAGACAGACCGTTGTGGAGGAAACTTAGGAGACCTTCGTCCAGCAGTGGATTGATAATGGTTGACAATGATGATGATGATGATGATATATATATATCTTAAAAGATTAATGGAGATTATCTAACCCACCTTCGTTTTGCTGATGACGTAGTCATTTTTGCAACTACCCCATCAGAGCTACAGGGTATGATCCAGGAACTTGCTGACAAGAGTAAAGAAGTGGGATTAAAAATGAACTTTCAGAAGACAAAAGTGATGTTCAATGCTTTTACAAGAAATGAAGATTTATCGATTGATGGAGAAAAGCTGGAGATAACAGACACGTACGTTTATCTTGGACAGCAGATATCAAGTGAGGGTCACATTGATGAAGAAATTAATCGGCGTACAAAACTTGCCTGGGGAGCTTTTGGAAGAAACAGCATAATTTTCAAGAGCAATATGCCATTATGTCTTAAAAGAAAAGTGTTTAATCAATGCATCCTTCCAGTGCTTACGTATGGTGCAGAGACGTGGACCTTAACTAAAAGAGACATACAAAGGCTGCAGACAACTCAAAGAAGCATGGAGAGGTGCATACTTGCTGTCACCAGGAGAGATAAGAAGAGGAACTCGTGGATCCGAAAAATGACAAGAGTGGAAGACATGATCAGAGTTAAATCCCTGAAATGGCAATGGGCTGGACATACTGCCAGAAGGACAGATCATCGATGGACCGCCGAAATTTTAGATTGGATTCCCAGGGACAGGAAAAGACCCAGAAGAAGACCACATGGGAGATGGGTGGATGAAATTCGAAAGTATGCAGGGGTGACATGGAGGAGACTGGCACAAGACAGACCGTTGTGGAGGAAACTTGGGGAGACCTTCGTCCAGCAGTGGATTGATAATGGTTGACAATGATGATGATGATGATGTCTTAAAAGAAAAGTGTTTGATCAATGCATCCTTCCAGTGCTTACGTATGGTGCAGGGACGTGGACCTTAACTAAAAGAGACATACAAAGGCTGCAGACAACTCAAAGAAGTATGGAGAGGTGCATGCTTGGTGTAACCAGGAGAGATAAGAAGAGGAACTCGTGGATCCGAAAAATGACAAGAGTGGAAGACATCATGATCAGAGTTAAATCCCTGAAATGGCAATGGGCTGGACATACTGCCAGAAGGACAGATCATCGATGGACAGCCGAAATTTTAGATTGGATTCCAAGGGACAGGAAAAGACCCAGAAGAAGACCACATGGGAGATGGGTGGATGAAATTCGAAAGTATGCAGGGGTGACATGGAGGAGACTGGCACAAGACAGACCGTTGTGGAGGAAACTTGGGGAGACCTTCGTCCAGCAGTGGATTGATAATGGTTGACAATGATGATGATGATGATATATACAGGGTGTTTCATAAAGAATGTCCCAATTTGAAAAGAGGATATCTCGGCAACCACAAACCACCAATGAATGCGACTCGTATCATGTCTACGGGCATGGCCCAGAGTTTGTTATAACTACCGCTAGATGGCAGCATGAGCATCCAAACAGCCGCTACGCTTAGTGAGTGAGAAGATGGGGCGTCAAGGCAACAGAAGGCGTTTTGTGTGTTCGAATTTAGCAAGACCAAGTCCCTGATTACAGTGCAGCGTGCGTTTAAACAGCGTTACAGCAGTGCTCCCACCAAGCGGGTAAAAACATTCGTCATTGGTATCGACAGTTTGAAGAAACAGGGTGTTTATGTAAGGGAAAGAGTCCTGGATGACCAACCACCTCAGCGACGAATGTGCAACAAATTCATGAGGCGTTTCAGCGAAGCCCACGGAAGTCTACTCATCGTGCGAGCCGTGAACTTGCCATCCCTCATGTGACTGTTTCGCGTGTTTCACGACGACGTTTGCTGCTGAAGCTGTACAGATTGCAACTGGTGCAAGCTCTTTGTGGAGGTGACAAAACACAATGAAAAGATTTTTGTGCAACTCTGTTAGGGGACATGGAGGACAACACCGTCGTACAAAGGTTGATTTTTAGCGATGAAGCAACCTTTCATGTAAGCGGGAAAGTTTCACGCCACAATGTTCGTTCGCATGTGAGGACTGGAGAATCCACATGAAACTCTCCAACATGAACATGATTCACTAAAACTGAAAGTTTTTTTGCACGGTTTCTGTTAGAAAGATTTATGGCCCTTTCTTTTTTGCGGACAACACGGTTACGGGCAACTCCTATCTTGTAATCCTAAAGGGCTGGCTACTTCCACAGCTGCAGGACGATTCTGAAGATTACATTTTGCAGCAGGACAGCACACCGCCACATTGGAACCTCCAAGTTCGTCGGTTTCTAAACGACACATTGCCTCAGCGTTGGATTGGACGCAGGAGACCCCATGACTTGACACTACACTCTTGGCCTCCGAGATCTCCAAACATCACACCATGTGACTTTTTTTTTTTTATGGGGATACGTAAAGAAACGTGTTTATGTTCTCCCTTTACCCGCTGACTTGGATGAGCTCCGAACGGGAATCACAGCCGCAGTAAATTCTGTGACTGAAGACACTCTCTGCTGATGCATTTGCAGGGTGCGCACGCGTGCTTGAAAACCTGGAAAGTCCTGGAAAATCATGATTACGTTTTCAAGGCCTGGAATATCCTGGAAAAACGGTATTTTTTTAATGCTGTCTTGAAAAGCCTTGAAATTTGAAATTAGTGCTTAAAAAAAATGCCCTTTTAGGAAATCGTGTTACTGACTGTTACCCCTTAATTTTTTTAAGTTCCTCTCCTCTGTTCTCAAAGAAACCGCCGGCTACAGTGGTGTTTCGGATCGGATGTGCCCAAGTCCTAATTTGGCTGGGGGGGGAGCACTACTTCCAGTGCAATAAAATTGGATGATTACTAGCAGGTCTGTTAGGGAAGGGGAGCTTGATGCATTCTCTAGCTCTGAGCTTGATGTCCGTCCGACAACTACTGAGAACAACAGAAGGGGAAAGAAGAGGCATTTGCAAGGGGGTCGCGTGTTTACCAAGTCAGCTGGCATCCACCAGTGAAGAGTATGCCTGAACAACACATTCATCTGCTCCTTGTTTATTGCATTAAGACGCTTGCTTCCGGCACACCCCTCAAGAGACTTCGGCTACTTATGATAAAAAAATAAGAAAACTATCTTTGCGAATTTTTCACAAAAGTGGCTGAAATTTTTACATTTACTATAATTGGATTACAGAAGCTCACTCCCAAAATTCCATTTGAATCGGTTTAAAACTTAAAAAGTTAGCATTGGAAATTTTTATTATGTGTGCCTCTTTAGACAGTGAGCCTTGAGCAGAAAGTGTGTTACCATAGCAACGGTTGATTGACAGCTGGGAGCGCTGATCCGAAGCCCTTGGTTGGGAAGAAAGCAAACACCTGTTTATCACTTCCACGGCTCAAAAGGACTAAGAGATATTTTCAGAAATCCATTTTCCGGAATTTTGAAAATAACACAGTAAAATTTTTACAGTGGTTAAAATACATCACAATTAAGTTCTAGTGCAAATTTCGCCGAATTCCGTTTGAAACTTTAGCAGATGCAAAAAAAAAAAAAATCTTCTGTTGCAAAATCGGATTCAAAAAAGAAACGGCAATTATAAATTACGGGAAAAGCAAGCAAATTATTTTTTTTAGAGGCCATGGTTTATTTAAACAGAGTGATCCTTAAATTTTGTTTCTGTGATGATATGGACTCTTATTTTAATTACAAACATACATTTTTATTCAGATGTCTGAGTTACTGTTTTAATAAAAAAATCTATAATTTAAAAGTTTTCAATGGATTTAGGCGAAATTCAGCAGATAAACGTATTTTAGTAAATTGCAACGTTATGACGTAAATTTGGTCATTTTGTCGAAAATTGGGCAGCATTTTTTTTTTTTTTTTACGTTTTCTCCCATAGTTAGGGTGAAGGGGGAAGACACTTCAGTGAGCTGCAGGTGGTGATTTATGGCGATGTGCCAAATGAAAAGAAGCCGTTCCATCAGGACATTCCAGAGGTTGAGTGTGCGTGGACGCGTGCTCCTGCTGTTTGAACTTAATCGGAATGTTTTCGGGAGGGGGAGAAATATCCGTTTCAGCTTTACAGCTTTCAGGCTCCTTTTTTTTTTCTTGGTAATAAATAAAAACCATAGTTGCTGCATTCACCATTGATCCATATTCGCATTTCTTGAATATAAACAGCAGACAATCGGAAACATGGTGTTCGGTGGGTCTTGATGTTCTTCATTTGTATCTGCTGAATTTTGTTCTGTGGGAATACGGAATGAGTTTTACTGTGAATACATACAAAACTACATATTTTTGAGCTGAAAAAATATGTCTACTTGTACACAGTAGCTAACGTGTGAACTCAGACGAAGACAATCAGAAATATGGACGTCTGATTCCATAAAAAAATCAACCCATTTTATTATACACGACAGGTAAAAAGAAAAAACATTACATGTTTTTAAACATTATAAAGGAAAGCGGATTTTTGAAACACCATGACTTGATATTAATTTCTGAAAGTTTTTTTTTTTTTCTTTTAATTTCTGAAATCTTTTTTTTTTTTTTCAATTACAATACACTGTAACATGATACCTGTGTGTTGTATCCCTTAGTTGTATGGCAGATTTTCAGTTGGCCGATATCCGCGATCGTAATGGTAGTTACATTGCTATTGTTGATGATGACAAAATAAATACTGGAGTAATGTAGAATGTTGCATAAAGTAAAAAAAAAATCGCCCCCCTCCTCCCCCTTCGAACTTTTATGCGGTTATCATAGCTGATCAACCATTTCATTCCATGAACATCAGCACATTTCAATCATTTGACCATTGGGGGTCTGACGGAATTCAGCAGTGCTTAAGCGCCTAGCGCAACGATAACATGCTAATTATGGACAGTTCTATTCCCTTCCCCCTATCATCCCTAATAATTGAGAGCGCATACTTTAGTTTCAAATATTCTGTGTATGAGCTAGTTGTCACGCTGTTCGTTATGTTTTTATTTTAGAAATTACTAACCCTTTCGAACTGTAGGTTGCAGAAACGTTTATGCTTTGGTTTTTTCCATTTGTCCGTACGATAATTCACGTAAAAGGGGTTGGATTTTGGCGAAATTTTAGTATGCTGTTAGGTACAACCTAGGAACCTACCCTGTTGAAAATGGTCGAAATTAAATTCAAAAGCATAGATATAAGAGCAGTATTCATTCTCCAAGCTTGAAGCCCTACGTCCACTCTCCAGCTGGGTAAGTATGAAAGATTTGAGACTTGGAGGAGGAGACCCAGTACAAAGTTTTGCTTCCCTCAGGCACTAAGTGTTTGTTAACATTTCCTTTCCTCTGGTTTGGAGCCCAGCTGTAAGACTTGATGCTTTGTAACAGTCTTTTAGCACAACACTCTGTCTACTGATTGGCATACAGGTCATAAAACAGTAACTTCACTAAGTGTTGTTTCCTTGTTTTGAATGAAGACTAAATCAATGCCAAAGCATTTGCAACCCAGGCTGCCTAAAGGACAAAGCTGGGGGAGCAGGAAAGAACATAGCAGTAAGACCCCTTTTTCTTTAATTACTTAAAATCTGGCCTATAGTAATTGGTCACATGTGTAGCCCCTTACTCAGGGAAAATTCTCAATTTTTAGTTGTGTGGTTCCTGATCTTAGATATTTTTTTGGTTTTCATTTACTGTTTCAGTTGATTTACCCATTTTTTTCACACACACACCCCCCCACACCCCCACACCCCCCATTAAATATGGGTAAGTGTACTTTTAGTGATCTTTGGCTAATAAATCCTAAATATGCTGGATGGATTAAAAAAGATGAAAGCAATTGCCATGTTGCAAAATGCATTTTTATCCATTAAAATAATAGATGTTTCGAATATGGGGGATCCGCTTTAAGAAGCCACATGAAAGGAAAAAAACATAGTATGTTGACAGAAAGCTGTAAAAATGTTCCACTAACTGTTGATAAATTGCTATGTGTATCAAGTGATAAACAAGTACAGCCTATTGCATCCACATCTAATCCTCTGCATATTCCTCTTGAAAAAAATGCAACCATTAAAGCAGAAGCATTGTGGTGTTTAAAAGTGGTTAAATCCCATTACTCTTACAGGTCTTGTGCAGGTAATGATGTTTTATTCCGCCTAATGTTTTCTGACAGCAGAATTGCTGGAAACTTCAGCTGTGGCGAAAAAAATGTTCCTACATTTGTTGCTTTGGTTTGGCACCTCACTTTAAATCAGTGTTGGTTCAGGAAGTCAAAACTGAAAATGAAAATTTTGTGATTTTGTTTGACGAAAGTTTAAACAAGTTTAGTCAGTCAAAACAAATGGATATACATGTTCGTTTATGGGAAAAAGGAACAGTTTCAACCAGATATTTGTCATCAGTTTTTTTGGGTCATGCTAGTGCAGACATAATGATGGAAAAATTTCTTGAATGCATGGCGTGCCTCCCACTGTGTAACATTGTGCAGTTATCAATGGATGGACCCAATGTTAATTGGAAGTTTTTTGATATGCTGCAATCAACACTTAGTGCTGACTCAAATGTCCAACTCCTAAACACAGGGAGCTGTGGACTTCACATTGTAAACAATGCCTTTCGACATGGAGCCTCAGCAACAGGGTGGGAAATTCAAAAGTTGCTTTCATCATTATTTAGGCTTTTTAAAGATTCACCTGCAAGGAGGGAAGATTTTTCTAAAATAATTTTAGCCAGTAAGATGCCATTAAAATTCTGCCCACACAGGTGGCTAGAAAATACTCCTGCCTGCGAGCGAGCATTAGAAATTTGGGCAGACATTGAAAATTATGTTAACCAAGTTGAAAAGAAGTGCATCAAGAATCCCCACACTGTATCATTTGATGCTATCAAAACTTTCACTAAAGATCCTTTTGTTTTGGCTAAACTGCATTTCTTCAATTCAGTTTCAAAACAGCTGGTACCATTTCTCAAGGCATATCAGTCAGATAAGCCAATGATGCCTTTTATGGCCACAGATCTTGAAAAGATGCTAAGAAATATGATGAATCGCTTTGTTAAAAGAACCGTAATGGCAGAAGCTAACTCTGCTTTAAAGCTGTTACAAGTAGACCTTACAGATGCATCTCAGTGTTGTCACTATAAAGAAATTGATGTTGGGTTTCAAACAGAGAAGGTATTGAAAGAATTAAGTGCTAAGAATATTAGTGAACGCAAACTTATGGAGTTTAGAATGGAATGCCGAATATTTTTGCAAAAGCTAGTTGTGAAGCTATTGGAAAAAAATCCACTTAAGTACTCCCTTGTTCGCCACATGAAGTGTTTAGATCCTCGGTTGATGTCAAAAAATAGTGAGACTTGTATTAAGAATCTAACATCCATTCTCACACTTCTTGCTGATGCTTATAGAATACAACCAGAATTATGTGATGGTGTAATATGGCAGTTTAAGGAATTTGTGACCAGTGTTGCAGCAGGAAAATCTTCATTCATAAACTTTGATCCAGAAGATAAACAACAAAGAGTAGACACATTATTGTATGAGTACATGTCTTCTACTAAAGCTTTTAGTGAACTGTGGAAAGTTGTGAAACTTCTTTTACTGTTGTCACATGGGCAAGCTTCTGTTGAGAGGGGTTTTTCAGTCAATAAGGAGCTCATTGTAGAAAACATGAGAGAGGAGTCAATTGTAGCACAGAGAATTATTTATGATCATATATCCTATGTAGGTGGTATTGATAAGGTAAATATCTCAAAATCCCTTCTGTTATCAGTTGGAGCTGCAAGGCAAAAATACATACATTATTTGGATGATAAGTCCAAAGAAAAGGAAAAAGCAGCCATATGTGGAAAAAGGAAAGCTATTTTAGATGAAATTGATAGCATAGAAAAGAAAAAGAAACTCATTGAAGGAGAAGTCAAAGAATTACTTAACTCTGCTGATGATTTAGCTTTAAAAGCTGAAACTACAAATAACATTACATACATTGTAAAATCTAATAGCTTTAGAAAAACTGCTCATGAGAAAAGAGCAGTACTTAAAAAAATGGATATGGAACTTGAAACCAAAGTCAGCAATCTTAAATCTGTATAACCATCCATTGATACTCCATATTTGTGGTATCTTTCAAGCATATAGAGAATTAATACTAAAACATAAAAATTTTATATTTGTACAATTTACAATAGAAATGAACTTTTTTTTTTCTTTGAAGCATGTTGAACTTCAAACCAGTTTTGATCTTATATCTTCATAATTATTTAGTGTTTTTCATATGAAGTTCATGTAAATAGACTAATGAACTCTTCTGTTCCATAAACTTATAACTTTCTGCAACTAACTTCCACAATTGGGCTTCTTATTGGACTAAAACTTTGGTAATTAATATAAAACCTTATATATACTTGTACAGTAAATACTCATGGGCTCCTAAAACATATTTTTGCTGTACATTTTACTATGAATTTGTGGCCAAAACAATTCAATCAATTGTCCTTAATGCATTGATCAGATTTTGGTTTATATAACTGACAAACTTCAATTTTTTTAAAAAAGCTTTTAAAAACTTAATTCATATAATTGTCTTATGTTTTGGGAGTTGAACCAAAAGTGGTTATTCTGATTCTGGTTATGATTGAAGCTTAACTGGAGGTAGAGATTCCTTATGCTCATCATTTTTCATTTATGTAAAATACTTAAGAATATCCTAATTTATACCAATAAAAAACTGAAATTGTTTTATGTTTAAGGTTTTTATAAATAGTTTAGCTAGTTCCACATTTTGGGGTAGCACTTCATAAATTTAGTTTAGCAGTGATTTTGATTTAAAAAAAATAAAAGTAAATTGAGGCAATCTTGTTTGATATGAAAAATAATTTTTGGAAAGTAATATGAGGCAAGTGTACTGGTAGACATAAAGGTGGTTAGATTCTTTTGGGTTGGGTGGTGGGCCAGGACTTTCTGACTTCTATGATGAAACTTATTTGAAATTTGTTGCCATGTTCCTAAAATTACACTTTCTGTTTTAAACTCTATTGGTTCACCTTTCTATGATCGTCCACTCCCGAATCATTTCTTGAGGTGCATAGTGATTCCGTGGCTTATGCTTTTTGATTTAACATAACTGTACTACAATTGGATGAAATTTTCCTCAAGCCTGGAACATATTCTGTCTAGTAATTAAGATTTTCATTGCCTTCAAAAGTCACATCCCAATATGCATCCACCAGTGGCAGTCATTGGGAATGTTAAAAAGAAAAAAAAAATCATTCCCATGTATGGAAACACTTTTTATCAGAGCTAGAATCCACCTGTGGGCATAAACAGGCACATGCCCCATTTCAAAAAAAAAAAGGGGGGGGTGAGTAAGTAGATAAGTGCTTTGCTTTGTCTCACGTTTCTTGTTTTCAGACATCACACTTTTTCACTTATGGATTTGCAACTCCACGTTTTGTCTTACATTGGCCCGAACTTTTCAGTGATCCACACAGCAGTACTCCAGAACTGCTGTTTGTGATGTACTCTGACAGGCAAGCACCCCATCTCCCCCTTATGGATCCTCCATGTTTTACCACCGTGTTTTTTGGAGGAAATAAATCTCAGAGATTTTTTACCAGTCCTCTGTTAGACGTGCGCCCTCCCCATTCTTAAATTCTGAATCTGCCCTCACTTTATTTTATAATAATTTCAGTTGTTATCAATAATAGTCTGATTACATGGAAGATAGTGCAGAATAGTGATGCAGCTAAAATGACTGATTGAATTAATCATTTTCTGATTGAGGGAAAGGATTTTCTGAATAGCCTTGTGGTAATTGCATCATGATTCAATTTAGCATTATTGGGTAATTCGCCAATTAAAAACATTAAAAAGAAATGTAATGGGTAAAAAAGCACACTCATCCATTTGCATCTTTCATCATTTTTATTACTTAAAACTGAAATTGCTTTTAAAAACTAATTTGAGCATGATATTGTAAAGCGTAGTAATCATCCTGGAATTTTTTGTATATGGCCTGGAAAAAGGCCTGGAAAGTCCTGGAATTTTTTCCCCCAAAAAGAGTACGAACCCTGATTTGGGATGAATTAAGCTATCTGCTTGATGTTATCCGTGCAGCAGGTGGAGGGCACATTGAGCATTTGTAATTGTGGTGAGTGAAACTTTAGACCTTCCTTCATACTTGGCTCTTTGTTTTGTAACTATCCCACATTTGCCTTATTAAATATACTACTTTGAAATTGAGTCATTCTTTTTGAAACACCCTGTATATTCCTGCTGTTTTTCTTTTCATAGTTTGGTGTGACTGATGGGGATGGAAATATTAGCCTTTGGCAAGTAGGAACAGGATCAGCTATAAATAAGCCGTTTTTCGTAAGTATATTTTTGGTTTTTGAAAAGTTAGTGGGATCTTCTCTGGTGTATGACCTGAATAAGAACCCAAAACCACACATACAGAACAAGTTGATCGATGCAGCATATATTAATTTTCTAAAATTATCTAGATCCCATATGCATATAAAGTATCTTTCTCTGAACTGATATGTTTTGAAATCATGATTAATGTGTGCCACCCTGAAACATCAAATAAAAGCAATAATATTGGTAAAGTGCCAGTTGAACAGGATAAAGTGATTAGGATAATTGGAGGAGAAATCCTAAAATGATTAAATATATAAGTACAAGGAACAAATGTGGACTCAACAAGGCATGCTCCTGTGGTGTGTTTAAAGAAACAACAAACAAAACTTTTACCATTAGAAAACTACATATTTAGAACTTATCATCTGGTTTTGTTCATGCTGCAATTGCATTTAAGTTGCTGATCAAACTAAAGAAACTTTAATAAAAGAAAATATGCAGAATTTGTCTAATAACAGAGGTAGCAGTTTCATTCTTTTTGATCACTTAATAAGATATTGTGCAGAATTTTTGATCTTCCTTTTCTTCTTGCATGTGTATATGTTGTTAATTGCCTAAAGAAAAAATTGACCCCCTCCCCACTGTGAATAATACATTGAATAAGGAGTGGTGCCAGCCATTACATCATCAAAAAACTGTTCTTGGACCATTCTACTCAGAATTTTTTTTTTAGTCCAGTTTGTGTCAGTGCTCTGTGAAAACCACATTTAGAGACTTTTGATGCATATTAAAATTTCATTGACACTGATAGGGTCAGCCCTCTGGCACTTACACCAATCCCATTGGTTCCGTGTTGTTAGCAGTCTCCACTTGTGAGCCTGCTGTTGTGTGACTTTATAATGCAAAATTCCAGCAATGTAAAATTTTACCTGTGTCTTTAGTTAAATGTCATTCCGTTGATATTAATACATCTAAAAAAAGTACACAATTTCTTGAGGTGAAATCATTGTGGCATTTTTTTTAATGTGATTATTTTAGAAGCAATGCATAAATATGTAAAGTATATCTATCTCTCTCTCTATATATATATGCAATTCTTTCCCTGGAAAATTATTTGAATATTGTATTCTTAAAATCCGTACAAAATATAAGTTTTTTCCCAGCAGAAAAGGTACAGGCAGTATTGTTTGAATGTGATTCTCTTTGAATCAGTACACTTTCAAAAATATTATTTTCTTTGGTGGAAAGGTTTCCCCATTATTTGACGTAATTCTGTTGCAGTTAATCTTAAGGGGGAAATTCTGCTGAAAAATGTTATATAAATTATCTAGTGGCATTCTTTCTGAAGTAGTATATCATTTTCTGTAGTGGAAAAGTTACTCCTTGCGCTGCCCAAGTAAGATTCTTTTCAAAGCAATTAAAAGGAGGGGTGTGTGCTGTTTTACATGATGAAAAAGGTTACTGCATTATTTCGGTGTATTATATTTGCACTTTTAAGGTATTAAACCCCTGCAAAGTGCGCATAGTTTATGTGCAATTCATAAATGATATACTATTAAAAAACACCAATCACTTACCCTAAAGATCATGGTAATTTCCATCCACAACACACTTCCAGCACATCAATTATCGTAATGTTGTTGGCCTTCAAAGGTTTACAGACATCTTGCTTACGATTCCTTCTTCCGGGGATGAAACATCGTATTTTTTATTTTTTTAAATTTTTTTATTATTTGCTAGACAAACTACGCTGTTTTTAGCCATATGAGATGTAACTATAGCTCGTCAATTCCATAGAAACCACACAAGCATACTACTCATTCATACATTCAATTAAAAAACTATGTACATATTTACACAACATTACATTCCTAGGTGGTTAAACCTTTGTCAACTGTGAGTAACAAAATGCTCCATCTGTTTCAAAACTCCTGCCACTCCCACTGCAAGTGTCACATTCATTCAGCCCTTCACACACAATCCTCTAGCGCTTTCAACAGACTACTGTCGTCCTCAGGAGGCAGGTGTGTCTCGCCCGCCCATCACAGCTCAAGTGAGCAGAGCCATCGAGGCACGGGCTCTAGTCGCAATCTCTGAATCTTTGTGTCTCTGGCACCACCTATTGTCATTGCTGCTCTCTTTTCTTTTTTCCCTTCTAAGCTGTTGTTTAATTTTTATTAAGGCATTCCATTGTTCGTTTAAGTTGCTAGGCTCATTAATGTTGCATAATCTTGATCTGTTTTTTTCAATTAACACTGACTCTGCAATTCTTAACTGCCTTTCGTTTTTACAGCTCTTAATAATTTTAATATCCTCAAACCTTGGACATTGTTGATTTTCCATACAGTATTGGGTTAATGCTGTCTTAGCTTCTTTTTTACCAGCATATAAATTATTGGAATAAAAGAAGTATTGGGTTAATGCTATCTTAGCTTCTTTTTAACCAGCATATAAATAATTGGAATGAAAAAGAAGCTAAGACAGCATTAACCCAATACTGTATGGAAAATCAATGATGTCCAAGGTTTGAGGATATTAAAATTATTAAGAGCTGTAAAAACGAAAGGCAGTTAAGAATTGCAGAGTCAGTGTTAATTGAAAAAAACAGATCAAGATTATGCAACATTAATGAGCCTAGCAACTTAAACGAACAATAATAGGCCTTAATAAAAATTGAACAACAGCTTAGAAGGAAAAAAGAAAAGAGAGCAGCAATGACAATAGGTGGTGCCAGAGACACAAAGATTCAGAGATTGCGACTGGAGCCCGTGCCTCGATGGCTCTGCTCACTTGAGCTGTGGTGGGCGGGTGAGACACACCTGCCTCCTGAGGACGACAGTAGTCTGTTGAAAGCGCTAGAGGATTGTGTGTGAAGGGCTGACTGAATGAGTGTGACACTTGCAGTAGGAGTGGCAGGGGTTTTGAAACAGATGGAGCATTTTGTTACTCACAGTTGACAAAGGTTTAACCACCTAGGAATGTAATGTTGTGTAAATATGTACATAGTTTTTTAATTGAATGTATGAATGAGTAGTATGCTTGTGTGGTTTCTATGGAATTGACGAGCTATAGTTACATCTCATATGGCTAAAAACCATCATAGTTTGTCTAGCAAATAATAATAAAAAAAAAAAAATTAAAAAAATGCGATGTTTCATCCCCGGAAGAAGGAATCGTAAGCAAGATGTCTGTAAACCTTTGAAGGCCAACAACATTATGATAATTGACGTGCTGGAAGTGTGTTGTGGATGGAAATTACCATGATCTTTTAGGGTAAGTGATTGGTGCTTTTAATAGTATATTATTTCGGTGTAGTTCTCTTAACATGAGTACCGTAATTTTGGGTAAATAAGCAGCACTGGCATATGCACCGCAGCAATAAAAAAGGGATGGAATGAAAAGAAAATCACCAGAAATGCCACCTCTCCGTATACTATACGTTGCACCTTTGCGGTGAGGTGGGGTAGTACCACGGCAAAATCTTGAAAATGTTACGTAGATAAAAATATAGTACCTGATGTTTCAAATAATAAATAAAGATATCAATTAAACAAGATTCAATCTTAAGGATAACACACTTACCCTACTACCTATTTTATAAAAATTTACTCGAATAATTTATAAGGCGCTTAAACCAATTATAAAACATTTATACCTCAAGAATTTAAAAAATACACACACAACTTTCTGAAAATATATGGTACACATAGCTTTTCTATCAAATCCATCAAAATCGGAAACTTCACTGTCCGCATTAAAAAGTTTTTTTAAAAGCTTTTCATCTAAAAAAAACTTCGGGGTTGTCCACATCACTTTCGCCATCTTCTGGTGTTTCACCGCAGTTTTTAGAAATGTTTGCTTCAGTGAAGCCTGAAATAATCGTCGAAGTTTTTGATGTTTTTCCAGGATTCGGAAAAACATATTTATTTACCATTAGCTTAAAACTAGAAGTATAACTTCTGCACTTCGTCATTTTGCTTTCCATGATGACATAGAACTATGTGTACTCGAGAAAATGCGATTTGGCGAACTGAATGCAGTGAACATGCTGTCCTTGAGTCATTGACCAATGAAAATTGATCTTGGATGGTAGTCGAATATCCTGTTTCAAGAGGGGAGCAAAGCTTATGGCGTCATGAGTTCAAAGAGAGTTAGTTTCTTGGAGCATGAAACAAGGGCGATCCTTGCTAACAAGATCGATTCCCTGCAAAGTTTCCCCCACCACGGAATTTTCCCGAGTTTTATCAGAGTCACCTCTCTCTTACCTGTCCCACCTCAATTCTATAATCTATATTGTCATGACTTGTTTTAAGAGGGGGTGGGTGGAATTTATTGCACGTGGCTGTAACATTGTTATTCTATTCCCGCTCTATACGCTCTATTGAGATATCTTCCTGCGGGGAAAAAAGTAAGGGACAAGCCAAAACATTTTTTTGCTACGTAATTTAGACCCCCCTCCAAATGCAGCCGTATGCGCCACCATGCTGTATAAGCCACGCGGGCCAAAAATCAATTTCATTTGAACTCATATATGCCGCAGCTTATCTGCCCGAAATTATGGTACATCAGAAAAGAAAAAGAAAGTTTCTATGTGATAGAAAGGTTATTTACAGAACGATTTGAATGTCATTCTAGAAGCAGTACTACTAAAAAAGAAATATGATTTTGCATGTTGGAAACATTACATAATTATTTGAACATAATTCACTTGGAATCAGTGTCTAACAAAAAGCAGTGCAACCCCCTCCCCCATAACAAAAAGCTATTTACATCATTATTTGAATGTTGCTTTTTCAGAACCAGTATGTCTTATGGGTGGAAAAAAAAAATGATTAAAGGTACTATTTTCGGCTACACTTAAGACTTCGGCCCCTGTCGTCTGCTTCAGCCAATGTGGCGCTGAAATGATGGGAGAAACGTTTCGCGATAGGTGGCACTGCAGCTGCGTCGACGTTTTCTCCCACGCTGTGTGTGTTATGTAATCGCTGGGTGCGTGAGCCATGAATCCCATGTACTTACTTCTGTTCGCCCTGTTCTAAGCGATATGTGGCTTGCGTTTTTTCCAGTGTGCCTTGTAGCTCTGTCAGTCACCATGTGAAACTGGAGGCGTTTCTTCTACAAAGTTGGGAAGGATGAAGAAACATGTATTGCATGTTGTGAGCGGAAAGGATTGCTTCCAACTAAACGTAGATGTTCCGCAGGTCATCTAATGAGTTTGCGAGTGGATATGTGTCATCATTTAGGACAATTCAGGTGTAGGAAGAATCATGTTGCAAGGAAAAGTGAGCAGTGTTCCCGTTTACTTGGGACGTAGTTCGAAGCTGCTTGCATTCCTCTTGATAAGGTGATGACTCTTTTATATTGTTTCGCCAAAGGATTGTCCTACGATGATGCAATTGAGGAATCTTCCCAGGGTGGGGTTTCCACATCCTCTTCGACAGTCAGTGACTATTATCAGTCTTGCAGAGAACTAGTCTCAGAGTTTATGGTAGCCTACGAACAAGACAAAGGACAGCTTGGAGGCCCTGGTGTAATCGTAGAAGTGGATAAGGCGAAGGTTGGGAAGTGGAAGTATAATCGTGGTCATCTCTTTGAGGGCACCTGGATCCTTAGCATCTTTGAACGATATTCAAAACGATTCAGGGTTGAGATCTGCCCGGAGAATAACCGCTCTGCTCACACATTGCTGCCGCTCATCCAGAAACATGTTAAACCTGGAAGTACTGTAATTACGGATCAGTGGGCTGCATACCGCAATCTCCCATCCTGTGGTTTCCAACATCTGTCAGTAAACCACTCGCTCAGTTTTGTTGATCCGACTACTGGGACGCATATGCTAGGTGTTGAGAGCAATTGGCTGCTCCTCAAATGCACACTATCTAATGGAATTCACAAAGACCACATTCTCGAATATTTATTCCAACAAAATTGTAGTCTTTCCTCTGAACACTGTTTTGAGGTGATGATTGCTATCATCAAACAGTTCTTCCCTAGTACGTAATGTTTTCCAGGCTGCCCCGGTAGCGCAGTGGTCTAAGCGATGGCCTCTGATCATTCGTCCGAACGGGTTCCGGGTTCGAATCCCGGTGAGGCATGGATGTTGTGTTTGTCTTACGGCACTGGCTCTCTCCCTTCCCTGGAACCAGTGACCCTAAATTAGGGACGGGCGACTGCTTATAGCCCATTGAGTTGCTCACGGTGGTCGTTAAACCTCCAATCAAAAAAAAAAAATTGTTTTCCAGTGAAATATTCGTACTAGATAGGCAGGTTCTCAATGGCGAGGAGACACTTCTTTTCCGTCGTTATAAATATTTAACAACACCTGAACTACTCACATTCCATAAAGGCCCTTTTCAGGGCCAGCCATATTACACAATAAACCCCTTCTTTCAAAAATACCCCCAGCCGCATATTTTGTGTCCTTAACACTCCTCCCCCACAACACGCAGCAAAGGAGCAAAAAACGCCAACGTAGCTGCAGCGCCACCTATCAAGAAACGTTTCTCCCGGCATTCCAGCTGCGCGTTGGCTGAAGCAGACGACGGGGGCCAAAGACTGTAGTGCATCCTTCCAGTTCTTACTTATGGATCAGACACATGGACTACAAAGGACATACAGAGAATGTGGAGAATTTAAAGAGGCCTTAGAAGATGCATGCTTGGTGTATTCAAGAAAGAAAGGAAGACAAACTCATGGATCAGGAAAATGACAAGAGTGAATGACATCATGCTCAAAGTAAAGACCCTCAAGTGGCAATGGGCTGATCATAATGCTAGAAGAATTACCACTTTCGGACAACTGAAATACTAGACTGGGTACCGAAGGATAGACCCATAAGACTGTGTGGAAGATGGGTGGATGAAATTAGCATGGAGCAACATGGAAGAGAACTGCTCAAGGCAGAGAACTGTGAAGGAAAATTGTGACCTTCATCCAGGACCTTCATCCAGCAGTGTATTGAAAATGAATAAAATTATAATTTCCCACAAATTGCAATGATGTTTGCAGTGTTATTTGAGTGCTACACACTGGCACGCAGTATGTTTTAAAAAAGATACCTTGTGGTGGAAATGTTATGGCACTGTAATGAATGAATTTTCTTGTAAAATTGGATGTCTAAAGAAATCTGATTTTTCACAGGGAAAAGTGCTTGAATTTAGTGCTGTAGGAATTGTGAGTGCATCTGGGTGCTTGGGTGGGAGGGGGGGGGGGCAGAAAAGTCACAGCATTACTTGTATGAATATTCTGTTGGATACTCTTCATCTAAAAAAAATGTGATTTCCACTGTCAAATAAATTAAAGGCATTATTTGAGTGTCCAAATTTGAATTTACATCTTTCGGATCTCCTTGCTGTAATGATTTTGTCTTTAAGGTCATATCTAAACCATGGACTACTTTATTTGAACATTTTCACGGTTTTATTTTAAATGCATTGTGTAAATTCTAGATGGTGTTGCGATATTGTCGGATTCTGATGATGGTGCATTATATATATCTTAGTCTTGCTCATGAATGTTGAAGATGGGGACTTCGTGATTCTCGAAAGATCTCATGTGGTGTGTGTTTTAGCAGTAAAGTTTTATTACATGTAGTGTATGTGTGCTACATTTGTATTTTATTGTGTTTAGTCAATATTTTAACTTCTAATGAATTTATTCGTTTTATAAAACTCTTCTGGTTTACAAAAGACACACAAAGGAAAGGAAATTGCAATTAATAGGAAAGTCATCAGATGAAGCATAAGGTGAAAAAAAAATGGATCTTCAGAAACAGCTTGCTATTGCTTAGCAAATATTAAATAATGTGGGAAAGATTATTGATCTTTGTTTTAAAAATAAGTGTTCCATAGATATAAGAAGTAGCCAAATTATTTAAAGGAATTTAAATAAAAATCGTAATTTTATCCGTATTGAAGTGAAATTTGAAGAGTAAAAGTTTACTTCTAAAATAATTGATATTCCTGTGTTGGTTTACTTAAACTAATTTTTGATTCTATTTCAGCGAGACATTTTTTATTCCAGTTTGTATTTTGTAACACTTGTGAAAAGGATGCTTGTTCACGTACATATTTTAGAAGCAAGAAATAGGTAACACAAGTAGAATCTCCGTGATGTATACATACTGAGCATAAAAAGCATGTAATTTTTAGTTACTACATACATACATCAGTGGCGGCCCGTGACCGAAATTGCTAGGGAGATAAACTACTTTTCAGCCTGGATTCAAACAAATTTATTCAAATTTTGAAGATGACAATCTGATTTTTGGCGTAAATGTGACAAGGATTGTAAGTCAGATAATATCCGAAAACTTTAAAATTTTCATCGTCCTGGCTGGTGTAGTGGTTAGCATACCCAGGCACTATCTGGGAGACGCCGGTGTCCCACTCCAGGACGATGAAAATTTTCAAGTTTTCGGATATTATCTGACTTACCATCCTTGTCACATTTACACCAAAAATCGGATTGTCATCTTCAAAATTTGTATTATATGGTGTAATCCCGTATTTCTTTCTTGATTTATCTGCTATTCCGGGCAATCACGGAATAGGATTCTTAACCTCCAGATTCACTAAACATGAATGCTGGTTGCTTCGACTAGCGAATCCTGTGATTGTTATATTCAAATTAATCGGAAACTTAGTCGCGCTGGGTGGTGTAGTGGTTGGCATACCTGGGCGCTATCTGGGAGACGCGGGTTCGAGTCCCGATCCAGGACGATGAAATTTTAAAGTTTTCAGATATTATCTGACTTACCATCCTTATCACATTTAAACCAAAAATCGGATTGTCATCTTCAACAATTGTATTATATGGTGTAATCCCGTATTTCTTTCATGATAAATTTATTCAATTTAATGCCATTTTTTTTACAATATAATTTTTTTTATTTACTTTCTCATGTGCGAAGTATGAAATAAGTAACGTGATCCGTGAAAAGATTTGTAGAATTTTACCGGAAACGCACGTTTTACATGACTTACCAACACAAAACCTGTTTATGTAAGGCTCCGGCCCTTTGCCTAAATATATTTTTTTCAGTCTGAATTGCCCTCTTGGACTATTTGGGAACTGTAAAGCCAGTTTGAATATGAAATATATTGCATCAAAATCATTTTTATTAAAGAGATCAACAGAAGATAAAAAGCAAGACTGAACTATACATCTTTTTCATCTCAAATGAAATTCTATTGTATGTACGCCTCTGCCTTCACTGACTCCAAAAGAAAAAGTCTTGAAGACTTCTGAACACAGCATTTACCTATACAGCAAGAGAGAAAGCTTACCTTACGCTTATATTGTCTTGTATACGAGATCTATCTTTCGTTCTTTCTGTTTGGCGAAGTGATTTATTATATGGTCACACCATGTCTGTTCTGCTTCCATCCTCTTCACAAGCGCCTTCTCGATGGACAGAACTGATAAACTTGACAACCTTTCTTGCCCAATGGAGTTTCTCTTGTATTTTTTTATTCTCTTCAGGCACGAGAAACTGCGTTCCACAGAGGCCGATGTCACAGGAATTGTTACTACGAGGGAAAGAAGTCTAAATAGCTCTGGCAGTGCCTGTGCTAGATTATTATTGTATATGGCAGATAGAAGTTCTGTTGTACTTTTGGCATTGTTCCACAGATCTCTGTCTGAATACAGAACCTGCAGCTCACTATGCAGTTTGGTGCTGTCAAAGTATTTTTCATAAGTTTGAAGCAGAGCTTTAAAACAGTGTTCAGGAAAAATTCTAGAATGAGCTTCAAAGCAGTGTACATCGACCAGCTGAAGAAAGTTTAATTTCTAAATGTCAGAAAACCGGCATTTTAACTGAATTGCAACATTGTCTATTGCCTCATAATACAGTCTTCTGTATTGCACGGTGGCTGGAATATCATTGCTTCCTTTAAATCTTTTATTTGGAGAACCAACCTCACTGCACACGTTATGATAGAGATCATCAAACTGTCTCTGATCTCGAAAGTACAACAATTTTTCACATAAGCCAGTAATTCGTTTGGTACAAAATGTAACATCGGAACTATTTGATTGCAGTACAGAAAAAGTAACCTCAGTTAAATCAAATATTGTTTTGTGTGAGAAGAGAAGAAAAACAAAATTGAAATCTTGAAGCCACCGTTTCAGTCCTGCTGTTTCGTGAATTGTCTCATCATCATAGTTGGAATCATGCTCAATTTTTTCAAATACTTCAATTAGCAGGCACCTGTGGTCAGCTATGGTAGACACTGAACGAGATTTAAAGTTCCACCTGGTCTGAGATACACGAGGTGGTCTGGGTCCACCAACAGATTCTAGTAAATGAACACGCTTTGTCGATTTAGAAAAGAATGCACAAATTGCATTTAAATTTGCACAAAAAATATGTGATTCCTTCAACACTGACGCTGCTCTGCTCAAAACTGAGTTCAGCCTGTGTGCCTAGCAGTGAACAAATAATGCTTGAGGGGCATCACACTTCACTTTTGCTTGCAATCCATTCAGCTCTGATGCCATCACTGCTGTGCCATCATATGCCTGTGCAACTAGTTTTTCTTTGTAGCTAAATCTTTCTAGCTCACGATCCAGTAATTCTTTAAGCGAAGTAGCACACAGATCAGAACTTACATCAAAAAATCCCAAAAATCTTTCTACTGGTAACTTCATCTTTCACGAATCGAACTATAATTGATATTTGTGCATGGGAGCTAATGCCTGTCGCTTCATCAATCTGCCAAGAAAAAAACTGGGCGTTTCAATATCTGCATTGATTTCATTCCTAATTATTCTAACTATATGAGCAACTGATTCGATTAAATCATCGTGTATTGTTTTTGAAGTTCCTGAAAATGTTGTACTATTCTCCATAAACACTCAATGTTTCGGCACTCTTGGAGAGTAAATCAATCATCTCGAGGTAATTTCCCTTATTTTCAGAGACTTCGCTCTCACCGTGTCCACGAAATGGGAGCTCTTGCCGCGCCAGTAGTGTTGTAATATCAATCGACTTCTTCATTACATCACGATTCTTTTTACTTTTTCATTATGACGTAAGTCACTTGTTCTCTTCGCTTCGTTGAGAGAGTAGTCTATCCTTGTTTTGCCTAGCAACTGTAATTTAACAACTGCCAGAATGTGATCTTTACACTTTTTGTGCCTGTCCAAAGCACGTGGTAAATTTTTCAAATCATTGAAGCCTTTCTCTTGCCAGACTTCATTGCCACTCACAGGAAACAGCAAACATGGCCAACAATATAGTTTTTTCGTTGATTCACTACCAGTTAGCCATTGTTCTTTTCTGTACCAGTCAATATTAAAACCTCTGTTTGAAGTTTTGCCCTTTGAAGTCATCTTTTTCATTTCAGGTGTAGGCTTACCATAATTTTTAATTTGATTATTTTCTTCAAAATCTCTTCTACTGAAAGGCTTTTCCAGTAAGCTATCCACCATATTAGATATGTTTGAAGCAGAGGCCATGGTCTGATAAACAACTCTTCATAAAACATAAATAAAATTAGTTACACAAACATTAGTGTGAAAGAAAAGCAACTAGGAAGAAGACGCTATGTAATGATGCTCGAAGCTGTCCGAATGAGGAGTTAACACAGCGAAGCTGCAGCTTACAGGGAAACAACTGTTCCCATGAGGCAAGATAGCATCTGCCTCACAGGAAGTCCACGGTGTGCGTGCGCTCTTTCTATTGGCAGTTCCACCGCCTACCTTCGTATCTACTGATTCAGTGGGAGTAAACAGGTTTGGCGCAAAATGTACGACAGGCAGTTTGCTTCCTGCCTCAAGGACGGATATCGCCAGCTGAGGACAATTCGCAACTACACACTACCGATTGTTTTCGAAAAGCGTCAATTTAAAAAACTGAATGAACGCATAGACAACATTTAATTCAAAAGAGTTAACTATCATAAACGTTTGCTCTCCTATACCCAAAAGTACTGAATGAACAAAACAAATAATTCTAACTAAGAGTCCTTAAATTCTGAGGAGGCACTGCGTCCCTTGCCTCCTCCCAAAAGCCGCCACTGACATACATATCACTAAGCTGTTCTCTGATATTCGGAGGTTAGCTCCACAAAGAAATACAAATTACCAGATAATTTTTACTTACTGTTGCTATATCAAACTTTTCCATTTACAGTGATCTTGACATACAACTCGGGCTTCACTCACATCCATCACATGCCATACGCAAGATTTTCTATACTTCATACTCATAATCTTTTTCTCATGAAGACACTCCTGAATCTGATCCTCCCATGACTTACTTGGCCTTCCTCTATCTTTCCTTCCTGCCACTTGGGCTAAAAGATTTTCTTTGTAAACATCTCATCATTCATTCTTTCAACATGGCCAAACCACCGAAGCATATTAGTCTCCACCTTGCTAATCCATTTAATTAGATTAGACTTCTGCACACTTGAATACAACATGAATTTTATTATCTTCTGCAATCTAAACATGTGTTATTCAATTATAAGTATGTGGGTACATATTTACCTTGTTTCTTCATTAGAGTTGTAGCTCTTGAAGTAGATAACCCCCTCTCCCCTTAATATTTCAGAGTTATTTTTGACATGTCATATAATTAAAAAGTTAAGTTTTATATATATATATATATATGTATAATTCTGTTGATTTTTCAGTTAATAAAGCATTTTAATTGAAAAACTTTTAATTGACATTATCAAATCGTTCTGTTCACTGTAATAGAATTGATTTTTCCCTTCGTCCAAAATAAAAATAAAAAATTCTGCTCTGAGTTCTGCTCCAAAATAGCACATACCCAGTAGCACCACTGAAAGCAGGTAAATCTGCCCCCCACCACCACCACATGCACACACACAGAGCATAGATTCACATGCTGCTTTCTATTACCAGTTCAGTTGTATTCCACTATTTTAAAATGCATAAAAAAACTTAAAACTATTATTGCTGATGAAGCCTTAGATCTTAATGAGATACATCCTGTTATTCTGCAGGCTTGTGCATTTGAGCAAGCTCCTATATCATGTTTATTCCAGTTGTTTTTAACAGGATCTTTTTACAGTTCAAAAAATTGTCATCTAACCTATTTCAATGGAAAGTAGAGGGATTTGTCTTTACCCTGAAACTGTCACCCTATAGCCATAGAGAAGATGGTTCATGAGCAGTTACTGTCTCATCTAGATTTATTCAGATTCATTAATGACAATTAGTCTCCATTAATTTCTGTATTCCAATTGATTGGCAGGTGATATTTCAGTGTGTCTCAACCATAATTGGAATATGGCTGGGGAAAAGTTGGCTATATGTATTCTGAAAATTTGACACTTGTATTACGATGATATTTTTATCAACTTTGGCATGAAATTTTCCATACAATCTCCAAATAAATTTCATTTGTATGGTCTTGGTCTTGTATTATGTAACTGGCTCTGCAGCTTTCTTTCAGGTTGTAGAATATGAGTAATTGCCAAAGACACATGTTCTGACTAATTTTTTTCTTATCACAATTGCATTCAGAACTTGATTCTTTTTCTTTTGTGTATCAGTGGTGTCATTATAGCTAATCAAGTGAACCATTTTGCTGATGATAGCAGTAACCTTATGTCTTATACCCTGGGTTGTTTACATGGTGCAAATGAACATCAGTTGTTATGTTTCAGTTTTCCATGCTTTTTAAATGGTTATACTGAAGCCATGTTTCACTTAAGTGAAGACAACTCTTGCAATACCAAGTATCTTTGTTGAAACAACAGAAAAAATCAAAATTTCTCCTTTCTTCTTGTGTCAAATGAACCCCTGACAAAGAGCACTTGTCCTTTGACAGATCATTTCTCCTAACTCATCTTTTCATGATTATGTTTCTTCTGTCAGACAGCAGGTGCAGTTTGATAATATGTTGATTCTGTGTACTTTGAAAACAAAGATTATTATTACCTTTCCTTACAAATGTTTGCATGTTGCATGCAAGTGACATTTATAGTGTTATCACTAATAGTAATATTTTTTTTCAGAGTGCTCAGTGTCACACAAAAATGGCCAGTGACTTTGCTTTTGTAAGTTCATCTAGTCTTATTGCAACTGCTGGACACTCAGCAGAAAACAAAAATGTATGTATTTATGACACGCTGCTTCCCCAGAGGAAATCTCTGGTTGCCTGTAAGTATAAGATCTTTCTTTTCTTAAAGTCTTCTTTTTTCTGTATTTGCATTTTCAGTCACCTTGCCTGAAATATTAACACTGAGCATTTTTTATTTTAATTGTTGCTTTTAGTTTTGTGTTTGCCAATTTTGTTACTTTTGACTTGAAATTTTGTTACCTATTAAATAAAAGTGTGCAGTGGTTAATATCTGTTTTGCAGTGTCTTAAGTAACAAATTTATAATTGATCAAGGGAATAGGCAGTTCACTTAATTCAAAGACTAAAAAACTTGACAGTCCAGTAAATCAAGGGCACATCTAGAAAAATGACTATCAATGTTGCCTTCAAGTCAGAACAAAATATCACCATTTAGTTCGAAAGTAGCTGCATTGGTGGCATGGTCAGAGGTATAAGTAAAGCACTTGTCATTCAAGTTGGCCATGGGTTCAAGTCGCAGATGAAGTATGGATAGTGTGCTTGTCTTATAGTGTAAGCTCTCTACCTTCCTTAGAACCAGTCACCCTGGACAGGCAACTGCAGGGTTCCCACGTTTCTTATAAATCCTTAAGTCTTTAAAAAGTGCTTATTTTCTGTTGGGGTGCTTAAAAGTCCTTATTTGTTGCTGAAATTGGCAAAAAGTATTTAAAAAGTACTTATTTGTTTTAACTGGCTGCATGAAATCTAGAAGTTATGTTGTAGGACTTCTGCTGTAGATTGGCTATGTTTATGATGATGTCATGTGATAGCTGAAATCCCATTAGAGAGCACAGGACAGGGTGAGACAAGTAATTTGCTGAAAAGGCGAAGGGCTGTTGGCTAAATTAAACACATCCAGCAGATTCCACCCAACAAGCCCCATTACCATCTCTTGGTATTGACATTTCCCATTTGTATTCCCCTTTTTGTATATGCAAATATGTTGTATCAATTATTCAGTTATACCACAAGAAAATTAAGTGCAAAATTGAAGTCTTCAACATACAATTTTGACTTTGGTTTTGCAATTTAAACCATGAGATGATTATATGCAAAATTCGAATCTTGAACTCAGCTTTAACTACTTACTGTTTTACAATTTATGCACACTTTATTGCATATGTTATTATTCCCTCAGATAGAAAAACTTATTTGACTAGTAGAACTGCCTTTTAAATTGCATAAATTTTAATTTATTACATTTGCAAACTTAAATTATATGGGAAAATATTGCAAACTTCAGCATCATAATTCAATTTGCATGGTTAAGTAATTGTAAAAGAATACTTGAGCATGTCATTGTTCCATACGCAGTGTTGGTAAGGTCCTTAAAAATTTTTTTGCGGGGTGCTTTAAAAGTCCTTAAAAAGTGCTTATTTTTTGTACGAGAAAAAGTGTGGGAAACCTGAACAGCTTATTTTGCATAGGGTAGTTACTCAGGGTGGTTGTTAATCCTAAAAAAAAAGTGAAAATAATATCAGCCATTTATCTGATTAATGATAACCTATTTTTTTTTTTTTTTTTTATAAAATTTTAAAGCAGGCACAAAAGAATGGAGGCAGAACAAGAATAATAGATTGGAATCCTTTTGATAAGCATGTAGTTTTTATCAACAAATAAGCAGACATGAAGATAATGGACAGAAGTAGGGCAAACAAAGACAGACTGAAGGGAAATGAGTGTAAGGATGTGGTGGAGGAGTAATGGATTGGAAAGCAAAGATTCAATGAACAAAAGAAAAGTTACATACTAATTTAAAATCTTTAAAAAACAGCAAAAAAAATTGAAATGAGATGAAAACATAGAAGATGCAGTTCTATGAAACAAAAAACAAAAATGCAGTTTTTATTTCAATACAATGTTGCATTAATGAAAAATAGATTATTCTGCAAGATGATATATGGATCCGCAACATGGTAATGTATGAATATTAAAAGCTGTGATAAAACATCACCAGTTTACATATTGATATGTTCGAGGAGCTTCTGAAAAATACAGTAAATAGGTGGCAACAATGGGATGGAGGGGAAGGGCGTGGCAAAAAGTGTCAAACAAAACTGTAGAGCTAGTATGTGAAACATTTCAGAGAAATGATCATTAGTCCAATTGCCAAGTAAGTTTACAATTAGTTAATAGGCATACTTGCGTGAACCTTACAAAGACAGCCACAAATAGGGATCATGTTTATTAAAAAAAAAAAAAAAAAGAGTTTGCTGTGGAAATTCTCAACTTTCATTGACAGAAACAAGACCTTCCTCGAAAGCATATTTTCTGTGAATGAAGGTGTGTTTCTTGTTTGCAGAACAGTGAATAGGTTTAACTGTTGTAAATGGGACAGAAAAAGTCTGCATGTGGTATTTGAACGTGATCCGCCAAGGGTTAAAATTTGATTTTCCCTAGTGAAAAACAAGGTAATAGATACTTTCTTCTTTGAAGAAGCAGCTGTGACTGGCAAAATATTCCTGGTCGTGAAAAACTGTGCATTGTGTAACATTCCAGCCAGAATATGATTTTCTAGTTAGATGGTACACAATGCCACATTTTTCATTGTGTCATTGCTTTTCTGGAGTCAGTTTACAATCGGTTGCCAAAAGAGATTTGCATATCATTGTCTGTCTGCATGTACACTGGTGCTCAAAATTAAGGGATAATCTACAAAAACAAGTACACCTACCAATGCATGTAAAATAATGTACTGAAAATGGCTGAACATTCGAATTTCAATATGCCGAAGACTGTTGCATTAGCTTTAGTCACAGGTAAACTGAAGTGTGCAAATTAGGACTGTCTTAAACATGTGAGACTACTCACATCTTGTAGATGTTTTAGGCAACTCCTTCTTTCACTTTGGTACCACATCGAGCTGATTATGTCACGAAGACATCGTATAAATGATTTTCAGCAGTGGAGAGTGAGTGGTAGGATGGAAGCAAGTCCATTCCAGATGGAAGTTTCCAGAACATAGAGTATTCCACAAAGTGTCCTGTCAAGACACTGGAGACAGTTTCAGTGGACAGGAGATGTTTGTCATTGACCAGAACAAGCTGTCCTAGAGCCACAACTACTGAAGATGGTTGCTGTATGAGTCTTGACTGCCTGGCCTGATGGAACAGAGAAGTGTTGTTTGCTAGGCAATTCACTTTGGACCTTGCAGTAGTTGCACAAGTCAGAGTTTCAAGGCTTACTGTTCAAACCATTTATTTGTTACGATTCACTTTAAAAACTAATTCATGACATATTCTTCTGAACCTTCAACAGTCCCTCTAACATAAATGAAAAGGGAATACTGTAGTTTTGGTGGCATGATGGACAGGAATTATGATGAACGAGCACATATTTTTTGAAGTCACTCTGTTTCTGCCTTGAGGTCATGAAATGAGATCCTGAACTCATATTTCAAGCCATTGGTGCAGTTTTTATTCTTATGGATGATAATGCTTAACCTCACTTTGAGCTCATTTGGTCGATAATTTTCTCAAGGAAGATATTCACCCAAATCAAGTAGCCACCTAAATCCCCTAATCACAATCCTATTGAGCATTTATTGGATGCTCTAGGGACACTCATTGGAGCTTGCCAGCCTCATGGATTTACACTTCAATAACTCAGAATAACTCTTGTTGAGGTGTGGTCTTTAATTCCTCAAGACCTCATCAATACCTTCATAAACAATATGAGAAGTCTTTGCTTGAACTGCGTGGCTCTCAGGGAGATTGTACTCCACATAAAAATACCTCATATCATAAGCAAAGTACTTAAAATATTGTTCCATGGACTACTCTTTCACATAAAATGCATGATTATACTAGCACATGCTAATTACAAAATTATGATTTTCTTCTGCTTAAATTGTATAAGAAATGTGATAAACTTCTACCAAATTTCATTGAATTTCCTCTTAAATGCTTCAAGTTGCGTATGAATTTATAAATTACCCTTTAATTTTAAGCACCACTGTAGATGCCACCATATGCTTTACACATATTTGTGAAAAACTAATTCTTCAATTCACGTCCCACTGGTTTCTAGAGAGATTTGCATGCTTTTATAATACAGTAAAGCCCATTAAACAGAAATGAAAAAAAAATTAAAAAATTAAAAATTCCAGTGCCAAAAAGGCTTCCATTTTACATAGGTTCTATGAAAAGCAAGGAAATATTAAGACTTTCCAGACTACGACAGTGTATTGCTTAACAACAAAAATTATTCTGAAATATTCTAATGAATAATATTTGATAGTGGTTGGCAAATATTTGTGTACTTTAAATTTGCATTTGTAGTATTCATCTTCAAAATTTTCATGTACTGTAAACAGAAATTAAAAAAAAAAGTAATAAAAGTTGATGATGCAAATTTTTTATCTTTTTTAACATTTATTTAAAATTTTAAACACAAATAATTGATTGATTTACTGACAGAATAAATAATACCAGTGACCACAGAAAAAGAGTCTGACATGTCTGCTTTTCACAAGTAAAGTCCATTACTTCTCAAATAGTACAGCAGTTTTTTTTGTTGTTGTTGTTGTTTTTTTTTGCTGTTGTATTCACATGTATTGGGCAGCACTTTTAAAATTATCATGCCCAGTTTTCTGCATAAATGACTTGCTCATAATGATATTAATTCTCCATCAAAAGTCACACTATGCACAGCACTTTTATCAGATCCAGATATTGGCAGATTTAAGACTTTGTGTCAACAAACCATTCCTTAGCATTTTCATGTACACCGATGAGCCATTAACATTATGACCACCCCCAGCATAGAGAAATGAGCCTGCCTGGACACTGAACAGTGATGCAAGTGAAGTACACAGAGGGATTGGACAGCACCAAAAGCCAGTCCTCGGTTTGCCATACAACCCGAGGACCGGCTTTTGGTTAGTAGAGTGTTCAAAGTCAGAATGGAAAAAGCTGCCGATTTATCAGAGTTTGATAAAGGACAAATTGGAATGGCATGGCGCCTCAGAATTAGATATCAGAAACGGCACGGCTTGTGGGTTGTTGTTCATGTGCCACTGTAATGAGTATGTATCAAAAGTGGTACACAGATGGCCGAACAACGAAACGTCACCCAGCCGTGTGCCGCCCGCAGCTCATTGATGCCAGAGAGGAGCAGAGCCCATCGCGCATTGTTCACAGCAGCTGCAGGGCCACAGTGCAACAAATCACACGCAGCTACAACAGTTGTGATAAGGGCAATGTGTCGCAGCACACAGGTTATTGCAGCCTTCTGTGCATGGGCCTGTGTAGCCGAAGACCCAGCTGGGTCCCCATTCTCACTACACATCATCGCCAACAACGCATGAAATGATGGGCCCAAGATCATCGAGGTTGGACCGTGGATGATTGGAAGAAAGTGTCCTGGTCTGACGAATCAAGATTCCTGGTGTATCACATAGATGGCCGAGTGCAAATACGCTGATTACCAACGGAGGCTATGGCACCTGGATGCACTATTGGGCAGAAACAGGCTGGCAGTGTTGTTGTTATGCTGTGTGAAGATGTTTTCTTGGGGCCCATTAGCCCAATAGCACAATCCCTGACAGCTGTCAGGTATCTGAACATCGTTGCAGACCAAGTTCACCTATTCATGGCCATTACCAACAGGATAATGTGCCATGCCACACTGCCAGAATTATCAAGGAGTGGTTCGAAGAACATGCTGGTGACTTTCTGTTAATGCCCTGGCCTCCAAATTCACCTCATGGTTCATACTCTCCTTGAAGACCTTGAAAAGTCTTCGAAAAAATGAAGTTCATTTTCAAGTACTTGAACAAGTTTGACTCAGTAAATAGTACTTGAAAACAATTTTTGTTTTGCTTTTTGAGTAATGATATGAAATAGCATGAGTAAAGTGTTTGTGCAAAAAGTTGTATAGAAGATTTCTGTGTAGTTCCGATAAAAACACCAAGCTAATCAAATAGCACAGAACTTGCGTTCAACTGAGGGGAGCACATGGACAGCTGGTACCTTGGCTATGACCATCAAACAGAGGTCATCATTCTTTCCACGTTTATAAGTGAGTCACGGAAAAGTTCTCATTGGCTGCCACTGGGAATCGAATCCAGGTCTTCTAGTTACGCGCTGGATATGCTTCCACTGCACCACAGTGGCCTTGAATTCCTCCAGACTCACATACACTAACTGCCAAGCCAATTTGGCAGGTTGCTTCTTGGAGCCCCACACAATGCTGGGGATTCACTAAAGATGGCAAGCAGCAACGGAACAAATAATTAGAAGGCGAATGAATAATTAATACAGACATTTGACATGGACTAAGAACATTAAACAGAGGTCATCGCTCTTTCCACGTTTATAAGTGAGTCACAGAAAAATTCTCATCGGCCGCCACCGGGAATCGAACTCAGGGTCTTCCAGTTACGCGCCGGATATGCTTCCACTGCACCACAGTGGCCTTGAATTCCTCCAGACTCACATACACTAACTGCCAAGCCAATTTGTCAGGTTGCTTCTTGGAGCCCCGCACAATGCTGGGGATTCACTAAGATGGCCAGCAGCAACGGAACAAATAATTAGAAGGCGAATGAATAATTAATACAGACATTCGACATGGACTAAGAACATTAAACAGAGGTCATCGCTCTTTCCACGTTTATAAGTGAGTCACAAAAAAATTCTCATCGGCCGCCACTGGGAATCGAACCCAGGGTCTTCCAGTTACGCACCGGATATGCTTCCACTGCACCACAGTGGCCTTGAATTCCTCCAGACTCACATACACTAACTGCCAAGCCAATTTGGCAGGTTGCTTCTTGGAGACCCGCACAGTGCTGGGGATTCACCAAAGATGGTAAGCAGCAACAGAACAAATAATTAGAAGGTGAATGAATAATTAATCCAGACATTTGACATGGACTAGGAACATCAAACAGAGGTAATCGCTTTTTAATGCGAGTCTGGAGGAATTCAAGGCCGCTGTGGTGCAGTGGAAACATATCCAGCGCATAACTGGAAGACCCTGGGTTTGATTCCCGGTGGCAGCCAATGAGAATTTTTCCGTGACTCATTTATAAGCGTGGAAAGAGTGATGACCTCTGTTTGATGTTCCTAGTGCACGTCAAATGTCTGTATTAACTTGGTTACGAAATCACTACGAAGAAAAATGTCAGCCATGGGAGTAAAATAAGTAGAATGATGTATTCGCAAATCTTCATGGGCTTCTGTTGATTAGGGTTAGGGATGCGTTCTTGCCGAAGGGTGAATACGAAAATAATGTACCCTTTCAAAATATTCCACAAAATAAAATGATTTCGAAAAACACCAAATTATAGAGGGGCAGTTCAAAAATAAACCAACATGGAGCAGGACGATAACAGGCAGGACATTGAAGGTGAGCCCAGCCCAGCTAAGTTTAATAGTTTGAAGTTGCTAAAATACCTACCTATTGACTGACCGATGTCTCACGCATATGATAATTTGGTTTTAAAAAGTCCTTGAAAAGTGCTTGAATTCATTTTGCTTGGAAGAGTACGAACCTTGCACCCGACATGAACCCAATCAAACATTTGTGGTTCGACTTGGAAAAGCGGGTTCACACTAAATCACCACCACCCTGAATTGTACGGTAACTGGAGGACCTGCTGGGGACGTTATGGTACCAGATACACCAGGATACCTATCGCCAGCTCACCGAATCGATGCCTCGCCGAGTGGCCGCTGTTTTGCGGGCTAAAGGGGGTCCTACAGCTTATTAGGTAGGTGGTCATAATGTAATGGCTCAGCCGCCCCTGTGGCACCGTGGTCTAAGCGACGGCCTCTGATCAATCGTCTGAAAGGACTGGTTCTCTCCCTTCCTTGGAACCAGTGACCCAAAATTAGGGACGGGCGACTGCATGTAGCCCATTGAGTTGCTCACAGCAGTCGTTAAACCTCCAATCAAAAAAAAAAAAAAAAAATGTATTGGCTCATCAGTGTATTTGCCATTACCAGTTTTATGCATTTTTCTTTTAGTTGAACCTTTTCCATTTAGCCATGCATATATTTCTTGTTTTGATAATCTCATGAAACTAAGTTTTCCCAATTGCATACTTCTCTGCAATTTGTTTTATGTTAAAATCAACATTTTCTTTTGCTTTGGTGACTTTCATTGCAGTGTCTAAGTCCATTACCTGACTTCTGTGCAGTGCCACCATAGAAGAATTACAGAATTACCTCAAATACATATTACATATGCACACAAGTTAGAGCAGAAAATAACATAACATAATGCAGATGAAATAAGCTAATCGAAACCAAACAGGATTAATATCTCTCGTAGAAAACTCCTGGAATTATTTTTATTTTTTTCTATTGCGATGGAAAGCTCGTGAAAAAAAATTAAAATTTTAATGACTTCAGGAACACTCTTGAAATTATTGTGTTGGTTTTAATGTTGAACTAGTTTGGTCTGAAGATTTTGCTGCTGAATGCAAAAAAAGGAAAACTATAACTGGGTCCTGTCATTCATGTATTCATATTTCATTTTATTTATTTATTTATTTTTTTTTTTTTTTTTTTTTTTTTGTTGATATGCAAGGGTGCATCTTGAGGTTTTGATAAATCAGAATATCCCATCTCTTCTAATGTGTATATATACAAGGTGATTCAGCTAAGCATGTACATACTTCTGGGAGGGGTAGGTTGCACAAAGAAAAGTCAAAAGGACATAGCAATGCAGGGTCTGAAACACCATCTTCATGTGCTAGTGTACAGAGAGTACAAGAAATGAAAGAGCAGCACATAAGAGAGCAAAATGCTTTTTATTACTCGCAAGACATTTGGGAAATGCTTTGAGGTTACAGGAGATGTTCAAAGTTGCGACCATGAGCTGTAACACGCGCTTGACATCGCCAGTGCATGGAATCACGTACATTTTGGAAAATTTCGCACGTGTCTCAGACTTCTGAAGCAGCTACAGAGATGCGTGCTACAAGGTCCTCATCCCTTTCAATGGGGTGTCCTACACCAGTCCTTTGATGTAACCCCAGAAGAAGTAATCAAGGCATGTTAAGTGTGGCGATCTTGCAGGCCAATGAACGGGACCACCTTGCTCGATCCACTGATGTCCGAATGTCATGTTTAAGTGATGACGCACGGCATTGCTGAAATGGGCGGGGGCCCCATCGTGCTGGAACCACATTGCACGGCGCAGCAACTAAAGGACCTGTTGTTCGTTCAATAGTTCTGGCAAGACATCCTCCAGAAATATCTGGTAACTCCTTCCATCCAGACGAGGAGGCATGAGGTATGGGCCAATCAAGTGGTCCCTGACGATGCAGGCCCAAACATTAACAGCAAAATGCTTTTGTGCTGCACATTGTCATACAGCATGGGGGTTCTGCACCATCCATACATGCACATTACGTGCATTGAAGCAACCTTCCCGTGTAAAGCACGCTTCATCTGTGAACAGCACAGAAGCAGGAAATTGGGGTTCTGCCACAGTCTTCTGCAGGTACCAACCATTGCATAAATGCAATGCACTGAGGGTAATCCTCGGGGCTTAGTATCTGAATGTGCTGCACATGATATGGATGCAATTGGTCTTCGTGCAGAACCCTCCATACGGTGGATTGGGACAGACCTAGCCGATGGGCAATTGCTGGTGTGCTGGCACTTGGAGTGTCTGCTGCATGACTTAACACATTCTCTTCAATGGCAGGAGTGCGTACCCACTGTTCCCGACACCTGGCAGGCCCCTAGAAAGAACAAGCGTTGCATAACCTCTGATGCAGCTGTGCAAACACTTGGTGGTTTGGCACTCGTCTCATCGGGTACCATTCGTGGTACAGTTGCACTGCGGCTCGTTTGTTGCAGTCAGCTGCTCCGTATGCGAGGTGCATATCAGCCATTTCCGCGTTCGTGAACTCAGCCGTCCTACTACCTCACACGCGGAACAAGTGAAACTGTCGCCCAATTCGTCTTTCAAGCAGAGTTACTGGCGATCAGAGAAGTACTGCGCTGGGTGCTATCTATCAATAGCAAAGGGGCTTATAGCATATTCTCTGATAGCCAAGCGGCCCTGAAAGCACTTGATCAGTTCGGGAGTAAGACGCCCCTTGTCGGAGAAATAAAAGCGCTATTCAAGTCAGCGGGAAGTATGAGGGTTACTTTCCACTGGATCCGAAGTCATGTCGGTACAGTTGGAAATGAACGTGCAGACCAGCTAGCGAAGGAAGCTGCTGGAAAAGAGGGCATAGATTTTCAGATGCGAACGCCGTTGCAAAGCGTGCGGACACAACTGAAAAAAGCCACATTAGTGGAGTGGCAACAGAGATGGGATGAAGGGGATACGGGCAGAACACACCGTATTTTCCCCCGAATTTCAATAAGGCACATTGAGAGTAATGGTTTCCTTAACCAGGTACTAACAGGGCACGGTGTTTTGCCGTAGTACTTCCGCACATTTGCGGTTAGGGAGCGAGTGTGCATGTGTGGTGCCCAGACTGCAGATGTAGCACACATGATTCTAGAATGTGCTTCTCTGTCAGGAAAGAGAACAACTTTGGTGCCAGAATTGGCAAAGACGTGGGACCTCTCGATCCTGCTCGCATACCCAAGAGCGCGACAGGGGATCATCAAGATGGTCAAGCACCTCAGAGAGCAACAGACGGTCTACCTAATTGAGGGGTGACCGCAGAAAATAGAAGAAAGAAGACGGAGAAGAGGAACTGATGACTCGAGCCCAGAGTCATCACCACAGAACTGGTCCTAGTCCTATGGAAGTGTAAATAAATTCAATGTAAATATTGTTCAATGTTTTTCAGTGTGAGAGGGCTCATTGAGCAAAGGATTAACCTCCCACATAAAGATGAGTTCCTCAGTGTATATATGTGCATGTATGTATTTTGTTTGAATAAAGGGCGGTCACCCCAAACAATTCGCGCTAGCAATCGATTCTCCCGGACAGGGGTAGAGCCATTTTCTAACCCCTGCCCAAATGACACGCACACATGGGTCATGTGCCGGCCCAAGGGGTAGCAGCAAGCTGCGGGTCTACGGACCGATTCTGTCCGAATGGGGGAATGTCGGATCCTGTCAGGATTACTCACAACGCCGTCACTTTTAAGATCAAGAGAGTTTGTTTAACCCTGTGGAGTCCGCAATTGGATGGTACAGGTTAATGGTCATCAGCTAGTTTTCATACCTCTGCAGGTGGTTTACAAGTGACGGTATCATGAAAGAAAGTATGAGCAGTCTTGCGGCCGAACAATGCCATTTTTCGCATGAAGATGGCGTTTCCGACCCTGCATTGCTATGTGATTCCGATTTGTCTTTGTGCAACCTACCCCTCCCAGAAGTTTGTACATGCTTAGCTGAATCGCCCTGTATATATTTCTGTTTTCAGTAGAATGATTCATTTCTACTGATATGCCATGTTTTTTTGTTTTTTTTCAGTTCTTAATGTATGGTAAACTTCATCCCAATTTACAACATGTAAAATATAGCACTATTATTCTAACAAGAATTTCGGCACCTAGAATTTTTTGATCGCCATAAAATCCTGGAATTTATTTTCTGTAAAAGTGTTTGAACCCTGTACCTAAGATTCTAAACTAGTATCTCTCAAGCAGGAGTCCATATGCTGTGTGTAACGGATCCATCTACATGTTCTGTCTAGATGTCCAGCAAGCTGAGTACAGTTTCAATTCGTGGCTGCACATGTCACAAATTTTACCCATTAACATTCAGCTCAAAGAAACAAACCTGTTTTTCAAGTGAAAAGGAAAGTTGTTCCCAGTGTGTCTTGCACAAAAGCATTTCATAGACCAGGCTCCAGAGTGGTTGTATAACATCCAGCTGAGTGTGTGGTGGGATGAATGTGAAGGTCATCTCTCCCCGCACATTTATAATGTGATCTTGTAGATAATGCTGCTCTTCATCCTGTTTATTATAGATTAAAAAGATACAGTAAGCACAAGTGTTCACTGCAGCTATCATATCTTTAGTAAATAACCAGAAAAAAAAGCACGGAAAGCAAATTTTCTGACAGGTCTGGAAGTCATCTGCTATGTTTGGTTAGTAGTAAAATCATTCTTTGTGCTAAGCCAAATCAAAGCAAGGAATGTTACCTTGGAAAAGACAATCTTTAAAAATTGCTAAAAAATTTTCCATTTCTATAGATAACCTCTGCATAGATGTGAAATATGGAATTCATTTGCACTTTAAACAGTTTCCTTCTAATGAAAAGGACACTAACATGGAACTTTCTAAACTTTTTTTTGGAACTGCTAAATGTTTTGTGAACAGGCTTCTGTTTCATACAGGGTCTGGTTTAAGCAGGTTTCACTGTATTTTATGGAAGAGAAACTGCAATTTTTTTATTTTTTATTATTATCTAAGATGCTTTGGCTGAATGAAGAAGAGATCTGCAAATATCAAATAAAAGAGAACAATTTCCATAGGCAGGTTCACTGCTTCTGAAATATACTCTTGATTCTATTCCCGTCTCTTCAAGCTAGTATAAGAGATATTTTGCAGATTAATTACATAGCTGCAAGAAGAGTATAGTTCTTATTTATTGATTAATTTTTAAATTAATCACGTTTTTTATCACTGACTATGTTAAACACAGTGTTGGATATTGATGTTCATTGAAATTATTTAGTTTATTCTACTCAATTCTTCACCCAGGTATATGGTGCATTTAGTCATGCTTGCTGCATGGAGAACATTCTGTAACGTGCCTCAAAATTTTGAAACTGTTAAAAAATTTATGACTGTTTGCTTTTTTATTTACAAAAGACTTGAAAATTACAATTTCAAAAAACCAAAAAAGGTGATGTAAGATTTTTGAGTTGAAAATTCAGATTAAGGCAAAACATATTTTCTTATGGAATCAATATGAATATGTAAGGCCCAGTATTTACTATGTAATTCAAAGTCACCATACAGGTAATTTCTTGAAGAGAAAGAAATTAAAGAAATCCTTCTTTAAATAATGGCAGCCGGATAGTCATTAATATTAGTGGAAGAATATTCAAGAGATGAATTTGATTAAATGATGTAAGAAAATGCTATTCTGTGTTAGGTCAAATGTGTATGTAACCCTTTGTTCTTGTCTAATAGTTACCCAGGAAAAAAGCATTTTATGTAGACAGGGTGCGCACGCGTGCTTGAAAACCTGGAAAGTCCTGGAAAATCATGATTACGTTTTCAAGGCCTGGAATATCATGGAAAAACGGTATTTTTTTAATGCTGTCTTGAAAAGCCTTGAAATTTGAAATTAGTGCTTAAAAAAAATGCCCTTTTAGGAAATCGTGTTACTGACTGTTACCCCTTAATTTTTTTAAGTTCCTCTCCTCTGTTCTCAAAGAAACCGCCGGCTACAGTGGTGTTTCGGATGTGCCCAAATCCTAATTTAGCTTGGGGGGGGGGAGCACTACTTCCAGTGCAATAAAATTGGATGATTACTAGCAGGTCTGTTAGGGAAGGGGAGCTTGATGCATTCTCTAGCCCTGAGCTTGATGTCCGTCCGACAACTACTGAGAACAACAGAAGGGGAAAGAAGAGACATTTAGCATTTGCAAGGGGGGTCGCGTGTTTACCAAGTCAGCTGGCATCCACCAGTGAAGAGTATGCATGAACAACACATTCATCTGCTCCTTGTTTATTGCATTAAGACGCTTGCTTCCGGCCCACCCCTCAAGAGACTTCGGCTACTTATGATAAAAAATAAGAAAACTATCTTTGCGAATTTTTCACAAAAGTGACTGAAATTTTTACATTTACTATAATTGGATTACAGAAGCTCACTCCCAAAATTCCATTTGAATCGGTTTAAAACTTAAAAAGTTAGCATTGGAAATTTTTATTATGTGTGCCTCTTTAGACAGTGAGCCTTGAGCAGAAAGTGTGTTACCATAGCAACAGTTGATTGACAGCTGGGAGCGCTGATCCGAAGCCCTTGGTTGGGAAGAAAGCAAACACCTGTTTATCACTTCCACGGCTCAAAAGGACTAAGAGATATTTTCAGAAATCCATTTTCCGGAATTTTGAAAATAACACAGTAAAATTTTTACAGTGGTTAAAATATATCACAATAAAGTTCTAGTGCAAATTTCGCCGAATTCCGTTTGAAACTTTAGCAGATGCAAAAAAAAAAAAAAAAAAAATCTTCCGTTGCAAAATTGGATTCAAAAAAGAAACGGCAATTATAAATTACGGGAAAAGCAAGCAAATTATTTTTTTTTTTTAGATGCCATGGTTTATTTAAACAGAGTGATCCTTAAATTTTGTTTCTGTGATGATATGGACTCTATTTTAATTACAAACATACATTTTTATTCAGATGTCTGAGTTACTGTTTTAATAAAAAAATCTATAATTAAAAAGTTTTCAATGGATTTAGGCGAAATTCAGCAGATAAACGTATTTTAGTAAATTGCAACGTTATGACGTAAATTTGGTCATTTTGTCGAAAATTGGGCAGCATTTTTTTTTTTTTTTTTTTTTTACGTTTTCTCCTATAGTTAGGGTGAAGGAGGAAGACACTTCAGTGAGCTGCAGGTGGTGATTTATGGCGATGTGCCAAATGAAAAGAAGCCGTTCCATCAGGACATTCCAGAGGTTGAGTGTGCGTGGACGCGTGCTCCTGCTGTTTGAACTTAATCGGAATGTTTTCGGGAGGGGGAGAAATATCCGTTTCAGCTTTACAGCTTTCAGGCTCCTTTTTTTTTTCTTGGTAATAAATAAAAACCATAGTTGCTGCATTCACCATTGATCCATATTCGCATTTCTTGAATATAAACGGCAGACAATCGGAAACATGGTGTTGGGTGGGTCTTGATGTTCTTCATTTGTATCTGCGGAATTTTGTTCTGTGGGAATACAGAATGAGTTATACTGTGGATACATACAAAACTACATATTTTTGAGCTGAAAAAATATGTCTACTTGTACACAGTAGCTAACGTGTGAACTCAGACGAAGACAATCAGACATATGGACGTCTGATTCCATAAAAAAAATCAACCCATTTTATTATACACGACAGGTAAAAAAGAAAAAACATTACATGTTTTTAAACATTATAAAGGAAAGCGGATTTTTGAAACACCATGACTTGATGATATTAATTTCTGAAAGTTTTTTTTTTTTCGATTTTAATTTCTGAATTTTTTTTTTCTATTACAATACATTGTAACAGGATACCTGTGTGTTGTATCCCTTAGTTGTATGGCAGATTTTCAGTTGGCCGATATCCGCGATCGTAAGTGGTAGTTACATTGCTATTGTTGATGATGACAAGATAAATACTGGAGTAATGTAGAATGTTGCATAAAGTAAAAAAAAATCGCCCCCTCCTCCCCCTTCGAACTTTTATGTGGTTATCATAGCTGATCAACCATTTCATTCCATGAACATCAGCACATTTCAATCATTTGACCATTGGGGGTCTGACGGAATTCAGCAGTGCTTAAGCGCCTAGCGCAACGAGAACATGCTAATTATGGACAGTTCTATTCCCTTCCCCCTATCATCCCTAATAATTGAGAGCGCATACTGTAGTTTCAAATATTCTGTGTATGAGCTAGTTGTCACGCTGTTCGTTATGTTTTTATTTTAGAAATTACTAACCCTTTCGAACTGTAGGTTGCAGAAACGTTTATGCTTTGGTTTTTTCCATTTGTCCGTACGATAATTCACGTAAAAGGGGTTGGATTTTGGCGAAATTTTAGTATGCTGTTAGGTACAACCTAGGAACCTACCCTGTTGAAAATGGTCGAAATTAAATTCAAAGGCATAGATATAAGAGCAGTATTCATTCTCCAAGCTTGAAGCCCTACGTCCACTCCAGCTGGGTAAGTATGAAAGATTTGAGACTTGGAGGAGACCCAGTACAAAGTTTTGCTTCCCTCAGGCACTAAGTGTTTGCTAACATTTCCTTTCCTCTGGTTTGGAGCCCAGCTGTAAGAGGTGATGCTTTGTAACAGTCTTTTAGCACAACACTCTGTCTACTGATTGGCATACAGGTCATAAAACAGTAACTTCACTAAGTGTTGTTTCCTTGTTTTGAATGAAGACTAAATCAATGCCAAAGCATTTGCAACCCAGGCTGCCTAAAGGACAAAGCTGGGGGAGCAGGAAAGAACATAGCAGTAAGACCTCTTTTTCTTTAATTACTTAAAATCTGGCCTATAGTAATTGGTCACATGTGTAGCCCCTTACTCAGGGGAAATTCTCAATTTTTAGTTGTGTGGTTCCTGATCTTAGATATTTTTTGGGTTTTCATTTACTGTTTCAGTTGATTTACCCATTTTTTCACCCCCCCTCTCCATTAAATATGGGTAAGTGTACTTTTAGTGATCTTTGGCTAATAAATCCTAAATATGCTGGATGGATTAAAAAAGATGAAAGCAATTGCCATGTTGCAAAATGCATTTTTATCCATTAAAATAATAGATGTTTCGAATATGGGGGAATCCGCTTTAAGAAGCCACATGAAAGGAAAAAAACAGAGTATGTTGACAGAAAGCTGTAAAAATGTTCCACTAACTGTTGATAAATTGCTATGTGTATCAAGTGATAAACAAGTACAGCCTATTGCATCCACATCTAATCCTCTGCATATTCCTCTTGAAAAAAATGCAACCATTAAAGCAGAAGCATTGTGGTGTTTAAAAGTGGTTAAATCCCATTACTCTTACAGGTCTTGTGCAGGTAATGATGTTTTATTCAGCCTAATGTTTTCTGACAGCAGAATTGCTGGAAACTTCAGCTGTGGCAAAAAAAATGTTCCTACATTTGTTGCTTTGGTTTGGCACCTCACTTTAAATCAGTGTTGGTTCAGGAAGTCGAAAATGAAAATTTTGTGATTTTGTTTGACTAAAGTTTAAACAAGTTTAGTCAGTCAAAACAAATGGATATACATGTTCGTTTATGGGAAAAAGGAACAGTTTCAACCAGATATTTGTCATCAGTTTTTTTGGGTCATGCTAGTGCAGACATAATGATGGAAAAATTTCTTGAATGCATGGCGTGCCTCCCACTGTGTAACATTGTGCAGTTATCAATGGATGGACCCAATGTTAATTGGAAGTTTTTTGATATGCTGCAATCAACACTTAGTGCTGACTCAAATGTCCAACTCCTAAACACAGGGAGCTGTGGACTTCACATTGTAAACAATGCCTTTCGACATGGAGCCTCAGCAACAGGGTGGGAAATTCAAAAGTTACTTTCATCATTATTTAGGCTTTTTAAAGATTCACCTGCAAGGAGGGAAGATTTTTCTAAAATAATTTTAGCCAGTAAGATGCCATTAAAATTCTGCCCACACAGGTGGCTAGAAAATACTCCTGCCTGCGAGCGAGCATTAGAAATTTGGGCAGACATTGAAAATTATGTTAACCAAGTTGAAAAGAAGTGCATCAAGAATCCCCACACTGTATCATTTGATGCTATCAAAACTTTCACTAAAGATCCTTTTGTTTTGGCTAAACTGCATTTCTTCAATTCAGTTTCAAAACAGCTGGTACCATTTCTCAAGGCATATCAGTCAGATAAGCCAATGATGCCTTTTATGGCCACAGATCTTGAAAAGATGCTAAGAAATATGATGAATCGCTTTGTTAAAAGAACTGTAATGGCAGAAGCTAACTCTGCCTTAAAGCTGTTACAAGTAGACCTTACAGATGCATCTCAGTGTTGTCACTATAAAGAAATTGATGTTGGGTTTCAAACAGAGAAGGTATTGAAAGAATTGAGTGCTAAGAACATTAGTGAATGCAAACTTATGGAGTTTAGAATGGAATGCCGAATATTTTTGCAAAAGCTAGTTGTGAAGCTATTGGAAAAAAATCCACTTAAGTACTCCCTTGTTTGCCACATGAAGTGTTTAGATCCTCGGTTGATGTCAAAAAATAGTGAGACTTGTATTAAGAATCTAACATTCATTCTCACACTTCTTGTTGATGCTCATAGAATACAACCAGAATTATGTGATGGTGTAATATGGCAGTTTAAGGAATTTGTGACCAGTGTTGCAGCAGTAAAATCTTCATTCATAAACTTTGATCCAGAAGATAAACAACAAAGAGTAGACACATTATTGTATGAGTACATGTCTTCTACTAAAGCTTTTAGTGAACTGTGGAAAGTTGTGAAACTTCTTTTACTGTTGTCACATGGGCAAGCTTCTGTTGAGAGGGGTTTTTCAGTCAATAAGGAGCTCATTGTAGAAAACATGAGAGAGGAGTCAATTGTAGCACAGAGAATTATTTATGATCATATATCCTATGTAGGTGGTATTGATAAGGTAAATATCTCAAAAAATCCTTTCTGTTATCAGTTGGAGCTGCAAGGCAAAAATACATACATTATTTGGATGATAAGTCCAAAGAAAAGGAAAAAACAGCCATATGTGGAAAAAGGAAAGCTATTTTAGATGAAATTGATAGCATAAAAAAGAAAAGGAAACTCATTGAAGGAGAAGTCAAAGAATTACTTAACTCTGCTGATGATTTAGCTTTAAAAGCTGAAACTACAAATAACAATACATACATTGTAAAATCTAATAGCTTTAGAAAAACTGCTCATGAGAAAAGAGCAGTACTTAAAAAAATGGATATGGAACTTGAAACCAAAGTCAGCAATCTTAAATCTGTATAACCATCCATTGATACTCCATATTTGTGGTATCTTTCAAGCATATAGAGAATTAATACTAAAACATAAAAATTTTTATATTTGTACAATTTACAATAGAAATGAACTTTTTTTTTTCTTTGAAGCATGTTGAACTTCAAACCAGTTTTGATCTTATATCTTCATAATTATTTAGTGTTTTTCATATGAAGTTCATGTAAATAGACTAATGAACTCTTCTGTTCCATAAACTTATAACTTTCTGCAACTAACTTCCACAATTGGGCTTCTTATTGGACTAAAACTTTGGTAATTAATATAAAACCTTATATATACTTGTACAGTAAATACTCATGGGCTCCTAAAACATATTTTTGCTGTACATTTTACTATGAATTTGTGGCCAAAACAATTCAATCAATTGTCCTTAATGCATTGATCAGATTTTGGTTTATATAACTGACAAACTTCCAATTTTTTTAAAAAAAGCTTTTAAAAACTTAATTCATATAATTGTCTTATGTTTTGGGAGTTGAACCAAAAGTGGTTATTCTGATTCTGGTTATGATTGAAGCTTAACTGGAGGTAGAGATTCCTTATGCTCATCATTTTTCATTTATGTAAAATACTTAAGAATATCCTAATTTATACCAATAAAAAACTGAAATTGTTTTATGTTTAAGGTTTTTATAAATAGTTTAGCTAGTTCCACATTTTGGGGTAGCACTTCATAAATTTAGTTTAGCAGTGATTTTGATTTAAAAAAATAAAAGTAAATTGAGGCAATCTTGTTTGATATGAAAAATAATTTTTGGAAAGTAATATGAGGCAAGTGTACTGGTAGACATAAAGGTGGTTAGATTCTTTTGGGTTGGGTGGTGGGCCAGGACTTTCTGACTTCTATGATGAAACTTATTTGAAATTTGTTGCCATGTTCCTAAAATTACACTTTCTGTTTTAAACTCTATTGGTTCACCTTTCTATGATCGTCCACTCCCGAATCATTTCTTGAGGTGCATAGTGATTCCGTGGCTTATGCTTTTTGATTTAACATAACTGTACTACAATTGGGGGAAATTTTCCTCAAGTCTGGAACATATTCTGTCTAGTAATAAGATTTTCATTGCCTTCAAAAGTCACATCCCAATATGCAGCCACCAGTGGCAGTTATTGGGAATGTTAAAAGAAAAAAAAATCATTTCCCATGTATGGAAACACTTTTTATCAGAGCTAGAATCCACCTGTGGGCATAACAGGCACATGCCCCATTTCAAAAAAAGGGGGGGGGTTGAGTAAGTAGATAAGTGCTTTGCTTTGTCTCACGTTTCTTGTTTTCAGACATCACACTTTTTCACTTATGGATTTGCAACTCCACGTTTTGTCTTACATTGGCCCGAACTTCAGTGATCCACACAGCAGTACTTCAGAACTGCTGTTTGTGATGTACTCTGACAGGCAAGCACCCCATCTCCCCCTTATGGGTCCTCCATGTTTTACCACAGTGTTTTTTGGAGGAAATAAATCTCAGATATTTTTTTACCAGTCCTCTGTTAGACGTGCGCCCTCCCCATTCTTAAATTCTGAATCTGCCCTCACTTTATTTTATAATAATTTCAGTTGTTATCAATAATAGTCTGATTACATGGAAGATAGTGCAGAATAGTGATGCAGCTAAAATGACTGATTGAATTAATCATTTTCTGATTGAGGGAAAGGATTTTCTGAATAGCCTTGTGGTAATTGCATCATGATTCAATTTAGCATTATTGGGTAATTCGCCAATTAAAAACATTAAAAAGAAATGTAATGGGTAAAAAAGCACACTCATCCATTTGCATCTTTCATCATTTTTATTACTTAAAACTGAAATTGCTTTTAAAAAATAATTTGAGCATGATACTGTAAAGCGTAGTAATCATCCTGGAATTTTTTGTATATGGCCTGGAAAAGGCCTGAAAAGTCCTTGAATTTTTTCCCCCAAAAAGAGTACGAACCCTGGTAGAAAAATAATTAATCTGCCTTTTTGTCAAAGATAAGATATGGTAACTCGCTGCTTAAAAAATGTTGGACACCACAGAGATTGGTATCCAAATTGATGTTAATATTTATTACATAGTTAATATGCTTTCATGATGTTATCCATCTGAATGATATATGTTAAAAAGGAAAAGTTTTTTTGTATGCAGTAGAATATTTTGGTATATGTCATAAGTGCCTGTATTGCTGGTTTCTTTTTTTTTTTAACTAAAAAAATGAAACACTACCATCTTAGGCATGATAATAATGTTGCTTTAATCATATCTAAGCAAGCAGTTATCACTGACTGTCACATACGCCCAAATGCACAGAATAAAATGATGATTTAAAAAAATAGTAAAAACCACTTTATACAATTCAATAAAACACTTCAACCATTAGCACTTTCAGCTGTACGATACAGCCTTCATCAGATGGATTTTAAAAGCAATGTGCAAAGAGGTTGCAAATACATCACAAGTTATATATACAATCATGGAGAGTTAAAAGTCTCGCTCATGCGCAATGTTCTAAGCCACCCTGGTGCCAGATTTTTAAACTCATGTTGATTAGAATCCAGAGCGAATTTCCACGAGTTGAAAACTGTAGCTGGATATTCATCATTACAACAATAAACTTGAAAACCCATAAATGACCAAATTTTCACATAATAATAATTGACTTTAGTGCGAGGGGTAGCTAAAATATCAATTTCCTCCCAAGAAGGGTAATAATCACCATCTTTACACAGTCTTGATAGGGATGTAGATGAAGATTAAGTTTTCACACTATATTTATTTTCAGCTAGGCGAAAGCACAAAGCTCTCTACGTGGATCCCACATACGCAAGTTGTGCACAGCTTCCATCTCATGGCAGTAACCTAATTGAATAAACTCCACATCTGTTCAGTTTCTCAATGTTATCTCGATCCCTTTTTATGCATGAAAAAATTTTCTTAGTTGATTCACCAAAGCCTAACCCTAATTTTTTACAGATGGTACGAAGAGGATTTGTAACTGTCAGAAAATACAGAATCGAACCCACATACTTAATAGTTCTTAGTGAGCGTTGTAGTGTTGACATATTTTTCATTTCCTGCCGTCTGATTAGCTTATTTACTAGGTGGACAGGATAATCAAACGAAAAGCCAACGTCTTAATGTAACTCAATTTCCTGTTCCACTCCTTCAACGTAGAAGAATGTGTGAAAGCTCTCCCAATGTAAGTCTTCAAAGCTGACAGTTTTTGAGAATATGGTTGAAGTGAACTAAATGGAACTAGAACTGGGGTACTACTCGGTTTATGAAAGACAGAGAAAAAAATATTATTTGAAAACTGATTTATCGTTAGCAAGAGGTCCAAAAAAGGTAACTGAAAATTAATCTCCAGCTCAGCGGTAAATTTAATGGTAGGGTATTGTGAAGAGAGTACCTCAGCCAGTTCCAAGAGTGAGTCAACGCCATATGGCCAAATCATTAACACATCATCCACATACCGCTTGAATAAAAGAGGCGAAACTGTAAGCTTCGACAAGACATTAGACTCGAGGGTTTGCAATAAAAACTCAGCAAGTATTCCTGACATTGGTGATTCAATAGGTGCACCATCTAACTGTTTATAAGTGATACCAGAGAAACAAAAAAATGTACGATTAAAAACAAGATTAAGGGCAGCAATGATTCCTTGAATTTCTTTGACATATTCAGTCGAAGAAATTCAAGGTCTTATTGCTGCCCTTAATCTTGTTTTTAATCGTACATTTTTTTGTTTCTCTGGTATCACTTATAAACAGTTAGATGGTGCACCTATTGAATCACCACTGTCAGGAATACTTGCTGAGTTTTTATTGCAAACCCTCGAGTCTAATGTCTTGTCGAAGCTTACAGTTTCACCCCTTTTATTCAAGCGGTATGTGGATGATGTGTTAGTGATTTGGCCATATGATGTTGACTCACTCTTGGAACTGGCTGAGGTACTCTCTTCACAATACCCTACCATTAAATTTACCACTGAGCTGGAGGTTAATTTTCAGTTACCTTTTTGGACTTCTTGCTAACGATTAATCAGTTTTCAAATAATATTTCTTTCTCTGTCTTTCATAAACCGAGTAGTACCCCAGTTCTAGTTCCATTTAGTTCACTTCAACCGTATTCTCAAAAACTGTCAGCTTTCAAGACTTACATTGGGAGAGCTTTCATACATTCTTCTACGTTGAAGGAGCGGAACAGGAAATTGAGTTACATTAAGACGTTGGCTTTTTCGTTTGATTATCCTGTCCACCTAGTAAATAAGCTAATCACACGGCAGGAAATGAAAAATATGTCAACACTACAACGCTCACTAAGAACTATTAAGTATGTGGGTTCAATTCTGTATTTTCTGACAGTTACAAATCCTCTTTGTACTATCTGTAAAAAAATTGGGGTTAGGCTTTGGTGATCAACTAAGAACAATTTTTCATGCATAAGAAGGGATTGAGATGACATTGAGAAACTGAACAGATGCGGAGTTTATTCAATTAGGTTACTGCCAAGAGATGGAAGCTGTGCTCAACTCGTGTATGTGGGATCCACGTAGAGAGCTTTGTGCTTTCGCCTAGCTGAACATAAATATAGTGCAAAAACTCTATCTTCATCTATATCCCTATCAAGACTGTGTAAAGAAGGTGATTATTACCCTTCTTGGGAGGAAATTGATATATTGGCTACCCCTTGCACTATAAAAGTCAATTACTATTATGTAAAAGTTTGGTCATTTATGGGTTTTCAAGTTATTGTTGTAATGATGAATATCCAGCTACAGTTTTCAACTCATGGAAATTTTGCTCTGGATTCTAATCAACATGAGTTTAAAAATCTGGCACCAGGGTGGCTTTAGAGCATTGCGCATGAGCGAGACTTTTTAACTCTCCGTGATTGTATATATAACTTGTGATGTATTTGCAACCTGTTTGCACATTGCTTTTAAAATCCATCTGATGAAGGCTGTACATACAGTACAGCTGAAAGTGCTAATGGTTGAAGTGTTTTATTGAATTGTATGAAGTGGTTTTTACTATTTTTTAAAATCAGCATTTTATTCTGTGCATTTGGGCGTGTATGTGACAGTCAGTGATAACTGCTTGCTTAGATATGATTAAAGCAACATTATTATCGTACCTAAGACGGTAGTGTTTAATTTTATTTCAATTAACATGTTAAAATATTGCATCTTACAGATAATCTGATAAAATTCAGGAGAGGACTATGTCATTACTTCTTATAATTGTAAAGCAAGATTTAGGTGCATTTAATAATCATGGAAAGTGACTTATGTGGAGTCATGTTCTTCCATCCCATTGTAATTATTTTTCACTTAGCCATATTATAGTTAGATGAAGTTGAAACAAAAAAAATATTATCCTCTAAAAGAAAAAGGAAACTTATTTTTGTTACTTTTTGCATCTTTCAATTTGTGTAAGAGTTTAAAATTAAGTTTCTCTCTATCTGTTTTTATATGATAAACTTCGAAATGGTGTTTACTTGCAATATAATTCTGCTATTTAAAGGTTTTTCATTTTTTTTTTCCTTATAGCTTTTGTATGTCATGATCATGGCAGTTCTGCTATTTTGTATGCAATGCAAAATCAAGTTTTGATAACTGCTGGGAAAAGGGGAGATATCTGTATCCTTCATATGATAGTTTTTGCCATGTTTAATATTTTTAGTTTTAAATGGTAGAATTTTTTGATGCAAAATATTTTGATAGTTTGTTTATACAATTTGATTACCTGGTTGATTGAATTATAGTATTTCTGAAAATAGTAAGTGCATCACCATATGTTAAGTACTGATTGGCTTTGTAGTGTTACAAGAAATTTTAATATCTTCGGTATTCTAAGCAAGTAGACCCTGTTATTATGTAAGAATAAGAGTATGCTTGTGGAATGTTCTAGTTGAGGAGTCGCACCGTGGTGCAGAGGACCACTCATCTGTGATAGACTGCCCAAATGAAAATCTGCAATGTGCGAGTTTGTTTCAAGCTTCAAATTAGTAATACGGTTTTTTTTTTCAGAAGCTTGTATATGTATTAGAATTAGGGGTGGGTAAGTGTTTTGGTAAATCTATACTTTAGCGTCCTAAATTATTTCGTCGGAAAAATTAAACTTTGTAAGAAAAGTGCGAAGTAAAAATTTTTAAGCATGCAAAATAATGAGGATAGGTGAAAAAATATAGTATTTTTAGATAAAAAGAAAGATTTTTTCCAAAGTATTAACCTGGGAGTGTGGTGGTTTCGAAGAGTATGTGCGGCAGGCCTAAGACGACGGAGCAGCATCAGCATCACGGTGGAGTCCGGTGAATGGAATCTTCATTGAGAAGGGCAAGTGACGGGCGGAAGAATACATAAGGAAGCGGTTGAGCAGTACGTAGTCGTCGAAGCGTCTTGCAGGAATACGCGGAAGGAAAAAGGCCGGTTATATGCAGCATTGTAAGTTGTTTTTTTAAGGGTAATTTTGAGAAAGCATAAGTACAAAATCTTCAGTCTCCACATTCATCTCGTATTTCGTCAGGGCTAAAAATTTCATTATCCGCCACAATGCAAGAAGTTGTAGGCCTCCCTGCCATAGTACGACATCTGAATTGAAGGAAATCGTTTATTTTTTTAAATATCCATTTCACAAGGGGAAAATGTGAGCTATGATGTACAGAACAATAGCAGAACTACTAGGGCAGTGCATGAAGAAATCACCTAGCCCTGTACATCTTCCAAACCATAACCAAAACTTTAAGTTCAACTGGAACCAAAAGTTCTTCCTCAAAATTTCTGTCGTGCATAAATTTATTAACATTCCTTAATTTCTTTCCATTCGGAGACATTGTGAAACTAATAATAAGGACATTCCACACATATATTTATCAAAAATTAATAAAACAAGTTTGAACTACTTCTACTTGCGCACGCTTACACGACGCATCACACTCTTCCAAAAAATACACCCCACTCCTGTTGTATTCTTTTGTGCATTCACTACCAACTCGTACTCCGTTCCGACGCACAGAACCTTCACGTGGTTGCCGTTAGCATCGCTTCAGCCTCCCGCACCAACTGCTAACCTATCGTACTCACAGGTTAAAACTTCGGAAAAATCATTTCCTTTTATCTAAAAATACTATATTTTTGCACCTTTCCCCATTATTTTGTATGCTTAAAAAATTCTATGTCGCACTTTTTCCACACAGTTATATTTTTCCGACGAAATAATTTAGGACGCTAAAGTACACATTTACCAATGTTTTTAGCCTTGGACGCTTATGGGCTAGTTAAGTCCCAAAACGAGGGAATACTGCTTCTGTCCCTTCATTTAAACTAGTCTTTGAAGCAGGGATGGATAATTTAAGAACCCAGTCTTGAAGTTGATGGATTTCACATGATTTCATGTGAACCTTTTATGAGGAATAAAAAAAAAAAAAACATATCCTACGTAGAATGTGACAGAAAAATATGTGCAGTACTCAAGAAATGTGTCACACAGAAGCAGATAGATAACATGTGATATAATTTATTTTAAAATTATGATGCAAATTATGTTACAACCTTGTTGGAGGCCAAAGTAAAGTTATAGTTATTGGAAGTTAACAATTTTAGTAATCCTTTACTGGTCCATGCATGTTCTGCCACTAGCATTTACAATTAAAGCATATTCCCCTATGAGGAAGAATAGCAATAGTACATAAATAAGTACACTTAGACAAAACATTAAAGATAGGCAAAACATTAAAGATAGGGGTGATGTACAGTTAGCACGGGCATCCCCTGCACAGAGTGGAACAGATCCAAACCAAATGCAAACAATAAATGGGCAGACATCAGAGCTTCCCAACAGCTTATCGCAATCAACAAAAATGGGTAAATGTAGTGATCTGAGCCACTTTGATCATGGATCCATTGTCGGCACAAGACAGATTGGTCAGTCTACTGCACAAGTGGTAAAAATCTTAGTGTTCCAGGATATCCATATCAAGGATGTACCAGGAGCATACCATCAATGGATGTACCAGCACCCAAATAGCAAGTAATGGCCGACCACACGCCATTGAGGACTCAAGTGAATGCAGAATATTATACGGACAAACCATTTGGCAGCTACGGCACAAATCGCAGTCTGGTTAAATGTCGGAGGCCCAAGCAGTGTCGGTGAGCAAACACTGACACTGTGGCCCAAGTCATACCTTGAGCTACAGGAGCTGATGCCCTACTCATGTTTCACCGTTGACTGCTTGTCATCAGAAAGTACGCCTTGCCTAGTACCGGAAACATCAAAACTGGGCCTCTGCAGGGTGTTGCCACATTGTGTGGACAGGTGAATCCCGTTTTCAGCTATGCCACGCTGCCAGGAGGGTGTGCTGTCAACAGCATGAAAACATAGCCCCAGTTGTGCTGGGTCAACTTTGTTCAAGGCCGTGGTGGCTCTTTGATGGTTTGGGGAACCTCTTCATGGAACACATTGTCTGGAGGGGTCCTTAACCATTGTGTGCTGGCTAATCACATACATGTTTTCATTCATACTACAGCCGATGGTCTGTTTCAGCAGGACAATACGCCGCTTCACCAGGCCGCAGCCACCCAGGCATGACTCAAGAAACATTCATCTAAGCTTGGAACCATCTGGTGGTCCCCAAGGTCCTCAGATTTAAACCCTGTGGAAGCTCTCTGGGATGCCACGGAGTGAAACGTCAGATCCATGCATCTTGGACCGACGTCTCTGATGGAGTTGTGGACAATGCTGCGACAGGCATTACCTCTGGCATCTGGTGGAGTCGATGCCTTGGGGTATACAGTCTGTTATTTGCACTAGAGGAAGACCAACATGTCATTAGGTAGGTATCTCTAATATTTTGTCCATTGAGCGTGTGTGTAGTTGAATCACATTATTGTGACCACCTCCTACTTTGGACGTCAACAGCGCATAGCCAGTGAAAGAAGGCATGTGTCGTGAGCTGGCTTGGAGGGTATATAAGGTGTTATGTAGGCATTCTGAAAACATCGGGCCACGGGTGGCCTAGTGGGCAACGTTCGTGACTGCCACGGAAAGGACCTCAGGTTGGATCCCAGGCAGGTACGAACGCTCGATCCACTAAATATCCGCCGTGCGTCTGATGGGCACGTTAAGCCATTAGACCCTGGGTACTGCCCCCCCCCCCCCCGGGTAATAAATAAGGGCTCTTCCTCCCCCTTTCTACTTCGCTTCCATGACACTTTCCTATCAGGCACTCTAGCCCAAATCTCCTAGCTTCCTATTTCTAAGGGTTGTTTAAGACCTGGGGTCAGACACTCTCTTCCTAAAATCCTCTACATATGATCATTTGATCTGAAAGCATCACTCATTGCTGTCATGGATAAAAGGAGCGATTCATCAGATTTGTAAAAAGGGATTATTATCTGCTTTCACGCCAAGGGTGGCAGTATTTCTGAAACAGCTCAGTTTGTGAACTGTTTGCATGCTGCTATGTTTAAAGTGCATCGTGATTGGAGAAATGGCACCATTGCGAATAAGTGATGTGGAAACTGCAGAGCAAGCACCACGTGCCATTAATGCAAGAGGTGAACGCCGGCTTCGAAGATTCGTGAGGGCCAATCGACACGCTACAGCGGAGCAACTCATTTACTGAATGAACCAGGGAGCTACCAGAAGTGTGTCTAAAACAACAATTCAGCTAATCCTGCTGCATATGGGGCTCCGATACAGATGGATGGTCACTGCACCTGTGCTAATAAAGGTGCATCGGCAGAAAAGGCTTACATTTATATGAAGCATTAGATATTGATGACTTCTATTGATGTTCCTAATCCATGTCAATTGTATGTATTAATGATAACTAAACATATTATACATGTTTTCATTGCCTTTTTATGTAATTCGCATAGTAGTCGTTTCATTAGATTTCCTTAGCAAACAACAGGTATTTTTGATGTGCGACAAAGGCAACTGAGGCACAAATTTCCAGCTCATGATTCATCTATTAAGTGCATTGCTCTTGATCCAGCAGAAGAATTTTTTGCCACTGGATCAGCTGATGGAGACATCAAGGTTGGACAAATTTTGCTTTATTTTTAACATTATAAGTATTGTAATTATAAGTTTTTCATAGAAAACTAATTTTGAAATTGTAAATAGTTTTAGGATGCTGTTTTAAAACCTGTGCCATCTTCAGAAGTTTATTTACACTGATAGCCTTCATTTTGAATGTTTTGGAATTGGTCACTCGATATGATTTGCATGTCATTCTTTTCTAGCAATTTTAGTTGAACAGTTTATTGTTAGTTTTGTGTAATTCATTCTTCCAAAAGTTTTCCAAAGCATTTTGTTTCATATAACATGTTTGTAAAATATTGTCATTCTTTTTGTAGTCCAAATGGATGCTTCACAAACTTTTAAAACTGTGTAGCACAGAGTTTTACAATCAACATATCAATTTGTTTTCTTTCAGTGCTTAGGTTTTATCATCATAAATACAATAAGAACAAATTTTTCGCACAATTTTTCAAAGGCTTTGAAAGTTTTGTTCATTTCATTTTCTCTACTAAACACATTTCCTGAATAAAATCAACCTGGTGTAATTGCACTAAAACGTTTTGCTATCCACTTCCTACCCATGAACTGTGACTATTGGTGTTACCTTCATTTGTGCTTAGTTTGAACTACTTACAGATTTCGTTCATTCTGGGTAGCATACTTTGATATTTTTCATTCTCATACAGAAGAACTGCATAGACAAGCTGCATTGCATACATGAAAAATACAAAGATGCAAACCAGAAGTGTATGTATTTGTTTTTTGATAGCATATACTCCTTGTAACTGTTCACGTAGCATTTTGTCTACTTTTTCACAAAGAAATACCACAAAAAAAATGTCACAGACAAATACCTGATATAAAGTCTGTTAAATGATGCCAGGCTTCTCCTAAATTGAGTAGTGTGTCCTCCTGATGACAACTGTAGTGCTCATTTCATATGGCTCATTGAGGAAATTATATCTGAAAATTAAAAATCATAAAAATTTCTATTTTTATTTACAGTGGTGTTTAAAATGTTTGTATCCTCACAATTAATATTTTATCATGGACTTTGGATGTGGTTTGTTAATCGTTAATATCTAGGCTCTGTTCAGTTTATAATAATTGCTTTTGCAACTAGACCAGTAACTCAAGCCGATTTTCAGAGTTCACTGTCTGGTTTAACAAACCATGTTCAAAGGTCCCTTACATGTAATGGAAACTCCTCACCCATACAGGGCTGATACAGTAGTTAGGGGATACCTTCTATTCAGTCAGTACTGGTGTCATCGATTGGATCTGAATGAATTAATTTATTGAAATCTGAGTTAGTTGTGTAGAAGTATCTTGTAAAAAAAAGAAGGGAATTTCGCTTTTTTTTTTTTTTTTTTTTTTTTTTCATCTTCATAGCAGGTGGCCTATTTAGTTTAGTTACTAACTAGAAATGTTCTTTTTTAAAAAGTTGGAAATATGGTCTGTTCATCATAGTGATACGCTTTCTCTTTTTTTTTTTTATTGGGGGAGGGGGAGGGGGCTGTAACTATACAGTAAAACCTTTTAAGGCAGTGTCAAATTTTAGCCTGTGACCTCATGAACCTCTGTTGGTGTGCTTTTTAAAATAGGTGGACAGTTTTTTTTTATTCTCCTCATGAGATAAAGTCAAAATTCTCGTTACTCCAGAACACAGTGGCTAATTCTTGTCTGTTGGTGAGGAACTAGTTTTCTTGCTTCCTTCCTCATTACTAGCTACGCTAAGCCTGAATAATGAAAGACCTGACAGGGAGCAAATCTCTTTACTTTGCAAATGCGGTACTTTAAGCACCTGTCTATTCTCTTAATTCATCTGTGCCTTTGGTTCCTTTAAAGTTATGAAAAAAAAACTACAAAATTATTATATTTATTGTCTATAAACATAAGATCATAGCTGCCAATCCTTCCAATTTCGGGGCGTCTTTCCGATATTCCGATCGGAAAGTGATTTCTTCCGATTTTTTATTAATCAAACCAAAAATCCCTATTTTTTTCTCCCCATTTCAAGAGAAAAAAAAATCTTTATTCCACTTCAAAAAATCCTTAACACGAGATGATTAAAAAGAAAAAATTCTCCTTATTTCCGCTGTGAAGAGAAAGTGTAAGCAGCACGGTTTTCTACTTACACGTGGACTTTTGGATGGATCAGAGTACCTTCCCCTACACAAGTGGCCAGCTGTGTAACATAAGGTTACAATCACATTCTCTCTCTCACTGTCCCCCCTGGTTCTCCTTTTCAGATAACGCATTGTTCGTCCCCGGGGTCGCAGCTTCTCAGAGGCCCCGTGGGTGTGTCTTGCATTCCAGTACTCCCAATTCAAAATGCTATTTCATAACATAGTTATCGTAAAAAAAAATTCAAACGGATTTTAAATCTGTGGAATTTTTAAGCCCAGATTGATACCCAACATGACGAAATTAAGCAAAGGCTGCCAGTTTTGTGAAATTAAAAATGCATTAGGCATGGTTTCTTAACTTCTTCTGTGGCAATAAATTTGACCTAACAAAAGAATGCTACTGTAAGAGGAAGTTGAAAAAAAAAAAGTCCAATGTTCATTTGAGCCTGTGTTTCTCCAGCAATGATTTATTTTGCTGGTCCGCTTGTCAGTAAGTTTTCTATGCTTTTCATCCGTGCTTTTTTTGTTAGTCGCTCGATAACGTGCATAAAAATGTCTGCTTAATTCAATGAAATTAATATGTTGGGGTACTATTTTTTTCCTCTGCAAATTGCATCTCTTTAAGCTGTTACTGTTTTACTACAGCAATTTTACTCGCATTTTTTTTCAAGTGTCAATAAATTTAGTATTAGTGATTCGCTATGAGCAGCAATATGAAAGGGGGGAAAAAGTACTATCAAACATTCCGTGATGCATATTCTGCGGAATTCCTGTGTATTGCAAAATCTTCAAAAAATGAAAAATATGCATTTTGCACTGCGTGTCATGTAATTTCAGCATTTCGCGTGGTGGAAGGAATGATATTACTAATCATATTTCTAGTGCCCAGCACAAATTTAATGTTGACTGCGTGGGAAAAAAATACGAAATTAACTTCCTTTGTTAAAAGTTTTAATGAACTGGATGCGATTTGTGCAAAATGTTTGTTCATTCTGTCTTTAGTTGAGCATAATTTGCCAATTAGTGTCACTCATTTATTTCATTTTTTTTTTAAATTTCACTGTCTCATCGTCCGTCTCTCCATAAGATAATCCTAGCATGAAAATGGTTTGTTTTTGAAAACATTTTAGTTTGTTCCGTGACGGCGTGGGATACGATCCTATTGGATTTGGGGGTCAAAGGGTGTGGAACATTCTTCCCTTTAGATGTAAGCTTCCATAAAAATAAATTTTTATCTCTTTATAGATCATAATGATATAGCATAGTAATGAGAAATTCTGTATGGATAATCGAAATAAACGTGCCGATAAATTCAAACATCTGTAGTCATATCAATTAAAAGTTGATACTTGAGTTAGGTAACATATCGTTTTTTAATCTATATGTTCAGTACATTTAATCAGTATGTGCGACAGATAATTTCATTGGATATATCGATTAAAAATTTCATCGAATATATCAATTTCTTTTTTTTTTCATGATTTTCGGTTTCTGTAAGTTGGCAGGTATGTAAAATTGATAAAATATTTCAGATGTTTTCCATGTTTTTCAAAAATTGCTTTTTAAAAAAAAATGTTTTTTTTTATTGTAGTTAACTGTGCATTACGGGGATTGCTAGGATATAAGTTTTCACTTTGTCAAATTTTTGGGTTGTGCCTTAACCCTTCTTCAGGACTGACTAAGATAGAAGGTGCTGCCACTCAACACTATCTAAAACGGAAACTTGAAGAAAATCTACACATTGAGAGTAAAAGAGGTTCCATGATTAACGAACATAGCGGTATGACATTACCTTGAGTGGCAGCACCTTCTATCTTAGTCAGTCCTAAAGAAGAGTTGGGGTACAACCCGAAAATTTGACAAAGTTAAAGCTTATATCCTAGTAATTCCTGTAATGCCCAATTAACTACAATAATTCTTCACTAAGATTTGCCATGTCTTCATTAATTGTTTTTTTTTTTTTTTTTTTTTTTTTTGGGAAATGCAAGAGCTTCAATTTTCAATATTTTGACGCTGAATACCTAGCTTGAGAGAGAGAGAGAAGAGAGAGAGAGAGTAAAAAAGAATGATTAATATTTTTTCTGAGTTATGGATTTTTGTTGTTGTACATATATTTTGCTGGCTCTGGAAAAAAAAATAGTACCAAATAAAGGTAACTTGATCGCGCTAGTTGCATTACATGAAAAAAACTTTTACAAGAAAGTTCGTAAGTTGGGAGCTTTCTTGTAAAAGTTGTTTTTCATGTAATGTAACTAGCGTGATCAAGTTACCTTTATTTGTTATTATTGTTACATGTTTTGCCCATCATCGTCATGTTTAAAAAAAATAGTACTTTAAAATATCCCCCAAAAAAGTTTTTGTATTCACTTATTGTGTTACTGAACACATACACCAACTACTTATAGCATAGAAGCACTCTTCAAACACTTGAAGAAAAAAACTCGCATTTACACTGCCTTCTGAAAAGTGTGTAGATGCATATTGGTTTCACATTCATATCACCATCATTCTCTTCAATAGTGTGTTTCCCTCTTTTGACTGCTATTACTTGTACCATAGTCCTGGGCAGGCTTCTGACTAGTAAACAATAAACTGCAACCAGTATACACTGAGGTGACAAAAAAACTGGGAAGGGTGCTGCCATATGCCACCACACCACACCCATGCGGCAAATGGCATCATACAATATATACAGGGTGCATAGAAAAGTCCCTTTAGCCTGAAATAACTTGCGAACGGAGAGAGGTACAGTTATGCAAGTGAGATGACTGTATAGTAAAGCGACTACGCCCGATCGAATGCTACCAATAACAGCGCCCCTAGTAGCGAAATGCAGAAGTTACCCTTTGCAAAACGAAAAGAGATGGAGCAAAATTTCCAATTGCAAAGTTGTAGAGCATCAATTAATTAGTGCAAAACGACATTTGTTTCACACGGATAAGATAAATTGTCGCCTGAATACCCTAAAATGTCCAAAATCGATGTGCAACCTTTTGTGTGAACGTTCGAAGGGAACAGGCATAGGTATGAGCAAATGCACACAATTTATTGCATAAATGCATACTTATGTCAATACAGTTTGATGACATCAGACAAAACAAAAAACAAAAAAGGCAAACTGGTGCACAGTGATAAAAAGTTAATGTCGAGTATGTTCAAAGAGCCATTGCCCACGATACGCATTTGTATTCGTGAAAGTAACTCTGCATGTTCATTCCTCAGCATGGAAGGTGTCACACTATTGCAAGCGTCTGTAACACGACGACGTAGATCCAGCAGACTTGCGGGCGCTGTTGCATACACCTGATGTTTTTTGCAACCCCAGAGGAAGAAATCCAACGGAGTGAGGTCCGGCGATCGGTGAGGCCATTCAACAGCACCACCATACCCGATTTGTTTCCCAAAACAATCTGTGAGAAAGCGTCACACTGCTGCTGGCTGGTGTGCAGAGGCATCGTCATGTTGGAACTACAAGGAACATAATGCAGACAAGGGAATGTCATGTAAAAAGTCAGGTATGATATCCTGTAATAGTTGGAGGTATCTCTGTTTGTTGGCATTCGTCGTAAATAAGCACCATCTCGCAATTTTGGGAGTGAGTGAAGCTCGCCATTCTTACAAAGCGTACGTAGACCTAAACTTCTGATCAGGGTACATCCTGCTACTGGTTTTTATATTGTAGGTACGGTAAAACATCACTATCTGCATTTGCATACGGCTACATTTGCAAAATGTGCATATGCAGATTCGAATCGTCATGCATCGATTTCAGACATTTTAGGGTATTCAGGCGACAATTTATCTCATCCGTGTAAAACAAATGTCGTTTTGTACTAATTAATTGATGCTCTACAACTTTGTAGTTAGAAATTTTGCTCTACCTCTTTTTGTTTTCGATTTGCAATGGCTAACTTCCGCATTTCGCCACTAGGGATGCTGCTATCGGTTCCATTCAATCAGGCGTACTCGCTTTACTGTACCATTATCTCACTTGCATAACTGTACCTCTCTCCATTTGCAAGTTATTTCAGGCTAAAGGGACTTTCTTATGCACCCTGTATATAGAGGCAGATACCTCCACAAGCTCAAGTAGTAGCATTCGCAGTTCAGGTGCCAGCTTATCAGGATTTAAGCAATTTCAAATGTGGTATAATAGTCAGGAGATAAGTCACTCCATCTTGGAAATACCATGAAATTTGGATTTACTTGGTCAAAATTTTCAAGGGTGTACCTGGACTACACAAACTCAGGGGGAAATCCAGAATGCAAGACTGTCGTGGCCATATAAAACCCCTGGACAGTCGTGGACAGTGGCCTCTGGCATGCATCGTAACATCTGCCCAGCATGCAACATTGCCGCAAATCACAGTGCAATTCAATGCTGGGACCAGTATAGCATCAGCATTTTGGCAGTGCAGCATTCCCTGTGTTCTATAAGGCTCCAGGTTTGACAGCCCACACAGGTGCCATTGCTGACCCAACGACACATGGCTGTGCGCCTTGCCTATTCTCAGGAACACCGCTATTGGATGCAAGATGACTAGAAATGTGTAGCCTTGTCTGACAAATCACAGTACAAACTGTTTTGGGCAGATGGCCCACTCCAAGTGTGGCAACAACCCCACGAGGCAATGCATCCTGCATGCCTACCAGGGACAGTGCAGCCCTGAAGTGGCTCTGTTTTAGAGAGGGGTGTTTTCAGCTGGCACACATTAGGACCCTTCATACGTCAGCAGATCAGTGAAGGCTACATAACCTAACTTAGGGACAGCAGCGAAGCATCCATAGACGCAATGGAAGCGCTGCTTCCGTTTGAAATCATGAGGCAAATTGCTGCACAAAATCGTGAAAAAAGACAAAAAATTAAATATTCAAATTCATTTATGCATTATTTTTCAGTCATTTCATAATAGAAACAAATTTCATGATTACGCTACTAAGTGAATGTATTCAACTTGCGGCCGGTTACGTTAATGCCGACTGTTGTGAACCAGGCAATTCAGTGGGGCTTCTCTTTTTCAGACACACATGGCCGTACTACGTTCTCCCGATCTCTACAGCGCTTTTATCTAGCATAGCCTCCCAGCCCAGCAAGCAAGCCAAAGAGGTGCATGAGTGTGATGTTCCTTTTGGGCCTGCATGCTACGTTCCCTGTGGATGGGATTTTTACTACACTTTCAACTGTAACCTCTCAGCCCTGCATGGGAGCCTGAGCGGCACATGCGTTGGCCGTTTGACTCTGCGTTTAGACCGCTTCCAGCTAGTAACCTTGTGTTTCAATGAAATTGTTTGTCTACATATAAAATGATTTCTTCATTGTTTCTGTGTTCTATTGTATTGGCTATTAATGTGTGAAAAAAGTATTGTGCATCTTGAATATACAGTATATGTGAAATATACTGAATTCACTTTTTGATCAGCTTCTGTGCATCAATCTCTGTTCTTTCTTACCCTATTTTGTATGGTTTTTCGTTACACTGACAAGTTGTTTCAAATCTTAAAAGCAATCTTCTTTCCCTGTATCAGAGAAAAATGCGAATTGATTCAATTTCTGGCGAAGACAGAAAATTGTCGTACAGTCGATTATTTCGAGAAGTCCTCGACATTGTTAGTTTGAATATTTCCGTAATATTCAGTGAGGTGCCATAGGGTTCCTACATCTGCTTGACAAAAACACAATTTCCTCAGTTCATCATGAAATTTCCAGAGATCGCTTTTTCTTATTCAAAAGAAGCTTTTCCTTCATTTTTCTATCTCATTTGTCTGAAAAGTAAACTCAGCATAATTTATTCACAGCCGGATATGCTAAAAGAAAGTATCAGTGAATTCTACCAGAATCTGATTGCTAAAGACCTGGTCAACGTATTCCTCGAGGTATTCAAACTCAGTCAGCTTATATTGACTATTCCTGCTACAAATGCATCTGCTGAAAGGACCTGTTCTGCATGCAAATGAATCAAAACATTTTTTTTTTTTAATATAGATCCATTGTAATATGTATTTACAATGTTTCCGTGTTTACCACATAAATTAAATTATCTTAACCAACAAAAATGTTCACTATTATTTTATACAGTATATGTTAGTATATATAATGTTGAATAATAAGTACATAATTTTTAAGTATATATGCATACATACATTTAATATTTGCATGCATATATAAGCATAATTTTTTTATTACATATGCATTGTATGTGTATTAATAAAGTGACTAAAGGTGGGCTGTTCTGACCACTTTCCCTTCCAGAAAAGTCATGCTCCACCACTGTTTAGGGATCATTTACGCCCGTTCACGTCATGCAACCACTCCGATGGGTGTGATCTCTTTCAATATGAAAATGTGCCACCACGCACATCCACAGTAACCTGATTTGCCTGGAGGAACATTCTACAGAGTATAGGATGCTGTTCAATGTGCCTTCAATGCCAAGAATCCTTAATCAGCGAATATTATTTAATTGTGGGGTGCTCTTCAGGGAGCATGGTGTGCACTGTCTCCGCAGTACTACAGAGAGCTTGTGGAGTCCATGCTCCATTGTGTTGCTGCCATTATCTGATTGTGAGGAGGACCAATGCAGTATTAGAGAGGTATCCTAGTTTGTTTGTTTTCTTCAGTGTAATTCTCCATTACTCCTGCAAAGTGGTGACTAGCTCAGCTGGCTCTCCCTGACAGGCCAATTCAGTTTCTGCACATTTTTGTATACAAGACTTGTGTAACAGCTCCTACAGTATGGCAAGACGTGCCCTGTTGAAGTAAACATGGGTAAGTACTAAATATTGCCACAGCATAGACATTCCAGAATAATTGTCCAAAATGCGACAAAAGGCTGTGGCATTTGTGGTTTCTACTCACCTACCAAAGACTTGTAAAGCAAATACCCACTTATTAGGTACATTTCACAGGTACCTTCCACAACCCGCATACTCTCAGTGTAGTGGAATGAGTGTGGAATGATTCACTACTCCTTAGAACCTGTTTCACTTGTGGGATTGAATTATGCCAAATCTTTGTGCCACGCAAGACAAGACTGCTGATTGGATTTGGTGGTGGTGGACTCGTGTCATGCCACTCTTCCTTGAGAACTGATGTGGCTAGGTTTTGGTAAGTAGTATGTGCATGTAGAGCTCAATTCCTATGAATGTCTGAAATATCTGGGGTTTCACTGGAACGACCGACAAGACTGATGTGCCACTGTTCCAGATACTTTTGAGGTACAGTGATGTGGTACAATGATGTGGTTCAATGATGGAATCCAGTAGACCACAACAGGGTTGTCCAAATGCCTTCTTGACAGTTTTGGATAGTACTGTTCTCCTCCTTGATGGGGCATGGGTGGTGTGTCTGTCCTGCACCGGATCTTTCCTTTCCCTGGAACTAGTGGCCTCAAATTAGGAACAGCATAATTGGTGTGATTTGGGTGCTCTGGTTTCCTCTAAAAGATATTGACTGGCTGGTACATCCATTGGCTTATGTCATGCATTTTTTAATTAATGATTATAGAAGCCAGTGCTTGTTTCATTTTGTATTGGTCTTCTGCAAAAAGCAAATCAGGGTGCATATATTTTAAAGCATTATCATGAAAGACAAAAATGTGGGTTTGCATTGAAATAAAGTTAGTCATTCAGGGGGTTTATCCTAATTCACTATACTCCTAAAAATACATGACCAGTACACTAAGATGGAAACACTGTTGTTGTTGTTTTTCTTTTGATTATTGTGGCATGTATCATTTACCATTATGAAATCATACAGCAATTCATACAACAAGAGCATACAAACATATTATTTGAAGTTCTGAGACGCGATATGAAGAAAGTGATTGTGTGTGGAAATGTGGAACCCGCTTGCATGGTTTTCATAGTTCATGATGTGAAATAACTGATTCCTGTGCTTCCACAATCCTCTACCCCAGGTTGCAGTTATATACAAGACATAAGACTCAGGTTTGTATAAAAAGTTCCCAAGATAGTTTGCATACCTTAGCAATGTTTTCAACAACCCTCATGTAAAGCAGTTTGTTGTTTTAATATTGATATCTTTGATTTTCTACACCTCACACTTCAAGAGACCACTCCATGGTGAGTCCTGGTTCTCAAGTCTTGGGTGAGCATGGCTTTTGTGTTTGTTCTACTGACAAGCTCTCTCCCTTCCTTGAAACCAGTGACCATAAATTTTGGATGGGTGAATATATTTCTATAGCCAAGTTGTTCACAGTGATTGCTAAACTCTCGTAAACACAAAAAATACTGTGCATCAAAAATGGAAAATGCATATTGCTCATGCGATCACTTCTTGGTGGTGTAATATGGTTTTTTTTTTTTTTTTGTCAGCAATAAACAATATTACAGAGGGTGAGTCAAAAGTTGTGCAATATTTGCATAAACGCATGTGCTGCGGCAGGTATCTCATGTGTTTAAACTACTTCCGGTCGCACACTGCAGTCAGTCGAAAGGAATATAAAGTGGTAGTTGTTGCTGTGAACAGCATTGCATGTCGTCGTCCTGTCTGTAGTTGGAACGCCTAAAAGTTGAACAGCCACAACTGACTAATTAGGGAACTTTTGCTTTACAAGTTTGAACTCTGCCATAACACTGCTCAAGCAACACAAAACATTTGTCATGTGAAAGGGGAAGGTTCCGTGGACCACAGCGCCGCAACCAGATGGTTCAAGAAATTTTGCTCAGGTGATAGAGACCTTGACGATCAGCCAAGGTCAGGTAGGCCGCAAACTGTGGATTCGGAGGCCGTGCAGAAAAATCCGACAACCAACACGTGGAGATTATCAGGCGAGCTGGGCACATCACAAACCAGCGTGGTTGGTTACCTTCAGGACCTTGGCAAGGTCTACAAGAGTTGCCACATTGTCCTTCACGAACTGACACCAGCTGAAGCAAACCACCAAGTGGAAGTGTGCATGAAACTCTGATCTGTTGACGTTTTTCCGATATCTAAATTAATGAGCCAATATTTTTGGATTGGAAAACCTATCACCAGATCTACGCACTCTCAGGGAGAGTGAGATTTTTTGTCATGAGATGATCTCAAATCCCTTTGGCAAGGAGGGAGTTAGAAAAAATAAATAGATTTAAGCGTATGAAGACATAAAGTGATCGAAATATTGCAGAACTTTCGATTCACCCTCTGTAAATAAATCTGACTGATTCATGACCACTTGGAGAATTCCTTCTGAATAACTGTGAGATGATCCAGGCAGATATTGTGGTGGATGCATTACATGAAATCAACATCAAGTTAGCTGCTGGGAATTAACAGAAAAATGGTGTAATGTAATAAATAGTGCTGTACATTTTAATGTTACACCATTGATAAATATAGAATTGATAATATGATTGATTCAAATTTGTGAATAGAAAAGAACATTTGCATTAGCAAATGATTAACTGCAGTTTTAGAGCCCTTATGACATATGAAAAAATTATCTGGCATGCAGAAAGATGAAGATTCCTGCTTTAGACAGTTTGCCTATGAGATTAAATACTAGAATGAAACTATGAAATGTAAAGTTGATAACTACTAATGTAGTATGTGTTCCATAGTGATCAGTCTGTAAATAAATGTTTTGGTTTAGTTATATAAACTTGTGCTTTTCTTTCAGGTTTGGGGATTAAATCTTCATGTAAAGCTCTATTCGTTTACTGGTGAGCATGCAAAAAGCACTTTGTTTCGCAATGTTAGTAATGGTGTTTCTCAAATGGAAATTGATGAAGATGGACATCTTTTTCGTGCGGTGCAGATGGATCAATGAAACTGAGAACTTTACCAGATCGTGATACTGTCGTAAATTCTGTGATCTAGAGTTGACTTTACCCTAATGCAAAACAACGAAATTGTGTCTCTTGTAATTTATGTGATGATTGAGTTTGAAAGTGGTCCTATAATGTAAAAGAACATTCTCTGGCGTGTTTCTGTGTGTTATGGTGTTTTGTGTTATGAGTAGTTGTTTTTTGGCTGTCTTTTATGGTTTTCATATCTCCATGTGTTCTCTATCATCCTGATGTGCAATCCCCCCCCCAACAAAAAAGAGTTGGTGCTGAAAATTTTGAATTCTATGCACCTCAAGGCTGAAAAATCTGATTCTTTAGTGACAAGTGAAGAAAGGTTAAAAAAAAAGGTAGTTTACTAATTGAAAATGTGGTTTATAAACTTCCAAGTACCTGACTTCTTTAACAATGCAATATCTTTTCATCAGGATATGGCTGCAAATATTCATCATGATTTTTCTTGTATTAATTTAAATATCATATTTAAAAATAATTTAAATGTTTGCACAGATTAATATGTGCTATACATGAATAGCTTTTTTAGTGTTTTAGATTTTTTTAATGCAGATCTGAATTATCCAGAAAAATGGAAGTGGAATTAGAACACATTGTGTTTCTTTCATTATGAGGCTAGTCTTTATAAAATACACTTTTATATCATAAAGTAAATTGATGTATTATTTTGTGTACCTCATATTCTTCATGCCTTAATACTTGGTTCTATTGCAATTGTTCTAGTGTTGTAGGGGGAAAAAAAGGTCCTTAAAATATTTTCAAAAATGGCTGCAAAAAAAGCACAAGAGTTACAACCGTTACAGAAAAATGCCTAGCCATAAAACAAACTTACGTGATAAAACATGTCCAGTCCAGAGAACGTACGAGAAAAACATTCCATTCATAAAGCCATGTTGCTATACTGTCTGTGTCGTCATGCCATCTGTCTGTGTACAATCTGCCTGTGTAATTATTATTCTAAAGTATCTTTTACTTTCTTTAGTTGTGCTCTTCTCTTGTACCCTGCAGTCTGTGCATCAATGGAATGTGTCTGATGCTACTACAAGTATTTTTCCAGGGTGTGCGTGAGTGGTAGGTGTGTGTACATGCGTGTGTGCATGTGTGCTGATCTGTTTCTCGTCTGTACCATGTCCAGCCCTTTTAATCTTTTTTGTATATGTTGGCATTAATCGGTCAATGTTAGTATTCCTGTAGCAAGGATTTCCTCACATTTCATTCAAGAAAATGTAAGTCTATAATACAGGTATACAGTATTCCTCAGCATCCTAGAATTCAAATAAAGATTATCATTTGTATATTTATTCCAGTTGCGTTTTGTGTCATGAAAGATAGTGTTATCACGTAATATATATTTTGTTGTAATAAAATGTAAATTATGTATTAATTTCTTTATTTTGTTTGTTACATTTACCGGCTTTTAGATGGCATTAAACTGTATAGTGTTGAAAATATGAAAGTGTAAAATAAGTCTCAAAAGAGAGAGTCTGTAACTCACAACTTCAAACTGTAGTTGGAAATCTCTTGCAATTGACACTGTACATGAATTATGGAATAATGAAAAGAAATAAAGTAAATTATGCATCAGTTGCTTTGCATTTATTTGTTCTTTAAGTTCACTTTTTAGCACATCCTTTAACATAGTATACTGAAATGACACTTTATTGTACACACCTTCCTAATTACATGTGGGCTCACCTTTTGCCATCAATAAAGCATGTCTTGGCACGGCCCTCCACCTGGTGTTGGAAATGTTTGGTGTGTATGGGCCCATGATTCCAAGACAGCCATCTTGTCTGTAAAGCACCAAGAGTTGTCAGTGGTGGGTTTCAGGATCAATCAAATTGCTCCACTTCGTCACAGATGCTGAATCGGGTTCAGATTCGGAGAATCAGAGGGTCATTCATGGATTGCTTACTCACTGGAATGCTTCTCCAACCAGTCCTTTGCCAAATGGTAGTGATGAGACAGGAGTACTTATTGTACAAATTGAAGACTACAAGCTTTGTGATGAATATATATATACACTGCCGGAAAGTGAAAAAAGAACACCAAGAAAGAATTGGCGGACGATCATGAAATTTACATATGTTAATGGGGTCGAGTTTACGTAGGTGTGATGTTAATTTCGGGACCAACCGGCGAGTGCTTACGCCACAGCACGGCATAATAGCAAATTATCGTGGATGGTATTTAAGGAGTACGGCGAAGTGAATGTAATCAGTCGTCGGCATACGGACACGTGCGAAGACCCTGAAGAAGCTGCAATGCCTGGACATGGAAGACGTGTACGATTTCAGCAGTTATCGGACTTTGAGTGAGGTTGTCTAGTTGGACTCCGCGAGGCCGGGTGGTCGTATCGTCATATTGCAGAGCGAATTGGATGGGAAGTATCGGTGGTGGTACGATGGTGGCGTAGATTGTCCGAGGAACATTCCCACACGAGAAGACATGGAACCGGGAGTCACAGACGGACTGATGAGCGGAGCAATCGATGCATAAGAAGAGTGGCGTTGTCAAACAGAACATCCACTGTGACGCAAATCCAAGCTGCCGTTGCACCTGAGGTGACTGTGCGAACAATCCGCAACCATCTACTGGATGCAGGACTACATGCACGTGTGCCTCTGGCATGTATCCCTCTGAAACCAGCCCAACGTCTGCATTGGAGAACGCAATGGCGATTTGTCGTGTTCAGCGATGAAAGCAGATTCTGCTTGGGAGCCTCCGATGGCCGTGTGCGTGTTCGCAGAGGCACAGGGGAGCGTCTCCACCCTTCTTGCATCCACCAGCGACACACAGGGCCTACACCTGGTCTCCTGGTGTGGGAACGATCAGCTATCACTCCCGTACACAACTAGTGTTTGTACCGGGTACGTTAAACAGCACCTCCTACATCAACAACATCATTCAGCCCGTTGTTGTGCCATTTGTAAGGTCGGTCCATCGTGGTGTTTTCCAGCAAGATAACGCACGCCCACACATTGCACGTGCAACGCAACATGCACTTCAGGGTGTGAGACAACTTCAATGGCCTGCACGTTCACCGGATTTGTCCCCCATTGAGCATGTGTGGGATTTTATGGGACACCGATTTATCCGGTCTCCGCGGCCAGCCACGACCATCCCCAATTTACGCGTCCAGGTTGAGAATGCTTGGAACTCAATACCCCAAACTTACATCCAACATCTGTACGACAGACTCCATGCCAGAATTGCACAGTGTGACGCAGTTCATGGTGGTTCAACCTCGTGCTAACCATGTTACATGGAAATGTTATTTTTCAGTTTACCAGCAAATACAGCTGTATTTTGCCATAATGTTTTGACCATATTATCCTCTGTATTCCGTTATGCTGTATAAATTTTGTTGGTACCAGACGTCTCCTTCTTGGTGTTCTTTTTTCACTTTCCGCCAGTGTATTAAGGAAATACAACATTACTTCACATATTTTATTTTTCGTGCTGACCAAGGTTTCACTGGACTATGGCTCAGCTTCGTCAGGACAAATGGTATGTAAGTATTCAAATTGCATATGAAGTCATCAACAGTGTTTACAGTTAGTTGCTTCCACACACTTGATAGAAATGGTGTGGATGCCATGTCATTGACAGGTTGTAAAGAATTCTGATATATACATATATGGAAAGCTCCCTAAATATAGTGTTTGATGGTTGAATCTGGCTTGTCAATTAGTTTTGCTTCTTCTAAGAGAAATCTATGGCCATCTTGTTGAAAGAAGGCATTCTCTTTCTGCCGTGGGAAATGGACAGTCACAAACGGGTGTAAGTGGTCAGTCAGTGAGTATGTAAGCATAGCATTGTGTGGTGATGATGGTCAGAATGGGTAAAAGGGGCCTCCCAAGGTCATGGACTTCAACTGTCAAGTTGTGTAAGCCACATATGCCATATTGTAAGGGAAACCTTGATTTGTCAGACCAAGCTGCTAGTCTTCTATGGTCCAGTGGCAATGCTCCTTTCCATATGGTCTTGGCACAAATCTTCATAGATGCCCCATCACTAAACACTGACATCTTCACTGTTGCCCTCCATTTTTATATGGGAGAGGCAACGCTTTGCTTGATATGGCTTGCTTGTTTTGATGTAGTCCTTGCACGCACGTATGATGGTTATTCGTGGAAATACCAAGACAAGTTAAAAGTTCATCTTGTTTTGAGCTACACATAACAGCGTTCGAATTACCCAGTGGTCCATTGGCCAGTAAAAATTCCATCGGGCCAGTGAAATATTTGTTATTGGCCCGGATGGCCAGTAATTTTTTTTTACCCATTTGTTTTGGAATTTACAAGTTTTAAAGAACTGAACCAGGTTTCGCTACGGCAGTTTTGAGATTTTTTTGAAATTCACATATTTAGTACTCAAAAACTGAATATCAGAATTGCAAACCATACTTCAGTTTTATGAAAATTTTAGATTGTAGCAAATTGAGATCTGAATAAAAATATTTGGATGAAGATAGCACCCCTTATTTGCTCAAGTTGTTACCCCACAGTATGGGTCTTTTATAATGCTTTCCAACTGGAGGCTGAAGAACCACTTATGCTATGGCTTTGCCCATCTGTCATTCTTTCCACATGGGAGAACCTCCTGCCTTTCACACTGAAGCAAGGCATTCAAATAGATGAGAAAGGTCAAATGGATGTGTGTAGGTCATTTTTGTGAAACTCATTTTGCATTCAACATTAGCGTTTCCTGTGGTACTAAATGGTATAAGGAATCGCAAAAAGAGCAGTGTGTTGTTGCAGTGGCAGACTGGGAAGTGTCAGTCTAAAAACCAGCTACCCAGGTCACTTTTACATTTGTGAATGGCAATCAAAATATTTTGTAATATTTGAACAATAAACTAATCTGAAAAATCAACTATATATTACACTTCAATGTACCATCCTTGATACTAATACTATGTGCATACTAAATATATTAGTATCTGTGTCATTTCTGGACCAGTAAAAAACAGTGGACCACCACATTTTGGTTTAAACTGACTCTGCTGGAAAGTTAAGTTTTTTTTGTTGGCATTTTTTTTTTCAAATTTCTATGACTGCTTACCATGCTTTGTATTTTATATATGTATTATTTACATGCATACATGTACACATCCTGTTGCTCTAAATTTGTAATATACAGCTCCAATGAAATCATACATTATTTTTTGTGTATACTGTAAATGTGAGAGTTTTTTCTTTCGTGGACCAGTAATTTGCAAATTTGAGTGTTCCACTGGGCCTGTAGAAAATTTATTTCTAATTCTAACACTGCATAATGTTGGGCCTACATTCCTGTGCAAAACATGTACCAGTGTCAACTGGATACTACAATTGCATGCATTTGGCATGGAGCCACATTGTGGTATTGGGTGAGCAGATGACAGAGGTTGATAAACATGCTGTTCAAGTGCTCCTATGCAATTATTGGAAAAAAGTGTTAAACTCAGCAGCAAGAGAAATTTATGCAGTTGAATGCAACATACCTGAGATTCTTCCGCATATTCGCGGAATTCCTCTTTTTTCGTCATTATTTGGGTCATCTCGAGATCGATGCAGAACTGAAGAGAAATTGGGGGGGGGGTAGAAAAGGATTGTTTTCCGTCTGGGATCATTTTGGGTATTCTCGAGATGAAAGCACAACTGAACGGCAATTTTGGGGGGGGTGTAGTGGGGGAGGGGATTCGTTTTTCATTTGAGGACGGAATTTCACCCTTTTAAATTTTTGAAAACGGAAGTTTATAGTAAAGATTTCTCCTGTAATCGTTTTTTTTTTTTTTTTTTTTTTTTTTTTTTTTTTGCAGTGTTCCTTCTGCCCAGTATTGTTCTTATATTTAATATATGGTTTCACTCCAAAAATACTGCATTTCAGCTAAAAATTAAGGAAAAAGTTTGGAAAACAGAAGTCAATCGAAGGGAAGATTTCTCCCCGTAATCTTTTTTTTTTTTTTTTCTTCCAGCGATGTTCTCACTATCCAGTGTTATTTTTGAATGTTATTTTCCTCCATAAATGTTTGCACTTAAGCTTGATAAGGGAGAGGAAATTTTCCAAAAACGGAAGTGACGAAAATTGAAAATTTGTTAGAATCCGTGCATGGTGTTTGAATGTATTCATATTCTGTAAGTTGCACCATTTATTTAAAGTAGTGAAAGCTTTGATATCATGCATTCATGGTCCTCCTCAGGCTAAAAGTTTTTTTTGTCATGATGGCTAAATTATTGTCATCTGAGGGAGTGGTGAAGAAATGGGAAGGGAATGATATCAGCAGAAAGGAAAACTAAGCAAAGATTGCTGTGCAGCTGCAGAGTCAACAAAAGACAAATATGGCCATGAAACTTGCTGAGAAGAAAGCAACACAAGAGAAAAATCGAGCTGATGTTCTTGCAAGTACAAATAAAAAGGGGAAAAAAAATAGTGGGGTGCTCTGAATATCTACATAAATAAATTAGAGTGAACAATTCCATCTTGGTCATGTTGTGTTATATACACACTTTCTCATCACATGTTCTGATTTTTCACCTGGTTAAAAAGTTCAGCTTTTTGTTCCTTGGTCAGTCTCGTGTTTGAAATAAACGGTGGACAGACAGTAGCACCGCATGAAAATGGTTTTCCAGTGTTTCGATGCTGGAGATGTTAGTTGAGATCATTACATCCAACAACCACCAACACCCTGGTCAAAGTTGTGACAGCAAACACTGGTACCAGTATTGGACAACTGGCAGCTGAGGTGGGGTCGCCCAGTGCACCAAGCATCAACACGACAATAGGTTTTGACTTGATATTGTTAATGGTGATAAAAAGTGTATATTCCTGTTATACTACTCTGGGAACCAGTGGCTGAGACTACAACACGAAACACAGAATATGGTTAGAGAGAAAAATCGGGTTGTGAATTTGGTGGAATTATGAGTTTCCTGTGCACTGGAACTTGTGCCAGATGGTGTCCAGCTGTGGACAGGAACCTCTATACCCAACAACTACAGCAGTTGTTCGGCTGTTGAATTCAAAATATATTTTACTCTATACTTCTTGCTTCCAAAAAACCGATTCAAAAAATTATTTTTACCTTCCGATACTTTTTACGGATAATTCCTATTTGCAACGCTGCATGTATATTATATTGTTTCTAAAGATCAGATATGAAAAATTATTTTATTTTTACCTTCCAATACTTTTTACGGATAATTCCTATTTGCAACGCTGCGTGTATATTATATTGTTTCTAAAGATCAGATATGAAAAATTATTTTATTTTTACCTTCCAATACTTTTTACGGATAATTCCTATTTGCAACGCTGCATGTATATTATATTGTTTCTAAAGATCAGATATGAAAAATTATTTTATTTTTACCTTCCAATACTTTTTACGGATAATTCCTATTTGCAACGCTGCGTGTATATTATATTGTTTCTAAAGATCAGATATGAAAAATTATTTTATTTTTACCTTCCAATACTTTTTACGGATAATTCCTATTTGCAACGCTGCGTGTATATTATATTGTTTCTAAAGATCAGATATGAAAAATTATTTTATTTTTACCTTCCAATACTTTTTACGGATAATTCCTATTTGCAACGCTGCGTGTATATTATATTGTTTCTAAAGATCAGATATGAAAAATTATTTTATTTTTACCTTCCAATACTTTTTACGGATAATTCCTATTTGCAACACTGCATGTATATTATATTGTTTCTAAAGATCAGATATGAAAAATTATTTTATTTTTACCTTCCAATACTTTTTACGGATAATTCCTATTTGCAACGCTGCATGTATATTTTATTGTTTCTAAAGATCAGATATGGAAAATTATTTTTGAGTTAGATATCATGACAATGAATATTTTACATGCATAATCTAAAAATATTGGGTTGATGCATAAGTTCATGCTGTTTTATTTCACGAGTGTTTCCCAGGTCAGTAGTGACGGTGCAGATGGCCAGTTGTATATCAAAATGTAGCCAGTAATATCGTGTATCTAAATCATTGTGTCATGTGATTGTGGCTAATAATTTTTTTGGGTTTCAGGTCCGGAAGTATGGAGTGTCAAGTAGAGAGGAATGAACATTTCCAACATCTGCTCCTCTACGAGTTTAACAAGGAATCCACAGCCGCCGAGGCTACTCGACAAATTTGTGCTGTGTATGGGGAGGATGCTATTGTTCTGAGGACAGCCCACAAATGGTTTGATTGGTTCCGAGGTGGCAATTTTGACCTCAACGACTCTCCACACTCAGGTCTTCCATCTCACTTTGATGAGGATCGTTTGAACCATCTCATCCACTTAGATCCGTGTCAAACCACATGCGAATTGGCCACTGAGATGGATTGTGATCAGGCCATAGTGGTGCGATACCTGGAACGTATGGGAAAGGTCCAGAATTTGGGGGTCTTGGGTGCCTCACACTCTCACCGAGGACAACAAGAATCAGCGTGTTGCCATATGTGGTTCCTTGCTTGCCCGTTGTTGCGAATATTTTCAGCAACACAAACCCTTTCTATCACTTATTGTTACAGGAGATGAAAAGTGGTGCCTATACATGAATTTCAAGCATTGGAGGGAATAGTTAAGCCTAAACAAGACACCCACACCACGTCCAAAACATGACCTTTATCCTATGAAGATCATGTTTTGTGTCTGGTGGGACATGAAATGCATTATTGACTGGGAAATGCTGCCGAGAAATTGGACCATCAACGCTGTACTGTATTGTGAGCAAGTCCGCCGTGTGGAGGGAGCAATTCAACAGAAATGCCCACATCGGCGCCAGAGTGTCTTTCTTCAACGTGATAACGCACACTTTCACAGTGCAAACATGACCAAAATAGCCATTCAGGACATGAAATGGGATATCCTTCCATATCCAGCCTATTCGCCAGATGTCTTCCCTTCAGACTATCACCTGTTCCAATCTCTGTCCTGTGGCAGAACGTTCAACAATGATGTTGATCTCCAGAATTTCCTTAATGATTTCTTCGCAGCAAAACCTGCACATTTTTTTCAAGAATGGCATTGCAGACCTATCCAGACATTGGGACACCATCATAAAAAATGGGGGGGAGTGTAATACATAGTTGATTGATTCCATTTTCCCATCTAATGTAATACATTCCTGTAGTGTGGTGGAAAAAAATGGCAAGAACTTATGCATCAACCCAATAAATGTTTACTAGAGTGTCAGAAATATATAATATATTCCATTATTTTCACAGTATGAAAACATGTGCACTGCCCTGCCATTAATATCCACATAAAGTCATAAACCCAACTATAAATACATAGTTGTATCAGGATAATATGACCACCTACCTAATAATGGGAATAACCACCCTTGGTCCAGATGACAGCGTGGCATGGACACAATGAGGCCCTGGAAGGTTGCCCTCAGGCATACGTGCACTGCCCATTCGGACTGCAGCAGAGCAACGAGGTCCCAGAGATGACATGGTTGTGGGTTGGCATGTTGATCCAAATAGTCCCATGAGTGCTCTATGAGATGGAGGTCAGGCGATCACTGTCGTGTTCCTGGAACCAGTCGTGCACCCCCTTAGCGACGTGGCAGGGTGCCATGTTGTCAGCAATGATGGTCAGGTAGCCATCGACATTCAGGGACCCATCCAGTGCTATCAATGGCCCCAGGTCATACCAGCAAAACATCCCCCAGACATGAACACTGCCAGCCTGTACTTAACCGACCAGCATGTCCGGATGTTGGTTCTTGTGTGCCTGACGCCATATCTGCCACTGCCCATCTCTTCTGTGGAGTAAAAACCTCAGTTCGTTGAAGACAACCTTTTTCAGGGTGTCCACAGAATTATCAAACCTGATTTCCCTGACCTTACACAAATAGGTTTATTTGAGTTTTTCAATATATGTGCCATGATAATAAATAAAATTGAATTGGATAATTGAGAAACTTATATTATTTAAAAGTGTTTCCGTTTGAAGTTTCCCAAATAACTGATTAATTTAATTTTTTTTTTTTATCGCCCTCCACCTTCCCCATAGCCGTCCAACTCACACCTTTTTAATTTTAAGTTTACTCTTTTTTTTCATGGTTTTACATTTATTGAAGAAACACTCAAACAAACCCATACACAATATTCAGAACAGTTACTATAAAAATATTACAGTAGGAACGCAGTCACTGTTTTTATATTACACACCACTTTTCTTCTTTTCCCAATCTGAAATCTTTGCCTGCAATGCTGCTTCTTCCAACTCTAGTTCCTTCCATACTCTGTCTTTTTTCCTTCAATTCCATTATTTCATGATCAATTTTTCTTTTTTCCTTCAGTTTTCTTTCTTCTTCATTTTGAAGAACACTTTTTTTTTTTCAAGATAATCCTGATATCTTTGTCAGGAGGCTCTTACAGAAAGAAGAAGCCTTCTATTGATGGCAATGTGTTCTACTCCTCCCACATTTTTAATGGCATCAAAAACTGTTCTCTGACAAATCAGGGATTCTTCCAGGAGATTTTTCACAAAAAGAGACTTATTGACAGAAAATCCACCTTCCACTGAAGCATTTCCATGAGACATAATGAGACAAATTTTTATTACATCCCAAAGTTCACCGAATTGTTTTTGGTTGTCAAGTAGAGCACTGTAAAATTTGTCTAATCCAATGGAATTATCATGACTGTCTAAAAATTCATCAAACTGATACTTTAAAGCAGATTGAACTTCTACACACAATGAAGCGTACTGTTTATTAGCCTTTTCGGCACAGTCATCTGAAATCCTGTTTACACTAAGTAAAACTTCGAGCACAATTTCCACTCTCTTCTTGCCTAGACTCGGCTGCTGCACTATAATACTTGGGTCCAAACAAGTTACCCCACGGCCAAACTTAAATTTTAGTGGGCTTTTCTCACGAAGTTTTTCAATCATACTGGTCACAAGTTTCCTAAATTCAAGCTTAAACTCTAATTTCTCCCTTTCTGAGCACTTCACTTCACTTTTAATAGCTTTTTAGCACTAAATCCAATATCAACTTTCTTAATTGAGAGGAGATTTTCACTTTTTGATACATCTAAAGTTAACAGTTTTGAGACGCTATCAACTTCACTTAATTTGTCAGGCTTCAAGCTTTGTGCCATCTAATTTTTCACCAGATCCAGCAAATCAGTATGTAAGAAAGAAATTAAAGGCTTTAGGCTCTGGAACCTTCTCAAAAAGGATTCATACTCTGAAGCTATAGTCCTAAATGCAGTCAGTTTGCATTTCAACAGTAGACTTTCCATGAATTCTGCAAGAAACGTGTGCTGTTTGCTGGAAACTGTTGATTCTTGAACATATTTCTTGATATGATCATAGACAAGCAATGCCCTAGTCAAACAATTAACATTTTCCAACCACCTTACAGTGCAAAATTTCAAAGGGAAATCTTTTCATCCAGTAATCATAGTATAATTTGCACGGCGAGCAGGACTATCTTTTAAAAGGTAGTACAAGTTACGCAGAAAGTGATGTATATCCCATTTCACTGCTTCAAGTCCAGTTTTCATAGCTCCATTGACCATGTGAAGACCACATACTCCAATGTCAACTAATAATTTACCATATGGATTTTCAGTTCTAAGTTTATCATTCAGCTTTTGAAGAAAGCTGAGATTAACGTTAGGTCCATCCATTGACACTTGTAGCATGTTATCCAAGGGAAGAGGTGCACCTTTAATGAATTTCTCTAAAAGGTCATTAGCTGTTGCCCATCCTAAAAACACACTACTTAAGTATCTAGTGGAAACTTTTTGCAGATTGACGTCCCAATAACGAACAAACTGATCCATTTGCCCAAGCTGAGCAATTTTGTTTAGTGATTCATCAAAACAAATTTCAAAGTCAGTGCACTGCTTCAGATCGTCCATTAAACACTCTTTGAAATGTGCCAATCCATGGTTTATCACATAAGATGCTTTGCTTTTGCCTAAAGTAAATTTTGAAGCTATCGCGCTGTCAGGAAACATTAACTGAAATGCTTTGTTAATCTGTGTACAAGAGTTCAGAGACATTCGCTTGGACAACACTTCCATGGCCCATATTATTTCCGACTTTGTTACATCATCTTTCACTACATACGCATTGTCACTGGGCTTCACATCATCTTTCACAACATAAGTATTTGAGTCATTAGACTTAATATTTTCTAGAAGTACTGATTCCACATTTCCTGAGCTTGTTGATGGCAAGAGTTCGTTATTGTAAAGAGAGTTCTTTTTCACAGAGGAAGTGAAAGAAGCAAGACTGGGGCTGAGACATTTTTAGCACGGATGTTTTTCAAATGATTAGGGCTATTTCCATGGCTGGAGACTGCCCGACGCCCCATGTTGCTAAGCTTGAAAATTTCAGAGCACACTTTACAAAATGCTGATTCACTGTCGCCGTTCACAGCAGCTATCCAACCAGAAAACTCGGGATTTAATTGTTCGTCCAACCATTGTTCATTAAACACACAACACTTTGACATTGCTGCAGTCTTAATTGCCTTTTAACAAGGTATAACTTATATCACAAATTTTCTTCTTCTTCTTTGCCCTAAAACAGAGAAATGTTAACAAGTGATGTAACACAACTTACAATAATAGGTAGGAAATACAAGGTTACATTAGTAGGAAGGGAAGTTAGAGACTGTCTGCAACACCAAGTGCAAGTGTGTAGGGCGATAAGGGCGTCGCTCCTTGATGGCGGGTTAAAACTAGTTGTAGTCTAACTGTGATTGAAATTTTCCTGACTTTTTTTAAATATCACTGATTTTCCCTGAGTTTTACCAACATTGCAGGCATTTCCCTGATCAATTTTCATTTCCCTGACTTTCCAGAATGTGGACACCCTGTTTTTCCACTGTCCAACAACTGTAGTCCCATGTGAACTGCAGGTGTTGTTGCCAACGGACCTGGGTTAACATGGGCGCCTTGATGCAGCATCACCTCGGGAGACCCATGCATAACAGGGTTCCCTCTAATGCTATTGGTCACATGTACCTGGGTGCCCCAGCATTAATTTGTGTGATCAATTGCTGCACTGTTGCATGTGGATTGCCCTTTATCAGTCGACATTCTCCTCTGGAGTCGATGGCCTTTGAAGCTTATGATGTCGGGAAGTACTCGGTCTGCCGGCGGTCCATTACACAAACAACCTCACAAACAGCCCACAAAGTTTGCTGTTTCTGAGATGCTTCCACTTTTGGTGCAATAACTGATGATCATTCCTTTTTGAATGTCTGTCAAATCACTACCTCTGCCCATTGTGCTCACGTAATGTTCTATGGCTCATCTGTCCTGGCTGGCTGATTATATCTCCATGTGGTTGACCTTGTCATGTGCACTCTGTGACGCACCTGGGCAGGTACGCTGTGATTCCAAACATGGTCATATTATTCTGATACAACTGTGTATGCTCATAAAACTACTGAGAGACAATAACTCAACAGTGAGTACAAGATACCTCAATTGATAGAGTTAACTGATTTCCAGTGAGACTTGATAATAGGATGCCACGTAAGCAAATGCTCCTTATGTGAAATTTTAGCCACATTGAAGATCCTGGGTCGATAGTTGGTAATATCATATGCAAACTGAAATGGACTGGGACTGAACCTGCCAAGAAACAACCCAGTAACCCCCCCCCCCCAGAGCTAACAGAATATGGCAGGAGAGCACTGCATACAACAGTCAGCTCAGAATGCAAATCAACATCATCTCAAATTGAGCCAACCCTATGCAAGACTTTTGGGACATGTTAGAACCAGTACAGTAGGGAGGATGCTGCACTACAGGCATTAAAACTGTCAAACACTATGTGAGACTCCTGGGGCTGTTAGCACCAGTATAGTATGCAGGATGTTGCATGGAATGGGTTACTAAGGTCAAGCAGCCATCCACGTGCTGCTAACCACTTTGTCTAACACTGTGTGCCAATGAATGTGTAAGAAATGTCATTCTTGGACTGTACATCAATAGAAACCTGTACTTTGGACTGATGAGTCATGGTACACAGTCCACCAATTTGATGGTTGTTCCTGGGTGTGGCAGATGCTGGGATACTGGTACCTTCTAGACTGTATCATTCAATGAAATTTGGTACAGTGTGATGGTATGGATTTTTTGTGTGTGTGGGGTTCATCCTGGGCCTGTTAGTTGGTTTGAATAAAAACATGAATGCTGAAATCTACCTAGACAATTGTGCACCATTACCATTGTGACAGGCAGTACTTTGGGGAAGGCCCAGGTCATACTCCTCACATTGTTAAAAATTGGTTTGAGGGCATGGGCATCAAAAAGTTGGAATGGGCAGCCAAACATCCTGACCTGAACCTCACTGATAATCTTTGAGACAAATTGGATCACAGGATGTGTGGAAGAAGAGATCGCCCAATAAACAAAGTGGAACTAGTCACTGCTTTGAATGCCAAATGGTGAAACGTATTGGCAGACATTTACAAAAAAACTGGTGGAGAGTATTCCACAAAGACTAGTGGTGGTCATAGGGGTCAAAAGTTTTAGCACACAATATTAAATTTTCTGTAAATAAAGATTATTTGTAGAAGTGCAGTGTGTATAGCTGCTAACATCTTTAATAAAAAATGTAGCATATGAACATCCAGTGTGGGAACCCAAGCAAACCATGCAGAAAGACTATCTTATTGTGTGAATAACTACCAAAAGAAAAATGTGTCTGTGCTACAGCTTTGTTCATCATCTTATCTCAACTTTTAGAATTCAATCTAGATTAGTAAATTTTTCTTGTACAAAGTCCGATCAAAAAGTTCTGAAACTAGACCGATATACAAAAAAGTACTTAAGTTTGGCTATGATATCCCTCAAAATAGTCTCCTTGGGCGGGGATATATCGCTGCCAGCATTTTTGCTACTGTTGGAACGCTCCCTGGAAGTCCTGTTCGCGAATTGTATCTGGCACCGTCTGCGATTCGTGCTGGATCTCCTACACAGTTTCAAAACGGTGACCCTTGAGCTTCAGCTTCATCTTCAGGAACAGAAAGAAGTCACGGGGCCAAATCCTGCAAGTAAGGAAGGGTAGTCATGCTGTTGCAGCTGCAAAACTGGTGTGTTGCTAATGCTCTGTGGGGTGATGCATTGTCGTGATGGAGCAAGAAATCGCCCCTGCGCCACATTTCAGGTCATTTGCAGCAAATGTCCTCCCTAAGATGCCGCAGAACATCGCAGTAAAAAAGGGTGGTGATGGTCTGGCCCTGAGGGATGAATTCATGGTGCACAACCCCACGAATGTTGAAGTACACGATGAGCATGCTCTTGGTTGTGCTCCCGACCTATCGGGCCTTCTTTGTTCGTGGTGATGCTGGGCTCTTCCACTACTGCGACGACTGTTGTTTGGTCTCCGGGTCATAACCGTAGACCCAAGTCTCGTCCTCAGTGATGACCCGCGACAGGAATGTTCGATCATTCACCACCTGCTGATGAAGATCTTGACAGAGTTCGACACAGAGCGCCTTCTGTTTGCGGTTCAGAATCTTTGGCACAAACTTTGCAGCAATGTGGTGCATATTCAAAATTGAGGTCAGAATTTCTTGCACTGTTCCGTATGACACATTGACGCCGGTAGCAATGTTTTGAATGGTTCTCAGACTATCTTCTTAAGCCAGTTCCCTAATTTTGTCCACATTTTCAGGGGTTTTACTCGTGGACGGTCGCCCTGACCTCTCATAGTCTTCCAGTGCCGTTCTTGAAGCGCGAGTGCCACTCAAAACACCTCGCACGACTCATTACTTCATTGAAAATCAGCTGCAGCAACATTTTATGCCTCTCCGTTCCTGATTTGCTGCAGAATTTGATGTTCGCTCGCTGCTCTGGTTTGCAGTCCACACCGAAATCGCAGCTGTGTTCTGCTGGTGGTCAAATATCGTGTAGCAAAGCTCCCGATGTTTACAGAATGACGCCACTAGGCACAATAACTCATGAAGGTCCTTATCCATGACTGCTGCTCACGCATCCATGCACTGTCATCTGTTGGTGCGCTACGTACCTAGTCTCGGAACTTTTTTATTGCACTACGCATTGTCTAAAAGGTTTCCATAATTTTTGTACATTTCATTTATCTGTCAGTGGATGCTATACCTGTGCTTCTAGAAATTATTTCACAAAAACTTCTGACATCACATATCTAAAAACATGTCCAAGATTTTACATAGTTTTGTTTAAGTTGTATTTACTTGCTTGACATTTGTTTCTAGATAGTAAATAGCAAAAATTATTTTCATTTTGCACTTTCTTTAAAAATTTGGAATGGAAAAACCCCTCTATACTAAATACAGGAAAGTACACAATACAGCTTTTTACACTTTGCTTATTTGTCTGATTGATTGACCGTGAGCATACTGACTTCAGATGCCAGATTAAAAAAAAATTCTTGTATTTGTTAGAGACGAGCCTGCCCAACATTTTGATGAGTTTTCCAGTTGTTGTTTTTTCTAAGCAAGGTGGCATTCCTTTTTTTTTCCTTTTTCCCCCTTTGCCATCAGATTATTATTCAACCCACTTTTGCTTTGTTGATAGCATAGCAATTTTTGCAAGAACCTCTCGCAACTATAGAGTACACGAACTTGCTGAAAAAAGTAAAGTGTGTGTGGGCTTAAAAATAAAGAAAACAAACTTGATATACACTGCTTTTACAAGAACTGAAAATTTAGTGATTGATGGACTAATTCTAGAAGCAACTAATGCTTACATTTATTTACTTTGAACAACAGACATCAAACAAAGACCACATTGAATAAAACATTAATGGGCATATAAAATTTGGTTGCAGAGCATTTGGAAGAAACAGTATAATTTTCAAGAGTAGTTTCGTAAAAGCATTCTAATCAATGCATTCTTTTCCTGTTCTTACTTATGTAACAGACATGGACCTTAACTAAAAAGATATTGAGGGCTGCATGCTTGGTGTAATCAAGAAAGGAAGAGGGACTCTTGGATCAGGAAAATGACAGGAGTTGATGACATCATGATAAAGGTAAAATCCCTGAAATTGCAATTGGTTGGACAAATTGCTAGAACTGACCACCATTGGATAACTAAAATACTAGACTGGATTCCAGGGGACAGGAAAAGACCCATAAGAAGATCATGTGGATGAAATTTGAAAGTATGTCGAAGTGGCATGGAGAAGATTGGCTCAAGACAAAAAGTTGTGGAAGAGACTTTGGGAGACCTTTCATCCAACAGTGGATTGTTAATAGTTGATTAAGATACCTAAAAGATGGACAGAAATTCTTTTCAGGTTAGACACAAGTCATGACCAATATTTCCAAGCCACGCACACTAGTAGCATGCATTCAAACAAATAAATAAATAGCATACTGTGTTATCTGTCTGTTGAAATAATACAAGGGCTACTCGGATATCAGCCTCTGTAGCAATGTACCACACGATGTAAGCACAGTAGCCAGCTCACACATGCACCACAGCATCATGTGATGCTTGCCCTCTTCACATGCCACACGATCAGCCATCTAGAGTTAGTTCTCATTGTCGTACAGACAAGTGTGTGCTGCAATCAAAGCTCCCACCATCTGTGAAATTTGCGCTGTCATTCGTTTCACTGTAGAGTGTACAGTCTGAACTTTATGAGTGAAAGATGTGTGACAGAGTGATATAGAAAATTTGGAAATGGGCAAACAGAGATGCATGATGAGGGGGGCCAAGGTTGACAATCTGTGGAGACTGATGAACTTGTTCAAAGTGTTGACCAAAAGGTGGGCAAAAGATGTCGCTTCACAAGCTCAGAGCAGTTGAGTGATTTCTGGAACTGTTTCATACGAGATAATTACAGGTGGGCTAGGCCACCATAAGTTCTGTGCCAGATGGGTGCCAAAAATGCTTAGCAATGTGAACAATAAATGCAGATAATGGGATCATCTTTGACATTCTGGCAGCATTACAGTGGAGTTGGGAATGCATTTCTTGACCATGTCGTGATAGGTGATGAAACATGAATGCAAAAAGAATTCAAAGCAGTGGATGCACACACATTCACAAACAAGCCCAAAAAATGCTAGTAAATGTTTTAAAAGAAAAAGCTGATGGCAACCATTTTCTGGGATCAGAAAGCAACAGTGGTTCTGAATGACTTCATGGAATAGGGAACCACAATAACAGTAGAGATGTATTGTGAAGGGCAATTCAAAATGAAAGGAGAGGAATGCTGACAGGTGTTGTGCTGTACCACAATGTATGACTACATGCACACAAGCACTGCTGGAGTAGTGCGACTGGGAGGTGTTTGACTGCCCTTTGTATAGCCTGGACCTGGCACCAAACGATTACCACCTCTTCACCAACATAAAAACCTGGTTGGGATTGCAGCCTTCAATGACATGACAATGAGGAGTTGAAGAATTGGTATCCAATCATGGCAGAGCTCCCAGGTGGCAACTTCTTTGATGCAGGGATACAAAAACTTATACCCTGATACGATAAATGTATCAGTTTACAGGGTGACTATATTGAGTATTGAGAAGTAGCATAGACCTGTATGTTTCGTATACAATAAAATGGTTTGTTCTTATTGCTTGTTTTCTTCACAGCCCACCAGAGGTTGATATCCGAATAGCCTACATATATTGGAACTTTCTGGAAAGTCACATGGATATTTGTCAGGCTTTTAATGATGTCATAGACAATGATCATACACCATCTTTAAAAGGAATCTAAAAATGAAATCTGGCCAATTATAAGCAGCAGTTGTAACGTAAGATAACATCCTACATAGATTCAAAATCATGAATGAGGTATAGTAAGGCCAAGGATTAAAATTTGTAAAACAACACAAATGGCCTTTGCCACTCGTGTTACTTATAAGGAAAGCAAATTTTCCTGCATGAATTCACCTAACATATTCCCATTATTTGTAAATCTCTTCCAGCAGTTGGCAATGTTATATAACTCTCATGTGAACTCAGGAATTGTTATTCCATTCTCAGACAATGTGATCACAACTTGTGTCTACCAATTTTCTTCCTAATATTTTCATTCATGTAACTTACATAAAAAAAAATTGAGTTTGTAGTTTATTCTTCACTTTATCATGCATATTAATTGTACTTCTTTATATATTTTACAAAAAGGAGTACATATTTATTATTAAGATCTCCAAGATTCAGAGGTTACCTCCTTAAAGAAAGCTCATCTACCAAATTAAAATCCAAAACTCTTGATGGTCCTAGATTTTATTACTGTTGGTGTGTCAAACGCCTCCATGCACAGTAATCTTGTCACATAACTCTAGCTCCACTGACATCTATCACACAAGACCTGTACTTCATACTCATTAACTTTCTCTCATGCAGATATTCCTGAATCTGTGTATAACAATTATTTTTGACTAATTAATATAAAATAAAAAAAACACCTAAAATTTTTTAGGTAAATCTAATGTGCTGAAAGGTTTTAATACTTTTTGTAAGCATAAGATTATATGCTTACAAAAAAGTATTATTGCTCTTAAGCATATAAATTATTTAATTGCAATTGAATAATTTGTTAAATAATCCCTCTAAAGGATCTGAAAAAAAAAAAAAAAAGCACCCTAGGTACACCACATTCATATCATGAATTGACAACAATGTGCTACATACAGAGGTTTTCCTACAAAGAAAGTAATGTAAGTGTGTGTTTATCATATAATCTTATGCTCTCTCTATCCATCTCTCAAACACACTGTATTATAATTCCTGGATGTCTCATGACTTTTTTGGTCTTTCTGTACTTTGTTTCCTGCTACTTGGGCTGAATAAATTCTCCTAGTTAGCACCTTACCACTCATTCTCTCAATGGCCAAACAACCTCAGAATATTTGCTCAACATTACACATCAGATACTCACAAAAAATGAATTAAATTCACATCCAATAGTTTTTCACACAAATTTTATTCATTTTAAAATTTTACAAGTTTTGGCTTCTTCTGTTTCACTGTTGTGAACTGTGTATCGGCTATTTCATCATCAACACTCCTTAGTTCACTGATCACATGAGCAGTAACCTCTTCACTTTCACCTGAAAGGAAAAAGAAATGCTCAACATAATGCATAAAGGGGAACAAGATTAAATAAAAATTCTGTATCAGTTAATGAATTTGCATGCTTGCTTGTAGAAATTTTTTATATTTATATGATTCATTTAAGATCTATATTACTCTTCAGAAAGCCTGTTTCCTACATGGCATTGAAATCAACCTGCATTTATTATAAATCCCATTCAGTTAACAGAAAGACTGCTGTTGGTATAAGTTGAACATCACTGAGCAGGTCATTTGTTATGTAATTGACAAAAAGTCTACTACAACTTATTAGAGCAAAATTTGAATTTGTTTGGTGAGAAGAGAGACTACTGGGATCTTTCTGACAAATATCTTGCCAACAAACGTGCCTAACTGTAGTAGAATATCCAGCAGAGAAAACACTGTACTATTCAGATTGGATTGTGTAATTTCAATGAGCAATTCCTCACCCCCCAGCTCTCTGATAAAGATATAAAATCCACTACTTATTGCAGCAAACTAAAGATGTTAGGCAAAGTTACCTGTTTTTTGTGTGAACTTCACTTCTGTTTAAAAAAAATGACCACCTCTTATTTTTGTACTGTTGGTTGTCATCAGTCAGAAAACCCTTGTGAATGCACTGAATTCTGTTTTTTCAATGAAGAAACATTCTTTAATAAGTCATTCTCTAAATCTAGGCTTGAACTTGGTCTCACAACAGTTAGCCCTTACAGATCCCAATGTGTTTTACTACTGCATCAGTGTGACATTATTTTAGAACAGCCCCTGTATGCACTTAAAATGTTTGTAGTTTCAGGATTCTAATGACTACTGTTAGCAACTCGAAGAACTATATGCAGTCACCTGTCCCTAATATTTAAGGCCACTGGTTTCAGGGAGGAAAGAGAGCCAGTGATATAAAACAAGCACAACACCTATGCCTAATCAGACTTGAACCAGGGCCCACTCAGACAAATGGCAAGGAGCCAATGCGTAGACCACTATGCCACCAGGGCAGTGCACTTAAGAATTCTACATTAATTTTTGGAATAGATGATACATGCATACATATCAGTAAGCTGTTCTCTGATATTCAAAGGTTAGCTCTTCACAGAACGAGCTCACTGTTGCTGTATCAGACTTCTTCATTTACAGCGATCTCGGCACACAGCTCAAGCTTCATTAACATCCATCGCACACAAAACCTTCTGTACTTCCTACTCACTATCTTTTTCTCATGTAGACATTCCCAAATCTGGTCCTCCCATGATTTCCTTGGTCTTCCTCTACCTTTCTGTCCTGCTACTTGGACTGAAAAAATTCTCTTAGTAAGCATCTCATTGCTCATTCTTTCAACATGGCCAAACCACCTTACTAACAACATTTTGCCTCACATGATCAGAGCGTGTCTTACCACAAACCCCCTGCACACAAACAAATCCTATGTCTTTTCTGCAAAACCCAGGTTTCGCTGCCATACAGCAGAGTAGGAACAATTACACTTTCATATACAGCCATTCAGGACTTTTCTGAGAACCCTTAATTCCCGTGAAATCCTCCTAAAGCAGCTATGACTTTCAAAGAGTTTACTCGCCTACTAATTTGTTCTCTCTGTCAAATATACTTCCCAAATATACAAACTCGTCTACCTGATCAATAACAGTGCCATTTAGACTTATCCTGCATACAGTACTAACAGTTCTTTGCTCAAAAGCCATAACTTTAGTTTTTCCATTATTTACACTCGGTTTGAAATTCATACAAACTTCATACATCTGGCCCTGCATACTCTGCAACTCACTTTCACTCTCTGCCAACAGGACATTACCAGTATTGTCCATCTTGGCATCACGCATGCATACATCCATAAAGATATTAAACAACCTTGTCTGACTCCTGCACCAATAGAAAAACCATTTTCATAAAACACCATTCACGGCTTTCACACTATTGAGTAGATTCCCAGTGATACCATATTTATTCAGTACCTTCCACAAAAGTCCTATTACTCGATCATAAACTTTCTCCTAAATCGATGAAGGCAACAAAAACTTTCTTACCAACAGATACTTTTCAATCATCAAATGTAATGCAAAAATTTGGTTAGTGCAGACCTTACCAAGCTTAAAAGCCACTCTACACATCCCACACTTTCTCTGATGTAAGACACCATACTGATACCATGAAAGTTCTTGCATACAGTCTGATCACCCTTTCCCTTCTACAAGGGAACAATGAATAGCATCCCTACAGCACAACTGGCAAATTTCAGTCAGCCAGTCAATTACTGAGTCACCACCATATTTTAGCATCTCAGAAGTTATGCCATCCACTCCCAAAACTTACCATTCTGAAGAGAGTTTAAAGCTTTACACACCTCTTTTGAGATCCCTCCTGTACTTCCATCTCTCACTGTGATGTCATCTGCTTCTGCCTCAGAATCACCTTTGCTTTTATGCTCTAATAACTCGCATGAAGAATTTACCCCACCTTTCATTTAACTCATTGGGCTCCCATATCATTTCTCTGATTTTATTTTTCACACAACTTAGAAATTTATTTCCCCTATTTTTTTTTATTTTTTTTATGTACGAGGCGCAGTCAAAATGTTAGTTGCACACTTGTAAAAGGATATTTTGTTAACATTTTGTGGCAACACTGCTGGCAATTATCTGCAGCACGTGCCGCAGTTGCTTTTATGCAGTAGTTTTAGTTCGCTCGCTAACGAGTCATGAACATGCCTTGGCACCTGCTGGTGGCGTCCAAATTGGAACTGTGCAGTGATCAGTTTTTTGTGGGCAGAAGGGTGTAACTGCACTGAAATTTTCAGCAGTTGAACAAAGTGTACGGTGAGAACGCAATATCACGTCAAGCTATCGCAAAGTGGTGCATCTTGTTCGAGAACGGACGTACTGATATCGAGGACGATTACTGCAAGGGAAGACCGTCAATTTCGACAGCGGCTGAGAACGTTGCGCGCGCGTGAATGAACTCATTCTTGCAAACAGACAAGTAACAGAAGACAAAATCGCAAAAGAACCGGATATTTTACATGGAAGTGTGCATACGATTATGAAGAGGTGAAAGCTACAACCAGCAATGATTATCGGACGTTGGACGGAATTTCTTCGCAGAAGGCATAGAAAAACTTGTGCCACGCCTCGACAAATGTTTCAATAAACTAGGTGATTACGTCGAGAAGTAACTTTTGTATGGAACTTTCAGGTACATACACATGTGTGCATATCATTTCTCTGTAATTTCGATTCTGTGTTGTTTTATCAAGCAGTGCAACTAACTTTTTGACTCACCTACGTACTTCCAGAAAGATTTTCTATATTTCCAAAAAGCCAATTCATGTTTTTCCACCTTTTCCTTCCTATCTTTTGTCTTACTCTGGTGAACCAGCTTGGCTGCCTCATGCTTCTTACAGCAATATTCATCCTCAAAAACTCTACCTCGCAACATCCCCAAATATGCTTCCTTCTTTCACTTAACTGCTTCTTTAATCTGACTGTTCCACCAAGCATCACTAAAATTTATGGGATGTACAACATATACAGGAATTCTATTATGAGAGCCATGCTCTTTCCATCTTGAAGTTCACTGAAATTTGGTATCCCATCTTATCCTGTGAATTTACTAAATTGTAATTTTCAGTAGGAATGTATTTATTGGGTTGTTCCAGACCTATAGGTTTTCTTATAAAATCATTCTTTTATGGCAAGCAATATATAACTGAGTAATGCTTTCTTTATGATCAGACAGTGCATGGGAACCTTTTCCTACATATTCCAAAGCCCTAACAACGTTACAGCAGTCTCGCTCTCATTTCGTCGACACTATATGTGCAAACAGTCGATTCCTCAAAATCTAGAGTTTTCAATTTAGAACCACCAAATGTGGTATACTATCTCATGGTAGTCTTACACCATAGATAGAAGGAGTTGGGGTCAAGGGGGCCCCATACAACATTTTCGTAAAATGTGCAGTTTTCAATTCAGAACCATTAAATTTGGTATACTATCTCATGGTACTCTAACTTAGCCCGCAGATAGGGTATTGGAGTGCAGAATTGTGTTGCAGTTCTTAAGTAAAAAATAGACATTTTTGAATGGGGCTCCCTTTACCTCGGGCCCCGACCCCTTTCAAAAACCATGTACGGTCTAAGTTACAGTACCATGAGATAGTATACCAAATTTGGTGGTTCTAAATCGAAAACTGTAGATTTTACGAAAATTTTGTATGGGGCCCCCTTCACCCCGGGCCCGACCTCTTCCAAAAACTGCCTACGATCTAAGTTACAGTACCATGAGATGGTATACCAAATTTGGTGGTTCTGGACTTTTCTTACCGTTTTTTAGGAATCTACTGTTTACATACATAGTGTCGACAAAGTGAACCAGACCTGTTTACAGCATATAATTTAACATTCACGAGTCAGATCATTATGACCATCCCATCCCCACAAGCAAGACGCATCCCACTAAATGTAGCAGTGATATTACCACCCAATACAGAATATATATATATAGGTAGTCGACACAGGCAAGACATTTCATCATTACAATCCCATGCCAAGGGGACGGACTTGTCAGCACACAACCCTGTGAGCCAGAAAGGAAAATCAGCAGTGGTTGACAATTGAGGAAAATGCTGGTTAGCATGTGCAATCTGGGACCACTGACAGCTCAGATGGGCTTAAGAGATTAGCAGCCCTTCATGTCCCCATTATTATCACATCCATTTTCAGTGGGGAGCAATAGAAAAGTGGTCCAAGTCACAGCTCCAACATGCTGATGGACAAGTCCCTGTTTAATGTGACATGGGTGAATAGCTGCAATCAGACTAGAAACAGCCTGGTAGCACATGATATAACAATCTGTATTGGTCAAGCATATAGAACAAGGGTTTCTTTTATATACTACCCTCGAAAAAGTATTTGGACACACATCGGTTTTGCACTGATGCTATTTTTCCTTATATCTATAGTATGTAAGTGGACTGAACATTTCTGCCTCTACTTGCATGAAAAATAATGGTGCAAATTTTTTCAGCAAAATAAAAATGTACCTTTGCCTTTTATTTAAAATGCTGCATTATTACTTTTCCACATAATCGACTCCTACCTCAATACATTTTTTCAACATGAAATAGTGTAAAGTCCATCGTTAAAAGAAACAGGATTTAGTTTCTGAAATGGCTGACATACGAAATGGTTGCCCTTCAAACATTCCTTCAGTTTGAGAAACAAGTAAAAATCTCTAGGAGCAAAATCTGAGCAATATTGAGGATGTGATAGCATCATAGTACATCTATATGCACTTGGTGGTGGCAACTGTGAGGCTAGTATTTTTGTGTTGGAGAAGGTTTTGACCAATCTGCCTTACTCTCCTTTTGATACGAGTTTTCAATTCTTTCCCCGAGTTTCAATGTAATGTCTAGAATTTAACTGTAGCTATTTTCTCCAATTGATCAGCAAGCACAAGTCTTTCACTATTCCAAAAAGCAGACATGACCTGTTCCAGCCAAGATTAATGTTCTGAATGGTTTGGGTTGCAGCAATTTTTTAAATTGCGATATTCCATGGACTAGGTTTTGTTCTCCGGGTCATTTTGCCAAAACTATGTTTCATCTCCTGTCACAATCTGATCCAAAAAGTCTCACTTTCAATTTTGAAATGTTCCAAGAGTTCACATGAAATTTGCATTCACACACACACACACACAACCGTCAACTCATCACCACCTGGCACACACTTTTTGAAATCTAAAAAGTGTCATAAATTGCCTTGCTCTTTCTTTAGAAATGACTAGTTCAGAGGCATATGTCTTTTGTGTGTGTGCTTTTATGTAATTGTTTCCTCCACATACTATTGATAAAACTGGTTTAATGCAGTCATAGGTCTCCCTGACCTTGGTTTGTCCCTTCAATTTCTTTTCCCACTTCCTCATCTTAACTTAGCCATCATCTCATAGTATTCACATCAACACACTGATCCCCATGAACAGATTTGAATCTTCAATTAATGTTAATGGGAGCTACTATTCCTGCAGTCAGGAACACAATGACAGCTCTCCATTGTGACTCACACTGAGCACAACAACTGTGTAAAGCTGGGGGACCCCCCCTCCCAATGCAATTAGGGGAGAAACTCATGTGATTGCCCAAAACCAGTTTTACCTGTTTTATCCACTCATACTCAGAACATTGCAGTGGAGAAAAAACTTTTTAGCCCATCCTAGTGTTGGGCATAATCGATTGAATTTAAGAATCGAAAGGTTACAATCGAGAGATCTGTCAAATCGAGATATTCATTCGAAATAATCATTCGAACGATTTTTAGTTTTAGAATTCACCGGTAGGTGGCGTAATACGCTCAGAGCCGCCTTCTGCGTTTGACAAATCGAGATATTCATTCGAAATAACCATTCGAATGATTTGTAATTAGTGCAAAACGCTCAGCTTTCTTTCGCTGGACGGAATGACAATAAAGACGCCTGGATTTTTTCGAATAGCATAACCTAGCTTTAAGAAGTTATAAGGAACACAAGTGATTCTCCCTGCGAGAGATAATTCGATCACGTGAAAAGCGAGTACTTCCGAACCTCTCGAGATGTTTTCGGGTAGACGAGCGATTTTGCTCGGAACCCATGTTCTCGAGAAGAGACGAGCGATTTCGCCTTTCGAATGCACTCGTTTGAACGAGACAGCTTGTGAGCAATCGAGAGGTTTTTTTCATTCGAATGAATTTGGCGTAATCGAATGTTTCGAGATATTTTCATAATCGAATGAATCGATTATTTCGTCTCGATTATGCCCATCACTAGCCCATCCTTGTATTAATCACCTTTTGGCTGCCATGAGACACACTCCACCCTCCTAGAATGCACATGATAAACTACAGCTAATATACTTCTCCATCCCTCCTGAATAATGATGACAGGTTCAGCTATTAATGTGATATATGTAGCTGGCCCTCAATAATCCCATAGGTGCTCCTCAGAGTTCATTTTAGGACTAAAAATTCAACAACACTTACAAATAGGAGCATTATCCTAGTGAAACAAACTTTATTCTGTACCAAAGAACTGTTCATCATAAAGAGTACAAAATTATGATGTAGGATTTGGCATTTAATTGTTTCTATGAAAACCAACAAAGATGCACACAGACAATGAGGAACAACTGTATCATCAAAACACCCCCTTGGGACTTCTTTCTTGGCTTAAGAATAAAAAATAAACCAGTAGATCTGGTACCACTGCAACATAAAATTTCAACTGTTGGTTTCTTGTGACAAAGACTGAACATTTTACTTTTTAATGGAACATACAGTCCAGCTGGAATTCAGGCCATAGATTCCCAAAGGTAACATTTTATATTTCTGTGCATATTCTTTAAAGAATCTTGTTTGTAATTTCTTATATTCAATGACATTAAAAAATATGATTACTGAAAACAAACTGGTTAAAAATCATCCTCTATTCTTTCAATATCATTGCACATTACAATTAACTAGGATTTTCTACTAGGTAACTTAACTGTTTCACAATTCTTGATAAAATACTATCATCAGGGCTCGGCCTGAGAAAAATTTAGGCCAATGTATTTATAATATTATATGTTGTAGACACTAATTCATACCATATGAAAGGCTACTGTAGCAAAATATGAACTGCTAGAACACCAACAGCCTGAAAAAAAAATACCAAATAAGTTTGAGAACAAGAAGCTTTGGTGCATCAATTTAAGGCGGTGTGGGAGTAATCTAACAATGGCAAAACTATCCAATGAATAAAAACATTTCAGCCTAAATGTGGTAGGCATTACTGAGATTATACATGTACAGTATATATTTATATACACACACCCTGATTCATAAAGAAGTATACAGTTGAAGACACGGACTACAACTGCAAACCGTTAGGTAGATGTACTCATAAAGTTTGTGTCCCGCTACTGAGGGAAGTGACGTAGGCGATAGCGCGCGTGTCATGTGACTAGTCAGTCAAAATGGCAGTGGAGAAAGCGTTTTGTGTTCTTGAATTGAGCAAAATGGAATTTGTAACTGTTATGCAACGGCATTTTCGATCACGATTCGGAAAATAACTTCTAACCAGAAAATCTATCTACGATTAGCATAAAAAAATTTGAAACTACGGGCTGTTTGTGCAAACTTAAAAATCCTGGACGACCGCATGTATCGGAAGAAGTCGCCGATAGTGTTCGCACCACCATTCAATGAAGCCCGGGAAAATCAACGCAGAGGGTGAGTTGTGAAGTGCAGATTTCACAGCCCACTGTCTGGAGAATTTTGAGAAAGAAGCTGAAAATGATTCCATACAAAGTGCAGATGTTGCAAAATCTCACTGACCTTGACAAGACAAAGCGCTTTGAATTTTGTGCCGAAATGCAGTGCCGTTTTGTCGATCAAGCTACATTTCGCATGAGTGGTCGTCAGGTAAACAAGCAAAATGTTTGCTTTTGGGGAATGGAGAATCCCAGATTTACAGTGCAACACGTGCAACTGTAAATCTGGGATTCTCCATTCCCAACACCCTGTTCTGTGCTGTATCCAAAAAGAAAGTGTACGGCCCCTTTGTTTTCCACAAGAAAACTATCACAGGAGGCTCTTTTCTGGATATGTTAAGTCTTTGGTTGATGCCACAGTTGCAGGACGACAGTGACAACTTTACTCTCCAATTGGATGGTGCACCACCGCACTGGTTAGGTGACGTGCGAGATTATCTCGATGAACATCTTCCTCACCAATGGATTGGACGAGCTGCTGACTACAATATGCCACAAACCCAATGGCCACCCAGAAGTCCTGATTTAACACTTTGTGACTTTTTTCTGTGGGGGTACGTAAAGGACAAGGTATTCGCCCCTCCCCTTCCTGTTGATCTGGCGGGGCTGAAACAGCGTATCAGAGCCACTATCACTGCACTTGATCCAGATATCTTACCTCGCGTTTGGGTGGAAATGGATTACCGGCTCGTGTGTGTCATGTGACTAAGGGTGCACACATAGAACATCTGCGACTGTCTCTAAAAAAAACTTGAAACATTCCCCTACAATTCTGTTAGAGGTAACATAAAATATCTTACATTGTTCTCGTTTTATAGTGCATTGAAACTGTATACTTCTTTATATATAAACATTATTAGAGGAAATGTGACGTTGCTGGCAACTTTAATGTGATTTATTTTGGTACAACGATGGATAAATCACAGGCAGTACAATGTCTATCAGATTCGTAAACCTGGATTTAAAAGTTTTGTTAATATATGAATTAGCAGAGAGTTCCTGTTTGTGAAGAAGCAGATTTCTTTTCAGAGGATTTAGATACGGTTGTTAAAATTAAGTAACATTAAGTCTTAACTTGAATAATAGAGTAGGAAACAATAATGGGTAAAACTGATCGACTTATGTTTATGGCATTGTGAAAAGGCACTTAAGAAATGTGAACACAGAAAAAAGTGGGTTACTGCTGCCATGTTATTAAGAAACCATTTAAATCATTAAGATTTCTAAGTGCTGAGAAACTGAATAATATGAAAGACACAGACAGGATTTTGAAAAGAGAATTGCATAGGGTTATGCTGAAATTGAAAGGTCACTTTGTGAGGCATTGAGGTTGAATGGAACAGGTTTACAAAGTTACGGTTGAATGGACAACGTTGAATTACAAAGTTGCGGTTGAATGGAACAGGTTTACAAAGAGAGTACAAGGTGGCTACTTTTATATCCCTTTGTTGCAGGCCATGAATGGCCTAGTGGTTGGAACAACCACCTTCTGACCAGATTGTCATGGGATTGATCTAGGTAGTTTGAGTTGTTCTGAATCACTTAATACTCACAAAAAACATTGGATGGGCATGCTAAGGCATCATCTTTGGGGTATGGGGCTTTCCTCCCCCATTACAAATAAGGTCATCTGATCCTTCTTCCCACACTTGCTCTTTCTCTCTCACTAGGAATGCCATACTAGCCTGGCACCACCAAGTACGTCCACTACCAGCCTTTAGCTTCAATCTAATATTAATTCTTGTTTCTGATATGCAGCACAAAAGTCACATGGGACTTTTGTTGCTTCTAAACCTTCTGTGCAAGTGCAAACCCTACAAGAAATTGCTGAGTGCCTGATCTCCCTAAGCATTGCTCTCATGGTTGTCATTAAACCCAAAACAAAGAGAAAACCACTTAAAAACTCCAAGGGGTGGTAATGTATGTTAAGATAGGAAACCTAGAACTTCCAGTGGATAGCATAAGTGACTAAACCCATTATAGAAAGGAATGACAGGAAGTTTTTTAAGTGGTAGGTCACAAACTAACTACAAAAGTTATAAAAGAGCTTGTTTAAATACAAAACGGTGTGTTAGAAAGGCTGAGTCATGGGTAGATTTGGGGCTTTATATGGATGGGAACTTTCAAAATGCAAAACCTACAGTTCTGGGCTTGCTTGACATAATGATCGCTTCTGGTAACTAAGGATGATGTTAAAAACAGACAGTGATTTTTTTCCAAATCTGTTGAAAGAAAATCTAAGGACGTGGAAAGGTAGCAGATGATGATTTGGATATTAAGTGACATACATGAAGACTGAATAATCATCAGTGCCCATGAAGTAGGAAAAGATGGCTTTCTCCTGCATTGTTGGATGGTGGAAATACCACCTTGCTTCCATTTCTTAATAACATCACAGTACTTAACTTCAGATAGTGTAGGCTGCCTGTAATTTTATGAATCAACAAGTTAGTATCTGACAACATTCCTCAACTCAGCTTTATATCCCATAATGTACAAATTTCTGTGGCTCATAAACTTCTGTTATATACCAATCTGGGTAGCATGTGAAGATGGGAGGGATCATTGAACTATGAGAACAGGCAGTTTTTTTGGGGTTTTTTTCATTGCAAGAAAAAATTCCAGAATTATTCCAAGATCTTTCATAAAAATGTGAACAATCAAGGCCTTCCCAGGCCTGGAAAAAAAGGGAAATCAAATTTCAGTACTTTTCCAGGATTCCAGGGGCCATTCAAACCCTGCTTCTAGGGATCTTGATCTAAGTTACTTCTTATACTCTGTGCCTGTTGCTTTCTTCCTGTACACTTGTTTTCTCTGATGCTTGGTTATTAAACTTTCCTTTAAAACATGCTTCAGTTTATGACAAAAATATCATGATTTACATAAAAGGTAACTTAGCTTCTTGTCCTTAATTTGTGCTATCAATCTGGTATATTATTAATCACTGATGGATTGATATGAAGCTTATGTTATGCATGTATATTACATTTTATAACTTATTTCTCAATTTTGAATCAGTTTTCAGCATTTGTGGCATACAAACTGTATGAAAACCCATTGCAAGTAGGCAGAATAATTCTTAAGCTCCTGATCTATCTTACATGGACAGCTAATAATTACAATCATCTTTGTTTTGTAGCTTTCTAGACTACTACATTCAAACTAGTTCACTTTTTTATGGGATTTACCTTGGCAAAGTTTCAATTTTCTGCAAATTTTTGGAGATAACTCCTCTCCTTCGTCATGTAGTCATTCAGTCCAGTCTCTGTCACTGTCTTCAGTTATGGTAACCAAAGATAGTGACAGAGACTGGATTGTATGACTACATGATGAAGGAGAGGAGTTCTTTCCGTAAATTTGCAGAAAATTGAAACTTTGCCTAGACACATCCCATAAATAAGTTAACTAGTTTGAAGGTAATTACAGTTAAAGGATTTGCTTAATAAGACTGAAAAACTTATAGAAAAAAATTAGTATACCACAGGGAGAAAAATACATACCGCCTTTGCTATTGGATGACTTGGGGCAATCCTTCCGTAAATGGTAAACAGAACCACATAAGTTGCACTTCCCACCTTCAGAAAAAGAAAACATGAATTCATTTAAGCTAAGTTCTGAACAGTTCCAATATAGGGTAATCAATAAACTGTGGTGATACATGAACATATACTATATTTTAAGAGTAAACAGCCCACTTTTCAGCAATGTTTAAGGAAATTTAAATGTTATGCCAGGGAAAGTAAAAGTCATGTAAAATCAAGCAAAACATTAATTATTTCAATCTCAAACAGAAATAAATATGAAAAGAAAAAATTGGGCTTACTGATTAGTATGTCAACAACAGTGAATTTATTTCTTATAACATACACATCACACAATCACATCAACCACTAAAAAATGAAGAAAAAAACTGATAAAACACTGGTTGGTTTGTTATAATACAGATACTTTTGCCATATGGTATAGCATAAATGCAACAATGTATGTAATTACAAAGTATGGGCATATGTACAAATCATCTGCATACACACTCCTTATTATAAAGAATCGGTAACCTACATTCATTTGATATACAGAATAATGTGAACAGGTAGAAAAGAAGGCTAATAGGGTGTGAGACCACCTTTGGCATTCAAAACCACCAAAGTCCTCCTTGGAATGGATGCATACAAATCCTGGATGGTGGTTAATTGGATGTTACACCATTTTCCATGCAGAAACTCCTCCAGGTCCTTGAGAGATGCAGCAGGAGGATAACGGGATCTTACTCTGTTTTCTAACACAGACCACAGTGGCTTGATGATGTTTAAGTCTGGTAACTGGGGACACCAAGGAATGTGTGAAAGTTCGTCCTCATGTTCCTCAAACTATAACTGGACATTCCGAGCTCTGTGAATTGGGGTGTTATCATCTTGAGAGATGGCATCCCCTGCAGGACACAATGCCTGAGCCACTGGATGGACTTGGTCAGCCAAAATGATTCCATACACCCTGACAGTCATCCATCCTTTCAAAGTTATCAAGGGACCTCCTGAAAACCATAATATGACTACCGAGATCATGACAGAACCACTACCATGCCACACTGTTGGGAGCAGATAGTCTGCATTGTATGCTTCTGATGGTGTTCTCCACACATAAACACATCCTGCAGTGGAGAATAGTGTGAATGTGGAATCATCCGACCACATTACATGCTTCCATGCATCAGCAGTCCATGTTGTATGCTCCTAGAACCACTGCCGTTGCTGTTGTGCATTCACCCAGGTCACCAGAGATTTTGCAATAGCAGCTCTGCCATGAATATCTTGTTTATGCAGTTCCCTGCACACTGTTTTCATTGATACTGGGATCTGGAGATGCAGATTGAGCTCCGCACTAAGTTTCGGCGCCGTGGTCTTCTTATTATGGATAACAATCCTATTTGACACTCTCCTGTCTCTATAAGTCAGGGTCATTTTCTGGCCAGTCTTGTATTTTGCAGATGACGTTTTACCACGAACACGGTATGCTGTCATGACACTAGGCACAGTAGCTCTTGATACACCCAATATCCTGGCGACTGTTGTAACAGAGGCACCCAACTAGCCGGCCACCAACAATTAGCTTTCTTTTGAAGTCCGTTAGGTAGTTCATTTCATCGTCCAAAAAAGTGCTGGATACCTTTGCATATTGCAACATACACAGCTGAATTAAAAGTCACATTCAGATTATATATTATATATAGCTGAAAACCAAGTACAAGCAAAAGATAAAAACCAACTTCGAAATTCTAAAGCGCCCAAGGCTGCACAAAAGAAAGATCAAAAGATATGCTGATATAATGATAAAACCAAAGCAGAGAAAAAATAAAACAATATTTAAATAGAGGAAAAAAAAATAATGAAAAATGCCAAAACTTCTAAACCAAGCGAGCACCAGAGCAAATTAAAAAAAAAAAAATCCAAAAACTAGAACACAGGGATTGCAGATCGTATGACAGTCTCTTATGGCTTCGTCAGGGGCAAGAATGAAGAAAATCTTTCATATATCTACAAAGACCAGAAAAGTGTGGGTTTCTGCTAATTTAGTTTGCTACAAAGGAAAAATTAAAGTTAAGGGGGAAATTCAACAAATTTAACAGGGACAAATAACCCACAACTCAAACTAAATAAAATTGCCCAACGCACACTTAACAATATCCAGTCCAAGATAATTCATGCAAACATTTCCAAAGAAGACTAATACCCACTACCACACATAACAAGAGAAGAAAAACATTAACTTATGAAAAGTGAATAGCATTGCCTAAAGAAAAGGTTTACTTATTCAGAAACAATTGTTCCAACAACTATACAATTTTGAAAAATTAAATTTTAAAAGCCACAAGCTGAAGGAGCTGAGAATTAAAACACTGGTGTAATAGGGGATATGGAATCCCTAGAACTGAGGTACAAACCTCAAAGAAGTAAGAGAAAAGCCCAAGACACACACAATAAGTACTTAAGAAGTTAAGCAAAGGACATTACCTAGCAATAACGAATATGCATTTCATTTCAAATAGATGTAACAACCTTAAAAATAAAACAGAATTGCTAGTAAAAGATTACATATTATATTTACATATTATTGTTCAAATCAGTCGGATACCAGCAACAAGGCCCTAAGCCTAAAGGGTAGTACACTTGTAACAGGCAACAAAGGAACCCGAACTGTGTACCTAAGAACCCGCGAAAAAAACTAAAAGTACCTCCAAAACGAACAACAAACTTCAAAAAATGTAGATGAAGAACCCAAATAAAGAAATATTAAAAATTATGCAAAATAAAAAGAACAAACATACCAAACTAAGGCAGCACTTTGAGCTACCAACATACTTCTTTGAACAGACAATTTAAAATGAAAGAGTTCCCGTCACAGCACCACCTGGTGGTCAACCATAGAACCTTCCAGGGAAGTTGAAAGTGAGTGTTTCCTAAAGGGAGATTTCCTTCGGCTTGTGGTTTTTAAAATTTAATTTTCCAAAATTTTATAGTTGTTGGAACAATTGTTTCTGAATAAGTAAACAGTTTCTTTAGGCAATGCTATTCACTTTTCATTTAAGTTAATGTTTTTCTTCTCTTGTTATGTGTGGTAGTGGGTATTAGTCTTCTTTTGAAATGTTTGCATGAATTCTCTTGGACTGGTTATCGTTAAGTGCGCATTGGGCAATGTTATTTAGTTTGCTAGTTGTGGGTTATTTGTCCCTGTTAAATTTGTTGAATTTCCCCCTTAACTTTAATTTTTCCTTTGTAGCAAACTAAATTAGCAGAAACCCACACTTTTCTGATCATTGTAGATATATGAGAGATTTTCTTCATGCTTGCCTCTGACGAAGCCATAAAAGAGACTGCCATATGATCTGCAATCCCTGTGTTCTTCTAGTTTTGGGAAAATTAATTTTTTTTTTTTTTTTGCTCCGGTGCTCGCTTGGTTCAGAAGTTTTGGCATTTTTCATTATTCTTTTCCTCTATTTTTTTCTATTTTAATATTGTTTTATTTTTCCTCTCTTTGTTATTTTTTTGTTTGCATTGGTTTTAGCATTATATCAGTATAAGTGTGTGTATATACATACATGTATATATGGGTGGATGAAATTCGAAAGTTTGCGGGAGTAACATGGAGGAGACTGGTACAAGACAGACCATTGTGGAACTTGGGGAGCCTTTGTCCATCAGGGGAATGATAAAGGTTGACAATGATGATGATGATATATATATATTTCTAAATGGCAAATCTGCACTTTTTTGTTTTGTCCAACATTCTGTTGGTTGGTCTTACTAGTAGTAAACCTCATTTTTTTTTTTTTTTTTTTTTTTTAGTTTGCTCCGGTGCTCGCTTGGTTCAGAAGTTTTGGCATTTTTCATTATTCTTTTCCTCTATTTTTTTCTATTTTAATATTGTTTTATTTTTTTCTCTTTGTTATTTTTTTGTTTGCATTGGTTTTAGCATTATATCAGTATAAGTGTGTGTATATACATACATGTATATATGGGTGGATGAAATTCGAAAGTTTGCGGGAGTAACATATAGGAGACTGGTACAAGACAGACCATTGTGGAACTTGGGGAGACCTTTGTCCAGCAGGGGAATGATAAAGGTTGACAATGATGATGATGATATATATATATTTCTAAATGGCAAATCTGCACTTTTTTGTTTTGTCCAACATTCTGTTGGTTGGTCTTACTAGTAGTAAACCTCTTATTTTTTTTTTTTCAAGCTGTTCTTATTGTAGTTTTGTTCTTTTTTTGGGGGGGGGGGGTTTGCTTGGCATTGTCTGGAGAGTCTTGTGTCTCTGATGGCATTTTATATTTTTTTTCAGCTTGGTGTCCGATCCCTAAGATATCAGTTTCAACTCATTTTCCTGCAAGATTTAACAACAGTTTGATGTAAATATTGCAACATTCTTTAAGTTTTATTCTACAATAGGCATTGTCTGGTTCTCTATGTCAGGTAGGGCCACATGCAACATACTTGTATATGAATTGTGTTTAAAACGTATTGGGAAACAAAGTTTTTAAGGAGTTAATGAGGTGCTCTACTTCTAAAAGTTAGGGTATATTTACTGGGATAATTCTTTTTAAGCCCGTATGGGTCGCGGATGGCCAATGTTCGTGACTGCCACGGAAGAACCTCAAGTTCGATTGCAGGCAGGTATGAATGCTAGAACCACTAAATATCCGCCGTGCATCGGATGAGCACGTTAAGCCATCGGACCCCAGGTCGTGGCCCCCTGGTAATAAATAAGGGCACCTTCTTCCCTCTTTCCTTCCGCACGACTTTCCTATCAGGCACTCTAGCCCAAATCTCCTAGCTTCCTATTTCTAAGGGTTGTTGAAGACCTGGGGTCAGACACTCCCTTCCTAAAATACTCTACATATGATCTGATCTGATCTTTAAGCCCACATACAAGTGTGACGCAGCAGAAACCCACATTTTTACTAGGTCTTTGTAGAAATGAGAGATAGTTATCTATGCTGATCCTTGAAAAAGCCATGGATAACAGCTCTTAAAATTTCTGCAGTTCTTCCTATATGTTTCAATATAATTATGCTAGCTTGATCTTTTTTTTTAACTGTCTTGTAGTTTCAGTTTGATTATATACATATGCACACACACAAACATACTGCTCATCATAGAAAGTGCCATACAAATTGGTGGGTATGTGTCAACAATTACGTTATGTAAATGGTTGCAGTTGCTAACCAATCATGTGATAGGTGGTTGGTTGGTTGGTTAGTTGATTTTAATGGTGCAAGGGCCATGGGTGGCCTAAGAGCGCCAAACAAAAGACATCAAAATAGAACAAAATCAATAAAACACGTACACAAGGGTAAAAGCAGGATGAAACGGTAAAAGTGAAAGATGGAAGTGAATGCGGTAAAAACTAGATGAGTTTAAAAAAGTCAATTTCTTTAAAAAGGAGAACACTGCGGCCAGGTCGCAGTCCTCACCAATGAGAGTCTGCAGCGTAGCTGCTCCTACGTCCAACAAATGAGAATGAAAATAACGAAAACGATGGTCACAAAAACGTACACAAGTACACAAAACATGAAGGACGGTGAGACGAGAGTGGCACGCCTCACACATCGGGACACTGTCGCCACACAGCAAAAAGTGGTGAGTAAAACGACAGTGCCCTATGCGGAGACGCGCAAGAACAACCTCCTCGCGACGGTTCGTCCGCAAACTAGACTTCCAACTTCCATAGTCCGAGCTGTGGTTTGATGGCATAGAGTTTATTGCAGCCCTGCTGAGACCACAGGGACCGCCACTCATTCACAACAAATTGCCGGATCAATGGGCAAAAATCTCGGAAAGACAGTGGCAGCCGAGCTGGCGACATGGAGGAAACAGACCTAGCAGATAGATCAGCCAGCTCATTACCCCAGGTCCCAACATGGCCAGGAACCCAACAGAATCGGACCAGGAATCCAGCACCTTCCAAAGTTCCGAGAAGACGACGGACATCACGGATTGCCGGGGAGTCCGTGTCCTCCGGAGAAGATAGAACGCGGATGACGGACTGAGAATCAGAGCAAATCATAGTGCGACGATGAGATCTAGACAGGATGTGACACAAAGCGTGGTGTACCGCACGCATCTCAGTCGAAAAGACGGTGGATTCAGGCAGCAGCCGCTCAGCATGGGAGGCATCGCCACACACGAATGCGGATCCAACAACCTCACCGGATTTCGACCCGTCAGTAAATACAAGCACGAAATCCGGGAAGAGAGACAGTTTCTCGGCAAAGAGCTGCTGGTACCCCAGAGCAGGAGTGGACGACTTTGGCCACACACAAAGAGAAAGGTCAGCCATTGCCTGAACCGGCTGCCAAGGTGGCTCATTGTAGAATCGGGTCAAACCAATCCTTGACAAGTCTAGACAGCATCGCGTACCATGTTCGACATCCGAATCCCAAACGTCGGAACACAGGAAGGGCGGTGTGAGAAGAGGCAGACACATTGCAGTTGGAAAATGGAACCATGCAGTGGATGATCAGGAAGAGACTTCAACTTGGTGAAGAATTGAAGAGACAGCTGCTGACGTCGGATGCACAATGGCGGTTCATGGGCCTCGGCATACAGGCTATGCACGGGAGAGGTACGGAAAGCACCGGTGCATAGCCGCAGAGCCTGGTGATGGATAGGATCCAGAGGCCGTAACACGGAAGGACGTGCGGAACCGTACGTTATGCATCCGAAGTCTAACTTTGACCGAATCAGAGAATGGTAAATGCGAAGCATTGAGCACCTGTCAGCCCCCCAAGATGTTCGAGAGAGGACCTTCAAGATACTCAATGACTTCGTGCACGACACCTTCAAAGACTGGATGTGAGGCTGGAAGGTGAGTGTTTGGTCAAAAGTTAGCCCAAGGAACTTGGCTTCTGACACCACAGGAATGGTGGTACCATCCAGACGGAGATTGGGGTCAGGGTGAAGGCCCAGTTTGCAGCAAAAATGCACGCAAACGGTCTTCTGGGTCGAGAAGCCAAATCCCATTGTGGGAGACCCAGGTAGAGATCTTATTAATGGCCGACTGCAGCTGCCGCTCAATGGTGCGCATGTTGACAGATACGCAAGAGATCTGCAGATCACCCACGTACATGGTGCCACAGACCGTCAGAGGAAGTAGGGTGAAAAGATGATTAACACGAAAGAGGAACAATGTCACAGAAAGAATGGAGCCTTGAGGGACACCCTGCTCTTGTGGGTATAACGCAGAGAGGGTCGATCCGACGCGCACATGGAACATCCGGTTCTGGAGAAATCCGGCAATGAAGGTTGGCAAATTTCCTCGCAATCCCAGTCATGCAGATCACGGAGAATGCCGTATCTCCAGGTTCGATCATAGGCTTTTTCCATATCGAAGAACACAGAGACCAAGTGCTGGCGCCGGACAAACGCCTCCCGGACAGATGACTCAAGATGAAGATGATGATCTGAGGTGAATTGGAATTTCCGAAAACCACTCTGATGAGGTGAAAGAAGGCGACGTGATTCCAAATAGAAAACCAAACGACAATTGATGATGCGCTCTAGGACCTTGCAGAGGCAGCTCGTCATAGCAATGGGTCGGTAGTTCAGCGGGATCTTTACCAGGTTTGAGAACAGGAACGACAATGGCAGTGCGCCAAGATTCGGGAAAGTCATGCTCGTGCCAGATCCTGTTAAACAGGACTAGCAGACATTCAAGAGAGGACGGAGAAAGGTGCTTCAGCATGTCATAATGGATGTTGTTCAACCGGACCGATTTAGGGCAATCGTCAGTTCGACAGCAGTCAGCGGGCTGTTATAATCGACGGCAGAAAACGGGCCAAAGGAAACCTGGGACCGCTCAAGCCGCAGCCGTAACTGCCGGAACGAAGACGGGTAATTGCTGCTGCTGGACACCAAAGAAAATGCGGCGCCCAGACAGTCAGCAATACCCTGAGCATCAGCAACCGTTCCCCCGTCACTCTCGAGAATGGAGATTTCCCCAGAAAGGTACGTACCCCGAATCTTGCGGATCCTGTCCCAAACGATCTTAGAGCTGGTAGTGGTGGTAATCCCGGACACGTAGCGTATCCAAGATTCCCGTTGACTACGAACCAATCGCGCGTAAGATTTGGCATTCTTGAAAGCAAGTAGGTTCGGTTCAGTGGGGTACCGAGGAAACCTACCCCAAGCCCGATGTTGGGCCTGACGAGCTGCCCTGCAAGTGGAATTCCACCAAGGTCTCGGGCAACGTGGAAGTTTAGTCGATGTCTTAGGGATGGTAAAGTCTGCCGCTTGCACAATACAATCCGTTACCGCCGCAACAGCTTCATCGATCATACCCGAGGTCACCATGTCTGGAGTAATGGTCGCCGAAGCAGTGAATGAGGCCCACTTGGCTCGATCGATAGCCCATCTAGCAGGGCAAGTAGGATGACGGTACCCGTCACCTGCTAGACGGAGAAAGATGGGAAAGTGATCGCTGCCAAGGGGATCATCAGACACGCTCCAGAACCAGTCAGGAAAAACGATGGTGAACACAAGGACAGATCAATGGCAGAGTATGAGCGGGTGGGTTCATGGAAGTAAGCGAATGCCCCAGTGTTGTGGAGACAGAGGGACGTGTTGCAGAGAAGAGACTCAACAACACGGCCCCTGGAGTCACGAGAGCGAGAACCCCACAACGGATTGTGTGCATTAAAATCCCCGAGGATGAAGAAAGGAGGCGGCAACTGGTCGACTAAATCTTCCAGATCTGAAAGGCTCACAGCTTCAGCTGGTGGCAGGTAGATGGAACAGACTGCGAACAGGGTGTTCACAGAAAGTCTCACTGCGACTGCCTGCAAAGTCGTCCGAAGGGCAACTGCAGTGACAGGAACACCATGAGGAACAACAACAGCCACTCCTCTGCAGGCGATAACACCATCCTCATGATCCTTGTGGAAAATAGAATATCTCCGCAGCGGAAGAGTGTCCGATGGTCGAAGCTTTGTCTCCTGGAGGTAAATGCACACAGGTGTGTGCGAAGACAGTAAGCCCTTCAGATCATCAATACGTGGTTGTAGACCTCGGCAATTACACTTAAGGAGCGTAGCTGTAAAGAAAAATAAAAGGAAAGGATGAAAAATGAAAAAGACAGAGGACTAGAAGGTCTCCGAGTCGTCCATCAGCTCCAGTCCATCTGCAATGTCCGGAGGCAACACAGGGCTGTGCTTACTCACACAGGGCTGTGCCACCGGGGGTTTTGGTGGTTGTGCCCTGCTCTGTTTCGGGGGGAGGATCCGGGTTTCCCCTTTTTCGGCTTATTCCGAGCTGCGCCCGGACCTGGGTTCCTGTGCTGGCAGAGGACGCTTTCTGCAGAGAGGAGGATTTAGGCGTCGATGTCGCCTTGGATTCAGTGAGGCGAGACTTCAGTGCCTCCAATCCGGCAGCAACGATGTCCTCGAAATCATAAGGACACCGCGCTGGGATGGTCACCTCAATCTGCACCGCAACAGTAGCCTTCTGGACCTCAACCGATGCATAGGAGCGCCGGCCTGGTGGTAGAGGAGCTATCCGCCGTCTGGCTTCAGGATAAGACAGATGTTCAGTCGTCTTCAGGCGTTGGATAGCCTGCTCCTTGATCCACTTTGGGCACTGCTTAGAAGAAGCCGGATGAGATCCCTCGCAATTGACACAGTGATCTGAGTCAGCGGAGCATTCCGCCAAAGTGTGTTCAGGCGACCCACAGGGCCCACACTTTGCTACATTACGGCAAGACTGCTGGGAGTGACGGTAATGCTGGCACTTGAAACATCTCAAGGGCTTCGGGATGTATGGCCGAACATTGAGACGCAAGTACCCCGCCTTGATGGAAGTTGGCAGGGTAGGGGAGTCAAATGTGAGCACGATGTTCCGGGAGGGAATAGACTTTCCATCCCACCGGAAAAGAATACGCCAAACCCCAGTGACATGCTGTTCCCCAAGTTCATCCAGCAATTCCGCATCGCTGCACTCCAGCAGGTCGCGGGAGTTGATAACACCGCGAGAGGAATTGAGGAAACCATGGGGAGATATTTGGACTGGAACGTCCAGCAGAACGGTCGTCTCCAGCAAGGTGGCACTGTGGTGTGGATTTGATGTCTCCACAAGAAGATCCCCAGACGGGAGCTTCTTAACACTCTTTGGGGAGCCCGCAACGGCCTGAAGAGCCTTATTAATCCAGAAAGGACTCTTCGAACTGAGGGATTGTGCAGGATCAACAGAATGAAGGAGAAGAAACAGGGCATTGCAATTGGAACTGAATAGTTTCTTAGTGGAGGAGGGAGTCCCATCCTCCACACGGCACTTCAAAGGTACAGCTTGGGAAACACATTGGGTTGCCATGAGGGAGAAAAACAAAAATTCGTCTGCCAACCTCCCCACCCACTACTGAGCCCAACAAGGGAGAGCCGGAGGTCCGCAAGCCCAAGCGGACGCAGGACACGGCTCTAGGGATAGCCAGCGGATATAGCAAGTTGATAGGGCAGACATGCGCTCGGCGTGCACCCAGACTTTCCCGTGCCCGGGAAACACCCCTTTGGCATGCCCACCCTACCCCCAAACTCACCCTGCCGAACAGAACGACAAGCCGTTTGAAGTCAGGACGCCACTCGGCCACAGACTTCCTGACTAGGAGTGGGTTAGCTCCCAGCCTCCCGTTTAGGGTAAAGCAGAGGGCAAAGAGGAGTTTTGACATCTGGAGACAACTACAACCCGGCCCCCACATACCTCAGCCTCTAGCATCCCCTTTTCCACCTGTACGGGTCACCACACACTGCAAACGTGCAGGTAGGTCTAAGCTAACCAGCTTCGGAAAAACAGAAAATGTAACATAAAAGAGAAAAGACAGGGAAGGGAACGAGGAACAAAAACCGGAGCTGGCACCTCAGCACAACCTCAGCAGCCTACAACTGAGGCGGGTACAAGTCAACATATGAATGAAAGACGAAAAAGCAAAATTATAAGAGAAAATCGGCTCGGGCCGTGGGGACGCCATCCCCCATCAGCTGGATGAACAGCTGTCCCTTCGGTGATGTTATCGAACAAGAGGCAACGAAATGTATACCATCACAAGGTGAGCTCGGGCCGTGGGGGCGCCACTCCCCAAATAACTGGAAGACCAGTTATCCCCGTGTGGGGCATGTGATAGGTGAGGAAGATAAAAGGAAAAAATAGCTCGGCGCAGTTAAATTTGGTTGTCCACACTTGGGAGTGTGGGCCATTGCATCAGGACAAACGTGGTGGCAAAAGAACGTGTAAGGAGTGAGACTGCCTAGGTGACATCATCTTGAATCCTATCATCACATGGACCTACCATCCACCACCTTCATTGTATGGCTACATATGAGACCTGAGCTATCTCACCAGCCACCCCAGTACGTTTTTTTTTTTAAATTGTGAAGTTTATTTTTCAGTTAAGTAACAGAAGTAACTTTTTTTCTAAATTTTAGATACATGCTAACATGATACCAAATAATTGTAAGGATTAGGATTTGAACACTTGTTTGCACATGAACTCCATTCTTCTTTTGAATACTTTATTTGTACGTGAACTCCATTCTTCTTTCCTTTTGTGTGAACTTGAGTGTTACGTTTTCATAAAAAGTTTCTTCCAAGTACTTTTTCATATTTAAAAAGAATCTTTTTCTGTATTGACAAAACAGCCAAGTTGCTCAAATGTGCATGCCCTTGTGTGGCTCTAAGATATATCTTGATTCTTTTTAATGCAGAAATACCTCTTTCGGCAGTTGCAGTTGTTGATGGAAGCTTTAATATTAGGTCTGCTGATTTGTACATCTCACTAAACGCAATGAATGTCCAACAATTTATTCAAATTTATGTAACAAGTAATGTCTCTCTTACTGATTTCTTTTTGTATTCAACAAGGGAATCAAACACCTTTAGTTAATTTTTCAGTCGAACTGTATCAAAATTTGAAGCATTGAGTTCTTTAAGTTCTGACAGTAGATGTTCAGGAAAGCTTTCACAAAATTTATCAAAAAAGTTCAACTCCAACAAAGCCACGAATTTAAGATATAATATCTCTGATTTTAATTCATTGACACTTCACACAAACTCTCGCGAAACACGTGCTGTTAAAAGTGGAAGCATGGAGGACTGAGGTAGTCCAAAGTCTTCTCTTTTCTGAACGAACCATTGTGCAAAGCTTTCCCTTTACCTGCTCATTCATGTTGTCATGGAAATGCTACCTGGTGATCATATCAAAGGTCTTCGAATCAGAACAGTGAAGACTGACTGGTAGAGTTGTTTATGTTACGATGACACCATCCCACCACTAGGAGATCCGTTGCTCTTCGCTCACCAGACTGATTCTCTTAGTCAAAAGTAGCGAATCCGCACGTTTTTTTTTTCACAGCAAAAGCACTGACATATCTTAATACTGTTGCTAATTGGCTTTTTATTTGCGTATATTTAACTGACTTTTATTTAAAGTGCATTTTCTGGGCTTTGCAGCTAGCCTCGAATATATGCCACTGAAGATAACATGCATTGCTGTAGTGGGACTGGCTGATGCACATAGGTAAACATCTGAACATCTAGATAGCCACATTCAATGGTAAGCTGTAGCTGTTCCCCAATCCACAGTGGACAAAATTCAACGAGATGTACAGGCAGCTACAGCATCCCTGTATTGAAACAAACTGTGAATCGCAAATTGGTTGAGACAAGTTTGTGCTCTGCTTAGCCATTTTGGCGACTGGCACTCACTACAGTACACTGCGATGAAGGTTGCAGTGGTGCCGTAGCAGGCATGTGTGACAGGACAAGTCTTGCATCTGTCTCAGCACTGATGATCTGGAGACGAGGTGGCCACAGGGTTGATCTTGCTGCCATCTGTGAGTGTCATACGGCTCCTCAGCTATCGTGGTTTGGGACGCTAACAGTTTCAATATCAATTCACCACCCATATGCATAATAGGTACAGTAACAGCATGGCAATAAATTAATGAAAAGCTGCAACCCATTTTGTTGCTGTATCTCCATGGTATCCCTAATGCCCAACGTCAACAAGAAGACACCAACGGACACCAGCAGACAGTGCCTACAAGGTGTTCATGTGCCACAGTAGTCAGCATAGAGTACCTACAAGGTGTCCAGGTGCCATAGTGGCCAGAAGATACTGACTACAAGGTGTCCAGGTGCCACAATGGCCAGCAGACAGTGCCTACAAGGTGCCCAGGTGCCACAGTGGCACAGTGCCTATAATGTGTCTAGGTGCCACAGTGGTCAGCGTGATCTCCAGACTTCTCCCCCATAGAAAACTAGTGGGATGCCACTGGCAGATGACTTAATGTCTCTGCACAACCCCTTGCAATGTTTTAGACTTGTGGACACACATCAATGACATATGGTCAGCAATACCACAGAATGCCATCTGGAGACTTTTCTACCCAATGCTACATCATGCTGCTGAATGCGTAGCCCAGCATGGTGGTCATAGGACCTACTGATTCATGACACATTATATTGTTCACCTGCCATTGCATTCATGTAATCCCTCAGAAATTAAATCACTTTTTCCGACCTACCTGCCTTCATGGTGTGGCATTTCCTACGTCGAGCAGTGTTTATTTATTTACCTCTATCCCAAACCTGTGCTTCTATAAATATGCACATCAAATAATGTGATGCCTTGGATTTTTAATACCTGTACACTTAATATGTATGCCCTTGCTCTCCATTAAGGCTCTTCAAAAAAAAATATTAATTCTGAATTTGTATCACCATAACACAACACAGAACCAAGCAAAAATGTATTTTTTTGAACATGGGCTCATATGTTATAGTATATATAAGCAGCGGGCGGTCGTAGTGAGCGATGGGTTTGCCTCCTCGGGGTGCTCCGTGGTGACAATGGCACACACAACAGCAACTAGGGCTCTGTGAATCTTGGAGAGGTGCAAGCTAGTTCCATGGTGCAAGCTAGTTCCATGCTGTATCTCCATGGTATCCCTAATGCCCAACGTCAACAAGAAGACACCAACCGACACCAGCAGACAGTGCCTACAAGGTGTTCATGTGCCACAGTAGTCAGCATAGAGTACCTACAAGGTGTCCAGGTGCCATAGTGGCCAGAAGATACTGACTACAAGGTGTCCAGGTGCCACAATGGCCAGCAGACAGTGCCTACAAGGTGCCCAGGTGCCACAGTGGCACAGTGCCTATAATGTGTCTAGGTGCCACAGTGGTCAGCGTGATCTCCAGACTTCTCCCCCATAGAAAACTAGTGGGATGCCACTGGCAGATGACTTAATGTCTCTGCACAACCCCTTGCAATGTTTTAGACTTGTGGACACACATCAATGACATATGGTCAGCAATACCACAGAATGCCATCTGGAGACTTTTCTACCCAATGCTACATCATGCTGCTGAATGCGTAGCCCAGCATGGTGGTCATAGGACCTACTGATTCATGACACATTATATTGTTCACCTGCCATTGCATTCATGTAATCCCTCAGAAATTAAATCACTTTTTTCCGACCTACCTGCCTTCATGGTGTGGCATTTCCTACGTCGAGCAGTGTTTATTTATTTACCTCTATCCCAAACCTGTGCTTCTATAAATATGCACATCAAATAATGTGATGCCTTGGATTTTTAATACCTGTACACTTAATATGTATGCCCTTGCTCTCCATTAAGGCTCTTCAAAAAAAAATATTAATTCTGAATTTGTATCACCATAACACAACACAGAACCAAGCAAAAATGTATTTTTTTGAACATGGGCTCATATGTTATAGTATATATAAGCAGCGGGCGGTCGTAGTGAGCGATGGGTTTGCCTCCTCGGGGTGCTCCGTGGTGACAATGGCACACACAACAGCAACTAGGGCTCTGTGAATCTTGGAGAGGTGCAAGCTAGTTCCGTGTGACATTGGTGAAAAGACCCCAACTCACTGGGTTTTGTTCCAGAATCCTTAGGTTGAATGACCGACTGGAACCCTCAGCTGTGGGCTAATCCCCCACACTGATGTACTTACCTGATTAAAAAGACAAAAAGAAATATTAAGAATGACTCAAGTGTGGGATATGGTGGACCTACCACACTTGAGAAGGACGGTCCACCACGGAATCGACCTGGACATTCTAAACGACGTATGAGAAAGAGATCTCGGCTGAGTGAATGCAAGATTGGTGTATGGAATACTAGAGGTATAAATGGCAAGATGAGTGAGGTGATTGAGGAGATGAATAAGTATAGACTGGATGTGCTGTGTGTAAGTGAAACCAAAAAGAAGGAAATTGGGGTAGAAGAAGTGAATGGCACGGTGAGTGTGTGGTCTGGAGTATTGGATAATATGAGAGGACAGGCTGGTGTAGGTGTGATTTTAAGTGAAAAGATGAAGAACAACTTGATTCACTATAAGTTGTGTGAGAGAATTCTCTGGATTCGTTTGAAAGTGAAACTTCAGAGAATTGTAATTGTTGTAGTGTATGCTCCTTGTGACTCGGGACCTTCTGATAAGAAAGAAGATTTCTGGAATGAGCTAAAAGCTGTTTTGAGCCAGTTTGGTGCTAAAGAAAAAATTATAATAGCAGGGGATTTCAATGCTAGAGTAGGTGTGCAGAATGCAATTTCTGACAATGTTCTGGGTAAGTTTAATGATCCTTGTGTGAATGATAATGGTGAAAGATTAATTGAACTCTGCATTGAGAATGGTTTGTGTGTATCTAATACATTTTTCAACCACAAGTATATCCGCACATATACTTCGGAAAATCGTACTCTTGGTCAAAAGAGTGTGACAGATTTTGTTGTCTACGATCAGCGTTTGAAACACTTAGTTGTTGACACCCGTGTGATGAGAGGTGCGGATGTTGGTTCTGATCATTACTTGGTAGTGTCACAAGTGAAAGCAGTACTTTGACTTACTCAGAGAACGACTGAAGGAGCTGAAATCTGGTGAGAGGGATGTAGAAAAGAAGTGGGAATGTTTTAAGAACTGTGTTGTCACTGCTGCTAAAGAAGTCTGTGGCACCACAATAGTGGGTAACAATAGAGGTGATGCTTGGTGGAATAGTGAGATTGAAGAGGCAGTAAAGAGAAAGAAGGAAGCCTATTTGGGGATGTTGCAAGGTAGAGTCTCTGTGGATAAATATCGCTGTAAGAAGCGTGAAGCTGCTAAGCTGGTTCGCCACAGTAAGGCAAAAGATAGGAAGGAGAAAGTGGAAAGGCATGAACTGGCTTTTTGGAAAGATAGGAAGTCCTTCTGGAAGTACATGAGACTCAGGAAAAATAGGGGAAACGAAGTTGTAAGTTGTGTGAAGAATGAGATTGGGGAAATAATATGGGAGCCCAATGAGTTAAGTGACAGATGGGGTGAATACTTCTGTGAGTTATTAGATCAGGAAAGCAAAGATGATTCTGAGACAGACGCAGATGATGTCACAATGAGGGATGAAAGCACAGGAGGGATCTCAAGAGAAGAAGTGTGTAAAGCTCTAAAATCTCTTCAGAATGGTAAGGCTCCGGGGGTTGATGGCATAACTGCAGAGATGTTGAAATATGGTGGTGACTCTATAATTGACTGGTTAACTGAAATTTGCCAGTTGTGCTGGGAGTTAGGAATGGTCCCTCGGGATTGGAAGGATGCTATCATTATTCCCTTGTATAAGGGAAAAGGTGATCAGACTGAATGCAAGAACTGTCGTAGTATTAGCCTACTGAGTGTGCCAGGGAAAGTGTTTGGTAAGGTTGTTATTGAAAAAGTATGGGGTCTTACATCTTTGAAAGTGTGGGATGTTCAGAGTGGTTTTATGCCTGGTAAAGGCTGCACTAACCAGATTTTTACATTATGCACGATGATCGAAAAGTATCTGGCTGTTGGGAAGAAAGTTTTTACTGCCTTCATATATTTAGAGAAAGTTACGACCGAGTGAATAGGACACTTTTGTGGAAGGTATTGAATGAAAATGGTGTTACTGGGAATCTACTTAATAGTGTAAAAGCCATGTATGCTGGTAGTAGAGCTTGTGTACAAGTGAAAGGTGTTTTATCAAAATGGTTTTCCATTGGTGCAGGAGTCATACAAGGTTGTGTAATGTCACCATGGCTTTTTAATATACTTATGGATGCATGCATGCGTGATGCCAAAATAGATAACAGTGGTTTATGTCTTGGTGATATCCGTGTGTGCAGATTGCTGTATGCTGATGACACTGTCCTGTTGGCAGAGAGCAAAAGTGAGTTGCAGAGTATGTTGACTCGGATGCACGAAGTTTGCATGAAATTCAAACTGAGTATAAATAAGGGAAAAACCAAAGTTATGGTGTTTGAGAGAGGAACAGGTAGCACTGAATGTAATGTAAGTATAAATGGCACTGTGATTGACCAGGTGAGTGAGTTTGTGTATTTAGGAAGCATGTTTGACAGAGAGAACAAGTTGGATGGTGAAATCAGTAGGCGAGTGAATTCTTCTTTAAAAGTCATAGCTGCTGTGGGAGGTTTTCACAGGAATGATGGGTTCCCTAGAGAGTCCCCCATGGCTGTGTATGAAACAGTAATTGTTCCTACTCTGATGTATGGCAGTGAAACCTGGGTACTCCAGAAGAAACATAGGAGTTGTTTGTGTGCTGGAGAAATGCGTTACTTACGTGGGGTTTGTGGCAAGACACGATATGATTGTGTGAGAAATGAAGATGTATTGCAGTTGTGTGATGTGAAGCAAAATGTTGTTAGCAAGGTGGAGACCAATATGCTTCGGTGGTTTGGCCATGTTGAAAGAATGAGTGATGAAATGCTTACTAAGAAAATCTTTTCAGCCCAAGTGGCAGGAAGACATGGGTGGATCAGATTCAGGAGTGTCTGCATGAGAAAAAGATTATGAGTATGAAGTATAAAAGATCTTGTGTACAGCATGTAATGGATATCAGTGAAGCACGAGTTGTATGTCAAGATCGATGATAAATGGAGAAGTTTGATATGACAACAATAAGTAAAAATATCTGGAAGTTTGTATTTCTTTTTGGAGCTAACCTCTGAATCTCAGAGAACAGCTTAGTGATAAGTATGTACGTATATATAAGCACTTTTAAACATTTCTCTGCTGATGTTGTTTGTCATATACTCTTAAATTTGTCAGATTTAATTGTGCCATTATGTAAAAAACCAATGTCCTACGTGTTACCTGTTCTTAAGGAGATAAGAAAGATAGCAACTGAAACTGGTCAATTTATAGAAACAGCATTTTTGCACTATCGAACAATGAGCTAGCACAAGTTTTTGAACAGTTCCCTCATTTAGACAGTGAAGGATGTTTCAGACAAGGAATGGCACTTCATAAGAGAAACTATATTAGAAATTAAAATCAGTAGCACAAGCATGTAATTTAGTATGAACTCTAAAAAATGTGTTATTGATTAAATGACTGAATGTTTTTATGATTCACACTGAGTCAATTTCAAGTGAAGGAATATTGTGCTCTCCATTCAGCTTGTTCCCCTACTATTACACTGAAGAGCAATTGAATTAGAGATACCTATCTAGTAACGTGTAGCACCACCTTTTGCCCTGATGACGGCGGCAATTCGTCTCAGCATGGACTCGACAAGACACTGGAAGCATTGGGAAGCCATACAGATCCACGACCCCTGCACAAGCTCCCACAGTTCACGAAGATTTGATGGAGGGGGTCAGAGCCTCAAACATCTCTCTCGATGGCATCCCAGATGTGCTTGATGGGATTGAGGTCAGGTGACCTAGCTGGCCAAGGAAGTGAGGTCACATCGGTGGAGTGTTCATCCCACCATTCGGATACAATTCGGGGAGCGATGGCACGGTGCATTGTCTTGTTGCAATATTAAGTCCCCAGTGGGAAGTTGAATACGCAAAAACGGGAGCAAATGGTCGTCCAGGATATCCCAGTAACGTCGACCTGTGAGGGACGATGTCACACGTACTCAGGGGTCCTATTTCAGTCCACGTAAACAGTGCCCAGACGAGAATGCCACCCCCACCAGCTTGAAGAGTACCCTGCTGGCAAGAAGGATCCATCGCTTCATGTGGTTTGTGCCGTACTCGTATCCTGCCATCCGCATGTACTAACGTGAATCTCGATTCATCAGTCCAGGCAACATTTTTCCACATGTCTAGGGTCCAGTGGCGATGTTCCAGCGCCCATGCTAATCTTTGCACCCTGTGATGTGCGGTCAGCAGAGGTACCCTCGTGGGACGATGGCTTCTGTACCTCATAGCGAGGAGATGGTTCTGGATGGTGAGGTTGCTTACACGTTTTTGTGCACCAGCGTTAAATTGCCGAGTGATTTCTTGCACTGTGGCCCGCCTATCCGCTGTTACAATTCGAGCTAGCCAACGATGACCCTGCTCATCCGCACGCTGTTGTCCATGGCAGTTGGCCCTTGCAGGGATGGTTTTACCGTATTTGATGTACTCACGGCGCACCCGTGACACAGTGGCTCGTGAAAATTCCAGTGCCTGCACAACTTCCAGATGGAGTGACTCATTCGTCGGGCCCCGACAATTTGCCCACGATCAAATGCGCTTAGATTCTTCGTCTTACCCATACTGCGTCCGACTCTTACTGATTCCCATCGCATCACTCCTTATATTGTCGGATCGCTGCATACGTCATGTCGTTTCCATTTACAGGGCCGCCCACAGTGCCACATTTGCATAATGTCAGCTGTCTTTGATTCAATTGCTCTTCAGTGTACTTAGTCACAGCAAAGCTGAAACAAATGGGGTAGAAGCACTGCTTCAAGTTCATTAAACAAAAATTCCCTGTACACTGACAAAACACTTCCACTAACTTTGCAAAAAAGAAAAAGAGAAAGCAACAGGCATAGGTTTGGCTTGTAATCTTTATATTTCCCAGAGTGGAAAAAATATTCCTTACCTTTTGGATAAATACCATTCTTATTTTCTGGGCAATTCTTACTTATATGTCCAGTATTATGGCAAATGAAGCACTTAGCAAATGGAAATTCTGAAAGAGAACAAAATTATCTTAATTAGCTGCAAGCATATAAACTAAATATCAATAATTAATATATAAAAATAACAAATATGAAATTCTCCTAAAAGGTCTAAATTTGCATTGACTTTTATATGAATCTTAATAAATTAAAACTTTTTTGACGCCTCTGTGTAAAAACAAAAAACAAAACTTATCAGTGATGCATAAATCACAAGTAAAACAATATACACTATATTGACAAAAATCACCCAACACCCCTTCAAAAGCAAATGAATGGATCTGCTGTGTCATTAAGATGTGCGGTACAGCTGCAAACGGTATAAAAACAAGCCTGCAGCTCATCACGTTCATATCACACTGTGAGGTTGAGTGAAAATGTCGTTGCGGGAGAAAACTGACTTTGAGAAAGGAAAGATTGTTGGACGTTATATTAGTGGGTGTCCTAAGAGAAACCGAGGGCGTTTAAACATACCCAAGTCAACTGTTTCGGATGTACTGAATAAGTGGAAGACACATGGTATGCCTGAAGCAGCAAAACGTACCGGCAGACCAACGAAAATCAGTAATAGAGGACCTCGAAACCTCAAGAAAGTTGTTACAGCTAATCGACGGAGTACTGCACAAGATCTCAGTGTACAGGTGAGTTAAAATGCTGGAACCTTGATATGTACACATACCATTTGCAGAGAACTTCATTCCATGGGATACCATGGTCGTGTGGCTGCTCATAAGCCTTTCATCTCCACTCGGAATGCTATTCATCGTTTAGCAAAAGAACATGTTTCATAGACTGTAGATCAATGGAAACGGGTCCTATGGACTGATGAATCCAGATACATGATCCATCAGTCTGATGGCCATGTGTGGGTATGGCGACAGCAGGGGGAACGCTATTTACCACAGTGTACTGTTTCTATGGTCAAGTTTGGAGCTGGCAGTGTACTTGTGTGGGGGTGTTTTTTGTGGTATGGTCCCGGCCCATTGGTTATCGTGGACAAACCTGTTAACCAGCACGTGTACCTCGATATTCTGGATAAATATGCCCTAACAGCTCTGTGGTAATATTTTGGAACCAAGCCTTGTTGGTACCAGCAGGATAATGTACTGAGCCATAAAGCAAGGACTGTTACGGCATGGTTTGACGATAATTCCGTATCGTGTGTGGACTGGCCAGCACAGAGCACCTATGGGATGAATTAGAGAGCCGAATGAGAAGTTTGGATCCAAAGGCTACTACTAAGCAATAGTTAGTGGTAGCATTATGTACTGAATGGAAGCACATACCTATCGCTGTGTTCCAAAACCTTGTTGAAAGCATGTTTAGAAGGGTCAGTGCAAGCATTAAGGCCAAAGGTGTATCAACACCATATTAATGTATGTCAATAAATGCTATGTTGTGTTTCTCTTCTAGGTGTCTGGTGCTTTTTGTCAATATAGTGTATTTAGTCTCAGAAAGCATTTATTGTACAACAAGATCTCCTGTTTTATCAATTATTATTTAGCAAAACCAAAAATCTAATGCTTATCACTTGCACCCTATAATATGAAATTTGCCTCAATAGATATGGAACTTTCTGAAAAGCAATATAATAATTTTCCTCTCTAAGAAATCATTGGTTTACTACTAGCCAAAAATTCATTAAACAAAGTACAGACATGTGAAGTTAAGGACATTACATTCATATCTGGGCCACAAAAATTATACCTGGAATACGTAAGAACTGATAGCAAAAACATTTGCAAACAGCTCATGAACTCTTCTCTGACACAGGAGTTATAACACTTGCACTGCCAGAGAAAACCATTTCCTTGGGTTAGCATCAGACTAAAGTGCTACTACACACATTTTTTACTGAGACTGTAAAAAACAGTAAAAAGAGACATCAAATAATAAAGCCACTATAATGATGACCTATTGGATTGGAAAGAAAGTAATGTCTGCAAATGCAAGGCAACAGAAAAGTGCTAATTATCATATATACAAGTACAAATCAGTCCAAAATGTAGTCGCCATTGTTTGCTACAACCTGCTACCATCGTCTGGGCAGTCTGTCCAGGAAATGTGGCAATGATCGGAAAGGTGGTATCCCTGTAAAACTGCGGCAGCTTGGATGCAAAGAAGTAAGTGCACATTCGTCATCATCTCAGTTGGTGAACCGCTGTCTGTCCAAAAAATGTGGCAATGATCGGAAAAGGTGGTAGTCTGCTGTGGCAATGTCCAGGGTCTATGCTGGGTGTGGCAACAGCTCCCAGCCCGGGTCCCTGATCTTGTGACAGGTACCTGTGCTGTGTGAAGTCTTGCTTCATCCTGCTGTAGGAGGATGCCCTTGCGGTTCAGCAGTGCTGATCATTTCAATGTGAGCGATGGGTGCAGGTCGTCGAGCTGACAGCAGTACACATCAGTGGTGATAGTGATGTTGTTCAGCAGCAGTTCAAAAAACCCGACACACTGCATATCCCACCAAACAGAGGGGTGGGTGTAGCTTTGGGGTTTAGCATGGGTTTCTGTTTTGGGTCCAACCAGTTTCCAGGTGCTGACATTATCAGACAGGACCCATTTTTCATCACAATGCAGTCCAAGAATGGTTCGACTTGGGTCACATGCAAGCAGAAAAATGCATGCACTCATGCAATTTGCTATCTGCTCAACTCTGAGTTCATGAAGTACCCATACTCCCCTCTTGTGCACCTTCCCAAGTTGATGCAGGTGCATGATAATGCTTGTGTGGGTAGTCCCCAGCTGTTCAGCCAACTTTGATATGGTCACAGGTGTGTTGGTCACCAGTAAGGTCTTTAGCATGTCCATATCCACTACTGCAGGTCTTCCGGCTTTGAGATGGTCTGACAGGCCAAAATTTCCCTCTTGAAACTTTTTGAATGAACAATAGCACTGACAATGTGATATGGCATTGTGGTACACACTGGAAATGTTCCTTACAGCACTTGTGGGGATGCTACCACGATGAAACTCATACAGCTCATGTTGGATAGTGCTTATAATCTTCGCCTTCTGACAGCTAACTGCCACTGACTTAAGCCACCTACCTGCTGATGTCATGCCAGTGTGCTGCGCAATCTCAGTAGCTAGTGTGCGCCGTGGCCAGGTCTTCGACTTTGAGTACCTTGTTATAGGATATAACTTTCTTTCTAACTCAGTACTTTTCAGTATTATGCACTGCTGGAAAGTTGCAAAATCATTTTTGGAGCACGTGAAATACATTTTTGGAGCACGTGAAATACATTTTTGGACATTTTTTCTAAGCAGGTAAAATATTAGTAGATAGAACAAACTCTTAAGCAAAAAAATGTTTTAGAACTAGATGCACCCTACCCACATTTAAAACATCTTGCATTGAAACACACATACTGTACATGCAAAGATTTTAGTTTTCAAATAGATCAAAAAATTTGTAACCATAGCAGGATATCATTTATTTACTCACAATTTCTTTTTAATTTTTTGCTGCTTTTCTCAATATTTAATTGCTCACTTCTATTTTCTTCTAATTTTTTAAGATATTTAGCAATGTTTTGTTTTGCTTCTTTTAATAGTGCCTGTCCACTTTCTATTGCACTCATGTCTCTTTTTTTTTAATGCCACATTCAATGTTCATCTCACGTTGTTTAACATTTTATGAGAGGAATCCAACTGCTGCAAAAGTTCAGCTTCTTCCCGTTTCAAATCGCCTTGTGAACATTCAATTTCTTCTTCTCTTTTTCGCTTATTTTGCTGCATTTTCCCAGCACTAATCTGCTCTTGATATTTTTTCCAGGATTCTTTATAAGCTGTCAGAAGTTTTTTGATTACATTAATTTCACTCACATCTCCAATTAGTCTCTTGACATGATCTTTGTGCGCACGATGCCTACAACCAGCTCAGCTGCCATGTGCTAGGCTAAAATTGTAGCCACATGGCTTACAAAATATGATTCGGCAAAACTTTAAATGCTTCATAAAAAGGCCATTCTTTACTGTCTGTATATCGCGATAAACTTGATGATAAGTTTTATCGAACTTCGTTCTTTTTGTTCTCATAGCTGTTTCACTGCTACGTTTCATTTCGTTTTAATCTAAATTAACCTTTTCCACTCTAATAACTTTCCAGTCCTACTCACCCAGCACTCATTGTTGTTTTTTGTTTTGTTTTTTCTGCAGTAGAGGCCACAACTTAGCAGTGAAAGCCCCGACATACGAGCTATAGAGGCATCATCTGCACGACGGGTGACACCCGACCTGTTCAGTGAAAAAGAAATGTCTCACGAGCGTCGACATGCGAGCTGTAGCGGCATAATCGGCATGGAGGGTGACACCCGACACGCACGGATATTTGGCGAAAAAGGAATTTCTTACAAGACCCGACACACGAGCTATAGAGGCGTCATGGGCGTGATGGATGACCCCGACCTTTTTGGTGAAAAAGAAATTCCTCACGAACGTCGCCGTGCGAGTTATAGAGCAGTTATTGGCATGGCGGGTGACACCCACCATGATGATGACGCCCCTATAGCTCGAATGGCGACGCTCGGGAGACATTTCTTTTTCACCGAATAGAGAAAAAGAAATGTCTCCCAAGCATCGCCATGCGAGCTATAGGGCGTCATTGGTGTCGCGAGTGACACCCGACCTATTCGACGAAAAAGAAATGTCTCTCGAGCGCCGACATGCGAGCTATAGAGGCCTCATCAGCATGCCCGCGCTTTTTGGCAATTTTGTAATGTCGGGCGCCATCTGACAGTCGAGTGGAAAGAGTTAAAATGTTTGCACCGAAATTTTCACAAGCACAAAGCCAAATGTAATCAATTAATCAATGTAGAGTTCGCGAAAGGCGCTGAGCTGAGCTCCCTCTCGGCTTTTGCGCACATCACTCTCAAATAGCTGTACGGGGAATCACGTGGCAAAACTCCGCCTCCATTGGTATGGGAAGTCAGTACATCGAAGGCGTATTGGGACTGACTCTCTGTAATGTGCGTTTTTTTACCAAAAGACGGTAAAAAATAGAAAATTGTGCGCAGGAATCTTGCGTGGACTTTTCGTAGTTTTTTGGGTGCCTTCTGTAAAACCGTAAGATGGAGTGAAAATCCGTACAAACTACGGAAAATCCATAAAAGTTGGCATCTCTGAATACCTATGAATCCTTTAGAAACAGAACCATCGTATTCTGCCACGGGAGAGCCATTTTCAGTTGTCCTCCATGTCAACGAAAATAGCTGACGACTGACCTTACGCTGTATTTATGTAACGCGCACCTCGCCTGGTACAAAATAACTGTGCCATCCCAAAGAGCAGGGAACGACATATAAACAATCACAATTGCACAACACTCTGAAAGACCACCAAACCATCTGTAAGCATTCATCAGGATTTCATAACGTACAGCATCATTTCTCCTACATACCAGGTGATTACAACAAAACTCCTTTTCCATAAGCTCCACCTACATCGCGAAACCTATTCGTCACTTATGCCGAAAAAACAACGAATTAGAAAGTAGGTGAAAAACATTCCGAAATGTTGGGATTGGTGGTACGTGTTGATTAGCGTCGTTATACGTTTAACGAAATTATGCATAGACCTTAAAAATCAGTCATTCGATTCGCCATTTAAAACGGCATTTTTTGCCGTGAAATTTTTTTTTACGCTCGGCAGTTTTTGCTGTGGATTGCCGTTTCGACGCAGTTGGGCGCAAAATAATGAAATTGGCGCAGTTTGGAGCAAACTTTCCATCACTGTATGTAATTTCATGAAAATTAGAAGCTACTTAACCTCCAATTAACTTAAAAATAATAACCAATGATTTGATCAACCCTCTTAACTGGAGGAAGAAAACTATTATTTACTCATACTCACATATTGATACACCAGACACAGTGTCAAAGATCCCAAGCCAGATACAAAGTACATGCTGCTGAGATTCAGCTAACAATTTTCTAACAGTAGAAAAAATGCCTGATAACTATGCCAGACTGACTGCCTCTCTAATTTAAATTAAGCACATCACTTTCTCATGAGACCATCAGAATCAGATTTCCATGAACTCCTAATGGAGTGAGTAGGCTGGGAATATACAAAACAATAATTTTTTTTATGGTATTTCACTTGCACCTTTCGATAAAGTAAGATGGCAACACACGTAAATGTTTTCTAGTACTGATGTTACATGTTCGTAATGCCAAAATTTACATCATGCAATCTGTTACTGTGAGCTAAATAATATCAGAATTGCCATACTTTGAACTCAAAAATGCTATTCCTATGCCAAGGGAAAAAAGCAAAACAAATAAAATAAATTTACGGTGACAATTAGGCAATACAGGATTTCAAGTTTATAAGAAAAATATTTTCAAAATACTATGATACTAATTTTTCAACCAACAGTTCACATGAGAAATGGAAATGTCAATTAAATACTAAAAAATGAAATCACATAAGAAATGGAAATGTCAATTAAATACTACAAAAATGCAAGCTCTTGAGCCATTCAACCTTCACAACGAATGATTTGCCAAAAACTGAATCGTGGTGAATGTTTCGGGCACACCATGCAAATGAATCACATTCATGTATCATTCCCATGCTTAAGTTACACCACATTCCAAGCTGACATTACTTTTTTTTATTGGGAATTTGTTTCCAAGCTCATGCAGTGGAAGAAATTCAAACTCCTTGCAACTTCAGTGTGTATCGCAATAATGGCAGATTGAATGTTCATTCACAGTGGTGAGGGCAAACCACTCACCATTTACAGTAAAGTTATTTTAAAAATTGAGCAAAATATATGATATACAGATTTACTTGCTTGTTATTCGTGCTCATGTCTATACAACACAATAATTTACAACACCTTGCAAAACTATTGTGTTGTATGGACATGAGTGTTAATAACAGATTAGTAAATCTTTATATCCTGTATTTTGTTTAATTCTTAAAAAAAAAAACGAATGATGTAAGGTGTTATAATATTGCTAAAAATGTCGTGAGTCACAAATTCTTTGGTAATAATATTTAACTCACAGTGAAGCATTTGTTGTGAATGAATTGTTCACGAATGGTCTATCACTACATTTCATCACTTACGAAAGAAAATATTATTGAGATAAATTAACTACCAGGAGCTGTATCTGATGCACAAAGAATTTTTCTGTCAAATTGGACTTTTAGAAGCAGATATAGTGGGGAAATTGCAATTTTACTTTTATACCCCCTAGCAGAAAATCTATGCATTACTTGAAAAAGAAATTGTACCTAAAATAGTCTTCATTATTTTAAATGACATCAAAAAGGAGAAATAATTTTTTTCAATCAGATATTTAAAAGTAAATATATGGAATAAAATGTATTTTGAATTCAATAGCATTTGCATTTATGCCCTATGGTGACAAAGTTGTGAATCAGGAAAAAAACTGATTGCAAGGATCACCATTCTCAAGGATCACATTTCAAGCTTTTCAATGCAAAAAGAATGTTTCAAATTGGACTAATAGTTGCATAGATATGGTGTCCATGGGTGGACAAAGCAATAACATAAGCACAATCTTTTTTTTTTTTTTTTACAAAAAACACACTTAAAAGTAGTACAACATTACATTTTCATACATTGTGTGGGAAAAGTGCACCTGCTGATAAAGAAACTTGCTCTGAATAGTTCAAGTTGCCTGACATCTTAATGGACTATAATGCCAAAAACATCTTTAAAATCCCTAAAAATGCGCCTAATTTTTTAATGTTTGCTAGACACAACTGTTTCTTGAAGATGAAATCAGAGTAAAGTAGGAGTGTTTAACATTACTTCTAGGGAGCAACATGAGATGTTCACAAAAACTTTTACAACATAATGATTTTTGCTAGTGTGAAAATTTTACAATCAGTTCTGATCCCACAGAAACACTCAGATAGCAGCTAAGAATTTTAATAACTTGCATTGAAAAATTTGATAAAAATGACAGTGAGAAACCTATAAAATTATTCTCATTATCAATAACTGCATAACTCGCAATGTATACCCCCCCCCCAAAAAAAAAAGCTACAGAAGTCCGATATCTGCCTGCAGACACAGTCTAAGTTGCAGCTCTTATATCATAATACAAAACCAGAGTAGCATCTGACAAACCAGTACTCCACTGTGGCATCATTTTGTTTAAAGTTTTAAACATCTAAGGAGAGACAGATCATTACAACAATGAATCTCATGGGCATCAAAACTATTTATGGATATGATGGGATGCGAAAAATATCGATGGCTAAGAATCGGCATTTTCTGTTGACATGTAAAGCAGGATGATACCCTGTTGTTTTGTTTGCTTTTCAATTTTTACACTCAAAATCTTTCCATATGGCACCACAAGTCATTTTTTTAAGTTAATGATACCCTTAACATACAAAATCCATTTTAACTTAAGACACTTTCTCATATAATGCATAAGAAATAAGACACTATCAATCCTGCCACAGCTATACAATAGCACAGAGGGGACCATTGTTACTTTGCTTACACACTTTTTGGTGAAAAGCCATGTTTGGCTGTAGAGCATCAAGTACAAATAAAGCTGTTACAAGATCAGCTCAGGTCATGGAAACATAAACAACCAAATGAATGAAATGCCACATGATCACATTCATTCAGTTGCACAGTGGAACAACAGAACTCCCATAATTGTATATCTGAGCATCTGTCTATACACCAACAGAATGACAAAATTCCAGCATACAAATATCTCTCTCCCGCATAGAAGTTCTAACTTTCAAACACTGCATTTGAACTTGAATGATTGAAATCCAATACAGGGCTATTCAAAATGATTCATCTGATTTTTAAAGAGCATAATTCCATACCTATCAAACGTGTATGGCCTTGGCGTACACCAAACGAAAAGGAAATCTCAGAGATTTAAAAGGTCACCGTGAGAGGGTTCCACTGTTGCTGTGGCTTCATGACAGTCTGTGAGAAAATGGTGACCGTACAGCACAAGGCTTTTGTGTGCTGCAGTTTTTGAGGTGTGAATTGGTTAGTCATAGTGCAGCATGAGTTTTGTAATAATGGAAATGATTCACTAGGTGCTCAAAGTGTCCGTCGGTGGTATCGACAGTTCAAGGAAACAGGATTTTTGTGTAAAGGCAAAAGCACGGGACAACCATGTGTGTCTGAGGATAATGTGCAAAGAATCGGAGAGAGTTTCCGACATAGCCTGAGGAAGTCAACAAACCCCTCCAGTTGAGAACTGGGAATTCCTCAGATGACTGTTTGGCATTTTGTGATGATGTTTGATTATGAAGCTACACAGTTGCAACTGTTGCAGGCTCTATGGCCAGGGGACAAGTTAACTCTACAGAACTTCTGCCAACTCCTGCAGGATGCTATGGAGAAGGATGAATTTGCTCTCCACCTTTGGATTCCATGACTTGGTGGTCTACATCTGGCTGCCAAGGTCACCAGATCTTACACTCTGCAGCTTCTTCTCTTGGGAGTACATTAAGGATACTGCATGCATGCTTGCTTACAACCCTGGATGAGCTCAAAAAAAACACTGTAACTGTGGTGAAGTCAGTGACAACAGACATGCTGCAGCACGTATGGGAGGAAATAGACTATCATCTTGACATTGCTTATGTAACTGAGGGAAGTCACATAGAGCACTTATAAAATGAGAGACAAAACTCGGACAGTTTTTCTTTTGGTTAATGTATCATTATTACCTCTGTGTTTGTAAACTTTAAAAATATAGTCATTTGAGATTGGATGAATCATTTTGAAAAACCCTGCATTTTACTTTTCTTACACAGAGTAAAGTATGTCTTACTTATGCTTACGTGCATATGTGTGGTTGTGCATATATTTGTACATATTTACCTTTATTTAAGCATACTGCAGCAAAAATTACACTGACTACAAACTCAGACATCGTCATGCATTTCACCACAGACTGTCACCCACATCTCCTAGACAATGTGTGTAAATGATAATGACGAATCATCAAACTGTCTATCAGACTGGTATGATGTGACCTAACCAACGTCCTGACACTCTCTGTGTTATTCTTTTTTCTGGGGGTATCTTGAAAGCAATTAGCATGAATGTACTGATACATTTTTTCAATTTTGTCGATTGTTTGGAAAAATACCAACTATTTTTGGCAAATCATGCTCTTCTGACAGCAACCCGTTTTTTTTCACAGCAGCTTTTCTGTACGACAGTCACAACAATTACAATACCTCTAAGGGTACTTAGTTGTACACCAAATAATTTAAATTAAATGCTAAATGTAAATAGATGACTGAATTTTAACTCCAACAAACCTAAAATTATAACATGAGAAAATAGGAATTTTTGTTTTTCTTAAATCAGTGCTTTCTGGTAGCTTAGTCTTTTACGCATTATTTTAATTTGCCGTAGGAAATTTTTGAACCATTGTTGTGATTTTTCAAAAATATACCAAAGTTTTAACTGTATTCTTATTCCAACATGTAGAATAATGTTTAAATATGTAAAAAAAAAACAAAAAAAAAACATTTGGGCTGAAACTATACAGGCAAAAATAAAGTACCTGATGTTTTTATGTGACACTTGTAAGACACATGCTCTGTTGATCCACATTTAAAACATATCCCAGTGCCCTGCTCATGGTCTTCAACAATACTTGGACAGTTAGCAAGAACATGGCCAGTTTTCCTACAGTTGAAACAAGTCTGAAGAGAAAAATTTAAAACATGTATATTAATGAACAGCTCAATAGAAACAGATAATGCTCCACAAAAATAAATAAGTGAAATTCGATCTGTTATACATATATGAAAGTACTTACATATGCAGCAATACCAAACAATTATTAAGGTATAACATAAATGAGGAAGAAACATAGCCTTTGTTGCACTAATTTAACTGCATGTTACAATCAACATTTTTTGGAGAAACCATATGTACAGAAAGAAGTTCAGCAAGACTACAGCAAAAAAAAAAAAGTGGCATTCACCCAGGTTTTTCTCTTTTTTTCACCAGGAATCTACAGAGAACAGGTTATTTAAACAGTCCACAGTTCGTCTTATAAACAGCTGCATGAAGACAACAATGCTTCAGTTCTTTTTCTCAATTTTGCCTGCTCCTCCCTTGCCCCACACAAATCTTATGCATAAATTTTATCTTTACCCCCCCCCCCAGTTGACTCATCCAAGTAGAAAAAAGAATAACACTCACATTTGGTAAATTTACTTGAACTTCAACTGGACTGGTCAGTACTCTATGCAGTGTGTTCAGAAAAATTTAAAAAAAAATCATGGCTTTAAACAAGCACAAAATTGAATGTTTGGTGAAAAATTTGAAGCAATCGGTTTAGCTGAAAACGAAGTTGAAAAATTGGAAGTTGCAAAGAAATTTGATTTTTCTCCAAATTATCTTTCTACAATTCAAGAAAACACATTAGACACTAATGAAAAATACGAAAGTTTTTCTACAATAAAAAATGTACTATGGGAAATAATTAATTTTGAAGAAAAGATGAAGCCACAGTTATTGATGTAGAATGTCATGCCACATGCTAAGCTGTGCTTGGAAAGCTGTTTCAAAGAAAATAATTCAAAACTGCTGGAAACATGCTAGTTTGGAAAAATATTTTCAGTCGAATTATGAAGATGTATTCATCAGTGAATCAGAACAAAGACGGGGGGGGGAATGATAGTGATAATGAAACTTGGAGTCATCTCTTCTGATTTTTCTTTTTAAAGTTATGCGGACATTGATGAAGAACTCTCCATAGAATCAATAAACACAGATGTTGACATTGTGTAGCACATTCAGGGAATGAATGATGATCAATCAAACAATGAAGAAGAAATCAATATAAAAAAGAAAACAATTTCAGATAGACTTGCTACTGAAAGTCTGGAAAATCTTAAGATTTTATTTTGCGTCTAGAACCATTTCAACCACTGCTTTAGAAGTTGAAAAAAATTTAACAAATGCTATCATAGTAGGCACAAAATAAGCAACAATTTACTCATATTTCCAACATAATGTGTAAAGAGCGAAACAAATGTAATAGTGAATTTTTCTCAGTTACTTTAATTTTACATTAATTAAATATTTAGTTCATTGCAGAGATCTTATTCATATTTACATTTCTAAGTGTAGTTTTTAATGAACAAGCATTTATTTTCCTTCGATTAATCGATAAACAGTTCATGAATGACAAGTTGTATCCTAACATAACCATTATGCCAAAAATAACAGCTTTTATAATCTGGTGGGTTATAACGAAGTTCACATGTATGGAACTTTTTTCATTTCCCTTCAGCTTCATTATGTACAGGTTCGACTGTGGGTGTGTGGGTGGGTGTATTTATAACTGCAATTGCTGAACTACCTCTTCGCTAGGCTTTTTTTTTTTTTTTAGGTAGAAGAAATATAAGGTGGTCAGTTTCTTTTCTCTCACTTCTTTTTCTTTTTAATTTCTACCTGTGCAAATTTATTTACTTTTGTGCACCCAAATGTTTTTCTTGCCCATACACCACCCCACAGATTACTATGTGGCAGCATGATGTCTTTCACAGACTGTTCAGGAATTTTCTGCTATGGGCCTTTAATGTTTATTATAGTTTTACACGTAACCCTGGTCCAGCTTCCTTGGGACTATGGCATGCTGTTTTCTTGCTACAGTAATTGTTCATTACACATGTCACTTTAATAGTAAATTCTGAAGAGCATATTGCTTTCTTCTGAAATTCTCTGTTTCACATGTTAGAATTTACATCTGTGACCTAATTAATTTTGAAATAAAAACTGAAACATTAAATCATTCTCACCTTCGGTTTTCTTGGATTTTGCCAGGGTGTTGCACACTGTTCATGCAGTAAATATTGCCAATTCAATGATATTGATGTAAACTGGACGAATCCATATCCTGTATTCGATGAAACGGTACGAAACCAACAAAGGGATGAAAATACATTACAATTCTAATAAAATTCGAAATACAAGTCGAACTCCATCGGAATAAAATCTGAATGAAACCATGTTAAAAAATTTAACCATAAAACAGCAGTGACGAATCCTCAAAAAAAGACCCTCAAATATGCACATGTTGTTCACACAGACACACTCCTCCAGCCACTCCATACAAGTTTCAACTACCGAAGTCGTAGTCTTCATCAGTGGTCGGCGATGTTTTTGCCCCAACTGCCTAGTCATCTATGCCATGTTGATTTCAACGTAAATCTATGTCAATGCCACGTTGGTTTCAACGCCACATTGATTTCAACAGAAATCAATGTCAATGCCCAGGCAGTTGGGGCAAAAACATCGCTGACTACTGACTAAGACTATGACTTCGGTAGTTGAAACACGTATGGAGCGGCTGAAGGAGTGTGTGTGTGAACAACATGTGCATATTTGAGGGTCTTTTGAAAATATTTGTCACTGCTGTTTTATGGTTCAATTTTTAAACATGGTTTATTCAGATTTTATTCCGATGGAGTTCGACTTGTATTCTGAATTTTATTAGAATTTTAATGTATTTTCATTCCTTTGTTGGTTTCATACCGTTTCATCGAATATAAGATATAGACTCGTCCAGTTTACGTCAATATCATCGGATTGGCAATACTGCATGAAAGGCGAACACCCTGCCGAAATCCAAGAAAAACCGAGGGTGAGAATTATTTAACATTTCAGTTTTGATTATTGTTATATAAAGTTTTCTGGGGAGACACCCATGCACAACTTTGCACATGACCTTCCCAGGTCACAGACGTAAATTCTAACATGTGAAACAGAGAATTTCAGAAGAAAGCAATATGCTCTTCAGAATTTGCTATTGACTTTTTACCACGTAGTTCTGCAATGGGCTTAACAGCTTACACAATATCTAAAACATGTCACTTTGTTGGTTATAAGTTTTAAAAGTGCTTTCCAAGCAATCAAAAATAAATTTGTTGTTATTCTCCCAATAGTGCTAGACTATGGAGGGAACCCAACAGTGCTGAATTCCCTCTATCATTAATATTGCTTATTTTACATTTAGAAATGTTAATTCCATAATTTTCACAGTGTTTTTCAATTACAGAATATGAATATTTCTCTTCATAAAGAGCAAAAACATAACCTTCTATCCACAGCTAGTTTACATGCACAATTTTCTTAGCAGACGTCATTTAACTGCAGCAGACGTTTCTTTTGTGTTCATCTAACACGCTGTTGCCATTTTCAATTCTTTAAACTTCTTTTATTTTCTGCAGTTCCTTATCAAAAACGTTCTAAAAGTGTGTGAACATTTTCCGTGCTAAGTGACAATCATCATCTATATCTGCACTCTTTCTAAATAGAGGACCACATTTGAGATGTAAGAGACAAATTTTTTTAATTATTATGTAGTTTGTTTCTTGACTGATTTGGACTACATTGCTTATTACAGGGTTCACACATTTACAGAAAATAAATTCCAGGATAATTCCAGTTCATCACGAAATTCCAAGAGCTTAAATTTTTGCTAGAATCATAGTGCTTCATTTTATATTTTCCAAATTAGGTTGAAATTTACTATCCATTTAGAATTCTAATGAAGGTTCCGTTGTAATAGAGTGGTTTTCAGTGTGCGTTACATCTTCAATGAAATGGCAAAATTTCCAGTATAAAAATTGCTCTGTATAAAACTTAATATGAAACAATCTAGAAGTTAGCACAATGATAAATAATACAAAACCATTTTGCCATGGCAGTGGAGATTCACTATTCCAACACACATTGGCGACAGGGAAGCCAGATATCAACCTCCTTCAGTGAGGAAAGTCTGTTGTGCTAGAAAAAAGGTCCATCATGGATTTCTGGATTTTTTTTTTTTTTTATTGAGTGTTCAACAACTATTATGAGCAACTCAATGGCTATAAGCAGTTGCCCGTCCCTGATTTAGGGCCACTGGTTCCAGGGAAGGAAGAAAGCCAGTGCCTTAAGACAAACACATTCATGCACTGAGATTCAAACCCGGACTCATCTCAGATGAATGATCAGAAGCCATTGCTTCTAGACCACTGTGCCACCAGAATAGCGGGAACATTTCCAGACACCGTTGTGACTCCAATTGCAAACAACTGCTACACCACAAACCAAGGTCACTGGAAATGGCACTCAAATATCTTGCACTGCAACATCACATGAGATGAAAGCGATACAATCATATCTCCACATTCCATTTCCAAAGAGATACAATCATATCTCCACATTCTATGGAATGAAGTGATGTCATCATAGGCAGATGCCACAGAGAGTTAGTACAAAGCAATGCAATCGATCAAAACATTTCGACCATTAGTTTTTTATTTTTTCATTACAAGAAAACAATCCAGGACATTTTACAAAAATATGAGAAATCAAAGAATCTTCAAGCCTGGAAAAAAGGGAAATCAAATTCCAGGACCAATGCAAATGCTGCTATTATTGCACTGGTTGCCATGTTCAGGCTTAGCTAGTCATGATGACTTTTGAGAAAAAAACAGCTAGTTTCTGGCATTGCTGGGTAAACAGTTTTATGACCCCACTCTAGTTACAACACAGCTGCACCCCCATTCCCCACCCACAGGGAGGCACAGCTATGGATTATAACTGTTGAAGTATGTACGATATTATTGGCTTAGCCACTGAGCACGTTGTGTACTGCTCAACATATTTATTACAAAGTCAGATAAATAAAAAAACACATGACAGATTATTTCCAACATCTCAAATGCCTGTTTAAGGTTTAAGTTGCAAAACAAAGTAGAATGGCAAAATGGATGCACAGGGCTGCTTAGAATTTGTACAAATGAGTGTGTCCATCTTCTACAATATTACCAACCCACTGACTATTATTGAACAGATTAAATTTCCAACCACTTGTAAAAGATTACTTTTAATTGAATATTTGGAAATTACACAAATATCAATTACGCTGCTGATAAACAGTAGCAGATTTTGATTTGCTTAAATAGGCCAAAAACCAATGAAGAGTTATTAAAAATATAATAATATGCATTGAATCTTATAAGTTAAAACACAAAAAGAAAAGTTTAATAATTGGGAGGGGGGATGAACAAAATGTGAACAATTGTTAGCAATCACATAACTGAGTCTTCAAGGTACAAAGGGCTAATAGTAGTAGAGGAATTGTTAACCAAGCTTGCTTTGAAGTGCACTGACTTTCTATTTTTGTACATAAACATCTTAAAATATACTTTTAGACCAGCTACTCCATAATTAAATTTCTTACCTTTAGAGTTTTCCGATACTTTAGCTCTGCTTTTCTCCTTGCTTCTCTGAGCATCCTTTTAATTTGTTCACCTGAAAGCCCTTTTTCTCTAAGCTTCTTTTTCATGCGATAAAGTTTGTTTTCCACATTCCTAGGCAATAGAAGTATACCATTTTCTGCACGATTAGCTTTCACCTTTTCAAAGAATGATTTCTGTTTTTGTTTATTTACATTATGTCTCATGCTAGGAAGGCTTGATTCAATTAATTCTTTCTCACTGGAAGAATCCACATTTGAAGCCACAGCTAGTTCATATTCTTCACGATTTACAAGTTTCGCATCACCTTTCTTTTCACCTTCATGCTCCTTGTTTTGGAATGAGCCACTCACACTTGTCTCTTCTGCACAAATACTTTCATCATTACTTAATAAAGGTGTCTGCATACCATTTTTACGAATCTTTTTCTTACCAGATTTCATTTTTTTACCTTTTAAGAAAGTTCCCAAAGCTCCATCAAGAAACTTAGTTTTACTTTTTTGCCTTTTACTTCTGACTTGACACCTTTCTTTAAAAAGGCTGGATCCTGTGAATAAGATTCATCTGTAAAATCTGATATTAAATCAACTTCCTTGGGAGCATTTCCAGTCTGATGGCGTTCATCAGCTTTTACCATTGGCATGCTCTCCTCTGGAGTTACTCTGATTTTCACTTTCTTTTGTTTCAGCTTTAATTTTTTCTTAAAGCTAGTTGATGCTGCTTCATTACTGATCTTCTTAATTTTGTTTTCATTCTTAACAAGAGCTTTGCGCTGAGCAGCAAATTCTTCCCATGAAGTTGGATCCTCTGGCATTTTTTTATGCTTCTGTGTACTACCAGCTCTTGCCCATCGAGTCATGGTGAATAACTGCAAATGCAATGAAAAAAAAAATTTATTAAACACATCTATGAAAAAATAATATCACACAATATGTAAATCTGTATTTCTATAATACATGATCAAGAATGTGCAAGTTAAATTCTTAAGCAGAGGTCATATAATCTTTTTGATTTAACAAGACAAATATCTTAGTGAGAATAATTGGCAGTGAGATACGTAACACACAAAACATTAGAATAATTCTTGATGACATATCACGCTTCAGTTACGTAAAAATTACAGGTGTTGGGACGACAGTTCGATAGCACGTGATATTAGCATAAGCTGTTGCCAGATTTCAAAATAGCTTTCCAAATAATAGGTATATTAAAAGGTGCATCTGTATTACAGGTGTTAGGAGTAAGGAAGATTGCAATGCTTTCGTGCTAGCTGAGGGCTTTCCGATTGCTGAACGGAGCGATGCATTTAACATTTTGCCAATCGGGAATCGCGGACGCATCGCTGATGGTTAAAATTGAAAGCGAGGTGGAAGGGTTTCCTTTCTTAACATCAGCGATATGTTCCACTAAACGCCGGTTGATGCTTCAGTAAGTACTACCAATATAGTGGGTAATGCTTGTGGAAGTGCATACCTGCCAACATTGGCAAGAGCCTTGTCAGTAGTAACCAGTATTATTGCGCAGCATACATATACGCAGGAGTATGGGAACATCGCGGGAAGGGGCGATTACGAAAGAAATCTTTGTTTCGTCCAACTTCCAGTTTTGGAATTCCCCTTATTTTCAAGCTGAAATACAAATACTTATGCAGTAAAATGTTATTTAACAATAATACTGGACAGAGGTAACATCGCGAGGAAAAAAGAAATTATGTTTATGGAAAAAAATCTGAACTCCGTCGATCTTCCGTCTTCGAACATTTCGTAAAGATGGAATTCCGTACTCCTCTGCACCGCACCCCCCACCCCGCCGTCCTCCACATTTCTGTTCACTTGGGCGTCGACCAAGTATACTACCAAAATAATAATGAAAAAGGCGGAATTCCTCGAATTCGCTGAAGAATCTTATGTCTGAAGATTATGGGGAAATTTTCCTGAACTTCCGTTTTCACGAATTGTTGCCTACAGTTTCAAGCTGAAATACAAACATTTACACAATAAAATGATATTTAACAATAATACTGAACAGAAATGCAACATCTGGAGAAAAAAGCATTACGACTGCGGCAAAATTTTTTACTCCCTTTAACTATCGTGTTCGAAAGTTTTGAAACACGAAATATCGTCCCCAGATGGAAAACGAACCACCAACCCCTCCTTCGCGCCTCAAATTCTCTTCAGTTTCGCATCGATCTTGAGAATGATATAAATGATGACAAAAAAATAAAAATCTTATGTATATCATAGAACAATAGTAAAAGTAAAAAAAATAATTAAAAGATGAATATTCGCAGAATCCGTAGTTTCGACAGTGATTTCCGTAGTTCCTTAATCAGACAACTAAATCCGTAGAAACTATGGACATTCTGTAGTAGTTGGCAGGTATAGAAGTGGTGACAGGGATAGAGTACACTCCTTGTAACTCTAGGGGTCTACACCACACCTTATCTTTAAAGGCAGAGTTCAAGGTTTTTAAAGATGATACCCATTTTTGTGCAATTCTGCCTATTTTTGTGTTATAGCAATTTTGCCAAAAATGTTTAACAAACCCTCAAAAGCACATGAAGGTTCAATGTAATGTGGATTCATAGACAAAATCCTCATTATCCAATCAGGACTACTAAAAAGCCACTGCCCATATGCAAGGGACATCAAAATGATTAGCCTCAGCAAGCAAATAAGAAAATCTAGTAAGCCTGGCAGTGTATGTAAAAAAATAATAATAATAAATTTTCAACATCAACTACCCTGTTTTGCCTTCACAGCAAAACAAACAGTCTGAATGCCACATACAGAAAGAAAATCCACATTTTTAAACACAACAATGTATATTCAAGATTCCAGGCTGAGGAGCTAAGGCAACATTTGAAAAAAGTGAGAAAGGTGACAATTTTTTTTTTAAAAGGTGATTAAGAGACTTCTTTGCCAATAGCACAAAACAACAAATACGGTAACAAAAAAAATATTTGTTTTACTTTTTTATATACTCCCCTACTAAAAAAGGCCAGGTAAGATCATAATAAATTTCTTTATTATGGTCTTGGATTGGGTATGGCTATTTTATTGTCATTATATAATTTTACAGAAAAAAAAAATTACACAAAATTCTGAAAATCTAATGACGTACAGTTCTCTTCAGTGTTCCAGAAAAACAATTCTGAATAAAAAACTGTTTGGCTTGCTGTTTTCTAGGAATCTTAGCAAAAAATGATGCAATCATACTTGATTTTCTTTTCTCGAGATTCTTCTGAATGATTTCCACTTCCTTTTCTCTCACTCTTTCTTCTATTTGCATATATTTTACTCCCTCGAGCATGCCTTCAGCTAATTTTGCTCCCTTTAAATCATCTTCTTTCGAGTGCTTTCTTCAGTTTAGCCGAAGCTTCCATAAAGAGTTCTTCTCTTGCCTCCTTAGTTTGTAGGGGTTCTTTTTTCTTCTCATTCAGAGCAGCTGTCTCACATTTGATTGCCTTTTTTATCTTTTCCACCTTTTTCATATCTTCTTCATAATCTGTTCTTTATTGTTCTTCTTTTAGCTTTTCTTCTAATTCGATTTTCTTTTTCCTCTTACATTCTTCCATAAAGGCAGTGAACTTTGAATGTGCTTGTTGTTTGTACTTAATGAGTTTTAGATTAATGGGCACAAAAAGAAAATTATGATATTGTTTCAAGGCATCCATCCCTCACAGTCAGTACACTTTAAAAATATTTTGATCATTGCTGATTTATCTTCTCGTAATATATGCTTAGAAATGAAAAATAATTTCTCTATGTCAGCATTTCCATTTGACACAAAGTAAGAGCTCCCTTTATGACTTTTGCAACATTTGGAAACTTTATATCTTTTGATAATGAGTCCTTTTTTGAGATGTGTTGTTGCCAGTAATCATCAACAGTTTTGTTTTCAAATGCTGTATCATCTTTTTCCACTTGCAAAATTTTCCATTCATCTAACAAATAATCCAGTTGAACATGAAATGGCATAATTTTTGCAACTTTCAGTATGTCTCTGCAGCTTCTATCATTCACTCATTCTTTTGGGTCTAAAAATCTAAAAATTTTAAGTGATCCATTTGATAAGAAAGTCTTTTCCATCACATGCTTGCAAGCAGTAATATAGTGCTTTTGAGCTTCCTTCAGAAATAACAACTTATCACTTTCTTTCAGTTTAGAAAGCTCGTCTGTGACCTTTTCATTAATGAAAAGTTCTTCAAGAGGAAGCAGATTACCAAATGTAAACAGTTCATCAAGATTAACTTTAGAAAAATTAGTGATTTTTCTAATGACAGCCGTCTTCAAAACACGAGCCATGGAGGTCTGAAGAACGTTCCCTATTTCTTCCTGCAATTTGTGGATCATGGATGCTTGGCACTGAAAACGTTGTGTGGAATTCATGAATAGTTCTGCTGATGAAATAATGAAATGAAGTTCAGCTTTTATTGAGAGTTTCTTTAAGGCACTCACAACAGCCTTGTAGAACCTGTTGAAGAGCAGCAGAATTTTTTCTCAGAGGCATGTGCTTAAGGAAATAGAACTGAATAATATCCCACTGCTCCAAAATCCTGTTGGCTGAAAGCCCCAACGCAAGCCACCTTGTTGCTGCATGTTTAAAAAATGTGTGGTGTGGAATGTTATATTTAGATTGGATTTTTTCAAACTCTTCCCAAAGGGCAGGCCAACTGTCAAAATAATGGTAAATGTTGATCAGCAGTTCAGAAGCTACTTCACCTAAACACTCCGATAATTTTACATATATGCATTATGCATTGTGTAGATGTTGCAGGTACCTATGTTTATAAGACTTGTCCCTTGCGTCTCCTGGACATTACTATTGAAATGCCTAAAAACTTTTTTATTAACATTAGGTTAGTCTGATCCAAGCATTAGGCATCTGTTTTGTGATAAATTGGCCTCAGAAAGTGCTTCACATATTTTTTACGCAATGTTTCACCATCCACTTTACCTAAAAAGAAAGTTCTGAGGTGTCTTGTCGTTATGCCACATTTGCTTTCTGACCAAAATGTGATGGTTGTTTGCAGCTCCTTTTTATCTTTAACATTAGTTGTCTTATCATAACTCAATGTGTAGTACGATTAACATGCTTTCTCTCACATAAGTATATCTTATGATATTGCAATCTATTGGTGGGAACTGATCTTCACTTAGCAGGTCGTTTTTTATTCTTCAGGTAATGTTTTTAGTAGGTTGGTGGTGGTATTGTCAACTTCAGTTAAAATTTTGAAGATGACAATCCATTTTTTTGGTGTAAATATGACAAGGATGGTAAGTCAGATAATATCCAAAAACTTGAAAATATCGTCATCCTAGAGCGAAAATTGAACCCATGTCTCCCAGATAGCACCCGGGTATGCTAACCACTACATAAATCCAGTTGAAATTTCATTACCATATCTTCATTCCTCTTACAGTTATTGCAAAAATAAAGTAGCAAGTGTAAGCATACTTGTACAATAATAATCTTTCAACTTCTAGCAAGTTTTTTTGAAACTATATTGTTAAATCGTACATTTTCCCCCAATATGGTCAAAAAAGGTTTGAAAAGGTGAGAAAGGTGACCGGCTCCTCACCCTGAGATTCCTCTTACATCAAAATGCTTTTGTCAAAATTATTTTGAAAATGGTTTTTGGAGATACCATTGCAATTCAAAATATTTTTGTGAAGATACCATTACAGTTCAAAGTATTTTTGTGAAGATATCATTTAAGTTAAAATATTTTTGTGAAGTTACTGCTCAATGGTATCAAATGCCATCTGGATCAACTGCTGTCAAGTCAGCAAAAAATCTTGTGGTATACCACACAAAACAGCATTCGAAATCATTGGTGGTCGACTGGTCCGTGACCACAAAAAGTCTGATTGGACTAGGAGAATAAAAATTAGTGTGGTTCATGGGAAAAGAAGCTAAAATCAGAAAGCGACTGCATGTTTTCATCACAAAACAAAGACCTCCCCACGGCGCCAGCACCATGTCATTTCAAAAGCCAGACATTTGTTCCTAACCTTACTCTTGGCCAGTTGCCAATAGCATCACTCTGTCATCTGGCATGGCTTTATCTGCCATAGCGTTGCTTGGCTGCCATGTGCTGCATGCCTATTAGCACTAGTTCCTTTCTCGTCATGTGTTCCGCAGAGCCATCAAATGATCAAATTTTATCCACTCAACAAATTGGATATTTTGAAAAGTTTAAACTTAGAAATGTGGCACTATGGAATTGGTGAGCCTCCAACAAAAAAAGATGATGACTGAATCTCAAGTATCAAAAAGGGTGCAAGATAATAACTACAATGTCAGACCTCAAACTCGGTTGTTTCAGGAGCAGTGGTTACAAACTTTCAAGTGGTTAGAGTACAACTCTGAGAGTAATAAAATGTTTTGCTCAATTTGGAAAGTTTCAAAACTTACACATAACAAATCTATATTCGTTGTCAGATCAAGATAGATTCTATCAAAGTGCATGCATCCAGTGCATCACATTTACATGTAGTAAAAATAAATGAAGGAAAGTTTTGAGAAAGCATTGGAAACATCAGATGCCAGCAAAACTGGCTAGAGGAACCAACTAGGCACTGAAACTAATGGATCTCATGAGAGTATATCTGGATACACCAGATATTGAAGATTTTCATCCTGTGCCTGCAGTATCACTCTGCTGGAATCGGGCAAAGGATCAAAAATAAGGTTGCCATTAAGCCATACATTCCCAAATGACGTGCCTTACATTAAACTTAATCATTTAAAAAAAAATCAAATGTTTTTTCTCCTAAATTGAAATCAAATGTTTTTATGTGTAAAATAATAAATTCTCACTCATTATTACTCTCCATTGCTGTGTAAAGAGGTGATAAGTGCAGAAATAAAATAAGTCTTTAAAATACTACTGAATATTATTTGAGTAGTGGACCAGGCATGACTACTGAGGACAAGAATTTTTTTGTACATACTGATCCTAAGGACCAGTGACTTTTTTATTATTCATTTCTAATGCTGCAGAAGAAACGTCACAATCTTCTCTAATTTTCTTGCTAAGTGGCTTTTCCATGTGCTCCACAGGTACTTCTAATACACCAAAAAACAAGCAAATCTGGAAAGTCAAGGTTTAGACCCCTTGTTGATTTGACATGGAATGACCGTGTACTAGCATTTTCAGTTATCCTGTTTACCCATAACTATTTTGTTTTTACCTTTATTGATTTCAATCACAGTACTAGAGTTCAGCACTTATACATACTACATGTACATAAACAGATGATAGTCTGTCGGAGACAAGTCCAGGGACTTAAGCAGGATGAGGCTGTGCTTCATAGCACAAGGCACTTAGTGTGAACATCATTCGTTGTGCGCCATGAGGGCGGATGTTGTCCTGGAGCAGAAGAACACCATGTCTGATGACCAAACTGGTTATTTCTGCAGAAATTTCTGGTGCATCTGGTGTAATTCAGCACAATAACTTTCTGCAGTGATGGTTTGGCCTCTTTCCAAGAAACTCCGATGATTATCTCAACTGTGGACCACCAGACAAGGAGCATCATCTTCTTGGTGTGTAGGGGTGGCTTAAGATTTCATCTAGCAGGCTGTGCCTTGCTTAAAGATTGTGCAGATGGTTTCCGATTATCATAAAGGACCCACTTCTCGTCGCAGGTGACGATTTGATGCAGTAGAGGTTCCTGTTTATTCCTGGAAAGCAGTGATGTGCAGACTTCCAAATGCCTAGTCTTGTTGGCAGTTGTCAACTCATGCAGCAGCCACATGTCCAGCATTTTTACCTTACCCAGCGCAGCCAGACGGTGAACAACTGTCGTGTGGTGGACACCTACCTCTACCACTATCTCACGACACGTTTTTCAAGGGTCCGCTTCAATCACATGAAACAGAACATCGTCAGAAATAGCAAGAGGTCAGTGACCACGTGCTTCGTTTTGTAGATCCGTATCTCTGCTTTGAAATTTCACAAAACATCGGTGAATGGTTTGTTTGTTGGCTGTATTCTCCCCAAACGCTTTGTTAACACTTCGAGCTGCAATTCCTGAAGAATGGCCCAGTTTAAATTTATACAGGAAGATGACTCTCAAATCTGGCATCTGCATGTTTCCTTTACAAGCCATGTTATGTCCAAATAAACCACGCCTGAACTTTGTTCTTCACTCACATGCTAGCTATTTGTAGTAAACTCTGTGACGTAATACCCACAACACCTGTGGGTGGTTCCATTCTACCGTGCTGGGGCCTGTCTCCACTGCTCCTTTGCACTGGACATTTCATTCATACCAACCTAATACTTCTGAAGAACTAAAATATTGTTGAACATTTCAGTGCCGCCCCGATGCTGCAGTGGTCTAAGCGATGGCATCTGATCCTTCGTCAGAGATGGGTCCGGGTTCGAATCTCGGGGAGGCATGGATGTTGTGTTTGTCTTACGGCGCTGGCTCTCTCCCTTCCTTAGAGCCAACAGCCCTAAATTAGGGGCAGGCGACAACTTATAGCCCACTGAGTTGCTCACGGTGGTCGTTAAACCTCCAATTATTGAAAAAAAAAAAAAAAATTCAGTTTTGTAACTGGCAACAGTATGAGGAACCTGGAAACAATATTTAAATTCTTCAGAACTAAACAAAACTTTTGTTAATCCTTCTATACATTGACAACAGGCCTTGATTAAGATCAAGAGCCCAGAAACATCTGTAAAAAACCAAAAGAACTCAGAGGGAAGGAAGATTAAATTGTTTTTACAGAATTTTCTACATCTTGTGGGTGGTGGAAAATGATCAACAAGAAGAAGGCCTTTTTGTTTATCCCTCTTCTTTTTCACATCCTTTTTTTTTTTTTTTTTTTTCAGTTCAATCCATGAAAAGTGCAGCTGCCATCCATGACTTGGCAGAGTAAATTGATTGAAAGCAGAGTGAAACACAGGGATCTTGCATATTTTCCGATGATGAGCGGTGCTAATTTTTCACTTCCATCAGAATTACAGCACAAAAAAATAGTCACAGGGCTTAAAATTCAGGACAGGATGGTGGGATTCCAGCCAAAAATTTTAAACTCCAGCAGAAACAAAGTTATTAGGAGGGAGTCTCCCGCCTCAAAAAATTTTACGAAAAAAAATATATATAAAATCTTAGGTCCATTTTTGGACCACTCACAAAATTTGAGCATTTAAAACATATCTTTTGTAAAAATACGTGCACTAGAAATGGACCCGTCAAGAGTTCCGAAGATTGTAATAAAATACATCGTTCATGTCGGGAATATAATCAGTTTATAGCACGGGAATCGGCTTCCATATGTTTGCCGGCTGATAGAAATCAGGCAGGAGATTCTTCCTCGGATTCGCGAAATTCTGCCTTTTTCGCCATCATTTCAGTTATACTCAAGATCGATGCAAAACTAAAATAATGTTATTTTTATTTTTGGAGGATTAGTGTGAGTGTGGGGGGTCCTTTTCCGTCTGGGAACGGTATTCCATTTTACAAAACTTTCAAAAATGAAAGTTAAACGGAATGAAATTTTTTCCCCTAATCATAATTACTTTTTCTCACGAGGTTGCCTCCGTTCAGTATTGTTGCTAAATATTAATTTATTACATAAATGTTTGTATTTTTCAAAACTGTGGACAACTTTTCTGATAATGGAAGTTTGATGGAGCAAAAATTTTCTTGTAAACCAGGTGGATAATAAGAAATTAACAGCAATAGGAGAGCAGGAAATTAGAAATGCAAAACGGAATTAATGGCAAAGGGGGAGCACGGAAAGAGAGTTTGGTGAACAGCATTTGCACCATTTGAATTTCTAATTCACAACATCACAATTTAATGTATCAGGGAAATTCTCCAGAAATGAGGACATAACATACCAAAAATAAAATATGCTCTAAACTTAATCAAATTTTGGGAGTTTATAGGAAATGCCTTGGAGAATATAAAGTTATTTTAGCTTTGTTTTGAATATTGTGCAACATTTAATTGCCAAAAAACTGAGTGTAGAATGATTTCAAATTCAAGCAAAAGTTATTTAACATTCATTTTGGCAAAATAAAGTTTTTGACAAATGAAAGAAATCTGATCAGATGTTTGCTTAGGACAGGTACCCTGCATAGTATTTATGAATTGCTGCCTAAGCTCAGTGACAGTTGATAGAAATTAAATTAATCAACTGCATTAGTTCCAAATTAGACAATGTAATTATGTTACCAGAAACTTTTTTTTTTTTTTGATTGGAGGTTTAACGACCACCGTGAGCAACTCAATGGGCTATAAGCAGTCGCCCGTCCCTAATTTAGGGTCACTGGTTCCAGGGAAGGGAGAGAGCCAGTGCCGTAAGACAAACACAACATCCATGCCTAACCGGGATTCGAACCCAGACCCCTTACGGACGAATGATCAAAGGCCAGCGCCTTAGACCACTGCGCCACCAGGGCGGCTTACCAGAAACTTGTAAAAGTTAACTGTTTAATATAATAGTATTTTTTTTTCCCTGAAATTATAACAACTGATGATTTTCTAAATAGGATACAAGGCTGTAAAGATAAGCACTTGAACTTTTTAACTGGCTTATTTTCACCTAAATAATTAACAGTAACAGAATTATAATATTACTTAATATGGTTGAATAATTTGTAAAACACAGCCAATAAAAATCACACTAAACACATGTTGAAATTTAGAATAAAAAGCATTACATTTATCAAACTGATATAAATTTTCTTGAACATTTAATGACATAAAAGATGTTTTTTTTTATTCTCTCCAAGAATGGAAATGTTTATTGAACTTTTTTGTCTGTGGATACAAAGGATTTGGTATTTAAGTTTTTCCTAAATATCTCATGGGCTTGTCCAGGAGAAAAAAGGATTACGTTATACAAAAAAAAATAATACAAAAGAAAAAGTCCAAAAACAGTATCTTCTAACTATGCTGAAGGAAGAACGTGGAGCCTATGGGGAGGAAATCCCTGAACTGAAAACTAGGTATTTCAAGTTTGTTGAGCTGCACCCAGTACAAGTATTGCTTCAACAAAATATTTCTCATACGTGTCTGTACAAATATCGTGAGAACACAAAACTGCTTTTGTTAACTCTGAATAGACAATTGTAAGTTTTTGTGAATTCTGCTGAAAGGTGGTTGCTACCAAGATAATGAATCCGGCATGTACAGCTTATGTGGAATTCACTCTAAACTTTCAAACTTTAGATTGACTGAGAGATATGAAGTTGTGCAATGTATTACCATGGAACGGCAGCAGTAAGAAACTGATAACAGAAAATCAGGTTGTAAAAAATGGAACAGCTGAATAATCTTTTAAGCAGCTTGAAAACCTTAAGTACTTTCTTCAACATGTGTCCAGAGAAAATACAAGCAGTCTTTCAAGGAGGAGAGGCATAGTGTTCACGCAAATAAATTCAAAGTGGTAATTCAAGTTGATTTTGCAGAAAACCATACAACACTAATAATGCAAAATGTGATTTTAATCTGCATATTGGTCAAATAATTAGGTAACTATTTTCACTGCATATGTTAAGGAGAAACATGGTGTTTGATCAATTGCCATAGTGTCAGATTACTTGTTTCATGATGAGTATGCTGTGTATACATTTTTGGAGTTGATATAAAAATAACTGAGAGAAACTGCTGGAAATCTGAATAAACTATCATTTTTTCACATGGAGCAGCAAGCCAGTTTAAACAAAAGTACTCGTAGTTGATGCCAGGGGTGCAGAAAAGTTTCAGGGCCCAACATTTCCCCAGAACGCAATTTTTTTTTTTTGTCCGAAATTTTCCCCAAACCTTTAGCGGACTTTCATACAAGTTTAAGCGATTATTAGACCAGTGGTTCTCAACCTTTTCTACAGTATTACTCCCCATTGGAGCTATCTAACAATGCTCCCCTCCCAAAGAATATAATCAGTATTTACTTTGTTTTATTACAAGTTTAATTATAATGGCAATGCTTGATTGAAAATATTAAGCAAAAAGGCAACTGCATTTAACTAAAAATAGAAATATACCTACCTACAGCACTTTGCACAAATAAAGTGGGTAATATCTGTACACAGTACACAACCAGGAGTTTATTCCTCCTGAATAAAGTTATAATACTCTAAATTAAAAATATGTTTCCCATATTTTCACAAACTGTACACATCAATGTTAAACTTGGGCCTATTCTGAATTTTGAAACACAAATGATCGATGTTTGGCTCTAACTGTGCCAGTCCCACACGTAGATTGTTCACCACATTAAAGAGTTTTGCAGGTCTAAGGCTGTCATTGGTGAGAACTTGAAAACAAATGACACACTGTGGCTGTTGAATGCCGGATCTGCTACTTAAACAAAAAAATCTGAACTTGATATAACTTGTGTCATATTGCCTGCATTTTTTCTTTCCTTTATCAGGAGTTGTATTTGTGTTGTCTACTTTACTAGGTTCACTTTAGTCTGAAAATTCTGCACTACTCATAGTTCTCTTCACATAGTGTTTCATTCTCAATGTCAAGTAGATTAGTTTAGTTCTAGATTAAGCAGAATATATGGTGACAATCACAACGAACGTTATTTGCGTGATGACAGAAAACAAATGAGAGTGACGAAAAAACACCATGTGCGTGTGGAGGACTATCACACTGTGGTTGGAGGGGTGTCCGTTTTCATCTACGTACAGTGAAATAACATTGCACGCATCGGCTTGGGCCTCCCTTGCAAGCAAGGCGTGCCTCACCTGTTGGGAACCTATGTATTAGACTATACCTTGATGATTAAGAACTTAAAGCCTGTTACTTAAAAATCTGAAAAAGAACTGATATTTATTTTAGATCCAAAATGTGAAATATACACTTAGATTCGAAATGTCTGAAACATTTCTGGGTCTAGATGAAAACAGTGGGAGGGCAGAGAGGCCGAAAAATAACCAGTTATAAGAAAATTTTGCAATTAACTATAGTTTATTTCCTTCTAGCATTTCAGGTCATCTATTGTGCCAAATAATTTTTTTGAATGAAATTTAAATTAGACTTAAATCCTTTGAAAAATGCGAGGGTCATTCGCTTTAAATTGTTCGGAACCCCCAATAATTTTTCAAATCGGCGGCTATGACACATTCGCTGCCATTAGTTTCCGAAATGTTTATTAGCGTGACAAGTGGTTGTCGTACTTGTTACTCACACCAGGCTGTCTTTGCCTTGGCATTAGTAAAGTCGTTTAGGCTTGGTGAATCGTCTGCCAGCGGCAGCCGGTAGTACATCACTGCGCTCACAACCTCTTGCATTCATAACGACACGACATTTTTCAAAATGATTACCTGATTACTGTGCAGTAAATTACTCTTAGTCTTACCTTTCATGTTATATAGTCGTTATATAACATGAAAGGTGTATTTTTTCATTTTATTATTATTACTATTATTATTTTACCTCCAGGCAAAAGTTTCTCCATAGCTGCCTTAATTTCCCCCGGACCTCGTTCCCACGTTCGAACACATTCTGCACCCCTGGTTGATGTGTGCTCTTAACATTTAGAAATGATTTTAGTTCTTGAGACATAAATTATGCTCCTCTATCAGAATTTATATAAGCAGGTAGCCCAAATACAGAGAACAGGTTTTTTAAAAGCCTTATCACAGTGGCTGCCGAAACATCAGCACATAATGAGCAAAAGGAAACCTTGAGTATTCGTCTACAATAGTGAGAAGATACTGATTTCGAGACTTCCCTGGTGCATGACCTTTGAAATTTAGATTTAGTCTCTCAAAAGGAGATGTAGCTTTTATTAGTTTCCCTTGATGTTGGTTAAAACGTGGCTTTAGTTCTGCACAAACTGAGCCTGAGTTAGTGATCTTTTTTACATCTTCAATAGAATAAGGTAGGTATTTTGCGCAAACCCAATGGCTCATTTGTGCTATTCCAGGGTGGCAAAGAGTTTCATGTAAGGCACTAAGATTTGTGGCAGGGCTTATTGCAGCAGTTATTCTCGAGAGGGTATCAGCGGGCGCATTCTCATTTCCAGGTCTGTAGATTATATCAAACTTGAAACAAACTAATTCTAGATGCCATCTCAAGATCATTTCATTTTCTATTTTACTAATGACACTGATCAAACATAAAAGAGATAGAACGTTGATCGCCAATTACTTCGAAATGCCTACCAATCAAGTAATGCCTCCAATAATATAATTATTCAACAGTGGAATAAGCTTTCTTTTCTATTGAAGAGTGCAGCTGTTCAGACCTGCTGAGGGTTCTAGAGAAGAAAGAAACAGGTCTTCCTGCTTGGCTCAGAGAAGCGGCTATAGCAAAATTAGATGCATCAGTTCCTACCCGAAAAGGTACTCCGTCATCTATTGCAGCTAGTGCCGCTTTTGTCACGTCAGTTTTCAAAGCACAAAATACTGAAGTAGCTTCTTCAGATAAAGGAAAACATGTTTTTTGAACTAAAGGTCAAATCTTTTCAGAGAATCTGGGTATCCATTTATTGCAGTGTGAAACATACCCAGAGCATGTCGTAAACAAGCTTCACCTTTAAGTAAAGGTAGATCAAGAAGAGGTCCCAATTGATTCAGGTCTGGCTTGATAGTTTTGTTAGAGATTATGTACCCAAGTAAATTCACAGTCCTAACAGAAAACTGACATTTTCCCCTGTTTAATGAGAGATTGTTTTTTCTCAACAGCAGCTACGTACTTCACCAGATTTCTTTGTGATCATTTTTATTTTTCCCACAAACAGTAACGTCATCCAGGTATGGAAAAACATTTTCTAGGCTCTCGTCCTGGACAAATCTATCAATCACTCTTTGAAAACCAGCCACTCCATTTGCAACTCCAAAGGGAATGCACAGGAATTGGTAGAGGTTCGCACAGGCTTCGAAAGCAGTACATGGCTTCTCAGAACCTCCAGGATGGGTACTTCGTGATATGTATTTTTCAGACCTATAACACTGTACATCTCATTTGCTGAAACTTTAGCAATTATCTTTTCTAATCTTGGTAGAGGGTAAGCATCCAACATCATAAATTTATTATGGTTTGTGAATAATCTACAACCATCCTAGCCTTTCGATTTTCTCCTGTAGCCACAAAAGCTTGAGCACGCCACGGAGAATTACTAGGCTCAATCACTTTGATGTAGGAGCTTTTCAATTTCTGTAGCCAGAAACTGACTATCACCTTTTGAGTGTATTTTAGATTTTGTAGCGATAGGCACACAATCCGTAGAAAGGTTAGCAAACAGAGAAACTGGAGGCACATTTGCAATGGCCAAGCCACAAACCTTGAGTGGGGGCTAAAAACCATGGAGGACAATTTCCACAGAGGTATGATACTGTAGTACGCCTAGTCCGATTATGGCATCAGAGCAAAGATCTTTCATAATTAACATACTATGTTTTCATAAGAGTGATTCTCCATTTCAATATTAGCTCTACAATTGCCTATAACTTCGGTAAATAGTGAGGAGTTGGCCATAGCAACTATGCCAATATAAGGTAGTACTTATGAACAACATTTATTTACAAGGGTTTGATTAATAAAACTTAGTGAACTTCTAGTGTCTATTAGAGCATTCACCTTGACTTCGTTGATTTTAAAAACTACTATACACTTCAAAAGGAAGGTAGATACAGCACCCAAAACTGAGGCAGTTGAAACAGAGGTGTCAGTAGTAGATCTAGTAGGTTTTGATTTACAAACTCTCTGAAAGTGTTCTTTCTTCCCACATGTTCGACACACTACATTTCTAGCAGGGCAGGACGCTCTAGGGTGGCAATTTCCTCCACAAAAATAGCAGCTGTATTTTTTTGTTAATTAAATTATTGAGAGATAATACCAAAACTTCATTTAAGAAGGCTTTAATTAACAAAAAATACAGCTGTCGTGTTAGCCATAATTTCACTTCTTGAGCATTCAGGCGACAGGTACACAGCTAACGTACTCACAGTGGAAGTAAACAATGAGTACAGCTGCTAACTTCCAATAAGTTAATATTAAAATACAATACAATAATATCACACTACCATCACCATAAGTGCATAATTTCACAGGAAAATTTTTTTAGCCAGATGTCACTTTTTCCCTTATCCGATACCAGAGATAATTCATTACCAACATTTAAATGTTGCCAGTTTAAAAATCTGTTGTTGTTATTTTTATTTGTTTGCCCAATATCAGTTGACTGGGAGACGTTAATTATATTATTTGAAAAAAGACTTGACTAAGCTTTTAAAAACACAGATCTTAATAAATTATGGTACATTTGTTATTTTTTATTGGAGGTTTACCCACTACCATGAGCAACTCAATGGGCTATAAGCAGTCGTCTGTCCCTAATTTAGGGTCACTGGTTCCAGGGAAGGGAGAGAGCCAGTGCAGTAAGACAAACACAAAACATCCATGCCTCACCGGGATTCGAACCCAGACCCCTTTCGGACGAATGATCAGAGGCCACCGCTGAGACCACTGGGGGGAGGGGGGCATACACTATCTTCCGACTTGTAATATACCCTTACCAAAGAACTGCCCACAAATGAGAAGCTAATTCCATTAACATATCATTGATAAAATTTAACATTTAAAGGCAATTCAGAATTTTTGAACTGGCAATATTTTAGTATAAATGACAAAAATGTATAAACGAGGTTTCACTGTCTTACAGTCAAACTTCGAATGTACAAAGACTTCCATAAAAACTGAGTATTTTTTTTTTTTTTTTTGAATTGGCAACAGTGGGAAGGGGGAAAACGTAACCTCACGCACGACTAACTGAATTAAAGAAGTATCTATGGCAACAGTTATTAGCCGTGATAGACGATTCTGGTTTTGTTATCGTGTAGTTGTTTAAGGTATGTCTGCAGTTCGCCATACAGCTACGGAGGTGGGTGATTCAGAGTTAAAAAGTGAAATGCATTGTGCGATAAAATTTTGCTATCATTTGGGTAAAACAGCTTCAGAAACAGTTGATTTAATGAAAAAAAGTTTACAAAGATAAATGTTTGGGCAAGTGAACGATTTTTAGATGGCACCATGATTTCGAAAAAGGGTGTTTGTTGGCAGAACTTGCTCTCAGGCCTGGTCGACCTGAAAGTGTTAAGTGTATTCTTAACATTGTTTGGGCAATCCTGCAAGAAGATCGACGAAAGACGTTTGAAGGTGTCAACTATTTCAAAAACGTTGGCATTCCGCATTCTATGTGACAAATTACTGCTGCATCGTGTGTGTTGCAGATGAGTACCTCATCACCTGATGACAGAACAATTGTTAGCCAGAGTTCAGGTGTGTCATAATTGGAAACAAATGACTGCAAGGGAACCAAACTTTCTAAACACAGTAATAACTGCCGATGAAACATGGGTCCACTATTTTGAACCCCTCACAAAGCCCACAATGAATGTCTGGAAACACACAGGCTTGCCTCCTCCAAAAGAAAGTCCGCCAAACCAAATCAGCTGGGAAGGTAATGATGCATTTCTTTGAGCATAAAGATGTAGTCTACCAGCATGACATTCCTCCACAAATTGCTGAATATTACATTTCAGTCTTGAAGCATCTGTCACGACACATATCAGTTAAGCGACCGGAACTGTTGGGCAAGTTTACCATACACCATGATAATGCCTGCCCACATGTGGCTGCTTATGTTCAGCACATGCAGTATTGAAATCATGCCACAGCCTGCCTACAATCCTGACCTCGCGCCGTGAAATTTCTGGTTGTTTCCAACAATGAAGGAGAAGTTCCGTGGTGCAACCAATGGCATAATTACCACCCCCGCAGCTACGGGGGCGAGCGGGTAAAGAAGGGCTGTACTGCGACTGCCAGTTATAGTTTTATGGAAAAATTTACACATGCACAATAATTAACCCAAAGATTCATATTTAAGCTTTAAGATATATTTAGCTTTGCCTAAATGCCTAGTTACACTTTTAAAACACTGAATGTCCTACAGATTGAAAGGGTTCAGCTCTTTGACTTTGGGTTGTAATAACATTGCTCTGCAATGGTTTGTAAATAATACGATCACTCTCCGAAATCACCCCTTCTCTCTGCGCTGCTGAGGAAAAGTGCGAAGCCACAGTGGGATTTCCCATGGAGAATGTGGGAAAACAATCAGTTACCAAGGATTAAGTGCACAACAGGCATCAACATTTATTCACAGCAGCCCTAGATCTGCTGTGTAAGAGGGTGATTTCTTCAAGAGATTTGTTTTAGTTTTGGACAAGGCAATTACACGTACTGTCAAATCTATTATTTAAAAAGTTAAAACTATAGAGCTCTAGATAACACTATTACTTTTGCAGGCACTCTTCCTGACTTTCTACCCCCCCCCCCGCAAACCGCAACAAATACATCCTCTCGTGTTCGAAATCCTGGGAAAATTACTGCACTTAGGGGTGCTGAAGTAAATCTTGATGGGGGTGGGGGCACACGTTATGCTACTTACACTACTGGATGCAACATTCAACACAAATGCTGTCATTCAAGCTGTACAAGAATCGCTAAATCAGCTTCCACGAAATGCCTTCACAGCATGCTTTGAAAAGTGGATTGAACAATGGGACCATTGCATATCATCTGAGGGACGGTACTTTGAGATAGAATAACATACATTTTGCTGTACTTATATTTCTTCATTTCGTGTGACTTTACTCTGTTTTTATGGAACAACCGTTGTACATAATTCAAACTTTTCCCTTGAATTTTCTATAAAACAATGTAAAAAAATCACAAGTAAATTGAACTTTTTTGTGTTAATTCAAAGTGAAAGTGCAGTGCAGACCATGAAAAACAGCCTGCAATATCGCGTAGGCAACATATTATATGGCTAGGCGAGCAGTGATCGATATTGTCACATGGCACGCATGTGTCTGCCATTGTTCTATGACATGCCCATTGGCCATTTGTTGCTTTCAGTTCAGTCTGCTTGCATTCACAGGAGTAAGCCGCCTGAATCTTTTTTAACCATAGTATCACTGTCGTCTTTATTTTGCTATTCCTATTATGCACTGCATTGTGCTGTGATTTTGTCCACACGTCTCTGTCAAAACCAAAATGTGCAGTAAAAACCGAAATGTGCAGTACAAATCACTGACATTTGCCAAAATAGTGGCAGTCATTTGGGAAGTGGGAAAATTATTAAAAATGAAGTCTGAGATAGCAAAATATATTGGAATTCCATCAAATACATTGTCAACTTTTCTAAAAAATAAAAGGCACGACACAAAAAATTATCGCCAACTGCTTTTGAAAAGGAGGTTTCTGCCACATCGAAGGTGAAGAGAAAAAATGAAGCTGTTGAGGAGATCGTAACTACTCTGGACAACTGGGAAAGATGCTCTTTGTGAAGAATTTGTGAACTTAGACGAGAACTCAGCAGTTTGCAGCAAACTAACAGATGCAGAAATTTTGACAGATGTTATGAACAATAGAATTGAGAGTGCATCTTCTGATGAAGAACAGGAACAGCTAGAACTTCCAGAGAAGCCAATCCCGACGTCTGCACAGGCCATGGACCACATCCATTTTGAGGGACAGCAGAATACGATATTTTCTATGCCCTCAATAAACTAGAAGAGTTTACTACAACTCTAGAGTATTACCTCCATAAAAACAATCAAAAATTTCTGGCTTTTTTTTTTTTAAACTGCAAATATGCTGTACTGTACATATTGCCATGAACTATATTTTATTTACTTCACTAAATTGATGTTCGAAGTTACTTTTCTAACCCATATTACAACTTTCCTAATTCGAATTTTTTTAGTGGTCCCTTCAGTTTAAAATTAGACAAGTTTGACTGAATTTTCATTCGCAGCAGCGCAGCCATATACTGATATGAGCAAGCTAATTATACGGTATGAGCAAGCTAATTAGTTACATTTTTTCCTCAGTATCTACAAGAACTACTGAAATCATTTTTCTGTTGCAAAGTCATCAATAAACAAATTTTGGGAGACTAAAACTGCCAAACTGGATAACAAAGTCATTGAATTTTGTGATATTTTCATGTATCATAGGAAAGAAATTTAAATAAGCCAGAACGGAAACTAGATGGATCTACCTGAATTAACATTTTGGCAAATAATAAAAAATGAAGGTAGAGTAAGAAGGAAATGGAAAGCCATACGTGATGAACCATTTGAAGGAAACTTGCACAGCAAAATAAGAGCAATGCGAAGTTCATTATACAGGAAACCTTACATATCAATTAACAAACAGAACTATGAACGTGTACAATTTCCACAGCCAAAAATACCTTTTTATGCTCATGATGAAACAGATAAAATATTTTGTATACACATGATGAAATCACTGGGAAAGATATATGCTTACTTTACAAATATATTCCTGAAATTCTAATACAAATCGCCACCAAGAACATCACATGGGAACCACGCACATAACAACAGCTTCCATAACAAACATAAACATTCAGTAGGACTTGACTTAAGTTTATTAATTTTTCTACATCGTCTACGGTAAGTTTACGGAGGACATCAGATGCATATTCCAAACAAGGAGGTTGCCTTCAAAGTACGTGGGAAGGGGAGGGCAGTAAGTCATAACGTACATATCTAAATTTTTTTTTTTTTTTTTTTTTTTTTTTGATTGGAGGTTTAACGACCACCGTGAGCAACTTAATGGGCTATAAGCAGTCGCCCGTCCCTAATTTAGGGTCACTGGTTCCAGGGAAGGGAGAGCCAGTGCCGTAAGACAAACACAACATCCATGCCTGACGGGATTCGAACCCTGACCCCTTACGGACGAATGATCAGAGGCCAACGCCTTAGACTACTGCGCCACCGGGGCGGCTTACATATCTAATAGTCAATATTTATACATCTTTCTTTAAGCAGCTAAGTGACATTTTGATATTTGCAGTGCTGTATGAATATATTTTATACATTTTGTATGAACTCCTTTCTCATGAACTGCACAGCCACGTTTAGAAATTCTGACTTTGACTTCCAATGATTTTATTTTCACTTTTGATAATTTTATTTGACCAATAACAGCCATGATGAGCGGAATTGCGTCACTGAAACAGCAGCCAGAAATGAACGGTGACCAATCGGACAAATGCACACCCCGCACGAAAGGTTTTCCTTCTTAACATGCCCAAGCACACTTCCTCCTAAAAACCTGCATTCAACCACATACACCGTGATTCAACATACTGTTCGTACAATTAACTTAAAAAAAAAAACTGACATCACACAATAAATGCTACCAAAAGCTTTATTTTTGTTGACATAAACTCCATTTTCCTTGAACAAATATTTGTGTTTCTTGTTTATTTTGTTGTTTGAGGTTTGACGACCACCGTGAGCAACTCAATGAGCTATATAAGCAGTCGCTGGTCCTAAATTTTGGGCCACTGGTTCCAGGGATGGGAGAGAGCCAGGGCCGTAAGACAAGCACAACACCCATGCCTCACCGGGATTCTAACCCGGACCCGTCTCGGACGAATAGTTATACGCCAGCGCTTAGACCACTGCGCCACCAGGACGGCACAAATATTTGCGAAAATATTTGTTTTTAAATATATTTTTATAAAATGACTAGACTGTCATGTAATGAGATACGCAGGTATCTAGTTTCCGTTTAATCGGTTGCTATGATAGTACTGCACTCAATGATAGGAAGTTCCACCTCGTGATGAAGTTAAGCCGCTCTGGTGACACAGTGATCGAAGCGTTGGTTTCCAAACATTCGTCCGATATGGTTGGGCTTGCATCCCAAGTGAGGCATAGATGGTGTGTTCGTCTTACGGCACTGATTCACCCTTTCCTGGAGCCAATGTCTCCAAAACAGGAACAGACCACTGCTAATTAGTTGAACGACTGCCCATTGAGATGCTTACAGTGATCCTTAAACCTCCGATTAAATAAAATTAAAAAACCCTTCGTAATGAAGACAGAAGACTCTTTTTTTCGGTTCTTAATGAACCGTGCATCTTCTTTCGCACCTGCAATATATTCAGGCACTATAGTCAGTGCTAATCGGGATCCGAACGCGGACCCGTCTGAGACGAATTATTGGAAGTCAGTTCCTCGTGTCACTAGGCCACTTGTACGACCCAGGAAATTTACTAAGGTGATGTCATAAAATAAAAATTCAATTTACAAAATTTAAAATTGTAATAATAACGAGTGTACAAAGTGATCATAATTAAAGTATCCCTGTTCGGAAGCATTTGAAGAGACATTTGGTAGCTGAAATCAACCAAACTTTTTTTTTTTATTGGAGGTTTAACGACCACCGTGAGCAACTCAATGGGCTATAAGCAGTCGCCCGTCCCTAATTTAGGGTCACTAGTTCCAGGGAAGGGAGAGAGCCAGTGCCGTAAGACAAACACAACATCCATGCCTCACGGGATTCGAACCCGAACCCCTTTCGGACGAATGATCAGAGGCCATCGCTTAGACCACTGCGCCACCGGGGCGGCTAACCAAACTTTGGTAATGTTTTGCCAGAAAGAAAAGGGAGTTGTCGAAAATCCAAAGGCTCTTGGTTTTCGTGCAGGAAGAAGAGGGTTTTCGGCTGTTGACCACAGACAGAAGAGGCTTACCCGGAGCACCAGTGCAGAAGAATGCTCAGTTAAAGCGAGAGTGAGAAGCGGAGCCAAAGAATAGGTAGAAACATGAGCGTCGCTGCCAAATATGAATTTGGGCGTGGGACGCCAGCTGATGCAAGTTTTAGTTGAATGAAGAAATTGCAATACACAAAAAGGGTTGGAGTCAGAAATATGGAGTGTCACAAATATTGGAGGGGACATATCCCATATCTCCCCCTCCTCCCGCCAGTGATGCCCATGGGTAGAAAGAATCGAAATATTACACGAGTATCTCCTGGGGTTCTTTGTGTGGATCCACAGAAAGGGGCCAGAATGGTAAACCACAAAAATAAATACTTTTCCATGCTAGTTGGAAATTTTTTCAGTGATGAGAAACTGCCACTCAACCACAACCTGTTGGGTGTCTAGCTCAAATCTGCTAGCTTCCTACTTCTAAGGGTTCTTTAAGACCTGGGGGAAGATACTCCTTTTCTAAGACCCTCCACATAAATCTCTCATCGATCATCAGCAGGGGCGAGTTTACCATTGAGCCAACCAGAGCCATGGCACAGGGCGCTGCACATAGAAGGGCGCCAAAATTTTGAGAATACATGTGGCGCAAGACGTTTTACCTCATTACACCCCCCCCCCCCCCCAAGAGAATGAAATGGGATTTTTCTTTCATTTTTACAAATTATAAACTGAGCATTATAATACCTTTAATACTTAAAAAAATATTACATGGTGTTAGTACATTCGATGTGTTTAATTATTAAAAATATTAATTTAATTTGAAAGTGAGTTCAGTAAGACTCAGAAGCTCCCCAGGAAGTTAATTCTTCCTACTTCCTGGCAAGGTCAAAACTCAGAAGAGGGCGGAGAGAGGAAGCATTTATTTTACTGAACTCGCAGACAACGGGGAACAAGAGTGGGAGGCTAGGGAGGGTATAGGCGCATAGTTTTTACAAGGCACTGAAAAATCTAAGCGTTAGGACAGCCCTGTGATGTGGATTGAAAGACCGGAATCGGACTCCATGAATTCAAGGTCAAGGCCCCAGGCATGGGCGTCGCTGGCAAATAGGAATTGGGGGGACGCAAGCGTGCAGTAATAATAGCCAGTTTTTTTAAGTGTTTTCAAAATGTACTGGGGGCAGCAAATCTTCTAACTGTATTGAATAAATGCAGTGTAATAATTTTTAGATACGTATCGCAATTATTTTGCAAAATCAAAGAACTAACAACTGTTATTTACGTTTTTAGGTACAAATTATATATACAGTATATAACGTACGCAGAAATCATGTATTGTATTTATCAAATGGGGAAAAAAAGTACTGTACCTACCTAACACTATATTCCAAAAATTTGCTTCCTCTTATCATTGGTATGGATAAATTTAGATGCAATGAAGTCAATTTCAATTTTGTCTAATGCATCTTGATGAATATGGCCCACTGCAACGTGGTTTAACCGCTTCTGAGTTATTGTGCTCGTCAGGTAAGTTTTCAAGTGACATAACGCACTAAAACTGCGTTCTGCTTCGTATGACGAGTTTGGCAGAACTATCAACAAGTGCACTAGGATTTCAATGTTCTCAAACATGTTTCGAACTTCTGGTGGCATGCTTTGTAGAACAGCAACGGCATCAGAGACAGAAGCAATCTTGTACTTCTTCAGAAAAAGTCCCAGTTCCGTCTCTAAAACTGTTATATTGAGTTATGGATAACTGCTTAGAATATCTAGTCTTGCAGCCACATCAACGCCCAAAAGTGTGCTTTCCATAGCTTTTACGTACTTCAGATCTTCTTTATTAAACCGACACTTCAAAGACATCAAAGCGGTGTCTATTAAAGCAAAGTACTCTTTTCTGTAATATTGCTCTATTGTACCACCATGATGCGCATCGCAAAGTCCAGTGTATCGCTTCGGTGGTTTCCTCGATCGCGGAATTGTCAGTGGATCTAAATTAAAATCTTCAATAATTTTATTTGCTTGATCCAGAAGAATTTTAAAATTTTGTTCATATCGCATATCTGCAAAAGCTTTTGATAAATCCTCAATGCTTTGGATCACAGATATAACGCACACTTCGCGTGTTTGAATGCATTTGTTCAATATTTCAAGATGAGCAATAATGTCTTTAGCCATTAGAAGTCCAAATAAAGTTGCTCCTGACTGAAATAGCTTGAGCAGCCCACTAGCTGATGCTGAAACAACGCTTTTATTTTCAGTTTCACTCAAATCTTCCAGCGTTTCCAGCACAGTGTTGTATCGCGTGATAATCTCCACAATCTGTGAAAGTCGACAGATCCATCGTCTTGGACAGAGAGGCTTTATCTTAGCTATGTTTTGTACAGGCATTTGAGCATCAATTTCTTGAATTTTCAAAAGCAATTTTTTGCCTTCGACGACTGGCTAAAAAGTACGCCGAGTTCATGTGCCTATTGCATTGCATTGCGGACAGTTGGAGTCGAATCGCAGACATCTTTTGTAACCAGATTCAAACGGTGGGCTTCACAGTGAATGAATTTAGCCAACGGTTGTTTTTCTTTTAACAAGAATTGGACTCCTTTTTTGCACCCGCTCATATTGGGAGCTCCGTCGTACGCTTGACCTCGTAAAATTGTTATTGGAAGCTGAAGTCTTGTCATGACATCCAATAAAATTGCCGCAACTCCTTCTCCCGTCGTCTCGGACGCAGTACATAGGCCCAAAAACTTTCTACAGGTCTCAAGTCACTGTCTATCCATCTAACACAAATGCATTCTTGTTCATTTCCCGAAATGTCTCGCGTCAAATCGCAAATTATGGAGAACATGGGGTGTTTCTGCATTCGTATCTCGCGACAAAAGCTTTTAATAATTTCTCCAGCCATAATTTCTAAAATTTCATTCTGAATATATGGATGCGTCATCTTTTCTCTTTCTTTTAATATCCATTTGCCAAGAGAAGGGAAGTCCTCTGATCTTAATTTAAGAAGCCCATTCAAATTTCCGTCTTGGTGATGATGTCCTCGAATTGCCAGGCCTTGTCTTCCAAGGAAACGCATTGAAGAGATTATCTTCGTTAAACAAGCTCTGGCATTTTTTTGACCTTTTGCCACGGTTTCATTCAGCTGCGCTTCAATCGGATTTTTCATTTGATGATATGCTAGAACTGCCTGAAGATGAGCATCACATTTTTCATGTGCTTTAAACTTTTCCATTGCTTTCTTCCAGTTCTTGAAACCTCGTTATGAAAAGGATGGCTCACTAATTTTGGACAGTGTTTTGTTTGGATTAACCCTTTGGTAACGGTAACAGTAAAAGCGAAGAACTCCGTTTGTACTGCCACTGGTGGCAATATGCAGCCAAGTGAAGTCTTTATACCAAGCGCATCTGAAATTCAGCGTCCGACCTTTCAAAATCTGAGATGAAAACGATTCAGGCAATATTTGGGGCTGGTTGGGATGAACATCGATGTAATCACTTGTATTTTCACCATATCCTTTTTTTTGTGGGGGACCATCTTCATACATGTTTCTGCAGAAATGACTAGTGTTAGACTTAGAAGTTAAAGGTTCTGGTTCCTGAGCGTTAGGCAGTGTCCGTTTTCGATTTAAAAATTTGTCCATCTTGAAACAGGCTCAAAATAGCAACGAAAAGAAATTATTTTAGGAAGAGAGAATTAAACCACTGAGTCTGAGATAAAGCATTTAGAGAAGCATTCCAGAAGGAGTCCAGATTACACGTTGGAAACGGGAAACAAAAGTGAAGAAACCTACCAACTCAGAAACGACCAGTCATTTTTCTCCTTCATCCAGTTTGACGTTAAAATACTGTCAACTGTCACTGTAAGACTAAGAATTTTCGGCTCCCGCTCGCTGTGACTGACTCGACACAATAATACTTTCATTACTTTGTTGACCTATCGGTGACCTCTACATGCTGCGTTGACCATTCCTTTCCCACGGTGTGCGATGAAAGACGACGTGGTCGTCGCTTCTGATTGGCGGAGAGGAACGACAGAGAAATATTTTTCACGATGCACAGGGAGGCATGAAAAAAAAAGAAAGAAAAAGAAGACAGTCAGCGGCTGGGGTGCTGGCTTTTGCCTTGAGCAGGCAGAACTTTAGCGTAGCTGAGCTCTGATTCTGAAAATAAAAGTATGTATTGATATCGGTTGTTGAAAACCCTGAACTTCGTAAAGAGTGTATATATTAAATGTTTGTGCTGTTAATATGCATTGTGTTAACTTGTCTTGTAAAATGATCACGTTGGACGAATGATGAGAGCAACTTCCTCTCCCCGTTAACCAGATAGTAAATAAATAAAAAAATGTGGTGGAGAGCGTAAGAGCCATCGAGCAGAAGAGTAGGGTGGGGAAAACCCTACAGTCACCTACAAGAATTCCCTCTGCTCCCATGTGGCTAGCAAACGTTGTAGTCAAATGATTTCTGGAAAGCCCTTATTCACACGGGAGAGCCCAAATGAAAAGTTCAGTGAGAGAATGAAAAACACGAAAAGGGTAGCAGTATGAAATTTAGAGGTAAACATCGGCTGAAATATTAAAGGGGACATATCCCCCCCCGTCACCCGGCCAGCGACGCCCGTGAGCCAGGGTATTGTGGGTGACAAGAGAGTACAGGTTGAAATGCATTCCATTTCAGCTTATGACACCAGCTGCCTGCTTTAGGATTCTCCCTCCACCATCCCGTCAGTTTGCATGTGTGTTTTCATTCTCGCTTTGCTGTTTTAGGAGAAACCCTTACTATTGATCATCACCGTCAGCGAAAATGTCGACTACGAAGTTTTCTGGATGCAAAAATAGAAAAAGAAAGCTTTAAAAGATTGAAAAAGAAGGGCAACTGTTAAAAAAAATACCAAAACTAAAAAACTTTTTTAAACCGGCAGAAGATGACACATTAAGTGAAAAGAAAATGCAGTGTTTGGTTGCAGCTTGCAAGATCTACCGATGAAGAAGTGAAGGAGTCAACTGAACAAGAACTAAGGGCTCATCGCGACGATCAAATTTGTGTGTCTTCCGATGATGAGGAAGGTAAGTCTAACCCAAATCTTGGAGGAAATTTTCAAGTTGTTGAAGGAAATGAACTTTTGTTAAATCATATAATATCAGATTCTGCTAAATGGAAAGTAGAAGATTCATTTGTTGATTATATTACAAAAAATCCTCCGAATCAAAATTTAAACGAAATAGATTTTACAGTTTCAAAAAGTTCTTATAGTGATAGATTTAGATCTGCCTGAAAAGGATTATTTTCTAACCGTCTTCAAAATGGTGAAATTAAAAGAAGAGAATGGCTATTATATTTTGAGTCAACTGGACGCGTTTTTTGTTTATCGATTAAACTGTTTGCAAAGCGAGAGTTCTTTCTCAAGTATAGGTTTCAATGATTGGAAACGAGAAAACCTTATACGAGCACTTAGTGCTTCATTTGAGCATGTCGAGTCTGTAAAGTGTTTCATAACACGTGCAGAGAATAGTGGAAAATTTGATTCTGCTGTAATTAAGCAATTGATGAATGAAAACAATTATTGAAAAGCAGTACTTTTACGGATTACACTGGGGAACAATTTTGAACATATTTTTGTTGACTTCGTTTTTTCAGCTGACTTTGACTGAAATAGGCATGCTGATTTTGTAACTGCAGCTAGTTTTCATCTATCACGCCAGGTTTCTTTCTCTACCGCTTATCTGCATGCGATTACTTTGACTGAAATAGGAATGTTGATTTTGTAACGGCAGCAAATTTTCTTCTATCACGTAAGGTTTTTCTCTCTACCGCTTATCTGCATGCGATTACTGTAGCCGGGATGGAGGAGAGCACTAGTGTTCTCCTATTGGCCGAAAGAAAAGTGCCTCCAATGAGAGTGGAGGTAGGGGTGGAGGACGACCTTGTGGACCAGCGAAAGGTTGTTAGTTGTCTGGGCTACTCAGTTACACGCACGACAGCGTGGTGAGAGGTTGTGTGCCGCTCTATATAAATGGAAATTCACTGTTTGCTATTTTTCATAACTTGCTTAGCAAATTTTATTATTTTATAAACACGTATTTAATGTATGATGTCTGCTTCTTCTGTTTCTCGTCGGAAGTGCATAAACAACCCTGATTCATTTCGTTATATCTGTGGAAGTTTCACGATTCCCAGTCAAATGGCGAACATCAGCGCATTTGTAAAGCAAGCCTATTTTGCATATTTCAAAGTTAAACTGGGTGATCAGGATAAGTCATGGTCCCCTCATATGGTGTGCAAGCAGTGTGCGGAGAGTTCACGGATGTGGACGAAGGGAACACGTGATAAGATGCCATTTGGAATACCTATGATTTGGCGAGAGCCAATAGATCATGTAAGTGACTGTTATTTTTACATAGTGAAAACATCAGGATAAAACAAGAAAAATAAATGTAACATAGAGTATCCTAGTCTACCATGAGCAATACTCTCACAGCCTTATTTAGCTGAAACCCCAGTGCCGGTTTTCGTTACACTGCCCTCTCTTGAAGAACATAATTATGGTGATGAAGTGTGTGACAACAGTAATGCCGATTTTGTAATTGAATATGACTCTGTTCGTAAAGGATTTGATCAGTATGAGTTGAGTGATTTGGCACGTGATTTGTGACTGTCAAAGAAGGCTTCAGAACTCCTAGCGCCGCCCCGGTGGCGCAGTGGTCTAAGCGATGGCCTCTGATCATTCGTCCGAACGGGGTCCGGGTTCGAATCCCGGTGAGGCATGGATGTTGTGTTTGTCTTACGGCACTGGCTCTCTCCCTTCCCTGGAACCAGTGACCCTAAATTAGGGACGGGCGACTGCTTATAGCCCATTTGAGTTGCTCACGGTGGTCGTTAAACCTCCAACAACAAAAAAAAAAAGAACTCCTAGCATCAAGACTGCGTGAGAAAAACCTGCTTAAAAAAGGAACGAAGGTATCGTACTTTCTTTTTTTTTTTTTTGATTGGAGGTTTAACGACCACCGTGAGCAACTCAATGGGCTATAAGCAGTCGCCCGTCCCTAATTTAGGGTCACTTGTTCCAGGGAAGGGAGAGAGCCAGGACCGTAAGACAAACACAACATCCATGCCTCACCGGGATTCGAACCCAGACCCCTTTCGGACGAATGATCAGAGGTCATCGCTTAGACCACTGCGCCACCGGGGCGGCGTATCGTACTTTCGAACCAGAGAAAGTGAATTTCTGCAGTACTTTAGAAGTGATAGTGGCTTTGTATATTGCCATAGCATACGAGGTTTAATGGAGGAATTGGGAATTGCAAAGTATAACGTAACTGAATGGCGAATGTTCATCGATAGCTCAAAGCAAAGCTTAAAGTGTGTCCTCCATCACAATGGCAATTTATTTGGGTCAGTCCCAATTGGTCATTCAGTTTGTCTTTGTGAAGAATATGGAGACATAAAGAGAGTCATTGAGTTGTTGCAATATCACACACACAATTGGGACATATGTGTTGACCTTAAAATGGTATGCTTCCTTCTTGGTCAGTAACGAGGATACACAAAATATCCCTGTTATCTGTGCATGTGGGACAGCAGAGCACGTGAGAAGCATTGGGTGGAAAGAAATTGACCTCCACGATCTTCCCTCAAATCTGGTGATCAAAACATTCTACACGAGCCACTTGTTGATTGAAAAACATAATATTCCCACTTCTGCACATGAAACTAGGTCTCATGAAGCAGTTTGTTAAAGCTTTGCCAACTCAAGGAGACTGTTTCAAGTACCTCATTACGGCATTTCCTAGCCTGTCTTTGGAAAAAATAAAGGCCGGTGTATTTGATGGTCCACAGATTCGGCAGCTCATCAAAGATCAACATTTAATCGGGACAATGTCAGAACTGGAGAAGAATGCTTGGTTATCATTCAAGGCCATTGTCAAGGACTTTATTGAAAATACACGAGCAAATAACTAAACCGAAATTATTCAGAAACTGTTGGACTCCTACAAAATGCTTGGCTGCAACATGAGCATTAAGGTGCATTTTCTGCATAGCCATCTTGATACATTCCCGGAAAATCTTGGTACCGTCAGTGATGAACAAGGAGAACGATTCCACCAAGATTTTAAGTTCATGGAAGGACGGTATCAGGGTAGTTGAGATGAACACATGCTGGCTGACTATTGCTGGAGTATTCAGCGGGATTGTCTACAGATTGAACACTCCAGGAAAAGCTATAAGCGCAAAATTTTATCTTAACTGCTACGACTTGCACACAATTTGCCGGACAGTAGCAATATATCCTTTGTATGAACAAAATAGATGTAAATAAAGTACATTCAGGTAAATTATTTTTCTTTATTTTCCATTCTATGTATGAAATTTGTATGTTTTTCGAGGAACATGGAGGGTACCCTGTATCGTAAAAAGTTGATGTTGGTAGAAACAAACTGAGGTCATATTTGGATTCAGAACCCAAAAGTTAGTAAAAAATAAGTGTCAGATCTAAGTGAACGAAAACTGAGTTCCCCAGTGCTACCGAAGTCATTAAATTTCTGTCTTCCCGTGGATTAGCATTTTGTGGAAATGGAGCGAACGACAAGATATGGAATAATAATAATGGCAATTATCTAGGTATCCTTGAACTGATAGGAAAATCTGTCCCTTTTCTGGAGCAACATTTGAAAAATTTTGGAAATAAGGGAAGTGGAAATGTTTCATACCTTTCGAAGGATGTATATGAAGAATTCATTTCATTAATGGCCTTATCAGTCACTGACGCAATAGTTAAAGAGTTGAAGTCGAACAAATATTATCCTATTATTATAGACTCCACTCCAGATTTGTCAAAAGTTGACCAGTTGACTGTTATTTTTCGTTATGTTCTGGAAAATGGACAACCAGTGGAACGATTTATTTGTTTCTTACCCAACACTGGTCATAAAGCAGAAGGCCGCCCCGGTGGCGCAGTGGTCTAAGGCGTTGGCCTCTGATCATTCGTCCGTAAGGGGTCCGGGTTCGAATCCCGGTCAGGCATGGATGTTGTGATTGTCTTACGGCACTGGCTCTCTCCCTTCCCTGGAACCAGTGACCCTAAATTAGGGACGGGCGACTGCTTATAGCCCATTGAGTTGCTCACGGCGGTCGTTGAACCTCCAATCAAAAAAAAAAAAAAAAGCAGAAGATATGGAGAAGGCTTTATTGAAGCTGTTACAAGATTTAAAAACAGATGTTAAAGACTGCAGAGGCCAAAGTTATGACAATGCGAGAAATATGTGTGGTGAATATTCAGGCCTCCAAGCTCGATTAAAAAGTCATAGCAGTTTAGCCGACTATAATCCATGCGCAGCACACTCTCTTAATTTGGTTGGGAAGTCCGCAGCAGGATGCTGCCTTGAAGCTACATCTTTTTTTATGTTCGTACAGGGCATATACAACTTTTGGTCATCTTCATCACAGAGGTGGCAAATCTTCAAGATAGTTATAAGCTCCACAGCTAATCTGGATCGCAATCTCACTTCTTCTACCCCAAACGTTATGAAAAACCCGATGGTCAGCAAGGGTTGATGCTGTAAAGTACGACTTCCACGCACAAAAGTGCGGAAGGATACATTGACATTTAATGACTTGAGCGTGTGGTGAGTGATGAGGAGAGTTGCGAGAGAGATATCGAAGGAGGAGGACATGGCGAGCTTTGGCTAAGACAACAAGTTCAGTTTATACCGCGGAGTGTATTCCAGTTGATGTTTTTTGTGTAAAGTAATAAATGTTTTGTGTTGTGATTGAGTGTCTGTGATGTTACAGACGAAAGACAGAATTGGAGGCACCGGCGAGATTCGAACTACGAAAGACAGGAAATGAAGGCACCGGCGAGATTCGAACTACGAAAGACAGGAGGTGAAGGCACCTGTGAGATTCGAACTACGAAAGACAGGAAGTGAAGGCACCTGTGAGATTCGAACTACGAAAGACAGGAAGTGAAGGCACCTGTGAGATTCGAACTACGAAAGACAGGAAGTGAAGGCACCTGTGAGATTCGAACTACGAAAGACAGGAAGTGAAGGCACCTGTGAGATTCGAACTACGAAATACAGGAAGTGAAGGCACCTGTGAGATTCGAACTACGAAAGACAGGAAGTGAAGGCACCTGTGAGATTCGAACTACGAAAGACAGGAAGTGAAGGCACCTGTGAGATTCGAACTACGAAAGACAGGAAGTGAAGGCGCCGGTGAGACGGAATCAGCGCAACTTCAGAGATATTTTTTTTTCCTCTTTGTGTTGGGAAGAACAAAGGATGGTGACTGTAGTTTGTTTTTTCGAAATTATTTGTTCCGTATCGGATTTACACCACATTAGATGTTTATGTAAGTACTGTTTTGTTGTTGTTCTTAGAGAATTATCCAAAGGAATGAAATATCAAAGCAAGTTTTTTAGAAGTTTCCGGGCACGGAATTAAATAGAAGGAAATAATTTCTGTCAAGAAATAGTACATTCAGATCAACTATTTGAGCCTAGATTATAGGTAAATGTAGAATATTGTTGTAAACAATTTCTGTGAACGTATACACATATACGAAAATAGAAGGAAATAATTTCTGTCAAGAAATAGTACATTCAGATCAACTGTTTGAGCCTAGATTATAGGTAAATGTAGAATATTGTTGTAAACAATTTCTGTGAACGTATACACATATACGAAAATAGAAGGAAATAATTTCTGTCAAGAAATAGTACATTCAGATCAACTGTTTGAGCCTAGATTATAGGTAAATGTAGAATTTTGTTGTAAACAATTTCTGTGAACGTATACACATATACGAAAATAGAAGGAAATAATTTCTGTCAAGAAATAGTACATTCAGATCAACTGTTTGAGCCTAGATTATAGGTAAATGTAGAATATTGTTGTAAACAATTTCTGTGAACGTATACACATATACGATAATAAATAAACATTGGGTACACGTAGAGCTTGTTGAAATGGCTTTCTTAGGAAGAGCTCGAAAAGAAGAACTTCTGCAGTTGGCGGAAGAATTGGGTATAGAAGTTATGCCAAATCTCAAAATTCTGGAATTAAAAAATAAAATTGTCAACTTTGAAGGATATGAAGAGGATTTCGTGAAAGAACTTTTGGCAGGTATAAAAGAGCGTAGAGAAACAGAAAGACAAATGGAATTTGAGCTTGAAAAACTCAAAATAGAAGCTGGACGTCAGCCGCTGGGAAGTAGTTTGGAGCAAAATGGAAATTCTCAAAAACCGAGATTAGAACTTCGTCATTTGATGAAAACATTTGACCCAAAAGACAGTGATATAAGTATTTACTTAGTTTTATTTGAAAGGCAAGCACAACAAGCAGAAATAAAAAGGGAAGATTGGGTCACGAATTTGATAGGACTTTTGCCCTACGAAATATCACAATTGATTGCCAGAGAAAATGTGGAAGATGCTAAAAACTATGAATATGTTAAGAGGTTACTTCTTAAAAGATATAAGTTAAGTCCAGAGAAAATTAGATTGGAATTTGTACAACACATGCGTACATCAGAGAAGACCTGGAGAGATTTCGCCTTCGAGTTAGAAAATTATTTTAATGAATGGATTTCAGGACTTAAAATAGGCGATTTTGAAGGGCTAAAAAATTAATGATCACAGATCAATTGAAGCGGAGAGTGCCTATAGAAATAAAGGAGCATTTTATTGATAAATGGTCAAATATTGTCTCACCTTCAGATTTGGCTGATATGGTGGACAATTATGAAAGTGTAAGAGAGGAATCAAGAAAAATTCGTCGAATGAATTTTGTGCTTCAAAGAAAATGCAAGGCAGTGAGAAAAAAACTAGAGATAACTATGATCGGAGAAATTTTATGAAAAATGGATTTTATAACAAAAATTATGTTAAGTCAGATGTAGGACAAGGGTGGTCAAAACGGAATGTATCTCAGAATGAAGAAAAGTATGATCGGAGACGGAAGATTCAATGTTACGAGTGTGAATCTTATGATCACATTCGACCTCAGTGTCCTAAGCTAAAATCACAGAACTCAGGAAGCGTAAATAGAATCAGAGAGGAAACTGAAGGGGATCTCTTGGCACCCTATACCTTTGAAGGAAAAATAAATGGAGTTACCATGCCTATTCTCCGGGATACAGGTTCATCAGTTGATATCATTTGTCAAGAGTATGTGTCGCCAGGTGAGTTTACTGGAGAACATGTGTGGGTACAGCATCTTCTGGATGAACAAAAGGTTTGTTTATCATTGGCAGAAGTTGAACTAGAATGTGAATTAGGTCATATTGTAACTAAGGCTGCAGTGATTAGAAAGTCGCTAGATCAAGGTAGATATTTACTTGGAAATAAGACTGCCGCTTTGTTAAAAAAATTGATATGGAGTGGCCACTTAATTCAGAACAAGTAAATGTTGTGGTTACTCGGTATCAAGAAAAACAGAAACGAAACAACGAAGAGAGAAATTCAGTAAAGAATGATTCAGGGAAGAAAGAAAAACAAGCCCTTGAAGGAGAGGCTGTGGGTTCCGAAGAATCAGATGAATTAGAAGAAGAAATTCTGCCATTGAGGCATGATGAAGATAAAGCCATGTTAGAGTTGGTAAAAATGGATTCAAAAAGTTTCATGGAAGATCAACGGCAAAGTTTGGAATTGAAAAAAATTCTCAAGGAAATAGAGAAAACAGATTGTAATAAGGCAAATGGTTATGCTGTACTAAGAAATGGGATGTTGGTGAAGAAGAAGATCAACAAGATTGGCGAAGAGGAAGATCTTATTGTTGTTCCAGAACAATATAGAGAACAAATAAAAAACATGTGTCATGAGGGAACTTCGGGGCATTTAGGAGTGACAAAAACCAAAGACAGACTAGCGAAGTATTTTTATTGGCCTAACTGTTATAAAGGCATTGAAGAATTTGTAAAATCTTGTGATTCATGCCAACGTGCTGGAAAAGCTGGGGACAAAAAAAGCACCTTTAAAAATAGTTCCAATTATTCCTGAAATTTCTACAAAAATCAACGTTGATGCCTGTGGGCCTTTGCCCGAGACTTCAAGCGGAAATAGATACATAATTACAGCTATGTGTTTGTCGTCCAAATATCCAGATGTAGTACCAGTACCAGACATAGGATCCAAGTCGGTAGTTGACGCTTTGTTACACATTTTTAGCCGCATGGGATTTCCGAAAGAAATTCAAACTGATCAAGGAGCCAGTTTTGTAAGCATTTCGACACTAGAATTTCTGGAGCGGTTTGGAATAAAAGTTACTCATAGTTCTGTATATCATCCCCAAAGTAATCCGGTAGAACGATTCCATCGAACTATTAAAAGGATGTTGACAGTTTTATGTCTTGAGTCTGCTCCGGATTGGGAGAAACAGTTACCGGCGGCGCTGTTTGCTTTGAGAACTGTGACACATGAAAGCACAGGGTTTACGTCTGCTGAATTGGTGCATGGAAAAAATTTGAGGACGCCAATGACACTATTGTATGAAAAATAGATGGGTCATCCTGAAGAAGAAAACTATGTCACTGAATATGTATTTGAGTTAATAAATATTATGAAAAGATGTCAAGAACTTGCCATTAAAAACATGGAAGTGGCTCAATTGAAAAGAAAATATTGGTATGACAGAAATGCGGTAAAACGTGAATTTCAAGAAGGAGATTTAGTATTGGTTTTTGTTACCTGCAGGCCAAATAAGTTAGCGGAACAGTGGAAAGGACCAGGGAAAATTGAGAAAAAAATTTCTGAGACTAATTATGTAGTAAGCTTTGAAGGTAAAAATGTAAAGCATCAAGTATATCACATTAACATGCTGAAACCATACCATAAACGACCAGAATTTGTGAACTTATTGCCCGGTTGTGAAAATGGTGAAATGGATTTAGAGATTAAATTTCCGCAAGTTGAAAAAAATCCCAATATCTTTAACTTCTCTGATATCGAGGAGAACAGTAAACTTCGAGAGCGCCTAAGTGGCCAACAAATTCAGGATCTGAAAAAACTATTATGTCATTACTTGAAAATATTTTCTAATATTCCAGGAAAGACTCATTTGGTCGAACATGATATCGAGCTAGCTAGTAATGCTATTGTAAGAGTTAAGCCTTATAGAATGTCGCCCAGGCAGGTAATGCTATTGTAAGAGTTAAGCCTTATAGAATGTCGCCCAGGCAGGTAATGCTATTGTAAGAGTTAAGCCTTATAGAATGTCGCCCAGGCAGATATTAAGGCCGAGATAGATAAAATGCTGTCTTTTTTCCAGAAATTTTGGAATAATTTAGATAGAGAAGCAGTGACAGATTCAAGTGTTAGTGTTCCTGTTAAAAATATGATTAAACTGATTAGGGAAAAAGGAATTTCCTTGATTAAACTTTTCCGAACATTGATGTTATCCTAAGGATTTACCTATGTATAACCATCACTAATGCTTCTGGAGAAAGAAATTTTTCTCTTTTGAAAATCATCCACAATTATTTGAGGACATCTAGTTCTCAAGAAGGAACAAGTGCATTGGCAACTTTATCACTTAATTTGAACATTGTAGAAACATTAACATTTGATGATATAGTAGAGGATTTCGCACAAAGAAATCGAGAAAAAAAATCTTTTAGCGGTGAGTGATTTTACTGTACATAAGTTATGTTAATTCATTTCTTCTATCTCTCAGTCACTTAATCGATATACAATAAACATTGGTAGCAGCACTATCATTATATATTTTTTTAAATTCTAAAATTAATATTGCATACGTTGTAAATTTAAATCCAAAATTTTGCAGGTGAATGTTTCAGAAGTGTGTTAATAAAACAGTTTCATTTGTAAATATAAAAATTTACTGTGAAATGATGTTTTAAAATTATGCGAATTAAACTTGTGGGAAAACGGCATTTATAAATTTTTATTTCAATGCCCAGTTTAAAATAATACATGTGCTAAAAATTTTTACAGGATTGGGTTATTTTTGAGAATATGCTGATTCTTTGTGTGATAAAAAATCTATATGTGATATGTAATTTAAATATGAAATTCTAATCGACCTCAAATTTCTTACAATAAGTTTACTTAGGGGTATCTGATTTTTCTTGGCCCAGGGCGCTGTAATGCTTAAGCCCGCCCTTGATCATCAGTTACCGTTCAATTCAGAATCGGCATGGATGAAACGAAGGATGTGAGCGGCCTTGAATGGGGCATGATAGTTGGCGCCAGCTGTGCAATTTCGAGCACCTCCCAAGCAGCTTCTTACTTTGGGTTTTCTCGCTCAACCGAAGCAAGAATTTGCCGTGAATGCAGGAAATTTTGAGAAATCGGCGATCTTGTGAACAAAACAAGCCTGTGGATTAGAGGGGTCAAAAGATACTGGCGAGAATCGCGCAAGTGTGTAGACGGACCACAAACCGGCAAATCGCTGCAGAATTCAACGTTGGTCTGCCGAGGGTCATCTTCGAACACCACTTTTTTAATTATTGGAGGTTTAACGACCACCGTGAGCAACTCAACGGGCTATGAGGAGTCGCGCGTCCCTAATTTAGGGTCACTGGTTCCAGGGAAGGGAGAGAACCAGTGCCGTAAGACAAACACAACATCCATGCTTCACCGGGATTCAAACCCGGACCCGTTTCGGACGAATGATCAGATGCCATCACTTAGACCACTGCCTGCGCCACCGGGGCGGCCCACCACTTTCGGACCATGTTGAAAAAAGCAAAAAAGCCGACGAACATGTCGCCAGTCTCCTTTTATTCCTCTAGTCCGCCACCTGTTTTCCACTACAGGATCACCGATTGTAGGAAGTTCTTTGCGTGACGCACCATTACTGGTAAACCTTTACTACAGTTGTGTGTGAAAAGCACAGGAGAGCGGCTGTCTGGGAGGTACTCGAACCAACATCCCTGGACCTAACAATCATTCCACCTTCAAAGTCGCTCGGATCAGTTCTTTTGCCCATTCCGACCCTCAGTCATACTCGATTATTGAAGAGCTTATCTTCCTGATTTATACCACGTACCGCTATCACGTGTCCTCTTATGTGTTCGATTGAGCTAATTATACTGCGAGGGCAGGTGCACCTAATGAACGGGCATTTTATGCTTTACTTCATATTCCTGTGGGAATTCATTTGCGTAATACACTTTATTTCTAATAAATCTATTGTTCATTACCACAGAGAGATATATGCAAGTTAAAGCCTGACCTACGTAACAATACTCTTCACAAACTATAAATAGTTCGCTGACACGGAATCTATGACATTTTTGTTCGATTTGTGAGTGAGTTAGCGAATCTCCTTGAAGGCTTCGTTAATTGCGAGTGTTTGATGCGCTTTAACTATGGATTATATACTGTTGATAGGGATACTGTGGTTTTTATACCACGTACTTCAAGCGTTTTGGTAAGAGATCGTCCTTATATGTTTATAATTAACATTTTAAGAAGTCTTAATTAAATATTCTGTAAGTAAAGTCACGTAATGTCCGGTAAAATATATCTTTAGGAAAACTGAAGAACGGACTTAAGTTGGTTAAAACTTGATGGTACTTTTAACAGAATTTAATAAAGTCCGAAATTTTTTGTTTTGTATTAAACGGTTTTTATCATAAAAATATTCCGTGAATTCCTAATCTTTACTTTGCAGTAGCTGTGGTAGTAGGAGAACTGAAGTTGAAACAAAGGTTTTTATGTTGGAACAGAAGAAAGAGGGCCAGAAAGACCGAAAAGTGAAAGTAGTTGAAGTCACAGATCGTGATGTGGAAGGACATCCGAAGTTTCTGGAAAGGTGAGTAATAACATTCCTACGCCGGAGCAGGCCCTTTCTTTTCTTTCTTTTCGTTTGAGGGAAAATCGACGGGGATATAATTACGTTTTAGCCCAGGGAGCGGCACTTTTTAAGACAGATGAACTGCAGCAGAAATGTACACGTAAGATTCCGAAAGTACTGCCAAATCAGACAACAAACTCCAAAATGGCAGCAAATAAGCAGATTCCTATTGTTCGGTAATTGCGCAGAAGAAGCACTAAATATGAGCGTTTTTTTCATGTTTGAAATCTCATCTATAGTAAAATAGCATTTGCGACTGCTGTGAATTTATAAGACTTCGGGAAACTGTGGGACACGATCACTTTCATGAAAAGTGGTTACAATCAGTAGAAAATGATTTTTCATTTGGACTCGTAGCGGATTTTTGACCCAAGACATGAGAGTAAAAAGAAAAATGTCCTTGTAAACCTCAAAATTCGTGGTTACGTCGAACCCGTGGATTTCATCTTCCTCACCCTATTGGTCACCGCAGTTACACATAGAACAGAACTAACCATTCACTGAATCCACAAATCAAACAATCTAGCATTTTAGCGGGACAACAGAACTCTCCTGATGTTTGTTTACAACAATTATCACATGTATAGGCTGCATTTGCAAATCTTTTAGAAGTACATTATAAAAAAAGATTCTTGAGTTCCCCTTTCGGGTAGTGTAAAGGGTAATAAAAATACTAATAATCTATTGATTAAAACCATTTTCCGAGGAAAGCAGAAGAGAATTACCTGTGGCGCGTAACTTATTCTCAAAAAAGGCCGCACATATTTTCCGTTGCTTAAGTAGCCATTTGTCAAAAGGCTCTATTTTCTGAAAATTTCTGTTTCGGCAGGAAAAAGTCAAAATTCGAAGTCACAATCTACTCAATAAAATTACTTTCCATGCTCGCAAAACTCCACAATTCGTAAAGCTCCGTGATTTAGTAGTTAAGGGCTACACTGGAGGTCGATTTCGAAGAAAGATCGGCAGAATGTATCGTTTACTATTGGTGGAACGCGTTTCCTGTCAGAAACTAATTTTCTATTGAGAATTGGTAATTTATGGATAATGCACAGAAAAACCTGTGACTATCGGACCTCAACATTTGTCGGCTGTTAGGAGGTGTCGGCCACGGAGAAGCAGAGACAGAGACCCAACTCTCGTGTTTATGATAGCGCCCCAGTGTTCGGACATGAAACTACGACAGCGCATGCCACGTGATACGGTACCAGTGGCTATATAAGTAGCACCGCGGAGACAGTTGTGGTCTACGTTCGTGACTGCCACGGAGAAACCCCAGGTTCGATCACAGGCAGGTACGAACGCTCGAACCACTAAATACCTGCCGTGCGTCGGATTGGTCACGTTAAGCCCTCGAACCCCGGGTACTGAACTCCCGGTAATAAATAAAGCCGTCTTCCTCCCCATTTCTACCTCGCTTCATTGTCACTTTCCTATCGGCAATCTAGCCCAAATCCCTTTGTTTTCTATTTCTAAGGGTTATTTAAGACCTGGAGTCAGACACTCCCTTTCTAAAATCGTCTACGTGTGATCTGATGTGACATGAGATGTAAACTTGAAAAAAAAAAACAAAAAAACAGAAGGTTACGGCTCGACGATTTAGTCCCACGCCCGTCCACTTGCGCGCTGTTCTATTGAGATCTTCAGAGCCAAATTGTTGCCATGACTCTCTATGGAAGATTTACCTCTGAGTCTTCTGCTCTGTGGTTTCAGCTGTTCGGAAGATTGACTTCTGAACAAACCTAGGTTTACGAAACAAAAAACTGCATATTGAATACGCACGTAAAAATACGATTTTTTTTATTATTTTTTTTTTTTGCTGTTTTTTAGGAGTTGGAAACAACGCAATAAGTCTGCACACGTATGGTATTTTCACTTTAAAACACAGAACATATGAAGTGCGTATTTCAATACATGTTGCAAAATACGCACGTCCCAATTAAATGTGTTACAGTCTGAATTTTGTAATGCAGGATCCGATTGCTCTGAAATTCGCAGCATGCGTTGCCCGCGAGAGGTCATGCAAACGATTAGCATTGCAGGGCATATGTAAATCATGTGCACCCGGCACGCCACCGAGAAGTACTGTAAGAAGGGTGAACAAAAGGCGGGGTGTAAGCAGTGGAAGTGTGTTGGTGTGTTGTGCTGCCGGACCTGTGCGTGGGAAGCTTCCTGATGCCTCGTCGCAGAATACGGTAGTCATTCCAGCAAACTTCGGAGTTCGACAGAGGACGAATAGTGGCTTATCGCGACAGCGGTTTATCGTACCGAGACATCGGCGCCCGTGTGGGACGACATTTAGCTACAGTGATGCGAGTATGGATTCAGTGGGTGCAGGAAGGACGGACGGACCGATGTGAGCGATTGCCGCAGCCGCGGCACACCAGCGAACGAAAGGACCGGCATGTTGTGCGGCGGGCATTGACGGCTCGCACAGCCACATCACGAACCTTAGCGCAGGAATTAGGGTGTGTTGCGCAACAACATGTGTCAGCACGTACCGTTCGACGTCGTCTGCAGGAGCGAGGACTTATCGCACGGCGCCCATTGCTCCGATTACCATTGACGTTACACCACCGGCGAGCGCGGCGGCAGTGGGCTGTTGAACGCCGCACCTGGACTACGAAATGGTACGACATTGTCTTCTCCGACGAATCCCGCTTCTGCTTGCAACACCACGATTGTCGAATCCGCGTGTGGCGGCACCACATCGAGAGACTGTATGACGGCTGCACTATGCATCGCCATACCGATCCGTCGCCTGGCGTTACGGTTTGGAGCGCAATAGGATATGACACTTGCACCCCTCGGGTACGCATCGCCGGTACACTCAACAGGCACCACTACATCTCCGACGTTTTGGAGCCTGTAGTCCTCCCTTACCTGCAGGGCCTGCCAGCGGCCACGTTTCAACAGGACAATACGCGCTCGTACGTGGCACGCATCGTGCAACAATTCTTCACGGCCCACCAGGTGTCACTGCTGCCGTGACCCGCCTGTTCTTCCGATATGTCACCCATCGAACACATCTAGTCGCTGATCGGCAAACGAGTGGCCCGGAAAGCACCACCCGCGGCTACGCCTGATGAACTGTGGCAACGTGTGAAAGCAGCCTGGACCGACATACCCCAAGCCCACACCCAAAGACTCTTTCGTTCGATGCCATGGCGTGTAGCGGCCGTTATTGCCAGCCATGAGGGACACACGAACTATTGATGTCTGCGTGTTGCGCAAGTCGCACGGGCATGTAAGCTCAATCGTTTCATCTTTGTATCTGTTGTTATGTGTCCAGTAAATCTGGCTTTGCTATCTCGTGTCCTTCTTGGAGTTGCATTTTGGGTGGCCAGCAGTGTAGTTTGCCGTCGTCAGGAGAGCATCAACCTGCGGTACTCATGGTTACCACGTAACATCACTGAGAACACAAACATAAGAAAAGTCTTCTTCTAATAAGAGATCGACCCAGTGAAAACCAGAGGCAAGTAAATTTTTAATGGGGATCTTGAGGACAAACGGTCACCCTGGTTTCGTCCAAAGCAGAAAAGACAAGAAAATCTTCAAGCAGAAATTTACCGACTTTTGTTTTCCTTGAAAGTTTACGTTTTTAACCGCTTTATGACCAAAATCGCTGTCCTTTAACCGGAGGGTCTGCTATTTGGAAGTAAAAGGTAAATATACAAAATCGTATAGGCTTTGCTACTGGGAATCACAAAACTGTTATATATGTATAAAATCAAATTTGCAAAATAAGAATGGATAACTAAATTAAAACATCTTAATTAAAAAACAGGACGAAAGAAATAAAACTAGTATTATGAGAAGCGCCAAAGGCAGCTATACCTCATGTAATAGCGTATATAGAGTGAATTATTAAGAATTAATAAAATTAATTTTTTTTAAATCCAAAATTAAATACAAAATTGAAGTTCAGAATTGAAAAACGAAAAATATAAAACGAAAAACAGGTTGCCGTCATCAGGAAAGCATCAACCTGCGGGAGTGGCCTTTCTAGTACCAACAAACGACAAGGAGAACCAAATATGTCGGTTGGTCATGCTCCCTAGGCCACTAGACCAAACACAAAACAAACCTAAGAACTGAAAAAGCCATAATATGAACAATGACAAAAAAATTGATAAGACGGCTTACCGGCAGACCTAAGAGGTCAATGCCACGAATGAAGACTAGACACTAGACCGACGATCAACAAGAACACAAATACATACTAAATCGTAAAAGTGGTCACGGTTAAATAACATTCTAGCAAGCCAAAGAAGTGTGTGAGATGACGAGATGCAAAACTGTGTATGTAAATGAAAGTCTTCAGCCAATAGGGATCTACCTGGTGGCACTTTCTGTTGCCTGATTTACTTAATATTGTTAGATCCCGGATTAGCCAACCTCTATCTGCACTATTTTGAGGATAGATTTACTGCTGCTTGCCCTTTGCCTGATATCGTTCTGAGGTATGCTGATGACATTATTGTCATTAACATGACGGGCTTTTTGGGTTGCGCTGCTGACTTGTATAATGAGTACCTCACCTTAGAAAAAACCAACATCTTGTCAACTCACGTTTGTTACCTCGATTTGGAGCTACAGGTGGACGAGGGGGTAGGGGGTGTGGTGAATTTTTACGATAAAAGAAATGCTTTTGATTTCGATATCATTCACTACACACATTGGTCCTCAAACATTTCTAAAGAAGTACATCGTAACTTACTTCTTTCTCAATTCCATAGAATATCAAAAATATGTTCAACACAGATTTTAATAAAAAATAATCTTGAAACACTTCTAACTAAATTGCAATTTAACAACTTTCCCACACATTTTTTTAACTTTTAATTTTGAATTTTAAGTTGGTTTCAAAGAGTTTCAAGTTACACATTAACATGCTATATTTAGTAAATCAGGCAATTCAAAGTGCCATCTGGCAAGTCCCTATTGGCTGAAGATATTCATTTACTTACGCAGTTTTGCATCTCGTCATCTCACACACTCCTTTGGTTTCTAGGATGTTGTTTAACCGCGACTACTTTTACGATTTAGTATGTATTTGTGTTCTTGTTGGTTGTCGGTCTAGTGTCTAGTCTTTATTCGTGGCGTTGACCTCTTTGGTCTGCCGGTAGGCCTTTTTATCATTTTTTTTGTCATTGTTTATATTATTGTTTTTCGAGTTCTTAGGTCTGTTTTGCATTTGGTCTGGTGGCCTAGAGAGCATGACCAACCCTCATTTCTGGTTCTCCTTGTCTTTTGTTGGTACTAGAAAGGCCACTGCCGCAGGTTGATTTGATGCTCTCCTGACGACGGCAACCTGTTCTTTGTTTTATATTTTTCGTTTTTCAATTCTGAACTTCAATTTTAAATTTAATTTCGTATTTTAAAAAAAATAATTTTAATAATTCTCTCTCTCTCTATATATATATCGTATGTTAGGTCCATGCATAAGTTTCCGGCTGTGTCGTGAGAGGCTTGAGAAGTTCAGAAGTGGTGAGTACAGCGTGGCGGACGGCCGAAGGTGATCCGGAGATATTCTGATCGAAAATGTTGTCCAGATGACCACAGAACCGGCAACACAGATGTACCTCATGGGGGAACATTGCTTTGATTTGCTTATGAAAGTACGACATCTATTCGACCATAAAACGCTGGAAAGATCCATAACTTGTAGACATTTGTCCCAAACAAACACGAATAATTCATTCCGTATCCTAACTCGGGACTCTCTCTCGAGACAACGCTTCTGACTCTCAGCTCGGTTTAAGGGACGTAACTGTAGTGGAAAGGCAATAATTGCCACCGAAGAATCAAGCCCTCAATTAGATGATGTACTTTTTTTATTGAAGGTTTGACGATCACCATGAGCAACTCCATGAACTATAAGCAGTCGCATGTCCCTAATTTAGGGCCACTGGTTCCAGAAAAGAGAGGAAGCCAGTGCCGTAAGACAAACACAACGTCCATTCGGGATTCGAACCGGTACCCTTCTCAAACGAATGATCATAAGCCAGCGCTTTGATCACTGCGCCACCGGGCCAGCAAATGATCTATCGAATGGAAATGTAATAATTACCACAGACGAGTGGGACCCTAAGGTCTCTCGGGATTACTGGAGGGCAACAATAATCCTACCTAGATCATCTCAAAGATCTTCAGCCGGACTGTGATCTAGAGGTGCCGTTCGACGTATACCATGTTCATCAAGTTTGACGACATTAGTTGTGCTGAGATTTGCGATATCAGCCATGAGAGTGAAGTCTATGCCAACAGTACCGATGTACGGCCTTGTAAAGAAATCCAGATTTTCATCCCTGTTTTTTACTGCAGCCCCATTATCTTTAGGGGAAAAAACCAACAACATAGAAACTGGAACATGCACCCAGTGAAAAAACAAGCTTACCGAGTCATATTACCACTGCAAGAAATACTTCGTTCGATATGTTACGAGATGTGTCGTCCATTTTACGGCCTGTTGCGAGCTTAATGTGCATCTGGTGTCTGATTTCAGAAGGAAACGCTACTCATCGGTGTAAAAGACACTACTATACTTTCCAGGGAAGGGAGAAAGTTAGCGCCAAAAAAGAAACATAGCATCAATGTCTCATCTGGGACTCGAACCTGTATTTTTTAATTTTACCATAAACCATGCCTGCGACCATCGGAGTCGCTCACTATTTTGAAATCGAAATCTAGAGCCTAATAAGAATGACAAATAAGAATGGGCATCTAAAGTTTCCCAACTTTTCTTCATTGTTGTTTGTCTTCCATACGTTTTCCTTACGACGTGACGAACAATATGAAATCCCGATTTACGCAGGAGCATTCCATGTTGTACTGATAGTCTCCGATAGAAATTATCCCTTTTATCAGTCATTTTAATTTGCTTATTACTTACCAGCTGAGTGAATCGCCATTCAACACATGTTTGAACATTTGCGTGTTTTTATGTACACTGCTCGACATAGAAAATCTCACACCATTAAACCCGCTAAGGACATGTATTTAAAAATAACGCAATATTCCCAGGACATACTAAAAAGTTCTGACTGGGGGCTTTGTGTCTTCTGCAAATGAGGATAGATGGCGACATACTCAGGTAGAGACACGCGTAAAATGATCAAAGATTATACCTGAAGTATTTCTCACTTTTAATAACAGTAATAAAAACTTGATTACCTAATTATTGCCTTATATATATATATACAGGAATGAACATAAAAGGAAAAAAAAAAGAATCGGATATCTCCGACCCTGACGACGAAAAGTAGTCATGGTCACTGTCATTGCTTTCTGAATCAGTATACAATACTGAGCCCACCCTCATAACCCATTGAGTCGTCCTACGTTCGCTTTAATCGCAGCTCCAACCTTGAGCATCTAGTTTCCACAAAAAGCGCCATCTAGTTCCCTAAACGTAAATATACGGATCCAGACATCAGGAAACGGGTGGGAAAAATGCGAACGTACACTTTCGGATCTGGGGCTTAACGCAATGCTATAGCAAAAGGTACATAGAAGCCACTGAGGCTTAAAGGGTTCAAGAAAGTACGAAATGTCACGGCGTGAGTGATAATACCAAGCCAGTGTGTACCCAAGGCGTGGTAAGTATTATCACACACGCCGTGACGTCGAAAGAAAATGTCCCCGGATGTTGTTCTGAGATATCGATGAATGCGTTGTTGGCCTGTGTCTGATGTTCATCGATATTGCAAGGGGGTCGTGCAGAGGTATTAAATCGTCTGCAAATGACGTCCAGCAAGTTCTCCATTGGAAAGATGTCTTGAGATCGCCCTGGCCGGGACAGCATTTGGGCATACTGTCTTCTGATGCATTTGGGCATACTGTCTTCTGATGCATTTGGGCATACTGTCTTCTACGCATACTGTCTTCTGATGTTGCCGCTGTGCAGGCAAGAGTTTTCATTTTTGGAACTAGGAATCCCACAGAGGTACGACAACAAACCGGGCAGCAGCACCTCATCGACGTATCGTCATGCTGCCATTGTATCCATTATACGTACGAACGGCTGTTGAAACGGATAGCTCCCCAAATCATGACATCACACGGATGGCAATAAGATCAGCCAGGTCACCACATTGTCTGCAGGTTCTCAATCGGTGGTCGTCGGCATTGAGACAGAAGCGAGACTCGTCGCTGAATACGGCATAATTCCGATCCTTTTCATTCGTTTCTGGGTTTAACGGCCACCGTGTGCAACTCGATGGACGATAAGCAGTCGCCGGTCACTGATTTAGGAACACTGGTTCCAGGCAGGGGAGAGAGCCAGTTACGTAAGTCAAACACAGCATCCATGTTTCACCGGGATCCGAAATCAGACCCATTTCGATGAATGGGTGCAAGTCATCCTTTTGACCACTGCAACACCGCTACGGTTGATTCCTTTCATCCAGCCCGTAGTTCTGGCACGGCACCACTGCTGCCTTGCGGGACTATGTAATGCGGCAAGTGGTAATCGTTGCAATGGTTCGTTTGAAAGCTGCCTCAGCCTCTTTCGATTCACAGTTCGTGTCGTCACGAGGTTGTCTTTAGCTGCCTGTACACCTCGGCGAATGCCGTCTTCTGTGGGTTGGGAGGCAGCTACGGCTTCCTGTCTGATGCGGCGATAGAAGCGTTCGGATATCTGTCAAAGTGCACCAGTCCCACTACGTCGATGTATGTTACCTTCCTTTAAGGTGATGCCTCTGCTAATGGCATCCGTGTGATGGTAATATTCCCGGATGGCATCGTCCAGGCATTCACACCCAATACGTGAGCTTTCGCAACCAAGATCACTCGGATGCAATGCTACACACGCCCAGAACACGGCGACAAAGCTCCGTGTTGTTTTGCCCTATTAACTCCATCACCTCTCAAGTGATTAGCTCGCAATAGCGGTCATTTACATAACCGAACTGTCGACTTATATTCACCAATTTGCATAGTCCTCCGATAAATACTTCTTGGTGTGGTATTTCCTTTGTCGAGCAGTGTAATAGCACAGTGAAAAGTTTTCATAAGTCTGTGCCATTTTATTTTTCATTCGCACTTTTTTTGTTTCTCGTTTGACGAGCAGTGCACTTCCAAAAAGAGTCGCCATTTTCCCTTGGCCCCATTTTCCACTCTGACAGTGTTTTATTCAAGCTCTTTCGCTGAGTAACTCAGGAGAATATAATGGTGAGAAAAATAACATCAGCCCTAGTGTGATGCTTAAGATATATTCGTTTCTTTACACAGGAAAGACCCTCCATCACTGCCATGTCTTGACAGACCGCTGACTGAAGGAGAGGGCAGAGGGTCCCGAAGTCCAGCTGGTCCACCTTTGACAACACATGACGACTTGCCATTCTTTGCCGTGCCACCAGTTATGTTGCTGGCCAAAAACAGCAGACCTTCGCCTCGCCAAGTCTCAGATTTACAACGTCTTCCTCCACCACCTCCTTTTCCCCGAAGGAGACAAGTTACAGACAGAGGAGAGGTCGTAATGCTCTGTTACAAGGACCCTCTGAGAAGGCTAGTTATTTCATTTTTACCATTTTTATTAATCTCTCTCTCTCTCTCTTTGAAATGCAACCGAACCTTTTCTAATAATCTTGATCATTCCAGAAAACCCGTGCTTAAATTAGTCAGTCGTTAATCGGGAATATGAATTATTCCTTTCCACAAGGCCGAATAAGAGACCTATTTACACCTAAAAGGCCTGCTTCTTAACTCTTACTCAATGGATATACATGTACACAATGCATGTATTTGTACGTAAACTATTGTACCTGCAATTAGGCGTAGATTGAGATAAACCAGATGACTAACATAAAGAAAAGTTAGAATAAAATTTCAGGAGAATCTCTTTCTTCTTTCATCAGAACATCTGATGATTCTGGGGATCACAGGAGTCGAGTGCAGGGAAGACAAGCTGGTGCAAAGAATTGATTATAAGATTGTAACTCTAGTTGGGGTTTCTTTTTCATTTTGATGAAATAGTCCACATGAATTATATTTATAGGATTGGACGTTCTTTTGATTTATACGTATGTGTTCCGAAATATCCACTTGTTTTATCGTTCTCTTTAAATACGTGTAGACATTCTTCCATTGCTTGAAGGGAACACTGGACATAGCCCGACCAAGAGAACAGACTGGATTCAGGAGTGACCTCAGCACTACAGTTCATATCTATGTAATGATAGAACTAATTGAAAGAATGAATTCATGTGAACTCCGCTATGCAAGGCTTTTGATTTTGATTCCGTGAAATCATCAGCAGTTATAATAACTTCGAAATCCTTCGATGCATACATTAACATTATAAATGAATCTATGCAAATGCAAGTGCAAAGGTCTCACTGTTAGAGGATACAGCACCATTAAAAATTGGAAAAGGAGTGAGATAAGTTAATTTCATATCGCCCAAACTCTTCAACACCACATTGCAGAATGTCTTTCAGTCATTGAAATGGAAAGGCAAGGAAGTACAGATTAATGGAGATTGTTAAACACACCTTCGCTGTGTTGACGACGTGGTCATTTTTGTAAGTACCCACTGAGAGCTGCAAAGTATGATCCAGAAACTTGCTAACGAGTGTAAAGAAGTGGAATTAAAAATGAACTTTCCGAAAATAAAATTGATATACAACATCCGTTTCATAAAATCTGAGAGTAAAATCCCATAAGATGAAGAAATATAGGTACAGCAAAATATATGTTATTCTTTCTCAAAGAATCTTCCCTCGGATGATATGCAACAGTCCCATCCTTCAGTCCACTTTTCAAAGCATGTGGCGAAGGCATTTTGAGGAAGTTGCTTTAGCGACCCCTGTATAGTTCAGCATCTGTGTTGAACGTTGAGTCACGGATCTTCTCCTTTATTTGCTGGAAACAACCAGAAATCGCACGGGGAGAGGTCAGGACTGTAGGCAGGCTGTAGCATGATTTCAATACTGCATTTTGTAAGAAACTGTGGAGCACAAGCAGCTACATGTGAGCGGGAGATATCATGATGCAGGGTCCACTTGCCAACCAGTTCCTGTCGCTTAATCGTTATGTGTCATCGCAGACGCTTCAAGACTGAAATGTAATACTCATCATTGATAGTAATTTATAAAGGAACAGCATGCTGGTAGACTGCACTTTTATGATCATAGAAAATTATCATCATCACCTTCGCAGCTGATTTGGTTTGGCGGGCATTTTTCAGAGGAGCAGAGCCTGTGTGTTTCTAGAAACTCGTTGGGCGCTTCGTGAGGGGGTCGAAATAGTGAACCCATGTTTCATCGGCACTTAATACTGTGTTTAAAAAGTTTGGATCCTTTGAAATCATTTGTTTCCACTCATGAGAAACCTGAACTCTGGCAATTTGTCGCTTAGAATGCGGAATGCCGACGTTTTTGAAATATTAGTTGACACCGCTATGTCTTCGCACGCCATTCGTCGATCTTCTTGTAGGATTGCCCAAACAGTGTTAACGATACGCTCCGTAACAACACTTGCAGGTCGACCAAGGCTAGAAGCGATTTCGGCCGACAGACGCCCTTTTTTGAAATCATGATGCCATCTAAAATTCGTTAACTCACCCAAACATTTATCTTTCTAAGCGTTTTTCATTAAATCAACTGTTTCTGGAGCCGTTTACCGAAACGATAGCAAAATTTTGTCGCACAACGCATTTTACTTCTTAACTCTGAATAACTCACCCCCATAGCTGTACGGCGAAATGCAGACGCACCTGAAACAACTACGCGATAACAAAACCAGAATCGTCTGCCACGGCCAATAACTGTTGCCATTGATACTTCCTTAATTCAGTTAGTCGTCTGCGTGTATATTTTCTCTTTGCACTGTTGCCAACTCAAAAAAATACTCTCAGTTTTTATGGGACGGCTTTTGTACAATGTTTTTAGAAGATCTGATCTGTGGGTTGACGAGAAAAAATCTGGAGGTAATCGACACTTACGATATGGGAGACAGATATCAGGCAAGGGCCACATTGATGGAGAAATTAATTATTTCATAGAACTTGGTACGAGAGCTTTTGAAAGAAACAGTACAATTTTCAAGAGCAATATACCATTATGTGTTAAAAGTATTTAATCAATGCATTGTTCCACTTCTTCATATGAAGCAGAAACTTGGGCTTTGCATGAAAAAGGCATTCAGAGGATGCAAACTACTGAAAGAAGCTTGAAGAGGTGTATGCTTGATTTTTCGAAGAAACGTTTGAAGGATAGGGGAAGGAACTCATGGATCATGAAAATGACAGGGGTTGATGATGTCATGATGAAGGAAGTATCGCTGAAATGGCAATAAGCTGGACATATTGCTAGAACTGACCATTTTGGACACCTGAAACACTAGGCTGAATTTCGAGGGACAGAAAAAAAAAACGCAGAAGAAGAATATGTGGAAGATGGGGATTAAATTCAAAAACGTGTCGGAGTGTTATGGAAGAGATTGGCTCAAGACCAAAAATTGTGGAAGAAACTTGGGGAGACCTGCATCCAGCAGTGGATTGACAATGGTTGAAGATGAGTAAGCTATTTCCGTGAAAACATTAGGATATCTTTAATTCTTTAGTGGCTATACTTACTGATGTATGACTTGCACCTATGTAGGTGACTCTAAACTGTACCATGCCGATTAGAGGATGATAATTTGGAGATAGTAGTGTGAGAGCATGACACTGTATTGCATGGTCATGAATCTCAGGCTAGCAGAGCTAGTGCAATAATAGTGTGGGTTATGTTTTCATGGAAGGATTTAGGTGACTAGATTCACGCGCATGGACGCTCAAGTTTATTTAAACATCGTCGCGGATGAAGTTCATCTACTCATATTGTAGAAAACAAAATAAAAGTATGTATAGGCTATGTACAGTGGAAGCTGGATATAACGCAGTCGGTTATACGGTGGAATCGGATATAACATGGGTTCGATCGTGTCCCCCAAACAATCGTATGTGGCCTAGGGCTCAAAGTATTCTGCCGCTTGTGGCGCAGGGGTCTGAGCGATGGCCTATGATCATTCGTCCAAAAGGGGTCCAGGTTCGAATAGCGGTGAGGCATGGATGTTGTGTTTGTCTTACGGCACTGGATATCTCCCTTCCCTGGAACCAGTAACTCTAAATTAGGGACGGCTTATAACCCATTGAGTTGCTCACGGTGGTCGTTAAAACTCCAATTAAAAGAAAAAAAAAGTATTCAGATTCGGATATACAGCGGGTATCTCTATAACGCAGCTATTGCCTTGTTCCCGTATATCCGCGTTATAAAAGGTTTCCACTTTACTTGCAATGTTGGTTTGTACAAGACTATGCACAAAATCATAAATGAAATTGTACATTAGTAATATCAGACCTTCGGTTTCAAAATCAAACTAGTGCCATAAGAATAGACTATTCTGTGAAAATTTCCATAAGACATGCTAGATTGAAAGGGGCAAACTCTGACATCACAACGAGCACTTTCAGGAAGAGAGAGAGAGAGAGAGAGAGCAAGGACAAGAACAGGTGATCTTATTTGTAGTGGGGTCTAATACCCAGAGGCCGACGACTTAACTTGACCATTCGACGCACGTCAAGTATTCAGTGTTTCGAGCAACTCAGCCTACCTGGAATCGGATCCGCGACCGTCTGGTCCGAAGACGGATGCTTTAAACACTTCGCGTTCTGGTGCCAGTTTTCTCAGTTCATCTTGATCTTTATGCTCCATTGCAAAACTTTGTCAGACCAAAAAATTTCGCAAACAAAACTTAGCAGTATAAAGATTTTCGACACAACCTGTAATCACATGTCCAAAAGTTCAGCGATATTTTTCTCATAACTTACAGGGTCGGTGCTAGGTCACGTGGCCGGGGGTGAGAGTTACTGTAGGAGAAATGGGGACTCAGAATCTTCGAGCCCTGTCTCCTAGCTATTTCCCTGTTACATTAACCTTTTCGTTTGAGTGTCTCTTGATATCGAACATTTTAAACGTAACTTTATTGTTTTCGTTTTTTGTATGGGGATTTATCGGCGTGGCGCAGTTGGTTAAGTCGCTATGCACTGTGTAGGAGGTGGTCGTTTCTGACTGGTGTTCAAATCCCGGTACTGCCGGCCATCTAGTCTGCGGGTTTTCCGGTGTTTTCCGCAGACTCCCTGTGTTTGGGAACGCGATTGTGTGGATGGTTCCCTGTGAAGTCGGCCTCGGATGCACTTCGTCCCTTGGTCCTACAGGTTGGGGGTTGGGCGTGGGACTAACAACCCCACCTATTCAAAAATATCTTGTTACGAAATCTCACATAAAAGGTCTTTGAGAAGGCCAAGGTCCACACAGGGCTGTTGACTCATTGAATAAAAAGATGGGGATTTAACGAACATGGTGAACAACTCGATGGACTATAAGTACACTAGCGTGCAAAAATTAAGGGCGAGACGGTTTTTCGAATGTAACGTCTTGCAGAAGTGTTCCACATCGACTCAAATCATACCATAAGATCCCCAAGATGTAAGAATATGGGACAAATGAGCAAACCCGTCCAAACAAAGAATCCAAAGAATACAAAGATTCTTTATTGGAAAGGTAGCTTCGAGCACAACTGGACAAAAAACAGAAAAATTCATGTTACAGGCGGCTGCCAAGAAAAATCCAGTCTTTAGTAGGGGATATGATCACCCCTGACTGCGTTGCAGAATTTACAACGTCTGTGCATGGTGAGGACGAGTTGTCAAGGAGCTGTTGAGGCATCGCGGCCCATTCCTCTTGTACCGCCAATCGCAGCTGCGGAATCATCGTTGGCGGCTGGTGACGTGCTGCCAAGCGTCTCCCGAGAAGGTCCCACACGTGTTCGATTGGATTTAGGTCCAGGGACCTTGTGGGCCAATCCATGCGTTGAATATCTTTACTCTACAACAGTTCTGCGACAGCCACTGTACGATGAGGGGATGAGGTGTAGCGTTGTCGTCCATGAAAAGGAACTCAGGACCCACAGCACCTCTAAGCAGACGTACGTGTGGCAGGACAACCTTGGTACAATAGCAGACACCAGTGACTGAACCTCCTTGGAAGATGTGGAGGTCAGTACGGCTACCAAGCATGATACCGCCCCAAACGAGAACTCCGCCACCTACAAACCGGTCCCTTTCGATGATGTTGGAGGTGTGATTCCGTGTTCCCTGCTCTCTTCAGATGTGTATACGTCCAGAATCGCTCGTCAGACTAAATCGACTCTCATCCGTAAAGAAAACTCGACCCCATTGCTGATGTGTCCAGTTCTTGTGTTCCTGGCATCACAGAAACCACCGTCTCCGATGAGCAGACGTTAATGGCACACACCGTACTGGTCGTCGTGCAAATAAACCACCTTTGTGCAGCCTCCTAGCCACGGTAAAACGCGATAACGGACGTCCAGTTGTCTGTTGCATGTGCCTTGCGATTTCTCCCGCTGTCTGCCGTGTGTCTTTTCTCGCCTGTAGGACAATACACCGGTCGTCCGCCGCCGTGGTTGCTTGTGGACGACCACTGCTAAACTCTCGGACAGCTGTTTCTGTCGTTTGAAATGCTCTCCAATCTCGTGAAACGATGCTGTCAGCGATCCCGAATTCCTCGGCCACACTAGTCACACTTCGACCTTCTTCCAACTTCCCAATGACGCGACCTCGGGTAAAGTCATCCAGATGTCGTCTACTGGATTGCCTGTTGGCCATATCACATGGTGGCAGCAACTCGACGTCGTTCAAACCGATGTGCACCGTGCAATAGCTTTCACCGAATTGCTGAGCGTACACCGCCCGTGTGCTTTATACCCTAACGACAACCCCCCCTACGTCATGCTGCAGATATGCGCATGCCCTACCGTACCAGACCCTAGTCTATTTCTTGAGTGGTCTTTTGGTCCGTTCTGTCTGCTCGTTCCGCTGTTATGCTAATTTCTCCTCTTCGTCCTTAATTTTTGCACACCAGTGTAGTAGTCCGTCCCTAATTTAGAGTGACTAGTTCCACGGAAGGGAGAGGTTTTCTGCAGACTCCCTGGAACCGGCATTCGAACCAGGATTCATCTCGGACGAATGGTCAGAAGCCATCCCTTTGACCACTGTGCCACTGGGACGGAAGTTGATTTATTGCTTTTAAATGCATATAATTTAAAAAACTCAGTTTTTTAAACCTGAGTGTTATGTGTTTAAGTTTCTTATAACATTTATTTGTTATACTAGTAATCATACACCTTCTCTGAACGGTGAATCTATAAAATAATTATTTTTGAACATAAAATTAGAGATAGGGAAAAGTAATTAAGGGAAAGAAAAGTACGTAATTAAAATGCGTAACTGCTTTACGATTTAGAACAGCGTCGTTGACGTCAATGTATGCGGTTTGACGTAAAACGGAGCAGGCTTTGGCGCCGCTTAACTTTAAATCAAAATTTGAAATTTTCAAAGCATTTCAGTGGTTCTGACAAAATTATCTTCAAACCTATCAGCATTTTCAAACAGTAAAGCTAGGCCACCCTTTTGAATATTTTGGTTTTCACACTTTTTTCTAGGTGTAGAAATGGTAGAAAAATTCAAGCAGACAATATTTCAAAGCACTCTTTTCTTTTTTTTTTTTTTTCGTGTATTTGCAGGTATTCGGACTTTAAGACTTATTACCGGCATACCAATTTTTAGGTCTCTAGGTTATTTAGAAGTGGTCTAACAATTCGAGAAAAGTTCAAGCAGACAATGTTTCAAAGCCGCCATTTTTTTTTCGATTTTCGCAGTTTTTTAGGTATACGGACCTTAAGATCTACTATATGCGTGCCACTTTTCAGATCTCTAGGTCATTTAGAAGTGGTCAAACAATTTGCGAAAACTTCAAGCAGACGATGTTCCAAACCCGCTGTTTTTGCTTTTTTTTTTTTTTTTTTTTTGTTTTCGTACATTTCTAGGTATACGGACCTTAAGACCTATCATCATGCCAATTTTTAGATCTCTAGGTCATTTAGAAGTGGTCGAACAATTCGCGGACAAACAGACTCGCATTTTTCCTCTTTGCTTTTTATATGCGAGGCGAAATCTTATATTTACATAGGCATTCACGTATGTCGGCGGAAAACGCCGAACTTTAAATGCGTCGCTACGTCATTACCCAATGAGAAGATAGTGCTAAAAATAGCTGCGTCACTATGGCAGCACGTCACGGGACCAGGACTTTTCTGTGTGGTTAACGCTGAAGACAGAGTAAGCGGCTCGTTCTTTTCCTTTGCGTTTTTAAAAAATGCGTAAAAATCAGAAAATGACTTTTTCTTAAAAAACGTTTTTCTAAAAGAGGGAAGATAATTGTGAGTTTACGCTGTAAAAATTGCAGTGCGTTATGATTTATAGTTTGCCATATATCCGTTTTTTGAAATGAATCCCATCCCGAAATAGAGAATTTTGTGAAATTTAAAAATTTAATTTCGCGTAAACTAAATCGAAATTCAAAAAAAAAAGGGGGGGGGGGGACGAGGAGGAAAAATTCGGCCATGGCCCTACATGCCTATAGGTTTTGTTGCTGCTATCGCCAGAATCGAAAAACGGTTTATTTCAGCGTGTTTTTCAGAACAATTCTCTACAAACAATGTAAATTTCATATTTTTGTGTTCAATACTTTTTGCGCTGTGAGCTAGAAAAGCAAGAGTGTCGTGGAATTTCTAAATCAGCGGCGGCATCAGCGGCTGTTACTGTTTTTTTTAGAATAGAGAGACTATAAATAATAGTGTGAGAATGAATTATTTTTAGTTATGTATAAACTTTTTGTAGTACTAGTTGAACCATAAAGTCTTTACGTAATAAGTGTTTCATTATCAGAAGTTCAAATTTCTCTATGCATATTTTACCATAGGCAAGCAATGCCGGAAATGTCTGGGTGTCGGCGGGCAGTTAAGGTTTCCAGCTCCATTGACAAGAAGGTAGGAACACAAAGTTCTACTAGAAAACCAACAGTAAGTTTTGAATTTTTCTTGCAATTTTTTTACTTGTTTTCAAATCATATCTGTCAGCACAGATATGGCTTCGGTTGTTACTTAACAAAATTGTATACCCGACACATTCGATTTTTTTAATCTCGATGTTGAATATATGTTCCTCTGTCTGTCTGTCTATATCGGGCCATTCTTTCTATATTTCGTTTGGCAGCGAATGCCAAGGACGAAAAAATTTGTGACATAGGTTTCGGCAGAAATAAATATTATGTAGCTTATCCAGTTCATCGCAAAAGTTTGCTAGGAAGCTGGAGAAAGGGATTTGGACTTATTAGTATGTGAAATCACACAGTTTGTCAGCGCCCCATCACTCCGGAGTAAGTTGCTTTCCCAACTAAGCTATACGGACGGAATATATTGCTGCAGATTTGTCGTCTTGACACGTGATTCATCTCTGTACTACGTCACATCATCTCCCTCTTAATTTCTTTTTAAGCGCAGTAGGAATTTTTTCATTAATTCCAGACGATGTGTAGAACAAAACCACACATTTTTCGAAGAATCTCCCGGCCACTGCATTCATTTTTACGTTCGGGCGCCAATGTGAAAACAAAAATTTGTCAGCGACGTGGTTCGAACCTCGCTACCCCTCACTCCGGAGTGTATGTTGCTCTCCCAAGATTTGTCGCCTTGACACGTGATTCACCTCAGCAATAGGCCTACGTCACAAATAATAAAACTCAATGGATTCTTGACTACAAAACACGACGTATGCTGGAATTTAGGGGAAATCTGTAAGAATTCGTATAGTGTATTCCTATAAATAGTCTAGGAGACGTTTACATTGACAAAAGTTCGATGGGTCGGTAGTTCTGACATATAAAATTCAAGCAAGTTACGTCTTTCCGCAGAAACCAGCTGGTTCTCAGCTGATTTGGTTTGGTGTCGTTATGATCCGATCCTATTACTTTTGCACATACGCTCTGCTTCGCCACTGTGAACTTTTCGCCAGATTTTTCAAATATAAATAAACATACATATCAAATAACTCAACTTCCCAATGCTCCTTTCCCCCTAGCAAAAAAAAAGCTGTTTTATGTTTCATTTCCATATACACGGTGTATTTCTTGGGAGGGTAATTTAACTTCTGAATTTACAAGAATGGGATCCTTGATTATACATTGACTGAGTATCTTTACTTGCACATGACTGTTTCAATTAACCGTAGGTGTTGTTCTATCCTTTATCTTACCAGCTACATCTCGATTAGTTTCTCAGCCCAGACGATTGCGAGTTTTTGTACAACTGACAACAATAAACGTAGTTGAAATTGATTTATCTCGTCCGAATAAGAATTGAAGAGACATCTAGCAAAGAGCAACTCCTTGCAGTCTCCCCTCTTTGATTTAGGGCCAGTGGTTTCAGGCGAAACCCATGCCTCATCCAGTGCTCGAACCCAGCCCTATCTCGTACAAATGATCCAAAGCCAACGCCTTAAACCACTCTGCCACCGGAGCGCCTAACCTGGAATAACCTGGAAGATATAGAAGAAAGAGTGTTGAACAATTATCATTAGAGTCCGTCATTTTACACACTGCCAAGTCACATTATTGTGACTACCAGCTAATATCCATAGTAACCGCCGTTTGCAGCGCCGGCAGCAGCTAGACGGGCTGGGAGTGACTCAATAAGGTGCTAGAAGGTGTTTACAGGTATGTAGAGCCATGCTGACTGCACTACATCTTACGGCTGCTGGAGGGTGCGTGGTGGAGGATCCATAGAATGAACCACACGATCGAGATTGTACCACAGATGCTCAATTGGGTTTAAGTCTGGGGAATTAGGGGACCGGGGAAGTACTTTGAAGTCTTCATCGTGCTTTTCCAACCACTCTTGCAGATTTCTAGCTGTGCGACACGTCGCATTGTCGTGGTGGAAGATCCCATCCGCCAAAGGGGAGACAATCAGCATGTATGGGCGTGCGTACGTGGTCTGCAAGGATGGATTCAGAACAAATTCGGTGCATAGTGCCTTCCACAGGTATGAGTGGATCCAGAGAATGCCATTGAAACATTCTCCAGACAATAACGCTGTCCCCACCAGCTTGTATTTTGCCAGCAATGGTTGAAGAGTGTTTGTTCTACGATGTTTCTCGCTTCATACGCCAACGTCCATCCGTTCGATGAAGCAGAAAACGTGACTCATCGGAGAAGGCAATCCTTTGTCAATCAGCGGAGGTCCGATTCCAATACTGCCGTGCAAGTGTAAGCCTTTTTCTGCAGACGCACCTTCGTTAGCATAGGTGCAGTGACCATCTGTCTGCATCGCAGCTCCATACGCAGCAGGTTTCGCTGAACTGTCGTTTTAGACACATTTCCGATAGTCATCTGGTTCATTCGGCCAGTGAGTTTCTCCACTGTAGCGTGTCGATCGGCCATCACGCACCTTCGCAGCCGACGTTCACCTCTCACATCAATGGCAGGTGGTGCTCAGCAGTTTCGACGTCGCTTATTCGTAATGGTGCCATTTCTCCAATCACGATACACTTTAACCACAGCAGCACGCTAACAGTTCACAAACTGCGCTGTTTCAGAAATACTGCCACGCTTGGTCCGAAAGCCGATAATTATCCCTTTTTGTACATCGGATAAATCGCTCTTTTTATCCATTACAGCAACGAGTGATACGTTTTCAGAATGCCTACAGCACACCTTATATACCCTCCAAGCCAGCTCACGACACGTGCCTTCTTTCATTGGCTACGAGCTGCTGACGTCAAAAGTAGAAGGTGGTCACAATAATGTAACTCGACTGGGTATATCCTAAGCTACGGTGAACAATGTTGCAATGATAATGTACTACAACATGCGCCACAAGCATAGAGGCTCATGTTGTTCACCAAAAACAATGGAAATGTAGTGGAACTGGTCAGGGTCGAGCACGATAATGAGTGAGTTGAATTATGATGGTTCATATCACCAAAAGCTATGGAGCGCTGTATCTGCCCAAGTCACCGAGTGTGTTGTATGTACTTATATATAAAATCTCGTGACTCTGTTCTCATTTGGTTTCTGCATATGAGGATGGATCCGTAATGGGTTCGAAGGTTCTTATGCAATTTTAATTTGATTTTATGTATTGTAAATATCTATTTTAACTTGTATAATCTAATTTTATTGCTTCATAAAATAATCGTGCGAAGACGGCGAATGTGTTTTCTTATCATTACTATTGTTTTCCAACGTGCGTCTGTGTGTGGGCATTACAAGCCTCTCACATTATATTTTCAACTTTGTGATACTAGTTGTTCAAATGGAACTTTAACGTTAAGTCAACTTCTCTGTAGAGCTTGTTAGATTTTACTTCAGCTTTACAGTAAAACACTAAACAGATTGTCTCACGTAAGGTTTAGTTTGACGTTGTAAATTGGCTTCACTGTAAAACCTCTGATTTCTTCTCATTCGTAGCAGCTAAAAGTCGTAATTAAAATATGCAGGGGTGAGAAAAATAATAGTTCTGTGTTGTTTGGACATGACATTGTTAGTGTTCGACGTCGCTTTCATCAAATATCGGTTTTCGTCCACTGTTTTTCTTCGCCGATGAAGTTCTGCCATACTTTGTGTACGCAGTCATAACCATAGAGACTTCAGCTCTTGAAAAACAACAAACAATGTGCTTGTTATAGTTACAGACATTCCTGCTAAACAGGCTCACACGATTTTTTATCTTTGGAAGTCTGAAAGGTCACCCATTTCACAGAGTGCTCATACGAACCATAGAGTCTGTCACTCTTGAAACGCCAAACAATTTCGCTGTTATAGTCACAGATGTTCTTGCTAAATGGTCTCCTACGATTTGTCATTTTTGGAAGTCTGATAGATCACCTATTTCACCGACCGCACATACGAACCATAGAGTCTGTCACTCTTGAAACGCCAAACAATTTCGCTGTTTTTTTTTTTTTTTTTTTTTTTTCATTGGGAGGTTTAACGACCACCGTGAGCAACTCAATGGGCTATAAGCAGTCGTCCGTCCCTAATTTAGGGTCACTGGTTCCAGGGAAGGGAGAGAGCCAGTGCCGTAAGACAAACACAACATCCATGCCTCACCGGGATTCGAACCCGGACCCCGTTCAGACGAATGATCAGAGGCCATCGCTTAGACCACTGCGCCACCGGGGCGGCAATTTCGCTGTTATAGTCACAGATGTTCTTGCTAAATGGTCTCCTACGATTTGTCATTTTTGGAAGTCTGATAGGTCACCTATTTCACCGACCGCTTGTACGAACCATAGAGTCTGTCACTCTTGAAACGCCAAACAATTTTGCTGTTGTAGTCACAGATGTTCTTGCTAAATGCTCTCCTACGATTTGTCATTTTTGGAAGTCTGATAGGTCACCTATTTCACCGACCGCTTGTACGAACCATAGAGTCTGTCACTCTTGAAACGCCAAACAATTTTGCTGTTATAGTGACAGATGTTCTTGCTAAATGGTCTCCTACGATTTGTCATTTTTGGAAGTCTGATAGGTCACCTATTTCACCGACCGCACATACGAACCATAGAGTCTGTCACTCTTGAAACGCCAAACAATTTCGCTGTTATAGTGACAGATGTTCTTGCTAAATGGTCTCCTACGATTTGTCATTTTTGGAAGTTTGATAGGTCACCTATTTCACCGACCGCTTGTACGAACCATGGAGTCTGTCACTCTTGAAACGCCAAACAATTTTGCTGTTGTAGTCACAGATGTTCTTGCTAAATGCTCTCCTACGATTTGTCATTTTTGGAAGTCTGATAGGTCACCTATTTCACCGACCGCTTGTACGAACCATAGAGTCTGTCACTCTTGAAACGCCAAACAATTTTGCTGTTATAGTCACAGATGTTCTTGCTAAATGCTCTCCTACGATTTGTCATTTTTGGAAGTCTGATAGGTCACCTATTTCACCGACCGCACATACGAACCATGGAGTCTGTCACTCTTGAAACGCCAAACAATTTCGCTGTTATAGTGACAGATGTTCTTGCTAAATGCTCTCCTACGATTTGTCATTTTTGGAAGTTTGATAGGTCACCTATTTCACCGACCGCTTGTACGAACCATAGAGTCTGTCACTCTTGAAACGCCAAACAATTTTGCTGTTATAGTCACAGATGTTCTTGCTAAATGCTCTCCTACGATTTGTCATTTTTGGAAGTCTGATAGGTCACCTATTTCACCGACCGCACATACGAACCATAGAGTCTGTCACTCTTGAAACGCCAAACAATTTCGCTGTTATAGTCACAGATGTTCTTGCTAAATGCTTTCCTACGATTTGTCATTTTTGGAAGTCTGATAGGTCACCTATTTCACCGACCGCTTGTACGAACCATAGAGTCTGTCACTCTTGAAACGCCAAACAATTTTGCTGTTATAGTCACAGATGTTCTTGCTAAATGCTCTCCTACGATTTGTCATTTTTGGAAGTCTGATAGGTCACCTATTTCACCGACCGCACATACGAACCATAGAGTCTGTCACTCTTGAAACGCCAAACAATTTCGCTGTTATAGTCACAGATGTTCTTGCTAAATGCTCTCCTACGATTTGTCATTTTTGGAAGTCTGATAGGTCACCTATTTCACCGACCGCACATACGAACCATAGAGTCTGTCACTCTTGAAACGCCAAACAATTTCGCTGTTATAGTGACAGATGTTCTTGCTAAATGGTCTCCTACGATTTGTCATTTTTGGAAGTCTGATAGGTCACCTATTTCACCGACCGCACATACGAACCATAGAGTCTGTCACTCTTGAAACGCCAAATAATTTTGCTGTTATAGTCACAGATGTTCTTGCTAAATGCTCTCCTACGATTTGTCATTTTTGGAAGTCTGATAGGTCACCTATTTCACCGACCGCACATACGAACCATAGAGTCTGTCACTCTTGAAACGCCAAACAATTTCGCTGTTATAGTCACAGATGTTCTTGCTAAATGCTCTCCTACGATTTGTCATTTTTGGAAGTCTGATAGGTCACCTATTTCACCGACCGCACATACGAACCATAGAGTCTGTCACTCTTGAAACGCCAAACAATTTCGCTGTTATAGTGACAGATGTTCTTGCTAAATGCTCTCCTACGATTTGTCATTTTTGGAAGTCTGATAGGTCACCTATTTCACCGACCGCACATACGAACCATAGAGTCTGTCACTCTTGAAACGCCAAATAATTTTCCTGTTATAGTCACAGATGTTCTTGCTAAATGCTCTCCTACGATTTGTCATTTTTGGAAGTCTGATAGGTCACCTATTTCACCGACCGCACATACGAACCATAGAGTCTGTCACTCTTGAAACGCCAAACAATTTTGCTGTTATAGTCACAGATGTTCTTGCTAAATGCTCTCCTACGATTTGTCATTTTTGGAAGTCTGATAGGTCACCTATTTCACCGACCGCACATACGAACCATAGAGTCTGTCACTCTTGAAACGCCAAACAATTTTGCTGTTATAGTCACAGATGTTCTTGCTAAATGCTCTCCTACGATTTGTCATTTTTGGAAGTCTGATAGGTCACCTATTTCACCGACCGCACATACGAACCATAGAGTCTGTCACTCTTGAAACGCCAAACAATTTTGCTGTTATAGTCACAGATGTTCTTGCTAAATGCTCTCCTACGATTTGTCATTTTTGGAAGTCTGATAGGTCACCTATTTCACCGACCGCACATACGAACCATAGAGTCTGTCACTCTTGAAACGCCAAACAATTTCGCTGTTATAGTCACAGATGTTCTTGCTAAATGCTCTCCTACGATTTGTCATTTTTGGAAGTCTGATAGGTCACCTATTTCACCGACCGCACATACGAACCATAGAGTCTGTCACTCTTGAAACGCCAAACAATTTTGCTGTTATAGTCACAGATGTTCTTGCTAAATGCTCTCCTACGATTTGTCATTTTTGGAAGTCTGATAGGTCACCTATTTCACCGACCGCACATACGAACCATAGAGTCTGTCACTCTTGAAACGCCAAACAATTTCGCTGTTATAGTCACAGATGTTCTTGCTAAATGCTCTCCTACGATTTGTCATTTTTGGAAGTCTGATAGGTCACCTATTTCACCGACCGCACATACGAACCATAGAGTCTGTCACTCTTGAAACGCCAAACAATTTCGCTGTTATAGTCACAGATGTTCTTGCTAAATGCTCTCCTACGATTTGTCATTTTTGGAAGTCTGATAGGTCACCTATTTCACCGACCGCACATACGAACCATAGAGTCTGTCACTCTTGAAACGCCAAACAATTTCGCTGTTATAGTCACAGATGTTCTTGCTAAATGCTCTCCTACGATTTGTCATTTTTGGAAGTCTGATAGGTCACCTATTTCACCGACCGCACATACGAACCATAGAGTCTGTCACTCTTGAAACGCCAAACAATTTTGCTGTTATAGTCACAGATGTTCTTGCTAAATGCTCTCCTACGATTTGTCATTTTTGGAAGTCTGATAGGTCACCTATTTCACCGACCGCACATACGAACCATAGAGTCTGTCACTCTTGAAACGCCAAACAATTTCGCTGTTATAGTCACAGATGTTCTTGCTAAATGCTCTCCTACGATTTGTCATTTTTGGAAGTCTGATAGGTCACCTATTTCACCGACCGCACATACGAACCATAGAGTCTGTCACTCTTGAAACGCCAAACAATTTCGCTGTTATAGTCACAGATGTTCTTGCTAAATGCTCTCCTACGATTTGTCATTTTTGGAAGTCTGATAGGTCACCTATTTCACCGACCGCACATACGAACCATAGAGTCTGTCACTCTTGAAACGCCAAACAATTTTGCTGTTATAGTCACAGATGTTCTTGCTAAATGCTCTCCTACGATTTGTCATTTTTGGAAGTCTGATAGGTCACCTATTTCACCGACCGCACATACGAACCATAGAGTCTGTCACTCTTGAAACGCCAAACAATTTTGCTGTTATAGTCACAGATGTTCTTGCTAAATGCTCTCCTACGATTTGTCATTTTTGGAAGTCTGATAGGTCACCTATTTCACCGACCGCTTGTACGAACCATAGAGTCTGTCACTCTTGAAACGCCAAACAATTTTGCTGTTATAGTCACAGATGTTCTTGCTAAATGCTCTCCTACGATTTGTCATTTTTGGAAGTCTGATAGGTCACCTATTTCACCAACCGCACATACGAACCATAGAGTCTGTCACTCTTGAAACGCCAAACAATTTTCCTGTTATAGTCACAGATGTTCTTGCTAAATGCTCTCCTACGATTTGTCATTTTTGGAAGTCTGATAGGTCACCTATTTCACCGACCGCTTGTACGAACCATAGAGTCTGTCACTCTTGAAACGCCAAACAATTTTGCTGTTATAGTCACAGATGTTCTTGCTAAATGCTCTCCTACGATTTGTCATTTTTGGAAGTCTGATAGGTCACCTATTTCACCAACCGCACATACGAACCATAGAGTCTGTCACTCTTGAAACGCCAAACAATTTTCCTGTTATAGTCACAGATGTTCTTGCTAAATGCTCTCCTACGATTTGTCATTTTTGGAAGTCTGATAGGTCACCTATTTCACCGACCGCTTGTACGAACCATAGAGTCTGTCACTCTTGAAACGCCAAACAATTTTGCTGTTATAGTCACAGATGTTCTTGCTAAATGCTCTCCTACGATTTGTCATTTTTGGAAGTCTGATAGGTCACCTATTTCACCAACCGCACATACGAACCATAGAGTCTGTCACTCTTGAAACGCCAAACAATTTTCCTGTTATAGTCACAGATGTTCTTGCTAAATGCTCTCCTACGATTTGTCATTTTTGGAAGTCTGATAGGTCACCTATTTCACCGACCGCTTGTACGAACCATAGAGTCTGTCACTCTTGAAACGCCAAACAATTTTGCTGTTATAGTCACAGATGTTCTTGCTAAATGCTCTCCTACGATTTGTCATTTTTGGAAGTCTGATAGGTCACCTATTTCACCAACCGCACATACGAACCATAGAGTCTGTCACTCTTGAAACGCCAAACAATTTTCCTGTTATAGTCACAGATGTTCTTGCTAAATGCTCTCCTACGATTTGTCATTTTTGGAAGTCTGATAGGTCACCTATTTCACCGACCGCTTGTACGAACCATAGAGTCTGTCACTCTTGAAACGCCAAACAATTTTGCTGTTATAGTCACAGATGTTCTTGCTAAATGCTCTCCTACGATTTGTCATTTTTGGAAGTCTGATAGGTCACCTATTTCACCAACCGCACATACGAACCATAGAGTCTGTCACTCTTGAAACGCCAAACAATTTTCCTGTTATAGTCACAGATGTTCTTGCTAAATGCTCTCCTACGATTTGTCATTTTTGGAAGTCTGATAGGTCACCTATTTCACCGACCGCTTGTACGAACCATAGAGTCTGTCACTCTTGAAACGCCAAACAATTTTGCTGTTATAGTCACAGATGTTCTTGCTAAATGCTCTCCTACGATTTGTCATTTTTGGAAGTCTGATAGGTCACCTATTTCACCAACCGCACATACGAACCATAGAGTCTGTCACTCTTGAAACGCCAAACAATTTTCCTGTTATAGTCACAGATGTTCTTGCTAAATGCTCTCCTACGATTTGTCATTTTTGGAAGTCTGATAGGTCACCTATTTCACCGACCGCTTGTACGAACCATAGAGTCTGTCACTCTTGAAACGCCAAACAATTTTGCTGTTATAGTCACAGATGTTCTTGCTAAATGCTCTCCTACGATTTGTCATTTTTGGAAGTCTGATAGGTCACCTATTTCACCAACCGCACATACGAACCATAGAGTCTGTCACTCTTGAAACGCCAAACAATTTTCCTGTTATAGTCACAGATGTTCTTGCTAAATGCTCTCCTACGATTTGTCATTTTTGGAAGTCTGATAGGTCACCTATTTCACCGACCGCTTGTACGAACCATAGAGTCTGTCACTCTTGAAACGCCAAACAATTTTGCTGTTATAGTCACAGATGTTCTTGCTAAATGCTCTCCTACGATTTGTCATTTTTGGAAGTCTGATAGGTCACCTATTTCACCAACCGCACATACGAACCATAGAGTCTGTCACTCTTGAAACGCCAAACAATTTTCCTGTTATAGTCACAGATGTTCTTGCTAAATGCTCTCCTACGATTTGTCATTTTTGGAAGTCTGATAGGTCACCTATTTCACCGACCGCTTGTACGAACCATAGAGTCTGTCACTCTTGAAACGCCAAACAATTTTGCTGTTATAGTCACAGATGTTCTTGCTAAATGCTCTCCTACGATTTGTCATTTTTGGAAGTCTGATAGGTCACCTATTTCACCAACCGCACATACGAACCATAGAGTCTGTCACTCTTGAAACGCCAAACAATTTTCCTGTTATAGTCACAGATGTTCTTGCTAAATGCTCTCCTACGATTTGTCATTTTTGGAAGTCTGATAGGTCACCTATTTCACCGACCGCTTGTACGAACCATAGAGTCTGTCACTCTTGAAACGCCAAACAATTTTGCTGTTATAGTCACAGATGTTCTTGCTAAATGCTCTCCTACGATTTGTCATTTTTGGAAGTCTGATAGGTCACCTATTTCACCAACCGCACATACGAACCATAGAGTCTGTCACTCTTGAAACGCCAAACAATTTTCCTGTTATAGTCACAGATGTTCTTGCTAAATGCTCTCCTACGATTTGTCATTTTTGGAAGTCTGATAGGTCACCTATTTCACCGACCGCTTGTACGAACCATAGAGTCTGTCACTCTTGAAACGCCAAACAATTTTGCTGTTATAGTCACAGATGTTCTTGCTAAATGCTCTCCTACGATTTGTCATTTTTGGAAGTCTGATAGGTCACCTATTTCACCAACCGCACATACGAACCATAGAGTCTGTCACTCTTGAAACGCCAAACAATTTTGCTGTTATAGTCACAGATGTTCTTGCTAAATGCTCTCCTACGATTTGTCATTTTTGGAAGTCTGATAGGTCACCTATTTCACCGACCGCACATACGAACCATAGAGTCTGTCACTCTTGAAACGCCAAACAATTTTGCTGTTATAGTCACAGATGTTCTTGCTAAATGCTCTCCTACGATTTGTCATTTTTGGAAGTCTGATAGGTCACCTATTTCACCGACCGCACATACGAACCATAGAGTCTGTCACTCTTGAAACGCCAAACAATTTTGCTGTTATAGTCACAGATGTTCTTGCTAAATGGTCTCCTACGATTTGTCATTTTTGGAAGTCTGATAGGTCACCTATTTCACCAACCGCACATACGAACCATAGAGTCTGTCACTCTTGAAACGCCAAACAATTTTGCTGTTATAGTCACAGATGTTCTTGCTAAATGCTCTCCTACGATTTGTCATTTTTGGAAGTCTGATAGGTCACCTATTTCACCAACCGCACATACGAACCATAGAGTCTGTCACTCTTGAAACGCCAAACAATTTTCCTGTTATAGTCACAGATGTTCTTGCTAAATGCTCTCCTACGATTTGTCATTTTTGGAAGTCTGATAGGTCACCTATTTCACCGACCGCTTGTACGAACCGCTGCTAAGCACAATGTATGCTACATTGGCATACAACCAAGAGAATTTTGTGAAAATTCAAATTTGTCCGTGACGGAGATCGAACCTGAGCCCCTTCACTCCGCAATAAGTTGCTCTCCCAACCAAGCTACACGGGCGGAATGTGCCTCTGCAGATTTGTCGTCTTGGCACGTAATTGCCCTTTGTAGTACGAAATATTTTCACCTCCCTCTTAATATTTTTTTTATTTGAAGCGAAGTAGGAATTATTTTTTTAATTAATTCCATACGATGTGTGGAACAAACATCACACACCCTTCGAAAAACCCAACGGCGAGCAGATCCATTTTTGCGTGCGGGCGCCTAAGTGAAAACACAAATTCGTCCGCGACGAGGATCGAAATCGCGTCCCCTCACTCCGGAGTTCTTTTAGTGTAGCCTACATGAAATAACGTTAACCCTTATAATCATGGTTTTCACATCATTTTGTCCAAAACCTGTATATTATTTCACGATACAGCCATGGGCTTAGAGAAAACAATATTACTAGTTCAAATCTTTTATTAGTCTCAGTCAGTACGTCTCTGCTTAATCATCCAGATGCTCGTTCGTAATCACAACCAGGCCGCCCCGGTGGCGCAGTGGTCTAAGCGATGGCCTCTGATCATTCGTCCGAAAGGGGTCCGGGTTCGAATCCCGGTGAGGTATGGATGTTGTGTTTGTCTTACGGTACTGGCTCTCTCCCTTCCCTGGAACCAGTGACCCTGAATTAGGGACGGACGACTGCTTATAAGCCCATTGAGTTGCTCACGGTGGTCGTTAAAACTCCAATTAAAAAAAAATCACAACCAGTTATTTTAACAGAACTTGAATCACGACAAACGTCGAAGCTCACTAAATACGAAATCTAAGCTCTGTACTCTCTCCGAATATTCAACAATGTACATAAAATATTCCTGCAAGATTACGTATAGCTCATAACATAAGACTCTCCTCTTTCGATCATTGCACTAAAATTGCCTGACAAACATTGCACATAAAAGTTCTTGTCTATCGAGCTTTTGACTACGTAGGATGCACGTAATCAAAAGCTAGAGAGACTGAAGTTGGCAACCACCTGTTGTCAGGTTGTTGCCAACTTCAAACTCATTGAGAGAAGTGTTAAGTTTAAAAAATATTTAACGAGAAGAAACAAAAAGTTACATAACAATACAGGAACTCAAAGGGAAGGTTAAATTAGAGGTGTACATCATAATTTGTACTTATTGTCTGGGTGTCTTTTAAGAACTCGTGCACCTAATCCTCCCATTATTTCTTTTGCCTTCATTCAATCTCTTTTCTAGTCATTTCGGCTCAACAAATTCTATCATTAAGGACCTCATCAATCACTCAATTTTTTCTTTCTTCAAACAAAGGTCCTCGCTCATTCCGCGTTTATAAGGGAGTCACGGAAAAATTCTCATTGGCCGTCACCGGGAATCGAACCCAGGGTCTTCCACTTACGCGCCGGATATGCTTCCACTACACCACAGCGGTCTCGAATTCCTCCAGACTCACACACACTAACTGCCAAGCCAATTCGGCAGGTTGCTTCTTGGAGCCCCGCACAATTTGATTCCTGGTGGCGGCCAATGAGAATTTTCCCGTGACACACTTATAAACGTGGAAAGAGCGAGGACCTTTGTTTGGTGTTCCTGGTCCGCGTCAGATGTCTGTGTTGATTATTCATTCGCCTTCTAATTATTTCTTCAGTTGCTGCTTACCATCTTTGGTGAATCCCCAGCATTGTGCGGTGCTCCAAAATGCAACCTCTCAAACTGGCTTGGCAGTTAATGTGTGTGAGTCTGGAGGAATTCGAGGCCGCTGTGGTGTAATGGAAGCATATCCGGCGCGTAACTGGAAGACCCTGGGTTCGATTCCCGGTGGCAGTCAATGATAATTTTTCCGTGACTCACTTATAAATGTGGAAAGAGCGAGGATCTTTGTTTGGTGTTCCTGGTCCGCGTCAGATGTCTGTGTTGGCTTTTCTTTCTTTTTGGCCAAATCACTTCAAAATATTTCCTCAGTAGTTCATTCCGCAACGGTGGAGTGGTCTAGGAAGTGAGTTTTTTTCGCCTCAGTTTGAATTGGATAAAAAGGCATGGATGTTGTGATTTTCCTTAAAGCGTTTTTTGTCTTCCTTCATGTACCACCTGGTCTAACGCGCACGAAGTTACGTCAGATTAACGAAGAAATGTCTCAATAGTTATCATCAGATACTAGAGCAGTGAAGTCAATGAACAAGCAAATTATTCTTCTATAATAGTTTCGCTTATATACCTCGGGAAGATCGACAACTTCCTAAACCTTCTGCTTCAGCAGCACCTTTGTACTTTTATTACAGTTTACTTACCAATAATATTCGTTTAATAATAAATCACCGTTAGCAAATTGTTGGTTAGAGGATGGCTAAATACAAGAACAATGGTACCATTCGGCGTGCAAATGGGTCCATTCAGTACACTGGGCTAATATTGACGAACTGTCTGTGTGCTTATAACAAAGAAACTTTTTACCAGTGACGGAGCTTGAACCCAAATCCTTCTGCTCCGGAGCCGAATGATTTACTAATTAAGCTACACCGATGGAATTTGTCGCTGCAACTTTGCCGTCTTGACATGTACGTCACATGCTGTCTCTAACAACAAGCTTATTTTTTTTTTTTTTTTTTTTTTTGATTGAAGGTTTAACGACCACCGTGAGCAACTCAATGGGCTATAAGCAGTCGCCTTTCCCTAATTTAGGGTCACTGGTTCCAGGGAAGGGAGAGAGCCAGTGCCGTAAGACAAACACAACATCCATGCCTCACCGGGATTCGAACCCGGACCCCGTTCGGACGAATGATCAAAGGCCATCGCTTAGACCACTGCGCCACCGGGGCGGCCAAACTTATTTTATCAACTACATACCTCAGTCGGTTTCTATGACTTTTCCATTAATACTCAGTTTCTACTACCAAACTTCAGAACAGGAACAGTTGCCCTTATGCGCAGCCGTTCTGGACCTTTTTGGAATGTTCATCCTCACAAAGCAGCTGCAACTTTCAAAGCAAAATTTGAAAATTTGGTCTCCTGATGATTTCATCATTTAATCTGTATCGTGGATCGAACATACTTCTTAAATTCATATGCTCATTTACCTGGTTTAATTCGATAAAGCGTAGATTGATTTAGTCTAAAGGAATAACAGTCTCTTGTTTTGTTCAAAAACAGTGACCTTAATTAATTCCTTATTTATAAAAAAAAGGAGAGATTACCTGGTGCTCTTTGTAGATAATTTATGCTATGCATCTTTCGTATGCCAGATCTCCGTGGGTGTAAAATAAAACGAGTGGTTTAAGAGTATACATTTATTTGCGTACAACACTTTGAATTTATTCACGTCACTCGTGACCACGCCGAGCCAGAGTCGGGTATATACGAGGAGTGTTCAAATGAAAAGGTACGAAACGACATTGTGGGTATAAATGAATACTTTATTCAAAGTATACACCATAGGCCGTAGCACAACGATCCCATTGATTAACGAGCCGAAGGATTCCTTGTTCCCAGAATTCCTGTGGCCGTGACAAGACCCAGTTCTGCACAGCGTCCTTGAGTTCGTCGTCCGAGTGGAAGCGCTTCCCTTTCAGATGTTTTTTCAGGGGACCAAACACATGTCCGGGCTGTAGGGCGGATGGTCAAGCTGCTCCCACTGGAACTTGGCCAGTTCCGCGTGTGTGACCCTGGAGACGTGTGGACGCGCGTTATCATGGAGCAGAACCACACCCTCCGCGATGAATAGCGGCCAGTTTAACACCTTCCACTGTCAGAAATCGAATAACGCCTCGCTGCTCCTCAATCGTCGAATTTTGCAATGGGAACGCCATCCTGTCCTCACACGCACTGCCGCGTCAATTGGACGGCGCTCTTTGTAAGAGCTTCTGCTCTCTACTGCGCATGCGGGCGCCCGCGCATGCTCCGATCCACGCCGGCGACTTCAATCGCATCCCTAGATGGGTCGCTACGTTCTCCCATAGCGGCATAGGCAAATATATTAACGGTTACGTTCTTATGACGTTTCGTACCTTTTCATTTGAACTCCCCTAGTACTAAGCGGAATTAAATCATACAAGAAAAACAATAAGTTTTGCTGATTCCTCACATAGAGCGGTACTCGGGTAGATGGATTAATAAATGTTATTGTCGTTAGAACCAATGAAAAAAGGACATGTGGGCCACAAAAGTAAATATTTGCTAAACTATGGGTGCGGCAATACTAAGTATTTCGACAGTACAAGTTTTCAAAAACAATGTTTATTATTACTCAGATTTAGAAGAAAAGAAACGATCCTGACACCGATGAAATGTGATGCAGTTACGAAAGTACATCTGCGCATGCGGAAGCTAAAATCTAGCTTGAAGTTAGAAAGAAAAGCTGAATCGCAAGTGTGTTAGTGAGTGGAATGGTAACATTTGGTCTAGGACATCTACAGGTTACAACTCATCGTTTTATTAACCTTTTTTTAAGTTCACATCAATCAATAGGAGATCGAGGGGAAGCCAAATTTCGCTACGATGCACTGTTTACGAGATATTTGAGAATATCAATCTAGGTATCTCACCGACTACTTCCGTTACGTATTTTCGTTACATCGAAATTTTTTACGCTTTCCAACCGTAGGTTGAAGAAGCGTATATGCTCCAGCTTTGTCCGTCTGTCTATCTTTTCGTCTGTTAGCACGATTACTCGCGTAAAATTGGTTCGATTTCGATGAAATTTCAGTATGTGGTAGGGGACTACCTGGGAACAAACCCTATTGATAATGGGCGATATGGGGTTAAAGGTCAGGACATAGGAGCGGGATCCATTCCATTGACCTTATGCGTCATAACGTGCGTAAAAATGGTTCGATTTCGATGACATTTTAATGTGTGGTAAGGGACCACCTGGGGACGAACCCTGTTGATAATGGGCGAAATGAGGTCGTCAAAGGTCAGGACATTAGAGCAAGATTTATTCCACAGCCATTATCCTCATAACTTGAGTAATGATTTCTGGTATGTTGGAAAGCGTATTATAGTCAATGCATTGCATGATTTTACTAACTTGCTTACTTGGGATTTATTTACTACTGTCAGGAAAGTTGTATAGCATTAAAAACATTGTAACTTAAATCAAGGGTTGCATGAGCGTATGTCAGAAGAGAAATTTTACTCCTAACCCCATTTATTTACTTATTTCAGGATGCTGACACAGGTTATTCTGTGGAAAGACGGAACATGTCTTGGGATGTGAAAGTGGAAGGCGACCCTCTACTTGCCGAAGAGGAAGACGAATCAACAGAATCTCGGACAAAAGACGGCGGCAAATCTGAGCCAAGACCATGTGGGGTGCAAAACGTTTATAGAAAACGACTCCATGGAACTCGTGCTGCTGACTGTCCGAAGAAACAATTTGTTCGCAGCCTGTTATGCTGTTGTGCCCAGACGCCTAGAAGAAATGCAGCGCAGAAATCTTCATATGAAACTGGGCTGTTACGACGTCAGAAGAAAAAGAATGCCCGTTTTAAGGCAAGGAAAGGGGGAAATCAGTGATGTGCATATGAGCGATTGGGGGAGGGGGATTGAGGAGGGGGTAGGAATGGGGTAGGGAGGATGTAGGGAGGGAGGGGAATAAAAAAAAAAGAAAACATGTGTTTGTGCATTATTCTGAACGACCAAAGAATTCGGGGAGTTCTAGTGCCTTCAAAAAAATTCTGCATTCTGAAAAGAATAATAACTGCCAAATCTTAAGTGGCAGAAATTAAGGCGTTAATCTTGTTTGAATAAGAAAGCTCCAAAACGGATTCTTTTTCTCATTAGCTTCACAGTTCAAACATTATTAGACATCGTGATTGCAGGCCGTCTTTTTCAGTTTTGTCCTATGCTATCTCACTCTTTAAGATATTTCATCTTCTGAACACTATATACACTGCTGGCCACCCAAAATGCAACACCAAGAAGGAAGCATCCCATTGGCCTGAAATTCGCAGCATGCGTCGCCCGCGAGAGGACATGCAAACGATTAGCCCTGCAATGCAAATAATATGCGCCCGGCACGCCACCGAGAAGCACTATAAGAAGGGTGCACAGAAGGCGGGGTGTAAGTAGTGGAAGTGTGTTGTGTTGCCGGACCTGTGCGTGGGAAGCTTCGTGATGCCTCGTCGCAGAATACGGCAGTCATTCCAGCACGTTTCGGAGTTCGACAGAGGACGAATAGTGGCTTATCGCGACAGCGGTTTATCGTACCGAGACATCGGCGGCAGTGAGGGACGACATCCAGCCACAGTGAGGCGAGTATGGATTCGGTGGGTGCAGGAGGGACGGACGGACCGACGTGAGCGATTGCCGCAGCCGCGGCACACCACCGGACGAAAAGACCGGCAAGTTGTGCGGCGGTCAATGACGGCTTGCACCGCCACATCACGAACGTTAGCGCAGGAATTACGGTGTGTTGCGCAAAAACCTGTGTCAGCACGTACCGATCGACGTCGTTTGCAGGAACGGGGACTTGACGCACAGCACCCATTGCTCCAATTACCATTGACGTTACACCACCGGCGAGTGTGGCGGCCGTGGGTCGTTGAACGCCGCACCTGGACTACGGAAACGCACGGCATTGTCTTCTCTGACGAATCCCGCTTCTGCCTGCAATACCACGAAGGTCGGATCCGCGTGTGGCGGCACCGCGGCGATAGACTGTATGACGCCTGAATTATGCATCACCATACCGGTCTGTCGCCTGGCGTTATGGTTTGGGGCGCAATTGGATATGACACCCGCACCCCTCTGGTACGCATCGCTGGTACACTCAACAGCCACGGCTACATCTCCGACGTTTTGGAGCTGTAGTCCTCCCTTACCTGCAGGACCTGCCAGCCGCCACGTTTCAACAGGACAATGCGCGCCAGAAGGTGGCACGCATCGTGCAACAATTCTTCACGGCCCACCAGGAGTCACTGCTGCCGTGGCCCGCTTGTTCTCCCGATATGTCGCCCATCGAACACGTCTGGTTGCTGATCGGCAACCGAGTGGCCCGGCAAGCACCACCCGCGGCAACGCCTGATGAACTGTGGCAACGTGTGGAAACAGCCTGGACCGACATACCCAAGCCCACATCCAAAGCCTCTTTCGTTCGATGCCGCGGCGTGTAGCGGCCGTTATTGCCAGCCATGGGGGCCACACGAACTATTGATGTCTGCTTGTTCCGCAAGTCGCACGGGCCTGTCAGCTCAATCGTTTCATCTTTGCATCTGTTGTTATGTGTCAAGTAAATCTGGCTTTGCTATCTCGTGTCCTTCTTGGTATTGCATTTTTGGTGGTCAGCAGTGTACTTACACATTCTCTCCTTTTCATTCTGGGTCTATGCTGTGCTTTTCTGGTGGATCCATATTCATGTTTTGATAACTCTGCTTCAGTCGTATCCGTCATTACTTCTGTGTGAACTCTTCCATACCATTAGAATCTTGCTTCTTAGACTTCCTTCGAAATCTCTTTCATTTTAACTCTGCATCTTGGACAGATAAATAATGCACTAATTTTATTTTGTTAAAAACACATGAAATACCAATCAGGATAACAAAGAAACTTTTTTTGAGTGCGAGCGCTTTGTTATTTTAATTCAGCTTTTTTTTTTAAAATGAGATGAAAGTTATTAAATTACATTATGCTACTAAACAGTGGTCCCCAAACTCTATGGCCCGCGGCAAGCCGTTATCTGGCCCGAGGTAACGCCTCCTGGTTGTGGGACCTTGCATCTTTAACAGACATTACTGACGATCTCAATCAACTCATTTCGAATTTTTTCCAATGGAACTATTCAAGCGACAGGTAACAGAGCAACACTTTTCTCACTTTCCATCTTATAAATACACTACTCCTTGTGAAAATTGCAACACCAAGACGGAACCATGAGATTCAAATGAAATTTATACCAGACATTACTGATATCACTGTACATAAGCGGTTTAATTTTCAGAACAATACAGCCAATTTTACCTGAAATCATCAGTATCTTGGTAAGCCTCCGCAAGCTGCAATCAGAGATTCTAGACGGGGTGGCATTGAATCGAAAAGATATTGTGATCATATGTAGAGGATTTTAGGAAGGGAGTGTCTGACCCCTGGTCTTTTTTTTTTTTTTTTTTTTTTTGATTGGAGGTTTAACGACCACCGTGAGCAACTCAATGGGCTATAAGCAGTCGCCCGTCCCTAATTTAGGGTCACTGGTTCCAGGGAAGGGAGAGAGCCAGTGCCGTAAGACAAACACAACATCCATGCCTCACCGGGATTCGAACCCGGACCCCTTTCGGACGAATGATCAGAGGCCATTGCCTTAGACCACTGCGCCACCGGAGCGGCGTGGTCTTAAACAACCCTTAGAAATAGGAAGCTAGGAGATTCGGGCTAGAATGCCCGATAGGAAAGTGACACGGAAGCAAAGTAGAAAGGGGGAGGAAGACGCCCTTATTTATTACCGAGGGGCCAGTACCCGGGATCCGACGGCTTAACGTATCCATCCGACGCACGGCGGATATTTAGTGGATCGAGCGTTCGTACCTGCCTGGGATTGAACCTGAGGTCCTTTCCGCGGCAGTCACGAACGTTGCCCACTAGGCCACCCGCGGCCGAAAAGATATTGGATGGTGTCATGGGTGATTGCTTGCCAGGCAGCATGTATGCGAGTCCACATATAATTGGCACTGAGGGCTTTGATGGGCCAGTTGCCGAGTGACCATATCCCAGACATGTTCAGTAGGGGACATGTCTGTCGAACGTGCAGGACAGGGAAGAAGCGGTATCTGCTATGCTGCGAAGAGCGTTTGAACATTCCTGGCAACATGTGTTCGAGTATTGTCCTACTCGAATATAGCACCAGGGGTGCTCTGACGGAAGGGTATGACTTCTGCCTGTACAACTTCCCTGATGTAGCGGTCGCTGTTGAGATTATCCTCAAGTCGTAACCGCCGAGATCGCGAACGGTACCCAATGGCCCCCACACCATCACATTTGGCGTTCGGCCCTTATGACGCTCGACAATGCATGTTGGAAGAAGGCTGTCACCACAACACCGTCTAATGCGTATTGGGCCATTACGGTAATTCAAGTTGTATCAGGACCCGTCCGAAAACACGACATGTTGCCAATCAGCACGCCATTGTCTGTATTGAAAGCCCCATTCCAGCCTAAGGCGTCCATGGTTCAGGGTCAAAGGAATCCGCCGCAAAGGGATGCATGCAACCAGTCCTCTGTGCAGCAGACGGCGTCGAACTGTGGTGGCAGACAATGCAACACCTGTTGCTATGCTACCCTGTTGTGCTAACCCTTGCGAAGAAGCGGAACAATTCGTCACTGCCATGCGGACGAGGTGTCGGTCATTCCGCTGTGTCGTCACATTTCTCGGTCAACTGCCGGATTGTTGATGCATCTGGTTCTCTTCGGTCCATTGCCGCCACACGCGCATCACGGTCGTGGCGTTATTATGTCCGGTTTGAGCCTCAATTTCGCGATATGAAAATGCACCTTCACGTAGACCAATCTTTCGCCCTAGTTCAAACCCTGTCGGATGGTGATATTGCGCCCTTCTTCGTCGCCGAGGCATTATTGAATCCTGGAGACTCTTTTACAACTCGCTGTCCGCGATGCACTTCTGGTGTGTATCCTAAACAGTCCTCTCTTTACACCCCTCACTCCACTGTTCAGAGGGCGCTGCCGGTCTCAGGCATGCGCAATGACTCTGCATGTTTATATGCAGGAGAACATGTCTGATAAGTTTGTTTTTGATGTTGAGCACTGTGTCACAAATATTAATTTGTTGAAAGCTGAGTTTGAAAGACGTTTTGGTGAGTTTTACAAGCATGAAAAACCATTCCAGCTATTGCAGGACCCATTTAATTTTACGGTTGGTGATGCCGAAGAGAATTTACAGTTGAAATTGTTAGCTTTGCAATCTAATAATAATTTGAAATCATTGTTTAAGAGTGAAAGATTAATAACCATTTACCTCTTTTGCCTAAAAGTAGTTTCGCAAATTTGAAAAGTTTTGCCATGAAAATGCTTTCAGTGTTTGGCAGCACATACGTTGTCAAGCTTTCTCGAAAATTAAATATCAACTGGTTTTCCAGTTCTTTGGGGAGTAGCTCCCCCGCTGCCCGAGTTGACTTTGTGACAGAACATCTTGTGTTTTCATCTTTGTACGATACCATCACCGCAGGGACAGCTGTTCACCCAGCTGATAGGGAGTGGCGACCCCACGGACCAAGCCGACATATAGTGTATGATGTTTTCCCATTTTTAAACTTTTTGTTGTTCTCTTGACACTTACCCACCTCAGTTGTAGGTTGCTGAGTTTGTGATTATGCTCCACTGCCAAAGTTTAGTTTCTCGTTCTCTCTCGTTTCTTCTCCATTTTATGTTGTTTTCCCGGGCTGGTTTGCTAGACATACCTGCACGTTTGTCATGAGCGGTGTCCCGTAAGGTAGAAAAGGGGATGCTGGAGGCTGAAGTTTCTGGGGCCGGGGTGTGGTCGTCGCCGGCTACCAATACTCCTCTTTGCCCCCTTGCTTCATCCTAAACAGTCGGCTGGGAACTAACCCACTCCTAGTCAATGAAGTCTGTGACCGCGTGGAGTCCTGACTCATAACGGCTTATCGTTGCGCACGGCAGGGTGAGTCTGAAGATAGCGTGGGCATACAAAAGGGGTGTTCCAAGACTCGGGAAAATCTAGGTGCTCGCCGAGCGCATGTCTTCCCTATCAACTTGCCCTATTCGCTGCCTATCCCCAGCGCCATGTTCTGCGTCCCTTTTGGCTTGCGTACCTCCGGCTCTACCCAGTTGGGCTCCTTAGTGGGTGAGGAGATCAGCCGATGAATTCTACACAGTGCGTCAAAGAATTTTTAAGACTGGTGCTAGATTTCAGCCTACGGTGGCGCCACCAGTGTAATCGCGAATGCGTTATAAACCTTGACCATCTGCTTGCTTTCTGCCAAAAGTACTGCGCAGTTGTTAAAGTAACTCAAACGAAACGGCCGTTCATTAGAGAAGTAAAATTTTTTTCATGTTGAATTATTAAGATGGAACAAAGGGTTGTTATTAAATTTAACGCAAAACTTGGTAAAAGTGCCTCGGAAACGTACCAAATGATGAAACAAGTTTACGGTGAGCTTTGTTTAAGTAGATCTAATGTTTTCCTGTGGCACAAACCTTTTTTGGATGGAAGAGATAATTTAGAGGGTGATAAGCATACCGGAAGTCCAAGTTCATCTAGGACACACCTAAGATTATTGAAAAAGTGCGTGATTTCGTGGCAAACAATCAATGTACGTCACTAAGAATGATGGAAGAGTCTTTAAACATCAACAACAAAACGATTCGAACCATCCTGTATGAAGATTTGGACAAAACAAAAGTCTGTCTGTGCTAAATTTTTTCCACACACGTTAACAAAATGAACAAAAATCAAGGAGAGTGCATATTGCAGAGACATCATTTGAGCCGCTGAAAACGATCCAAACTTCTTAAAATCGATTGTTACAGGTGATGAAACATAGTGTTTTCAATATGATCCTAAAACAAAGCGGCAAAGTGCGGAATGAAAGTCAAGAAACTCACCACAAGCCAAAAAATAAGAAAACAAGAAAAGTTCCATCGAAAATCAAAACAATGCTCATTACATTCTTGGATAGCAAGGGTATTATCAACAAAGAATTTGTTCCAAGTGGACAAACAATTACTGGTGAGTTTTATTTAAATGTTTTGAGGCGTTTGATTGGCAGCATTCGTCGCATTCGTCCAGAATATCGAGATGAAAACAGTTGGTGTTTGTTGCACGATAATGCACCCAGTTACACCTCACTTCTTGTTCGTAGATTTTTGGCAACAAATAACGTCTCTGTGTTGAATCACCTACCGTATTTGCCTGATTTAGCACCCTGCGACTTTTCTTTATTCCCAAAACTTAAAATGACGTTAAAAGGGTGTTATTTAGATGATATTTCGACCATACAAACAGCTTCGATGCGTGCTTTGGATGCAATTCCACAAAATGAACTGGAACAGCCATTCGAATCGTTATTAAATCGCTGTAACAAGTGTATTGAAGCCGAGCCGCCCCGGTGGCGCAGTGGTCTAAGCGATGGTCTCTGATCATTCGTCCGAAAGGGGTCCAGGGTTCGAATCCCGGTGAGGCATGGATGTTGTGTTTGTCTTACGGCACTGGATCTCTCCCTTCCCTGGAACCAGTGACCCTAAATTAGGGACGGGCGACTGCTTATAATCCATTGAGTTGCTCACGGTGGTCGTTAAACCTCACTCAAATATTGAAGCCGAAGGGACTTATTTTGAATAACAAGCCAAAGCAAATTATAATTTCTTGTTTTTATTTCATTTTACAGACCCAGTCTTAAAAATTCTTTTGCCACACTGTGTATTCTATCATTTATGGATTCTTCTAAATCTTCCCCTTCTGCAGAACAGAAGAATTTTTTGGGCAAAGAACCTACCTCTACAAATAAGAAGCTGCGTACTTTGCCGACTCACACTGCCCGATTTTTTATCATTCATGCACGCGAACAATCTTACGAAACGAAATCTCCATTTGGATTCAGAAGACCCTGCAGGACGCCGTTGGGCCACCCAAAAGTGTGAAGAAGTTGCAATCAGAAGATCTCTTGGTCAACTCCACATCAACTCCACGCCATGGTGAATTGCTTCTAAATGTCTGCAACTTGGGTGGTGTCCTTGTGAATATCAAGCCTCGCCAGTTCCCGAATTGATCCCGAGGTGTCGTCTCTGAACGCGACCTCGTGGATGTTTCAGAGGAGGAACTTGTTAAAGAGCTTGCTGTCCAAAGTGTCACTACTGTGAGTCGCATCAAGTTTCGCCGCAACGGGGACCTGGTGAACTCCAGGATAGTCATTCTGAGCTTTGATCTCCCGACTCTACCATTCTCCATCCATGCTGGCTATTTGAACTGTGCTGTGCATCCTACATACCAAACCCCCTTCGTTGCTTCAGATGCCAGCACTCCCAGCAGTCCTGCCGTGTTGCTGTGACTTGCAGTCGTTCTGGTTCGCACGATCATCTTCTATCCGATTGATCTGCTGCATCACCCCCCCATTGTGTGAACTGCAAGGGCGACCACGCGGCCAATGCGAGGGACTGCCCGAGATGTATTGAGCGGCAGAAGATTCAGGAGGTAAAGACCTTCGAACATCTCTCTTACCTGAAGCTCGACGGAAGATCGGAAGACCCACTTATGCTTCAGTCTTGACTTCTAAAATATCTATTGCTACTCAGACGGATATCACTGGAACAGTGTTCAAGACTGCCCTTTCTCTTTCCTGAAGATTTATGCTGCTCGGCTGAAGGACCTTGGAGTTTCCACCATGGATACTTTGTCTTCGCTACTACAGACCAATGTTTGGGATCTCCTGTAGCCTCGCTCAGGCGCGTGGCTCCAGAACAGGTTTCGTGTGCTACGACGTCTGATTCTTTGCCTGGTAAACAGAAAGATAGCCACACAAAATCCTCGGACACTCAATCTCAAACGGAGGCCCAGGCCGAGACGACTCAGTCCAGCCACCACCATTCGAAACATCCACCAGTCCTCCACCCGGATAGCACGCTGTCGAGGGCACTGTAGACCTTCCTGAGGAACTGATGGACTCTGAGATCTTTTAGGCATCCCATTTTTAGGACGTCTTTTGTTAAAAAAGATCATGCTTATGTTATCGGTTTGTCCGTCCGCCTGTACCCACGGTATCTCTGCAATTATTAGTCCGATTTGAAAAATTCTTTTTGCATTCGAAAGCTTGAAATATGCGAATGATGATCCTTTATTTCGTTTTTTTACGATGTACAATTTCGCCACTAGAGGGCGTAAATGCAGATGATGTCGAATTCAAAAATACGTTTTATTCCACATATTTGCTTCCAAACATCCGATTGAAAAAAATCTTTTATCTTTCGATTCCATTTACGCCGAAGAGTATTTTGGACATAGTTTCTTTTTCAAATTGCGCATAGATTTTCCGCTAGGAGGCGTAAAATTAAATTGCATTTTTTCCGATAACATTTCTTCTAAAACTCCGATTTGAAATTTTTTTTTTCAGGGGTTACATCTCCTGATGCACAATCTTTTGCATATAATTTCGAATTTTTGGTAAAGAATACTTTGGCCAAGAGTGTAAAGTAAGAGTTTGGTAAGAATACTTTGGCCAAGAGTGTAAAGTAAGAGTTAATTTTCGCTTCTGATGTATTTGCCATAAAATCTGAGCTTCTAAAATATCGATTGAAAGAATTCTTTCGTGGACTGATGCCACTCACATCGATAAACCTTTTTGGAATATTTTCTTCCTAAAATATTCCACAGTTTCGCCGCCAGGGGACATAAATGTATATCTTATTTTTGTCAATATCTCGACTTCTAGGTGTCCGATTTGAAAAATTCCTTCTTTGTTGGATAGTGTTTTACGTGTGACATGTTTTTCACAAAATTTCAAAATTTTCAAGTAGTTCATAGACTTTCTGCTAGGGGCGCTGCGATTCCTCCTATATCTCTGCTTCTAAATCTCCGATCTGAAAAATTTTTTCTGCACGATACAGCTCCTGTTGGGAAATCGTTTGCACGTAATTTCTAATTGTAGTGAAAAATTGTTTGGCCACCATGTGGCGTAAGTCTTAATTTCCGCTTCTGATGTATTTGCAGCAAAATATGAGCTTCTAAAATCTGGATTGAAAAAAGTCTTTTGTGGACCGAGACTACTTATGTCGAAAAACATTTTAGGAACATTTTCTTCTTGAAATAATGTATGGTTTCTACGCCAGGGGCGTAGATGTATATCTTATTTTGGTCAATATCTCTACTTCTAAAAGTCCGATTTGAAAAATTCCTTCTTTGTTGGATAGTGTTTCCGATGCGAAATGTTTTTCCTATAAATTCAAAATTTTCAAATAAATCATAGACTTTCTGCTAGGGCGCACAATGGTAAATTGCGTGTTCTGCTCCTAAAACTCCGATTTGAAACATTCTTCCTGTATCGCATACAAGACCGGACGGAAAATATTTTTCACGTAATTTCTAATGCTTGGTAAAGAATGGTTCGGCCACCAGGGGTCATAAGTGTTAATTTCTACTTCTGATATATTTGTAGCAAAATCTGGTCTCCTGAAAACTCGACTAGATTTTTTATCTTGGACCGATACCGCTTATATGGATAAACCTTTTGAAAATACTTTCTTCCTAAAATAATGCATGGTTTTCCCACCAAGGGACGTTAAGTCACATCTTATTTTTGTCGATATCTCTGTTTCTAAGAGTTCGTAAGCTCACGATTCCGTTTACAGCAATATCTGAGGGATTAAAAACCGATTGAAAAACTTCTTTCTTCCGTCAGATACTATTGTTTTCCATACCGGTTCCATTGACTTTGAATAGCTTTGATAAATTTAATTTGCGTCAGAACGGATTCAAGAGACGTGTATATCACACCCGAAAATTCGGTGTTATTTTTCTTGTTTTTCCTGCTTTCGTCACTTTTTTCTTTCTTTTTCATCATCGCTTCCATCATACGGCGGGATTGCCGAGGCCACCGACTACACATTGACGCTTTGCAGGGTTTGCTGTCTTCACATACACCACATCATCCGCTGTGGGGGGGGACCATAGTCGGGACTCACAAGGCCGCGTGGACGAGTCCCTCCGGAACTTTCTATTCCGATTACTTCAACTATTCTTCCAGGTTGTCCGAAGCCTTGGTGGCATTCCGATTGCAAAGCGGTCTGTCAATATCAGCATGAGGCTTGGAATAGGTTTCGTCGATACCCCACAGATGCCAACTTACATGCTTTTAAGAAGGCAAAGGCCTATGCGCGAATGGTTCGCCGTCGCAACAAACGGGAATTTTCTGTCCAGTATGTATCGGGAATCTACTCGTCTACCAGCTCCAAGATCATTTGGGATCGGCTCCGCAAGATTAGGGAAAGTACCCCATCTGGGGAGATCTCCATCCACGATAATGGTGGAGGAACGGTTGCCGACGCTCAGGGTATTGCTGACTGTCTTGGCGCAGCGTTTGCTGCTGTGACCAGCAACAGCAATTATTCTCCATCGTTCCAAAAGCTTCAGACGCGGCTAGAGAGGAAAAGCATATCCTGCCGCCCGGTTTTCTCGAAGGACTATAACAGCCCGTTGACAGCGGTGGAACTGAAGGTCGCTTTAGTTTGTCTGGAGGAACATTAGTAGGACCAGATTACATCCACTAGGAAATGCTGAAGCACCTTTCTGAATCATCGCTTGACTGTCTACTAATCCTGTTTCACAGGATTTGGATCGAGCACGTTTTTCCCGTGTCTTGGCGTTCGGCGATTGGGATCCGGTTCTCAAACCTGGTAAAGGTCCGTCGAACCCGTTCAACTACAGACCGATCGTAATGACCAGCTGCTTCTGCAAAGTTCGCGAATTTATAATCAATTTTCACCTGATCCTTTTTCTGGAATTCCATCACCTTTTGTCACCTCAGCAGAGCGGATACTGTCGTTTTCGCTCTACCACTGATCATCACATTCGCCTTGAGACATCTGTCAGGGAAGTGTTTGTTCGACGCCAGCACATAGTCTCCGTGTTCTTTGAAATAGAAAAAGCCTACGGTCGCACTTGGACATACGGCATTCTCCGTGATCTGGACGACTGCGGATTGCGGGGTAACGTACCGACTTTTATTGCTGGTTTTCTCCAGAACCGGATGCTCCGTGTGCGCGTAGGTTGAACCCTCTCTACGATTTACTCTCAAAAGCTAGGTGTCCATAAAGGGCTCCATTTCATCAGTCACTCTCTTCATCCTTCGAGTCGATCAAATTTTCACCCTACTTCCTCCCATGGTTCATACATAAGACGATCGATGTATGTGGATGATCTTCAGATTTCCTGTGCCTCCATCAACATGCGCACAATTGAGAGGCAGTTGCAGCCTGCCATTAATAAGATCTCTTCCTGAACTTCTCGTAATGGTTTCGGCTTCTCGTCTCATAAAACTGTTTGTGTGCATTTTTGCCGCAAACGAGGTCTTAACCTAGACCCTCACCTCCGCCTGGGGAGCACTTCCATTTGTGTACTGACAGAAGATAAGTTCCTGGGACTCACCTTTGACTGCGCACTCACATTCCGACCTCACATTCTATCCTTAAAGTTGAAATGCAATGCGTTCATTGAATATCCTGAAGGTCCTTTGCCTTACGTCGTACGTCGTACGTCGTTGGGGCTGACCAGTGCTCAGGGCTTGGTATTCATCACGCTCTTGTCCGGTAAAGGTTGGATTATGGCTATGTGACGAACCTATCAGCCGAACCTTCTCGATACCGTTAATCACCAGGCTCTGCGCCTTTGCATCGGAGCCTTCCTTACGTCTTCCGCATGTAGTCTTTATGCTGAGTCTAAGGAACAGCCGTTATGCCTTCGCCGTCAGAAACTGTCTCTATTGTTCTACGCCAAGCTGAAATCTCTACCTGATTATCCACTGCATGCTTCCGTCTTCCAACCACAATGTGTTCGCTTGTTTTCAAACCGCCATTCTTGTGTTCCCACTTTTGAGATTCGTCTGTTGAACATGGTGCGCGATGCTGGCTTTGATCTGTCGTTGATTGGTGTGCCCAAGGCTTTTATTGATCCCCCTTGGCGTCCAGTTCAGGCAATAGCTGATCTTTCTCTTTCTGTGTGGCACAAGTCTTCCACGTCTGTATTGGTGTACCAGAAGTTTTTCGCCGAGCACTTTTCGCTCCTTCCCAATTTCGCGCCTATCTTCACCGGTAGCTCGAAGTCCGGTGATGTCGTAGGATCCGCATTTGTATGTGTTTATGAGACCTATGTTGCGAGGCTTTCGCCGGAAGTCACAGTCTTCTCGGCAGAGATGCATTCGGTGTTCCTCACTTTGAATCACATCCAGCCTGGACCCCATGGTCGTGCCATGCTTTGCATTGATTCCCAGTCATACATCCAAGTTCTTTTCTTCTGTGGAGTGCACTGATTCTTATATCATCAGAAATGTTCGTCCTTTCCTGCAGATTTTGTCTGATGCTAGAGGCTTCCTAGTTCAATTTTTTGGGGTTCCTGGCTATGTTGGGATTCGGGGTGATGAGCTGGCGGATGCCTCTGTCAGGTCCGTTGCCTCGATGCCGATCACTCGACTGCCGCTGTTTTTAAAGAGTTTTTTTGTCCTGCATTTGTGCATTCATCACGGCTGAGTGGCAGTCCTTCTGGTCTCAAAAAGGCAGGAACAAACTTCTCACCATCAAACCACAGATCTATGGCCATCAAGTTTGCGATCAAATGGTCGTGAGGAACTTATTCACTGGCGTGCAAAAATTAAGGACGAGACGGGTTTTCGAATGTAACGTACAGAAGTGCTCCACATCGACTAAAATCATATCATAACATCCCCAAGATGTAAGAATATGGGACAAGTGAGCAAAACCGTCCAAACAAGGAATCCAAAGAATACAAAGGCACTTTATTGAAAAGGTAGCTTCGAGCACAACTGGACAGAAGAGAGAAACGTCCATGTGACAGGCGGCTGCCAAGAAAAATCCAGGCTTTAGTAGGGGATATGATCCCCCTGACTGCGTTGCAGGATTTACAACGTCTGTCCATGCTGAGAACGAGGTTGTCAAGGAGCTGTTGAGGCATTGCGGCCCATTCCTCTTGTAGCGCCAATCGCAGCTGCGGAATCGTTGCTGGCGGCTGGTGACGTGCTGCCAAGCGTCTCCCGAGAAGGTCCCACACGTGTTCGATTGGATTTAGGTCCGGGGACCTTGCGGAAAATCCATGCGTTGAATATCTTCAATCTCCAACAGCTCTGCAACAGCCACTGTACGACGAGGTGTCGCGTTGTCGTCCATGAAAAGGAACTCAGGACCCACAGCACCTTTAAACAGACGCACGTGAGGCAGGAGAACTTCGGTACAATAGCGGACACCAGTGACTGAACCTCCTTGGAAGATGTGGAGGTCAATACGGCTACCAAGCATGATACTGCCCCAAACGAGAACTCCGCCACCTCCAAACCGGTCACTTTCGATGATGTTGGACGTGTGATTGCGTGTTCCCTGCTCTCTCCAGATGTGTATACGTCCAGAATCGCTCGTCGACCCCTTTGCTGATATGTCGAGTTCCTGTGTTCCTGGCAACACAGAAACCACCGTCTCCGATGAGCAGGCGTTTATGGCACACACCGTACTGGTCGTCGTGCAAATAGACCACCTTTGTGCAGCTTCCTGGCCTCGGTAAAACGCGATAACAGACGTCCAATTATATGTTGCATGTGCCTTGCGATTTCTCCCGCTGTCTGCCGTCTGTCTCTTCTCGCCTGTAGGACAATATACCGGTCACCTGCCGCCGTGGTTGCTCGTGGACGACCACTGCTAAACTCTCAGACAGCTGTTTCTGTCGCTTGAAATGCTCTCCAAGCTCGTGAAACGATGCTGTGAGCGATCCCGAACTCCTCGGCCACACTAGTCTCACTTTGACTTTCTTCCAACTTCCCAATGACGCGATCTCAGGCAAAGTCATCCAGATGTCGTCTACTGGATTGCCTGTTGGCCATATCACACGGTGGCAGCAACTTGACGTCGTTCAAACCGATGTACACCGTGCAATAGCTTTCACCGAATTGCTGAGCGTACACCGCCCGTGTGCTTTATACCCTTCCGACCCCCCCGCCCGCGCCACGTCATGCTGCATATATGCGCATGCCCTACCATCTTCTGAGTGGTCTTTCGGTCCGTTCTGTCTGCTCGTTCCGCTGTTATGCTAATTTCTCCTCTTCGTCCTTAATTTTTGCACAGCAGTGTACTCGCGCGTCTACACAGTGGGAATTGTCGTTTCACCCACCACTTCTTGCTGTGTGGCGACACTGTAGACTCACTGTCGCTCACATTTTATGTAGTTGTGCTCGTTTCCGTGATCATCGTTTTCACTATTTTCATTCTCCTTTGTTGGTCGACGGAGGAGTTACGCTGAAGAAGCTCTTAGGTGACAACTGTGATACATTCGCAGTCTTTTCGTTTCCTAAATAAATTGATTTTTTAAAAATTATTTATCTTTTAAAATTTGCATCCTTCTCATCTTTCAGTGTTTACCGCGTCAGCCTGTTTTTAACTCCTAAACCACGCTTTTAAGATATCTTTCTTTATTGGTCTTGTGTCTGGCGCGCTTTGGCTAAGCATGGCCCTTGCGCCATAAAAATCAACCAACCAACCAAAATTAAATACGCGAAATTAAAACATTGTTCGCGATTGACCAACAACCACTTGTCACAAAAATGGAGTTGTCCAACCTGAAACAAAATATCAAAAATGTCGCTAAATTATTCCAGAAACAATACCGTTCTTCTCATTGATTTTTTTCCAGTTTTACACGCCATTAAGTCAAGTTGTTTATGTCTTGAAGTCAATTTACATCTTACTAAAGACTAAACTTAAGTCTTCAGTAAGTTTAGTTTTGTATTTATTTTAGATGTGTATCAGTATCTTTAAATATTTATTTGAAAATTTTCATGTTAGATTACAGACCATATACACTGATGATACATTCCATTATGACCACCCTTAGCCTAAAGAAATGAGCGCGCCTCGCAGGTGAAGTTCATACAGCAGTATATATACAGCCCGAGAACCGGCTTTCGGTTAGTAGAGTGTTCGGAGTCAGCATGGAAAAAGCTATTGATTTATCGGAGTTTGATAAAGGACAAATTGTGACGGCACGGCGCCTCAGAACTACGATCTCGGAAACGAGCGGCTTGTGGGTTATTCACGTGCCGCTGTAGTGAGTACGTATCAAAAGTGGTGCACAGATGGCCAAACGACGAACCGTCGTCCAGCTGTGTGTCGTCCGCAGCTCATTGATGCCAGAGGAGAGCGGAGACTGTCGCTCATTGTTCACAGCGACCGCAGGCACACAATGCGACAAATCACCCGCAGCTAGAACAGTGGCGATCAGGGCAATGTGTCACAGCACACAGTTCATCGCAGCCTTCTCCGCATGGGCTTGCGTAGCCGTAGACACAGCTGAGTCCCCCTGCTCACTGCACGCCATCACCAACAACGTATGAAATGGGCCCCCAGGATAATCGAGATTGGACCGTGGATGATTGGAAGAAAGTGACCTGGTCTGACGAATCAAGATTCCTGGTGCTTCACGTAAAAGGCCGAGCGTTGATACGCCGATTAACAATGTAGGTTATGGCATCTGGATGCACTGTTGAGCGGAATTAGGTCGGCAACTGCGGCAGCGTCATGCTGTGGGCAAATGGGACACTTTAGGTCCCATTATACCAATAGTACAATCCCTGACAGCTGTCAGGTATCTGAACATCGTTGCAGACCAAGTTGTCCCATTCATGGCAACTGTGTTCCCTGCTGCTTATGGCCATTACCAACAGGGTAATGTGCCATGCCACCTGCCATAATCGTCAAGGAGTGGTTCGAGGAACATGCTGGTGTATTTCTGTTAATGCCCTGGCCTCCAAATTCACCTGACATGAACCCAATCCAACATTTGTGGTTCGACTTGGAAAAGCGTGTCCGCGCTAAATCACCACCACCCCGAAATGTACGGGAACTGGAGGACCTGCTGTTGACATTACGGTACCAGATACCCGAGGATACCTATCGCCACCTCATTGAATCGCTGCCTCGCCGAGTGGCCTCTTTTTTGCGGGCGAATAGGGGAACCTACAGCGTATTAGGTAGGTGGTCATAATGTAATGTCTCATTGGTGTATCACAAAATTAGTTAGACCTTGACAAATATTAGTTCATTGAAAATTTACAATATCTGCATTGATTGATCTTCGGTTCGCCAATTTTTTTTCAATCCCGCTCCCACGAGCTTTAGTCAATTTCCCATTTGGCCCTTCTCTCCAAAAGTGTGGTGGCTACTACTTCTAATGATAACCCGTATTTTGAAAACAGCCAAAATAAGACCTTGAGCGCCAGTTGGATGACGCCATCTGTAGCTGTCATTGTAACCACATTTCCTGCTGTCATTATTCGCGTTATGGATTCTGTGAGTGCAGGTGCGTCGTTCAAGATACCTCGTGAATGGCTGTGATAGAGTGCGGATAATTTTTGTGGTATTTGTGGGCAAATGACTTTGCTATCACAAAGGCGACCAATTACACTAATGATAAAGAAAGCGTACAGCCTTCGTTTTGGGTTGTGACCAGGATTAGTATTAGGCCCCACACATATGTTGTCAATCCTGCGCAACAAATCAGCGCTGCTAGTTGAACTGAAAAGGACACGGTGGATGCGTTGTGCAGTCCGATGTTGTAGAGCGAACCGACAAAACATCTTAATGATTGTTACTTTTGCATGACTCCTCCAACTGGATATGGTATTTCTAAGAAGAAAAAGCGGCCTTTGACCCGTACGAATATTTCATGTGCTATGTGCCCTGTGCCTCACGGGGAAGGATGATGAAGAAGAAAATAAGGCTAGTGAACTTCTGTCACCTATAAAAGCATCTACATAGAGAGAGATCCTGATTTCGTGCTTATTGAAGAGTCTGCACTGCAACATTAAATTACCCTGCGTGAATTCAATAATCTAGTGAGTAATTTGGAATTGCCAAAAGGTAAAGTAGACCTGTTGGGGTCCAGATTGCATCACTGGAATCTTCTAAAAGGGAATGTGCATGTGTCTGTTTTTCGTGCTCGGCAAAAAGATCTGCTTCCATTTTTGAAAATGACAGACAACGTCATTGCTTGGCGTTGATATAGTAGGTCTGATAGCAGCACTACAAATGGACTACAAAGACGACGATTGGAGGCTGTTCATTGATTCGTTCAACTTGAGCTTAAAAGCTGTGCTGCTTCATAATGTTAACGTTTTATCATTTGCTCCACTCAGCTATGCAATCCACAAGAAATAAACGTACAACATGAAACAACTGTTAGACACCATCAACTATGATAAGTATAAGTGGCAAATTTGTGGTGATATGAAGTTCATAGGTCATTGCCATCTTGATGGGGCTATAGCAGGGTTGCACAAAGTTTGGCTGTTTCCACTGTCTCTATGACAGCCGTGCCAAGACTTCTCACTACATGAAAAAGGACTGGCCCCCACGACAATAACTTGAACCTGGGAAAGGAATGTACTTAAGGAAGCAGTAGAATACAGCAAGATATTGCTTCCTCCTCTCCACATCAAACTTGGACTGATGAAGATCTTTGAAAAGGCCATGGTTCGACATGGAGCAGGATTTTTGTACCTTTGTGATAAATTTCCAAGACTGGCCAAAATCACGTAAGGTGTATTTGTCGGTCCACAGACACGCGAGCCCTTCCGAGATAAACTCTTTGATGTTAACCTCACAGGTGATGAAAAGTTATCTTGCAATGTTTTCCAACAAGTGGCCACACACTTTCTGGGAAACAATAATGCTTATAGAAACCCTTTTGCAGTGCTACGAGAGACTAGGGTGCAACATGTCATTGAAATAACATTTTAACACTTTCATGTGGACTTCTTCCTTTGTAACTGCTGTGCTGTCAGTGACTAACACTGGGAACGGTTTCATCAGGACATTACTACCCTCGACAAAAGGTACAAAGGGAAATGGAGTTCAGCAATGCTAGCAAACTGTTGTTGGACCCACGTGAGAGCTGCTCCAGAAACTCATTACAAGCGACAGGCAAGGTGGCATCGCCCTGAATCATTTCCTCTATGAGGATTATCATAGGGTATGTACACTATATTATCAAAAGTATTCGGACACCACAATATGTTGGGACAAATGGCTTTATTATCGCAATTATTAGTTAGTCGGTCCACTTTTTGCTTGTATGACAGCAGCAAAACGTAAGGCATACTATAAACCAATTTTCGGTAGGTCTTGACAGGAATGGCTCGTTATTCGTCCTGCAAAGCTGCTGTCAGAGTGGAGAGCGAAGACTATCGTTCTGGTATCCGTCGTTTCTTTTCATCCCGGAGGTGTAATATGGGATTAAGATCAGGAATGACTCTATGCAGGCCAGTTTAAAAATTCCACTTTAGTTTCAAGAAACCAGACCTTCACACGCTGTGCAGTGTGACAGGGAGCTAGATGCTGTTGGAAGAGACAACGGTCATTTCCATAATACTGACACATTGTTGGTAGGACAGAATTATCCAGAACGTGGAGGTACAGTTCAGAGTTCATGGTTTGTGGTATAATAATCAACGGACCGGGTCACATTCCCGAAAAACAATTCCATACCATGATGGAGCCTCCCCCAAAACTTAAAGTTGCAAGAACACAGTCTGACGAAAATGGTTCGTCGGACTGTCGCCAAATCTAAACACGCCCATTAGATTGGAGGGGTTAAAAAGCGTGACTCATCACCGTAAAGAACAGTTTCCCAACGACGCTTCGCATCCACGCTTGTGATGTATGTCTTGTGCGCTTCTGCTCTACCATAATAACCCACATTGTGCAACTCTCTGCGGATAGTTATGGTACTAACCGAGCCATTACAAGCATTTCCTACTTCAGCAGCGTTGGAAACGGTAGAGAAAGAACGGGATTTCTTAACATTATCCATGGCTCTTACGTTCCGTCAGTTTGTGTTGCCTTCCTGAACGTTTTTATGCTGTAGTTGCACAGTCCTGCTTTCATCTCTTCACGACATCACTTATAGCCGATTTTGGTATGTTTAGTTTAGCTGCAATCTTCGAGTGGGAACAGTACTTAAATGACCATCTCACTCTGGAATTCTGAAAGTTCACGTCCACACGGCATATCCGCTTTAAAGTTACTGATAAAAAGTCGAAATTTCTTGTCCAGTGTAATCAGTGTAACGTTTTCCACTTAAAGTGTGGAAGACAAAACACTTTGCTCTCTAGCGAAACTTAACATCCAGTAGTCCAGAGGAGGAAATAACCTTTCTTGCATCATGCTCTGATGGGTCAAAGTTAACAAAACACAGAGAGTGTGCTCAACTCTCCTCTTTCGCAAGTGAAGAAAGAGTGACGTCACCGATCTAACAGGTGAACCGTGGATCCAAACTGAAGCTATGGAAGAGGAAAATTTTTCCAAATTTTTTAGGTCAAGCAGAGCATAAAACTGCAAAACTGCAATAAAAGTGTACACAGAAGCACATTTACATTATGTACAAAAGAAATTTGCGACTTCTTAAAATGTTTTAGTAAGATCAAATAAAGGTTCAAAAAATACCTAAAGCACGTACTTGTACAATATCTGGACACCCCTATGTGGACCACCGTGTAACACAGTTTGTGTTCCTCGTTAGTAACTGTTATTTTCTGATTGCTTTTGCCTGCAAAATATTTTGAAAAAACAACAACAAAAAACAAAATTAACATATACACTGGAGGAAAGTGAAAAAAGAACACCAAGAAGGAGACATCTGATACCAACGAAATTTATACAGCATAATAACGGAATACAGAGGATAACGTGATCAAAACATTATGGCAAAATACAGCTGTATTTGCTGGTAAACTAAAAAATAACATTTCCATGTAACATGGTTAGTACGAGGTTGAACCGCCATGAACTGCGTCACACTGTGCAATTCTGGCATGGAGTCTGTCGTACAGATATTGGATGTAAGTTTAGGGTATTGAGTTCCAAGCATCCTCAACCTGGACGCGTAAATCGGGGATGGTCGTGGCTAGCCGTGGAGACCGGATAAGTCGTTGTCCCATAAAATCCAACACGTGCTCAATGGGGGACAAATCCGTTGAACGTGCAGGCCATGGAAGTTGTCTCACACCCTGAAGTACATGTTGCGTTGTACGTGCCTGTGTGTGGGCGTGCGTTATCTTGCTGGAAAACACCACGATGGACCGACCTTACAAATGGAACAACAACGGGCTGAATGATGTTGTTGATGTAGGAGGTGCTGTTTAACGTACCCGGTACAAGCACTAGTTGTGTACGGGAGTGATAGCTGATCGCTCTCCACACCAGGAAACCAGGTGTAGGCCCTGTGTGTTGCTGGCGGATGCAAGAAGGGAGGAGACGCTCCCCAGTGCGTCTGCGAACACGCATACGGACATCGGAGGCTCCCAAGCAGAATCTGCTTTCATCGCTGAACACGACAGATTGCCATTGCGTTCTCCAGTGCAGACGTTGGCGACACCACTGCAGCCGTTCCTGACGGTGGGCTGGAGTCAGAGGTACTCATGCCAGAGGCACACGTGCACGTAGTCCTGCATCCAGTAGACGGCTGCGGATTGTTCGCACTGTCACCTCAGATGCAACGGCAGCTCGGATTTGCGTCGCAGTGGATGTTCTGGTTGACAACGCCTCTCTTCTTATGCGTCGATCGGTCCGCTCATCAGTCCGTCTGTGACTCCCGGTTCCACGTCTTCTCGTGTGGGAATGTTCCTCGCACCATCTACGCCACCATCGTACCACCACCGATACTTCCCGTCCATTTCGCTCTGCAATACGACGATACGACCACCCGGCCTCGCGGAGTCCGACTAGACGACCTCGCTTAAAGTCCGATAACTGCTGAAATCTTACACGTCTTCCATGTCTAGGCATTGCAGCTTCTTCAGGGTCGTCGCACGTTTCCGTACGCCGACGACTGATTACATTCACTTCGCCGTACTCCTTAAATACCATTGACGATAATTTGCATATTATGCCGTGCTGTGGCGTAAGCGCTCGCCGGTGCGTCCCGACATTAACATCACACCTACGTAAACTCGACCCCATTAACATATGTAAATGTCATGATCGTCCCCCAATTCCTTCTTGGTGTTCTTTTTTCACTTTCCGCCAGTGTATTTATACTATAGTTATAAAAAATGGCCACAAAAGATTTTGAAATGAATAGTTTCTCGAGATTTGACGACTCTACTGCAAATCACTTTCACGAATCATCTCCCAAATGTAGTCTCCCATCATGTTCTTGTTATACTGTTCTTGGTAGCGACTTTGAAAGTCCAGTATAGCCTGGTGGAAGAGCTCGCCTTGCTTCTCCGAGTACGATCCCATGTTCTCCTTCAATTCAATACGGTCGTCAAGGATATGGACTTTGAGGGACATCCTGTAGCCCATTTTGCTGCAGTTCTTCCCCAGAGCCGTCTCAACCAGCTCCACATAATTTTCGGCCACCTGACTTCTCAGGAAGCCTCTAACGACTGCGACAAAGATTTCCAAGCCACTTTCTTCTTTGTACGTAGCAAGCATATTGAGAAATTTCTTGCGCTGCAGGATCTTCTTTATCTCTGGCCCGACGAAGATACTTGCTTTGAAGTTTGCCCAAGACAGCTTAGGGAAGAAGTCTCGCTGGTACTTGAAGGCTACCGACTCTTTATCTATACAGTTGTGACTAATTGTTTTATAAAGCCCAGTTTGATGTACAGTCGTGGCATCAGCACCTTCCGGAAGTCCAGCAGTGGCTCCCACATAACATTGTTCTTCCCTGCAGAAAACTCGGTCCGCCATGCTTCACGCTGGTTATGGGTTTAAAATGCCAGTTCCCTACCACAGAGACAAAAGAAAGTATTTTCGCAGTATCCTCGCTATCGCATTTTTTCTGAACATGCTGTCGTGCCGAATATAGCAGTGGTTTTGCTCTTTACTCAACGTAAAAGGGGAGCTCTTGGATGTCAGAATATCTCTGTGGGAGAATCGCTTTGTGTTCTATGTCAGTCCATGGATAAGAGGGGTGGAAATGGTGGGCCATCGCAATGAGTACTTGTGTCCCTTTCAAGACTGCAACAGGATAGGTCATACCAGGTTCCAAGCCTAATGGCCTATGTCTAACAGTAGTTAGCTTTAGCTTGATTAACTTATGACAGTTGCTTAGTACGACGGCACTTTTCTCAAGCGAATACAGAGACCCTTGCTATGTCCTTTCAGTGCAAACTCCCAACAAAGATAGAAGAAAATGTTTCTTTTTCTTTCTTTCTTTTCTTTTTTTATGGAAATAACTTTTCAGGCAGAAATTAAAGGTCAAATGAAATAAAAGATCATTATTCATAATTTCCAAAATAATTATACACCCGTTCCCAAAAATTCAAACGAAAAGAATGAAAGAAGGTGAACTATTTCTTGAGTGGTCCACCAGAATATGTCTCGGTGGGCCAATTCGCCTCTGGACAGGGGAGAGAAAAAGGCCTTCCATGCTAGTTGGAAGTTTTAATTCCAGACGACGTGTGGAAGAAGCATTACACATTTTTTCGAACTCCACGATGAGAAGATTCATTTTACATTCGGGCGCCAATATGGCGTAAGTGCCCAAATTGCCGGTGGTGGGATTTGAACTCACGTCTCCTCACGTCTCCCTGCTCCGGAGTCTGTTATTCTTCCAACTGAACTACACCGACCTTGGCATATAACACTGCAATTTGCCGTTTTAACTCTTACGTCATCTCAGTGGTACGTCACACAGCTTATTAAGTACACCTTCTCTGTTTGCGTAAATGGCTCATTCCAATACGTAAGACGTCACGCAAGCGTGGTTTGCTGTAGAAATATCAGGCAGACCAGCTCATCCAGTACCAAGAGTGCCGCGGATGGCCTAGTGGTCAACGTTCGGGACTGTTACGGAAAAGTATCAGGATCGATCCCAGGCAAGTACGAACTCTCGAATCACTAAACGCGCGTCGGACGCGCACGTTAAGTCGTCATACCCCGGGTACTGTCCCCCAGGTTATAAATAAGGGCGTCTGCTTCCAACTTTGTACCACGCTTCCGTGTGACTTTCCTGTTGGGCACTTCAGCCCAAATCTCCTAGCTTTCTACTTTTAAGGGTTCTTTAAGACCTAGGATCAGACATTCCTACATAAAACCCTCTACATACATCTCTAAATCTCTCATTAAGCATCAGTTACCGTTCGATTGAGGATCGGAACGGGTGAAACGAAGGATCTGAGCGACCTTGAAAGGGCCATGATAGTTGGTCCCAGCTCTGCTATTTCAAGCACTTCCCAAGCGGCTGTTCTCTTTGTGTTTTCCCGCTCAACAGAAGCAGGAGTTTGCCGTGAAGGCAGGAAATTTCCAGAAATCAGGGATCTTGTGGACAAAAACAGCCTGTGGATCAAAAGGGTCAAAAGGGACTGGTGAGAGTCGTTCAAGGGTGCAAACCGACCACAACCCAGCAAATCACTGTAGAATTCAACATTGGTCTGCCGAGGGTCATCTTCGAAGACCACTTTCGGACCATGTTGCGAATAAGGCATAAACGCCGACGAACATGTCACCAGTCTCCTTTTATTCCTCTGGTTCACCACCTGTTTTCCTCTACAGGATCACCGATTGCTGGAAGTTTTTTTGCGTGTCGCACCATTGATGGTAAACCTTTACTACGGATGTGTGTGAAAAGCACAGGAGCACGGCCGTCTGGGAGGTACTCGAATCAACACCCCTTGCTCTAATAATCATGCCACCTTCAAAGTCTCTCGAATCACTTGTTTTGCCCATTCCGACCCTCAATCAAACCCTAACCGATGTTGTAAGAGCTTATCTTCCTGATTTATACCACGTACCGCCATCACGTGTCCTCTTACGTGTTCAAGTGAGCCATTTATGCGACGAGGACAGATGTACATAATGAACGGGCATTTTACGCTTTGCTTCATATTCTTGTGGGAATTCATTTGCGTAATACACTTAGCCGCCCCGGTGGCGCAGTTGTCTAAGCGATGGCCTCTGATCATTCGTCCGAACGGGGTCCGGGTTCGAATCCCGGTGAGGCATGGATGTTGTGTTTGTCTTACGGCACTGGCTCTCTCCCTTCCCTGAAACCAGTGGCCCAAAATTGGGGACGGCCGACAGCTTATAACCCATTGAGTTGCTCACGGTGGTCGTTAAACCTTCAATCAAAAAAAAATACACTTAATACAAATCTATTGTTCGTTACCACAGAGAGAGATACACAAGTAAAAGCCTGACTTACGTAACAATACTCTTCACAAACTATAAATAGTTCGCTAACACGGAATCTATGACATTTTTGTTCGACTGGTGAATGAGTTAGTGATTGTCCTCGAAGGTTTCGTTAATTGCGAGTGTTTGATGCACTTTAACTATGGATTATATACTGTTGATAGGGATACTGTGGTTTTTATACCATGTACTTCAAGCGTTTTGGTAAGAGATCGTCCTTATATGTTTATAATTAACATTTTAAGAAGTCTTAATTAAATATTCTGTAAGTAAAGTCACGTAATGTCCGGTACAATATATCTTTAGGAAACTGAAGAACGGACTTAAGTTGGTTAAAAATTGATGGTACCTTTAATAGAATTTAATAAAGTCCGAACTTTTTTTGTTTTGTATTAAAGGGTTTTTTATCATAAAAATATTCCGTGAATTCCTAATCTTTACTTCGCAGTAGCTGTGGTAGTAGGAGAACTGAAGTTGAAACAAAGTCCTCTATGTTGGAACAGAAGAAAGAGGGTCAGAAGGACCAAAAAGTGAGAGTAGTCGACGTCTCAGATCGTGATGTGGAAGGACATCCGAAGTTTCTGGAAAGGTGAGTAACAATATTCCTACGCCGGAGCAGGCCCTTTCTTTTCTTTCTTTTCATTTGATGGAAAATCGACGGGGTTGTAATTACGTTTAAGACCAGGGAGGGGCGCTTTTTAAACCAGATGAACTGCAGCAGAAATGTACACGTAAGATTCCGAAAGTACTGCCAAATTAGACAACAAACTCCAAAATAGCAGCAAATAAGCAGATTCCTATTGTTCGGTAATTGCGCAGAAGAAGCACTAAATATGAGCGTTTTTTTTTCATGTCTGAAATCTCATCTATAGTAAAATAGCATTTGCGACTGCTGTGAATTTATGAGACTTCGGGAAACTGTGGGACACGATCACTTTCATGAAAAGTGGTTACAATCAGTAGAAAATGATTTTTCATTTGGACTCATCCGATTAAGCGGATGTTTTTGACCCAAAACATGAGAGTAAAAAGAAAAATGTCCCTGTAAGCCTCAAAATTCGTGGTTACGTCGAACCCGTGGATTTCATCTTCCTCACTCTATTGGTCACCGCAATTACACATATAGAACGGAACTAACCATTCACTGAATCCACAAATCAAACAATCTGGTATTTTAGCAGGACAACAGAACTCCCCTGATGTTTGTTTGCAACAATTATCACATGTATAGGCTGCATTTGCAAATCTTTTAGAAGTAGATTATAAAAAAAGATTCTTGAGTTTCTTTTTCGGGTAGTGTAAAGGGTAATAAAAATACTAATCATGTATTGACTAAAACCATTTTCCGAGGAAAGCAGAAGAGAATTATCTGTGGTGCGTAACTTATTCTCAAAAAAGGCCGCACATATTTTCCGTTGCTTAAGTAGCCATTTGTCAAAAGGCTCTATTTTCTGGAAATTTCTGTTTTGGCAGGAAAAAGTCAAAATTCGAAGTCACAATCTACTCAATAAAATTACTTTCCATGCTCGCAAAACTCCGTGATTTCGTAGTTAAGGGCTACGCCTGGAGGTCGATTTCGAAGAAAGCTCGACACAACATATTGTTTACTATTGATAGAACGCGTTTCCTGTCAGAAACTAATTTGTCGGCTGTTGGGAGGTGTCGGCCACGGAGAAGCAGAGACAGAGGTCCAACTCTCGTGTTTATGACAGCGCCCCAGTGGTCGGACATGAAACTACGACAGCGTCTGTCACGTGATACGGTACCAGTGGCTATATAAGTAGAACCACGGAGACAGCTGTGGTGAACGGGCCGCGGGTGTCCTAGTGGTCAGCGTTCGTGACTGCCACGGAGAAGACCTCGGGTTCGATCCCAGGTAGGTGCGAACGCTCGAACCACTAAATATCCGCCGTGCGTCGGATGGGCACGTTAAGCCGTCAGACACAGGGTACTGGCCCCCGGTAATAAATAAGGGCGTCTTCCTCCCCCTTTCTACTTCGCTTCCGTGTCACTTTCCTATCGGGCAATCTAGCCCAAATCTCCTAGCTTCCTATTTTTAAGGGTTGTTTAAGATATGGGGTCAGACACTCCCTTCCTAAAATCCTCTACATATGATTTATGATCTAGTTGTGATCAACGGGTCGCGGGTGTCCTAGTGGTCAGCGTTCGTGACTGCCATGGAGATAATCTCAGGTTCGATCTACTAAATACCCGCTGTGCGTTGGATGGGCACGTTAAGCCGTCGGACCTTGGGTACTACCCCCCCGGGTAATAAATAAGGGCGTCTTCCTCCCCCTTTCTACTTAGCTTCCGTGTCACTTTCCTATCGGAACTCTAGCCCAAATCTCCGTGCTTCCTACTTCTAAGGGTTGTTTAAGACCTGGGGTCAGACACAACCTTCCTAAAATCCTCTACATATGATCTGATCTGATGTGAGATGTAAACTCTTGAAAAGAAGGCACACGGTTACGGTTCGACGATTTAGTTCCACGTCCGTCCACTTGCGCGCCGTTCTATTGAGATCTTCAAGGCCAAATTGTTGCCATGACTCTCTATGGACGATTTACCTCTGAGTCTTCTGCTCTGTGGTTTCAGCTATTCGGAAGATTGACTTCTTAAACCAGATAGGTTTACGAAACAAAAAAACTGCTTATTGAATACGCACATAAAAACACGATTTAAAAAGAAAATTTCTATTGTTTAGAAGTTGGAGACAACGCAATAAGTCTGTACACGTATAGTATTTTCACTTTAAAACACAGAACATATGATGTGCGTATTTCGATGCATGCTGCAAAGTACGGACGTGCCAATTAAATGTTGCATTACAGTCCGAATTCTGAAATGCACGTAATTACTGCGCATTATTTAATTAAATCAATCAGCAATTTTTGGCTGCAAAAAATCAGGCAAGAGCGTTTTGCTTTTTTGTTCTTTTGCAGTTCGTAGCCTATTTTTCAATATGTATCTTCAAATTCGTCAGTAGTGCTTGTACCCCACCCCCGAATACCGTTTGTTTGCCAAAAAACTTGGGTAACTTTTTACTACACTTCACAGCGTCTGAAAAGTTTGTCGTACCTCTTCTACAACAGATGCGTTATTATCAAGTACTTCCTCAATCAAATCTTTTTCTTCCGATGTTTTTAAAGCAATGAATTCGCGCATACCGTTTCCCCCTGCAATACACAGATCTTCATCGAGCGTAATGAAATCTTTTGCGTTTCCATCATAGTTTAGGCACATAATTAGTTCGGAAATAGCTTCTAAATCCTGAAAGAAATACGGGATTACGCCATATAATACAAATTTTGAAGATGACAATCCGATTTTTGGCGTAAATGTGACAAGGATGGTAAGTCAGATAATATCCGAAAACTTGAAAATTTTCATCGTCCTGGAGCGGGACTCGAGCCCGCGTCTCCCAGAAAACGCCCGGGTATGCTAACCACTATACCACCCAGAACGGCCAAGTTTCAAGTTTCCGATCAATTTGAATTTAACCATCACAGGATTCGCTAGTCGAAACTTGAAACTTGGTCGTTCTGGGTGGTGTAGTGGTTAGCATACCCGGGCGTTTTCTGGGAGACACGGTTTCGAGTCCCTCTCCAGGACGATGAAAATTTTCAAGTTTTCAGATATTATCTGACTTACCATCCTTGTCACATTTACGCCAAAAATCGGATTGTCATTTTCAAAATTTGTATTCTAAATCCTCTTCTGGATTGCCCACGAATGTCTCACTGTCTTTGAAAGAAGAAACAAATTTTGCTTTTCTGAAATACTGAGCTTTTCACAGCTCATGGTATTCAAGTAACAACACTGAGAACACAAACACTAGAACAGTCCTCTTCTAAGAACAGATCGACCCAGTGAAAGCCACAGATAAGTAAATGCGTAATGGGGATCTTGAAGACAAAGAGTCACCCTGCTTCCGCCCAAAACAGAAAAGAGAAGAAAATCTTCGAGCAGAAATTTGCCGATTTTTGTTTTCCTTGAACGTTTACATTTTTAACCGTTTTATGACCAAAATCGCTCTCCGTTATCCGGAGGGTCTGTGATTTGGAGGTAAATTTGCAAAATCATTACATGCTATTACATGCTTTGGGACTGGGAATCACAAAACTATTACACGGGTGTCCGAGAATTATTGGACACATTACAAAATTATATAAACCAAAGCATTAAACAGATAGAAAGAAACTGACTGTACTAACTTACAATGTAACTAAATAAGTTAATAAATTTCGATGTGAGATCCCTTGGTTGCTCGTAGTACGTCCAAGAGATACTCGATTTCATGCCATGTATTGGCAAGCATCTGAGAGGTTATGGAATTAATAGCAGCTGTGATATGCTGCTTCAGTTCCTGCAAATCAGTACAAGGCGTCTGATAGACACAATCCTTCACATAACCCCACATGAAATAATCCAATGGAGTTAGATCTGGAAAACGAGGAGGCCACGGATTTGGAGCACCACGCCCAATCCATCTGTTCGGGAAGAACTCATTTAGGCACTTACGTACACATGTTGATCAATGCGGCGACGGCCCGTCATGTTGGAAAACGACGTTGTCATATCTCTTTATCTGGGGTATAGCGAAATTTTCTGCCATATCCAAGTAAATGTCACCATTTATGTTTTTTTCGCAGAAAAAGAAAGGGCCAATCACTTCTCTTTTTGATAGGGCGCACTGCACATTAACTTTTGGAGAATCACGTTCCAGTTCAATAGCAGCATGAGGTGGTTCACTGCCCCATATCCTACAGTTGTGACAATTCACAATACCTGATACATGAAATGTGGATTCATCACTAAAAATTACAGTACTGAGAAAGTTTTCGTCATTTTCCACGCGATTCAGCATATCCACAGCGAAATCGTATCGTAGAGTGTGATCATTTACATGCATCTTTTGCACTATTTGAATTTTATAAGCATGATTTATTGTGCAAGATATCGTGAACTGTCGATTTCGGAATGCATAGTTCTCTGCTTGCTTTACGAACGGATTTCCTGGGGCTTTGTCGGAAACTTTCATTAACTTGGTCAATTGTCTCACCGCTGAGGCTAGGCCTACCGGCTCCTCCACGATGTTCCACATTGCCAGTTTCTTTAAACTGTTTCATCCACCGTTTAATTGAATTCGTTGACGGAGGATTACAACCACACTCTAAACGGTACCGTCTTTTAACTTAAATGACAGACTTTTATTCCGCAAGCCATAACACACACACATCGCCTTCTAGTGTATGGATGACATGACTACTGATTGCGCATTTCTCATACATTCCTCATCAGGCCACACCTAGCGCCATCTATCGGGTGCTGGGAATAACAATTCTGCAAAACAAAAATATAGAAACGGTGTTTTACGTGACATAGAAAAACAGACAATGCTCATAGTTATTTTTGTACATAATTTTGTAATGTGTCCAATAATTCTCGGACACCCTGTATACACAGGGCGGAAAGAAACGAACGACCGCATAAGTATCCCAGGAGGTGATTGCTTGGGCCAATTCAAGAATAAAATGTGCTCTGACATTTATGGATTTAGGGCTTAGTTTTCCAGATCTAAGCCCCCAAAAGTGCGTGACGTCACTTCCGGAATCGCCTGTTTTTGAGGCTTCAAGCACAATCCAAGTGTAATGCAGGGAACCGCGTGGCTGATGCCGCAATCACAGTACAACAGTGATCATCCAACCTGTTTCCGGAGTCGTGTTACGTCCGTAATTGTCGAGACGAACGGAATTGGTGTGTTCGTTCGCAGCGACACTTCCTAACACATACAATTCTGTCCAACTGCTCCAGGTGACTTTCCCGCAAATCCAGTCTTCGACAGCTAATTCGTTGAACGGTACGTTCCGTGAAAGACAACTTGATCGAATGACAAGTTCTGCGACGAGCACTTTTTTCGACTAACAAATGCGTCGAACAACAGTGCAGAGAACGACTCATTCGTCAAAACCAATAAAGAAAGGGCTTGGATGAAATACAGGGTGATTCATAAAGAAGTATACAGTTTCAACGCACTGTAAAACAAGAACAATGTAAGATATTTTATGTTACCTGTAACAGAATTGTAGGGGAATGTTTCAAGTTTTTTAGAGACAGTCACAGATGTTCTATGTGTGCACCCTTAGTCACACGGCACACATCGAGCCGGTAATCCATTTCCGCCCAAACGCGAGGTAAGATATCTGAATCAAGCGCAGTGATAGTGGCTGTGATCATTTTCAGCTTCTTCCTCAAAATTCTCCAGACAGCGGGCTGTGAAATTTGCACTTCACGAATCCGCGTTGATTTTCCCGGGCTTCGTTGAATGGCGGTGCAAACACTATCGACGACTTTTTTCCGATACACGCGGTCGTCCATGACTTTTAAGTTTGCACAAACAACCCGTAGTTTCAAATTTTTTATGCCAATCGTAGATAGATTTTCTGGTTGGAGGTTCTTTTCCGAATCGTGATCGAAAATGCCGTTGCACAACAGTTACAGATTCCGTTTCGCTCAATTCAAGAACACAAAGCGCCTTCTCCACTGAAGACGCTGCCATTTTGACTGCTGACTAGTCACGTGACACGCGCTATCGCCTACGTCACGTCCCTGAGTAGTGGTCCGTGTCTTCAACTGTTACTGTTTTACAGCATCTGGAAACTGTATACTTCTTTATGAATCACCCTGTATTCTGTTCACTATTATGTGTATTTGCACATACATGAATGTGTATTGAAATAGCGACCAAAATAGACGTCGAGATTACGACCGACAGACACGTTTGGAGGTTGCCCGAACCCGATGGACACGGGTAATTAGTATCCGGCAAATCCGTAACTGTGAATCGGGTACCCGCACATTCGTACCCGGGGAGATTGGTACCGATCAAACGCAACGCAGGTATAGCATCGTTATGGGCTATATGCCGCAGGCCTTTGCTGCGTATTGCGTGTTATTATGCAGCTTACAGTATTATTGTCTAATAGGTATGCGAACATGCAACTAGAGAACGAGCCACATGCATATGCTAAAAAGGCTAGTATAGGAGACAGAAGAGACGAAAACGAGGCAGATCTGACGAAGACGTCAGTACTTGAAATGTATTTTACCACACAGTACACATACATAACGGCCGCCACTAAGCAGTGCGTTGAGCTGCCATAGTACAGTACGTTCCTTTCATACAACATACACGTGTGTAGACGGTACGTCAACGGCAGACGAAAAAATTGAATGTCACGAAATAATTAGACATACCTGCTCAGGACACATTCCATTCGCGGAGTAGACTGCCGTGGCTCTGCAACAGTAGGTGTTCGAAGTACACCTTGCATTTGGCAGTTGAATCACACTCTCCTGTGCACGTCGGACCATCTCCCCATCGACAGAGGCAATCGCCGCATGCACGTGCGTCATCAAAGCTACCAAACTGATAGGTGGCGTCCGATACGTCAGTTCCTTGATGTGGCCCTATAGGAAAAAGTCAATGGGATTGAGGTCTGGGGAACGTGGAGGCCACGTTACAGGCCCACCACGTCCAAACCATCGTCCAGGGAACATATTGTCTAGGCCCTATCGGACCTCCGCTCCGAAATGTGTAGCTGCACCATCGTGCTGAAACCAAAGCACTCGACGCACGTGTAATGGGACATCTACAGGAGATCCGGTAACACTAATCGCAGGAAAACCTCATACCAAGATTGAGTACATCTAGCAGTAGGTACGGACCGAGCAGGATGTTACCAACTAGGCCACCCCATACGTTAATGCCCCATCGATACTGATGAACTTGTCGTCTGGTGCTGTGTCGATTTACCGTTGACCATACATAGCTATTGTGATGGTTGAATACCCCCTCACGAAGGAAACGAATTTCATCGCTCCAGAGGACATGTTCCAAGAATCCTGGATCCGCTTCGTAGCAGTGCAGCAGCCATGTACAAAATTGTACGCGGCGAGGGTGATCGACAAGTTGCAGACTTTGGACTCGTGCGTAATAGTAAGGGTGGTTGCCCTCGTCATGGAGAATATCAAGCACAATGGTGTGTGTGACTCCTGCTCGTCGTGAAATCCGTCGCGTACTAATCGTGGGGTCCGCATGAACCATGGCCATGACTGCGTCTTCTGTAGCAACCATTCCTTTTGACCGTACGAGTCCACTGTCACAGGATGTCATATGTGCTACGTTGCCCGTTTCCCGCATTCGTTGATCCAGCCGACGAATCACATCAGTGTCGGGATGGCGGTTTGCAGGGTACCGTTCGAAGTACACTGGCGTGCAAAAATTAAGGACGATACGGTTTTTCGAATGTAACGTCGTGCAGAAGTGCTCCACATCGACTCAAATCATACCATAAGATCCCCATGCTGTAAGAATATGGGACAAGTGAGCAAAACCGTCCAAACAAGGAATCCAAAGAATACAAAGGCACTTTATTGAAAAGGTAGCTTCGAGCACAACTGGACAGAAGACAGAAACGTCCATGTGACATGCGGCTGCCAAGAAAAATCCAGCCTTTAGTAGGGGATATGATCACCCCCGACTGCGTTGTAGGATGGACAACGTCTGTCCGTGCAGAGGACGAGGTTGTCAAGGATCTGTTGAGGCATCGCGGCTCATCCCTCTTGTAGCGCCAATCGCAGCTGCGGAATCGTTTCTGGCTGCTGGTGACGTCCTACCAAGCGTCTTCCGAGAAGGTCCCACGCGTGTTATATTGGATTTAGGTCCGGGGACCTTGCGGGCCAATCCATGCGTTCAATATCTTCACTCTCCAACAGCTCTGCGACAGCCACTGTACGATGAGGTGTAGCGTTGTTGTCCATGAAAAGGAGCTCAGGACCCACAGCACCTCTAAACAGACGCCCGTGAGGCAGGAGAACCTCGGTACAATAGCGGACACCAGTGACTGAACCTCCTTGGAAGATGTGGAGGTCAGTACTGCTACCAAGCATGATACCGCCCCAAACGAGAATTCTGACACCTCCAAACCGGTCCCTTTCGATGATGTTGGAGGTGTGATTGCGTGTTCCCTGCTCTCTTCAGATGTGTATACGTCCAGAATCGCTCGTCAGACTAAATAGGCTCTCATCGGTAGAGAGAAATAAGTGTAAACCGTATAATATTGACTTTGGCCTCACGACTAGAAATATTTATGCATTAATCAAGAAGGATCGGGACAAGGTGCCTCCGCATACTAGATACGGCGTATACACAATACCTCTACAAGCCGTTGTTCCAGACACTAATGGTACTGTATATATTGGTTCTACAATAAGGAACTTGAGTATCAGAGTCAGGGAACATACATATGATGTTCGTCGTAATGGCAAGTTAACAACTGCCTTGTCTCGTCTGGTTGCGACCGGTTCCTATACTCCAAAGTGAAATGAGGTATCCATTATAAACTCTCCAGGTAAGCTCCCGCTGTTATTATTTACGGAGAGCCTATATATTGCATCATTCGGATCTTGTTGCTGTAATGATTATGTCCCTAAAGTTATATCGAAACCATGGACTATTTTTAAACATTTTCTTTTGATTGGAGGTTTAACGACCACCGTGAGCAACTCAATGGGCTATAAGCAGTTGCTTAAACATTTTCATGATTTATTTTAAATGCACTGTGTAAATACTAGATGGCGTTGCGATATTTCTGGTTTCTGACGATGGTGTGGTATATATATAACTTGGTTTTACTCGTGAATGTAACATCTGAAAATGGGGACGTTGTGATTCTCAAAAGATCTCGTGTGGCGTGTGTTTTTACCAGTTAAGCTTAATTACATGTAGTGTAAGTGTACTACATATGTGTTTTATCGTGCTTAGTCGATATTTTAACTTTCAACATTTTTAACACGAATCATCCTTCATCAAGGCATTCGTTTCTTTACACAGGAAAGATCCTCCATCACTGCCATGTCTTGACAGACCGCTGACTGAAGGAGAGGGCAGAGGGTCCCGAAGTCCAGCTGGTCCACATTTGACAACACATGACGACTTACCAATCTTTGCCGTGCCACCAGTTATGTTGCTGGCAAAAGAAACTAGACCTTCGCTTTGCCAAGTCTCAGAGTTACAACGTCTCCCTCCACCACCTCCTTTTCCCCGAAGGAGACAAATCACAGACAACGGAGAGGTCACAGCGCTCTGTTACAGAGAGTCTGCAAGAAGGCTAGTTATTTCATTTTTACCATTTTTATTAATCTCTCTCTCTCTCTCTCTCTCTCTCTCTCTCTCTCTCTTTCTTTCTTTGACATGCAGCCGAACCTTTTCTAACAATCTTAATTCATTCCTGAATATCCGTGATTAAATTAGTGAGTCCTTAATTGGGAATATGATTTATTCTTTTCCATAAGCCTAAACCTATTTACACCAAAAATTGCCTACTTCTGAACCCTTATTCAATGGATATATTTGTACGTACAATATTTATTGTACCTGCAATTAGGCATAGACTATAAGATAAACCAGACTACTAACGTAAAGCAAGTTTGAATAATATTTCAGGAGAATTTCTCTCTTCTTTCGTGAAAACATCTGATGGTTCTGGGTGTTACAGAAGTTAAGAACAGCGAAGGTGCAAAGAATTAATTATAAGATTGTGACTCCAGTCGAAGTTTTTTTTTCTTTTTTCGTTTTGATGAAATCTTCCACATAAATTGTACAAATTGCATTTATAGGATTGGATATATTTATGTTGATTTATACGGTGCGTATGTGTTCCGAAATATCCACTTGTTTTATCGTTCTTTTTAAATACATGTAGACATTTTTCCATTGCTTGGAGGAAACACTGGACATGGCCCAACAAAGAGATCAAACAAAAAGAGAATAAGCTGGATTCCGAAGTGACTACAGCACTGTAGTTCATATCCATCTACTGAGAGAACTGACTGAAAGAATGAATGCATGTGAACTCCGCTATGCATGGCTTTTATTGATTATGAAAAGGCTTTGATTCCGTGAAATCATCAGCAGTTATAATATCTTCGAAATCTTACGATACACACATTAACATTATTAATAAGATCTATGTAAATACAAATTCAAAGGTCTCACTGTTCGAAGATACAGTACCATTAGAAATTGGAAATGGAGCGAGACAGGTTGATTGTATATCGCCCAAACTCTTCAACTCCACATTGCAGAATGTCTTTCAGTGATCGAACTGGAAAGGCAAGGAAATAAAGATTACTGGAGATTAATACAGACATTTAACGTGGACCAGGAACATCAAACAAAGATCTTCGCCCTTTCCACGTTTATAAGTGAGTCACGGAAAAATTCTCATTGGCCGCCACCGGGAGTCGAACCCAGGGTCTTCCATTTACGCGCCGGATATGCTTCCGCTACACCACAGCGGCCTCGAATTCATCCAGACTCACACACGCTAACTGCCAAGCCAAGTTGGCAGATTGCTTCTTGGTCACAGCGCTCTGCTAGCGTGTGTGAGTCTGGAGGAATTCGAGGCCGCTGTGGTGTAGCGGAAGCATATCCGGTGCGTAAATGGAAGACCCTGGGTTCGACTCCCGGTGGCGGCCAATGAGAATTTTTCCGTGACTCACTTATAAACGTGGAAAGAGCGAATATCTTTGTTTGATGTTACTGGAGATAGTTTAACACGCCTTCGCTTTGTTGTCCACATATTCATTTTTACAAGTATCCACTCAGAGCTGCAGAGTATAATCCAGGAACTTGATTACGAGATTAAAAGAGTGGAATTAAAAACGAACTTTGCGTAAATAAAATTGATATGGAAAATCACTTCTGAATCCAGCTTGTTTTGTATAATGCTTTTACAAGAATTGAAGGTGTATCGGTTGATGAGGAAGAATCTGGAGGTAGCCTACACTTACATTTACCTTGGGCAACAGATATCTGGCAAGGGCCACACTGACGGAAAAATTAATTAGTTTACAACACTTAGTAGGAGAACCTTTGGAAGAAACTACAATTTTCAAAACAAATATACTATTATGTGTTAAAAGTATTTGATCAGTGCATTGTTCCAGTTCTTACGTACGGAGTAGAGACTTGGCCTTTACTGTAACTGAAAAAGACATTCAGAGGCTACAAACTACGGGAGGAAGCTGGGGAGAGGTGCATACTTGGCATGCCCATAAAGTATAGGGAGATTAACTCATGGATCGTGAAAATGACAGGGGTTAATGATGTCATGATCAAGGGAATATCTCTGAAACGGCAGTGAGCTGGACATATTGCTAGAAGAACTGACCATTTTTGGACAACTGAAGTACTAGACCGAATTTCAATGGACAGAAAAAAAATCCAGAAGAAGAACATGTGGAAGAGGGGGATTAAATTCGAAAGAGTGTCGGAGTGGTATGAAGGAGACTGGCTCAAGATCTAAAATTGTGGAAGAAACTTGGGGAGACCCGCATCCAGTAGTGGGTTGACAATGGTTGATGATGATTAAGATATTTCCGTGAAAACATCAGGATAACTTTAATTCTTTAGTGGCTATATTTACTGATTGACCTGCACCTATGTATGTGACCCCAAATTGTACCATGGCGATTAGAGGATGGTAATTTGGAGACAGTAGTATGAGAGCAAGACACTATATTGCAATGTCGTGAATCTCAGGCTAGCAGAGCCGGTGCAATATTGGTGTGGGTTATGTTTTCATGGAAGGCTTTAGAGGACTTCATTCACGTGCATGAATTCTCAAGTTTATTTAAACATCTTCGCTGATGAAGTTCATCCACTCATACTGTAGAAAACAAAATAAAGGTATGTATAGGTTATATAAAGTGGAAGCTGGATATAACGCAGTCGGTTATACCACGGAATCAGATACAACGTGGGTCCGATCGTATTCCCCAAAGAATCGCCTGTGGTTTAGGGCTCAAAGTATTCATATCGGGTATACAGCAGGTATCTGTATAACGCGGCTATAGCCTTGTCTACGCATACCCACTTTATAACAGGCTTCCACTGTACTTGCAATGTTGGTAATGGTATATACAAGACTATACCCCAAATTATAAATGAAATTGTACGCTAGTAATATCAGACCTTTGGTTCCAAAATCAAACAGGTGATATAAGTATAGGATATTCTGTGAAAATTTCTACAAGACGTACTAGACTGAAATGGCCAAACTATGGGGTCACAGCTAGCACTTGCAGGGAGAGAGAGAGAGAGAGAGCAAGGACAGTAGCGGGTGCTCTTATTTGTAAGCTGGGTGTAATACCCTGAGGCCGAAAACTTAACTTGACTATCCTACTCAGGGTAAAGTATTTTTGTAAAGTATAGGAGCAACTCAGCCTACCTGGAATCGATCCTGCGATCATCTGGTCCGAGGGCGGTTGCTTTAGACACTAGGCCACTCGCGTTCGGGTGTCAGTTTTCTCAGTTCATTTTGATCTTTATGTTCTACTGCGAAACTTGGTCTGTGAGACAAAACATTTCGCAAACCAAACTTAGTACAAATTCTCGATACAACCTGTAAATACGTGTTTTAAAGTCCAACGTTATTTGTCTCATATTTTTCTCGATGCTAGGTCACGTGACCGGGAAAGGGGGTTACTTGCTCGCCTTGTAGGAGGCAGCAGTGTTTCTTTCAGGCATAAATCCGGGGGTGGGGGCCAAGCCCACCCGGAAACGACCACTCGTCCCGCCGGAGACATTTTAGGTTACCGAGCCAAATGTTAATAAATTCAGGCTACAATGAATAAAAAAGTTTTGTTTCTTTTGGCGCTACAAGTATTTCTCCAATTATATATATTTTTTAAATATCTTTTCAAGTATTATAGTTTATTTTGCTAAAAAGTGTATTTAGACCCATACCGTTCTTCAAAATATAGTAAGTAGAATAATCATACCAAATAGTCAAGGAAAAGTGATTCAGGATCAAGAGTGTGTTGAATGCATTTTAATAGATAAAAATTCCCAGCCTGACGATCCACCTGACCCCCCACCCCCTCCTCGTTTAACTGACGAAAGTTTTCTGTTCTTCAAATGTTTGAAGTAATTACTATACTAGGAATGTACATAGAATTTTTTCCCGGGGGAGGCCACAAAAAAATGGAAGTTTTCGAAATCCACCAGAACAAAATTGAAGTTAATGAAAAATAGAAGAAAAATTAAAGCATGTTTTTCTAATGTAAGTCGCATTTTAACCAAAAACGAAAAAAATCAAAAAAAATCGGGGGTGCAAAGCCCCTGGCTTCTTCTAAATGCGCCCCTGTACGATATATATATATATATATATATATATATATATATATACATCTCAGTAAGGGAAGAAAACAGATTATGGCTCTGAGAAAAGAAGATGGTTCTATAACAAGAAATAGAGGCGAAATTTTGAAAAGAGTGAAAGATTTCTACTCCAAATTATATGAAAGGGATGATACATGTACTCCAGACATCATGAAAGGTACCAGAGTTCTTCCAGTCCTCCCAGCAGAAGTTGCTCATGCAATCAAGAACATGAAGCGGGGGAAAGCTCCAGGAGAAGATGGAATTACTATAGACATCATACAAGAAGCAAGTGGAGAAATTGAAACAGTACTCGCCCAAATTTTCACTCGATGCCTTAATGAAGGGAAGATTCCTGAGGATTGCAACAATGCTACAATGATCCTGCTACATAAAAAAGGTGACATTGAGGATCTCAGGAACTACAGACCTATCAGCCTCCTATCAGTGGTTTATAAAATCTTCACTAAAGTTCTTTCACACCGCTTGAAGGTAACACTGGACATGGCTCAACCGAGAGAACAAGCTGGATTCAGGAGTGGCTACAGCACAATAGATCATATCCACGTACTGAGAGAACTAATTGAAAGAGCGAGGGAATATGAACTTCCATTGTGCATGGCTTTTATCGATTATGAAAAAGCCTTTGATTCGGTGAAACCATCAGCAGTTACCACGGCTCTGAAATCCTGCGGTATTGAAGATGCATACATTAATATTATTAATAACATCTATGAAAATGCAAGTGCAAAGATTCGGCTGTTTGAAAATACAACACACATAAAAATTGGAAAGGGAGTGAGACAAGGTGACACCATATCTCCGAAGCTCTTTAATGCCACATTGGAAAATGTCTTTCAATCACTGAACTGGGAAAACAAAGGGATAAAGATTAATGGAGATTATCTAACCCACCTTCGTTTTGCTGATGACGTAGTCATTTTTGCAACTACCCCATCAGAGCTGCAGAGTATGATCCAGGAACTTGCTGACAAGAGTAAAGAAGTGGGATTAAAAATGAACTTTCAGAAGACAAAAGTGATGTTCAATGCTTTTACAAGAAATGAAGATTTATCGATTGATGGAGAAAAACTGGAGATAACAGATACGTACATTTATCTTGGACAGCAAATATCAAGTGAGGGTCTCATTGATGAAGAAATTAATCGGCGTACAAAACTTGCCTGGAGAGCTTTTGGAAGAAACAGCATAATTTTCAAGAGCAATATGCCATTATGTCTTAAAAGAAAAGTTTTTGATCAATGCATCCTTCCAGTGCTTACGTATGGTGCAGAGACGTGGACCTTAACTAAAAGAGACATACAAAGGCTGCAGACAACTCAAAGCAGAATGGAGAGGTGCATGCTTGGTATAACCAGGAGAGATAAGAAGAGGAACTCGTGGATCCGAAAAATGACGAGAGTGGAAGACATCATGATCAGAGTTAAATCCCTGAAATGGCAATGGGCTGGACATACTGCCAGAAGGACAGACCATAGATGGACAGCCGAAATTTTAGATTGGATTCCAAGGGACAGGAAAAGACCCAGAAAAAGACCACATGGGAGATGGGTGGATGAAATTCGTAAATATGCGGGAGTGACATGGAGGAGACTGGCACAAGACAGACCGTTGTGGAGGAAACTTGGGGAGACCTTCGTCCAGCAGTGGATTGATAATGGTTGACAATGATGATGATGATGATGATATATATATAGTAATTATTTCTATATATGTAAACATAGTAGTTAAAACATTAATATACTGTATATATACTGCCATTTCAGAGTTTAAATCTCTGAATTGGCAATGGGCTGGGCATACTGCCAGAAGGACAGACCATCGATGGACAGCCGAAATTTTAGATTGGATTCCAAGGGATAGGAAAAGACCCAGAAGAAGACCACATGGGAGATGGGTGGATGAAATCCCAAAGTATGCGGGAGTGACATGGAGGAGACTGGCACAAGACAGACTGTTGTGGAGGAAACTTGGGGAGACCTTCGTCCAGCAGTGGATTGATAATGGTTGACAATGATGATGATGATGATGATATATATATATATATATATATATATATATATATATATATATATATATATATATATATATATATATATATATATATATATTCTATAAAGAAGATACCTAAGCAAAAAAATACATATATAATTTTGACTCACACCTAGTACAACATAGAAAAGGTTATGTATCTACCTGTGTGATCAAAAGGAAAAAGGTAAAAAATAAAATAAAACAACTGAATGTAGAAGGTGTCGAGAATACTGAGCCTTGGCTTTATCAAGGACCAGCAAAAACTCTGCATTTTCTCACTTCCACAAAGACCTAGTTGGAAATGGGTTTCTGCAAGGCCATAGATGCAAGTAACATTCCCACCTAAAATAGTTTAAAAAATATATATATAAGTCATGTCCTCCTTAGAGTTGCATGACCTAGCACTAGTTAACAATTTCGCTTGCATCCATTAACCTTCCTGGCCCGACCCATACTCTTCATCTGTTACTATTAAACAGAGAGAAGAAGATTAAAGAGAACTCAAGCTGTGAGAGTGACATAATAATTAGAAATGATTTTCAGCCATAACGAAATTCCAAGTTCGTTTGAGAGAGAATTTAAACCTGAAAAACAATGCAAAAGAAATCCAAATTTTACATTGCAATTAAAAAAGGAAATGTTAATTTATAACGAACAGATTTTTGAAAGAAAACTTGAGTCTAAAACCCCCTACTCTACAACTTATGACAACACAAAAACGAGAATAAGTTAAAGATAATAATTAACTAAAGAAAACTTTGTGAAAGTTATATACCTTAAACAGTTAGTTGCAATATGTACAAAGTATTTCAGCAGTGCTTTAAGTGCATAATTAATTAGTTATTAAGAACTTAACTACTTTGAAAAAACAGCGCATAGACAGCCCATAGAAAAGGAACAAGCTAAGCCATCTTCTGTTCCTAGGTACCCCAAAAGACGCTCAAAGTTACAAAGAAAAGAAAGAGTTAAAACCCGCAAAAATGTTAACAGACAAATCAATGCCTAAAAGTTGAAAAGCTAAAAAACGACAGAGAAAAGGTACATGAAGTACAAACATTGAACATGTACCTTTTCTCTGTCGTTTTTTAGCTTTTCAACTTTTAGGCATTGATTTGTCTGTTAACATTTTTGCGGGTTTTAACTCTTTCTTTTCTTTGTAACTTTGAGCGTCTTTTGGGGTACCTAGGAACAGAAGATGGCTTAGCTTGTTCCTTTTCTATGCGCTGTCTATGCGCTGTTTTTTCAAAGTAGTTAAGTTCTTAATAACTAATTAATTATGCACTTAAAGCACTGCTGAAATACTTTGTACATATTGCAACTAACTGTTTAAGGTATATAACTTTCACAAAGTTTTCTTTAGTTAATTATTATCTTTAACTTATTCTCGTTTTTGTGTTGTCATAAGTTGTAGAGTAGGGGGTTTTAGACTCAAGTTTTCTTTCAAAAATCTGTTCGTTATAAATTAACATTTCCTTTTTTAATTGCAATGTAAAATTTGGATTTCTTTTGCATTGTTTTTCAGGTTTAAATTCTCTCTCAAACGAACTTGGAATTTCGTTATGGCTGAAAATCATTTCTAATTATTATGTCACTCTCACAGCTTGAGTTCTCTTTAATCTTCTTCTCTCTGTTTAATAGTAACAGATGAAGAGTATGGGTCGGGCCAGGAAGGTTAATGGATGCAAGCGAAATTGTTAACTAGTGCTAGGTCATGCAACTCTAAGGAGGACATGACTTATATATATATTTTTTAAACTATTTTAGGTGGGAATGTTACTTGCATCTATGGCCTTGCAGAAACCCATTTCCAACTAGGTCTTTGTGGAAGTGAGAAAATGCAGAGTTTTTGCTGGTCCTTGATAAAGCCAAGGCTCAGTATTCTCGACACCTTCTACATTCAGTTGTTTTATTTTATTTTTTACCTTTTTTCCTTTTGATCACACAGGTAGATACATAACCTTTTCTATGTTGTACTAGGTGTGAGTCAAAATTATATATGTATTTTTTTGCTTAGGTATCTTCTTTATAGAATGTGAATTCTGAATTTTCAAAACTGCTGCGTTGCGCGTTTTGATTTTCAGGTTATTTTGCACCCTTCGTTTTAAATTCTAAAATTTTTTCCTTAGTCTTCAGTTTTGCTCTTTAGTATATATATATATATATATATATATATATATATATATATATATATATATATATATATATATGAATCCTGCGGTATTGAAGATGCATACATTAATATTATTAATAACATCTATGAAAATGCAAGTGCAAAGATTCGGCTGTTTGAAAATACAACACACATAAAAATTGAAAAAGGAGTGAGACAAGGTGACACCATATCTCCGAAGCTCTTTAATGCCCCATTGGAAAATGTCTTTCAATCACTGAACTGGGGAAACAAAGGGATAAAGATTAATGGAGATTATCTAACCCACCTTCGTTTTGCTGATGACATAGTCATTTTTGCAACTACCCCATCAGAGCTACAGAGTATGATCCAGGAACTTGCTGACAAGAGTAAAGAAGTGGGATTAAAAATGAACTTTCAGAAGACAAAAGTGATGTACAATGCTTTTACAAGAAATGAAGATTTATCGATTGATGGAGAAAAGCTGGAGATAACAGACACGTACGTTTATCTTGGACAGCAAATATCAAGTGAGGGTCACATTGGTGAAGAAATTAATCGGCGTACAAAACTTGCCTGGAGAGCTTTTGGAAGAAACAGCATAATTTTCAAGAGCAATATGCCATTATGTCTTAAAGGAAAAGTGTTTGATCAATGCATCCTTCCAGTGCTTACGTATGGTGCAGAGACGTGGACCTTAACCAAAAGAGACATACAAAGGCTGCAGACAACTCAAAGCAGAATGGAGAGGTGCATGCTTGGTGTAACCAGGAGAGATAAGAAGAGGAACACGTGGATCCGAAAAATGACAAGAGTGGAAGACATCATGATCAGAGTTAAATCCCTGAAATGGCAATGGGCTGGACATACTGCCAGAAGAACAGACCATCGATGGACAGCCGAAATTTTAGATTGGATTCCAAGGGACAGGAAAAGACCCAGAAGAAGACCACATGGATGATGGGTGGATGAAATTCGAAAGTATGCGGGAGTGACATGGAGGAGACTGGCACAAGACAGACCGTTGTGGAGGAAACTTGGGGAGACCTTCGTCCAGCAGTGGATTGATAATGGTTGACAATGATGATGATGATGATATATAGAGAAAATAGAAAACTTGCCCTTTCTAAGGTTGCATTTGCCCCCTTCCCCATCAAAAAGCCCTGAAAAAAACATACTGGGAGGATTTAGGGCCACTAGTTCTAGGGAAGGGAGAGAGCCAGTGCCGTTGGTTGAGCGCAACATCCTTGTCTCACCGGGATTCGAACCAGGAACCCATCTCGGACGAATCGTCAGAAGCCAGCGCTTCGACCACTGGGCTACTGTAACGGAAGTTGGTTTATTGCTTTTAAATGCATATGATTTAGAAAACTCAGTTTTTTTTATACCTGAGCGTTATGTGTTGAAGCTCCTTAAAACATTTATTTGTTATACTACAGCGGGTGAGACCAAAGTTTTGCAATACCTGAATCACTTTATGTCTTCATATGTACCTTTACGACGGAAGCTCACTAGCATTCAAAGCATACTAGGAAGCTGACTAGCATTCAAAGTCTATCGTGTTGCACCGTCTTTAGCCATCGGTCTGCCAGTTCTTCGATTCCGTGTCGGTGCCGGTTCTTTTCCTTCGAGGCAAAGAACTCCTTCACCCCAACTGCCACCTCCTCCTGGTTGTTGAAGTGCTGCCCGCAAAGGGATTTGTCTCTTCGGACTGGCGCACGGCCTCCGAATCCATGGTTCGCAGCCTACCTGATCGTCGAGGTTTCTATCACCTGAGCAAATTTTTTAGAGCCATCTGGTTGCAGTGCTGTGGTCCACAAAACCTTCCCCTTTCGCATGACAAATGCTTCGTGTTGCTTGAGCAGCATTATGTCAGAGTTCAACCTTGTACAGCAAAAGTTCCCCACTTAGCCGGTTGTGGCTGTTCATCTTTTAGGCGTCCCAATCACAGACAGAACAACGACATGCAATGCTGTTCACAGCAAAGACTACCACTTTATATCCCTTTCGACTGACTGCAGTGCGCCATGAACCGGAACAAGTAATAATCCGACGGGGCAAGGTCCGTACTATATGCTGGGTGTAGCATCAGTTCGATGCCCTTAGGTTCCTGGAGGTACCCTTGGTGCTGGCGCCTTTTATGGTGCTAATCGAAAATGTGAGACATTTGATTCGACAGATGACATTATCGGTTCTGCTCGTGGCTAATATAATAGCGGGTCATTTGATTATTGGTTCGATTTCTAGAATTAGACTGGCTTCTTGAGGGGGATTTGCGATTTCTGTGTTGCTGAAGAGTTTAATATTGATTTTGGAGTTAGCGGTGGCTTTTATTCAGGCGTTTGTGTTTAGAGTGCTAGTGATATTATATTCATTAGAAAGCTATTAAGTTGACAGAGGTGCTTCATCCATATCATATGGTAACAGTAAGACCATGTCCATTAACAATGGGCTTTGGGGGCTTTGAGAATGGTGGCGGGCGTAGCTAAAATGGGGTTTTTTACGAGAGCAGGATTTGTTAGGGCTGTGTTTTTGTTTTTTGTGGTGGTTTTCCCGGGTTGTCTGCGAGGTATGAGGCCGAGCATTGTCCTTCTGTAGGAGAGCGCGCTTGTGCCGGGTACCTCTCCTCCGTAATGGCATACATCCGCTCCAGCTGTTGAGTTTGGCGTTGATGGTCCGACGGTCAGGAACAAATTCGTAATGGATTATCCCCTCGAAATTCCACCAAACGCAGAGCATCACCTAATGCACAGAGTGCCCACGTTTGGCAACAGGTTCTGGAAGCTGGCCGGGGTTCAACCACGAGCGCTGTGTGTTAGGATTACGGAAATAGACCCACTTTTCATTGCACGTAACAATTATCTTGATGAAACGTATAATCGCGCGGGTTTTGTATGAGTTTCGTGCACACTTCTACTCTCGATGGTTTGCTTGAGCTGAGGTCAGTTCTTGAGGGACAATGCAGCAGCTCCAGTAGACCTTGCCGAGGTCCTGAAGGTGACGAGCCACGGTGGTCTGTGATATGCCCAGCTCGCCTGATAAACTCCGAGTGCTGGTTGTCGTATTTGCCTCTACGGCCTGACACACGGCCTCCAAATCCACGGTTCCCGGCCTACCTGACCTTGGCTGATCGTCAAGGTTTCTGTCACCTCAGCGAAATTTCTTGAACCATCTGGTTGCGTTGTTGTGGTCCACGGAACCTTCCCCTTTTGCATGCCAAATGTTCCGTGTTTCTTGAGCAGCGTTATGGCCGAGTTCAAACTCGTAAAGCAAAAGTTCCCTACTTAGCCGGTTTTGGCTGTTCATCTTTTAGGCGTCTCAACCACAGACAGAACGACGACACGCAACGCTGTTCACAGCAACGACTACCACTTGTGACGTGCCTGCACCGCAGAACGCACAAGAGATAAAGGCAGATAGCAGCGAGAGCATACGTCCGCGTAGCTCAGTTGGGAGAGCGACTTATTCCGGAGTGAGGACACCCGGATTTGATGTCCGGCGTTGACAAAAATATAACGAAGTTATATTGGCGCCCGAACTTCAAGAATGACCTGGCCGTTAAAGTTCTCGCGATGCTGTGATGTTCGTTCCACACCGCGAGACAGGAGAAATAAGAGAATCCCTTCTTCAGCGCTTCGAAAAATAAATGTGTGTGATGTTACGTTCCACACACCAAATTGACTGGGATTTCTCCAATGCTCATTCTTCAGCGTATGACTGCCTACAGCGACACACGGTCCCGGCACACCCGTGGGCCATGCACCAGGCCCTCTTTCGGGGGGGGGGGCGATGTGACGTGCCTGCACCGCAGGACGCACATGAGATAAAGGCAGATAGCAGCGAGAGCACATGCCCGCGTAGCTAAGTTGGGAGAGCTACTTATTCCGGACTGAGGGGAGACCCGGATTCGACACCACAGATGAATACTTACGACACGGAAAAATGACACCACAGATGAGTACTTACATTCTTAAGAACACAAAAAGACCAAAATCAGTACTTTGTGTGGCAACCTCTGTTTTTATAACGGACAGAACACGATGTGGCATACTCTCAACGAGGGATTTGCAGTAGTCACTTGAACTATCTTTACTCCATACGTACTTTATCGCGTTAATCAAAGCTTGGGAATTTGATGGCTGTTTTTCTGCTACTTTGTCTTTTAAAATGGTCCACAAATTTTAGATTGGGTTAAGGTCGGGACTATTACCGGGCCAGTCAAGCACAGTTATGTTTTTCCTCGCCAGGTAGCCCTTTACTGTTAGTAAATAAATACATCGCTCTTTCCACGTTCCAGAAACACACAGCATCCGAAAAATTGTTTTTCAGCCGCCGCTGTGGAATTGAACCAACAGAACTCTCATATCTAGATATATCTATATTTATGTTGGTTCAATTCCACAGCGGCGGCTGAAAAACAATTTTTCGGATGCTGTGTGTTTCTGGAACGTGGAAAGAGCGATGTATTTATTTATTAACTGTCGCCACGTATTTGGAGTATTTTCACCCTTTACTGTTTTCGATATGTGGCATGGAGCACCATCATGCATAAAGACTGTGCATCTGTGCACATATGATACAGTTTCTCACGTAGCATTTCCGCATAAAAAGGACCAGTCATGGTAGTGCCTGTCGCCAAAAATAATAATGAAGCAGTACCAGATGCTGACATAGCACCCCATATCATCTGACGAGGCGGATGTCTCACGGTTCTAAATGTGTATTTTTCATCAGATCTTTTGCTTTTTATCATCGAACATGAGCTTCACATGATTCAAACTGACTCACGATTGATTCATCGGGAAAAAGAACTTGGCTCCAATTTTCAGCAGTCCACGATTGATGACGCTTCGCATACTGGAGTCTCTTCTTTTTCATGACAGAGGTTAGTCTAAGTTTATGTGCAGGTTTATAAGACTTTGATCCAAAATCTTTGCTTGAACGTCGGGAAACAGTGCTTATGAAGTCGCTCCGGTGGCGTAATACTCTAACCTACGGGTTCTGATCATTCGTCCGAGATGGGTCCGGGTTCGAATCCCGGTGAGGCATGGATGTTGTGTTTGTCTTACGGCACTGGCTTTCTCCCTTCCATGGAACAACTGGCTCTAAATTAGGGACGGGCGATTGCTTATAACCCACTGAGTTGCTCACGGTGGTCGTTAAACCTCCAACCAAAAAAACCAAAAGAAAAACTGTGCTGATGCTAATATAAAACCCTTTTCAGTGTAGAAAGGCCCCGGTTTTCTTGCACCATCCTCTCGGAGAACGCATAACTATTCGCTTTATGGTATTGTTATCATTTGAGGTTGTTTTCTTTGGACGTCCATTTCTCTTTTGTTCGCTAAATTTACCTGTATCTCGATATCTCATGATCGTATTATAAATAGCAGTCTTGCTCACATCCATCGTTTTGCTTATGTCACGTTCGAAGTATTCTTCGTGATTTAAAGTCACTCACTATGTGTGCCCTCTGAGTAACACTGAATAACGCGTTTTTGCCCGTTTTTCGCTATATACAAAATACGTACACAATCTCTCAGCATGAAAACCAGAAGCAAACTGACGCTCGCACGCTTCTCCCAATTCTATCAAAAAGTTACCGCTGTAGGATGATGCAACACTGGCAGGAAGTTGAGCAATACAGACAGTATCTGACGCAATCAGCAGAAATCTCTTAATACCAACAGGGGGTCTTAAACTTTTCCAAATGACTGTAGTTTAAATACGTGACATATCGGCCGTAGCACATGCGTTAATGCAAGTACTGCAAAACTTTCGATTCAACCTCTGTACAAATAATAGTGTGAGAGTAAATTATCACTGGTCAACACACTGCTTCTGGCATAAGGTATTCCAACGGTTTTAAGGTAATTTTGGGGTGCTGATTCCAAATCTGGCATCAGTTTTTGTCTATCACATCTGGTTTCTGAGATATCAAATATTGCATTTTCAATAAAAACAGCAAATTTATGCTCATATACGAATAACTAGCTAAACAGACATACATACAAGAATAAAATAAGATACAACATACAATAATAATGAAACAAACATTTAATGAGCCGTAGCACAAAGTTGTGAGAGTGACTGCATATCAATGTGAGTGAATGCATATTACCATGTAAAAATTGGATTGTGAAGATAAAAAATACACTGGCGGAAAGGGAAACAAGAAAGATGACACCGAATTTTCGGGTGTAATAAGTACGTCTCTTGAATCCGTTCTGACGCAAATTAAATTTATCAAAGCTATTCAAAGGCAATGGAACCGGTATGGAAAATAATAGTATCTGACGGAAGAAAGAAGTTTTTTCAATCGGGTATTTAATCCCTCAGATATTGGTGTAAACGGAATCTTGAGCTAACGAACTCTTAGAAACAGAGTTATCGGCAAAAATGAGATGTGACTTTACGTCCCCTGGTGGGAAAACCATGCATTATGTTAGGAAGAAAGTATTCTCAAAAGGTTTATCCACATGAGCGGTATTGGTCCAAGAAAAAAAAAAGATTTAGTCGAGTTTTCAGGCGCCAACATTTTGCTACAAATACATCAGAAGCAGAAATTAACACTTATTGACCCCAGGTGGCCAAACCATTCTTTACCAAACATTAGAAATTATGTGAAAAATATTTTCCATCAGGTCTTGTATGCGATACAGAAAGAATTTTTCAAATCGGAGTTTTAGGGGCAGAAAACGCAATTCACCTTTATGCGCCCTAGCGGAAAGTTTTAAATGATTTGCGTGAAAATTTTGAATTTACCGAAAAAACATTTCGCATCGGAAACATTATCCAACAATGAATGAATTTTTCAAATTGGACTTTTAGAAGTAGAGATATTTACAAAAATGAGATATACATCTACGCCCCCTGGCGTAGAAACCATGCATTATTTCAAGAAGAAAGTGCTCCTAAAAGGTGTGTCGACATGAGTAGCATCGGTCAACAAAAAACATTTTTTTCAATCGAGATTTTAGAAGCTCATATTTTGCTGCAAATACATCAGAATTGGAAATTAAGATTTACGCCACCTGGTGGCCATACCATTTTTTTTACAAAAATTAGAAATTATGTGCAAAGGGTTTCCCAACAGGAGCTGTATCCGGTGCAGAAGGAATTTTTCAAATCGGAGGTTTCGAAACAGAGAAATACTGGGAAACGCAATTTACCTTTACGCCCCCTAGCAGAAAGTCTATGAATTACTTAAAACTTTTGAATTATTAGGAAAAACATGTCACACTAGAAACACTATCCAACAAAGAAGGACTTTTTAAATCGGACTCCTAGAAGTCGAGATATTGACAAAAATAAGATATAAGTCTACGCCCGCTGGCGCAGAAACCATGCACTATTTTAAGAAGAAAATGTTTCTAAAAGATTTGTGGACATGAGTAGTTCGGTCTACAAACTACGTTTTTTTCAATTGAGAATTTAGAAGCTCATATTTTGCTCCAAATATATCAGAAGCGGAAATTAAGGTTTACGCCCCCTGGTGGCCAAACCATTTTTTTTTTTACAAAAATTAGAAATTATATGCAAACGATTTCCCATCAGAAGTTGTATCCGGTGCAGAAACAATTTTTCAAATCGGAGATTTAGAAGCAGAGATATAGGGCGAAACGCAATTTACATTTACGCCCCCTAGCGGAAAGTCTATGAATTACTTGATAATTTTGAAATTATATGAAGCACATGTCATACAGGAAACACTATCCAACAAAAAAATAATTTTTCAAATCGAACTCCAAGAAGCAGAGATATTGACAAAAATAAGATATACATCTACGCCCCCTGGCGTAGAAACCATGCACTATTTTAAGAAGGAAATATTCCTAAACGGTATGTTGACATGAGTAGTATCGGTCTACAAACGACGTTTTTTTTAATCGAGAATTTAGAAGCTCATATTTTGCTGCAAATACATCAGAAGCGGAAATTAAGATTTACGCCCCCTGGTGGCTAAACTATTTTTTTACAAAAATTAGAAATTATGTGCAAACGATTTCCCATCAGGAGCTGTATCCGGTGCAGAAAGAATTTTTCAAATCGGATATTTAGAAGCAGAGATGGAGGGCGAAGCGTTATTTACCTTTACGCCCATATCGGAAAGTCTATGAATTACTTGAAAATTTTGAAATTACATGAAAAACATGTCACACTGGAAACACTATCTAACAAAGAAGAAATTTTTCAAATCGGACTCCTAGAAGTAGAGATCTTCACAAAAATAAGATATACATCTACGCCCCCTGGCGGAGAAACTGTGGGATATTTTAGGAAGAAAATATTCCGAAAAGGTTTATCGATGTGAGTGACATCAGTTCATGAACAAATTTTTTCAATCGATATTTTAGAAGCTCAGATATAATGGCAAATACATCAGAAGCAAAAATTAACACTTACGCCGCCTGGTGGCCAAAGTATTCTTTACTAAAAATTCGAAATTATATGCAAAAGATTTCATATTAGGAGATGTATCCGCTGAAAAAAAGATTTTTCAAATCGGAGGTTTAGGAGAAGAGTTATTTGAAAAAATGTAATTTACTTTTACGCCCCCTAACAGGAAATCTATGCATAATTTGAAAATGAAACTATATCTAAAACACTCTTCGATATAAATAGAATCGAAAGAAAAAGAATTTTTTCAATCGGATGTTTAGAAGCAAATATGTGGATAAAACGTAATATTGAATTCGACATCATCTGCATTTACGCCCCTAGCGGCAAAATTGTGCATCGTAAAAAAAGCGAAATGAAGGATCATCATTCGCATGATTCAAGCTTCCGAATGCAAAAAGAATTTTTCAAATCGGACTAATAGTTGCAGAGATATCGTGGGTACAGACGGACGGACGGACAAACCGATAACAGAAGCACGATCTTTTTTACAAAAGACGTGCTAAAAAGAACACCAAGAAGGAATTGGCGGACGATCATGAAATTTACATATCTTAATGGAGTCAAGTTTACGTAGGTGGGATGATAATTTCGAGACCAACCGGTGAGCGCTTACGCCACAGCACGGCATAATATGCAAATTATCGTCGGTGGTATTTAAGGAGTACGGCGAAGTGAATGTAATCAGTCGTCGGCGTACGGACACGTGCGAAGACCCTGAAGAAGCTACAATGCCGGGACATGGAGGACGTGTACGATTTCAGCAGTTATCGGACTTTGAGCGAGGTCGTCTAGTCGGATTCCGCGAGGCCGGGTGGTCGAATCGTCGTATTGCGGAGCGAATTGGACGGGAAGTATCGGTGGTGGTACGATGGCCACCATCGTACCACCACCGATACTTCCGTAGATGGTCCGAAATCACCACCGATACTTCCGTAGATGGTCCGAGGAACATTCCCACTCGAGAAGACGTGGAACCGGGAGTCACAGACGGACTGATGAGCGGACCGATCGACGCATAAGAAGAGCGGCGTTGTCAAGCAGAACATCCACTGCGACGCAAATCCGAGCTGCCGTTGCACCTGAGGTGACTGTGCGAACAATCCGCAACCGTCTACTGGATGCAGGACTACGTGCACGTGTGCCTCTGGCATGTGTACCTCTGACTCCAGCCCAACGTCAGGAACGGCTGCAGTGGTGTCGCCAACGTCTGCACTGGAGAACGCAATGGCGATCTGTCGTGTTCAGCGATGAAGGCAGATTCTGCTTGGGAGTCTCCGATGGCCGTATGCGTGTTCGCAGACGCACAGGGGAGCGTCTGCGAACACGCATATGGCCATCGGAAACTCCCAGCGACACACAGGGCCTACACCTGGTCTCCTAGTGTGGGGAGCGATCAGCTATCACTCCCGTACACAACTAGTGTTTGTACCGGGTACGTTAAACAGCACCTCCTACATCAGCAACATCATTCAGCCCGTTGTTGTGCCATTTGTAAGGTTGGTCCATTGTGGTGTTTTCCGGCAAGATAACGCACCCCCACACACGGCACGTGCAACGAAACATGCACTTCAGGGTGTGAGACAACTCCCATGGCCTGCACGTTCACCGGATTTGTCCCCCATTGAGCACGTGTAGGATTTTATGGGACAACGACTTATCCGGTCTCCACGGCCGGCCACGAACATCCCCGATTTACCCGTCCAGGTTGAGGATGCTTGGAACTCAATACCCTAAACTTACATCCAACATCTTTGCGACATACTCCATGCCAGAATTGCACATTCTGACGCAGTTTATGTCCGTTCAACCTCGTACTAACCATGTTACATGGAAATGTTATTTTTAAGTTTACCAGCAAATCAAAACATTATGGCAAAATACAGCTGTATTTACAGCTGTATTTTGAGTCTCCTTTGGTATTAGACGTCTCCTTCTTGGTGTTTTTTTTTCGCCAGTGTATGTACAAAAAGGTTATTAACAATCGTGATGTTACATCTGCATAAACGACCTCTTCTTTGACGATCTCCGATGTACAGCTTGTGGAATGTCTCTCATCAAGGACCAGCAGTAATCTGCCATCATGTTTGAGTCCCATCGGCCTTGGTAACGTTCTTCCATAACTTTAATGTCTTGATGAAAGCGTTCACCTTGCTTTTCGCTCACGTGACCCATGTTCTCTGGAAACTGGGCCAAGTGACAATGTAAGTAGTGAACCTTGATGCTCATTCTACATCCAAGTGCTTGGAAACTCAAGAGCAGCTCCTCCACAACATCTCGATAGTTGTCCGCTTTCCTGTTCCCAAGGAAATTCCGCACCACATCAGAGAATGCATTCCAAGCTCTAGCCTCTGCCGCAGTCCTTGTTGTAACGAAGTGTGGATCACTGATGAGTGTTCTTATTTGAGGGCCATCAAATATCCCTGCCTTTTTCTTCTCGGCACTGAGACTTGAAAAGGTAGAACATATATAGCTGAAGCAGTCTCCAGTGTGATCAAGAGCTTTGACGAATTGCTTCATTAACCCAAGTTTTTTGTGCAGTGGGGAAAATACAATTTTATTCCTATCAACCAGAGGCGCATTCTTGATGTTCTTGTTACTAGGCGTCAAACGGATTCTTGGTGGCCAGTTCTTTTTAACCCAGTGTTCTAATGTAGCCCTACTGTCCCAGTAGCACAGGACACAAGGGTATTTGGTGTGATCTCCTTGCTGGCATACTCTTCTTTCATTTTTACAGAGTGTCCTATTGGGATTGAACCATAAATATTTCGGTTGTGAAGTAACACACATTTCAAACTCCTTGTACTACTGTCAATAAAAAGTCACCATTCACTTGAATCATATGCGGGCAGTCCCATATTGAGAAGAAGCCCTTCAACATCATTACAATAAACAAGTTGACCATCTGAATGGAAGTACTTTCGCAGTGCTGCTTCTCTGTTACGATAAAAGGAGACATTAGTGCCAGGTCCGAGTAGTGCTTTCTCTTGAAGCCTGGAATACCAACAATTCAGCAGACTGCTTCGGCAAATACAAATCTCTTACAAGATCATTCAATTCAGGCTGACTAAACAGAGACATTTTATCACAATCTGCATCAGATGGCGTATATTCGATCTGAGAATCATCATCATCATCTGTACAAGCAGGTAAACTGAGGGATTCAACATCAATCTCTGGTAGCTCAGTAAATACAGGCACAGGTATTTCCTCACAGTGCTCAACTGGTCGTCTGGCAGATGGGATATCTGGGTATTGTAAGTGTTGTTTGTTTTTCTTATTGAAGCCTTTTACATTGACAAGGCAGAAGTAGCAGTTATCCAAATGGTTTGTAGTTTCTCTAAAAACCATTGGCACACCAAACTTCAGCTTAGCATTCTTTCCTTTAGACCATGATCGCAAAGTTTCAACACAGGTTTTACACACTTTGTGAGGAGCCCAATTTTTGTTTTGGTTTCCAAGTCGTACTTTAAAGTAAGCAAGATAAACCTTCTTGACAAAGGTATTGATGTTGCGCATTTGATCCTGCAAAGTGAAGCTGCCACAGATGTAGCAGAAGATATCTGGGTCATTACTGCATTTCCTTCTTTCGGATGTTGTAGCCATTTTTAGATCACGACCTGCAGAAGCAAAATATTAAATAAATGTGGATATTTACATAAAATGATATTATAAACACACTATCCTAAAACTACAACACCCTATTTTAACACTAAAGCTGTCACTGACTCGCAACAACTTGCAATTATAAGTGACAAAGAGTTAATTTCGGGTAAAATCAATGAAAATAGGATATGCCGATAGCATAAAAATGAGATGTGATAGAGCAAATCTGAGATCAGATTTGGAATCAGCACCCTGAAATTAGTCTAAAACAGCTGCAAAAGTCCAGGCCAGAATATATATATATAGCCAAACCCCTCCAAAATGACTCCACAACTTAAATCTTGGCCCTCAGTCTCCGGCAGCTGGAATGTACCTGGCCAAGGCAGCGGCCAGTGCGACATGAAGACAGAGGGTGCTAAGAATCCCCGGAGGACCGGACTAGGCTGCCATCTGATGCTGACCTTGGCTACGTACAACGGACGCTCCCTATCTTCTGATTCAAAGCTTCTTGAATTGGAAGAGGAACTACAAAGGATCAAGTGGGACATCGTCGGGCTAAGTGAGGTAAGGAAAAAAGGAGAAGATCTCATTGAACTGAAAAGTGGACATCTCTTCTACTATCGTGGGACAGATACTGGCAGAACTAGTGGTGTTGGATTTATAATAAACAAGAAACTGAAGGATAAAGTTGTAGAAGTTGAAAGTTCCTCTGACAGAGCTGCAAGACTCGTTATCAAACTCTCGAGAAGATACCAGGCTCAGATTATTCAAACTTATGCACCCATCACAAGTCATGCTGAAGAAGAAATTGAAGAATTTTATGAGGAAATTCGTGATCTAAATAATAAAGGTAAGCAGCACTTGAAGATAATTATGGGAGATTTCAATACAAAAATAGGGCAACGGCAACAGAATGAAACTTCAGTAGGTAAATTCGGTCACGGCAACAGAAACCAGCGTGGAAATACTCTCGTAGAGTTTGCAGAGGCAGAAGGGTTTTTCATCTTGAACTCCTTTTTCAAGAAAAAGCCACACAGGAAATGGACATGGAGACATCCAAATGGGACGACAAGTGAAATTGATTTTATTATGTGTAACAAAAAATCCGTCATCGAAGACTGCAGTGTGCTAAACAAGTTCAACACAGGCAGTGACCATAGATTGGTGAGATGTAAGATGCACCTCAACACTAAACTCGAACGTAGCAAGCTCATAAGACAAACAAAATGTATTGACATAACCAACCTTAAAAAACACCATAATACCTTCAAGTTAGAACTGAAGAACAGGTTCTCTGCTTTAGAAGGCCTAACATCGGAAGAAGTGGACATCTCTGAAGTTAACAGAAAAGTAACCAAAGCTCTTATGGAAACAGCAACAAAATTAGCTGGGTCTAAGAACAAATTGCATGTGAACAAATTATCAGGAAAAACCAAAATGTTGATGCAAAAAAGAAGAGTGATGAGGACAACTAAAAAAGATGTGACTTCCAAAGTGGAATATATAGAGCTATGCAAGACAGTAAGAAAAAGTATCACTGAAGACGTAAGGAAATTCAACTGTGAACTAGTAAGGAAAGCAATTGAAAACAACCAAAGCCTAAAGATAGCAAAAGGACATCTCAGTAAGGGGAAAAAACAGATTATGGCACTGAGAAAAGAAGATGGTTCTGTAACAAGAAATAGAGGTGAAATTTTGACAAGAGTGAAAGATTTCTACTCCAAATTATATGAAAGGGATGATACATGTACTCCAGACATCATGAAAGGTACCAGTACCAGAGTTCTTCCAGTCCTTCCAGCAGAAGTTGCACATGCAATCAAGAACATGAAGCGGGGAAAAGCTCTAGGAGAAGATGGAATTACTGTAGACATCATACAAGAAGCAAGTGGAGAAATCGAAAAAGTACTCGCCCAAATTTTCACTCGATGCCTTAATGAAGGGAAAATTCCTGAGGATTGGAACAACGCTACAATGATCTTGCTACATAAAAAAGGTGACATTGAGGATCTCAGGAACTACAGACCTATCAGCCTCCTATCAGTGGTTTATAAAATCTTCACTAAAGTTCTTTTACACCGCTTGAAGGTGACACTGGACATGGCTCAACCGAGAGAACAAGCTGGATTCAGGAGTGGCTACAGCACAATAGATCATATCCACGTACTGAGAGAACTAATTGAAAGAGCGAGGGAATATGAGCTTCCATTGTGCATGGCTTTTATCGATTATGAAAAAGCCTTTGATTCGGTGAAGCCATCAGCAGTGGCAAAGGCTCTGAAATCCTGCGGTATTGAAAATGCATACATTAATATTATTAATAACATCTATGAAAATGCAAGTGCAAAGATTCGGCTGTTTGAAAATACAACACACATAAAAATTGGAAAAGGAGTGAGACAAGGTGACACCATATCTCCGAAGCTCTTTAATGCTACATTGGAAAATGTCTTTCAATCACTGAACTGGGAAAACAAAGGGATAAAGATTAATGGAGATTATCTAACCCACCTTCGTTTTGCTGATGACGTAGTCATTTTTGCAACTACCCCATCAGAGCTACAGAGTATGATCCAGGAACTTGCTGACAAGAGTAAAGAAGTGGGATTAAAAATGAACTTTCACAAGACAAAAGTGATGTGCAATGCTTTTACAAGAAATGAAGATTTATCGATTGATGGAGAAAAGCTGAAGATAACAGACACGTACGTTTATCTTGGACAGCAGATATCAAGTGAGGGTCACATTGGTGAAGAAATTAATCGGCGTACAAAACTTGCCTGGAGAGCTTTTGGAAGAAACAGCATAATTTTCAAGAGCAATATGCCATTATGTCTTAAAAGAAAAGTGTTTGATCAATGCATCCTTCCAGTGCTTACGTATGGTGCAGAGACGTGGACCTTAGCTAAAAGAGACATACAAAGGCTGCAGACAACTCAAAGCAGCATGGAGATGTGCATGCTTGGTGTAACCAGGAGAGATAAGAAGAGGAACTCGTGGATCCGAAAAATGACAAGAGTGGAAGACATCATGATCAGAGTTAAATCCCTGAAATGGCAATGGGCTGGACATACTGCCAGAAGAACAGACCATCGATGGACAGCAGAAATTTTAGATTGGATTTCCAAGGGACAGGAAAAGACCCAGAAGAAGACCACATGGAAGATGTGTGGATGAAATTCGAAAGTATGCGGGAGTGACATGGAGGAGACTGGCACAAGACAGACCGTTGTGGAGGAAACTTGGGGAGACCTTCGTCCAGCAGTGGATTGATAATGGTTGACAATGATGATGATGATGATGATATATATACATTTTGTTTTTGTTGACCAGTGTTATTTTTAGCCGTGTATGGATTTTTTGTAGTGCTAGTTGAACCATAAAGTCTTTATGTGATAAGTGTTTCATTATCAGAAATTCAAAGTTCTCTATGTATATTTTACCGCAGACAAGCATTGCCGGAAATGTATGGTTGTCGGCGGGCACTTAAGGTTCCCAGCTCCACTGACAAGAAAGTAGTAAGACGAATTCCTACTAGAAATCCAATAGTAAGTTTTGGCTAAAAGTTTGAATTTTTCTCAAGACATTTTTACTTGTTTTCAAGTCATATCTGTCAGGACAGATACGACTTCAGCTGTTACGTAACAGAATTGTATAACAGACACATTATATTCTTCTAATCTCGATACAGCATATACACTGCTGAACAATTGAATTAGAGATACCTGACTAGTAACGTGTAGCACCACCTTTCGCCCTGATGACTGCGGCGATTCGTCTCGGCATGGACTCGACAAGACACTGGAAGCGTTGCGAAGCCATACGGATCCACGACCCCTGAACAAGCTCCCACAGTTCACGAAGATTTGATGGAGGGGGATCAGAGCCTCGGACATCTCTCTCGATGGCATCCCAGTTGTGCTCGATGGGACTGCGGCCAGGTGACCTAGCTGGCCAAGAAAGCGAGGTCACGTCGGTGGAGTGTTCATCCAACCATTCGGATACAATTCGGGAGCGATGGCACGGTGCATTGTCTTGTTGCAGGATAAGGTCCCTAGTGGGATGTTGAAGACGCACAAACGGGAGAAAATGGTCGTCCAGGATATCCCGGCAACGTTGACCTGTGAGGGATGATGTCACGCGTACCAGGGTCCCATTTCAGTCCACGTAAACAGTCCCCAAACGAGAATGCCACCCCCACCAGCTTGAAGAGTGCCCTGCTTACAAGAAGGATCCATTGCTTCATGTAGTTTGCGCCGTACTCGTATCCTGCAATCCGCATGTACCAACGCGAATCTCGACTCATCAGTCCAGGCAACATTTTTTCACATGTCTAGGGTCCAGTGGCGATGTTCCCGGGCCCATGCTAATATTTGAACCCTGTGATGTGCGGTCAGCAGCGGTACCCTGGTGGGACGACGGCTTCTGTACCCCATAGAGAGGAGATGGTTCTGGATGGTGTGGCTGCTTACACGTTTTTGTCCACCAGCGTTAAATTGCCGAGTGATTTCTTGCACTGTGGCCTGTCTATCCGCTGTTACAATGTGAGCTAGCCGACGATGACCCCGCTCATCCACACGCTGTTGTCCATGGCAGTTGGCCCTTGCAGGGATGGTTTTACCGGATTCAATGTACTCACGGTGCACCCGTGACACAGTGGCTAGTGAAAATCCCAGTGCCTGCACGACTTCCGAGATGGAGTGACCCATTTGTCGGGCCTCGACGATTTGCCCACGATCAAATGCGCTTAGATCTTTCTTCTTACCCATACTGCGTCCGACTCTTGCTGATTCCCGTTGCATCACTCTTTATATTGTCGGATCGCTGCATACGTATGTCGCTTCCGTTTACAGGGCCTCCCACAGCGTCACATTTGCATAATACAAGCTGTCTCTAATCCAATTGCTCTTTAGTGTATGTTCCTCTGTCTGCATTGTGACATCCTTTCTAAATTTCGTTTGGCATCGAATGACATGGGCGAAAAATATCTCTGATGCAGTTTTTGGCAGAAATACATATTATGTAGCTTATCCAGTTCATCACAAAAGTTTGCTGAAAAGCTGAAGAAAGAGATTTGGACTTGTCAGTATGAGAAAACACACAGTTTGTCCGTGACAGAGATCGAATCTATGACCCCTCACTCAGTGGCGGCTTTTCAGGTGAAGTAGGTGAAGTGTCTCTTCACCTATTTTATTTGAAATAAGATTTTATTTAATAGTTTCGTATAAAATATTATGTTTTTGCCTTTATTGAGTGCCAAAATACCCAAAATTTTGATTAGATATCACTGCACAATGCGCGTTTAATACGGAAAACAAGTCTTTATACGCAAAACAGTTCAAGTGAAGAGCTGAAATAAGAATGCTTGGAAGTCTGCAGTTTTCGTCCGAGTTGCCATGGTAACTGTGACGTCACCCTCCCCTATCTGCCGGGCAAGTGAAGTGTTTTATCATGAGACGTCAAGGCTCTGTACCTGAAGTCGTGACCTTACGAAGAGATCGCGGTGGAACAGGACGGATTGCCAAGGGTTCTTTGCAATCCACTAGGGATTTTTTCTTGCGGTGTTTTGGTACATTCTTTCTGAAAGAGATATGTTTTTTCATGTTTTGTGCTTGTTTGTTAAAAACTTCATTAGTTACTTTAGTTTCGTGTACAGTTTGACTGATAGCGATAGTTTTAGTTTTCAGTATGTATCCTGTGAAAAAACATTGTCTGTAATTTATTGCAAACTCCGTTCAATCGGTGGAAAGTTGAAAATAAAAGAAACATTTTACTTCAAGGACGACCGACGGATTCACTGACAATTGTCGCCAAGAAAGAAATCAAGAAGAGCGGTAAATCTTACAATATTAATTTAAAAAATTGTTGGTTTACTGAATATAAATGGCTTTGTAGCCCTTCTGTGTTACAAAATTATTTTGTTGGCACTGCTTATATTTTAGTAATAAAATTCGGCGTGGAATAAAGACAATTTTCAGATTTCTTAAATTAAAACGGTCACTTTACAAACGTGGTGATTCTTGCGAACACCTGAAATGCGAATTAATGCTAAATAATTTTGAAAAGAATCGGAACACCATTGCCGATGTCCTGAGGGAGAATGCTAGGCTTTTGAAAATGCATTTCAACGAAAGCGTTCGTTTAAATAGACTTTTCCTGCAGACAATGATTGATGCAGTACTGTATTTGAGTAAACAAGAACCGTGACCATGGCGAAGGCATTGACTCGATAAATCGTAGAAATTCAAGGAATTGCTTTCACTGTTGATATCAAGAAGTCCTTTAAAATTCAAAATCAATACGAAACGATAAAAAATGTCTTCACAGGTGACTCAAAAACTATTCAAAACCAATTAATTGAATGTATTTCTGAATATATAAACGATCACGTCAAAAATGAAATAAATGAAGTTCAATGCTTTTATATTCAAGTAGATGGGAACACATAACCAGACTTTCGAGTGCTCTTTAATAATAAGATCTGGTGATTCGGAAGGTGTATTGGCTGAGCGATTTTTGGGTTTCCATGGTGTGAGTGAAGATAGAACGTCAGAAGCTTTATAAAAAATGCTAAACAAAATTTTGGAACAGTTTGATTATCAACACAAGTCAATAGGACAATGTTACGATGGGGCAAGCGTAATGTCTGGACACTTGACTGGGCTCCAGAAAAAATAAGCATAAAGCTTCTCAATCTATTTTTGTTGTTGCTTAGTACATCGTTTAAACCTTGTATTACAGCAGAGCTTTTCTAAAATTTCTAAGTGTTGAATATTTTTTGCAAGCCTCAGTGTAATTCCTTTGTTTTTTTCACCACTCAGTGAAGAGATCGCTTCACTGAGTCATGAAAAAACAATACACTCACCACGTCAGCAACCGCAAGAGGCATGCCAACCATAACAGAAACTCGATGGTCCTCCACTTCGAAGTTAGCAAGTGTAATAGTTGAAGATTGGGATAAATTGAAGGAAGTATTCAAATTTCTCACAAATAGTGACCAATCAGAAAAAAATCAATTCAACTTGCCCAAGGTTTTTTTTGATGATATGAACACTTTTGAATTTACATTTTTGGGAATAGTATTTAATGAAATATTTGGTTCACCGATCTATTATTCGAAAGTTTGCAGAAAAAATCACCAGACATATACTGTGTTACTCAAATAAAAAAAAATTATGAAATTTTGAGCCATAAAAGAAACGATGAGGTATTTGAAACACTGTTTGGAAAAGCTAGCAAAATCACAGAAATAAGCAGATCTAAACGGGAATATGCTGCTCTTACACAAGAAACAATTTTTAAAAATTATAAACAATTGTATTTTGAAATTTTGTACCACATTCTTATGGAAATGGATATAATATTTCAAGACAGTGAGAAACTTAAACTCAATTTCCCTGTCTTGCTGACACAACCAAATTCGACCAATTTAATTCATGCTTTCCCACTCACGCTTTTGAAAATTTACAACATTTTTACGGAAAAATATTTACTAAACACCAGAGCCTTAAAAATGAACTGAGTCTTGTATATGCTGATGAAAAATTAAGGAATATATCGGCTCATGAACTTTTTCGAGTGCTTCATGGAGATAAAGGCATTTTTACAGAAACTTATAAATTGGTTTCCCGGATTTTGACAATTGCATCTGCAAGTGTTTCAGTGGCAAGAAGTTTTTCTTGCCTTAAAAGAATGCAAACTTACTCAAGAAACATTATTTCTCCAGATAAACTTGCTTCTTTGGCAAATATTTCTATTCAGAAAGACATTTTCTTGATGTCACGAAAAAAAAGCCATTTTATGACGAAATAATCGACAAATTTCCAGCTTTATAGGGTAGAAGAATTGATCTAATATATAAAAAAATAGGTAAGTTCTCATTAACTGATTTTCATTGAATACAGTAGATATCTTTTCATATTGCTGTTGTAGCTCTTCACCTATTTTTCCTACCACGAGCCGCCACTGCCCTCACTCCGGCGTAAGTTGCTCTCCCCACTAAGCTATACGGACGGAATGTATTGCTGCAGATTTGTCGTCACCACACGTTATTCACCTCCGTAGCACGTCACATCATCGCCCTCTTAATTTTTTTTTCTTTGAAGCGAAGCAGGAATTTTTTCGTTAATTCCAGACGATGTGTGGAACAAACATCACACAATTTTCGAAGAACCCAACCGCCATTAGATCAAGTTTTACGTTCGAGCGCCAGTGTAAAAATACAAATTTGTCCATGATGAGATCGAAACGCGCCCGCTCACTCCGGAGTAAGTTGCTCTCCCAATTAAGCTACACGGACGGATTTGTCGATGTGACGTACGTCACAAGTAATACTACTCAGTGGATTCTCGACTATAAAATACGATGCATGCTGGAGTTTATGGGAAATCTGTAAGAATTCGTACAGTGTTTTCCTATAAACATTCTACGAAATGTTTACATTCACAAAAGTTCGATGGGTCAGTAGTTCTAACATATAAAATGCAAGGAAGCTACATCTCTCCGCAGAGACTAGCTGGTTCTCCAGTTGATTTGGCTTGGTATCGCTATGATCCGAGCCAATTAGTTTTGTACATATGCTTTGTTTCACCGTTATGAACTTTTCGCCAGATTTTTCTAATGAACGAACATATACTATATTGACAAAAGTCACCGGACACCTCTTCAAAAGCAAATGAACGGATCCGCTGCGTTGTTCAGATGTGCGGTACAGCTGCAAACGGTATATAAACAAGCATGCAGCTGACCGCGATCATATCGCCCTGTGAGGTTGAGTGAAAATGGCGGCGGGAGAGAACTGACTTTGAGAAAGGAAAGATTGTTGGGTGTTATAGTAGTGTGCTGTTCATAAAAGAAACCGAGAGGTGTTTAAACTTACCGAAGTCAACTGTTTTGGATGTACTGAATAAGTGGAAGACACATGGCGTGTCTGAAGCAGCAAAACAACGCCTGAGTTGCTTGAAAATAAATTACACTGTAGGTGTCCAATGTATCGTCGTCCCGTTCTCGTGTTACTTTTCGCTTTGTTTTCTGAACGAACAATCCGACAGAAATACCTTTAATTTGTTTGTTAATATATGACCGTACTCATTGCTGAAAATGATCTGCCGCCCCGGTGGCGTAGTGGTCTAAGCGATGGCCTCTGATCATTCTTCCGAAAGGGGCTCGGGTTCAAATCCCGGTGAGGCATGGATGTTGTGTTCGTCTTACGGCACTGGCTCTCTCCCTTCCCTGGAAACAGTGACCCTAAATTAGTGCCAGGCGACTGCTTATAGCCCATTGTGTTGCTCACGGTGGTCGTTAAACCTCCAATAAAAAAATATATATATATCAGACGATGAAGAAGGTCAGGTAATCTGAATTAAGGAAGAGGAACTCGCGCATGCGCAAAATAAGTTATCCCAAAATATGAAGAAAGCCAGATAGTCTGAATTAAGAAGGAGAAAACTGCATGCATGCGTGAAAGAAGTTGTCTCAAACAACGAAGAAGGCCCGATAGTCTGAATTAAGAAAGCGGAACTATGTGCATGGGTAAAAGAAATTATCTCAAATAAAAGATCCGATAGTATGAATTAAGAAAGATACCTGGAGTGACGGAATATATTTAGGAGCTAAATACTTGCTTAGAGAACTGGTACGTCAGGCCCTGAATTTCCTAAGCAGAAAATTTAATGATAGGTCCGCTATCTAAAACGAAGCATTCTAAATTAAATGACATGTCCACTGTCTAAAACGAAGTATTCTAAATTTATTGATACTGATGTTCACTGTCTAAAACGAAGTATTCTAAATTTAATGACATGTCCGCTGTTTAAAACGAAGTATTCTAAATTTAATTATATGTCCACTGTCTAAATCGGAGCATTCTAAATTGAATGATATGTCCACAGTCTAAAACGAAGTATTCTAAATTAAATGATATGTCCACTGTCTAAAACGAAGTATTCTAAATTTATTGATACTGATGTTCACTGTCTAAAACGAAGTATTCTAAATTTAATGACATGTCCGCTGTTTAAAACGAAGTATTCTAAATTTAATTATATGTCCACTGTCTAAATCGGAGCATTCTAAATTGAATGATATGTCCACAGTCTAAAACGAAGTATTCTAAATTAAATGATATGTCCACTGTCTAAAACGAAGTATTATAAATTTAATGATATGTCCACTGTCTAAAACGAAATATTCCAAATTTAATGATATGTCCACTGTCTAAAACGAAGTACTCTAAATTTAAATATATGTCCACTGTCTAAAACAAAGTATCCTAAATGTTAGCCCTTTTCAACGTTTTATTTTTCTTTTTTCAAGAGGCGTGCGTGCTACTTCTGAAATTTCGGCCCCATAAAAAAAATTTCGTTTTATCCATGAAATGGGTGTACTTAAGCATATATGCTTATTTTTGCTTGTTAAATTTTCGCCCACCGTGTGCTCAGATGGATGTAAATCAAAACAGCTGTATCATTTTTTATTTATTGCATTGCTTTTCACAATATGCAAATAACAGATACATTTGAATACATATTAGTATTTTTTTCATTCCGTAACAACATCGCACTTGCTGGTGCATTATAGAAAACATGTCTCTCCTGGCAATCGGTATTTCAGGTAAACAACAAAATCCTGTGCAGTTCATGGAGTCCCACAAAGCTACACAAATTACATTAACGGCAGTTTTGAAGTTCCACAGAACAAAAAAGATATTTAAAAGGGCTTGGACTTTCTTACATTGAAAATCCAAGTAAAATACATAATGGAATCGTTTGCCGAAAAATGTTCGTGGAATATTCTATGACCACAAAAACGTCACATGTTTTTTCCCTTTCGCTTTTTTTCCACATAAAGGTAGACGTGTATAGCGGAGATGCCATATTGATATACCAAAAGCAGTCTTCCCATCTATCGGCCGTACAGTTAAAAGCATCTTAAAAATTCAGCTTTCTTTTATATGCCTTAGCAGTGCAAAATATGTTATAAAATATACCAGCCATCTTTTTTATTTTGCTTTGATCGGCTCTCTGATTATTCTTCCTGCTCTGTAAGTCCTCATTTTAATTCTCTCATACCATGCTCTTAAGTGAAATCCTGAAAATCAAGGCATTCTCTGTGATTCAGCTCTCAGTTCTTTAAAGAAATATTGTATACTAAGTTTTAAATGTTGCTGATACATCAAATATCTCCATTTCAGAAATATGGACAAACAAATATCTCCATTTACAGAAATATGGACAAATATCTCCATTTACAGAAATATGGACAAACAACGTGTGCCTCTGGGTGTGTGTGTGTATTACATACCTCGCACCTTATATTTTGAACTTTGTGATACTAGTTGTTTAAATGGTACTTTAACGTTAAGTCAACTTCTTTGTAGAACACCAAAAGCTTTGAGCTTGTTAGGTTTAACTTTAACTTCAGCTTTACGTTAAAACGCGAAACAGCTTGTCTCACGTAAGGTTTAGTTTGACGTGGTAAATTGGCTTCACTGTGAAACCTCGGATTTCTTCTTGGTCGTAGCAGCTGAAAGTCTTAATTAAACTATACAGAGGTTGGGCAAAATAATATGAACCCCTAGGAGACAGATATGTCTTTATTAATAAGGTGTTGGACCATCATTTGCCTTTAACCCTTTTCAGTCCATGTTGTTCAGAAATAACATATATTCTTTGAATTTTCGTAGTCCTTCTAACACAACGCATTCTTACTAAGCCCATTGTAGTTGGCAGACAAATATCCAAAACAACATTGTAAAAACCGCAAGACTGGAACTGCGTATGTTGTGTGCCAAAAATGTGATGTGATTTTGTATTTTACAAAAAAACCCTAAAAAACGTGCTTTGTCGATTTTCATGTGAAGTGAAAAATATTCTATTGAACATTTTCATGTATTCAGAGATGGCAGATCAAAACAGAATTTCCTTTTGAAAACAACGAAGTGGTTTCATGTTCATGAAGGAAACAAAATAAGGAAAAGGATGTCAAATTATAAAAATTTTGAACTGTTGTATCCCAAACGCTCTTCACAAACAACATTTTGTATTTGGGGAATAAAATGTTATAAAAAGTTTTCAGTGTTAGTTTTATTTATTACAAGCCCAAAACACCACAAAAACGTGAAAAATAAATGTTCCAATTTCAAAAATAAAATTTTGAGCTGGAAAGGGCTAATACAATTTCCAACCTTTGAAGATTTATATAGCATTTGAATGGTCTCTAGTGGAATGCTGTACCGTTTGTAGATCAGAACAACAGCCAAGTGCTTCAGAGATGTTGGAGTAGGGAATCTGTTTCTCACATTACTCTCCAAAATTGCCCACAGTGGTTCGATGATATTCAAGTCAGGTGATTGAGCGGGCCAGGGCAGATGTTGAAGTTCATTTTGGTGCTCCTCAAACCAAGACTGAAGCTGTGTGTATGGAAGCATTATCATCTTTAGAAATGGCATCATTGCTGGAAAGTAACATTTTTACTATAGGATGCAGCAAGCTCATCTAGAATGTTCAGGAACTCGACCATGTAGATTAATGATGGGGCCAGGTGAATATCAACATGTGGCATCCCAATCATCACCGATACACCCCCATGTTTGACAGTTAGAACCGGACATTCCGAATTGTACGCTTCTTTGGAGGCCCTTCATATATAAACCCGATCTACTACTGTTGGGAAAATGCAAATGAGGACTCAACGAACCATATCACACGTTTCCAGTCATCAACTGTGCAAGTTTTATGCACGTGAAACCATCTTTTTCGCATTGCAGCGTTGGTTTCTCTGATTAAAAGTTTAGCAATTGCAGCTCTTCCATACATGCTAGCTTTGTGAAGTTCTCAGTGAATTTTTTTGTTGAAACAGGCTCTTCCAGGTGGATACTGAGTTCTGCTGTTCTTTTTGCTGCAGTAGTTCTCTGTTGTTTGGGCACAATGCTTGTTAATGTTCGACGGTCTCTCTCATCCAATCTCGGTTTTCGCCCACAATTCTTCTTCGCCGATGAAGTCTTGTCATGCTTTGTGTACGCAGCCATAACCGTAGAGGCTGCAGCTCTTGAAAAATATAAAAAACAAAAACAAAAAAACTACCAGACGTTCCTTCTAAATGGGCTTCTACGATTTTAATCTTTGGAAGTCTGACAGGTTACCCATTTCACCGACTGCTCATACGAACCGTAGAAACTGTCACTCTTGTAACAACAAACAATTTTGCTGTTATAGTCATAGATGTTCTTGCTAAAAAGGCTCCCACGATTTGTCATCTTTGGAAGTCTGACAATTTACCCATTTCACCGACTGCTCATACGAACCGTAGAAACTGTCACTCTTGTAACAACAAACAATTTCGCTGTTATAGTCATAGATGTTGTTGCTAAAAAGGCTCCCACGATTTGTCATCTTTGGAAGTCTGACAGGTTACCCATTTCACCGACTGCTCATACGAACCGTAGAAACTTGTCACTCTTGTAACAACAAACAATTTCGCTGTTATAGTCACAGATGTTCTTGCTAAAAAGGCTCCCACGATTTGTCATCTTTGGAAGTCTGACAGGTTACCCATTTCACCGACTGCTCATACGAACCGTAGAAACTGTCACTCTTGTAACAACAAACAATTTCGCTGTTATAGTCACAGATGTTCTTGCTAAAAAGGCTCCCACGATTTGTCATCTTTGGAAGTCTGACAGGTTACCCATTTCACCGACTGCTCATACGAACCGTAGAAATTGTCACTCTTGTAACAACAAACAATTTCGCTGTTATAGTCACAGATGTTCTTGCTAAAAAGGCTCCCACGATTTGTCATCTTTGGAAGTCTGACAGGTTACCCATTTCACCGACTGCTCATACGAACCGTAGAAATTGTCACTCTTGTAACAACAAACAATTTCGCTGTTATAGTCACAGATGTTCTTGCTAAAAAGGCTCCCACGATTTGTCATCTTTGGAAGTCTGACAGGTTACCCATTTCACCGACTGCTCATACGAACCGTAGAAATTGTCACTCTTGTAACAACAAACAATTTCGCTGTTATAGTCACAGATGTTCTTGCTAAAAAGGCTCCCACGATTTGTCATCTTTGGAAGTCTGACAGGTTACCCATTTCACCGACTGCTCATACGAACCGTAGAAATTGTCACTCTTGTAACAACAAACAATTTCGCTGTTATAGTCACAGATGTTCTTGCTAAAAAGGCTCCCACGATTTGTCATCTTTGGAAGTCTGACAGGTTACCCATTTCACCGACTGCTCATACGAACCGTAGAAATTGTCACTCTTGTAACAACAAACAATTTCGCTGTTATAGTCACAGATGTTCTTGCTAAAAAGGCTCCCACGATTTGTCATCTTTGGAAGTCTGACAGGTTACCCATTTCACCGACTGCTCATACGAACCGTAGAAATTGTCACTCTTGTAACAACAAACAATTTCGCTGTTATAGTCACAGATGTTCTTGCTAAAAAGGCTCCCACGATTTGTCATCTTTGGAAGTCTGACAGGTTACCCATTTCACCGACTGCTCATACGAACCGTAGAAATTGTCACTCTTGTAACAACAAACAATTTCGCTGTTATAGTCACAGATGTTCTTGCTAAAAAGGCTCCCACGATTTGTCATCTTTGGAAGTCTGACAGGTTACCCATTTCACCGACTGCTCATACGAACCGTAGAAATTGTCACTCTTGTAACAACAAACAATTTCGCTGTTATAGTCACAGATGTTCTTGCTAAAAAGGCTCCCACGATTTGTCATCTTTGGAAGTCTGACAGGTTACCCATTTCACCGACTGCTCATACGAACCGTAGAAATTGTCACTCTTGTAACAACAAACAATTTCGCTGTTATAGTCACAGATGTTCTTGCTAAAAAGGCTCCCACGATTTGTCATCTTTGGAAGTCTGACAGGTTACCCATTTCACCGACTGCTCATACGAACCGTAGAAATTGTCACTCTTGTAACAACAAACAATTTCGCTGTTATAGTCACAGATGTTCTTGCTAAAAAGGCTCCCACGATTTGTCATCTTTGGAAGTCTGACAGGTTACCCATTTCACCGACTGCTCATACGAACCGTAGAAATTGTCACTCTTGTAACAACAAACAATTTCGCTGTTATAGTCACAGATGTTCTTGCTAAAAAGGCTCCCACGATTTGTCATCTTTGGAAGTCTGACAGGTTACCCATTTCACCGACTGCTCATACGAACCGTAGAAACTGTCACTCTTGTAACAACAAACAATTTCGCTGTTATAGTCACAGATGTTCTTGCTAAAAAGGCTCCCACGATTTGTCATCTTTGGAAGTCTGACAGGTTACCCATTTCACCGACTGCTCATACGAACCGTAGAAATTGTCACTCTTGTAACAACAAACAATTTCGCTGTTATAGTCACAGATGTTCTTGCTAAAAAGGCTCCCACGATTTGTCATCTTTGGAAGTCTGACAGGTTACCCATTTCACCGACTGCTCATACGAACCGTAGAAACTGTCACTCTTGTAACAACAAACAATTTCGCTGTTATAGTCACAGATGTTCTTGCTAAAAAGGCTCCCACGATTTGTCATCTTTGGAAGTCTGACAGGTTACCCATTTCACCGACTGCTCATACGAACCGTAGAAACTGTCACTCTTGTAACAACAAACAATTTCGCTGTTATAGTCACAGATGTTCTTGCTAAAAAGGCTCCCACGATTTGTCATCTTTGGAAGTCTGACAGGTTACCCATTTCACCGACTGCTCATACGAACCGTAGAAACTGTCACTCTTGTAACAACAAACAATTTCGCTGTTATAGTCACAGATGTTCTTGCTAAAAAGGCTCCCACGATTTGTCATCTTTGGAAGTCTGACAGGTTACCCATTTCACCGACTGCTCATACGAACCGTAGAAACTGTCACTCTTGTAACAACAAACAATTTCGCTGTTATAGTCACAGATGTTCTTGCTAAAAAGGCTCCCACGATTTGTCATCTTTGGAAGTCTGACAGGTTACCCATTTCACCGACTGCTCATACGAACCGTAGAAACTGTCACTCTTGTAACAACAAACAATTTCGCTGTTATAGTCACAGATGTTCTTGCTAAAAAGGCTCCCACGATTTGTCATCTTTGGAAGTCTGACAGGTTACCCATTTCACCGACTGCTCATACGAACCGTAGAAACTGTCACTCTTGTAACAACAAACAATTTCGCTGTTATAGTCACAGATGTTCTTGCTAAAAAGGCTCCCACGATTTGTCATCTTTGGAAGTCTGACAGGTTACCCATTTCACCGACTGCTCATACGAACCGTAGAAACTGTCACTCTTGTAACAACAAACAATTTCGCTGTTATAGTCACAGATGTTCTTGCTAAAAAGGCTCCCACGATTTGTCATCTTTGGAAGTCTGACAGGTTACCCATTTCACCGACTGCTCATACGAACCGTAGAAGCTGTCACTCTTGTAACAACAAACAATTTCGCTGTTATAGTCACAGATGTTCTTGCTAAAAAGGCTCCCACGATTTGTCATCTTTGGAAGTCTGACAGGTTACCCATTTCACCGACTGCTCATACGAACCGTAGAAGCTGTCACTCTTGTAACAACAAACAATTTCGCTGTTATAGTCACAGATGTTCTTGCTAAAAAGGCTCCCACGATTTGTCATCTTTGGAAGTCTGACAGGTTACCCATTTCACCGACTGCTCATACGAACCGTAGAAGCTGTCACTCTTGTAACAACAAACAATTTCGCTGTTATAGTCACAGATGTTCTTGCTAAAAAGGCTCCCACGATTTGTCATCTTTGGAAGTCTGACAGGTTACCCATTTCACCGACTGCTCATACGAACCGTAGAAGCTGTCACTCTTGTAACAACAAACAATTTCGCTGTTATAGTCACAGATGTTCTTGCTAAAAAGGCTCCCACGATTTGTCATCTTTGGAAGTCTGACAGGTTACCCATTTCACCGACTGCTCATACGAACCGTAGAAGCTGTCACTCTTGTAACAACAAACAATTTCGCTGTTATAGTCACAGATGTTCTTGCTAAAAAGGCTCCCACGATTTGTCATCTTTGGAAGTCTGACAGGTTACCCATTTCACCGACTGCTCATATGAACCGTAGAAGCTGTCACTCTTGTAACAACAAACAATTTCGCTGTTATAGTCACAGATGTTCTTGCTAAAAAGGCTCCCACGATTTGTCATCTTTGGAAGTCTGACAGGTTACCCATTTCACCGACTGCTCATACGAACCGTAGAAGCTGTCACTCTTGTAACAACAAACAATTTCGCTGTTATAGTCACAGATGTTCTTGCTAAAAGGCTCCCACGATTTGTCATCTTTGGAAGTCTGACAGGTTACCCATTTCACCGACTGCTCATACGAACCGTAGAAACTGTCACTCTTGTAACAACAAACAATTTCGCTGTTATAGTCACAGATGTTCTTGCTAAAAAGGCTCCCACGATTTGTCATCTTTGGAAGTCTGACAGGTTACCCATTTCACCGACTGCTCATACGAACCGTAGAAGCTGTCACTCTTGTAACAACAAACAATTTCGCTGTTATAGTCACAGATGTTCTTGCTAAAAAGGCTCCCACGATTTGTCATCTTTGGAAGTCTGACAGGTTACCCATTTCACCGACTGCTCATACGAACCGTAGAAACTGTCACTCTTGTAACAACAAACAATTTCGCTGTTATAGTCACAGATGTTCTTGCTAAAAAGGCTCCCACGATTTGTCATCTTTGGAAGTCTGACAGGTTACCCATTTCACCGACTGCTCATACGAACCGTAGAAACTGTCACTCTTGTAACAACAAACAATTTCGCTGTTATAGTCACAGATGTTCTTGCTAAAAAGGCTCCCACGATTTGTCATCTTTGGAAGTCTGACAGGTTACCCATTTCACCGACTGCTCATACGAACCGTAGAAATTGTCACTCTTGTAACAACAAACAATTTCGCTGTTATAGTCACAGATGTTCTTGCTAAAAAGGCTCCCACGATTTGTCATCTTTGGAAGTCTGACAGGTTACCCATTTCACCGACTGCTCATATGAACCGTAGAAGCTGTCACTCTTGTAACAACAAACAATTTCGCTGTTATAGTCACAGATGTTCTTGCTAAAAAGGCTCCCACGATTTGTCATCTTTGGAAGTCTGACAGGTTACCCATTTCACCGACTGCTCATACGAACCGTAGAAGCTGTCACTCTTGTAACAACAAACAATTTCGCTGTTATAGTCACAGATGTTCTTGCTAAAAAGGCTCCCACGATTTGTCATCTTTGGAAGTCTGACAGGTTACCCATTTCACCGACTGCTCATACGAACCGTAGAAGCTGTCACTCTTGTAACAACAAACAATTTCGCTGTTATAGTCACAGATGTTCTTGCTAAAAAGGCTCCCACGATTTGTCATCTTTGGAAGTCTGACAGGTTACCCATTTCACCGACTGCTCATATGAACCGTAGAAGCTGTCACTCTTGTAACAACAAACAATTTCGCTGTTATAGTCACAGATGTTCTTGCTAAAAAGGCTCCCACGATTTGTCATCTTTGGAAGTCTGACAGGTTACCCATTTCACCGACTGCTCATACGAACCGTAGAAGCTGTCACTCTTGTAACAACAAACAATTTCGCTGTTATAGTCACAGATGTTCTTGCTAAAAAGGCTCCCACGATTTGTCATCTTTGGAAGTCTGACAGGTTACCCATTTCACCGACTGCTCATATGAACCGTAGAAGCTGTCACTCTTGTAACAACAAACAATTTCGCTGTTATAGTCACAGATGTTCTTGCTAAAAAGGCTCCCACGATTTGTCATCTTTGGAAGTCTGACAGGTTACCCATTTCACCGACTGCTCATACGAACCGTAGAAGCTGTCACTCTTGTAACAACAAACAATTTCGCTGTTATAGTCACAGATGTTCTTGCTAAAAAGGCTCCCACGATTTGTCATCTTTGGAAGTCTGACAGGTTACCCATTTCACCGACTGCTCATACGAACCGTAGAAACTGTCACTCTTGTAACAACAAACAATTTCGCTGTTATAGTCACAGATGTTCTTGCTAAAAAGGCTCCCACGATTTGTCATCTTTGGAAGTCTGACAGGTTACCCATTTCACCGACTGCTCATATGAACCGTAGAAGCTGTCACTCTTGTAACAACAAACAATTTCGCTGTTATAGTCACAGATGTTCTTGCTAAAAAGGCTCCCACGATTTGTCATCTTTGGAAGTCTGACAATTTACCCATTTCACCGACTGCTCATACGAACCGTAGAAACTGTCACTCTTGTAACAACAAACAATTTCGCTGTTATAGTCACAGATGTTCTTGCTAAAAAGGCTCCCACGATTTGTCATCTTTGGAAGTCTGACAGGTTACCCATTTCACCGACTGCTCATACGAACCGTAGAAACTGTCACTCTTGTAACAACAAACAATTTCGCTGTTATAGTCACAGATGTTCTTGCTAAAAAGGCTCCCACGATTTGTCATCTTTGGAAGTCTGACAGGTTACCCATTTCACCGACTGCTCATACGAACCGTAGAAATTGTCACTCTTGTAACAACAAACAATTTCGCTGTTATAGTCACAGATGTTCTTGCTAAAAAGGCTCCCACGATTTGTCATCTTTGGAAGTCTGACAGGTTACCCATTTCACCGACTGCTCATATGAACCGTAGAAGCTGTCACTCTTGTAACAACAAACAATTTCGCTGTTATAGTCACAGATGTTCTTGCTAAAAAGGCTCCCACGATTTGTCATCTTTGGAAGTCTGACAGGTTACCCATTTCACCGACTGCTCATACGAACCGTAGAAGCTGTCACTCTTGTAACAACAAACAATTTCGCTGTTATAGTCACAGATGTTCTTGCTAAAAAGGCTCCCACGATTTGTCATCTTTGGAAGTCTGACAGGTTACCCATTTCACCGACTGCTCATACGAACCGTAGAAACTGTCACTCTTGTAACAACAAACAATTTCGCTGTTATAGTCACAGATGTTCTTGCTAAAAAGGCTCCCACGATTTGTCATCTTTGGAAGTCTGACAGGTTACCCATTTCACCGACTGCTCATACGAACCGTAGAAGCTGTCACTCTTGTAACAACAAACAATTTCGCTGTTATAGTCACAGATGTTCTTGCTAAAAAGGCTCCCACGATTTGTCATCTTTGGAAGTCTGACAGGTTACCCATTTCACCGACTGCTCATACGAACCGTAGAAACTGTCACTCTTGTAACAACAAACAATTTCGCTGTTATAGTCACAGATGTTCTTGCTAAAAAGGCTCCCACGATTTGTCATCTTTGGAAGTCTGACAGGTTACCCATTTCACCGACTGCTCATACGAACCGTAGAAGCTGTCACTCTTGTAACAACAAACAATTTCGCTGTTATAGTCACAGATGTTCTTGCTAAAAAGGCTCCCACGATTTGTCATCTTTGGAAGTCTGACAGGTTACCCATTTCACCGACTGCTCATACGAACCGTAGAAACTGTCACTCTTGTAACAACAAACAATTTCGCTGTTATAGTCACAGATGTTCTTGCTAAAAAGGCTCCCACGATTTGTCATCTTTGGAAGTCTGACAGGTTACCCATTTCACCGACTGCTCATACGAACCGTAGAAGCTGTCACTCTTGTAACAACAAACAATTTCGCTGTTATAGTCACAGATGTTCTTGCTAAAAAGGCTCCCACGATTTGCCATCTTTGGAAGTCTGACAGGTTACCCATTTCACCGACTGCTCATACGAACCGTAGAAGCTGTCACTCTTGTAACAACAAACAATTTCGCTGTTATAGTCACAGATGTTCTTGCTAAAAAGGCTCCCACGATTTGTCATCTTTGGAAGTCTGACAGGTTACCCATTTCACCGACTGCTCATACGAACCGTAGAAACTGTCACTCTTGTAACAACAAACAATTTCGCTGTTATAGTCACAGATGTTCTTGCTAAAAAGGCTCCCACGATTTGTCATCTTTGGAAGTCTGACAGGTTACCCATTTCACCGACTGCTCATACGAACCGTAGAAGCTGTCACTCTTGTAACAACAAACAATTTCGCTGTTATAGTCACAGATGTTCTTGCTAAAAAGGCTCCCACGATTTGTCATCTTTGGAAGTCTGACAGGTTACCCATTTCACCGACTGCTCATACGAACCGTAGAAGCTGTCACTCTTGTAACAACAAACAATTTCGCTGTTATAGTCACAGATGTTCTTGCTAAAAAGGCTCCCACGATTTGTCATCTTTGGAAGTCTGACAGGTTACCCATTTCACCGACTGCTCATACGAACCGTAGAAGCTGTCACTCTTGTAACAACAAACAATTTCGCTGTTATAGTCACAGATGTTCTTGCTAAAAAGGCTCCCACGATTTGTCATCTTTGGAAGTCTGACAGGTTACCCATTTCACCGACTGCTCATACGAACCGTAGAAGCTGTCACTCTTGTAACAACAAACAATTTCGCTGTTATAGTCACAGATGTTCTTGCTAAAAAGGCTCCCACGATTTGTCATCTTTGGAAGTCTGACAGGTTACCCATTTCACCGACTGCTCATACGAACCGTAGAAGCTGTCACTCTTGTAACAACAAACAATTTCGCTGTTATAGTCACAGATGTTCTTGCTAAAAAGGCTCCCACGATTTGTCATCTTTGGAAGTCTGACAGGTTACCCATTTCACCGACTGCTCATACGAACCGTAGAAACTGTCACTCTTGTAACAACAAACAATTTCGCTGTTATAGTCACAGATGTTCTTGCTAAAAAGGCTCCCACGATTTGTCATCTTTGGAAGTCTGACAGGTTACCCATTTCACCGACTGCTCATACGAACCGTAGAAGCTGTCACTCTTGTAACAACAAACAATTTCGCTGTTATAGTCACAGATGTTCTTGCTAAAAAGGCTCCCACGATTTGTCATCTTTGGAAGTCTGACAGGTTACCCATTTCACCGACTGCTCATACGAACCGTAGAAGCTGTCACTCTTGTAACAACAAACAATTTCGCTGTTATAGTCACAGATGTTCTTGCTAAAAAGGCTCCCACGATTTGTCATCTTTGGAAGTCTGACAGGTTACCCATTTCACCGACTGCTCATACGAACCGTAGAAGCTGTCACTCTTGTAACAACAAACAATTTCGCTGTTATAGTCACAGATGTTCTTGCTAAAAAGGCTCCCACGATTTGTCATCTTTGGAAGTCTGACAGGTTACCCATTTCACCGACTGCTCATACGAACCGTAGAAGCTGTCACTCTTGTAACAACAAACAATTTCGCTGTTATAGTCACAGATGTTCTTGCTAAAAAGGCTCCCACGATTTGTCATCTTTGGAAGTCTGACAGGTTACCCATTTCACCGACTGCTCATACGAACCGTAGAAGCTGTCACTCTTGTAACAACAAACAATTTCGCTGTTATAGTCACAGATGTTCTTGCTAAAAAGGCTCCCACGATTTGTCATCTTTGGAAGTCTGACAGGTTACCCATTTCACCGACTGCTCATACGAACCGTAGAAACTGTCACTCTTGTAACAACAAACAATTTCGCTGTTATAGTCACAGATGTTCTTGCTAAAAAGGCTCCCACGATTTGTCATCTTTGGAAGTCTGACAGGTTACCCATTTCACCGACTGCTCATACGAACCGTAGAAGCTGTCACTCTTGTAACAACAAACAATTTCGCTGTTATAGTCACAGATGTTCTTGCTAAAAAGGCTCCCACGATTTGTCATCTTTGGAAGTCTGACAGGTTACCCATTTCACCGACTGCTCATACGAACCGTAGAAACTGTCACTCTTGTAACAACAAACAATTTCGCTGTTATAGTCACAGATGTTCTTGCTAAAAAGGCTCCCACGATTTGTCATCTTTGGAAGTCTGACAGGTTACCCATTTCACCGACTGCTCATACGAACCGTAGAAACTGTCACTCTTGTAACAACAAACAATTTCGCTGTTATAGTCACAGATGTTCTTGCTAAAAAGGCTCCCACGATTTGTCATCTTTGGAAGTCTGACAGGTTACCCATTTCACCGACTGCTCATACGAACCGTAGAAACTGTCACTCTTGTAACAACAAACAATTTCGCTGTTATAGTCACAGATGTTCTTGCTAAAAAGGCTCCCACGATTTGTCATCTTTGGAAGTCTGACAGGTTACCCATTTCACCGACTGCTCATACGAACCGTAGAAACTGTCACTCTTGTAACAACAAACAATTTCGCTGTTATAGTCACAGATGTTCTTGCTAAAAAGGCTCCCACGATTTGCCATCTTTGGAAGTCTGACAAGTCACCTATTTCACCGACCGCTCGTACAAACCGCTGCTGAACACAACTTGTGCTACAGAAAGAGCTACAACTTGTGCTACACTTGGGCTACAAAGGTCACTTGTGGTACAAAGGTCACTTGTGCTAAGAAAGGTCACTTGTGCTACAAAGGTCACTTGTGCTAAGAAAGTGCTACAACTTGTGGTGGGGTCGTTTTGGGGGTGTTTTTCGTGGTATGCAAAGTGCTACAACTTGTGCTACACTGGCATACAACCTAGAGGATATATATATATATATATACAAAGAAAAGATACACAAAAAATAATCACAAAGTTTTCTTTCTAGTGCAGCCTACATGAAATAACACCAAACCTTATAATCATGGTGTTCACATTATTTTGCCCAAACCCTGTATATTATTTCACGATATGGCCAAGGGCTTACGGAAAACAATGCTACTGGTTAAGATCTTTTATTAGTCTCAGTCAGTGCGTCTATGCTTAATCATCTAGAAGCTCGTTCGTAATCACAACAAGTTATTTTATCAGAACTTGAATCACAAGAAACATCAAAGCTCACTAAATTCCAAATCTTAGCTCTGTACTCTCTCCGAATATACTACAATGTATCTAAAATATTCATGCAAGATTACATATAGCTCATAACATAAGAATCTCCACTTTCGATCATTGCAGTGAGATTGCCTGAGAAACATTGCACACACAAACTCTTATCTCCCTAGTCTTTGACTACGTAGGATGCACTTTGAGCTGCTGTCAAGATGTTACCAACTTCAAATTCATCGAGAGAAAATCTGTAGGGTTAAGTTTAGAAAATGTTTCACGAGAAGAGAAAAAATTTGCATAACAATACAGAAACTCAAAGGGAAGGTTAAATTAGATATGTAAGTCACTTTGTACTTATTATCTGGGTCTCTTAAGAAATCGTGAACCTGATCCTTCTACGATTTCTTTTGCCTTCATTCAATCTCTTTCCTAGTCATTTCGACTCAAGAAATTCTATCATTTAGCACCTTATCAATCATTGTATTTTTCTTTCTTTTTGATCAAACTACCTCAAAATATTTCCCCAGTATTCATCCCCAATGGTGAAGTGGTCTAGGACGTGGGCTTCTTTCTCCTCGTAGTTTATCCTGAGTTTGAATTAGAGGTAAGACATGGATGTTGTGATCTTCCTTAAAGCGTTTTTTGTCTTTCTTCACGTACCTTGATCTAACGCACACGAAGTTACGTCAGATTAACCACGAAGATACGTCTCAATCGTTATCATCAGATGGTAGAGCAGTGAAACCAATGAACAAGCAAATTATTCTTCTAGTTTCGTTTATATAGTTCTGGAAGATCGACAACTTCCTCAATCTTCTTCTTTAGTAGCACCTTTGTGCTTTTATTACAGCTTACGTAGTAATAATATTCGTTTAATAATAAATCGTCGTTAGCAAATAGTTGACTTGAGGATGGCTAAAGGCAAGAACGATGGTAGTATTCGGCGTCCAAATGGCTTCTCATATTACACTGGGCTAGTATTGACTCACTGTTTGTGTTCTTATAGCGAAACAACTTTTTGCCAGTGACAAAGTTCGAACTCACATCTCTCTGCTCCGGAGCCGAATGCTTTCCCAATTAAGCTACACCGACGAAATCTGTAGTTGCAATGTTGCCATCTTGACATGTACGTCACATGCTGTCTCTAAAAGCAAGCTTATCTTAACTACTAAACACCTCAGTCGGTTTCTACATCTTTTCCATTAATACTAAGGTTTTACTACCACACTTCTGATCAGAAACAGTTGCACTTATGCGCAGCCATTCTGGACCTTTTTGCACAGTTCATCCTCACAAAGCAGCTATAACTTTCAAAGCAAAATTTGGTCTCCTGATGACTTTCCCATCTAATACGTATCGAGGGTCGAACATACTTCTTAAATTCATATGCTAATTTACCTGGTCTAATTTTATAAAGAGCAGATTGATTTAGTCTAAAGGAATAACAGTCTCTTGCTTTGTTCAAAAATAGTGATCCTAATTAATTCCTTATTTCTAAAATAACGAGAGATTACGTGGTACTCTTTGTAGATAATTTATGCTATCCATCTTTTGCATGCCAAATCTTCGTGGATCAAAATAAAACGAGTGGTTCGAGAGTATAGATTTATTTGCGTACAACAAATTGTATTTATTGCGTCATTCACGACCACACCAAGGTACACATTAAGTGGAATTAAATCATAAAAAACAATAAAGTTTACTAATTCCTCACATTGAGCGGTACTCAGGTAGCTGGATTAATAAATGTTATTGTCGCAAAACCAATGAAAGAAGACATGTGAGTTAGAAAAGTAACTGTTTACTAAACTATGGCTGCGGCAATACTAAGTATTTCGACAGTGCAGTTTTTCAAAAACAATGTTTATTATTACTCATATTTAGAAGAAAAGAAACGATCCTGACACCGATGAAATGTGATGCAGTTACGAAAGTACATCTGCGCATGCGGAAGCTAAACTCTGGCCTGAAGATAGAAAGAAAAGCTAAATACCAAGTGTGTTAGTGAGGCGAGTTGGTAATGGTCTAGGGCAGGGGTGAGGAATCTGCGGCCTTCTAGGGTATTAAGCATAAAGGCCTTTTCAGTGAATCCAAATATAAGGCCTTTATATTTGGATTCACTTAAAAATCCTTTATACACTGTCGGACAATTGCTAAGGACGGATGACAATAGCAACGATAGCAACCATGAAATGGAAGGCAGGAAAATGTGGAAATTAGCATAAGTGCGGGATACAGTAAGACGTGTTGTGCGTATGCAAATTTTGGATTGCCGAACTTGTTCGTGACGTCATAGCGCTGATAAGAGATATAAAGGATTTGACGCGTACTGACCGTTGTTGTTCAAACGCAAAGTTGAAAGGGAAAGAATCAATTGACGAACTTGCAATTTTCAGTATGTCTTCCCGACATCACCTAGATGATTTTACGCGTAGCCGTATTATTGGCAAGATTGAAGAAGGGCAAAAAATAACAGATGTTGCCAGGGAGCTCGACGTCAGCCACAGTGTTGTTTCAAGGCTTTGGAAATCATTTCAAACAAATGGAGAGTGTAGCAAACGTCACGGGGGAGGTCGTGTTCGCAGTACGACACCTGCAGAAGATCGGTACATAGTGCTATCAACAAAAAGACACCGGCGCAGCACAGCTAGTGAGGTAGCAAATCAGTTTATGGCTGCTACTGGCAAGCGGATCTCCCGAAAAACTGTCGCCAGACGTTTGGATGAAGGAGGACTATACGCCTGCCGTCCTGTTGTATGCATCCCATTGTCCAGACGTCACCGTACGGCCCGTTTGCAATGGTGCCATCAACATCGCCATTGGACTGATAACGACTAATCTGCTGTCCTCTTCTCAGATGATAGTAGATACAATCTATCGTCTGATTATCGACGACAACTGATCTGGCGTGATAGTGGTACTGCATATTGTCCAGCAAACATACAGGAAAGGGACTGATATCCGACATGTAGTGTCATAGTATGGACTGGCATCACGATCAATGGCCGTACGTCCCTCTATGTGCTTCCAACTGGGACTATGACTGGCCAACGATACATTAATGATGTTCTGCTACCTCATGTTCGCATGTTCCGTGGTGCTGTCGGTGACAGATTCATTTTCATGGACGACAACGCAACATGTCATTAAACAGTCGCTGTCCAGGAGTGTCTTGAGAGCGTGGATATTCAACGCCTCGTATAGCCAGCACGTTCTCCAGATCTGAATTCCATTGAAAATGTGTGGGATGCTTTGGGGAGGAGTCTTGCTGGTCGCCAATGCCCTCCAATAAACAAGGACACTCTCATCCGTGCACTGACAGAGGAATGGGATAAATTACCCCAACAGCTGCTTGATAATGTTGTGCAAAGCATGACACGACGTGTAGAATCTTGCATCGCCCTCCATGGTGGCCATATCCCGTATTGACATCTTACGCCGGAACGCCTGCGGACGGTAATTGCATTTTTTTTCACGTTTACGTATTCTGCACAAAATGACCTGTTTGTCCCTTGAACACGTTCCAAAGCCTTCTGGATTTCAGAGCACAATAAATTGTTTTTCTTGTAATGTCCTGGCATTCTGACATTATTTTATTTCACTTGGCATCCAACCACACTTACTTTTTTATGCGCTATATAGCCGTTTATGATCCGTCCTTAGCAATTGTCTAGCAGTGTATTTGGATTCATTTAAAAAGCCTTTATATTTGGATCCACTTAAGGCCTTTATATTTGGACTCACTTAAGGCCTTAATTCTTGGATCCACTTAAAAATGTATTAAGGCCTTTTGAGTGAATCCAAATTTTGCCGAACAAATCCTTTTATTTTTATTATGTTTTTGTTCGTATTTTATTATTTTTATTTTAATCTTAAAATTACAGTTTTTAAAATACCAACGAGTAAAAGAAGATTCAGCGAAATAATGCTCCCTAACAGACGGCCAAAATTAAAACATTACTTTTTCAAAAGGAAATTTTTGATGAACATTTTCCCCAGTTAGCAAAGGTCATCGATGAGCAGAAAGACTCATACGAATCATTTGAAGAATACGCAGCTGTTACAGACTTATTAATTGGAGAATACAATGAAAGGCTTACTAACTTTAAAAATCATGACATCACACTCAAATTAGCATTTCAACCTCACCTAGGTGATGTCTCCATGGTTCCTAAAGAACTACAGATGAGGTTGATTGAGCTTCCAGAAGATGAAGATGACATTTTAAAGTCCTTATTTGACGCTAAGAAAGATCCAGCTGAAATAATGAAAAATGCAATGGAATACCCACGCCTTCGGCAACATGCACGAAAAATGCTTTCTTGCATTTCAACTACTTATTGATGTGAATCTACATTCTCCTACTTAAACCAAAGCAAGACGCCTTTAAGGTCACAAATGACGGATACCTATTTAGAGGATCAGCTAAAAGTGCGGACCTCCATGTTGGAAATAAATATTCAAATGCTTTCTAGCTTTTCAACCACGTATTGCTGTGAATCTACATTCTCCTACTTAAACCAAATCAAGACGCCCTTAAGGTCACAAATGACGGATACTCATTTAGAGGATTAGCTAAAAGTGCGGACCTCCATGTTGGAAATAAATATTCAAATGCTTTCTTGCTTTTCAACCACTTATTGCTGTGAATCTAAATTCTCCTACTTAAACCAAATCAAGACGCCCTTAAGGTCACAAATGACGGATACTCATTTAGAGGATTAGCTAAAAGTGTGGACCTCCATGTTGAAAATAAATATTCAAATGCTTTCTTGCTTTTCAACCACTTATTGCTGTGAATCTAAATTCTCCTACTTAAACCAAATCAAGACGCCCTTAAGGTCACAAATGACGGATACTCATTTAGAGGATTAGCTAAAAGTGTGGACCTCCATGTTGAAAATAAATATTCAAATGCTTTCTTGCTTTTCAACCACTTATTGCTGTGAATCTAAATTCTCCTACTTAAACCAAATCAAGACGCCCTTAAGGTCACAAATGACGGATACACATTTAGAGGATTAGCTAAAAGTGTGGACCTCCATGTTGAAAATAAATATTCAAATGCTTTCTTGCTTTTCAACCACTTATTGCTGTGAATCTACTTTCTCCTACTTAAACCAAATCAAGACGCCCTTAAGGTCACAAATGGCGGATAGCCATCTAGAAGATCAACTAAAAGTGCGGACCTCCATGTTGCAACTAAATATTTAAATGCTTTCCAACAAAAGGCAGTCACAACAAAGTCATTAAAAGGTGAATTAAATTTAGAATTAACATTGTTTTTCTGTTTTTAAAGTTAGTTAGTGCGTAATAATTGTATCTTTACAAAATAATGGGCATTTAGAAGTACATCTATTGAAGTTTTTTGAATGCGGCTTTGTTAGATTAAAGCTAACTTAATGTGGCCTTCCAACATGAAAAAGTTATCCCCCTCTGGTCTAGGATATCTACAGGTTATGCCCTATCGTGTTATAAATAATTTTAAAACCCACCTCAGTCAGGATCGAGATGAAGGCAAATTTCGCTACGACGCACTGTTTACGAGATATTTTAAAAATTCAACCTAGGTGTCACACTGACTACTTCTGTTACCCATTTTCATTATATCGAAATTGTTTACTTAGGGAATTTTTTTACTTGCTGTCGGGAAAGATGCATAGCATTAAACACATTGTAACTTAAATCGAGGATTGCATGAGCGTATGTCATAAAAGAAAATTTACCGCCCAACCCCATTTATGTATTTATTTCAGGATGCTGACACAGATGATTCTGTGGAAAGATACATGTCCTGTGATGTGGAATCCGAAGGCAACCCTCTACTTTCGGAAGGGGAAGACAAACCATCAAAATCTCGGACAAGACCTCGTGGGGTGCAAAAATTTTATAGAAAAAGACTCCATGAAACTCGTGCTGCTGACTGTCCGAAGAAACAATTTGTTCGCAGCCTGTTATGCTGTTGTGCCCTGACGCCTAGAAGAAATGCAGCACAGAAATCTTCATATGAAACTGGGCTGTTACGACGTCAGAAGAAAAAGAATGCCCGTTTTAAGGCAAGGAAAGGGGGAAATCAGTGATGATGAGATGAGTTGTGCACGAATGTGGACGAGTGCATATGAGCGATTGGGGGGAGCGGGATTAGGGAGGGGGTAGGGTTGGAGGGGAATAAAAAAGAAGCAGAAATGTGTTTGTGAATTATTCTGAACGACCAAAAAATTCAAGTGCCTTCCAAGAAATTCTGCATTGTGAAAAGAATAACAGCTGCGTAATCTTAAGTGACAGAAATCAAAGTATTAATCTTCGAGTAAGAAAAGCTCCAAAATGGGTTCTTTTTCTCATGTAGTATTATTAGCTTCACAGTTTAAGCATTATTAGACATGATGATTGCAGGCCTTCTTTTTCAGTTTTGTCCTATGTATCTCACTCTTTAAGATATTTCGTGTTCTGAACACTACTTACATATTCTCTCCTTTTCATCCTGGGTCTTTCTCTGCTGTGCCTTTCTGGTGGATCCATATTCATGTTTTGATAACTCTGTTTCAGTCGTATCCTTCATTTCTTCTGCGTGAACGTTCCCATACCATTAGAATCTTGCTTCTCAGGAGTTCTTCGAAATTTCTCTCATTTTAACTCTTCGTCTTGGATACATACAGTAGATAATGCATTGATTTTATTTTGTTAAAAACACATGAAATACCAGTCAAGATAACAAAGAAACTTTTTTTTAAGTGCGAGCGCTTTGTTATTTTAATTCAGCTTTTTTAAAAAATGAGATGAAAGCTACTAAATTACATAATGCTTTTAAGCAGTGGTTCCCAAACTCTATGGCCCGCGGGAAGTCGTGATCCTGCCCGAGGTAACTCATCCTGGTCTTGGGAACTTGCATTTTTAACAGACATTACATTACTGACTATCTCAATCAACCCAATTTGAATTTTCAAGAGAAAGATAAACTCCCACGTGAGTTGTTTTTTGATCTGAAGTCTTTCCAATCGAAGTTAGAACTATTCAAGCGACAGGTAGCAGAGCAAAACTTTTTTCACTTTCCATCTTATAAATATATGTGGAACAACATGTTTGATAAGTTTGTTTTTGATGATGAGCAGTGTGTCTCATATATTAATTTGTTGAAAGTTGAGTTTGATAGACGTTTTGGTGAGTTTTACAAGCACAGAAAACCATTGCAGCTATTGCAGGACCCATTTAATTTTATGGCTGCTGATACCGAGGAGAATGTATAGTTGAAACTGTTAGATTTGCAATCTAATGACAATCTGAAGTCATTGTTTAAAAGTGAAAGTTTGTCCTGCTTTGCCTAAAAATAGTTTTACAAATCTGAAAAGTTTTGCCAGGAAAATGCTTTCAGTGTTCGGTAGCACATATGCGAACAAGCTTTCTCTAAAACGGGGAGAACTGGTTTTCCAGTTCTTAGGGGAGTAGCGCCCCTGCGGCCCGTGCTCACCTTGTGATGGAACATCTTGTCTTTTCGTCTTCATACGACACCATAACCGCAGGGACAGTTGTTCATCCAGCTGATGGAGAGTGGCGATCCCACGAACCAAGCCGACATATAATGTATGACGTTTTTCCATTTTTAAACTTTTCGTTGTTTTCTTGACACGCACCCGCCTTAGTTGTAGGTTGCTGAGGTTGTGATTATGCACCACCGCCGGAGTTTATTTTTCGTTCTCTTTCCTTTCTTCTCCATTTTATGTTTCCCTCTTTGTTTTTCCGGGCTGGTCGCTTGACCTACCTGCACGTTTGCCATGTACGGTGGAAAGGGGGATGCTGGAGGTTGAGGTTTCTGGGGGCTGGTGTATAGTTGTCGCCGGCTACCAACACTCCTTCTTTGACCCCTGCTTTATCCTAAATGGGCTGCTGGGAACTTACCCACTCCAAGTCAATGAAGTCTGTGGCAGCGTGGAGTTCTGACTTCAAACGGCTTACCGTTTCATACGATAGGGTGAGTCTGGGAATGGTGTGAGCATGCCAAAGTGGTGTTCCAACACTCGGGAAACTCTAGGTGCTCGGCGAGCACATGTCTGCCCTATCAACTTGCCATATCCGTTGCCTGTTCCCAGATCCTTGTCCTGTGTCCGGTTCTCTCTAGTTGTGCTTAGTGGTAAGTGGGGAGGTCAGCGGACGAATTCCATTCAATCATTTATGGATTCTTCTAACTCTTCCCCTTCTGTAAAACATAATTTTTGGGATAAGGAGCCTAGTTCACTAATAAGAAATTGTGTACTTTACCGACTCATACTGGCCGATTTTTTTATCATTCATGCGCGGGAACAATCTCACAAACTTGAAATCTCCGTTCTGGATTCAGAAGGCTCTGCAGGGTGCCGTTGGGTCACCCAAAAGTTTGAAGAGGTTGTAATCAGGGAGATTTATGCTAGTGGAAACGTCAACTCCACTCCATGATGAATTGCTTCTAGATGTCTGCAACTTAGGTAGTGACCTTATGAATATCAAGCCTCTCCAGTCTCTGAATTCATCCCGACATGTCATCTCTGAATGCTACCTCGTGGACGACTCAGAGGAGGAACTTCTTGAGGAGATTGCTGGCTGAGGTTCTACTTCTGGGCGTTACATCAAGTTTCGCCACAACAGGGATCTGGTACCAGGAGAGTCCTTTTGAACTTTGATGCTAGTGGAAACGTCAACTCCACGCCATGATGAATTGCTTCTAGATGTCTGCAACTTGGGTGGTGACCTTATGAATATCAAGTCTCTCCAGTCTCTGAATTCATCCCGAGGTGTCATCTCTGAATGCTACCTCGTGGATGACTCAGAGGAGGAACTTCTTGAGGAGATTGCTGGCTAAGGTTCTACTTCTGGGCGTTACATCAAGTTTCGCCACAACAGGGATCTGGTGCCAGGAGAGTCATTTTGAACTTTGATCGCTCGACTCTGCCATCCTCCATCCATGAGGGCTATTTGAACTGCGCTGTGCGTCCTTACATTCCCAACCCCTTCCTTGCTTCATATGCTAAGTGTACGGACACACCCAGCAGTCCTGCCGTGTTGCTGCGACTTGCAGTCGTTCTGGTTCGCACGATCATCCTCTATCCGATTGCTCTGCTATAGCTCCACATTGTGTGAACTGCAAGGACAACCACGTGGTCAATGCGAGGGACTGCCCGAGGTGGATTGAGGGGCGGAAGATTTAGGCGGTAAAGACCATAGTACATCTGTCTTACCCTGAAGCTCGATAGAAGATCGTTCCCGCGGCCTCAGGTGGACGCATGTATGCTTCCGTCTTGACTTCTGAAATATCTATTGCTACTCAGACGGATATCACTGTTCCGAAAGACTGCCATTCCTCTTTCCTGGAGATGTATGCTGCTGGGCTGAAGACCCTTGGAGTTTCCACCATGAATCCTTTGTCTTCGCCACCACATACCAATGTTCGGGATCTCTTGCAGCCTCGCTCAGGCGCGTGGCTCCAGAACAGGTTTCACGAGCTACGACGTTTTATTCTTTGCGTGGAAAACAAAAAGACAGGCACACAAAATCCTCGGGCACTAAATCTCAAACAGAGGCCTAGGCCGGGACGACTCAGTCCAGTCACCACTCTTCGAAACAACCACCAGTCCTCCCCCCCCGGATAGCATGCTGCAGAGGGCAATGTAGACCTTCCTCAGGAACTGATGGACTCTGAGATCTTTTAGGCATCCCATTTTGTTCTCCTGCTTTCGTCACTTTTTTCTTTCTTTTTCATCATCGCTTCTATCATGCGGTGGAATTGCCGAGGCCTCCGACTACACATTGACGGTTTTTAGGGCTTGCTGTCTTCACATACACCACGGTGCATTTGTCTCCAGAAGACGAAACTCTCCCTGCGGATGCTCTTTCGTAAAGATCATGAGCACGGGCTATTGTACGTGGCGGAGTGGCCGTTCCTGTGACTCATGGTGATCCCGTCATAGCCGTCGCTCTTCGTACGAATCTGCAAGCAGTGACGGTGAGACATTCTGCTCATCGTCTGATCCATCTATACTTACCACCAGCTGAAGCAGTAAGTCTTTCAGACTTGGAAGACGTGGTTGACTAGCTGCCGGATCCGTTTTTCCTTTTGGAGATTTTAATGCACATCATCCGCTATAGGGAGACCACAGTTGGGGCTCACGGGGCCGCGTGACGAGTCCTTCCTGTCCAACACGTCCTTCTGTCTCTATAACACGAGGACAAGCACATACTTTCATGAACCCAGCCACTCGTACTCAGCCCTTGATCTGTCGTTGTGTTCCCCAACCTTATTTCTTGACTGATCCTGGAGCTTGTCTGGTAATCTCCTTGGCAGTGATAATTTTCCTTTCTTTCTTTGGCTCGCAGGTGGCGGAAACTGCACTCCTACCGTTCCCTCTAGATGGAACATCGATAGGGCCAAATAGGACGCATTCGCTGCTTCAGTGACTTTAACTCTTGCTATGATGTCCACGGGTACAGTCAATGACGCTGTTGTGGTGGTAACGGAATGTATTGTGCATACGGCGGAACATGCCGATCCCAGGACGACAACTACTCTTCCAGGTTGTCCGAAGCCTTGGTGGCATTCCGATTGAAAAACGGCCCGTCAAGCTCAGCATAAGGCTTACGGCCCGTCAAGCTCAGCACAGACGACGACTTTCTTTTAACGGCCTGTCAAGCTCAGCACAGACGCCGACTTTCTTGCTTTTAAGAAGGCAAAGGCAAATATCGACTGGCTCGCAGTCGCAACAAACGGGAATCTTGGATCCAGTATGTATCGGGAATCAACTCGTCTACCAGCTCCAAGGTCGTTTGGGATCAGCTCCGAAGATTTGGGGAAAGTACCCCATCTACAGATATCTCCATCCTCGAGAGTGATGGAGGAACGATTGCCGTCGCTCGTGGTATTGCTGACTGTATAACGTAATTTGTCTTTCCGCTTTAATTTAGTCCTTACGTCAGTAATTACTTTATGTGGGCTAAAGTCAATGTAATATTAGAAGGTACTCATATGCATTACAAGAAAGAGGTCAATTATAGTTGTGACGTACCTGCCAGCAGGACACACACGACATAAAGGCACATAGCAATCAGAACAAACGTCTGCGTAGCTCAGTTGGTAGAGCGACTTGTTCCGGAATAAGCGGACTCGGGTTCGAATCCCGGCGTAGACCAAAAATGACGGAGAAATTTACTTCGTTATAATGGCGCCCGAACTATCCGGATGACCCGACCGTTCAAAATCTCCCAATGGTGTGATGTTATTTCCACACCGCGAGATAGGAAAAATCAGAGAATCCCTTCTCCAGCGCTTCGAAAAACAAATGTGTGTGACGTTGCATTCCACACACCAGATTGACTGGGAGTTCTCAAGTGCACGTTCTACAGTGGATGGCTGCCTGCAACGATTCATAGTCACGGCTGACCCGTGGGCCATGCCCCTGGCCCTCTTTCGGGGGAGATGTGACGTACCTGCCAGCAGGACGCACACGACATAAAGCCAGATAGTAGTCAGAACAAACGTCTGCGTAGCTCAGTTGGTAGAGCGACTTGTTCCGGAATAAGCGGACTCGGGTTCAAATCCCGGCGTAGACCAAAAATGACGGAGAAATTTACTTCGTTATATAGTACTTACAAATGTATTTATTTTGCTTGCATAGTTTGTATTCCACATTCACATCCGGTTTATTGGCGTACTCAATACAGTATCAGTGATTTAACATCCAATCCCAGTATAACAGCACGTCTATCATCAATAACATCCATCCCCTTAAACAACCGCTGCATTGCCTGTTTATCTATCGTTCTTATCCGGCCACACATACGTCACTTTTGTTCCGACTTTAGTGTCTTGCCAACATCATTCTCGTGTGAGGGAAAAGACGTAACGTTAAGGTTTGAAAATGTCTAAGAGAACGAACTCAAATTTAGATGGAAAATAAACTCCAAAGAACAGTTAAAATAGAATATATATTACAACTGTCTTGATGCAGCGGTTTCATTTGTGTCCAGCAGCAGCAATTTTCCTCCTTCGTTCCAAGAGCTTCAGACGCAGCTTGAGAGGAAAAGATATATTTCCGCCCGCTTTCCTGGGAGGACTAGAACAGTCCGTTGACAGCGGTGGAAATGGAGGTCGCTTTAAATCGATCTGGACGAGCATCAGTCGGATCAGATAACATCTACTATGAAATGCTGACGCAAATTTCTCGATCATCTTTTGACTTTCTGTTAATCCTGTTTCACAGGATTTGGCACGAACACGTTTTCCCCGAGTCTTGGCGTACGGCTATTGTGATACCAGTTCTCAAATCTGGTAAAGATCCGACGAACCGGTTCAACTATAGACCGATCGGTATGATCAGTTACTTCTGCAAAGTTCTCGAACGTATCATCAATTTTCGTCCAATCTTTTTTTCTGGAATTCCATCACCTTTTGTCACCTCACGAGAGCGGATACCGTCGTTTTCGCTCTATCCCTGATCATCACATTCGCCTTAAGACATCTGTCAGGGAAGTGTTTGTTCGACGTCAGCATATGGTCTCCGTGTTCTTTGACATGTAAAAGACCTGCGATTGCACTTGGACATACGGCATTCTTCGTGATCTGGACGACTGCGGATTGCGGGGTAACTTAGCGACATTTATTGCTGGTTTTCTCCAGAACCGGATGTCCCGTCTGCGTATCGGTTTGACCCTCTTTACGCTTTACTCTCAAGAGCAGAGTATCCCTCAGGGCTCCATTTTATCAATCACTTTCTTCATCCTTCCAGTCAAACACATTTTCACCCTACTTCCTCCGATGGTTCGTGGGACCATGTATGTGGATGATCGTAAGATTTCCTGTGCCTCCGTCAACAGGCGCACAGTTGAGAGGCAGTTGCAGTCTGCCATTAAGAAGATCTCTCCCTGAACTTCTCGTATAATGGTTTCGGCTTCTAGTCCCATAAAACTGTTTGTGTGCATTTTTGCCGCAAACGAGGTCTTAACCTGGACTCTCACCTCCGTATGGGGACCACTTTCATTCCTGTAGTGACAGAAGGTAAGTTCCTGGGACTAGCCTTTGACTGCGCACTCACATTCCGACCTCACATTCTATCTCTAAAGGTGAAGTTCATGCGTTCATTGAGTATCCTGAAGGTCCTCTCCGGTACGTCGTGGGGTGCTGACCGGTGCTCAGTGCTTTGCATGTATCACTCTCTTGTCCGGTCCAGGTTGGACTATGGTTGTATGCCGTACGGATTAGCCCGGCCTTCTGTCTTAAAGCTTCTTGATCCCGTTCATCACCAGGCTCTGCGCTTTTGCATCGGAGCCTTCCGTACGTATCCCATGCATAGTCTTTATGTCGAGTCTAGTGAACCGCCGTTATGCCTTCGCTGTCAGAAACTTTCTCTCCAGTTCTACGCCAAGCTGAAATCTCTACCCAATCATACACTGCATGCTACCGTCTTCCAACCGCAATGTATTCGCTTTTTGTGTTCCCACTTTCGGGATTCGTCTATCGAACACGGTGAGTGATGCTGGCCTTGACCTGTCGTTGATTGGTGTGACCAAGGCTTTTATTGATCCACCTTGGCAGCCAGTTCAGGCAATTGCTGATCTTTCTCTTTCTGTGTGGCCCAAGTCTTCCACGTCTGCATTGGTATACCAGAAGCTTTTCGCGGGGCATCTTTCTCTCCTTCCCGATTTTGTGCCTGTCTTCACCGATGGCTTGAAATCCGGTGATGTGGTAGGATCCGAATTTGTTTGTGTTGATGAGACCTATGCAGCCAGGCTTCCGCCGGAAGCCACAGTCTTCTCGGCAGAGATGCATGCGGTGCTCCTCGACTTGCGTCACATCAGGGCTGTTAGAATACTAGGGCTGGGTCATTCCTTTGAAGAAACTTTGCCGCCACGGATCCCCTAAGTAGTGACAGATGACTTGTTTCTGACGTCACTGTGTTGGAACTCCGGTTGGAACGTTGGAACCATGAAGTTGCTGTGAAGGGTCTCTCTACTTTCGCTATATTCTTTCCTTTGCTTTTTTGTGGATAATTATTCAGCTCTTAGAACTTGCTTTTTGAGAAATCGTTCAGTTAATTTACGTTGAAATACTGATACTAATAACGAGTTGTGCTGTGGCTACTTGTAAGAACCATAACGAAAAAACTAAAGGTCGGTATATTGTGTACCATGCATTTCCTTTGAAAAATCCAGATTTGGTGAAGGAATGACAGAACAAGTGCTATATGCCAGACTATGAATGTAGAATTTGCAGTGATCATTTTCATTCTACCGATTACGAATATGATTTAAAAAATCGCGTACTTCGACTCCCGGAGAAAACAAATTCTGAAACAAAACGCGGTACATGTTCTGAATCTGCCGAACTGTCAACAAAACGGACACTGTGTCACTCCACGAAGTAACAGAAAGCACAAACGAGATATTTTAAAAAGTGTTTTCGATCGGATGGATATTTTAAGTCTGAAAAAGATTTATGTGCAAGAAACGCAGGATATCTGTTATGAAGTTCATTAAACATCAGGGAATATCAGTTGTTCTTCCTGTATCAAAATAACTGAGGAAAATATATTGCTACTTGAAAATGTTGCATCCCTTAAAAAATAAATTGAAATTTTAAAAATCGAGAGAACCAAAGCGTTAAAAATGAAAGCTAACGGAAGACGACAGCGACTATTGTAGGGGGAAATGACTAGCAACGACTATTGTAGGAAAACAGAGTTCTGAAAACAAAGCTGAAAATTACTGATTTAATGAATAAAAAACTTCAAAATGGAAGCGCGTATTAAAAGTGTACTAACCATTTAATATATAACTGCATATATAGCAGTAATTCAGAATGCAAAAGGCATCTGATGTTCAATGTTCAACCAAAGTGGGGGCCACTATACAAAAATATATATTCATTAATTCATAGATTTTTAACAATGGTATACAAAGGAATAAGGACATTGTGTTACCTTTCTGGTACTTTTAAAATTTCGCGCATTAAAAGTTCGTAATTTGAATGTAGTACATGTAGCTTAACGTGAAAAAAAAAATACTGATTTTCAAAGATGATATGTAAATTTAGCAACTACTGAAGATCGCTATCAGCGTGGGTGGCTACGTCATATGTAAATTAGCATCAGGACAACACAGCAAGTGGCGTGCGAGCTCCAATAAAAGTACCCTGCGAGAAGTGGAAAACGGGTCGTTTCACCGCTTATTCTAGAAGTTGGCTAAATATTGGGTTGGGGCGAATGAAATGTCCGGCGCGAACGAGCAATGGAGACAGGCCCCTACCACAGCGGAATGGAACCACCCACAGGTGTTGCGGGTATTACGTCACAGAGTTACTATAAATAGCTAGCACGTGTGTGAAGAACAAGGTTCAGGCGTGGTTTGTTTGGACGTAACGTCGCTTGCAAAGGAAACATGCAGACACCGGATTTGAGAGTCATCTTCCTGTATGAATTTAAACTGGCCGTTCTGCAGGAATTGACGCTCGAAACTTTAACAAAGCGTTTGGGGAGAATAAAACTAATGAACGAACTATTCGGCGATGATTTGTGAAGTTTCGAAGCGGAGATACGGACCTGCAAAATGAAGCACGTGGTCGGTCACCGACCTGTTTCTGTTTCTGACGATGTTCTGTTACGTGTGGTTGAAGCGAACCCCGAAAAACGTGACGTGAGATAGCGGCAGAGGTAGGTGTCCATCAAACGACATTTATTCGGTGTCTGGTTGCGCTGGGTAAGGCCAAAAGGCTGGACATGTGGCTGCAGCATGAGTTGACAATTGCCAACAAGACTAGGCATTCGGAAGTCTGCACGTCGTTGCTTTCCAGGAATAAACACGAACCCTTACTTCATCGAATTGTCACCTGCGACGAGAAGTGGGCCCTGTATCATAATCGGAAACGATCTGTAGAATGGTTAAGAAAGGCACAGCCTGCTGGACGGCATCCCATAAGGCACCCTTATGCACCAAGAAGATGATGTTCCTTGTCTGGTTGTCCACAGCCTGGATAATTCATCTGAGTTTCTTGGGAAGAGGCCAAATCATCGCTGCAGAACGTTACTGTGCTGAATTACACCAGACGCACCGAACTTTTTGCAGAAACAACCAGCTTTGGTCAACAGACATGGCTTTCTTCTGCTCCAGCACAACGCTTGCCCTCAATGTTGCACAACGAACGATGCTGACACTAAGTGCCTTGGGCTATGAAGCACTGCATCATCCGGACTATTTCCCGGACTTGTCTCCGACAGATTATCATCTGTTTCGTCGTCTGGATCACTTTTCCGGGAAACAGTTCACGACGGACAACGAGGTTCAACGTGTAGTTGTTGACTTCTTCGGGGTCCCAGCCACAAGACCTTTCCTGTTCCGGGATCATGGCCTTGCCGGAGAGATGGCAACTATGTGTCTCGATGCCGAGGGGGATTATTTTGCCCAGGTAAGTTGTCCTACTTTTCCGTTCTCGCCGTCTACGTGTGCTCGTCCTTTGCCGGACATTTCAGCCGCACCAATCCAATGTATTGCCTTCAGTGTGGGATTAACCTGAAATGATATCCAGACGACGTTTAAGCATTGACAACAGAAAGAGGGCTGTTGGAATGTTACAGGCAAGTGTACGACAGATCGATGTGGCTGCTGATGCTCTAGGAGTTTCGCGAAGTGTAGTAAGTCTGTTTCACACAAAATGTTTCGGCATGGAAATGTTGCAGATCGAACCTGGAGTGGTCGCCCAAGGATAACCACCAGGAGGCAAGATCGCTACCTGAAAGAAAATGCTCGGACAAGGCCTAGTATCACCAGTAACCAACTCCGAGAATGATCGCTATCTGAAAGAAAGTGCTCGGACAAGGCCTAGTATCGCCAGTAGCCAACTCCGAGAATGATCGCTATCTGAAAGAAAGTGCTCGGACAAGGCCTAGTATCGCCAGTAGCCAACTCCGAGAATGATCGCTATCTGAAAGAAAGTGCTCGGACAAGGCCTAGTATCGTCAGTAACCAACTCCGAGAATGATCGCTATCTGAAAGAAAGTGCTCGGACAAGGCCTAGTATCGCCAGTAGCCAACTCCGAGAATGATCGCTATCTGAAAGAAAGTGCTCCGACAAGGCCTAGTATCGCCAGTAGCCAACTCCGAGAATGATCGCTATCTGAAAGAAAGTGCTCCGACAAGGCCTAGTATCGCCAGTAGCCAACTCCGAGAATGATCGCTATCTGAAAGAAAGTGCTCGGACAAGGCCTAGTATCGCCAGTAGCCAACTCCGAGAATGATCGCTATCTGAAAGAAAGTGCTCGGACAAGGCCTAGTATCGCCAGTAGCCAACTCCGAGAATGATCGCTATCTGAAAGAAAGTGCTCGGACAAGGCCTAGTATCGCCAGTAGCCAACTCCCAGAATGATCGCTATCTGAAAGAAAGTGCTCCGACAAGGCCTAGTATCGCCAGTAGCCAACTCCGAGAATGATCGCTATCTGAAAGAAAGTGCTCGGACAAGGCCTAGTATCGCCAGTAGCCAACTCCGAGAATGATCGCTATCTGAAAGAAAGTGCTCGGACAAGGCCTAGTATCGCCAGTAGCCAACTCCGAGAATGATCGCTATCTGAAAGAAAGTGCTCGGACAAGGCCTAGTATCGCCAGTAGCCAACTCCGAGAATGATCGCTATCTGAAAGAAAGTGCTCGGACAAGGCCTAGTATCGCCAGTAACCAACTCCGAGAATGATCGCTATCTGAAAGAAAGTGCTCGGACAAGGCCTAGTATCGCCAGTAGCCAACTCCGAGAATGATCGCTATCTGAAAGAAAGTGCTCCGACAAGGCCTAGTATCGCCAGTAGCCAACTCCGAGAATGATCGCTATCTGAAAGAAAGTGCTCCGACAAGGCCTAGTATCGCCAGTAGCCAACTCCGAGAATGATCGCTATCTGAAAGAAAGTGCTCGGACAAGGCCTAGTATCGCCAGTAGCCAACTCCGAGAATGATCGCTATCTGAAAGAAAGTGCTCGGACAAGGCCTAGTATCGCCAGTAACCAACTCCGAGAATGATCGCTATCTGAAAGAAAGTGCTCGGACAACGCCTAGTATCGCCAGTAGCCAACTCCGAGAATGATCGCTATCTGAAAGAAAGTGCTCCGACAAGGCCTAGTATCGCCAGTAGCCAACTCCGAGAATGATCGCTATCTGAAAGAAAGTGCTCCGACAAGGCCTAGTATCGCCAGTAGCCAACTCCGAGAATGATCGCTATCTGAAAGAAAGTGCTCGGACAAGGCCTAGTATCGCCAGTAGCCAACTCCGAGAATGATCGCTATCTGAAAGAAAGTGCTCGGACAAGGCCTAGTATCGCCAGTAGCCAACTCCGAGAATGATCGCTATCTGAAAGAAAGTGCTCGGACAAGGCCTAGTATCGCCAGTAGCCAACTCCGAGAATGATCGCTATCTGAAAGAAAGTGCTCCGACAAGGCCTAGTATCGCCAGTAGCCAACTCCGAGAATGATCGCTATCTGAAAGAAAGTGCTCGGACAAGGCCTAGTATCGCCAGTAGCCAACTCCGAGAATGATCGCTATCTGAAAGAAAGTGCTCGGACAAGGCCTAGTATCACCAGTAGCCAACTCCGGGAATGATCGCTATCTGAAAGAAAGTGCTCGGACAAGGCCTAGTATCGCCAGTAGCCAACTCCGAGAATGATCGCTATCTGAAAGAAAGTGCTCGGACAAGGCCTAGTATCGCCAGTAGCCAACTCCGAGAATGATCGCTATCTGAAAGAAAGTGCTCGGACAAGGCCTAGTATCGCCAGTAGCCAACTCCGAGAATGATCACTATCTGAAAGAAAGTGCTCGGACAAGGCCTAGTATCGCCAGTAGCCAACTCCGAGAATGATCGCTATCTGAAAGAAAGTGCTCGGACAAGGCCTAGTATCGCCAGTAGCCAACTTCGAGAATGATCGCTATCTGAAAGAAAGTGCTCGGAAAAGGCCTAGTATCGCCAGTAGCCAACTCCGAGAATGATCGCTATCTGAAAGAAAGTGCTCGGACAAGGCCTAGTATCGCCAGTAGCCAACTCCGAGAATGATCGCTATCTGAAAGAAAGTGCTCGGACAAGGCGTAGTATCACCAGTAGCCAACTCCGGGAATGATCGCTATCTGAAAGAAAGTGCTCGGACAAGGCCTAGTATCGCCAGTAGCCAACTCCGAGAATGATCGCTATCTGAAAGAAAGTGCTCGGACAAGGCCTAGTATCGCCAGTAGCCAACTCCGAGAATGATCGCTATCTGAAAGAAAGTGCTCGGACAAGGCCTAGTATCGCCAGTAGCCAACTCCGAGAATGATCGCTATCTGAAAGAAAGTGCTCGGACAAGGCGTAGTATCACCAGTAGCCAACTCCGGGAATCACTTTGAGCTGCTTCTGCTGCCACAGTATGTACTCAAAAACCGTTTTCACGAGCACGGACTCAGAGCAAGGAGGCCGCTGAGATGATATCAGCTCACCATTGTTTAAGATGTACCTGGGTGTAACAGTACATGTCATGGAGTACAGAATGGCACCGTGTACCTATCACAGATGAATCCCGTTTCGCTCTTTATCCTGATACTGGACGAGATCACGTGGGGAGGAGATCTGGGACACGAATGCAACGACACTATGTGCAGTCCGTCCACCCTTACCAGCTGCAGTTAGTTCTGGTCTGGGCAGAAGTGTGTTTCAATGCCCGTAATTCCTTTTATGTTTGCCAAGGCAACATAAACGCATCAATGTACAGGAATGAGAACATTGTGCCCATTGTGACACTTCACGCTGTCATTGGACACGAATTCCGTTTCCTCGATGATAATGCAATCAGGGACGGTGCCTGGAGCGTGCTTTAAGAGCTAGAAAATCATGGGATTGAATTGTTACAGCTGCATCTCAGGTCTCCTGACCTGAAACCTATTGAGAACATTTGGAACACTGTACAGCGACGTCTGAATAACCACGTTCCACACCACAGTACGCTGGCACACCTCCGTAACGTGTTGCCTACAATATAGGACGAACAGTCCCAAACACTCATCAATAATGTCATTGCAAGCATGTCTCGTAGGTATCAAGACGTTCTTCGAAAAAGAGGTGGTGTTACTGGGTACTGAAATCCAGAGCTATGGACATTCTCCAAATATACCACTTTGTTTATATTGCAGTTTTACTTTGTTGTGTGCAGAAATTGCCCATTAAATTGTTTTTGTAAATGCGCTCTTTATCTTTTGTGATTTTTGTTTGTTTGAAGGTTTAACGACCACCGTGAGCAACTCAATGGGCTATTATAAGCAGTCGCCCGTCCCTAATTTAGGGTCACTGGTTCCAGGGAAGGGAGAAAGTCAGTGCCGTAAGACAAACACGACATCCATGCCTCGCCGGGATTCGAACCCGTACCCCTTTCGGACAAATGAACAGAATCCATGGCTTAGACCACTGCGCCATAAGGGTGGCCTTTTGTGTTACGTAGCCTCACTGATGTTACCTCAGTGCGTGTTACTTGAGTCAGATACACACATCCTTCATTTCATGCTATATCCCTAATTTTTGTGACCAGTGTATGTTAAAAAGGCGCCCGACAGAAACAACAGGAAAAAATAAATACCTGCGCAATTAGAATAATATTGAAATCAGGACAAGCAAAATACGTGACCTTTTAGAGGCTATGGCATCCTGGATGGGCGGAAACAGGCCGGCGGTGGCGGTGTTATGCTATGGGCAATGTTTTTTAGGACACTTTAGGCACCATTATCCCAACAGCACAATCCCTAACAGCTGTTAGGTATTTGGACATCGTAGCGGAACGAGTTCACCCATTCATAAGAACTGCGTTCCCTTCTGGTGATGGTCATTACCAACAGGATAATGCGCCATGCCAAACTGCCAGAATCGTCAAGGAGTGATTCAGGGAACAGGCTGGTGACTTTTCTTTAATACCCTGGCCTCCAAATTTACCTGACATGAACCCAATCGAACATTTGGGGTTCAACTTGGAAAAACGGGTTCGCGCTAAAGCACCACCACCTCAAAATGTACTCCTGTACATTTTGAGGTGAGGTGGAAGACCTGCTGTTGACATTATGGTACCTGATACCCCAGGATACCTACCGCCACGTCATCGAATCGGTGCCTCCCTGAGTAGTCGCTGGTTTGCTGGCTAAAGGGGATGTACAGCTTATTAGGTAGGTGGTCATAATGTATTGACTCTTCGGTGTATAAGAGAAAGTGTGACAAAGAAAAAGTGTGCAGGTGAAAGACCGAAATAGTGTGTATATAATTATTGTCGATGTCACAAGCACAACACCGTGGTTTCAAAAAATACAGACACGGAAATAGAAACAGAGAGAGAAAGAAAGAAGGAGTAGGGAAGTTTTTTTTTTCATTCTTTCTACCACAAAGTGACTGTGTCATTTCAGTAGAGCATAGTTCTGTAATTGGCACTGAAAGACTATTATGGGCATTCACGCATATGATTTTTCGGCGTAGGTGTATCTCATTTAACTGTAGGCAACTGAGGAAACCAGAATGTTTTACTTCCCTCGTGCGGGAATCCAACCTACACTTCCCGTTTTCCTCGTTCGAGGAAACTACCATTGCACCAGCCAGGACAACGAATTTCCAAGTAATTAAAGCTTAGAGATGTGAATAAACTTTATATGTAATTGTGCGTGAGTAGAAGCATCTGATGCCTGCTTGTGCGTCGATGATCATCTTAATCCAGGAACTGATGTAGACCAGGAATCATTAGTTCCTCAGGTAATACCGCAAATCATCATAAAGCGTTGCAAATACATGAAATCACTATATATTTTGGCGTAGTTTGGAGGATGAAGAGAGGAGGAAATGAAGAGTAGGAAAATATATGTATAAGAGGTTCGAAATTTATAGTAACAGGGGAGGAAAACCAGTGAAAGATGCAGTAAAGAAGGAGGCAAAGAGAGAGAGAGAGAGACAGAGCGAAAGGGCGACACAAATGTGGAAGAGAAGGAAGGAAAGAGATTGGTCGAATCGAGAGAGAGAGATGAAATAAAATGAAATAAAAGAGAGATGGTAGAGAATGAAAGATATGGGATTATAAATATGGAACAGAGAAAGAGATGGAGAATGCTTATGTAAAACAGCGTGACACAGATAGAATGTGTGTATGATAGAGAAAGAGAATAAAGTGCAAATGAGTGAGTGTGAATGTGTGTATGATAGAGAAAGAGAATAAAGTGCAAATGAGTGAGTGTGAATGTGTGTATGATAGAGAAAGAGAATAAAGTGCAAATGAGTGAGTGTGAATGTGTGTGCGTATTGCCTCTCTTAAGAACATTACGTCGCTGTTTGACGGAAAGAGTGAGACATGGAGTGAGAGAGAGAGAGAGGCAGAGAACGAAAAAGCGACACAAATGTGGAAGAGAAGGAAGGAAAGAGATTGGTCGAATCGAGAGAGAGAGAGAGATGAAATAAAATGAAATAAAAGAGAGATGGTAGGGAATGAAAGATATGGGATTATAAATATGGAACAGAGAAAGAGATGGAGAATGCTTATGTAAAACAGCGTGACACAGATAGAATGTGTGTATGATAGAGAAAGAGAATAAAGTGCAAATGAGTGAGTGTGAATGTGTGTGCGTATTGCCTCTCTTAAGAACATTACGTCGCTGTTTGACGGAAAGAGTGAGACATGGAGTGAGAGAGAGAGAGAGAGAACGAAAAAGTGACAAAATGAGTAAGAGAAAGAAGGAGAGAGATGCATCGAACCGAGAGAGAGAGAGAGATGAAATAAAATGAAGTAAAAGAGAGATGGTAGGGAATGAAAGATATGGGAATATAAATATGGAACAGAGAAAGAGATGGAGAAAGCTCATGTAAAACAACGTGACAGAGATAGAATGTGTGTATGATAGAGAAAGAGAATAAAGTGCAAATGAGTGAGTGTGAATGTGTGTATGATAGAGAAAGAGAATAAAGTGCAAATGAGTGAGTGTGAATGTGTGTATGATAGAGAAAGAGAATAAAGTGCAAATGAGTGAGTGTGAATGTGTGTGCGTATTGCCTCTCTTAAGAACATTACGTCGCTGTTTGACGGAAAGAGTGAGACATGGAGTGAGAGAGAGAGAGAGAGAACGAAAAAGTGACAAAATGAGTAAGAGAAAGAAGGAGAGAGATGCATCGAACCGAGAGAGAGAGAGAGAGATGAAATAAAATGAAGTAAAAGAGAGATGGTAGGGAATGAAAGATATGGGAATATAAATATGGAACAGAGAAAGAGATGGAGAATGCTCATGTAAAACAGCGTGACACAGATAGAATGTGTGTATGATAGAGAAAGAGAATAAAGTGCAAATGAGTGAGTGTGAATGTGTGTGCGTATTGCCTCTCTTAAGAACATTACGTCGCTGTTTGACGGAAAGAGTGAGACATGGAGTGAGAGAGAGAGAGAGAGAGAACGAAAAAGTGACAAAATGAGTAAGAGAAAGAAGGAGAGAGATGCATCGAACCGAGAGAGAGAGAGAGAGAGAGATGAAATAAAATGAAGTAAAAGAGAGATGGTAGGGAATGAAAGATATGGGAATATAAATATGGAACAGAGAAAGAGATGGAGAATGCTCATGTAAAACAGCGTGACACAGATAGAATGTGTGTATGACAGAGAAAGAGAATAAAGTGCAAATGAGTGAGTGTGAATGTGTGTGCGTATTGCCTCTCTTAAGAACATTACGTCGCTGTTTGACGGAAAGAGTGAGACATGGAGTGAGAGAGAGAGAGAGAGAGAACGAAAAAGTGACAAAATGAGTAAGAGAAAGAAGGAGAGAGATGCATCGAACCGAGAGAGAGAGAGAGATGAAATAAAATGAAGTAAAAGAGAAATGGTAGGGAATGAAAGATATGGGAATATAAATATGGAACAGAGAAAGAGATGGAGAAAGCTCATGTAAAACAACGTGACAGAGATAGAATGTGCGCATGAGAGAGAAAGAGAGTTAAGAGCAATTAGTTGTGACGTACTACAGAGGTGAAGCGCTACAGAGGTGAAGTACGTGTAAAGACGACAAATCTCCAGCGATACATTCCGTCGGTTAGAGCAACACACTCAGGAGCGAGGAGACGCAGGTTCGATCTCCGTCACTGACAAATTACTGGTTTCACAGAGTGAGTGTGAATGTGTGTCCATATTGCCTCTCTTAAGAACATTATGTCATTGTTTGACGAAAAGAGTGAGACATGGAGTGAAAGAGAGAGAGAGCGCGCGAAAAGGTGACAAACATGGATAAGAGAAGGAGTAAGAGAAAGAAGGACAGAGATGAATCGAATCGAGAGAGAGAGAGAGAGAACCGAGAGATGAATAACCGGAGAAAAAGGTAGATGCAGTACCTGCATAAAAATTTCGGTACAGGTTGAAATGAGTTTTGACTGTACGTGGATCTCTGAAAATCCATAGACCTTCGTGATAAGTAAAAAAGAGCCCAACGTACAGGGCAATGGCACTGTAAAGTTGAGAGACCTCTTTCTAATCTGGAGCCATCCACCCACCCATCGCCTTCTGCTTTGTTACATTTCGTCTCTATCTGCGAAGTAGTATCTCGAGCTTTTAAAGTCCTGCTAACTTCGCTAAGGCGCGGTTTGTTCAGTTTAAAAAGAACACCGACCTTCACACGTTGCCAACCGACTCAAGACATCCATCACTGTCAGACGGTTCACAATTTCTTTCCCCCTCGCTGGTTGGCAATGAAGATGATCTGCTGGGTTAATCGCTGCTTCCCACACAGGGGAAGGCAACTATAATTCTAGCATTTAAAAAATATCTGCGGAAAGCTTTTTTCTTTTTTTTTCCGCATTTCGTAAACACCTATCAATCTCAATATGAGTAAGTATTGTCATGCACACTTACACGGTTTGTTACTCGAGAAGTTACTGCGTTATTTTCCGAATTTTTATTGCTACTGTTTCCTTTGTCCGTTAATTGGGCTTTAACCGTGAACCGCAGTGGCGAAGAGAGTTCTCACGAACTAAAAAAGAAACACTGAAACAGAATGCTGTTACTTTTGACCTAATCCATCATATTTTTTCTCCATCATTCCTGCCTTCGTCAGGAAAGGATCGCCTGGCGCGATTTCAAATTAATGAGTAGATAAGAGCTACTCTGCGCCCCCCCACCCCTCCCCGGCGGTCTTTTCCAGACAAGAATTGCACAAATTATTCTGAAGTTCTCTGAAAAAAATACCGTCTGGAGAAATTGTCCAATAATCAGCATATTGATGGATGCATGAGCGCATTTCATTTTTGAAGTAATCACTGCAAAACTTCTTGATCATTCTCGCAGTGTTGTAATTCTACATAATTGCAGGTAAAATAAAACAATTCTACCACGTTTTCAAACAAATTTTCTCCTTTATTTTTAATCATGGTCACAAGTCTCGGCTTGCAAAACGGCATGTCTTTTGTATCAGTTATAACGAAGTAAATTTCTCCGTCATTTTTGGTCTACGCCGGGATTCGAACCCGAGGCCGCTTATTCCGGAACAAGTCGCTCTACCAACTGAGCTACGCAGACGTTTTATTCTGATTCCTATCTGTCGTGTGCGTCCTGCTGGCAGGTACGTCACATCTCCTGGTACGTTACACAGTGATGTTGCGACGCGGAAAGCGAAGTTGTCCGACGTAAGTTGATAACGGCTTTATATCTTCTCCGGGTTCCGAAGAGGCTGATGCGGGATCAGAGGAGGCGCCATTTTTTGAAAGCAGGGCGAAAAATGTGTTCAGATAGGATATTACTTTTGTCACCATGCAGCGACATTCTCCATTTAGGAAATAGTTGGTTTCTCGAAATTTTTATTCCCACATTGAGCAACCGAACCTTTTCTGAATCTCTTTTATTTTGTCAAGTTACCTCATTTCTAATTACTAATTAAAAGTGTGTGTGTGTGTGTGTGTGTGTGTGTGTGTGTGTGCGTGCGCGGGAGGGGAGAGAATGATATACTTTGGTTTTTATTAAAATGATTAAAAGATTATATGAAAAATGGCACACTTATTGATTATATATATGTCTACAAAATATTACAGGTGGAGGATTTAGGGTCACAGAGACCCTGTGCACAGCATCGGTTTTGGGTGCTCCCCCTCCACTTTACCCGGGCATCTTGAAAAATAAAGTTTTTTCTTGTAGCAGGTTCATTTCCCCTCTTTTTTCTCCCCTATACATGAGAAAGTATCGTAATCTCAAAAAAATTGACTTCGAGATTTCAACAAAAATCCACATTTTTCTGAACATGGCGACTGTTTTCACAAAGGTTTCTGTGTGTCAGTTTGTGTGTGTGTGTGTATGAATGTGTGAGTAGTTTGTCGCCTCCATAACTCAAAAACTATTACAACTATCGAGACGAAATCTAATATTTTTGGGTATTGTGATACACTAAAGTGGAAGAAATAGTGGAATTTACAGATGGGAGAACCTTAGCCAAGAAAGAAGAGTCGGAACGTTTATAAGGATGGTACCTGAAGCACAGTACAAGATTTAACATGTTGCGTATGGTTAGTTAGTGGTACTACTTTAATTGACATTTATATTGTGTTCTCGGAAAAGTCATGACGTATTTTAGCCATGTTTTGCAAAGGTCATTTATTGATAGAAAGAACAAAGATCAATCAATGATATAATGCCCGTTTTGTTCGATAACCTTTTGCCATCTTTCAGTGAGCTGCAGAATGCCTCGTTCATAGAAGGACCTGTCTTTCGTGGCGAAAAACTCTACAAGGTGCTGATTTACAGCCTCATCTGAATTGAACGTTATACCACGCAAGGACTGTTGAAGAGAATGAAACAAGTGGAAGTCTGACGGCGCAAGGTCAGGCGAGTATGCTGGGTGTGGCAACACATCCCACCCAAGCTCCAATAAGTTTTGGCGGGTAATCAAACTAGTGTGTGGTCTCCCATTGTCGTGATGGAACACAACACCTTTACGATGAATGAGCTCTGGACGTTTCTGGATGATGGATTCGTTCAAACTGTCCAATTGCCGACAGTACACATTCGAATTGATTGTTTGGTTTCGTGGTAGGAGCTCGAAAAACACGACACCTTTAAAATCCCACCACACTGAGACCAGAACCTTCCGCTGATAAATGTCTGTTTTGGATGTCGTTTGAGGCAAAGCAGCACGTCGGGACCAAGACCGTTTGCGCAACACATTGTTGTACACAATCCACTTTTCGTCACCAGTTATCAGTCGCTTCAAAAAAGGGTCGTTTTCCCTCACGTTTAATAAGCATATCGCAGATGTTTATACGCGCCGTCAATTGAGCTTCTTTGAGTTCATGAGGAACCCACACATCGAGCTTGCTTACGTATCCCAGCTTCTTCAGGTGGTCGTGAACGCTTGAATGATGGATGTTCAATGTGTCTGCAATCTCTCGTATCGTGTAACGTGGGTTTGACTCGATCAATGCCTTGATTTGTTCGCAATCAACCTGAGTTAGCCTCCCGGACCGAGGAGTATCGTTGAGGTCAAAATAACCAGCACGGAATTTTGCGAACCACCACTGGCACTGACGTTCTTGTAGAGCATTATCACCGTACACTTTACGCAACTTTTCACAAGCTTGTCGCCCGTTCTTCCCTTTACGGAAGTAAAACAGTAAAATATGGCGAAAACGCACAGTTTGGTCTTCCATCTTCAACTTGATGTCAAATCTCCGCAAATCAACCAAATCTCTCACTATTCCTTTTAGACTGCAACTAGAACTGGCACCTGTCGAATGCCATAGCGATGACAGAACTGCACATGCCTCTAGTACTTCCAAAACCGCCCAACCACCATCAGGTGCCAAAATACGTCATGACTTTTCCGACAACCCAATATTACTCATACCAGCCACTGAATTAGAAACTTTTATTCACTACTAGGTTGGACCTCCTTCAGCCGGGATTACAGCACCTTTCCTGTTTGGCATGGATTCCAAAAGATGTTGGACTGCATCTACGTCTACTGAGAACCAGGCGTTCACGAGACAGTCCTTTAATTGGCTCATATTTGACGGAAGAGGTCTTTGTTCCTTGATCTCTTTTTCTAACAGGTCTCACACATTTTCAATGGGGTTCAGATCTGGGTTTTGTGACCAGGAACATGGAGGAAGTCGCCATTATGCTCGCTGAACCACTGATGGGCACATCTTGCCCGATTCACAGTAGCATTGTTGTCTATGAAACAGAAGTTACCTTCTCGATAAAACGACACTATTGCAAGATGGACTGAACTTGATCGGTAACAACGTTCAGATAATCTTTGGAGGACACCCGACCTTCCAGTAATTTCAAGGGATCCGTTCACCACCAACAGAACATGCCCCACGCCATGACACCACCTCCACAGCCTTGAGTTGTGTTTACAAGGCAAGCTAGGCCCATTGCTTCATGGGGCTCCCTCCAAACTCTCTTTATATCGTTGGAACAGAACAAGGCGAATCGCGACTCGTTGGACCACATGACTTATTTCCAGTTTTTCCGTGTTCAGTCACGGTGTTCTTCACATCACTGTAGACGAACTTTGCGGTTCTTAGCAGAAATCAGTAGTTTTCGTACAGGCATGCGACTGCGAATACCGGTCATCTTCAATTCCCTGCGCGCAGTTCATTGCGATACGGGTCACGAACAGCCTTCATTGAACGCTTTCGTCAACTGCTGCATACAGGAAGTCATGTTCCTCCGTACAAGCCTTCTCAGACGACGGCGCTCTGGTTACTGACTAATTGTCGTCGCGCCACATTTACGCCTCTTAGACGAGCAATGTGGGTTATTTTGCCACTGATTAATGACCCGGGATATATCACATTTTGAGAAACAAGCCTGTTTTCAAAATCGTCGCTCCAGCCAGTCGGGTACTTAGATCCACACTACTGACGAATGCTGACGAGTAGTAGTATTAAATCCTTGCTTAGATCACTTGGTGAAGCACGTGACTACGTATTTTGCATATACGCTGCATTAGTGACGTTTACGAATATCTGCTTAAAGGTTTCAAATCCAGTGCCCGTTGGATGTACTGTACACGCAGTGTGGGATCTACTGTCGCATGCCATCAGTTCCCACTCCACCATCAATTCCGCGGGAAAGTCCCAACGTGGATGAAATCTATTCCAGTGTCTCGTAAAACGAACTATTCCATGTCATTTTACTGGAACGGTAACAGTCTTCTGATTGCCTCTTAAACTGGACTGAATGAGGTAAAAGAAATTTCAAGGGAAAGATAGGCATTCATGTTAATACTGAATTAAAGCGAAAAGTGTTCGTTACATTCTAAGAAAACTGTGCAGAAATAACACTCAGATTTTTAAATCTCACTCTCAAAATAATTTTAATGAGCCTACATTTAGCTAATAAATTAATAGAGTACTTGTCGATGACATTCTTCGAGTTCGGCGGAATTATACTGCCAAACCCAGAACAGCGAATTTATCCCTCACTATACGCATTTTTTTCTCTTTGAGAAGCTCATTCAAAACTGAGTTATTTTGGCAAATGTTGCTTATGTTTGTGGTGCTGATTGCAAATACGATTTCAATTTGTTACTTTAAGGCTTTTTAAGAAAATAACGTAGCACTTTGGGGAACAGCATTTTTAACAGAATAATGCAGCACTTTGGAGACAGTATGCTTACAAAATTAGTAGGTTATCAAGTTGCGAAACACGTAGGAAATGTAATTTAATTACTGAAGGTAACACATCGCATTTAAAACCTATCTTTTGCTTTTACATCTAACGTATTTCAACATTTTTGTAAAACTCCTCTTCCCTTCAAAACTGAGTTTCCCGCACTTCCGCTTATGAGTATCTTGTGGCATGTCTTTCTGATATATCCAGCAGTATGGGTCCATAGCTATTTTTAGCGTTCCACCCTTTAAGCATTGTAAGAGCAAAAGCAGCAGTCATCATTGTGATTCTCTAGTTCTCTCGAGATCATCGGCGCACCAAAACGAATGGATGTTTTCTTTTATCTACTGCAACAGCCCTTCTACCCAAACAGCACAGACTGTATGTGGACCACATGATTTGCCCTTGTCCCCGAGTTTCACTCCAAAATACTAACAGTGAGCTTTTTATGCAAAGACTGTAGTGCTCAAAAGAAAGTCTAAACCGTCAAGGACGATTAACACCTTCTCGTGTAATCCTTGTTACAAAAACTACAGTATTATTTATTGCATTAAAACCAAACACAGATATAATTATGAAAAGCAACTCCAACTGGCAGCTTTGAGTCTTACAGAGAGATACAGATGAGCTCGAGCACAAGTTCCAGACACTTAGACAAAGGCAGTCTACAAAGTACAAGGCCATGACATTGGAGAGGTGAATTCCCTTCCTTTGGGACACCCAAAGCTTCCAATTGGTTTCCAACGCTGCCGTGTATGACGTCAAACACGGCACCGACGTAGCAGGCCGTGTAAAGTGAGAGTGACGTTACAAACGGAGAGAACTCATCCCTCTAATGTCACGGCTTTGTACTTTCTAAGCGGCGTTGCTTAGACCTGGGCTCTTCGGCCCAGGGACCTTCCCCCCTACACACACACCTCATCATAGACAAAAAAATTACCTTCAAGATAAGAATTAAATTTGCAAAATAAAACAGAAAGATTATGAACGACCTGCACAACCCAGCGAATGTTACCTTAATCCTATGGAATGCGGGAACGTCTAAATACTTCTAAATTAACCCAGCTGGTTGTCCTGGATTAGGCGGGATAGTTCCGGATTCCAATAACCCCGGAGCCTCGCATGTATTTTTAGTGTTTGTGTGTGACCAAATTATAGTTAACTATACTGCAAAAACACGATAAAGTGGACATAACAGAGAAAATTTCTTCAACTTTACTTTTGGACGATCCTGGAAAATGGTCTGACTTCCTTCCGATAGCGTATCAGTTTTGCATTTCATTTAATATCTCATGTCCGCTGGTCTATGAATAGAACATCCAAACATATGAAATCCTCTATATAAAAGAAAGGCTCCATTTTGTAATCCGGATTTCAGTTTTACCTCCTGCATATTAACCCTTTAGACGGCAGATGTACCTAGACGAAATGGTGCCTAAAATGTTCCGTGTTCCCCAAATAGAAAAGTTCCCATAGCGGCTGGGTTGATTTTGCCGGGTTTTACGGTAAAACTGTTTTTTTTTTCTGTGTCATCTCAACATTGCCGACTATGAACCCATCACTGGTGATAAGCTCTCCCTTCTAGTCTTTTATTCTCTGCTTCCCGACCCATGGCATATTGGGGAAGGGCAAGTCTCCCTGACACGAATATAATGCCACTGGGTAGAGGCAAATGAATTAGCATCTTCTCTCTCCTTTCTTAGGTTAATCGTCATTGTTACAGATCTTTTAGCATGTAATCGGCCACAAAGAACGAGTGCCAATTATTCTCCTGAATGATCACTTTGAATAATAAAGCTAAGGGGAAAACAACGCTTTCCGATACGCGGGTTCACTAGTTCGAGCACGTGCCCACCTCTTAGCGAATATATTCATTCGAGCTGATTTCACCTCGTTTTGCTTACCCCGAGTTACTTCGTTCCATCCGGTTAATGGGTTAATATCATTGCAGTCGTCTCAACGTGACACCTTGCAATAAGGCTTTCTGCCGATGAAATTAGCAAGTTTTCCAGCATTGGAATTCTGAAAACAAGTGAAAAAGCCCTCGTTTTCTATATTTGTTTCATTATCAGGCGCTATAGAAAATGCCCGTGATCACGGATATTGTATGAATCCCTAAAGAGAGCAAGGTCAACTTTGAAAGAGTTGTTGTTTTAGGAATACAGTGATTACGGCATTAAGAGTTTTGGACGAAAAACATGTAAGTACCTCTTCTCTACGCTATAAAGAAAATTCTGAAATCCACGAACCATTTTCCGTGATTCATTTCGTGTATTTTCCGTGATTCATATGAAGCATATTTCTGATACAACATTTTCTGTGAAATGACGGAAGAAACCCTGAATTTCATGGATTTTTCGTTCGTCAGGAAAATTATCAATTTTCAGAAAACTTTCCCCAATTCCTTTCGTATATTGCCTGTAAATTGCCGTTTTTAGCACGTCTTTTCTAAAAAAAAAAAAAAAAAAAAAAGATCGTGCTTATGTTACCGGTTTGTCCGTCCGTCAGTCTGAACCCACGATATCTCTCCAACTATTAGTCCGATTTGAACAATTCTCTTTGAATTGGAAAGCTCGAAATATGCGAATGCTGATCCTTCATCTCGTTTTTTTTACGATGTACAATTTCGCCGCTAGAGGGCGTAAAGGCAGATGATGTCGAATTAAAAAATACGTTTTGTTCCACATATTTGCTTCTAAACATCCGATTGAAAAAAATATTTTATCTTTCGATTCCATTTATGTCGAAGAGTATTTTGGATATAGTTACTGTTTTCAAATTACGCATAAATTTTCCGCTAGGGGCGTAAAAGTAAATTGCCTTTTTCCCAATAACTCTTCTTCTTCTGAAACTCCGAACTGAAATTCTTTTACTTCAGCGGATACACCTCCTAACGGAAAATCTTTTGCATATAATTTCCAATTTTTGGTAAAGAATACTTTGGCCACCAGGAGGCGTAAATGTAAATTTTTGCTTCTGATGTATTTGCCATTAAATCTGAGCTCCTAAAATATTTATTGAAAAAATTCTTTCGTGGACTGGTGTCACTCACATCGATTAACCTTTTTGCAATATTTTCTTCTTAAAATATTTCACAGTTTCTCCGCCAGCGGGCGTAGATGTATATCTTACTTTTGGCAATATCTCTACTTCTAGGAGTCCGATTTGAAAAATTCTTTCTTTCTTAGATAGTGTTTTCAATGTGACATGTTTTTCATATAATTTCAAAATTTTCAAGTAATTAATAGACTTTCCGCAAAGGGGCGTAAAGGTAAATTGCGTTTCCCCCTATACCTGGGCTTCTAAATCTCCGATTTGAAAAATTCTTTCTGCACCGGATACAGCTCTTGATGGGAAATCGTTTGAAAATAATTTCTAATTTTTGTAAAAAAATTGTTTAGCTACCAGGGGGCGTAAATCTTAATTACCGCTTCTGATGTATTTGCAGCAAAATATGAGCTTCTAAATTCTCGATTGCAAAAAAGTCGTTTGTTGAACGATACTACTCATGCCAATAAACCTTTTAGGAACATTTTCTTCTTGAAATAATGCATGGTTTTTACGCCAGGTGGCGTAGATGTATATCTTATTTTTGTCAATATATCTACTTCTAGGTGTTCGATTTGAAAAATTCCTTCTTTGTTGGATAGTGTTTCCGATGCGAAATATTTTTCTTATAAATTCAAAATTTTCAAGTAAATCATAGACTTTCCGCTAGGGGGCACAAAGGTAAATTGCTTTTTGTGCGTTATTTGTGCTTCTAAAACTCCGATTTGAAAAATTCTTCCTGTATCGCATACAAGACCTGATGGAAAATATTTTTCATATAATTCCTAATGTTTGGTAAAGAATGGTTTGGCCACCAGGGGGCATAAGTGTTAATTTCTGCTTCTGATATATTTGTAGCAAAATGTCGGCGCCTGAAAACTCGACTAAATTTTTTTTTCTTGGACCTATACCGCTCATAAGGAAAAACCTTTTGAGAATGCTTTGTTCCTAAAATAATGAATGGTTTTCCCACCAGGGAACGCAAAGTCACTTCTTATTTTTGTCGATATCTCTGTTTCTAAGAGTCCGATTTGAAAAATTCTTTCTGTGTTGGAGAGCGTTTCCGATGAGAAATGTTTCTCATATAAATTCATGTTTTTCTTAACGCACAAGTCTGCAACCAGAGGGCGTAAGTTTACGATTGCGTTTACAGCAATATCTGAGAAATTAAAACCCGAATTGAAAAACTTCTTTCTTCCGTGAGATACTATTGTTTTCCATACTGGTTCCATTGACTTTGAATAGCTTTGATAAATTTAATTTGCGTCAGAACGCATTCAAAAGACGTGCTTATTACACCTGAAAATTCGGTGTCATCTTTTTAAGAGGTTTTAACTGAAAATTCATAATTTTTAGAAAACTTTCCACAATTCCTTTCGTACATTCACGGTAAATTGCCGTTTTTAAGAGGTGTTAACGGAAAATTCATAATTTCAGAAACCTTTCTGCATTTCCTTTCGTATATTAGCAGTAAATTGCCGTTTTTAGCACATCTTTTGTAAAAAAAGATCATGCTTATGTTATCCTTTTTTATCCGTCAGTCCGTCCGTCCGTCTGTACCCACGATATCTCTGCAACTATTAGTCCGAATTAAAAAATTATTTTTGCATTGGAAAGCTTGAAAAATGCGAATGATCATCCTTTATTTCGTTTTTTTTACGATGTACAATTTCGCCGCTAGAGGGCGTAAATGCAGATGATGTCGAATTAAAAAATGCGTTTTATTCCACATATTTGCTTCTAAATATCTGATTGAAAAAATTCTTTTATCTTTCAATTCCATTTATGTCGAAGAGTATTTTAGATGTAGTTACTTTTTCATATCACTCATAGATTTTCCGCTAGGGGGCGTAAACGTAAATTACATTTTTACCGATAACTCTTCTTCTAAAACTCCGATTTGAAAATTTTTTCTTCAGCGGTTACACCACCTGATGGAAAATCTTTTGCATATAATGTCTTATTTTGGTAAATAATACTTTGGCCACTAGAGGGCGTAAGTATCAATTTTCGCTTCTGATGCATTTGCCATAAAATCTGAGCTTCTAAACTCTCGATTGAAAAAATTATTTCGCGGACTGATGCCACTCATATTGATAAACCTTTTGCAATATTTTCTTCTTAAAATATTCCACAGTTTCTCCGCCAGGGTGTGTAGATGTAGATCTTATTTTTGTCAATATCTCTGCTTCTAGGAGTCCGATTTGAAAAATTCCTTCTTTGTTGGATAGCGTTTTCAGTGTGACATTTTTTTCACATAATTTCAAAATTGTCAAGTAATTAATAGACTTTCCGCTAGGAGGCGTAAAGGTAATTTGCATTTCCCCTATATCTCTGCTTCTAAATCTCCGATTTGAAAAATTGTTTCTGCACAGGTTACAGCGCCTGATGGGAAATCGTTTGCACATATTTCATATTTTTTGTAAAAAAAATGGTTTGGCCACCAGGGGACGTAAATCTTAATTTTCGCTTCTGATTCATTTGCAGCAAAATATGAGCTTCTGAAATCTCGATTGAAAAAAAAATCATTTGTTGACCGATACTACTCATGTCGACAAACCTTTTAGAAACATTTTCTTCTTAAAATAAAGCATGGTTTCGACGCCAGGAGGCGTAGATGTATATCCTATTTTTGTCAATATCTCTACTTCTTGGAGTCCGATTTAGGAAATTTCTTCTTTGTTGGATAGTATTTCCAGTGTGACATGTTTTTCATATAATTTCAAAATGTTCAAGTAATTTATAGACTTTGCGCTAGTGGGCGTAAAGGTAAATAAATTGCTTTCCACCTAAATATCTCTGCTTCTAAATCTCTGATTTGAAATTTTTTCTGCAACGGATACAGCTCCTGATGGAAATAATTTGCACATAATTTCTGTTTTTTGTAAAAAGTGGTTTGGCCACCAGGTGGCGTAAATCTTAATTTCCGCTTTTGATGTATTTGCAGCAAAATATGAGTTTCTAAAATCTCGATTGAAAAACGTCGTTTACTGACCAATACTACTCATGTCGACAAACCTTTTAGGAACATTTTCTTCTTGAAATAATGCATGGTTTCTGCGCCAGGGGGCGTAGATTTGTATCTTATTTTTGTCGATATATCTACTTCTAGGAGTTCGATTGGAAAAATTCCTTCTTTGTTGGATAGTGTTTCCGATGCGAAATGTTTTTCTTATAAATTCAAAATTTTCAAGTAAATCATAATCTTTCCGCTAGGGAGCATAATGGTAAATTGCGTTTTGTGCGTTATTTCTGCTTCTAAAACTCCGATTTGAAAAATTCTTCCTGTATCGCACACAAGACCTGATGGAAAATATTTTTCACATAATTTCTAATGTTTTGTAAAGAATGGTTTGGCCACCTGGGGTCAATAAGTGTTAATTTCTGCTTCTGATGTATTTGTAGCAAAATGTCGGCGCCTGAAAACTCGACTAAATTTTTTTCTTGGACCTATACCGCTCATAAGGAAAAACCTTTTGAGAATGCTTTGTTCCTAAAATAATGAATGGTTTTCTAACCAGGGGACGTAAAGTCGCTTCTTATTTTTGTCGATATCTCTGCTTCTAATAGTCCGATTTAAAAAATTATTTCTGTGTTGGAGAGCGTTTCCGGTGCGAAATGTTTCTCATATAAATTCATGTTTTTCTTAACGCACAAGTCTGCAACCAGAGGGCGTAAGTTTACGATTGCGTTTACAGCAATATCTGAGGGATTAAAAACCGAATTGAAAAACTTCTTTCTTCCGTCAGATACTATTGTTTTCCATACCGGTTCCATTGACTTTGAATAGCTTTGATAAATTTAATTTGCGTCAGAACGCATTCAAAAGACGTGCTTATCACACCCGAAAATTTGGTGTCATCTTTCTTCTTAACAGGCGTAAGCCAAAAATTCATAATTTTTAGAAACCTTTCCGCAATTCCTTTCATATCAGGTGTGCAACTTAATTCTCGGCCCCCCTAACCACAAGCGATCATAGAATGTCGGCAAATGGAAATGGCTGTGTGCGATAATGGCTGATTGCAGCGCCATCCAACAGTTTTCCAGGCAACCGTAACCGCTCACAGAAGGGACGAATGTTGGCGGTGAAAGCAATGTCGTTCGAGAAGAAACATTTGAAGCAGTGCCTCCTGTTCGCGTTTCAGCTGAAAAAAGTGCCGCGGAAGACCAGCAAATGATCTGCGCTGCGTTGGGTGAGGCTGCTCTGTCCTACAGTATGTGTAAGAAGTGGTTCCACCGGTTTAAGCAGGGAAATTTCGATCTCGGTGATGCAAAACGTCCGGGACAGCCACAGAAAGTTGACGATGAGGAACTGGAACAACTGTTGGACCCGGATCCCTGTCGCACACAGTCAGAGCTCGCCCAGGAACTCGGATTAACACGGCAAGCCATCGCAAAGCGCCTGCAAAAGCATGGACGGATTCACACGGACGGCAGTTGGGTGCCCCACCAACTCACAGCTACGAACAAGTCTTGGCGCTACGATGTTGCCGTGTCCTTGCTCCCCAGATTCAAGAAGAAGAATTTCCTCCACAAGATTTTGACCTGTGATAAGAAGTGGATCCTCTACGATAATCTTAAGCGGCGCAAATTGTGGGTTTATCCAGGTTAGCCTCCCACCAGTACCGCTAAACCGAATATCCATGCCAGGAAATTGTTGCTGTGCATATGGTGGGATCAGCGCGGTGTCGTACTCTATGAGTTGCTCAAACCTGGTGAAACGGTCAATGCTGAGCGTTATTGTCAGCAACTCATTCGTGTGAGTGACGCATACACCGGCAAATGTAAACGGTCAGCCCTGTTGCTTCAGTATAACGCGCGTCCTCACACAGCGAAAACGAGTTTAAACACGATCACCTACCTGGGGTGGGAGATTTTGTCCCACCCGGCGTATTCTCCAGACTTCGCCCCGTCGTATTATCACCTCTTTCGCTCCCTGCAACATCACCTGAGTGATACGCACTTCACTTCTGTCGAGGAGGTCCACACAAGTATTGATGACTTTATCAACACGAAACAGCCCTCTTTTTTCCGCAGTGGCATTCCGCAGCTCCCTGACCGATGGTTCAAATGTATCCAACACAACGGGGATTATTTCCCTGATTAGGTACGTATTCGATTTGATATAATTTTCTGTCAGCGTGTCGTGCCTGTGACAGAGAATTAAGTTGTACACCTAATATATTGATGGTAGATTGCTGTTTTTAAGGTCTTAATGGAAAATTCAGAATTTTCAGAAACCTTTCCCCAATTTCTTTCGTATATTGACGGAAAATTTATATTCTCACCTTTTGCGTTTCCATATGACGTAAACTTTCCGGTAATAGGAGCGATTCGTAGGAATACTTGAGGTTTGAGTAACTATTAAATTTCAATCGTCTATCGGAGAATCTGATTTTGAAGTTCTGTAGCGAGATTGGATATTGCGAATAACATATCGCATGAACTTTTGGTTATTGTGGCACCGGATATCCCTCCCCCCTCCCCCGCATTTTTCACACCAGCTATTGCATAGTATTATCGTACGAAACCGGGTTCTTAAATTATTATACAGGTGATTGTACGATGTCTATGTATAAGTCTGTGTAATCCTTAAATCCTTAAGACAAAGGCTATTATAGCTATCAAGAGAAAATTTCAGATTAAGGAGTTTTGTTAAATAATATTATAAAACAGTACATTGCTTCTTTAAAGATAACTGAAAGTCATTGGCAGTTTAAAAGAATCGTAAGTTCCAAAGCATTCTGTTACTTCGAAAAATCACGATGTAAAAAAAAAAAAAAAACGTAATTTGTAATAAATCCTACTAAAATAATACACTGCCGGAAAATGAAAAAAGAACACCAAGAAGGAATTGGCGGACGATCATGAAATTTACATATGTTAATGGGCTCTAGTTAACGTAGATGTGATGTAAATTTCGGGACCAACCGGTGAGCGCTTACGCCACAGCACGGCATAATATGCAAATTATCGTCGGTGGTATTTAAGGAGTACGGCGAAGTGAATGTAATCAGTCGTAGGCGTACGGACGCGTGCGAAGATCCTGAAGAAGCTGCAATGCTTGGACATGGAAGACGTGTACGATTTCAGCAGTTATCGGACTTTGAGCGAGGTCGTCTAGTCGGACTCCGCGAGGCCGGGTGGTCGTATCGTCGTATTGCGGAGCGAACTCGACGGGAAGTATCGGTGGTGAGACGATGGTGGCGTAGATGGTCCGAGGAACATTTCCACACGAGAAGACGTGGAACCGGGAGTCACAGACGGACTGATGAGTGGACCGATCGACGCATAAGAAGAGCGGCGTTGTCAAGCAGAACATCCACTGTGACGCAAATCCGAGCTGCCGTTACACCTGAGGTGACTGTGCGAACAATCCGCAACCATCTACTGGATGCAGGACTACGTGCACGTGTGCCTCTGGCATGTGTACTTCTGACTCCAGCCCACCGTCAGGAACGGCTGCAGTGGTGTCGCCAACGACGTCTGCACTGGAGAACGCAATGGCGATCTGTCGTGTTCAGTGATGAAAGCAGATTCTGCTTGGGAGCCTCCGATGTCTGTATGCGTGTTCGCAGATGCGCACAGGGGAGCGTCTCCACCCTTCTTGCATCCGCCAGCGACACACAGGGCCTACACATGGTCTCCTGGTGTGGGGAGCGATCAGATATCACTCCCGTACACAACTAGTGTTTGTACCGGGTACGTTAAACAACACCTCCTACATCAACAACATCATTCAGCCCGTTGTTGTGCCATTTGTAAGGTCGGTCCATCGTGGTGTTTTCCAGCAAGATAACGCACGCCCACACACGGCACATGAAACGCAACATGCACTTCAGGGTGTGAGACATCATCCGTGGCCTGCACGTTCAACGGATTTGTCCCCCATTGAGCACGTGTGGGATTTTATGGGACAACGACTTATCCGGTCTCCACGGCCAGCCACGACCATCCCCGATTTACGCGTCCAGGTTGAGGATGCTTGGAACTCAATACCCCAAACTTACATCCAACATCTGTACGACAGACTCCATGCCAGACTTGCACAGTGTAACGCAGTACATGGCGGTTCAACCTCGTACTAACCATGTTACATGGAAATGTTATTTTTCAGTTTACCAGCAAATACAGCTATATTTTGCCATAATGTTTTAATCCCGTTATCCTCTGTATTCCGTTATTATGCTGTATACATTTTGTTGGTATCAAACGTCTCCTTCTTGGTGTTCTTTTTTCACTTTCCGCCAGTGTATATTATTTGTAGTAAATCTTACTAAAAATATATTATTTGTAATAAATCCTATTAAAAAAAGTAATTTGTAATAAATCGTACTAAAAAATATTTGCACAGGGTCCTACACTGATCTTTCCCCGCACGGGGATAACTGGTTTTCCAGTTATTTGGGGAGCGGCGCCCCCACGGCCCGAGCTGACCTTGTGACTGGTCAACATCTGATGTCATGCCACCGCTTGATTTTTATTTTGGTGCTATTGGTGTTTGCAGGGACGGCTGTTCATCCAGCTGTTGGGGAGTCGCGGCCCCACGATCCCGAGCTGGTCTTGTGTCTCGCTTTTTCGTTTTTCCTTATTTTCTCCACTGGCTAGTTGCCCGTGTTGTATTCTGTACCTCATCGCTACCACGTTATGTACTAACACCCCGGTCTTGTGGTTTTGTTACCCTCCACCACTAACTGTTTTATATTAACCGCTCAGTTCGTAGGTTGCTGAGATTCCGTTTAGGTTCCCTTCCAGGATTTGTCTTCTTTAGATTTCTTTTTTTCCTTTTAGCTGGTTTGGGTGCTAGACCTACCTGCATGTTTGCCGCGTGCGGAGACCCGTGAGGCGGAAATGGGATGTCTGGCGGCTGAGGTCGCAGGAGACCGGATAAGTGCCTCCTGTGTACCAACACTCCTCTTCGACCCCGGCTTCGCTGTAAACGGGAGGCTAGAGACTAACCCGCCTCTAGTCAGAAGTCTTGTACCAAGTTGTGTGCAGGGCTTTAGCGGCTTTTTTGTCGTATAGCACGGCAGGGTGAGCCCGGGGGTTGTGGGATCATGCCAAAGGCGTTGGCATGACGGTACCCGGAGGCCGAAGTGTCCGCCGAGTGCGTGTGATCACAGCCAACGGACTATATCTGCAACGTATAAGCTCCAGAACTGTGTCCAGCGTCATTTTCTTGGCTTGCAGACCTCCAGTTCTCCCTTGTAGGGCTCGGTGGTGGGTGGAGTAGTCTGCAGACGAATTCTTCTCCTTTTTTTCATGGGTAAACCCAAAAACAAACGCTCCAAATTCAAGTCACCTGAGCAAATGATCGTTGACAACGACTCTCCTTCGTCTTCTCAACCTACCAAGTCTCATACCCTTAAAAGATCTTTAGATCATGATCTGGACCAAGAATGTGGAACCTCTTCTTCGGCAGCTGTACCAGTCGCTCCGAAGCGTCGTCTCCCCTCGATTGTTGTGAATACGCATGCTACATACTTAGTTGTGGAATCCATCGATCCGAATGAGAGACTGTCCACCAGATCTCCATTCTTCATTTCTAAAGCTTTGGACGCTGCAGTTGGCCCTTTGAAGTCTGTGAGGAAGCTTCGCTCTGGGGACCTGCTTGTCCAAACTTGCAGTGTTTCTCAGAGTAACACTTTTCTGCACCTCACTGGTCTTCAAGGCATTCCTGTCAAAGTGACACCTCACCCGTTTCTTAACACCTCTCGGGGTGTTATTTCGGAGTTTGATCTCTTGCCATGCAGTGAAGAAGAATTGGTGACTGAACTTGCAGATCAAGGTGTTATTGCTGCACGCCGTATGATGTTTCGGCGCGATGGTTCTTTGATTAAGTCTAAAAATGTGATCTTGACTTTTAACTCCCCGAAAGTTCCAACTGAAATCAAGGCTGGCTACTTGGTCTGTGGAGTTCGCCCGTACATTCCCAGTCCTCTGCGCTGTTTCAGATGCCAGAGGTACGGGCATTCACAACGTTTCTGTAAGAGTTCCGCTCGTTGCGCTAATTGTGGCTCCAGTGAACATGACGGGGAAGGTTGCACTTCTGCGGCCTGCTGTGTTAACTGTGGTGAGGCCCATGCAGCTTACTCCCGCAACTGTCTGAAATGGAAGGACGAGATGGCTATCCAGCGCCTCAAGACCCTGGAGGGCCTCTCGTACCCTGCTGCCAAGGCCAAGTTGGGTATACCCACCACCCGACAGCGTACTTTTGCCGCAGTTGTTAAGTCTCAGCCACAACCCGTGCAGCCTTTTGTTCCGCGCCCTGTAGCTCTCGCCGCACTTGCCAAGCGATCTACAGCTGAACAAGCGACACAGGTGGATTTCACCGAGCTCCAGCTTATTCGACCAGCTGCGTCTTCGCCTTCTGTTTTGAAGACGCCCGCCTCTTCCGGTTCCCAGCAGACAGCCTGCACGTGCGGAAGACCCGGCCCTCAATCCGCAAAGGTGTGCGGTGTCCATCAAACTGTCTCGGCCTCAGCGAGGTCCCCACCCTCACCCAACACTATAGAAGAACACGGGGGGGAGGAGTGACAGTTCGTCCCCAGCCTCTACCAGCATTGCAGAGGAACATGGGGGGAGGAGAGTGACAGTTCGTCCCCGCCCTCTGCCAGCATTGCAGAGGAGTGTGGGGGGAGGAGAGTGACGGTTCGTCCTTTTTCCATTAGTAAATATGTTACTTTTAATAAACTTCATTAACTACCTTTTCTTCACTGCTTTCTTCATACTCTTTTTCAACTTTTACCAAGCCTGTCTGACCTTCATCATTTTCCACGTTTTTAAAAATCTGTGGCTGATCGTTCTTTGTCTGGTGCTCTTTGGCCAAACCTGGCCCTTGCGCCAATAAAATCCAACAACCAACCAACCAACCAACCAACCACTGATCTTTTGTAAATAACTTTTGGAATAACATCGATTACATTTTGAGGTGATGGGTTTTGTTCAGTACACACAGCAGACAGCAACTTTTTCTCATGCCCTCGGGCTATGTTGTAATTTGTTTACTACAGAGTGTTCGAAAAATAAATGTGCACTGAAAGTAACACTTACCATGTCGAACTGGTTCCTACAGCAGATGTTGGAAATGGGCCTCACCGAAGTCCAGATATATCAGCGCATGCTTCTGAATGTGGTGAAGACCTTTCTCAGAGTATGTGGTTCGATTTGTTGGATGTTTGTCGTTATTGCAGCCTGTAGTTCTTGAAGGTTATGTGGATTACCTGTGTATATCTTCCTTTTCAGTGACCATGTAGTTCTTGAAGGTTATGCGGATTACCTGTGTACATCTTCCTTTTCGTGCCACGTGCAACATTTCTTCACGGCCCACCAGGTGTCACTGCTGCCGTGGCCCGCCTGTTCTCCCGATATGTCGCCCATCGACCACGTCTGGTCGCTGATCGGCAACCGAGTGGCCCGGCAAGCATCACCCGCGGCTACGCCTGATGAACTGTGGCAACGTGTGGAAGCAGCCTGGACCGACATAACCCAAGCCCACATTCAAAGCCTCTTTCGTTCGATGCCATGGCGTGTAGCGGCCGTTATTGCCAGCCATGGGGGCCACACGACCTATTGATGTCTGCGTGTTCCGCAAGTCGCGCGGGCCTGTAAGGTGAATCGTTTCATCTTTGTATCTGTTGTTATGTGTCTAGTAAATCTGGCTTTGCTATCTCGTGCCCTTCTTGTTGTTGCATTTTGGGTGGCCAGCAGTGTATTTGAAGGTGTGACCCTCTTTTGGTCGAGATTTTATTCGCGACCCCTCCCAACCTCCACCGTTATTTTGGTAAAAAAATGTTTGCATTAAAAACGTTTTAAACGTGTGTACAATACAGTTACAGAATTCAAAATATTCGAAACATTTTATTAAAAAAATAAAATTATTAAGAATTAACATTACGAAAAGTTCGGTAATATAGTTCTGCTAACATACAATAGATGGCGGCACCATTCTATATTCCTGCAAGTGGCTCGTAAAACGTTATGTCACCTTCTTGCAGTGTCGGTTCAACTTCTGTCCTTTGTGTACGTGTAATTTCTTGTCTCAACGTATTCGCGGAATCGCAACTTTTGTTTGCCAACCTTTATTGATAATAGACAAGTTTCTCAAAGGACCTATGCAGCCTTCTACGCCTGGTTTCAAGTGCTAGTGACGATCCAGTGCGTAAAAAAAAAAAAAAAAATAGACGGTATGATGACAATTACATGAAATTTGGTTTTACTGTCGTAAATAACAAACCACAATGCGTAATTTGTGGTGTTGTATTGTCGCATAAAAGTATGAAACCTTCAAAACTTCTGCGTCATCTCACAACATAAGCATCCGAGTGAGAAGAATAAGCCATTGGAATTCTTTGAAAGAAATTTGAAAGCTCTTCACCGGCATATGATATGCATATGATATGCAAATCATATGCATATCTGCATATGATTTGCCAATACGCAATTTGTGTGAACCAAACTTTAGCTACATGTTTTCTATATTGACAACTGGCCTTGATAAATATCTAGAGGCTAGGAACGTTTGAAAAAACTAAAGAACTCAGGTGAATTTCAGAAATTTTGATGTTTCCGAAAACTTAAATATTGCAGCAAAGAATCTCATTTAACCAATTGAAGACTCTCACAACATGCTGAACGCTGTACTGAGAGGGGCTTTCAGGTAAGTTGTTTTAAAAAATATTTTCAGCCTAAACCACCGCTCTGGGAATGTGTGAGTTAGTGAAACAGTGAATCCTGGTTGCATTCCATTTGTTTTTGTAGTTCTGTCTAATTTTACGTCATAAGAAGCACTGATGAATTGTCCTTACATTTGCAAATGAATGTGGTATTCTCTTTACATTACACAGTAGAAAATGAAAATGTAACAAGCTCCAGGATTTCTTGGGGTTTTGAGGAATCTGTCGTGAAGGAGGAATGAAATATCTAAACATTTATGATTTTACCGAACCTTAGTGTACTTCTGCTCCAATAGAGATTGTTTTTTCTTTTCATTCCTATGATTTAGTTTCTCTAATCCTTCTGAACTTCCTTTTTTGAGTTTTGCGTTTGTGATTTCAAAAGTTTTGCACACTGCGCAGGTGCTAACCGTAGGATGATGCAATAGCTCCAATCGTTGCGGCAGTTGTGACTCAGACTTCAGTATATAAAATTGTGTCTACGTTTGCGAGCTGATTTGCACCTGATCCGAAAAAACCTGCCTAGAAATGGGGGAAGAAAGTGAATCAGGTCAGATCTCGCATAGTGACAAACGATCCTACATTTAAAACTGAAATTTTGCGAAGAAAATCCCCTACTGAAATTCATAAAGCTTTTTGTGAAGTTTGTGGGGTTAGTGTAGTGGACCGTAGGACAGTGTCACGGCGGGCTTCTCGTTTCCGCCAAGGTCGGGAAAGCATCGAATCACCTCGCCAGAAAAAATTCCGCCGCCAACAATGAAAGGTCAAGCTGATGATGATTATGGCTTATGACAAGGTTGGAGTTAAAGCAACAGACAGAGTGCCCGAGGGGACCTCTGTAACAGCGGAATACCTACAGAAGGTTTCTGAAAAATGTTTTGCTCCCAAAAATTCGCCAAAGAAAGCCCGACATGCTCGAAGCTGGTGTCATCACTTTTCACGACAAGCGCGGGGTGGTATGTTTTCCATACAGTAAGAGACATTCTGGAAAAGTATGAATGGGAATTTCTTCCTCACGCACCATGCAGTCCTGACATGAGTCCACCAGACTATGACTTGTTCCCAAAATTGAAGAAGTCACTCCGCGGTAAACGATTCAGGATGTTTCCAATGAGGTGACCCAAGTAATCCGACACCTCAACGATGGAGGTGTCCTGACTGGCATACAAGATTTGCCAAAATACTGGGCTACTGTCATAAAGAAACATGGAGATTACTTCGAAGGTTTGTTATGAAAAGGTTTGTTATGAAATAAATTCATTTTTTAAGAGATAACCCATAGTGTGCAGAACTTTTGAACTCACCCTCGTAGTTTTCATGGTACTAACAAAAAAGTTTAAAGCGTGGAAATTAAGTTTTTTTTGTATGTCTAATTGTATCTGCAAACTTTCATCTTGAATGCCTTTTCAATTTTTTTTTTCATTTCGGCAATTTCATTTCCTTACTGGCATACAAGATTTCTTATTGGATGTAAATTTAAAATATACACTGAAGAGCAATTGAATTAGAGATACTTGTCTAGTAACGTGTAGCACCACCTTTCGTGCTGATGACGTCGGCGATTCGTCTCGGCATGGACTCGACAAGACACCGGAAGCGTTGGGAAGCCATACGGATCCACGACCCCTGAATAAGCTCCCACAGTTCACGAAGATTTGATGGAGGAGGTCAGAGCCTAGAACATCTCTCTCGATAGCATCCCAGATGTGCTCGATGGGATTGAGGTCAGGTGACCTAGCTGGCCTAGGAAGCGAGGTCACGTCGGTGGAGTGTTCATCCAACCATTCGGATACAATTCGGGAGTTACATTGTCTTGTTGCAGGATGAGGTCCCCAGTGGGATGTTGAAGACGCACAAACGGGAGCAAATGGTCGTCCAGGATATATCGGTAACGTTGACCTGTGAGGGACGATGTCACATATACCAGGGGTCCCATTTCAGTCCACGTAAACAGCCCCCAGACGAGAATGCCATCCCCACCAGATTGAAGAGTACCCTGCTGGCAAGAAGGATCCATCGCTTCATATGGTTTGCGCCGTACTCGTATCCTGCCATCCGCATGTACCAGCGTGAATCTCGACTCATCAGTCCAGGGAACATTTTCCACATGTCTAGGGTCCAGTGGCGATGTTCCCGCGCCCATGCTAATCTTTGCACCCTGTGATGTGGTCAGTAGCGGTACCCTCGTGGGACGATGGCTTCTGTACCCCATAGCGAGAAAATGGTTGTGGATGGTGTGGCTGCTTACACATTTTCGTGCACCAGCGTTGAATTGCCGAGTGATTTCTTGCACTGTGGCCGGTCTATCCCCTGTTACAATGCGAGCTAGGCGACGATGACCCCACTCATCTACACGCTGTTGTCCACGGCAGTTGACCCTTGCAGGGATGGTTTTACCGGATTCGATGTACTCACGGTGCACCCGTGACACAGTGGCTCGTGAAAATCCCAGTGCCTGCACGACTTCCAGATGGAGTGACCCATTCGTCGGGCACCGACAATTTGCCCACGATCAAATGCGCTTAGATGCTTTGTCTTACCCATACTGCGTCTGACTCTTACTGATTCCCGTCGCATCACTCCTTATACTGTCGGATCGCTGCATACGTCATGTCGTTTCCGTTTACAGGGCCACCCACAGCGCCACATTTGCATAACGCCAGCTGTCTGCAATTCAATTGCTCTTCAGTGTAATACACGTAAGAGTGCAAATGTTTTTTTGGTGAAAACAGATGTATTCCAAAATTTACATTCCACTTCTCTTCTTTCATATCTTGTTAAGCAGATTTTCATGTAGCCTTTATTCAAAGTATTCAAACTCTTTTGCATAGATTTTCTAATTATTCTTTTCAAATGTTTCTGTGTATCATCAAACAGCGCGACACTGCTTGAAACTCATTCAGTTTCTTTTTAGTACCATTTCAGATTAAGAATTCAGAAGTGTTGATTCATAAATTAATTAAGTTTTTTCAATTGCGCATTGATTTCTAAACAATGGGAACTGTGCATCAAGTTTATCCATTAAATCGCTCATGCGTGATTTGTTACTGGAAAAGTAGTAGAGGCTTAGATCAATGGAAGAAATAAAATCAAGTAATATAATTTTTGCCTGTCAAAAAAATTTAACCTAATGCTTTTAACTCTTTCCTTTGGTATTACAATGGCTTCCGTAAATTGAGGAAAAACGAGAAAAATCGCGACAACTAAAAAAATTCATGATAAAATGTTACAAAATCCTATTCCATATCATATGTTGTAAAAAGAAAAACTCTTGATTCTAACAAAAATGAGCTACAGAATCAAGTGAAAAATAAGTTGTCAAAACGAAATAACCAAAGTACCTCAAGAGAGAGCACATTCTCTTTACCCCTCACAGCAATGTTTCAAGTAGTTTATTATGGTATCCAGGAACTCAATAGAACGTACAGATGAGCATTGACCCGGGCTACGATAAAGAGCCAGGAAATGGATGCGGGCCCGCCCCGGGCGCGGGCGCTTATATCAAACCTTTGACTGAAACTCGGCACCTACGGGCCCTGCCTCAAGATAATTTTCCCGTTAACTTTTTGAATTAATTTTATTTAACACTGCTAATCGAAATAACTAAAACAATGCGAAACGAACTACTGAATGGTTAGGTAGTAGTCTCTCTTTTGTTCTTAGCCTAAAATATTTAATTATTGTTTATTGTGTGTTTCGCCGGCATTTCGTAACTCAAAAACGTTTCTGAGTATTTTCAGTAACAACTATGTATTGCTTCCTAAATACGATGAAAACTGATAGCTTAAGATTTCGGGCAACTAAAATTTAAAGTTCTGCTATCTACGATACGAAAAATGGGAATTTTCGGTCATTCGGTGAAAACATGAAGGTGAGCCGAGGTAAGCGAATTAACTTGATACGCATGGGAAACAAAATGAACGACATTTTGTTACCTGATAATGATGCACATAGTAATAATTCTCTCTCTCTCTCTCTCTCTCTCTCTCTCTCTCTCTTTCTCTCTTTGGGGTGCGCGGGACGGATGTGGGTTCGATTTTAACAGGAAGCACTTACATTCTTGTCTGATGATAAAAACATAAATAAGAGTAAAACAATATGCTTCAATTTTTCCTTATTCACGTAGCGAAAATTTGTACAAATGATCAAAATCGGGCAGGGCTAGGGCCTAAAAGGAACCCGTGCTCATCTCTAGTAGGTAGCAACGACCATTTTTCGTGCAAAGCTTGTCGAAGTTCGTCCAGGTCTTGCGGTTGGGTGGTTGAGGGCAGAAACCCGTTTTTCAAAAGAATCCAAGATACGCTCGGTTGGATAAAGGTCGGGAGATATGGCTGAGAGATCCATATAGACAATGATCTCCTTTGGAAGAGGTTGTCCCAGCCTCGCTCGGTAGCTACGAGTGTTATAATCTTGTAGGGGAAATGGATCTCTTATGAGTCCAGCTTAAGGGCGACCACGGGTTCAAGACATTATCCCTATTGCGTTGAGCACTTATCGTTCCTCTTAGAAGCACACAGAGGTCTGTACGTCCACCGAACGAGATGCCACCCACACCAGCACGCTACCACTAGCACAAGTGTTCCTTTCACGGTTCATAGAAGGATAATAGCGTGTCCCTTGTTCTCTCCAGATCAGAACACTTCTGGAATCGTTCTACAAAGCGAATCTGGATTCGTCTGGGGAGAGACCTGACCTCCATTGGTTTTCAGTCCGATTGAGGTGAAGTCTCTCCCAATTTAAACTTCACTCCTGTAACGAGGGCTAAGGGGGCACGCATAGTTCTGGTCGCCTAGCATATAAAGACCTTCTTTGTGAAGCATTCTGCGCAAAGTCGAAGCAGATGACACCGTTCCTGTAGCCTCAGGATGCACAGGTCTTAGCAGCGTAGGGGCAGCATCCCTGTTCCTTCGCGCAGTTATTCGCAGACATCGGTCATCGACGTTAGTTGTATCCCTAGGCATTCCTTCGCTGTACCTTCGGGAAGCTGAGCGCGTATTTTGAAATTGGTTCCACAGTCTGTGGACTACAGGACTCACATGCAGCCATCTTGACACTGCAACCTGACTTTGTACTGCCTCTAGCCTTCCGATTGCTCTCCACCTCAGTTCATGTGTTAATTGATGTCTCACAGCCATTACAACAAATCTACTATCTCAAAATCCTTTCTTTACACTCCGCAAACAATGTCATGCGCACCTTAGCAATAGCCCCTTTTATCCTGCGGCTCATTTGCATAAACCGATGCCATAGCCACTAATTTGAATATGATACTTGTAATGTTCGTGGAAATATGGCAATCTAAACACTACGTAGACCAGTCTCACAACTTCTCCTACAGTGAAACAGGTAGTCATTCAAAAACTTCAGAAAAAGTTACTTACGATTAATCTTTATTCAGCTAAATATTCTTTGGTACAACTCAGTCTTCAACAATATTAGTGAAATAATCCAATTTACTTGTGAGGGAACGTTTAACGAAAACAAGCAAAACACCAGCACTAAATATATAATGCGCAGACGTCAAGAGATCACAACTTCAAGTAACTCGATTTCGCAACTACTATTATGTCGTCATACTTCCAACATTTCCACATACTGCTGTTGCTTAAACATTACATAGTAGTTTTACTAAATGTGTGGAAAAATATTATATAATCACCCAAAGGAGACTGGACAAAACGGGGGAGCTTTACCTTAAACATCGCTGACGTAACACACACGCATACTATGTTTACCCATACTGCCCTGGTTTCTGTAAATTGCAGCACTGTTCAAATGTTCACCTCACGTCTGAAGATGGGACCAAAGTAACCCGATGTGTATCTTAGATTAAACTAATGAATTGAAAGTTTTACGACTTTTAATTTAATAGTTCCCTGATTTTCTTATTCAATTGTTCGTACAGAGACTGTGTCATTTATACTTATTTATCAAGAATGTACGAGTGAGTGGTTTTATATTGTGAAGTTTACCGCCATGGTTTAAGGTATGTCTCTTCACCGCTTTTAACAACTATTTTACTGAACATGTTTGAACGTGCTGCTAACATCCTCAAGACTATTAGAATCAAGTTGGTAAAGGAAGTAACACATTTGTCTTTCTTGACAAATTGTCGTGACCTTAACGTCATACCGAGGTTTCTAAAGGTCCGAGTTACCCCTAGATTTGAAAGAGATGGTATAATCATGGAGACAGCAGAAATTAAAAGGCTATCCCAGGAGATCCGTTCCAAGCGAGGATACATCGACTACCTCCAAAAGAAAGCATACAACTCATATTTAATATTTGTCAAAAAACCCATCCTAGGAGAGACAAATGGTTATCTTGTCCGCTATCATTGATAATGTGATCGGGGTCCAACACCGTACCCATATTGGGAAATTATGAGGCCTAGTCAATGCTATCATTAATAATGTAATCGGGGCCCTACACCGTACCCATATTGGGAAATTACGAGGCCTAGTCAATGCTATCATTGATAATGTAATCGGGGCCGTACACCGTACCCATATTGGGAAATTACGAGGCCTAGTCAATGCTATCATTGATAATATAATCGGGGCGCTACACCGTACCCATATTGGGAAATTACGAGGCCTAGTCAATGCTATCATTGATAATGTAATCGGGGCCCTACACCGTACCCATATTGGGAAATTACGAGGCCTAGTCAATGCTATCATTGATAATATAATCGGGGCCCTACACCGTACCCATATTGGGAAATTACGAGGCCTAGTCAATGCTATAATTGATAATGTAATCGGGGCCCTGCACCGTACCCATATTGGGAAATTACGAGGCCTAGTCGACTTAGAAGTTAAGACAAGAAGACTTACAACACGGAACATAAAATACAAACACTTACCTAAACATGAACCATTCCTAAACCTAAGGGATTTTCAACTGAATGAAACCCAGGAAAAAGCCATAAAACGGGGTCTTAAAGATGCCTATCCGGCAAAACAACCTAATATCTACCAAGTGATTCCTCAGGTAAAAAATGTAATTTGTACCCTACCTGAACAAGAAAGGAACTTTACACTCCAAAAAATCTCGAGAATACTTGAAAAGAGACTAATAAGATCCAATGCTGACCCATTCTGTGATGAAAGAAGACAGCTTGCAACTTTACGGGCGGAGCCTACTATAGCACTAATTACAGCCGACAAAACATCACAAATTATTGTTATAAATAAATCTGACTACATCGAAAAAATGCATGACGTAATCTCAGAAATCCCACACGTCGTTGTATCTAAAGACCCAACACAAGGAATTATTTCTTCGTTGAGACAACTAAAGAAATGTAATTCGTTCCCTTCTTGCTTTGATCACTCACTTCGACCTCCATTGTGACCTCAAGTTCCCAGCATTTTTGGGAAGTCAAAGCTGAATAAATCGGGGCTTTCACTTCGCCCACTTGTCTCGGGCAACTCCAGCCCGACCAGGCCATTAGAAACTGCACTCTCTAAATACTTGGCCCATCTTACTCAAGGATCTACGTTCTCTGTTCGGAATTCTATTCAAGTGATAGAAAAACTAAAATCAATTCAACACCATGGGGGCTCTTTCATTCTTGCCTCACTTGACGTCGTGGCATTATATCCAAATGTGCCCATTGAGCTAACTCATCAAATTATCGAATCACGTGTTCTTGACTCCTGTCATCCACCAGTCGAGATCTCTGCTATTATGAGTGCTCTTTACCTTATTAAAAAGCATTCATATTTCCAGTTTCAGAATATTTTTTACCAACAGACAGATGGGACTGCGATGGGCTCCCCGCCTTCGGCCACCCTGGCGGAAATCTTTATGCAGCATCTCGAAAAAAATTTCTGAATGATAATCCCTTAAAACCCCTATTATACTCTCATTATGTGGACGATATTCTGCTTATTTGACCATACTCAGTCGAAGAATTAAATATATTTGCCAATGAATTCTCTTCACAGACTTCATCCATAAACTACACTATTGAAATTGAACAAAATTATAAACTACCTTTTTTGGATATACTTATATCACGCTCACCACTTAATAATAATTTCATAACATTTTCTGTCTACAGGAAACCAACAACTATACCAACTATGATTCCTTATGACTCAGCCCACCCGCCTAATCAAAAACTTGCCTCTTTACGTTTTCTTCTGAGTAGAGCCTATACTCACTCCTCTGACCGTCCAACTCGTATTGAGGAGATCCATTGCATAACTGGGCTTGCTAAAGCATTTGGATACCCTACGTACTTTATCAACAGAACTCATTCACGTGTCAGGACCACCTTGAGCTCTTCGCTACAACGTATTGATGATCACTCTAAAAGATACGTGGGTTTAATAGATTATATTCCAGCTCTCTAAACCCCTCAGAAACATCTGTCACCGTTTCTCCTTGGATTTCGGCACCAAATCTCGCAAGATGCTAACCATGATCAGAAAGGATCGAGAAAGAACCCAGGAAGAGCAAAAATGGGGTATCTACAGCATTCCCTTACTTGATGGAACGGGCCAGCTCTCTTCTTGTTATATCGGATCTACAGCTCGTAGTCTTGCCTGCAGAGTACGGGAACACAAATACAACATCAAGGCAATGCTTCAAAACACTGCCTTGGCGCGAACTGTCAACGATGGAACTTTCTATACGGATTGGGACCAGGCAAGAATCCTATATAGTAACGCCAAGATCCCGTTCAATGCTGTTATTGAATGAAAGTCTACTTATTTATAAAGCCCATAACAAATGTTGTAATGACTATATCATCATCATCATCATCATCATCATTGTCAACCATTATCAATCCACTGCTGGACGAAGGTCTCCCCAAGTTTCCTCCACAACGGTCTGTCTTGTGCCAGTCTCCTCCATGTCACTCCCGCATATTTTCGAATTTCATCCACCCATCTCATATGTGGTCTTCTTCTGGGTCTTTTCCTGTCCCTTGGAATCCAATCTGAAATTTCGGCTGTCCATCGATGGTCTGTCCTTCTGGCAGTATGTCCAGCCCATTGCCATTTCAGGGATTTAAATCTGATCATGATGTCTTCCACTCTTGTCATTTTTCGGATCCACGTGTTCCTCTTCTTATCTCTCCTGGTTACACCAAACATGCACCTCTCCATGCCTCTTTGAGCTGTCTGCAGCCTTTGTATGTCTCTTTTAGTTAAGGTCCACGTCTCTGCTCCATACGTAAGCACTGGAAGGATGCATTGATCAAACACTTTTCTTTTAAGACATAATGGCATATAGCTCTTGAAAATTATGCTGCTTCTTCCAAAAGCTCTCCAGGCAAGTTTTGTACGCCGATTAATTTCTTCATCAATGTGACCCTCACTTGATATCTGCTATCCAAGATAAACGTACGTGTCTGTTATCTCCAGTTTTTCTCCAGCAATCGATAAATCTTCATTTCTTGTAAAAGCATTTAACATCACTTTTGTCTTCTGAAAGTTCATTTTTAATCCCACATCTTTACTCTTGTCAGCAAGTTCCTGGATCATACTCTGCAGCTCTGATGGGGTAGTTGCAAAAATGTCTACGTCATCAGCAAAACGAAGGTGGGTTAGATAATCTCCATTAATCTTTATCCCTTTGTTTTCCCAGTTCAGTGATTGAAAGACATTTTCCAATGTGGCATTAAATAGCTTGGGAGATATGGTGTCACCTTGTCTCACACCCTTTCCAATTTTTATGTGTGTTGTATTTTCAAACAGCCGAATCTTTGCACTTGCATTTTCATAGATGTTATTAATAATATTAATGTATGCATCTTCAATACCGCAGGATTTCAGTGCCATTGTAACTGCTGATGGTTTCACCTAATCAAAGGCTTTTTCATAATCGATAAAAGCCATGCACAATGGAAGTTCATAATCCCTCGCTCTTTCAATTAGTTCTCTTAGTACGTGGATATGATCTATTGTGCTGTAGCCACTCCTAAATCCAGCTTGTTCTCTCGGTTGAGCCATGTCCAGTGTCACCTTTAAGCGGTGTGAAAGAACTTTAGTGAAGATTTTATAAACCACTGATAGGAGGCTGATAGGTCTGTAGTTCCTGAGATCTCTCAATGCCACCTTTTTTATGTAGCAAGATCATTGTAGCGTTGTTCCAATCCTCAGGAATCTTCCCTTCATTAAGGCATCGAGTGAAAATTTGGGCGAGTACTGTTTCGATTTCTCCACTTGATTCTTGTATGATGTCTACAGTAATTCCATCTTCTCCTGGAGCTTTCCTCCACTTCATGTTCTTGATTGCATGTGCAACGTCTGCTGGGAGGACTGGAAGAACTCTGGTACTAGTACCTTTCATGATGTCTGGAGTACATGTATCATCCCTTTCATATAATTTATAGTAGAAATCTTTCACTCTTGTCAAAATGTCGCCTCTATTTCTTGTTACAGAACCATCTTCTTTTCTCAGTGCCATAATCTGTTTTCTTCCCTTAGTGAGATGTCCCTTTGCTATCTTTAGGCTTTGGTTGTTTACAATTGCTTTCCTAACTAGCTCACAGTTGAAGTTCCTTACATCTTCAGTGATACTTTTTCGTACTGTCTTGCATAGCTCTATATATTCCACTTTGGAAGTCACATCTTCTTTAGTTGTGCTCATCTCTCTTCTTTTTTGCATCAACAATTTGGTTTTTCCTGATAATTTGTTCACATGCAACTTGTTCTTCGAGCCAGCTAATTTTGTTGCTGTTCCCATAAGAGCTTTGGTTAGCTTTCTGTTAACTTCCGAAATATCCACTTCTTCCGATGTTAGGCCTTCTAAAGCAGAGAATTTGTTCTTCAGTTCCAACTTGAACGTATTATGGTGTTTTTTAAGGTTGGTGATGTCTATACATTTTGTTTATCTTATGAGCTTGCCACGTTCGAGTTAAGTGTTGAGGTGCATCTTACATCTCACCAATCTATGGTCACTACCTGTGTTGAACTTGTTCAGCACACTGCAGTCTTCGATGACGAATATTTTGTTACACATAATAAAATCAATTTCACTTGTCGTCCCAATTGGATGTCTCCATGTCCATTTCCTGTGTAGCTTTTTCTTGAAAAAGGAGTTCAAGATGAAAAATCCTTCTGCCTCTGCAAACTCAACGAGAGTATTTCCACGCTTGTTTCTGTTGCAGTGACCGAATTTACCTACTGAAGTTTCATTCTGTTGCCGTTGCCCTATTTTTGCATTGAAATCTCCCATAATTATCTTCAAGTGCTGCTTACCTTTATTATTTAGATGACGAATTTCCTCATAAAATTCTTCAATTTCTTCTTCAGGATGACTTGTGGTGGATGCATAAGTTTGAATAATCTGAGCCTGGTATCTTCTCGTGAGTTGCATAGCGAGTCGCGCAGCTCTGTCAAAGGAACTTTCAACTTCTACAACTTTATCCTTCAGTTTCTTGTTTATTATAAATCCAACACCACTAGTTCTACCAGTATCTGTCCCACGATAGTAGAAGAGATGTCCACTTTTCAGTTCAATGAGATCTTCTCCTTTTCTCCTTACCTCACTTAGACCGACGATGTCCCACTTGATCCTTTGTAGTTCCTCTTCCAATTCAAGAAGCCTTGAATCAGAAGATAGGGAGCGTCCGTTATACGTAGCCAAGGTCAGCATCAGAATTATGACTATATGCCATGTGATTTACTACCTGTATGGGAAAATATTATATAATCACCCAAAGGAGACTGGACAAAACGGGGAAGCTCCACCTTAAACATCGCTGACGTAACACACACACACACATACTATGTTTACCCATACTGCTCTGGTTTCCATAAATTGTAGCACTGTTCAAATGTTCACCTCACATCTGAAGATGGGACCGAAGTGGCCCGATGTGTATCTTAGATTAAACTAATGAATTGAAAGTTTTACGGATTTTAACTTAATAGTTCTTTGATTTTCTTTTTCAATTGTTCGTACATAGACGGTGTCATTTATACTTATTTATCAAGAATGTACGAGTGAGTGGTTTTATATTGTTATTACATATATCGTCCAGTTCTCATCTGACACATACACACGTTGTTCATGTGATCATATGTAGAGGATTTTAGGAAGGGAGTATCTGACCCCAGGTCTTAAACAACCCTTAGAAATAGGAAGCTAGGAGATTTGGGTTGGAGTGTCTGATAGGAAAATGACACGGAAGCGAAGTAGAAAGGGAAAGGAAGACGCCCTTATTTATTACCGGGGGCCAGTACCCGACGCACGGCGGATATTTAGTGGATCGAGCGTTCGTACCTGCTGGGATCGAACCTGAGGTCCTTTCCGTGGTAGTCACGAACGTTGCCCACTAGGCCACCCGCGGCCCACACACGTCATACATTCCGACCTCAAAGGTGTTGCGAACCATACTCTTGCAAGAGAGAAGATATCACGTTAAGTTTGAAAAATGCTGAGGAGAACGAACTCAAATTTACATAGAGAAAGAAACTAAAAACAGAAGTCAAATTAGAGAATACGTCACATACCCTGACTCGTCATATACCTAAGTTTCGTGCATTTCCAACATTTCTTTCACAAATAACAGCGATTTTTCTGCTTTTTTTTCTTAATTTATGGAAATCAGAATATTTTTACACATAATTTCCCTATGTGTTTTTATTTTCACTCTTACTTCGCCTGAAAGTTTCTGTTCAGATTCGTTTTTTACTTCACATAACTGTTTATTTGGAATTCCTTTGGAACAATTCACCACACTTCTTTGTTATACTTTGCCTAATTATTTTTTTGGTATTTCTTTGATAAATTCTTCGAAAAAGTACGGCAGACCGTAAAATTTCTTAAGAACGGGTGCACGAAGTGGAGGAGGTATAATAGTGTCGATGCTCATCTCGCTAATTTTGAAGTAAAAACAGAGAAACGTTTCCTACTGATCAATTTTTGTTTAAAAAATTGAGAAAAAATGTCATTCAATAGCTTTATTGCCTGCGCAAAAGTTCCCAGCGCTCCCTGTTTTGTTGACCCAGCCTTTGATATTTCTTTTATCTGCTAGTTTACTTGTTTCCTTTTATATTTTGTTGATTTATTTTGGCTATCAGTTTTATAGATTTTGTATTATTTTCAAATATTTCGCCTAAATGCTTTCCTTGATATCCCTCGCCTAACTGATTCTTTCGGCAGTCTTTGCTGACGACTTTCCTTCATATTCTCCTTGGTAGACGTGGCTTAAATACATATATGTTTCTTTCGACATTTTTTTCACATACTTTGCCGAATTGTTTTTTTAGTATTACTTTGAAAAACTCGGTTTGCTTCCCTGACATTCCTTACTTTACTTTATGTAATTTTATGTAATGCTTATGAATATGAATAGGGTTAAAATCTGTTAAAATGGCATGTATCTAGGCCTACTGTCAAAAAATTAATGTTTTGTAGTTCAGTAAAAGTGGAACATTATTTATCTCATTTGCTATGTAACCCTTATGAATATGAGCTCGGAGGATTAAAATTTCATAAAAAGGCCCAAATCTAGGCCTTATAATTAATGCTATATTTCGAAAAACCTACTCATGGAGAGGTGTTTCATAGAAATTAAAATTACATTTTTTACACAATCCCATATTGTTTAAGTGGCCAGTTTTTCAAAAACCCGCACCACACTCTAACAGGTCTCTAACAACAAAATTAGTTTTCGATAAACTGACCATTCGGTGAAACGATCTTTCGATATAATGAATTTTTAAGTAAAGGAATCTTTCGGTGAAATGAACTTTTAGGTAAAGGAATCTTTCGGTGAAATGAACTTTTAGATTAAATATCCTTTCGATGAAATTAACATTTAGGTGAAGTGAGCTTTCGGTGAAATGAAATTTTCGATCAAGTGGCCCTTCGGTGAAATGTACTTTTCGATCAAGTGATTATCGGCGAAGAGATTTTCGGTCAAGTGATCTTTCGATCAAGTGAACGATACCCACATTCCTTTGATATTTCTCGTCTAACTGTTGCCCTCGGCATAACTTTGATATATTTCTCCTATTTGGTTCAATATTAAATTGATATACTTCACCTGTTTGCTTTCCGTTTCCTTTGATACATACATATACACTGAAGTGCCAGAAAAACTGGTACAGACGAGCTTATGCAAAATGCATAGCAACGTCACCTATGCGCGTATTCGGTTGCGTCCGCCAGTGCGTATATAAAGCGATAGACATCCTTGCCAGCTGTCAGAGCTTTTTTTGGAATGAGAATGACAAGTAATAACGATTTAAGCGATTTTCAACGCGGTGTCATAGTTGGCGCTCGTGAGATGGGCCATAGTATTTCATAGATGGAAACGAAGTTCGGTTTTTCACGGACGACCGTTGCAAGGGTGTACTGTGACTACAAGAATTCCGGCAAAACCTCCAACCTACGATACCAGTGTGACCGTAAAAAGACATTGGGTGAACGTGGCCATCGTCGGTTGTCAAGAATCGTTTCACGCGATAGGCGAGCAACACTCTCGCTGGTATCATCGGAATTCATAGCTGGAGCCTCAACAAGCACCAGCGTCCGGACTGTGCAGTGTACCCCTGCACGATATGGGATTTGGAAGCCGACGCCCAACTCGAGTCCCCTTGATGGGTGCACGACACAGAGCTATGCGCCTTGCTAGGGCTCGGCAACACCGGCACTGGACACTTGATGACTGGAAACAAGTAGCCTGGTCTGACGAGTCGCGTTTCCAACTGTATCGGGCAGATGGAAGGATTCGTGTGTGGCGCAAACCCTATAAAGCCATGGATCCCGCCTTTCAACACGGAACTGTACCGGCTGGGGGGGGGGGTCCATAATGGTATGGGGTGTGTTTAGCTGCACTTCACTGGGACCCTTGGTACATCTTCAAACGTCTGTGTCCGGCCAACGCTATGTGCGCATTCTTTCTGACGAGGTACACCCGTTCATGTCCTGCATTCATGCTGGTGGGTTGGGCCTGTTCCAGCAGAACAATGCACCTCCGCACAAGTGTCAGAACGCCACGTTATGGTTAGAGGAGCATTCATCTGAGTTTGGGGTGTTGCCATTTCCACCCAAGTCCCCAGATCTGAACGTGACAGAACACATTTGGGAACGCGCGATTAAACACAGGAATCTGAGACCTCGGAATACACCTGGATTGTGGAACTCTTTGCAGGAAGTATGGTGTGCATTGCCTACAGCATATTTCCAGAAGCTAGTGGAGTCCATGCCGTGTCGTATTTCTGCAGTCCTGCGCTCCCGTAGGGGACCTACCAAGTATTAGACTGGTGTACCAGTTTTTCTGACACATATCACTAAGCTTTTCTCAGAGTTTCAGAGGTTAGCTGCACAAAAAATACAAGCCACCAGATAAATTTCTAACTGATTATTTACTTACTGTTGCCGCATCAAACTTCTCCATTTACAGCGATCTTGGCAGACAACTCTGACTTCACTGACGTCCATCACACGGCGTTTACAAGCTCCTCTATACTTCATACTCATAATCGTTTTCTCATTCAGACATTCCTGAATTTGATCCTCCCATGTCTTCCTTGGACTTCGTCTGCCCACCCTTCCTGCCACTTGGACTAAAAATAATTCTTAATAAGCATTTCATCCCTCATTCTTTCCACATGGCCAAACTACCAAAGTATTGGGTCGTTTCATAATTATTGTCAGATGCCGACAAGGCGAATTTGCATAGCTGGTTACAAGGAGCTCCTCGTAGGAGGAACTACCAAACGCCCATGCAAATTGAATCGGTTCAGTCCACGTGTATAAAACAGCATTTCAGACAGATCTCAATAGTTGGGGACGTGGTGGAGCAACCCGACGTGAGATCAGTGATTTTGCACGAATTCAAACTTGGCCGGAATGTGTCCGAAACGGTCGCAAACGTCAATAGAGCGTGGGTTGTCAGAACGACGAGTGACTGAACTGTCCGTAGACTGTTTTCCAAGTTCCATGCCGGTGATGTTGCCATCGACCATAAGCCAGGAGCCGGTCGTCCAGTTCTGTGTGACACTGTACATTTAAGGCGGAAAGTGGAAGAAAAACCAACGTCCACAGTACATGGGCTCAGTCCCGAACTTGTCGTATCATCAGCGACAGTTTCCAGACACCTGGCAGCTACGGGCAAGGTTCAAAACTGGATACCTGGGTTCCACACGAACTCACCGAACAGCAGCAGATACGGCGTTTGGAAACATGCATTGCCCTCCAAAAAGGTTAGGCTAGTGCTCTCTTTTTGTATAGGATTCTTACGGTTGATGAAAAATGGGTGCTTTATGACAAAAGGAAGCGAACAGCGCCGTGGCTTGATAAAGGGGGAAAACCTCAAAACATGTCCAAACCCGAGTTGCATCTACAGAAAGTTCTGGTCTCTGTGTGGTGGACTGCCAACACTGTGGTTCATTATGAGTTTTTGCCGCGAGGTCAAACAATCACAACGAATGTGCGCTGCCGTCAGCCGTACGAATGTCACCAGAAATTATGCAGCAAACAACCATCGCTCGCCTATCGTTTGGGTCCCATACTGCTTTAGGATGGTGCACAACCGCATGTGTATATTGGAAGCATGCGAAAAATCAACGCCTTGGGGTACGAGGTCCTCTCCCACCCTGTTTATTTACCTGACTTGGCCTTCTCAGACTTTCACATGTTTCGTCATTTGGAACACTTCTTGAAGGACAAACGGTTCGCTAACAAGAATGCTGTGATTTCCACCATTAGCGATTCCTCAGACCACTATGATACCAGTTTCTGCCACCGTGGCATTTTTGCACTGAAAACACTCTGGGCACAGTGTATTGCTGCCCAGGGCAGAAAGTTTTCTGAATAACATGCATTTCGTCGTTTGTTACTGCTGTTTGTTTCTTTGTGTCCGAATCGGCCAATAATTATGAAATGACGCAATATATTAATCTCCATGTTTCTAACAACATTTTGCTTCACATTACACAACTGCAACACATCTTCATTCCTCACACGATCAGAACGTGTCTTGCCACAGTCCCCTCATAAGCAACGCATTTCTGCAGCACACAAATGACTCCTATGTTTCTTCTGTAGTTCCCAGGAACAATTACATCAGAGTAGGAACAATTACACTTTCATACACAGCCATGCGAGACTCTCTTGAGAACCCATCATTTCTGTGAAAAATCCTAAAGCAGCTATGACTTTCAATGAAGAATTCACTCGCCTACTAATTTCAATATTTGTTCTCTCTGTTAAACGCGCTTCCTAAATACACAGACTAATTCACCTAGTCAATCACTGCCCCATTTAGACTTATCTTGCATTCAGTACCAACAGTTTCTCGCTCAAAGGCTATAGCTTTGGTTTTTCCCTTATTTATACTCAGTATGAATTTCATGCAAAATTCGCACATTCGGAACAACATACTCTACAATTCACTTTTGCATTCTGCCAACAGTACTGTGTCATCAGCCTGCAGCAATCTGCATACACGGATATTACCCAAACATAAATCAATATTGTCCATTTTAGCATCACGCATGCACGCATCCATAAATATGTTAAACAGCCATGGTGACATTACACAACCTTGTCTGACTCCTGCACTGATAGAAAACCATTTCGATAAAACACCATTCACTCGTACACAAGCTGTACTGCCGCTTTTGTATTTTCTTTTCAGGCTATAAGGACCACAATGAGCAAATCCGTGCACTGTAAAAATAATTCTGAAATTCACGATCCACTTTCCGTCATTTCTTCCGTGAATTAACGACCATATTTCTGATACAACCTTTGCGCCGCCCCGGTGGCGCAGTGGTCTAAGGAGCTGGCCTCTGATCATTCGTCCGTAAGGGGTCCGGGTTCGAATCCCGGTTAGGCATGGATGTTGTGTTTGCCTTACGGCACTGGCTCTCTCCCTTCCCTGGAACCAGTGACCCTAAATTAGGGACGGGCAACTGTTTATAGCCCATTGAGTTGCTCACGGTGGTCGTTAAACCTCCAATCAAAAAAATAAAAAAAAGATACAACCTTTGCCGTGAAATGACGGAAAGAAACCTGAATTTTACGGATTTTTGGTATTCGAAGAAAATTCTGAAATTTCAGAAATCTTTCCGCAATTCCTTTCTTATAATGACGGTAAATTTTGGTTGGTAAGATTTCTTAACAAAAAATCGTGAATTTTCAGAAATCTTCCCACAATTACTTTCGTACATTAACTGAAAAGGTCTGTTCTACCTTTTTACTATCCATATGACAAAAAAATTCCTGTAATAGGAGAGGGACGTGGAAATACTTGAGGTTTGATTAACTGTTAAATTTCAATCATTTATCAAAGGAACTGGTTTTGAAGTTTTGTAGCTAAATCGCATATTGGCCGCCCCGGTGGCGCAGTGGTCTAAGGCGCTGGCCTTTGATCATTCGTCCGTAAGGGGTCCGGGTTCGAATCCCGGTGAGGCATGGATGTTGTGTTTGTCTTACGGCACTGGCTCTCTCCCTTCCCTGGAACCAGTGACCCTAAATTAGGGACGAGCGACTGCTTATAGCCCATTGAGTTGCTCACGGTGGTCGTTAAACCTCCAATCAAAAAAAAAATAATAAAAAAAAATCGCATATTGCGGTTAGTACATCGCATGGAATTTGGTTATTGTGGCACAAGAGATTTCTTCTCCCCTCTCCTCTATCTTGTGCGCCATCTATTATACACAATATTGACAAAAGTCACCGGACACCTTTAGAGATACACCACATAGCATTTATTGGCATACAGTGTCGGTCCACCTTTGGCTTTAATGCATGCACTGACACTTCGAGACATGATTTCGACAAGGTTTTGGAACACAGCGATAGGTATGCGCATCCATTTAGTACATATTGCTGCAGCTAATTGTTTCTTAGTAGTAGGCCATGGTTCCAAACTCCTTATGTGGCGCACTAATTCATCCCATAGGTGCTCTATGGGATTAAGGTCAGGGCTCTGTGCTGGCCAGTCCATACACACACGATACGGAATTTTCGTCAAACCACGCCGTAACAGTCCTTGCGTTATGGGACGTAAGTCGTGTCTGTTTTGAGCTCCGTGTTTCGCCGTCTACTGAGTGTGTTTTGTGTGCTCTGTCGTTTAACTTTTGTGCGTGCCTTCAAGACGAAGGTTTTATCTTTCATTTAAGACATCTCCCGAATCGGTGAGTACTATTTTCAGTTAGCTATCAGCACTTTATTTTCTCGACCAGTTGGTCGTTTTTACTAAATTAGGCCTCGCCATCGGCGATGGCGACTGCTGATAAGAGCAACGTTCCCGCTCTCGTCACAGCTTCTCCTACTACGTCGATCCTTGTCTCTGACGGACCAAACCAATCAGCGTCCGTCCTTAATGACAAGGAATATCGTCCTCCTCCTGATGCCTATTGCTCTTCTTCTTCTACGCTTCGACTCTCTGACTCCACCACCCCTCCTGGTGGTGAGGCTACGTCGTTCGTTTGTGATGCTGCCGATGACGTAATGGATATCTCTGAGGGCGTTGCTTCTCTGCCCTCAGTAGCCTTGCCCAGCGTTGTGTCAGCTCCTTCATCCAGCGCTGCACCTCTGCCTTCCAATGGAGGATTGCCTTCCCGCTCTTATTCTAGCGTTACCTCAGGTGCGTCCCGACCGACGCAAGCGACTCGCCTTCCCCTTGCAGATGCCCATGTCCAGATACATGGTGACTCACTTCAATTGGACGTTCCGCACTTCTCACCCGCTGCGCAGGAACTTCACTCCACCCGCGAGTTGGGAGTGTGCCTAGATGCTCTTCCGAATACACCGTTGAAGGTCTATTGTGATACGCTCCTTGCTTTTCTTCCAACCGGAGCCATTACTCACCTCACCCGCCGGCCGCGGACGGTGATTGTTTATTTCACATCCAAAGAGCATGCAGACACGCTTCTAAACTTTGGTCTTGACCTGGGAGACCACCACCTTGAAGCTGAACCGATCGTCAGTCGCCCTGTTCAGGTCTCCTTGCATCCGGTGCCCCCCGAAATCTCGGATGCGATGATATGTACTGCACTTAGTAAGTGTGGTAAGATTGTTGGTCCTGTTATCACGCATTCAGCTGCGCCCAAGGATCCTGCAAATAAGAATGTTCGTAGTTTTCGCCGGAGTGTTCGACTCATCTTTCCATCAGAGGAGCATCTCCGTAAGTTCCCACGGATCCTAAACGTCCGATGTGGGCAGTTCTCCTACAGAATTGACATGCTAACATCAGAACACTGTGCTAATTGCAAAGAACTTGGGCATCAGCGTGCTCGATGCCCCAACAACGAGTACCCAGCTCCCACGGCTTCTACAGTGCCTACCGCCTCTAAGCAGCCTCCTGCTACAACTCGCTCTCGACCTGCACCGTCTTCTAGTGTGCCAACTGCCCCTGGGCCGAGTTACACAAAAAGTATATCTAAAGCCTCTTGTCAACGAGCGTCTTTTGATGCTGACCTCACATCCCACCTTCACTTTCCAGTGCTCGCCTCACCTATTACTCCTCATCCCGCGGCAACATCGGGAGACTTCGCCGCTGGTTTCCCACCAGTCTTCACTGTTGGTGTCTCCGAGTGTGACGGTGGCGCCGATAACTCTTCTGACTCTGCGTCTGCTTCCCGAGCATTGTCGCTCCCTGGAAAACGCATTTCTGGCACTCGTACAGGTACCCGACGTAAGAAGAAGAAGAAGAAATCTTCCTCTGCGGATGGGCAACCGTTCCGTACTACCAAATCTTCAGGAGATTTTTCTCCCTCTCCTGCGCCAACAGAAATTGAAAGGGACACTGATAATGATGGATCTCCGTCTTCGTTTGAGGTCTTTTCAAGTGTACTCTCCAAATGTGGTGCTCCTTCAGAACCTCTCAATCTTGGAGATTACTATCAGTTTTGCACCCACACCACGAACCTGGAGTAGACGTATGACTACCTCCGAGAGCGCGAAGACATTCTTCCCGCGCTGCTCCTGCAAGCTGGATGCATTGCTAAATACCTTTGTGGGTTTGTAAATGACCCCCTGCACCACTCATGGACCCTTGGCTGCGTAAGCCGATTACAACAACTCCTGAAAGTTGCTCCGCGACTCCTCCAATCAACGACTGACCAGTCCATTCAAGGTCACGACCCTTAATTGCAGAGGGTTCGCTAGCCCCCTAGCGAATGTTCTTGTAGTGGAAGACATCTCGCCCCTCGGGGCCGATCTGTTACTACTGCAAGAAACAAACTGCCATTCCTCCACTCTGTTTACTCGCTGGCGTGCTAGCGATTATGTATTCCATCATGCATTTCGCTATTCATCTCATGGTGGGCTTGCTATCGGAATACATCAGCAGTTCCGATCCACCCTCACTGCACTCTCAGTGCAGAACTTATGCCGGGATTTACTCCAGCAAGTCTCCTTCACAGTTGGCGGAGCTCGATTTCACATCTTTAATGTGTATATTCCGTGCACCTCTATTCATTTATCCATCTTGTTCACCAAACTCCGTCAAGCTCTCTCGAAAGTCTCACCTTCGGATCGTGTGCTCTTGGGTGGTGACTTCAATTGCACCCTTGACCCGGCACTGGATCGCTCTCCTTCGTCTCGAGAGCGTCGGACGGATCTCGTCCACTACTCCGTGATCTTGTTGCTGATTTCTCCTTCACCGATGCTTATAGGCGCCTACATCCACAAGAGACCTCACACACGTGGCGCTCGTCTGGGAGTCAGCTTCCTTCGACTGCACGCTTAGATCGGGTTTACGTTTCCACACCGCTTCTTGCGACAATTACCGAGTGGCGACATCAACCTACTGCTTCCTCAGACCACTGCACAGTCACCCTCATAGTGTTTGTTGCGGCGTCACTCCCTCGGACTGTACATTCGTGGATGTTTGACTCCAATCTCCTCACTGATCTTGACTTTTGTGCCTCTGTCCGTTCTTTCTTCGCTGCTCGTCGCGCAGGGTTGCATTCCGCACCCTGTACCTTGACGTATTGGTTTCATGTCAAGCATCAGCTCCTCTTACATATCAAGCAACTTTCCTTCACCATGACGACTTCTAGTCAGATGCGCCTCGATCACGCCAGGCAGATGCTCGCACTGATTGGGTTGTCAGATCCGCTGTTTCCAGCATATCAGGCGGAGCTCCAGGCTATGCTGAAACCTTTTGCGCAGCAAGCACTTTTACGTCTGCATATTAAACACCTCAATCCGGAGGAATTCACCTATGATTTTCTAACATCAATGGAATCTGCACGTAAGTCTTCTACCTCGCTTCGTCATCTTCGCCTCCCCTCTGGCGAAATCACATCCGATTCGGCAGCGATTTGCTCTCACGTTCGTCAGTTCTATACCACCAAGTTCAGTGAAACTCCTCCCTCTTCTCCCTTTGCTCTCCCCCATCTTCTCAATAACCTGCCGCAAGTTCCGTCTCATCTTGCTCACACCCAGTCTCTCTCACCCACATCCACGGAGGTGTCCGACACCTTCTATTCCCTTAACCCCCATGCCGCTCCGGGTCCGGACGGCCTCTCTTTTCCTTTTTATCGTGCGTTCTTGCCTCTTCTGTTGCCTTTTCTCCTCTCCGCTTTTTCTGCTGCATTTACCTGCTCCCCCCTCCCGAGGAGTTTCACGGACGCACATGTGTTCCTATTTCGCAAGAAGGGTGACCCTCTTGACTTGGGAAATTGGCGCCCAACTTCTCTTCTCAATCAAGATTATAAACTCTATACTAAGCTTCTTTCCCGTCGACTAAACTCTGTCCTTCCTCACATCCTTGCTGACTCTCAAACCTATACTGTTCCTGGCCGTTCTCTTTCCTCCAATGTTCAACTTCTTCGCGATCTCATTCATCTTGCCAAGACTCATTCAGAACCTCTTGCTCTCCTTTCCTTAGACCTCCGTTCCGCTTTCGATAATATCTCACACGCCTATTTAACACAAACCCTGCTACACTTTGGCTTTCCTTCACAATTTGTCCCTGTTCTTCTCTCCCTCTACCGGGACGCCGTTTTCCATGTCAAGACGGCATCTTTTCTCACAGCACATGTTCCCTTCAAGCGGGGAGTTCGTCAGGGCTGCCCGCTTTCTGGTCAACTGTTTGCGATTGCCGTCGAGCCCTTTCTACGCTCTCTGCAAACATCTCTCCTAGCACAACTTCCACCACCAGTTGCCAGCTCACGGCATCACTCAGTCATTTACTCTGCCTATGCAGATGACATTACCGTCTGCATTCGCAGCGACTCACAGTTCCAACTGCTTCGTCGTTTGTTCTCCGCATATGCTTAATGTTCTGCAGCTGAACTGAATACGTCAAAGAGCACTGGATTGTGGTGCGGGTCGTGGTCCAATCGCATGTATGCTCCATGGGGGGCCAAATGGTCATCCACTACCCAACGCTTCCTGGGTGTGCACTTAGGCGCACCACAAGCTACATCCAGTGCAACTCGCACGGAACTCCATCCTCGCCTCCTCCGCACAGCTGCGTTCTGGTGTCGTGCGCAGTTCTGTACGTCCTACTACCAGCGTGCAAATCTCACCAGGACATACCTTCTGTCCATCTGCAAGCATTCTTGGATTGCATCTACGACCCCGCTTTTCTGTCTCCATGAGGTTACATGCTGCCTTACTAGAGTAATATGGGCGGGTCATCACTGGATTAACGTCCACAAGCTCTGTGCTCCTCCCTCCTATGGTGGTGCTGACCTACCTAATGTCCCGCTGTGCTACAAAGCAAGCCGAGTGATCAACTTCATTCACCTTTTCACGGCTCCAGTGGCTTCCGCAGTTCAGGTACGTGACGTTCTTGCCTCCTTGCGTAACCCACATTTTTCCTTTCTTTCTTTAGTTCTCATGGATTGCCGTCCTTCCCCCCCTCCAAACTCCCACCTGCATATTCTGAAGCCCTCACTCACCTTCGCTCTCTCCCCTCATTCGCTCCCCTCCCTCTTCAACTCTAGAGCTTCTTTCTGAACCCCTCTTCTTCAACTCCCTTGTTCATCCCCCCATCTCCCCTGCTTTTCATTCCCCTCTTGGCTCAGAGCAGGTGTAGTAACCGTACAAGACCTCACTAACTCGGATGTATTCTGGCGCACTTTCTCTGTCCTCCCCCCTGCTATTCTCTCGTCCCCATCCGCCCATTTGGTCTATGACTCTCTGCTAACTGCACTTCTTTCGCTTTTCCCTGATGTTGTCTCCCCACCGGTCCCGTCTCTGTCTTTTCTGCCCCTCTTCCGCTGCCGTTTTTTCCTCCGACTCTCAGACTCGGTTCTTCCTCTCTCCTCTCTCTCCTCTAAATCTCTTTATCGTTTTCTAGTGCAGCTTGCCAAACCTTCGCCGCTTTCTATTCTCGAGGTTCCCCCTGCTTCTCTTCCTCTTGTCTGGGCTGCTGCCCGCTCACCCTTATCCGCCCCTCTTGAAATTAATACCCACTGGCTCTTTTTGCATAATCGCCTCCCTGTTCCGTATTTTCTCTTTCGCATGTCCCTTCTCTCCTCCCCTCTCTGCTCCTTCTGCGCACAGGAGGCAGACGTTTCTCACGTCTACCTTTACTGTCCCATCCAGATTCCTCTCCTCCACCAGGCTTTCCGGATTGCCAGTCGCTCTTGTTCTCAAGATCTTCCGTTCACTGCCTACAGACATCTTCTTCTGCGGGCTCATCCACCTACGCTTCTTTCGTCAGTATGTGCCTATCTTTTCGGGCTGGTTAAACACGTTATTTACGTATACCTTCAACAACTCCGTAGCGTGTCCTCGCCGGTCTCTTTACACCAGGCCAGCGCAGCGCTTTTGTGCCATTTTCAAGATCGATTGCTTTCTCGACTCCGCCTGGAGTACCAGTGGGCTTCTTCCAGTCGTCGAGAAGCCACCTTCTATGCTACCTGGGCGCCGGTCGCTCCATGGTTTGCGGTTGATTCTGGACAGCTACACCTATCAGTACCCTAGGACATTCTACGCCTCCTTTGCTGAGTTCCGTGGCACTCTGGTGCCCCTCCTCCACTCTACGACTCGTCTCCATGTATATCATGTGATCGTGCTACAGCCTGGGCTTTAATACCCAAGTTTTTGTTTTCTCGTTTTCAGTGTGCATGTCATTGTGATCTTGTCATTTGAATTGTTGTTCTTCGTGTCATACTATGCTTTACCATATTTACATTGTTATCAGTGTGCCCTCTGATTTCGTGACCTCCTGTCACTTTTATGTACTTGGGGTTGTACCCTGGTCACCTTAAGTGCTTTCTGTCTATGCACCTAGTGTATTACACCGTGTTCCTGTAGTGTGTTTTACTTTGAGATGTCATGTGGTGTACGTCTCTATCTCTCATTTGTTATATTTGCCGCACTCACACACCTTCTTAGTGTTTAGCCATTTTCATTGCACCTGTTTGATTTTTGTACAGTTCTATACTTCCACATTGTGTACATACTATTTTCGTGCTTTCACATTGTGTTAATGCTTTGATCGTGCACGTACAAATTTATGATAAATTCTGTCATCTGTCAGAACCCATGGCTTGTCCTGTGCTTTCACTTTATGCATATACTCATAACATCCCAGAGTGCACTCATGGTTTATCGTGTGCTTTTTACTGTACTTGTGACATTTCTTGCGCTGTATCGTGTCTTCACATTGTGTACTTTATTTGGTCATCCCTGTGTATAATATGGTTCATCATGTCTTGTTAATGTACCAGTTACATCTATTGCGTCGTACAGTGCTTTCATTTTGCGTTAATTCCTCTTGTCATCCCAGTGTGCATTCCTAGTTTTGCTCTGTGATCTTACTGTTCCTTCTGCATTTTTTTCGTGCAATCCACGCTACCGTTGAATTGTGAATGCTTGTTGAATTGTGAATGTCATCGTAATGTATTTTCATGCTTACTCGTGTACATTAATTACCTTCACCCCGCCTGTATTATGTTGCTTTGGTGCCCTCGTTAAATAACTTGCACAATTGTGCACGCTGTGTTTTTATCTCATGTATGTAATGTTTTACCTTCACGGCGGTGTTTGTGCTGTTCTTTTTCTAATTGTGTACTATTGTTTCGCCTGTGTTATCCTGTAAATCATGCCCAGGCAATGTCATGTGACACGATGTGTTTCTCTCTGTCACTTCTGCAATTTTTATGCAATAAGCTTTGCTTGCAGCATTTGTTATTCATCCCCATTGTCATTGCAGTGTATATACCATCATGTTTTAACAGGCCGCCCCGGTGGCGCAGTGGTCTAAGGCGTTGGCCTCTGATCATTCGTCCGTAAGGGGTCCGGGTTCGAATCCCGGTGAGGCATGGATGTTGTGTTTGTCTTACGGCACTGGCTCTCTCCCTTCCCTGGAACCAGTGACCCTAAATTAGGGACGGGTGACTGCTTATAGCCCATTGAGTTGCTCACGGCGGTCGTTAAACCTCCAATCAAAAAAAAAAAATGTTTTAACAGTTTGTATTATTTCCCAGTGAGACGCCCAACACTGTACGTCTCCCTCTTATGTTTTCTTATGATGAATAATAATAAAGCGATTTTGAAACCTTGCTTTATGGCTCGGTGCGTTATTCTGCTGGTACCAACAAGGCTCGGTTTCATAGAATTGCTACAGAGTTGGTGGGGCATAATAATCCAGAATATCGAGGTAGACGTGCTGCTTAACAGGTTTGATGAAGATAACCAAGCCGCCCCGGTGGCGCAGTGGTCTAAGGCGTTGGCCTCTGATCATTCGTCCGAAGGGGTCCGGGTTCGAATCCCGGCGAGGCATGGATGTTGTGTTTGTCTTACGGCACTGGCTCTCTCCCTTCCCTGGAACCAGTGACCCTAAATTAGGGACGGGCGACTGCTTATAGCCCATTGAGTTGCTCACGGTGGTCGTTCAAAAAAAAAAAAAAAGATAACCAATGGGCCCGGGCCATACCGCAAAAAACGCCCCACATGAGTACACTGCCAGCTCCAAACTTGACTGTAGGAGCAGTACACTGTGGTAAATAGCATTCCCGCGGATGCCACCATACCCACACATGGCCATCAGACTGACGGATCCTGTATTTGGATTCATCAGTCCATAAGACCTGTTCCCATTGATCTACCACCCATGATAAATGTTCTTTACAGAATGCTAAATGACGAGTAGCATTCCGAGAGGAGATGGAAGGCTTATGAGCAGCCGCACGACCACGGGAACCCATGGAATGAAGTTCTCCGCGAATGGTACGTGTACATACTAAAGTTCCAGCATTTTTACTCACCTGTACACTGAGGTCTTGTGAATTACTCCGTCAATTAGCTGTAACGATTCTCCTGAGGCTTCGACGCCCTCTATCACTGATTTTCGTTGGTCTGCCAGATGTTTTGCTGCTTCAGGCACGCCATGTGTCTTCCACTTATTCAGTACATCCAAAACAGTGGACTTGAGTATGTTTAAACGCCTCTCGGTTTTTCTTATGGACAACCCACTAATATAACCTCCAACAATCTTTCCTTTCTCAAAGTCAGTTCTCTGCCTGCGCTACATTTTCATTCAACCTCAGAGGGCGATGTGATCACTGTCAGCTGCAGGTTTGCTTTTATACCGTTTACAGCTGTACCGCGCATCTTAACAACGCAGCGGATACGTCCTTGCTTTTGAAGGGGTGCCCGGTGACTTTTGTCAATATAGTGTATTTATTTTCTTTTGAATCGAAATGTAGTCAAAGTAAGAATAATTCTAGGTCTAAATTGTTTTGTACACCTGTCGCGAAAGATTAAATGAAGATTCGATCGCTAATTTCTTTACAGGAGATCTGAACTCCTGCAAGCTAACTCGCCAGGATAAGGAAAGCTTTGTTGTACTTCCTTTTGATGCCAGTCTGGTATCGATATTCAGATCAAAATCTCTGACTCAGTTTCGAGGTATTATGGAGAAAGAATATCCAAGTCTCAGCGACAAAGCTCTAAAATTGTCGATAACATTTTTCGACCACGTATTTATTGCGAGACAACCTTTTCAGCCATTTCGGCAATCAGAACAAAGCACAGAAGGATGATGGATATTAAAGCTACACTGAGTCTTGCAGAAACGACAATGGAACCACGGCTCGAGAAGATTATCGCGAAGCAGCAGCAACAGACATCGCATTGACCTCAGAAAAATATAATGGACATCAATGCTACACTGCACCTTGCATAAACGACGTTCGTTGGAACCACGGCTCGAGAAGATTATCGCGAAGAAGCAGCAACAGACATCGCATTGACCTCAGAAAAACATAATGGACATCAATGCTACACTGCCCCTTGCATAAACGACGTTCGTTGGAACCACGGCTCGAGAAGATTATCGCGAAGCAGCAGCAACAGACATCGCATTGACCTCAGAAAAACATAATGGACATCAATGCTACACTGCACCTTGCAGAAACGACGTTCGTTGGAACCACGGCTCGAGAAGATTATCGCGAAGCAGCAGCAACAGACGTCGCATTGACCCAGAAAAAATAATGGACATCAATGCTACACTGTACCCTGCAGAAACGACGTTCGCTGGAACCACGGCTCGAGAAGATTATCGCGAAGCAGCAGCAACAGACGTCGCATTGACCGCAGAAAAACATAATGGACATCAATGCTACACTGCACCTTGCAGAAACGACGTTCGTTGGAACCACGGCTCGAGAAGATTATCGCGAAGCAGCAGCAACAGACGTTGCATTGACCCCAGAAAAACATAATGGACATCAATGCTACACTGTACCTTGCAGAAACGACGTTCGTTGGAACCACGGCTCGAGAAGATTATCGCGAAGCAGCAGCAACAGACATTGCATTGACCTCAGAAATACATAATGGACATCAATGCTACACTGCACCTTGCAGAAACGACGTTGGAACCACGGCTCGAGCGGATTTAGGTGAAGCAGCAGCAACAGACATCGCATTGGCCCCGGAAAAAATTATATTAACGGTAAGAAGAATATTGTGGTATATTGATTATGGATGCACTTGTTAATCATTAAAGAATATTAACACATCAAATGATACAGAATTTTTTGTAAGTAGGTGGCATGGAATAGTTTAGTACACAGACTATGGATTGCAGGCAGTGATCATTATAATATACACTGAAGTGCCAGAAAAACTGGTACACCAGTCTTATACTTGGTAGGTCCCCCACAGGAGCGCAGGGCTGCAGAAATATGACAGGGCATGGACTCCACTAGCTTCTGGAAAAATGCTGTAGGCAATGCACACCATACTTCCTGCAGAGGGCTCTACAATTCGGGTGTATTCCGAGGTCTCGGATTCCTGTGTTTGATAGCGCGTTCCCAAATGTGTTCTATCACGTTCAGATCTGGGGACTTGGGTGGGAATGGCAACACCCCAAACTCAGATGAATGTTCCTCTAACCATAATGTGGCATCCCGACACTAGTGTGGAGGTGCATTGTCCTTTTGGAACAGGCCCAACCCATCAGCATGTATGCAGGACATGAACGGGTGTACCTCGTCAGAAAAGATGCGCACATAGCTTTGGCTGGTCACAGACGTTTGTAGACGTACCAGGGGTCCCAGTGAAGTACAGCTAAATACATCCCATACCATTACGGATCCCCCACCAGCCGGTACAGTTCCCTGTTGGCAGGCGGGATCCAGGGCTTCATGGGGTTTGCACCACACACGAATCCTTCCATCTGCCCGATACAGTTGGAAACGCGACTCGTCAGACCAGGCTACTTGTTTCCAGTCGTCAAGTGTCCAGTGGCGGTGTTGCCGTGCCCAAGCGAGGCGCATAGCTCTGTGTCGTGCACCCATCAAGGGGACTCGAGTTGAGCGTCGGCTCCCAAAGCCCATATCGTGCAGGGTACGTTGCACAGTCCGGACGTTGATGCTTGTTGAGACTCCAGCATTGAATTGCAATTATATCTGCGAGTATTGCATGCCTATCGCGTTAAACGATTCTTGACAGCCGACGATGGTCACGTTCACCCAATGTCTTTTTACGGCCACACTGGTATCGTAGGTTGGAGGTTTTGCCGGAATTCTTGTAGTCGCGGTAAAACCTGCAAATGGTCGTCCGTGAAAATCCGAACTTCGTTTCTACCTCCGAACTACTACGGCCCATCTCACGAGCGCCAACTATGACATCGCTTTGAAAATCGCTTAAATCGTTATTACTTGTCATTCTCTTGCCGGAAACAGCTCTGACAGCTCGCAAAGATATCTATCGCTTTATATACTCACTGGTGGACGCAACCAAGTAGGCGCATAGGTGACGTTGCTATGTGTTTTGCATGAGCTCGTCTGTACTAGTTTTTCTGGCGCTTTAGTGTAGAATACCACGAGATTAAATACTCGAAAATAGCCTAAAAAGAGTTGTTTCGGCTTCTGCGGTCCGCGAATGCTTCCGTAATGTTTTGTCGGTCCGCGAATACAAAAAGGTCTAAACCATTGTTGAAATCTGATCATAGCCTACTGGAAAGAAGAGGACCTGAAACAAACCGCTCTCACTGAGGTCATGTGACCAACTGAGTCCCAGCTCCTAGGTACCGCGTGTGCGTCGTCTAAGCTATCAGTAATGTGCTGAATGGGAAGGGTGACAGAGTAGTGGGAGAATTTCATAAAACGTGCGCTGATGGAAACTTCGAAGATTGTGTTGCAATATGAATAAAATGCGCTAATATTTAGTCCAAAAATTACTTTGAAAGTTTTACACAAAATGAAGGACATGCTAATGTTTACACGAAACTGACATAGCATTTGCAAAGTTTTCGCTTAGAATTCCAGCGGATGGGAACTTTGAAATTTGCCGCACGAAATAAATGAAATAAGTGGTTGTTTTGCTGACAAATTACTTAAAAAGCTGTGGCTCGAAATGCGAATATTTCAATGTTTTTGATGGCATACTGGATGTCTGCATCGGCTCCAAAATTATGGCTTGTTTACAGTTTTTGTTTCGCTCCTGGTGAACCCCCTGTTGGATTTTTGCGGAACTTTTTTTCAATTTCCTTCTATTTTTATTGAAGGACTTTGCTCCGCAGCCATTTCGGAGGTTCCGGCGACGGTAGTTTTGGTTCGGGTCTGTACCCGTAAGGTTAACATTTCTGATGTGTCGTGTCAGCGTGTTCTTTATTCATGGATTACTCAAGGAATAATACTTTTAAGTACTTTTTTTGCATTTCGTTTGCTTGATTTGAACATATTTTCTGGGGTTTTTTTACTGTCTTTATTTTTTGGAAGTGCGGACTTTTGTCGTTTGAACTTATAGCACTTAGTGTATCTACCAACTAGCCGTGTTTACCACTAAGGAAAACAAAGTGGTGCGAAATAAATTCCGTAAGATGTATGTATCATACGGAAATGATAAACCGTTAAACAACTGAAATAGTTTTACCAACAAAACATATGCATAATAAATTATTTTCTTCCAGTCCTCCCAGCAGAAGTTGCACATGCAATCAAGAACATGAAGCGGGGAAAAGCTCCAGGAGAAGATGGAATTACTGTAGACATCATACAAGAAGCAAGTGGAAAAATCGAAACAGTACTCGCCCAAATTTTCACTCGATGCCTTAATGAAGGGAAGATTCCTGAGGATTGGAACAACGCTACAATGATCCTGCTACATAAGAAAGGTGACATTGAGGATCTCAGGAACTACAGACCTATCAGGCTCCTATCAGTGGTTTATAAAATCTTCACTAAAGTTCTTTCACACCGCTTGAAGGTAACAATGGACATGGTTCAACCGAGAGAACAAGCTGGATTCAGGAGTGGCTACAGCACAATAGATCATATCCACGTACTGAGAGAACTAATTGAAAGAGCGAGGGAATATGAGCTTCCATTGTGCATGGCTTTTATCTATTATGAAAAAGCCTTCGATACGGTGAAACCATCAGCAGTTACAATGGCTCTGAAATCCTGCGGTATTGAAGATGCGCGCACTAATATTATTAATAACATCTATGAAAATGCAAGTGCAAAGATTCGGCTGTTTGAAAATACAACATACATAAAAATTGGAAAAGGAGTGAGACAAGGTGACACCATATCTCCGAAGCTCTTTAATGCTACATTGGAAAATGTCTTTCAATCACTGAACTGGGAAAACAAAAGGATAAAGATTAATGGAGATTATCTAACCCACCTTCGTTTTGCTGATGACTTAGTCATTTTTGCAACTACCCCATCAGAGCTGCAGAGTATGATCCAGGAACTTGCTGACAAGAGTAAAGAAGTGGGATTAAAAACGAACTTTCAGAAGACAAAAGTGATGTTCAATGCTTTTACAAGAAATGAAGATTTATCGATTAATGAAGAAAAGCTGGATAAAACAGCCACGTACGTTTATTTTGGACAGCAGATATCAAGTGAGGGTCATATTGATGAAGAAATTAATCGGCGTACAAAACTTGCCTGGAGAGCTTTTGGAAGAAACAGCATAATTTTCAAGAGCAATATGCCATTATGTCTTAAAAGAAAAGTGTTTGATCAATGCATCCTTCCAGTGCTTACGTATGGTGCAGAGACCTGGACCTTAACTAAAAGAGACATACAAAGGCTGCAGACAACTCAAAGAAGCTTGGAGAGGTGCATACTTGGTGTAACCAGGAGAGATAAGAAAAGGAACTCGTGGATCCGAAAAATGACAAGAGTGGAAGACATCATGATCAGAGTTAAATCCCTGAAATGGCAATGGGCTGGACATACTGCCAGAAGGACGGACCATCGATGGACAGCCGAAATTTTAGTTTGGATTCCAAGGGACAAGAAAAGACCTAGAAGAAGACCACATGGAAGATGGGTTAATGAAATTCGAAAGTATGCGGGAGTGACATGGAGGAGACTGGCACAAGACAGACCGTTGTGGAGGAAACTTGGGGAGACCTTCGTCCAGCAGTGGATTGATAATGGTTGACAATGATGATGATGATGATATAAATAAATAAACTTTGCACGTTATATTACTTTAGACAGAAAAGAAATCTTACCTATATATCAGCAACAAGTAAATAATAACATTTTTTTTTTCAAAAACCCTACAATATTTATTTCTGTTCCAGTGGTAAATGAACGTTATATGTTTTTACAAGTGGTAATTCGTTTTTCTTTGGAAAGAAAATCACAATAAAAAAATAATAATACACACTGGTGTTCAAAAATTAAGCACGAAGAGGAGAAATTAAAATAACAGCGGAACGAGCAGGCAGAACGGACCGAAAGACCACTCAGGAGATAGACTAGGGTCCGGTACGGTAGGGCATGCGCATATATGCAGCATGACGTGGGGGGGGTCGAAAAGGTATAAAGCACACGGGCGGTGTGCGCTCAGCAATTCGGTGAAAGCTATTGCACGGTGTACACAGGTTCGAACGACGTCGAGTTGCTGCCACCGTGTGATATGGCCAACAGGCAATCCAGTAGACGACATCTGGATACCTTTGCTCGAGGTCGCGTCATTGGGAAGCTGGAAGAGGGTCGAAGTGTGACTAGTGTGGCCGAGGATATCGGGATCGCTCACAGCATCGTTTCACGAGCTTGGAGAGCATTTCAGACGACAGGATCAGCTGTCCGAGAATTTATCAGTGATCGTGCACGAGTAACCACGGCGGCAGTCGACCGGTACATTGTCCTACAGGTGAGAAGAGACAGACGACAGACAGCGGAAGAAATCGCAAGACACCTGCAACATACAACTGGACGTCCGTTATCGCGTTTTACCGTGGCCAGGAGGCTGCACAAGGGTGGTCTATTTGCACGACGACCAGTACGGTGTGTGCCATTAACGCCTGCTCATAGGAGACGGCGGTTTCTGTGGTGCCAGGAACACAAGAACTGGACACATCAGCGATGGGGTCGAGTTTTCTTTACGGATGAGAGGCGATTTAGTCTGACGAGTGATTCTGGACGTATACACATCTGGAGAGAGCAAGGAATACGCAATCACACCTCCAATTTCATCGAAAGGGACCGGTTTGGAGTTGGCGGAGTTCTCGTTTGGGGCGGTATCATTCTTGGTAGCCGTACTGACCTCCACATCTTCCAAGGAGGTTCAGTCACTGGTGTCTGCTATTGTACCGAGATTCTCCTGCCTCACGTCCGTCTGTTAAGAGGTGCTGTGGTTCCTGAGTTCCTCCTCATGGACGACAACGCTACACCTCATTGTACAGTCGCAGAGCTGTTGGAGAATGAAGATATTCAACGCATGAATTGGCCCGCAAGGTCCCCGGACCTAAATCCAATCGAACACGTGTGGGACCTTCGCGAGAGATGCTTGGCAGCACGTCACCAGCCTCCAGCAGCGATTCCGCAGCTGCGATCGGCGCTACAAGAGGAATGGGCCTCGATGCCTCAACAGCTCCTTGACAACCTCGTCCTCAGCATGGACAGACGCTGTAAATCCTGCAACGCAGTCAGGTGTGATCATATCCCCTACTAAAGACTGGATTTTTCTTGGCAGCCGCCTGTCACATGGACGTTTCTGTCTTCTGTCCAGTTGTGCTCGAAGCTACCTTTTCAATAAAGTACCTTTGTATCCTTTGGATTTCTTGTTTGGACGGTTTTGTTCATTTGTCCCATATTCTTACATCTTGGGGATCTTATGGTATGATTTGAGTCGATGTGGAGCACTTCTGCACGTCGTTACATACGAAAAACCGTCTCGTCCTTAATTTTTGCACGCCAGTGTATGAACAACTTTACAGCAACACTCTAACAGACTAATGGTGTCCATGACTTCAGAGCAAGGAAGCTATGACCCTTTTGGTCACATGACTAAATCGTTTCAGGGCCTCTTCTTTCCAGTTGACTATGAATCTGATCGTGTGACGTGATACATCTGTGACATCATGTGAGAATGCTTTGAATGCGATGGCGTCTCAGCAACAGCTGTGAAAGCCGGGTTTAGTGTCTACGGCAAGTAAGCACAACATTTTCCGACGGAATTACTAACAGAATTATTCCGAGAATGTGACATCACGCGTCTCTGACCAAAGGCATGAGAAGAGAATAGGCTGGCAAAGAGCATGCTACTTACGGCATACATTCGAAACCGCTATTGTATGGAGTAGGTAGTGTGTTCACGTGTTTGTGCACGGGTTTTAGAGTTCTAAGTCTTTAAGATCTTGACCAGTGGCGGATCCAGTGAAGGTTACTGGGGCAATCGCCCCCCCCCCAACCCTAACGAAGTTTTTACGTTTAAAGTAGAGAAAATCGTAAATGATTAACTTCGCATATTTTGTTTGCAGTTTTTCTAAAAAAAGTTTAGCAATTAAACTTACTACCGAATTGAATTTAAAATACGTATTACATTAATTTCGGTAAAAAAAAGAAAGAGAAGGAAATGGAATGAAAGAGAGAGAGAGAGAGAGAGAGAGAGACCCAAGACATAGGGAAGACAGGGACACCGGAGAAAAAAAGCATGGCGGTATTCTTTGTTAGTTCTTTGCTGTTGTCGTATAGCCCAGCGTCTGTAACGTCTCCAAAGAGGGTAAGGAAGAGCTTGGTACTGAAATCAGAGTAGGTGGGAGAAACTGTGAATAATAATATGATCTACGTACGTATCTTAATTCGGTCGTAAACAAAATGCGTAGAAATATCCCCACTGCTTTCCCCCAGACGGTCGTTTCAGGACTTCTTCCTTTTTTCTTATTTTTCCTGCTTCCACACGCTTCACGGGCACTTCCCGTTGTTCCACCCACTCCAAAATCAATCCCCGCTTGGGTGGGGTGGGGTGGGGTGGGAGGGAAGCAGCGTGGCTAATATATATATATATAGTATACTCAAATAGCAAAACGTAATAAATAAAACACATTTACATACCCAAAAATTCTCAGAAAAAAGAAAAAGATTTATTAAAAAAAAAAAAAAAAAAAAAAAACTTAATCAAGGTAACTCAACTAAGAGAACAGAAGGAAGGATTGCGGAACAAGATGGCAGCTATGATATATGACTTCATCGGGTATATCTATCTATCTATAAATAATATATATATCAAAATATAAATGATTTTCCCTTGACACATGCCCATACCGCTCTGCTACCGCACAATGCAGCTGGAAACCAAGAGTGAATAGTACATACATATATAAATAACTGCAAGCAACACTTCCTGAACATGTACATGACAACAAATGAACTCCAGACCACAGCAAAAGAAAAAGGAGAACGACAAACGATACCTAAAAGTCACACTGCAAAATTATAACGATACCAATAAGGAAATGAAAAACCCAAATAAATATCGTATCGAATGGCTCCGAACCCCCGAACCACTCTTCAGGGAAAGACACCCGGGAGCCCGGAGCCAGTCAGGCTCGGGTTTCATGAGATATCCTGTTACCTAATATAAAACAAATTGTGGTTGCAACCGAATTTGGACTTGCAAAATTTATTGGCCATCTGTCTTTCCTACCCGAACCCTCAATGTAACACAGCAATAGATGTATAATTAAACATAACTACAGTGCCTAGAAAAATTAGTGTGTCGTGCTCGCAGAAAAACTTGCTGCCAGCAATCATGAAAGCGGTAGATGGCGCTGCCATCGGATGTCACGTCGCTTTTCAGGGACGTGACATGGACGACGAAAACGCACATCTTTCTATGACACACACCCAGCTCGTCAGTATTATGTGTACTCCTTGAACGATATTTTATAAGCAGATAACTTAAGTATTTACAAAATAATCGACACACCTCTTTCACCCCCCCCCCCCAAAAAAAAAAGAACGAACGTGTGCTCAAGATTCATTAATAGGGGTATCGTAGTTTAAGTTAAGCTTTGCATTGTGCTAACGTCAACATTAATGTTAGATATTTCGGAAGTTTTAGAGTCATACATGGGTTACATTATGCAAAAACACTGGAGACCAATATGCAGTTTACAATCACTGAAACACCAACTTACAGTATAAAGTAAAAATTTAAAAAAAAAGAAAATGTATTGCCCCTCAAAACCTTACCGGAAAAAAAAGGGGGAAATATTTTCTCAATGACACATCAGCTTTATAATTTGCATTCCAATAATCCAATTAGGTCTTGAAATTCAGTAACCTAAAAACTTTATAAATTATTTAATAATGTACTTCATTTTTCAGCATTGGTAAGAACATGGGAAGCCTTTTAATGAGTTGAAAATAGAATACAACAAATGCGATTACTGTTTTTAAAACTGGTCTATTTTCTAATAATATACCAACTGTAATCCATTTATAAATATCATTCCTAAAAAAACTTTGCCTGTGATACGATAAACAAAATGAATCATACTGGACAGAAGTAAATATACAAAAACTGAATGTATATGATGACATTCTTTTAAAGAAAAATAATTATAACATTTTTCTTTACTTTTCTTCACCTTATAATAATTATGTGATTAAGTTTGCTATTCAAATGGGTTTGCAGTGAAGAGAGAGAAATTCTTTTGCACCTTAAGTAAAAAGTTTAATAAGTTAAAAATTAAGAAGTGGGTGTTCATGGAGTCTGTCTAAATGGGATAATTCTATACAGTTCCTGTAAACTATTTTTACCCTTAAAAAAAAAAAGAAATTATTAATGTAGCATACACACAGGCGTAACGTGGGGAAGATACAGTAGGGCATGTGCCCCCCCTTAAAAAATGGAAAAACTAATTAGTCGTTCGCCTTTTAAATGTCTTTTAAATTTGGGAAAATAGTAGGTATGGCGTCAGGCTTGAGTAATTGTTTGTCACGGCATGTTAGAACTTCCTTACGTTGAATTGTGGAACGATAATGCATCTCCATGAATTTAGATTCAAAGTGCAAGACACATACAACACAACTTTCTTTTTTTCTTTTTTTTTTTTGATTGGAGGTTTAACGACCACCGTGAGCAACTCAATGGGCTATAAGCAGTCGCAACACAACTTTCATCAAGTTTCTTATCAGCTCTGGGAATTGCCTTATCCCATTTGCTCAACATATCAGGAATTTTGGGGACAGCAAAGAGTTATATTTTATTTTTGCAGGATTTATAGCCAGTGTTACATCCTGGCACAAAACAGCTGCTTTACCGTTTCCGTTTTCTATGTTTTTTATTATTTGCTAATGCAGAATTTCCCAGTCCTTTCATAGCTGACATTATTTCCCTATGATCTTATAACTGTTGCAATCGATTTCAGTACTGCACTTAAGTTTAACCACACATTAGGTTTAACGCGTGACAGCCAATACTTGATCAACTTCTACATCTTCACGAATAAAAATTTACTCATTTCGGAAATAAATTTCGTTATAAACAATCCACAGTTGAATAAAACTAGCACACTAACACCCGAATAAGCCTATTGCGTTTTAGTGATCAACTGTTGAATTACCTAGTGTATTACTGTTATGATCGAGCTACAACGAATTAGCGAAGATACTGCCAAAAAGATTTCCCTCCACTAACCTTTGTTTTGTGAAAATTTGAAGTTTCATAAGGCAGTAAATCCTCGGCAAACAAACTTCCCACCATTGAATAGCATGAAGCCGATGAAGCATCTTAACGTAACTTCCGATGCCAGCGCCCTCTGTCATTTCATGACGTTTGGTCACAAACCCGTGAGGGACATCTTAGGGAGCACGTCACACCAATTCTTCTAGGCACTGTAACATAACACCACTGAAATATGTCAAATACACAATAATTTCTTACCTTGTCTTCTTAATGGACAAAACGTACTGAAATATAGAATATAAAGGACATACCTATATAAATCCAAAATATGTGAGATACGGTTGACATGCCATATGAGAGAAGGCTACATCTACTCTGGAAACCAACTCTAGTAGATCTACTCAGCAATGGTATGTTCGTAAAATTTCTGTATTCCCAATAGACACTCCAACTATTAAAGGTCCGAATGAAGCACAGAAAACCGTCCAAAAGAAAGACCTGAAATGTGGAAGAAAGTAAAGCTTATTTTTATAGTTCTCCGGGGTGACTCGGAGGAAAAAACGTTTTTATTGAGGCCCTAAGAAATTAGTTAATTCCAAAAGTTTTAAGTGACTATGTTACAAATTCTAATTTTGTATGAAGTATTTTGGTTAAAAATATTTAATAGCTTACTAAAATGTGAATAACAGAACTTATAGGGATAACCATTCTTTTTTAGAGTTAAAAAAGAAATTTTAACTGTTTAATAGTACTGTTTTTGTTAACATATCCTAGTGATCCGAAAAAATTGTGAAATCATGATATTTCTATGTATGGATCCAGGGATTTGGAAAGACCAGGAACTTAATAAGTTAGGACAAAATGCAAAATAAGCTCTCTTGTCATAAACATCCGTTAAAAATCTCCTTCGCAGTAATATGATTTCCATATCCAGAAAAGCAACTTTGAAGTCCTTACCGGTTTCTGCCAAAACTAGTTCCTCGGGGTAACAGGACTGAATATCGAAGCTACAACCTTCCGAACAAAAACTTATAAGATCGTCAATATATCTATAGTTAACAATGCCATTAACTGTAACATTCTTTTCATAAAAGTGTAGGTACAAGTTGGCAAGTAAACTAGAATATGATGTGCCCGTTGGAATTCCTTGTTTCTGAATCAGTAGTCTTTTACCATTATAGATGTAATTATGGAATATACAAATATTACATAATGAATTCCAATATCCACTACTGATCTCCATATATTACCCGTATCTCTCAAAATATTAATCCGTTGTCCTTTTTAAATCCTTTAGGCTAATAGATGTAAACAGATTGTTGAAGTCGAATGTTTTAACTGCACCCCTGAATCCTGGATTCTTTTTCATGAATTCAATAACCTTTCTGTTGTCGTTAATAATGATTATTAATGACTTCAACAAGGATTATAATCCATGTTGAAGATTGGATCATATCAAAAATACTCTGCAGTAATTCCAAAAAACGTTTTCCAGCTTTGTTATTATAAGAACTTGTCCCACAAGTGATAAATCTGAATCCAACTGACTTTTTATAGAATTTAGGCACTGTAAAAATATATGGAAACTCCAATTTATATTCTTTAATTCCTAATAATCTGAAATAGCTTAGTATTCTTTTTTATGCAATCTTGACCTCAGTTCCTTCTTCATCTGTTTGAAAAATATTCTCATTATTCATTTCCTTGTTGAGAATTTCACAATACAATCTCTTGCATATAAAGGCAAAATTGCCACCACATTTATCAATCGATGTAATGATGAACATATTCTGTAACTCTTCAATTTTGAGCCTCGTAGTTTTCCAATTCTTCAGAAAATATTTCTTATCATAATATTTATCAATGAGACTGTAGATCTTCCTCAATGCCCTTGAAATCCATTGGAAACATTCCTGGACTGGAACTCCATATTTGTCTGAAAGCTTGTAAATAAAGCAGTGCAAATCTCCAGAAACATTACTCTTAAGATTTTCCTTGGTAATAAATATTTCAGGTCTATGTTTCACACCATGCTTCATAATACTCTTTAAATCTGAACAATTTACTATGTCCAGGTTTTTTCCAAATGAAGCACAGAAAACCGTTCAAAAGAAAGATTTCAAACGTGGAAGTAAGGACCCTTAGTAGTTGGCGTGTCTATTGGGAATACAGAGATTTTACGAACATACCATTGCTGAATGGATCTACTTGAGTTGGTTTCGAGAGTAAATCTGGCCTTATCTCATATGGCATGTTAACCGTATCTCACACAGAACGGATACATACGAGGGGAGCGTGAGCTATGTTTATTTTGGATTTATATATGTATGACCTTTATATTTTATATTTCAGTACGTTTTGTCCATTAAGAAGACAAGGTAAGAAATTATTGTGTATTTGACATGTTTCATTGGTATGCTTAATTATACATCTATTGCTGTGTTACTTTTAGGATTCGGGTTGGAAAGACAGATGGCCAATAAATTTTGCAAGTCCTAAATTCGGTTGCAACCACAATTTGTTTAAAATTAGGTCTCAGGCTTACTCATGAAATCCGAGCCCGACTGGCTCCGGGCTCTCTGGTGTCTTTCCCTGAAGAGTGGTTCGGGGGTTCTGAGCCATTTGATACGATATTTATTTATTTATTTGGGTTTTTCATTTCCTTATTGGTACCTTTATAATTTTGCAGTGTGACTTTTAGGTATGGTTTGACGTTCTCCTTTTTCTTTTGCTGTGGTCTGGAATTCATTTGTTGTCATGTACATGTTCAGGTAATGTTGCTTGTAATTATTTATATATGTATAAATGATATATATATATATATATAGTACATCTATATATCATCATCAATATCAATCCACTGCTGGATGAAGGTCTCCCCAAATTTCTTCCACAATTGTCTGTCTTGTGCCTGTCTCCTCCATGTCCCTCCAGCATACTTTCGAATTTCATCTTTCCATCTCCGACGAGGCCTTCTTGTGGGTCTTTTCTGTCCGTCGGAATCCAGTCTAAAATTTCGGTTGTCCATCGGTGGTCCGTTCTTCTGGCACCATGTCCAGCACATTGCCATTTCAGTGATTTCTCTCTGGTCATGTTTTCGCCCACTCCTGTCATTTTCTTTATCCGCAAGTTCCTCTTCTTATCTTTCCTGGTTACAGCAAGCATGCATCTCTCCATGCTACTTTGAGTTGTCTGCAGTCTTTGTATGTCTTTTGTAGTTAAGGTCCATGTCTCTGCTCCATACGTAAGCACTGGCAAGATGCATTATATATATATATATATATATATATTCTATAAAGAAGATATATACAAATACTAACGTAATATTAAAAAAACCTTCCATAATGTACCCCCCCCCCTTTTTTTTTATTATACCCGAAAAACCGCCTCCTCTAGAGTAAACGTCTGGATCCGCCTTGTTTATGATGTACGTGATACGAAATGTTCCTACACATTACTTTCTTTTGGTGCCATGCATCTTTCCTGACAGCAGTAAAGTTAATCCCAAGTAAAAAATTTCGATATAACGAAAATAGGTAACGGAAGTAGTCAAAACCATTGTTGAAATCTAATTTTCGAATGCTGTTCCATGAAAGTACTCAGCAATAGTTAATTTCATTATTACTCATCAATATAGTTTACTAAACCACCGCCGAAAGTTATTTCATCACGTTTTACATAACCGTAACAATATCTCATTGCAATCTTCGTAAATTACAAGAATCTGATGCTAAATATCATAAAAGCCATTTCAAAAATTTTTTGATGCTATGAAAACTGTTCATTCGAGCCCCTTGGAGAGGAGGGGGGGGTTATCTGTTATTGACGCGAGGGTTTAAAATGATGTATTACTGGCTGGTGTGTAAGCAGTACATATCCTAGACCAGAGGTGGGGAACTTCTTCATGTTGAAGGGCCGCATTATGTTAGCTGTAATCAGATCAAATCATATATGTATAGGATTTTAGGAAGGGAGTGCCTGACCCCAGTTCTTAAACAACCCTCAGAAATAGGAAGCTAGGAGATTTGGGCTAGAGTGCCCGATAGGAAAGTCACACGGAAGCGAGGTAGAAAGGGGGAGCAAGACGCCCTTATTTATTACCGGGGGCCAGTACCCGGGGCCCGACGGCTTAACCTACCCATCCGACGCACGGCGGATATTTAGTGGTTCGAGCGTTCGTACCTGCTGGGATGGAACCAGAAGTCCTCTCCTTGGCAGTCACGAACGCTAACCACTAGGCTACCCGCTGTAATCTAACAAGGCCGCAACTAAGAAACTACAATTAGATATACTTCGAAGTGCGTATTATTTTGTAAAAATCTTATTATGCTCTAACTAACTTCAAAAAATGAAAAAAAAAATGTTAATTCCAAAGTTAACAAACCTTTTAATGACTTTGTTGTGATTGCCTTTTTTTTTTTTTTTTTTTTTTTTGGAAAGCATTTGAATATTTTGTTGCAACATGGAGGTCCGCCCGCACTTTTAGCTGATCCTCTTGTGTATCAGTCACTTGTGACCTTAAGTGCGTCTTAATTTGGGTTGGGTAGGAGAATGTAGATTCACAGCAATAAGTGGTTGAAATGCAAGAAAGCATTTTTCGTGCATGCATTTTTTCCGTATTTCAGCTGGGTCTTTTTTAGCGTCAAATAAGGACTTTAAAATATCAACTTCTGAGAGCTCGGTCAATTCCATATGCAGTTTTTTAGGAGCCATAAAACGAAATCATAAGCGTAGCAGGTCTCAAAATAGCCCACATGACTTACTAATATTTTAATTGTGGCCATCAGTCGGGGAGCATTATTGCGTTGAATCTTCTTTTACTCTTTGTTGTTTTAAATACTGTCATTTGAAGTTTAAAATAAAAATAATAAAAGAAGAAGAAAAAACATGTTAATAAAAATAAAAGTATTTGTCTTTAAAATTTGGATTCACTCAAAAGGCCGCACTTAATGGTCTAGAAGGCCGCACTTAATGGTCTTAGAAGGCCGTATGTGGCCTTAAGGCCACAGGTTCCCTACTCCTGTCCTAGACCAAAAGCTACCAATCTCCCTCACTAACACATTTGCAATTCAGCTTTTCCTTCTGTCTTGAGATCAGATTTTATCTTGCGCAGATAGACTTACGTGGCTACATTATTAGTGTCAGGGTCGTTTCTTACGCTCGTAAAAATATGAATAAAAATAAAAATAAAAATAATACTGTTTTTGAGAAACTAAACAGCCAAAATACTTACTACTTGTGCAGCCGTAGTTTAGTAAACATTTACTTTTATGACTCACATATCTTCTATCATTGGCTTTACGACAAGCATAGTCATTAATCCACCTACCTAAGTAACCGCTCAATAGCAGGAATTAGTAAACCTTACTGTTTGTTGTTATGATTTAATTCCACTTAGTATGTACCAGACTGTGGCTTGGTGTGGTCGTGAGTGAGGCGAATGTTTTGTTATTTTGCTTGTTGTTATGATTTAATTCCACTTAATATGTACCGGACTGTGGCCCGGTGTGGTCGTCGGGAGGCGATGTGTTATTGTTTATTGTTATGATTTAATTCCACCTAGTATGTACCGGACTGTGGCTCAGTGTGGTCGTGAGGGAGGCGAATGTGTTGTTACTGTTTGTTGTTATGATTTAATTCCACTTAGTATGTACCGGACTGTGGCTCGGTGTGGTCGTGAGTGAGGCGAATGTGTTGTTATTGTTTATTGTTATGATTTAATTCCACTTAGTGTGTACCGGACTATGGCTCGGTGTAGTCGTGAGTGAGGCGAATGTGTTGTTATTGTTTATTCCACTTAGTATGTACCGGACTGAGGCTCGGTGTGGTCGTGAGTGAGGCGAATGTGTTCTTATTGTTTATTGTTATGATTTAATTCCACTTAGTATGTACCGGACTATGGCTCGGTGTAGTCGTGAGTGAGGCGAATGTGCTGTTATTGTTTGTTGTTATGATTTAATTCCACTTAATATGTACCGAACTGTGGCTCGGTGTGGTCCTGAGTGACGCGAATAAATGCAATGTGTGAATCATTCCCTTATTTCACACCCAAAAGATCGTGGAGTGCGAAAGATGCATAGCATAAATTATCTATAAAGAGTAGCAGGGTACTCTGAATTTTTTACTATTCTGCTGTACGGCAGTTCTGCAAAGGGGAAAATGCACGCTAGAGAAAAGAAAGCTGGTGAATTTCGATTATGTGAGATTAAAACATATTTCTTCGAGTTTGTCTTTTAAAAACAGAGACATCGCATCCAGTGAAAAAACATCTGTGTCATCTACCCTGAAACATCGAGAAATGATACCAGATTTTCAGGTTGGAGTGCGTTTAATCCGTCTTCTAGAGCAGTTATAACGTGCAAGTTTGTCCGCGCCGAACATCGAAGTTGGGTCCCCTCACTCCTGAGTAAGTCGCTCTCCCAACTGAGCTACGCGGACATGTGCTCCCGCTGCTATTTGCCTTTATCTCATGTGCGTCCTGCATGAAAGGCACGTCACATCTTCCCCCACCCCCGTAAGGGGGCCGAGGGCATTGCCCACTTGTCAGCCGGGTCCATATCGCTGTAAGCAGTCATCCGTTGAAGAGCATACATTAAAGAAATCCCAGTCAATTTGGTGTGTGGAACGTTACATCACGCTGATTTATTTTTTCGAGGCACTGAAGAAGGGATTCTCATTTTTCGTGTCACGCCGTGTGGAAAGAACATAACATCATTGCGAGAAACTTAACAGCCGGGTCATCTTTTAAGTTCCGGCGCCAATTTAACGTACAAGTTTGCCCGCTCCGAGCATCGAAATCGGGTCCCCTCACCACGGGGTAAGTTGTTTTCCCAACAAAGCTACACGGACATGTGATCTCACTGCTATCTGCCTTTATCTCATGTCCGTCCCGCGGATAAGGCACGTAACACACTTTAAACGTGAAAGTTTATCGTGCATAAGACGGCAGTTGTTTTCAATTTAATAGTCTATATAGCAGAGCTGCACGACTCGTTATCCAACTCTCGAGAAGATACCAGACTCAACTTATGCACCCACCTCAAGTCCTCCTGAAGAAGAAATTGAAGAATTTTGTGAGGAAATTCGTCATCTAAATAATAAAGGTAAGCAGCACTTAAAGATAATTATGGGAGATTTCAATGCGAAAATAGGGCAACAGAATGAAACTTCAGAAGCTAAATTCGGTCACGGCAACAGAAACCAGCGGGGAAATACTCTCGTAGAGTTTGCAGAGGCAGAAGGGTTTTTCATCTTGAACTCCTTTTTCAAGAAAAAGCCGCAAATGAAATGGACATGGAGGCATCCCAATGGATTGACAAGTGAAATGGATTTTATTATGTGTAACAAGAAATTTGACATGGAAGACTGCAGTGTGTTAAACAAGTTCAACACAGGTAGTGACCATAGAATGGTGAGATGTAAGATGCGCCTCAATGCGAAACTCGAGCGTGGCAAGCTCATAAAACAAACAGTGTATTGATGTTACCAACCTTAAAAAGTATAACACCTTCAAATTGGAAGTGAGGAACAGATTCTCTATTCTAGAAGGTCTAACATCAGACGAAGTGGACATCTCTGAAATTAACAGTTTCCATAAGAGCTAGTAACCAAAGCTCTTATGGAAACAGCAACAAAATTAGTTGGGTCTGAGAACAAGTTGCATGTGAACAAATTACCTGGAAAAACCAAAATGTTGACGCAAAAAAGAAGAGAGATGACAACTAAAGAAGATGTGACTTCCAAAGTGGAATATATAGAGCTATGCAAAACAGTACGAAAAAGTATCACTGAAGATGTAAGGAAATTCAACTGTGAGCTAGTGAGGAAAGCAATTGAAAACTACCAAAGCCTAAAGATAGCAAAGGGACATCTCAGTAAGGGAAGAAAACAGATTATGGCACTGAGAAAAGATGGTTCTGTAACAAGAAATAGAGGCGAAAGTTTGAAAAGAGTGAAAGATTTCTACTCCAAATTATATGAAAGGGATGATACATGTACTCCAAACATCATGAAAGGTACCAGAGTTCTTCCAGTCCTTCCAGCAGAAGTTGCACATGCAATCAATAACATGAAGCGGGAAAAGCTCCAGGAGAAGATAGAATTACTGTAGACATCATACAAGAAGCAAGTGGAGAAATTGAAACAGTACTCGCCTAAGTTTTCACTCGATGCCTTAATGAAGGGAAGATTCCTGAGGATTGGAACAACGCTCCAATGATCCTGCTACATAAAAAAGGTGACATTGAGGATTTCAGGAACTACAGACCTTTCAGCCTCCTATCAGTGGTTTATAAAATCTTTACTAAAATTCTTTCACACCGCTTGAAGATAATACTGAACATGGCTCAACCAAGAGAACAAGCTGGATTCAGGAGTGGCTACAGCACAATAGATTATATCCACGTACTGAGAGAATTAATTGAAAGAGCGAGGGAATACGACCTTCCAATATGCATGGCTTTTATTGATTATTAAAAGGCCTTTGATTCGGTGAAACCATCAACAGTTACAATGGCATTGAAATCCTGCGGTATTGAAGATGCATGTATTAATATTATTACTAACATCTATGAAAATGCTAGTGCAAAGATTCGGTTGTTTGAGAATACAGCACACATAAAAATTGGAAAGAGAGTGAGACAAGGTGACACCATATCTCCCAAGCTCTTTAATGCCACATTGGAAAATGTCTTTCAATCACTGAACTAGGAAAACAAAGGGATAAAGATTAATGGAGATGATCTAACTCACCTTTGTTTTGCTGATGACGTAGTCATTTTTGCAACTACCCCATCAGAGCTGCAGAGTATGATCCATGAACTTGCTGACAAGAGTAAAGAAGTGGGATTAAAAATGAATTTTCAGAAGACAAAAGAGATGTACAATGCTTTTACAAGAAATGAAGATTTATCGATTGATGGAGAAAAGCTGGAGATAACAGATACGTACGTTTATCTCGGACAGCAGATATCAAGTGAGGGTCACATTGATGAAGAAATTAATCGGCGTAGAAAACTTGGCTGGAGAGCGTTTGGAAGAAACAGCATAATTTTCAAGAGCAATATGTCATTATGTCTTAAAAGAAAAGTGTTTGATCAATGCATCCTTCCAGTGCTTACGTATGATGCAGAGACGTGGACCTTAACCAAAAGGGACATGCAAAGGCTTCAAACAACTCAAACAGCATGGAGAGGTGCATGCTTAGTGCAACCAAGAGAGATAAGAAGAGGAACTCGTGGATCAGAAAAATGACTAGAGTGGAAGACATCATGATAAGAGTAAAATCCTTGAAATGGCAATGGGCTGGACATACTGCCAGAAGGACAGACCATCGATGGACAGCCGACATTTTAGAATGGATTCCAAGGGACAGGAAAAGAGCCAGAAGAAGACCACATGGGAGATGGGTGGATGAAATTCGAAAGTATGCGGGAGTAACATGGAGGAGACTGGCTCAAGACAGATCGTCGAGGAAGAGGTTTGGAGAGACCTTCGTCGAGCAGTGGATTGATAATGGTTGACAATGGTGATGATAATGAGGATAACTTTTCAAGCACGGACGGAGAATCAGTGCCGGAAAAAACCGGCATCAGACAAAGCGAAACGGATGATCTTGGTTATAGTTTCTTGCATGGAGGCATTCATCATAAAGGCTTTCCGAGGGTAAAGCTTCGTGAGATTCCAGTGTGCAAAACTCGGATGTATGAATGTGTTCAACAATTACAGGATCAAATTTTGAAAACGACTGAGCGTGAAATGAAATCGCACTTACAGTGGCTAACCATTTCTAACCAAAAGTGAAAAATGTGAGTGACCTCACTCTGAATACATTTTTTCCCATAGCTTGCCAGCTAAAATTGCCCGGCTTTTATTTCTGTATTAGCAACCCTCGTCTCTAAAGCACTGAGATTAATATTTAGAGTTGATTCGACGCTCTACCTAAGTACCTTGTCTGAGTCTCCTTGATTAACTTGTTTTACCATTAAAATACTGCCATATTTTACTGTATACATAACCAGTTGTACTGCTTAAATCTGATAATCTAGCTAATGGTGTCTCTTAAATAGAAAGTTCAATGTTTTAGCTTAACTCACTGCGCCGCTTAAGATACCAAATTCAAGCATATTTCTAGCTTAACACGTAATATGATTTTAATCCTATTTTTCACTGTTTAGCTCAATTAGTTAAATAGAGACATTTCATCAGCTTTCTCTTAGTATTCATTACTTGAATTAAACAGAGGCTTTTCCTAGATGTACTAGTACTTAAATATTGAAGTATTAGTTCACAGAATAAATCGTGAGGACGATTGAATCACAACTTTTAGCGGGTAAGACATCTCAAATAGTAAAAGTGAAGTACCTTGGATGAGTACTGTTACATACAGACCAACTTCGTGCGTCTGTCCAATACATGGGATAACAGAATACATTTTGGAATCCCTACCACACTGTTTTCTCTTTTTGAAGGTATGACGACTATAACGACCACCGTGAGCAAGTCCAAAGGCTATAGGTAGCCTCTCATCTCTAATTTGAGGCCACTGGTTCCAGGTAAGAGGGCGAGCCAGTATCGTAAGATAATCACGCCACTCGTGCCTCATTCGGAACTTGAACCCGGGTCCACTCCTACGAAAGGTCAGAGGCCAGCTCTTTGACCACTGCGCCGCCTTCTAATTTTTCGGAGACAAAAGTTGTAGGGGTACTTCCATTACAAAATCTTATTTAGAAATTCCTTATCGGAAAAATCTTTATATTACGCACTATACCTAAGAATGGAGATAAAAAAGAGGAGTTTTAAAGGGAAAAAAGTAAGACGAAACTGCGTTATTCCAGAAAGCAGGAACGGAAATACAAATGTCTTGATCTTGACCTTGTCACAGATTCTTTCTTGGAGGATTATCAAATTCCAGCGAGTTCCGTAAACTGAGGAGTTCTTTTTAAAGGGAATCCATTATAGTAGGAATAGGGAAAAGGGCTACTTGGAGCCCGCCTGGGGCTGCCAAATAGCAAGAAAACCGCAGACAGATTTCTACAGTCTGCTGACTCAGGTCTTGTCCGTGGTTTTTTCAGTGTTTTCCAAGGGCACTTGCGTCAGCTGGGGATGATTTCCCGTTAAAGTAGACGATGGGTACTCCACACCCTTTTCCCTAACCTGACCTTGTAGGATCTCCGAACGGCAAAGCTTACATAGCAACAAACGAAGATAGACAGCCTCCGTGTCTTACAGGGAAAGTATTTCAAAGTAGATACTCTGGTTTCCGACCCTAATCCAAAAAAGTTGTTCAATCACAGGCTCTGGCCTTTGCAGAAAGAAGCAATACTATCCACGCAAAATAAGGGGAAAATTTTTGATCTGACTTAGGGTTATATACTACGTAGTTCACTAAATTTGAACAGTCATGGGCTTCATATAGGGGAGCAAGAGGGGGCATTTACCCTCCCCTGGACGTCAGATCATACCGTTTTTGTTCTTGGAAGAGGTTTTGGTCATAATACTAATTTTGTTTGCTGATGGAAGAGGTTTTTGATAACACGAATTTTGATTATTTCTAACATGAGATAATAAGAAATTTTGCCGCCCCGGTGGCGCAGTGGTCTAAGCGGTGGCCTCTGATCATTCGTCCGAACGGGGTCCGGGTTCGAATCCCGGTGAGGCATGGATGTTGTGTTTGTCTTACGGCACTGGCTCTCTCCCTTCCCTGGAACCAGTGACCTTAAATTAGGGACGGGCGACTGCTTATAGCCCATTGAGTTGCTCACGGTGGTCGTTAAACCTCCAATCAAAAAAAAAAAAAAAAAAAAGAGAAATTTTGTACATATACATGCATCAAAAATTTTGTAGAACTTCTGGATGCGTATATATGGCGTAAAAATAGGAAAAACGTTGGGAATTTTCAGTAGAGAATGGCAAAAATTTCAGTATAGAGTAATGAAATGTTTTATTGCATATTTGAGAGCAGGGCACACACGTACGGTAACCGAAAAGTAGGAAAGGCGAAGAAAGGAAAAATTTATCCTCTGCAGCAGCTATTTACTGCTGGACAAAGATCTTTTGAAATATTTCTCAGAAATTTGTCTTGAGGGTATTTTTTCGTTCTTGATTCCCAATTGTAGAATCTCTAGTGTTTCGTGATGCATGCTGCTCAAGTGCCCAAAGTGATAAAAAGAACAACAAAGAAATTTCCTTTTTTTGTGCCTAAACATGTTTAATTTCATTTATCCATCTTTTTTTTATGCAGCTTCTGGCTTCGAATTAAATGTGTGTGTTCAGAGGGGTAAAAACGACAAGAAGGCACAATGGAAGTTTGCATTTGGTGTTTGTACGTATCATTCTCAGTTAGAATTTTTGTTTGCCTCCTTCTGAAAACTAAGCTATGGGCGTCCATGACATGCATCATAACATTGTTTCGTCATATATCTTAAAATACATCTAAAATAAGTTTCATGAAAATTTGACGTTTATTAAATAATCATGCACTTTTGCTCAAACTTTTCTTCAATGAAATACAATGGGTTTTGTAACTCCCTTTAGAGAAATACTTAGGAGAGTAAAATATCGATACAGTAATTCACATAAAATAAATTTTGAAGATAACAATCCGAGTTTTGGTGTAAATTTGACAAAGATGGTAAGTCAGATAATATCCGAAAACTTGCAAATTGCATCGTCCTGGAGCGGGACTCGAATCTGCGTCTCCCATATAGCGCCCAGGTATGCTATTATATGGTGTAATCCCGTATTTATTTCATGATCACATAAAATAAGTTACGCAGGGACAAAAGAACTCGACACCCATGAAGTTCCACGAGAAGACAAAAATTCCAAAATACGCCTCCCAACATCTGTTCCACTTTGACCTTTCATTTCTTTTTTAATCATTGCTATTCTTCTTTGAGAACAGAAGAAACAGCTTTTGGCTCATCACAAATATTTCAACAGAAGCTATTACACAGTTCAGTGTCGGCACAAGTGAGAGGACGAGAGTGTATATATGGCGTTAAGAATCAGTTAAGGGTTCAGAGTTCACAATTTCAAAAATTCAGGCTGTGGAAACAGTGTAGTCTCAGGAGCATGAATACCTAAATATGTCACCATGAGCTCTCAATCTCCTGCTGGACACATCATCAATTATTCTCAATGGATTACTGGATGCAGGTTTTTCTAAGGCATTTCCTCATTCTAACGTTTTAGTTGTCCAGTGGGCAGTTCTTCCAGAAATATACTGACTGAAAAAAATCCCAACACCAAGAAGGGGTTGTGTTAGATAAACGACAGTTGGTAGGCGGTGAGAGTACATCTGTAAGATAACGTCTATGCAAATTTCGCGCTCGGCGCATACGTGTGGCGCTAGTAGCGCCCCTCGGAACATGCAAAGCAGGTTTGCTGTAAATACGCGCTGTAACGTTCGTGAGCGTTAGTTATCGTTGAGATTCGACGTAGTGTGTTGATGTTAGTCAAGAATGCCTTTAAGAAGACGAAGAAGCCATTATCAACAGCTCACGGAGTTTGAACGAGGTCGTGTAATAGGGCTACGAGAAGGTAGGTTTTCTTTCCGCAATATTGCAGAACGACTTAGCAGGAATGTAGCCACTGTGCATGATTGTTGGCAGCGGTGGTCAAGGGAAGGTACTGCTTCAAGAAGACCGGGTTTCGGCTGGCCACGTGGCACCACTGAGAGGGAAGACCGCCGTGTACGGCGTATGGCCGTGGAGCATCGTACCGCGTCTGCGGCAGCAATTCGAGCTACAGTTGCCACCACATTGGCACAACGAACCGTTATAAATCGGTTACTTGAAGCACAGCTCAGAGCCAGACGCCCTGTAGCGTGCATTCCACTTACTCCAAACCACTGATGTTTGTGAGGTCAGTGGTGTCAAGGTAGAGCTCATTGGAGGACGGACTGGAGATCTGTTGTGTTTTCTGATGAAAGCCGGTTCTGCCTGGGTGCCAGTGATGGCCGTGTGTTGGTTAGGAGGCCGGGTGAGTGCCTGCAACCAACCTGTCTGCGGCCGAGACACACTGGACCTACACCTAGAGTTATAGTCTGCGGAGCAATTTCCTATGACAGCAGGAGCACTCTCGTGGTTATCCCACGCACCCTGACGACACAGTTGTACGTCGGTCTGGTAATTCAACCTGTTGTGCTGCCATTCATGAACAGCATTCCAGGGAGTGTTTTCCAACTGGATAACGCTCGCCCGCACACCGCTGTTGTAACCCAACATGCTCTACAGAGTGTCGACATGTTGCCGTGGCCTGCTAGAACATCAGATCTTCCACCAATCGAGCACGTATGGGATATCATTGGACGACAACTCCAGCGTCACCCCCAACCAGCATTAACCGTCCCTGTATTGGCCGACCAAGTGCAACAGGCATGGAACTCCATCCCACAAACTGACATCCAGCATCTGTACGATACAATGAATGAACGTTTGCGTGTTTGCATTCAACATTCTGGTGTTTACACCGGTTATTAATGTACCAGCATTTCACATTTAAAATGGATCTTCTCGCGCTTACAATAAGCTGTGATCTTGAAACCTTAATCGATTAAATATGTTACCTATACAAATGTATTGCCGCCATTTCATTCCTCTACAACTATTTTTTCATGGTGTTGGGATTTTTTTGCTGTTAGTGTATATTCACTAAATTGCTATTTCAGCGTGTCTTCCCATACTTCTTTTCCTCAATCTATTTTATCCCCCTCTCGTTTATACTGGGGTCATTAGCGATCATTTATATCTGTCAAATGGGAGAGGGGAAGTTTAAGTCATCAGCTATTCCCAATCTCTTTTATTCCCATACGGTTTTATATTGCGCCAATAAAACAGGGGAAACTTTATTTGCTAGAAAACAGAAGTTTTATACCTTTTACAGGGAAATTCCCCTGGTTTCATAGCAGTTAGTGGCGTGCAAATCTGTGGAAGAATTTATCAAGCTCATGCGCATTGCGTATTAATCAGATTTCAGCCATTTTCAACACATTACTTCGATATGCACCATATTTTCCCATCAAGGTTTTAAGTAAAATATCGCCTCCTCGGGGTCTCTATAAACAAACTAAAATTTCGACGGAATTGAAGGCTGTTCTATGCGTATTATCATGCGTAAGTTTCGAAGATCATAACTGAAACCAGCTAAAAATTTCCGGAAGTAAATGAAAAATATACAAGTGCGTCCAAAAAGTTCGTCCAAAAGGTTGTTAAAAAACAAAGTGCGTCCAAAAAGTTGTTTCTGGATTGACGGCAACATGACGCTACAGCCGTTAGTGCAGAAATATTTCCACTATGTGCTTTAATACTTGAATTTATAAATCAACGTTTATGAATCATCATCACCATTGTCAACCATTTACAATCCACTGCTGAATGAAGGTCTCAAGTTTCTTCCACAAAGGTCTGCCTTGCGTGCCAGTTTCCTACACGTCACTCCCGCATGCTTTGGAATTTCATCTACACATCTTCCATGTGGTCTTGTACTGGGTCTTTTCCTGTCCCTTAGAATCCGGTCTAGAATTTTGGTTGTCCATCGGTGATCCTTTCTTCTGGCAACCAAGTCCTGCCCATTGCTCGATCTTGATAGACGTTGTGTTGGTGGCTCCTACATTTTATGCATTCTAGTAGTATTTACCTCGTCCCTCTCACACCTGTTGCGTGGCCTGCCTGTTTAAAGGTACTGTGCATGCTTTGAGCTACTTTTCTGGCGATATAGTTCTTGTATTTGTTCATTTTCCTCCGTTTTCATATCGTTAGCTGGTTTGCTTACGTTTGGAAGCTGCTAACATGGCGGCTTCCTGTTCTCATTATCTCTAAACGTGGCGGACGCATGTCACGTCGCACTTCCCACGTCGATGGAAGTTGACCTACTCTCGTCCTCAGATGTGTCTGCTCAGGTGCTTTCCCAATTTCCTAGTACTCCTGCTCCGGTGCCTTCACTGGACTTTGCTGCGCCTCCTTTTTCAGCTCGGTGCAGCCTCGGTGCCATCCCTGGGTAGTACTGATATTACTGCCTTGCCTTCTGCCTGTGCTTCTCTTCCCTCACTGTCTTCTGTGCCTGCCGGCTCAGCACAGACTTCTCTTCCGAGGATGTCATTTACCTCTACAGTGCAGCGAGGCGCTACTTCTACGTCAGCTTCTTCTCAACCTGATGATATTTTGCAATCAACACCCTTTATTCAGCTTTCCAACCACAAGGTGAAGGTAACGATTAATGACAATTCGCAGATTGGCCGTGAGTTCCATAACCTCCTGGATAGAGGGATACTCTTTCATGCCTTACCAAATACTCCTTTGCCACGCTACATGGAGGTCCTCTCTGGTCATATGTCGTCTGTGTCTATTACCGGAATTTCTCGAACCCCTCGGGTATCTCAGTGCAGTTCAAGCACAAGGAGGATGCTGTTTTTTTTTCTTGCACACGGGCTTTCGATTGGAACAAATCATCTCATCCCTTAGCCTCTTTCCAAGCGTCCGGTGAATATCATTTTATATACTGTTACACAGGAAGTGCTTAATACTGCGCTTCCTCTCCTTGCCAATCTTTTTTTGTAAAATCGTTGGCAAGGTCAGTCGCCTTTCTGACGCTCCATGCGGAACTCGATTTGCACATGTTACGTGACCTCGCCGTTAGTTTTTGGTCGTTTTCCCACTGAAAACGCCTTGGCGTATTGTCCTACAGACGGTATTGTAGAAATAGGCTCACGCATGTACAGCTTCAAAGGTTTTCACCACTCACTATTGTACTCACTGTCTTATACGGGATCACACCACTACCTCCTGTGTGCGCAAACGCCGTGGTCGTTCTTCCAGCACGCATCTCAATGCCGATCACACTGGTTCTTCTACCATGCGCTCTTCTAGTGTTTGCCAGACGCGACCTCTCCTCTCCATCAGACGCACCTTCCAGTCAAGGACAATGACCCCTTTCCTCCTCTTCTGCACCGTACGGACGTGCATCCTCCTTCAGGGTCGGTAACGATGTCACCCACTACTGATGTTTCTCCGGCGGAGTGTTCCCACTCAGATGTGTTGAGTGGTGCTCCGGCTCTCAGACCGACTGGCTCTCCTCTGTATCTCTCGCATATCGGAACTTCAACTGCGACCGTGTCAAATGTTCCCATGTTGTCGCACCTTCCTGCTGCCTTGGCTGATGTTCCAGCGTTAACTGATGCTGATTGAGAACATACTGATTCCTCGGCTCAACTCGTGTTCTCGTCTCCTGATTCGGGTGCTCATCCAGATCCACCAATGGATTCCTCCGCCTCAACTTCGTCTTCGAAGCGGACTGGTACTTCCAAAGGCTCTGTGAAACAGAAAAAGGTAAAACATATTTCTGTTACTTCTTCTGTGGCCTCCTCTAGTGTTCCCGATGTTTCCAGTTCAGATATTTCTCCGCCTGATGACTCTTTGAACAGTTTGCATCTTCGCCCTGTCAATCCTTTCTCAGATGATGAGGTTCTACAGGTCACTGATAAGTTTCTTCTTGTTCCTGGACCACTGTCCAGACAACAATTTTCACGCTTCGTTCTGGCCCTGTAAATTCTCTCTCAGTTGATGAGGTTATACAGGCCATTAATAAGATTCCTCTTGTTCCTAGCCCACTGTCCAGACAACTTTCAAGCCTCTTCCAATCTGCTCGTACGGTTGTCTGTACCGAAGAGTTTCTCCGTTCACCTGATCTTGATCTGTGTCAGCGGTGATACAATTTGAAGCGTATGTGTCTTTTTTCAAATCCCTGAGCGTCACAGATCCTAGATACCAGGTCTACATTAAACGATACACCCGCCGTCTCTCCTCCTTGAAACACCTCGATGAGAAACAATTTTGTGATGCCGTGCTTCCTCAAGCCGATGACATTTAGCGCTTCTTCCCAACCAGACACTGTTTCTGTAGTCCATCACGTACTGCAATATTGTTTCATGTTTCTGTTATCGTGCTCTGTGTTTTTCATTTGCTCTCATTGTATGTCTTGGTTATACTAGTGATTTCCTTTGCCGCGGTTTTTCATACTAAATTTAACTTTGTTCTTATTCCCTTGTTCATACGTTTATAATGTTTTACACGTTCTACTTTGTATCGAATGATATGCCGATCTGATTTTCCTTCTTTGTGTACATCATCATTTTACTATATGTGCAAATTGATGTATTCTTCTGTTTGCTTTCCAGTTTCTGTTGGGGATAAACCAACCTTTTCCCCTTTATGATTTCTATGTTGCACTTTTCAGTGATATCTCCTATGTATGTACACTGAAGAGCAACTGAATTAGAGATACCTGTCTAGTAACGTATAACACCACCTTTCGCTCTGATGACGGCGTCCATTCGTCTCGGCATGGACTCCAAATGACACCGGAAGCGTTGGAAAGCCATACGGATCCACGACCCCTGAACAAGCTCCCACAGTTCACGAAGATTTGATGGAAGAGAGTCAGAGCCTCGAACATCTCTCTCGATGGCATCCCAGATGTGCTAGATAGGATTGAGGTCAGGTGACCTAGCTGGCCAAGGAAGCGAGGTCACGTCGGTGGAGTGTTCATCCAACCATTCGGATACAATTCGGGAGTTACATTGTCTTGTTGCAGGATGAGGTCCCCAGTGGGATGTTGAAGACGCACAAACGGGAGCAAATAGTCGTCCTGGATGTCCCGGTAACGTTGACCTGTGAGGGACGATGTCACACGTACCAGGGGTCCCATTTCAGTCCACGTAAACAGTCCGCAGACGAGAATGCCACCCCCACCAGCTTGAAGAGTACCCTGCTGGCAAGAAGGATCCATCGCTTCATGCGGTTTGCGCCGTACTCGCATCCTGTCATCCTCATGTACCAACGTGAATCTCGACTCATCAGTCCAGCCAACATTTTTCCACATGTCTAGGGTCCAGTGGCGATGTTTACGCTCCCTTGTTAATCTTTGCACCCTGTGATGTGCGGTCAGCAACGGTACCCTCGTGGGATGATGGCTTCTGTACCCCATAGCGAGAAAATGGTTGTGGATGGTGTGGCTGCTTACATGATTTTGTGCACCAGCGTTAAATTGCCGAGTCATTTCTTGCACTGTGGCCCGTCTATCCGCTGTTACAATGCGAGCTAGGCGACGATGATCTCGCTCACCCACACGCTGTTGTCCACGGCAGTTGGCCCTTGCAGCGATGGTTTTACCGGATTCGATGTACTCACGATGCACCCGTGACACAGTGGCTGGTGAAAATCCCAGTGCCTGCACGACTTCCGAGATGGAGTGACCCATTCGTCGGGCCCCGACAATTTGCCCACAATCAAATGCGCTTAGATCCTTCGTCTTACTCATACCGCGCCCGACTCTTACTGATACCCGTCGCATCACTCCTTATATTGTCGGATCGCTGCATACGTCATGTAGTTTCCGTTTACAGGTCCGCCCACAGCGCCACATTTGCATAACTCCAGCTATCTCTAATTCAATTTCTCTTCAGTGTATTCCATGATAGCAATAAAATGGGCAGCTTTGGTACCCGCAATTACCAAAACCATTGCCATTTCAGAGATTTTACTTTGATCATGATGTCTTCCACTCTTGTCATTTTTCTAATCCACGATTTCCTCTTCTTATCTTAACTAGTTACACCAAATATGCATCTCTCCGTGCTGCTTTCAGTTGTCTGCAGTCTTTGTATGTCTTTTTTTTTTTTTAGTTAAGGTCCATGTGTCTGCTCCGTACGTAAGCACTCGAAGAATGCATTGATTAAGCACTTTTGTTTTAAGAGATAATGGCATGTTGCTCTTAAAAATTGTAGTGTTTCTTTCAAAAGCTCTCCAACCTTTCATACGTCGAATAATTTCTACATAAATGTGACTTTTGGTTGATATCTGCTGCCCAAGGTAAATCTTATCACCCTCTGCCTTCATGTCGCACTGGCCGTTTGTATATATTATGTATTTGAATATATATACACTGACGGAAAAAAATCCCAACACGACGAAACAATAGTTGTAGAGGAATGAAATGGCGGCAATACATTTGATTAGGTAACATATTTAATCGATTAAGGTTTCAAGATCACAGCTTATTGTAAGCGCGAGAAGAGCCATTTTAAATGTGAAATGCTGGTAAATTAATAACCGGTGTAGCCGCCAGAATGTTGAATGCAAGCACGCAAACGTTCATGCATTGTGTCGTACAGGTGCTGGATGTCAGTTTGTGGGATGGAGTCCCATACCTGTTGCACTTGGTCGGTCAATACAGGGACGGTTAATGCTGGTTGGGGATCACGCTGGAGTTGTCGTCCAATGATGTCCCATACGTGCTCGATTGGTGAAAGATCTGGCGATCTAGCAGGCCACGGCAACATGTCGACACTCTGTAGAGCATGTTGGGTTACAGCAGCTGTATGCGGGCGAGCGTTGTCCTGTTGGAAAACACCCCTGGAATGCTGTTCATGAATGGCAGCACAACAGGTTGAATCACCAGACCGACGTACAACTGTGCCGTCAGGGTGCGTGGGATAACCACGAGAGTGATCCTGCTGTCATAGGAAATTGCTCCCCAGACCATAACTCCAGGTGTAGGTCCAGTGTGTCTCGGCCGCAGACAGGTTGGTTGCAGGCCATCACCTTGCCTCCTTCTAACCAACACACGGCCATCACTGGCACCCAGGCAGAACCGGCTTTCATCAGAAAACACAACAGATCTCCACTACGTCCTCCAATGAGCTCTAGCTTGACACCACTGACGTCGCAAACGGCAGTGGTTTGGAGTAAGTGGAATGCACGCTACAGGGAGTCTGGCTCGGAGCTGTCCTTCAAGTAACTAATTTTTAACAGTTCGTTGTGTCACTGTGGTGGCAACTGCAGCTCGAATTGCTGCCGCAGACGCGGTACGATGCGCCACGGCCATACGCCGCACACGGCGGTCTTCCCTCTCAGTAGTGCCACGTGGCCAGCCGGAACCCGGCCTTCTTGAGGCAGTACCTTCCCTTGACCACCGCTGCCAACAATCATGCACAGTGGCTACATTCCTGCGAAGTCGTTCTGCAACATTGCGGAAAGGAAATCCACCTTCTCGTAGCCCTATTACACGACCTCGTTCAAACTTCGTGAGCTGTTGATAATGGCTTCTTCGTCTTCTTCAAGGCATTCTTGACTAACATCAACACACTACGTCGAATCTCAACGATAACTAACGCTCACGAACGTTACAGCGCGTATTTACAACAAACCTGCTTTGCATGTTCCGAGGGGCGCTACTAGCGCCACACGTATGCGCCGAGCGCGAAATTTGCATAGACATCATCTTGCAGATGTACTCTCACCGCTTACCAACTGTCGTTTATCTAACACAACCCCTTCTTGGTGTTGGGGTTTTTTTCCGTCAGTGTATATTATATTTGAATAAGGTCCAATAACACCGTACACCGTCTTAGCACGAGACGAATAAAATATTACTGAGCTTTAAAAACAGTTAAAAATAAAAGTTACATTAAAAGCCCCATGAGATCTTTTGGAATACCGCGTGTTCCTTCATCAGATGCTGGCATGATTACTACACTGATTGCCGTGGGCGTGATAATTTATATAGTTTACAAACAGAGGCTTTTAGTTCATCTGCGCAGACGCAAGGGCATGCAAGGAAAAATAAGATACACGCACAACACAAGATATATAACATATATTTACATAATTACACAAAGCAAAACTTTCGACAAATAAATAAATGGTAATCCACCCACCCCCTCTACAGGCTAACTTTCAGTAGCCTCCCCCTCTGCCCAAAAGTAACACATTTCCCTAAGACCGTGACAAAATAAATGATACCACAACATATCTTAAATTCCTCCCCCCTCCCACTATAACTCCCCCCATCCCTCCCAAAATAGGACCAGTTTGAAAGAAGTTAACCTTTTTTGATAAGGTTCAGCAGTATCTTTCAGGGCAACGGGATCTGTACAGGTGTATCATCCTTACAGCACTCACTGCCCAGATTGTATATGTGGAGGATTTCCGCCATTCGAACTTCGATCCGAGTGTTGTGAGAGTCTAATAGCATAGCATCTTCCGTACTATGCTGTTAGACTCTCACTAGCACGCCCATGGCAATCATTCTAGTAATCATACCATCTGATGAAGGAACTCGCGAAGTTCCGGAAGATCTCATGGGGCTTTTAATGTAACTTTTATTTTCAACTGTTTTTAAAGCTCAGTAAAATTTTATTCGTTTCGTGCTAAGACGGTGTACGGTGTTATCCTGTTCAATGGGAGTACCTATTCAATTTAGGTATTGAACAGGAGAATGGGTTACCCAGTCTCTAGTAGGTGTTCCAGTCTCTTGTTCAATAGGTAATCCTATTGAACAAGAGACTGGAACACCTATTATGATGCCTGATATCAAATGCGGAAAGATCATCGGAAGGCAGAGGAACAAGGTTTTTATAGCTTCTAACTAACTGTTATGTTTCAGTGCAATAGGCTGGTTTGATATACTGCAATAACGTGTGCAATTCATTTCAGCAATAGGCTGGTTTGATATACTGCAATAACGTGTGCAATTCATTTCACTTCACTTGGAATATAATGCAAGTACTTCATAGTTCACAATTTAAATTACTTGTATCATCATCATCATCATCGTCAACCATTATCAATCCACTGCTGGACGAAGGTCTCCCCAAGTTTCCTCCACAACGGTCTGTCTTGTGCCAGTCTCCTCCATGTCACTCCCGCATACTTTCGAATTTTATCCACCCATCTTCCATGTGGTCTTCTTCTGAGTCTTTTCCTGTCCCTTGGAATCCAATCTAAAATTTCGGCTGTCCATCGATGGTCTGTTCTTCTGGCAGTATGTCGAGCCCATTGCCATTTCAGGGATTTAACTCTGATCATGATGTCTTCCACTCTTGTCATTTTTCGGATCCACGTGTTCCTCTTCTTATCTCTCCTGGTTACACCTAGCATGCACCTCTCCATGCTGCTTTGAGTTGTCTGCAGCCTTTGTATGTCTCTTTTAGCTAAGGTCCACGTCTCTGCACCATACGTAAGCACTGGAAGGATGCATTGATCAAACACTTTTCTTTTAAGACATAATGGCATATTGCTCTTGAAAATTATGTTGTTTGTTCCAAAAGCTTTCCAGGCAAGTTTTGTACGCCGATTAATTTCTTCACCAATGTGACCCTCACTTGATATCTGCTGTCCAAGATAAACGTACGTGTCTGTCATCTCCAGCTTTTCTCCATCAATCGATAAATCTTCATTTCTTGTAAAAGCATTGTACATCACTTTTGTCTTCTGAAAGTTCATTTTTAATCAAACTTCTTTACTCTTGTCAGCAAGTTCCTGGATCATACTCTGTAGCTCTGATGGGGTAGTTGCAAAAATGACTGTCATCAGCAAAACGAAGGTGGGTTAGATAATCTCCATTAATCTTTATCCCTTTGTTTTCCCAGTTCAGTGATTGAAAGACATTTTCCAATGTGGCATTAAAGAGCTTCGGAGATATGGCGTCACCTTGTCTCACTCCTTTTCCAATTTTTATGTTTGTTGTATTTTCAAACAGCCGAATCTTTGCACTTGCATTTTCATAGATGTTATTAATAATATTAATGTATGCATCTTCAATACCGCAGGATTTCAGAGCCATTGCAACTGCTGATGGTTTCACCGAATCAAAGGCTTTTTCATATTCGATAAAAGCCATGCACAATGGAAGTTCATATTCCCTCGCTCTTTCAATTAGTTCTCTCAGTACGTGGATATGATCTATTGTGCTGTAGCCACTCCTGAATCCAGCTTGTTCTCTCGGTTGAGCCATGTCCAGTGTCACCTTCAAGCGGTGTGAAAGAACTTTAGTGAAGATTTTATAAACCACTGATAGGAGGCTGATAGGTCTGTAGTTCCTGAGATCCTCAATGTCACCTTTTTTATGTAGCAGGATCATTGTAGCGTTGTTCCAATCCTCAGGAATTTTCCCTTCATTAAGGCATCGAGTGAAAATTTGGGCGAGTACTGTTTCGATTTCTCCACTTGCTTCTTGTATGATGTCTACAGTAATTCCATCTTCTCCTGGAGCTTTTCCCCGCTTCATGTTCTTGATTGCATGTGCAACTTCTGCTGGAAGGACTGGAAGAACTCTGGTACTGGTACCTTTCATGATGTCTGGAGTACATGTATCATCCCTTTCATATAATTTGGAGTAGAAATCTTTCACTCTTGTCAAAATTTCGCCTCTATTTCTTGTTACAGAACCACCTTCTTTTCTCAGTGAAATAATCTGTTTTTTCCCCTTACTGAGATGTCCCTTTGCTATCTTTAGGCTTTGGTTGTTTTCAATTGCTTTCCTCACTAGTTCACAGTTGAATTTCCTTACGTCTTCAGTCATACTTTTTCGTACTGTCTTGCATAGCTCTATGTATTCGACTTTGGAAGTCACATCTTCTTTAGTTGTCCTCATCACTCTTCTTTTTTGCATCAACATTTTGGTTTTTCCTGATAATTTGTTCACATGCAATTTGTTCTTAGACCCAGTTAATTTTGTTGCTGTTTCCATAAGAGCTTTGGTTACTTTTCTGTTAACTTCAGAAATATCCACTTCTTCCGATGTTAGGCCTTCTAAAGCAGAGAATCTGTTCTTCAGTTCCAATTTGAAGGTATTATGGAGTTTTTTAACGTTGGTTATGTCAATACATTTTGTTTGTCTTATGAGCTTTCTACGTTCGAGTTTAGTGTTGAGGTGCATCTTACATCTCACCAACCTATGGTCACTGCCTGTGTTGAACTTGTTTAGCACACTGCAGTCTTCTATGACGAATTTTTTGTTACACATATTAAAATCAATTTCACTTGTCGTCCCATTTGAATGTCTCCATGTCCATTTCCTGTGTGGCTTTTTCTTGAAAAAGGAGTTCAAGATGAAAAACCCTTCTGCCTCTGCAAACTCTACGAGAGTATTTCCACGCTGGTTTCTGTTGCCGTGACCGAATTTACCTACTGAAGTTTCATTCTGTTGCCGTTGTCCTATTTTTGCATTGAAATCTCCCATAACTATCGTCAAGTGCTGCTTACCTTTATTATTTAGATCACGAATTTCCTCATAAAATTCTTCAATTTCTTCTTCAGCATGACTTGTGGTGGGTGCATAAGTTTGAATAATCTGAGCCTGGTATCTTCTCGAGAGTTGGATAACGAGTCGTGCAGCTCTGTCAGAGGAACTTTCAACTTCTACAACTTTATCCTTCAGTTTCTTGTTTATTATAAATCCAACACCACTAGTTCTGCCAGTATCTGTCCCACGATAGTAGAAGAGATGTCCACTTTTCAGTTCAATGAGATCTTCTCCTTTTCTCCTTACCTCACTTAGCCCGACGATGTCCCACTTGATTCTTTGTAGTTCCTCTTCCAATTCAAGAAGCCTTGAATCAGAAGATAGGGAGCGTCCGTTATACGTAGCCAAGGTCAGCATCAGATGGTAGCCTAGTCCGGTCCTCCGGGGATTCGTTAGCACCCTCTGCCTTCATGTCGCACTGGCCGCTGCCTTGGCCAGGTACATTCCAGCTGCCGGAGACTGAGGGCCAAGATTTAAGTTGTGGAGTCATTTTGGAGGGTTTGGCCATAACTCACCACGCTGGCCAAGCGGGTTGGTGAGTGTGGGATAGCATTTCCTCTAATCCCGATGGTATAGTTATACCGCTATTGGCGGTCGTCAGAGCCCCTTTAGTGGGAACAGGATGTACCACGAGAAGGCGGGGTTGACATTTGTCAAGGAGAGGCTGTGATGTTACGCATCACCTGACCTTACATCCCATTACTTGTGTATATATATATATGTGTGTGTGTGTGTTTATGATCATGTATAAATGAGATAACTGCATGTTTCATAGATTAAAAGGAAGTTGGTTCATTTATTCAAAAGTTCATTTGTCACTGTCACTGGTGTAATACCTTCATTTTGGCACAAGTAATGAAAATGTGCATAGAGTTTTAAAGTATATTTATGTACCTTCAATTTAGGTAATATGAAATATTAGTAACGTTCAGTAAGCAAATAAACTATGTTTTTTGCGTTTTATTTGTTGTGAATCACGGAATTGTCTTTGTTTTTCTCCCATTATGTGCGGGATTTAATCTTTGTAAATGCTGATTGTTTTTTTCTTTCCAATTTTGATTGTATTGACCCTGCACATTGAATTTTCTATCCTGTGGTGTGACCCGGGTATTATTACATATGTCTCTGTCCCAATTTCCGCGAATAGTGCGTTTCCTGCAATTCCGCGACACACGTCGTTGACAATCACATAAGTTGTTTTCCAGTGCAGTTATCTTTGTTCTCTTTCGTTTGTTTTCATTAACTGTAGTGTTGAAAATTATAATCTTTCTCCTGTCTCATTTTTCCATTGTTTCTCATTGAATGTGTAAGTGTAAAATCTGTAAAATCGTGCTTTCGTGTGGTTGATTTAATAATTTTGTTTGCTGAATATGTCATGATATTACTGACTATTTCTCTTTGAACCTGTCATCAGTTTTCTTTTCTAATTTGATATATTGTGCTGTTGTTAATATAACTTTTCCTGTGTTCTTTTCCCGGGTTTGGGAAAAGTAAGTTACAGCAACCATTCAACACTCGTCTTTGGTTCTAAATGCATTGGTTTTTCAGGGCGTGTTTCGATTTTCCTTTTTTTTTTCCTGTTGCGGTGCACAAGTATACGGATGAGCGATTCCATTATTATCACCCCCCAGCCTAGAGAAATGAGCGCGCCCGGAGACCGCATAGTGGCGCAGGTGAAGTCCACAGATCAAATACACTGACAGAAAAGAAAAATCCCAACACCACGAAAAAATAATTGTAGAGGAATGAAATGGCGGCAATACATTTGTATAGGTAACATATTTAATCGATTAAGGTTTCAAGATCACAGCTTATTATAAGCGCGAGAAGAGCCAATTTAAATGTGAAATGCTGGTACATTAATAACCGGTGTAAACACCAGAATGTTGAATGCAAACACGCAAACGTTCATTCATTGTATCGTACAGATGCTGGATGTCAGTTTGTGGGATGGAGTTCCATGCCTGTTGCACTTGGTCGGCCAATACAGGGACGGTTAATGCTGGTTGGGGGTGACGCTGGAGTTGTCGTCCAATGATATCCCATACGTGCTCGATTGGTGGAAGATCTGATGTTCTAGCAGGCCACGGCAACATGTCGACACTCTGTAAAGCATGTTGGGTAACAACAGCGGTATACGGGCGAACGCTATCCAGTTGGAAAACACTCCCTGGAATGCTGTTCATGAATGGCAGCACAACAGGTTGAATCACCAGACCTACGTACAACTGTGCCGTCAGGGTGAGTGGGATAACCACGAGAGTGCTCCTGCTGTCATAGGAAATTGCTCCCCAGACCATAACTCTAGGTGTAAGTCCAGTGTGTCTCGGCCGCAGACAGGTTGGTTGCAGGCGCTCACCTGGCCTCCTTCTAACCAACACACGGCCATCACTGGCACCCAGGCAGAACCGGCTTTCATCAGAAAACACAACAGATCTCCACTCCGTCCTCCAATGAGCTCTAGCTTGACACCACTGACGTCGCAAAATGCAGTGGTTTGGAGTAAGTGGAATGCACGCTACAGGGCGTCTGGCTCGGAGCTGTCCTTCAAGTAACCGATTTGTAACAGTTCGTTGTGTCACTGTGGTGGCAACTGTAGCTCGAATTGCTGCCGCAGACGCGGTACGATGCGCCACGGCCATACGCCGTACACGGCGGTCTTCCCTCTCAGTAGTGCCAGGTGGCCGGCTGGAACCCGGTCTTCTTGAGGCAGTACCTTCCCTTGACCACCGCTGCCAACAATCATGCACAGTGGCTACATTCCTGCCAAGTCGTTCTGCAATATTGCGGAAAGAAAACCTACCTTCTCGTAGCCCTTATTACACGCCCTCGTTTAAACTCCGTGAGCTGCTGATAATGGCTTCTTCGTCTTCTTAAAGGCATTCTTGACTAACATCAACACCCTACGTCGAATCTCAACGATAACTAACGCTCACGAACGTTACAGCGCGTATTTACAGCAAACCTACTTTGCATGTTCCGAGGGGCGCTACTAGCGCCACACGTATGCGCCGAGCGCGAAATTTGCGTAGACGTCATCTTACAGATGTACTCTCACCGCCTACCAACTGTCGTTTATCTAACACAACAACTTCTTGGTGTTGGGATTTTTTTCCGCCAGTGTATATGCAGTACAATTCGAGGACCGGCTTTCGGTTAGTAGAGTGTTCGGAGTCAGAATGGGAAAAGCTGACGATTTATCGGAGTTTGATGAAGGACAAATTAAGATGGCACGGCACCTCGGAACTACGATGTTCTAGACGGTGCGGCTCGATCACGCGCCACTGTAGTGAGTACGTATCAAAAGTGGTGCACAGATGGCCCATTAACGAACTGTCGTCCATTTCTGTGTCGTCCGGAGCTCACTGATGCCAGATGGGAGCTGAGACTGTCGCGCATTGTTCACAGCGACTGCAGGGCCACAGTGAAACAAATCACCCGCAGCTACAACAGTGGTGATCAGGGTAATGTGTCACAGCACACAGTTCATCGCAGCCATGGGCCTGCGTAGCCGAAGACCCAGCCTGGTCTCCATGCTCACTGCTCGTCATCGCCAACAACGCATGAAATGGGCCCAAGATCATCGTGATTGGAGCGTGGATGATTGGGGGAAAGTGGCCTGGTCTGACGAATCAAGATTTCTGGTGCATCACGTAGGCGGCCGAAGACGGATACGACGATTACCGACAGAGATTATGGCCCCTAGATGCACTGTTGGGCGGAAACAAGTAGGCGGCGGCGGTGTTATGCAGTGGGAGATGTTTTCTTGGGACACTTTAGGCCCCATTATCCCAACAGCACAATTTCTGACAGCCGTCAGGTATCTGAGCATTGTTGCAGATGTTGTGCGTTATCCTAGCCACTTTATATAATAGTTATTATGATTTATAGCCAAAATTAAACTTGAAGGGAAATTTTGAATTTTGACTAAAATTTAACTTTGGGAGATGGGTAGATGCATTTCGAAACAAAAATATTTTCTAAGTATATGAAGGCCATGAACATCCTAAACAAAAATGAATCTAAAAATTTACATTCCAAAAGCAGTTATTGAAAAGTTTGCGTTGTTTGTGTTCACGCAGAGTTGAGTCATCTGAAAGTGCAAAAATAAGTGAATATTGTTGCATGTGTATGAAAATGTGTCACTATAAGTCATAGGATAAAATGTACTCGTTCAATAACAACTTGTGGAGGCTGTGAAAGTAAATTTAAAAGGACAGGACAAAAATTGCAGTTATGAAATACCTTATAATACCAGGGTTCGGATCGATAGCCTTAGTCAAGCTAAGGTGGGGTACATGGGACCAAGTCATGGAAGACAACAGCACACAAAATTTTTCACACTGCACTAATTTTGGACTTTTTTTGAAAGGCTACTGCCTATATTTTTTTTTTTTTTCTTTAAAAACTTAACAAGGTAATTTAGTGGACAATCAGCTGTGGTATTTCTTTCTTTTCTTGTTTGCTTACACACAGCAGTATAAAAACAGAATCTCAGTTTTTTTTTCTATTTGGCCACTGGCCTTATGAACAGCACAACTTGACATATTTCAACACAGTTGGTTTGAACACCAGGCATTGACTTTATGCATCCAAAATTATACTGATTCACATAGTTTACACAAAAAAAAAAAATACTGTATTCTTTTTAATTCCACAAGGTGGACAAGTTCTGTTCTTTTTGAAACGTACTCTCTTCTCCCTCACCTAATTAGCTCAATGACAAATTTACAATTTTACACCTATTGAATTAAATTTACAGCACTTGAACAACCTTAGCAAACTCTGCAATCTCCCAGACCAGCTTCAAAGACTTCAATTAAATTTACAGTTATAATAAGAGCCACAAATTATACATTAACCACAATCTACTATCTGCAAGTAAACAAACCAAGTAAATTATCCTCAAAACATAATTTACACTGAGCACAAGCATTAATTAACATTACATAACCTATAGAACTACCCTGAATGAAACTACTTCACTTATAAAGAAACCTCACTAACCAACTTAAAAATTATCACTCTTCATAACATCATCAACATAATTCAGAAATTCAAACAATCTTCTTGCACTAGCTTGCTCATAAAAATCACATCACTCTGTACTTCAAATAATAGCTCGAGATACTTAATAACTCTATACTGTAAACAAAAGCTCAAAATACCAATGACCTAAATTTGCAAACTAAATATCATGTTCACTAACACCAACAACCAGAATTTAGAATTTACATCCCTAGCACTACAGCATATCATAAACAAATTAATTTAGATACTTTAAGTCACACCAAACAAAACTTAAATTTAACACCTGCAGTGAATTACTGAGGTAGCGGTGATGCAAATACTCTCAGTTCAGACACTACCCTGGGTTTTTGAGAACCAACAGAGGAAGAAAAATATCAGTCAGGCTGAAGGCGTGAAATTGCGTCGTGAATCCAATTTCAGCCTAGGGAAAGGGAAAAAATCCTCAAGTGCGACACATCATCAGGTACAGAATTTCCTCTAACATGATCTCGCAACATCCATTAAAGCAACGCCCGACCGACCCTCGCTGGCAGTACATATCTCCGTGGGCAGCGAAACTACTGGGGGGTTTGAAGACAAGTTTTCCCCCGAAAACCACGTCCTCAAGGCTCCCCCTTTTCGAACCAATGCATGATCCCACCTTGATCAACCACGCCTGCAAGAGCCTGTCTTACTTCAACCCAAAATACTCCAGGCACATCCGGCCCAGAACTAACACAACTATATCCCAGGAAAAATCACTTATCTCTCTATATCCCAAGAAATCCAAAATCACCATATCCACATATATCCCAGGAAAAATCACTTATCTTTATATATCCCAAGAAATCTAAAATCACAATATCCACATATCATCATCATCATCATTGTCAACCATTATCAATCCACTGCTGGACGAAGGTCTCCCCAAGTTTCCTCCACAACGGTCTGTCTTGTGCCAGTCTCCTCCATGTCACTCCCGCATATTTACGAATTTCATCCACCCATCTCCCATGTGGTCTTTTTCTGGGTCTTTTCCTGTCCCTTGGAATCCAATCTAAAATTTCGGCTGTCCATCTATGGTCTGTCCTTCTGGCAGTATGTCCAGCCCATTGCCATTTCAGGGATTTAACTCTGATCATGATGTCTTCCACTCTTGTCATTTTTCGGATCCACGAGTTCCTCTTCTTATCTCTCCTGGTTATACCAAGCATGCACCTCTCCATACTTCTTTGAGTTGTCTGCAGCCTTTGTATGTCTCTTTTAGTTAAGGTCCACGTCTCTGCACCATACGTAAGCACTGGAAGGATGCATTATCCCAGGAAAAATCACTTATCTCTATATATGCCAAGAAATCTAAAATCACAATATCCACATATATCCCAGGAAAAATCACTTATCTCTATATATCCCAAGAAATCCAAAATCACAATATCCACATGTATCCCAGGAAAAATCACTTATCTCTACACATATATCCCAGGAAAAACTCACTTATCTATCCACATATATCCCAGGAAAAATCACTTATCTCTATATATCCCAAGAAATCCAAAATCACAATATCCACATGTATCCCAGAAAAAATCACTTATCTCTACACATATATCCCAGGAAAAAACTCACTTATCTATCCACATATATCCCAGGAAAAAAATCACTTATCTCACACTACATCCAAATCCCAGGAAAAATCACTAAGCAAGGAAATTCTTCTGTATCGTGGCAATGAGCAGGTCGCACTGCAGATAATATCACTGACCATTTACATAACCCACTAAATATTTTCACCTTATTGAAAATTAAAATTACATTTAGACTCTTTTAGTAAAAACAAGAAAATTTAGGCCAAAGAAAGGAACAATTAATACTGGAACTGGTGAGCAAAAGTGTGTCTTCTCAACCCATGATGTTCATTCTTTTTGTGAAATACTAAACTTGAGAACCCAAATACCTTAACTTCTATTTTGCACATATCGCATCCTGGTGAAAATTCCCTACTCAGAGCCGCCTTAGGACAAGTTCCCAAGCTTGCCCTAAGATCACCCCTTCCCAATGGAAGATTAACACTCATCTGGAGCATGTAAAATACTGGTCCTCAACATAACACACCAACACTCTTAATTTCGACACTCCAAGAATGTAAACAGCGCCTTAGGTTTCCAATTTCATCACACTGTACATATGCTCCCAAAATCCCAATATAAATCATCCCATAATTTATCTTCACTCAAAAAAAAAAAAAAACTCAACGCTGTAAAAGGCTAGAGAAAAATGTTTACAGTTATTTTTTTCACACACGGCATCACAATAACACTGCTTTTCAATTATCACATGCCCAACTAAACTACAATCGCTGCACCAAAGTTCACTGTGCTCAAACATTAAACCAAATTTTTCGGATATATTAAAATTTACAGGCCTGGGGAGTTGCCAGACATGACAACACACACAAAAAAAAAAAACATAAATGAAAGCATTTTCAACTCCCCTTTCTTTTTCCCCCTTTTTTCTGAACTCATACCTGAGCCGCCCCGGTGGCGCAGTGGTCTAAGGCGCTGGCCTCTGATCATTCGTCCGTAAGGGGTCCGGGTTCGAATCCCGGTGAGGCATGGATGTTGTGTGGCATGGATGTTGTGTTTGGCATGGATGTTGTGTTTGTTTACGGCACTGGCTCTCTCCCTTCCCTGGAACCAGTGACCCTAAATTAGGGACGGGCGACTGCTTATAGCCCATTGAGTTGCTCACGGTGGTCGTTAAACCTCCAAAAAAAGAAAAAAAAAACTCATACCTGAGGAACTAATAAATTTCATTTTTGAAAACTGAACGACAACACAGCCACAATCAGAGGCAAAAAAAAACTTGCTTTTTTTTTTCTTATGCTCCGCTCGAAGCTTAGGTACCTTGCGTGGGCTGTTATGTATCAATACTAAAAGATATGAACTAAAAACACTACCTTTGAGCTGGCGTCTTTTTTTTCTTTTTTTTTCTCTACAACACAACACACCCCCTAGTTCCTGTCACTGAAGCCCCCAAAGTCTGTAGGTCGTCTTCCATGTCTTCTCTTTTTTTCTGAACAAGGGCATCGCTGGCAGCTGCAGACTCGAGGTACCTTTCTGATGAAAGGGAGAGAGACTTCAATATCCACCTGGTGATTAGCAGCAATGTGCCTCTTGATGACCTGGTGGGAAGAGCCTCCCCAAACTTTGGAATGAGATGGAACTGTTTTTGGCTTCTTTCCTCCGGCCTTTGACGCAGGCCTCCTTTTGGGAGTAGCAACAGAATGGAGAAGCTGTAGATGTGTTTGCGGGGATATCAATAAGGGAGAAGGCATGTCTTTCTTTTCTCGGCTAAGTCCTCTCCACGAGCGATATCGTCTTAGCCTGTCTCCTCCCCGCCATTTTTCTTGCCAGGGCGAATTTCCCGGCCGGCGGAATGCCTCTTTAACTGCGTTCTACATCGTCAACCCTTCAATAAGCAGACCAGAGCCAGAGTGTCCCATTGTGGTGGTCAGGAAGGGCAGTCAAGAAAAAACTCGTTTTTTTTTCTGTGGGTCCTCTCCCCACCAAAAAGGCGAGGAGAAAACTCGGCCGTCCCCTTTTTCTGCCGGCCAGCAAGAGCAAGGACAAGAGCAAGAGTGCCTGAGACAAGCGTCTCAAAGTGTAAAAAAAGAACTCTGGGGTGTTGGAAAATGCTGACCCCTGATTGGACGAAATTTTCCCTAGTAACAGCAGCCCTGCAATACCACGGCTCTCTCTCCCACGCCTCGAGTGACCTCTGACCTTCACACGTAGGGACCAAGTAACTTTCTGCATAATGTTGTGACCTTGTTCCAGAAATAGAACAACGCCAACCCCCAAGAGCATTTCTGCAACATTTTCTGAGCGACTTCTACCGAATCCTTAAAATGGCCGATCTGAAAGATTTCCTTTTCTCACAACCTTTTTTTTTTTTTTTCAGAAGCGCTTTTTCCCCATTCCGTGATGTGAAAGTAAAATTAATTTTGATTCTCTGAGCTGCACACCTACTCGCCTTTTCCTATCGCGATAAAAGAACAGATAAAATAATTATTTCCAAAACCCCAAAGTCAGTTAAATCAAATATTATTCTCTTTTTCTTTTTTTTTTTTTCTTTAACATGAAATTTTGTTTTCCTGGTTGTGATTAAGACAAGCGAATTTTGCGCACGAATTCCCCTGCCTTTCAACCAGGAATTTTCTTCTAACGTATGTCATGGGAGAAAAATTTGCATTAATTAATCCCTGATAAACCAACAGAAAGATTGATCAGGTCTTTCTGAAATTCACCAGAGGTTAAAATTTTCGCCATGATACAGACCAAGTCTACTCATTCATGGCAACTGTGTTCCCTAGTGGTGATGGCCATCACCAACAGGATAATGAGCCATGCTACACTACCAGTATCGTCAAGGAGTGGTTCGAGGAACATGCTGGTGACTTTCTGATAATGCACTGGCGTCCAAATTCACCTGACATGAGACCAATCGAACATTTGTGGTTCGACTTGGAAAAGAGGGTTCGCGCTAAATTATCACCACCCCGAAATGTACGGGAACTGGAGGACCTGCTGTTGACATTATGGTACCAGACACCCCAGGATGCCTATCGCCAATGGCGGTTTTACGGGGGAGGGGGTAATAAAGCTAATTATTCTCCCAGACTTGTGAAAATGAAGATAAAAATTAATTTATTTATTTTGGTGGATAGAAAAACATATAAACAATGTGGAACTACTCTGATATAAAGAACATTTTTGACAGTTTTTATAATTCCACTTACTGTATATTTTTTAAACGAAAAGACGGCAGCACGATTTACGATTTATCTAGGGGTGATTTGTGTGACAGGGGCAAAGAATCTAGAAGCGGTGAAGAAGTGAAGGCTCCAATCCGCTCCATATTGGATAAGTCCAATGTAAAACGCACGGCAGCAGCGCCTCCATACTTGACGGTCCAATTGGTATGTTTGGAAAGCCTGCATTACAGGATGAAAAACCAACGGTGTTCCCTCCCTGTTCGTGTGTTTTAGAAGAGTGCAGATCTTAGCTGTTTATGATATAAGTCTTTAACAGCTTCGCGCTGCTCCCAATGTTTCTTTTGGTTTCAAGTACATAAATGTTGTCGCTTTCGCGGACGTTAATTATGGAGTTAATTAAAAAAAAAATACATTCTTTGTTCAGAAGAAGCACACAATGAGACTTGCAACTGCCGAGCAGCAAAAACTTGTTTGGCAAAAACATGCATTACGCATGTGCTGTTCCTTTACTGTGGGCTTCTCTGTACTATCATTTGGACCACCGAGTGAAATTTACCGACAGAGGTCACCCTTTACGCCGGAGCGAAGCTTCCCTTCTTGATCGCGTGTGTCATATGACCTTTGACTTCACTCCCCAGCCCAGCCCCCACGTGGTGAATGAGCATGCCAGTTTTGCTGACTGCCGGTAGCTTTTAGAAACGAAAATGAACAAACGCCAAAAAAAAAAACAAAAAAAAAAACGTTAGATTGTTTCTTGAAACAGTTGCAAGAGGATTATGGTGAAACTCAATCTGTTCCTTGTTTAAGTGGCAGTGGCAGAGAAGATGAAATTTCGGTTTCAGCAAGTATTGAAAAGTTGCAGCAGCAGCATTCATGTGAAGCTCAATCCACGTCAGATATGCACGTACCAAAGAATGTCGCTTTTATAGAACAACTGACGACAAATAGTCCTCAGCCAGCTCTATTTGATGGCAAAATTGATGTGGGTTACTACCTTCAAAGGCAATGCATTTCCTCAATAACAGATCGTGAAAAATTCAGGATTTTGAAATACGCGTGGGCTCCAGGTAAAAATTTCCTTTTTCAGTGCATAAGAAAAATAATAAAGAAGTAAAATGCTATCTCTCTCAAAAGCATTTCAGTTCGTTTTATTGGCTAACGTATTTGTGCGAACTTAAAGGTTTATTTTGCAAGTATTGTCTCTTGTTTTCCAATAAATACGGAGGAATAAACAAAGCCACCCCATTAAAAAAAACTCGTTACTGTGCCTTTGGATAAATATTCTAAATTACTGGGCAAAGATGGAGATTTAATCGTTCACGAGCAAAATAAATACCATAAACAATCTGTTTCTTTAATTTATATCCGATTCTGGATCTATAATCTTACGAAGGAATCCTCTAAATTCTTGGATTGCACAGGTAAAAAGAACTGCAAGGTCAACTGATATTCCAGATCTTAAGAAATCTGCCAAATTACTGCCTGGCTTTCAGATCCCAAAACTCTTCGGCAGAGATACTATACTGTGCAAATTAATTGGGACAAGCTATTTTATTCTTAGAATTGTAATGTGATCGATAGTTGATGTCGGAAACCCACGTAAACCGGTTTTATCAGGTGTCAGGTGGTGTGACTGTTAGAACTTGATAGTAAGAATGTAGTTTGACCGGTTTTAAACAGGAAATAGGCATTTCAGCTTCAGTTGCGAGCTTTCGTGTGTGACAGGTGGATGTTAGTTTTTGCTCTCTGTGAGTACGTGTTGCTTTCGTGTGTTGAAAAATGGATATTTCCCCAAGGAAGCGTGCAAAAATAATTGCTCTGAAGGATCACACTTCTATGACAGTGAGAGATATCGCTTCTGCAGTTGGTGTAGGCAAATCAAGTGTATCAAGACTGTTTACGCGATACAATGCATCTGGATCATCGTCTCCAAAAAGGAGCGGTAAATGTGGAAGAAAATAAAAAACAACTCCACGAACCGATAAATATCTAATCAGAAATAGTAAAATGAATCCAAAAAAAAAAAAAAAAAAAAAAAACAAGCACCGACCTTCAAAGAGATTTATTGGCTAGTGGTTGTGATGTTAGTGATTCAACTGTACGCCGTAGGCTTCTGGAAGTTGGCCGGAAGGCAAGAAGACCAACGAAAAAACAATATTTTAATGCGAAAATGAAGATAAAACGTTTAGCATGGGCCAAAAAATATAAATCATGGACTGCTGACGACTGGGAAAAGGTAATTTTCAGTGATGAAACTCATTTATTTGTGCAGGGTTACCAAGCAAATGTCGTTAGACGAAATAACTGTGAACCCTTAAGACCTGAACATGTCAAACAAGATGTAAAACACCCTCTAAAACAGATGTTTTGGGGTTTTTTTTCACATCAAATGGCACTGGAAGCTTAGTTCCTGTTCAAGGTATGATAAATTCAGCCAAGTACGTAGAAATATTACAACGTAGGATTGTTCCATTCTTGCAAACTTTTGACGGGACATTTCAACATGACTTGGCCCTATGTCACAATTCGAAATTGGTCAAGATTTTCATGCTGGAAAATCAAATTCATTTGCTTGATTGGCCTGGAAATTCACCAGACTTAAATCCCATAGAAAACTTGGGGAACATTTTGAAGAGACGTTTAGGTAAAATGGACTGTACAACCAAAGAACGCATGATAACGAATGCTATAAAAGTGTGGTTCCACGATTATGAAGTCAAAAATATGTGCACTCAGTTAGTGGAGTCAATGCCAAAACGAATTCAAGAGGTCATTTCTGCTAAAGGAGGACATACTTCATACTAATACAGGTATTTATAAATGTATATGAAGACATAGAATGATATAAAGGCATAGTTTTGCAAAAAAGAGTGATTTTTTACTTTGTCCCAATTTGCACAGTATAGAAAACACCCCAAGCCCGGCAATCCATTGAGACCGATCGTGTCCAGGAGATCCACACCGACGTACCATCTAGAGAAAGCAATATCCAAATTCCTAACTAATCATCTACCGGAATCGGACTTTATAATAACTTCCACTCTAGATTTTATCACGAAAATCAAGCAGCTCACTATTCAACAACGCGACATTAACGGCAGTTTCGACGTAGTTTCTCTTTAAATATCGATCCCAGTACCGGAAGCCATCAGAACATTCAAAGAGGCTATATCTAATTCATTGGTTTATTCTCAGAAGTCTTGCCTCAGCATCTTCAAATTAATGGACTTGGTCTCAAATTCCATCTACTTCAGTTTCCGAGAGTAAATTTATAAGCAAGTAAATGGCGCTCCGATGGGATATTCGCTTTCAGCCGTCCTCGCGGAAGCAATACTTCGCCCCATTGAGCAACATATATTCACCAACATCACCCCAAGACCTACCACCTGGCTACGATATGCAGACGACGTATTTTTCATATGGCCACACGGAAAGGAGGCTATCCCGTTTTTCCTCGATAAAATAAATGATATACACCCTACGATAAATTTCACCATGGAGCTTAAACACAATGGTACCTTACCTCATCTCAACGTCTCAGTGAGCAAATCGCGTGACAACCGCCTAATACGGGTCTATTATAAACCCACCTCCGTTCCCAACCTGATATTCTGCAGTTCATTCTGCCCTGATGATTACAAGACCGCCTTATTTCGAATTAGAACAGCCTTCGCTGTCTCATCCGATGTCCATTCTGGACAATCTGAACTAAGAAATATCGTCGAATTTGCCACTGAGGCAGGATATACTTCGAACCAGATGCATAACTTTATCGAGAAAGCCAGAACCAGCCGTTCTAATATTTCTATGCCGCAACTTCGCTACCTGGGCTCTATTCCCTACATACCAAAGGCTTCCTATCAACTCAAAAACGCGCTCAGGAGGATGCACTTCGGTGTCGGTATAAGGTCTCCGGCATATTTATACACGATGCTTAAGAGAAATATTGACAAGCTAAATCTTCTCAATGAGGCAGGTGTTTATGCCATCCCACTAAAATACCCGGACGGCTCCAGGCGATACTACATCGGAATGACCAAACGTTCGTTTGGAATTTGACTCAGCGAACATAAAAGGAATACAAGAGACTGAAAAATAACCACTGCCATATCAAGAGAAGTCAAGTTCAAGTCCGCCGATCCTATATGGAGTGATGTAAAGAAATTAGCTTCATACTCCACACTCAAATCTACTGCCATTCGCGAAACCTTGGAAATCTTGACCAGCTGCGAGGCTTGCAACGATAGCGTCTCTCTGGAGTTACCACGTATTTGGAATCAATTCTTCAAATAATGCTAAGTTTTCTACCATAGTACCGCGTGCCCAATCATTACGTCGAAATATCACGTTTGCTCCTATTCATTTATTGTCTAGTCAAGTCACCGCGTTCAAATTGTTGAAACGTTCTATTATCCAGTTTGCAGTTAGCTGTCTACCTTCCTTGAAAAAGCCATCTGGTTGATGTGCGAAAGCTTGGAAAGTTTTATTTGTATTCTACGCCAAGAAATTTTGGATTTTTAGTATAGTTATACTATTTTGAGTATACTTTGGTGTATAGTTCCTATTTATTGAACTGTTTCTTTTGCTTCAGATATTATAAAAATATATGAAAATCCTCAGGAAGGAGTGTTGATGAAGTTCAATTCAGCCCGTGAGCTTCAAAACAAGGAGAATATGGGAAAGGTTGATTCCAATAATCGAGTCCATTATGTTTTTGAGACGCCAAAACTTAGCGTTACGTGGCCATAGGGATTATGGCGAAATGTCATTTCTATCAGTTGATGACCGATTTCCTGTCGATGATGACAGAAGTCATTTAAATCTAAATGAAGGTACTTTTCGAAAATTGTTACGGTATCGTGTTGCAAGTGGTGATGAGAAGCTAAAGAAATTATGGAAAATAAAAGTTCGCGAGGAACATACATAAGATACACCACGCAAAATGAACTAATGAAGTTTTGTGGAGATGAAATTTTGAACTCTGTGCTTAATAAAATTAATTAAAGCAAACAAATACTATGAAAATATTTTTGATGAGACTACTGATGTTAGTCGGGGGCCACATATGTCCATAATAATTGTGAGATATTTTGATGAAAAAGCATATCAAGTCTCAGAAGATTTTGTATCATTTATTGATTTCATACCGAAAATTTCGAAGACTTCAAAGAGGAACCTGTTGTTAGTGGAAAAGTACTCGTAAAAACTGTACTTCCTTTTTTGTAAAAATCTGGCATAGATTTTAATGATTGCGTTGTTATAGCCACTGACATTTGTAGCGTTATGCTTTCAGATCAGAAAGGAGCTGTCTTGGATTTGAAGAAGTCTCTAAAAATGCTATTAAATGCCTTTACTACAGTCATGCTTTAAATTTATCACTTACGAAATCAAGTTCCGTCCAAGATGGTCCGCAACGCTATAGGCACGATTAAAGAGATCATAAATTTCTTTAATGTCTCGCCAAATCGGAAAAAAGTTCTGAAACAAGTTATGATGGATGAAAACTATGGTTACCAGCAGATGAAGAAATTGCGCGAAATTAGGTGCGCAGAAAAGCATGAAGCGGTTTTGAAATTTAAAACATACTTTCTCGAAATTGTCAGCGCATTGGAATTGGTGGCCAGCTAGAAAGACAGACAGTCATCATTTTCAGCGCAAACCCTGTTGAATACTATGTTTACTACAAATTTTAGAGTTGCTGTCTATTGCTTGTCTTTTACGATGAACTTTACTCAGAGTGTGAGTAAGTTATCACAAAAGAAAAATGTGGACACTAAAGTAGCAAAAGGCCGCCCCGGTGGCGCAGTGGTCTAAGGCGATGGCCTCTGATCATTCGTCCGAAAGGGGTCCGGGTTCGAATCCCGGTGAGGCGTGGATGTTGTGTTTGTCTTACGGCACTGGCTCTCTCCCGTCCCTGGAACCAGTGACCCTAAATTAGGGACGGGCGACTGCTTATAGCCCATTGAGTTGCTCACGGTGGTCGTTAAACCTCCGATCAAAAAAAAAAAAACAAGTATCAAAAGAACTGATCCAAAATGTATTATTAGTGCTAAAGGAAAAGAAATAAAACGCAAAACGAACATTCAGCGATCTATATGTGAAAATTACAAAGCTACATGAAAAGTTGGATTTATCCGTTTCCCTCCCTAGAAGAGTCAAAAATAAAAAAAAAAATGGTACAACGTTAGCACCGATAGTGCCGAAGATTACTTCAGAATCACCATTTACATCCTTCTGTTAGAAAACGACCTTGATTTCAGATTTCCCTCTATTATTTTCAATTCTTTGGCATCTAATTCGCTATTACCGTCAAAAATCGTGAAAAAGTCAAGATAGGAAATATCGACAATTGTAGAAGACATTTCTAGGTATTTGGCGCCTATTGTTGCAGAAAAATAAGAAATTCTAGTGTCCAAAATCAAGTCGGAGATATACCTGTGCGTTGAAAATGGAAAACTGAAGAATTACCAAGTAATGCCATAGCAACGTTTCCTCGTTGAGATAAAGATTTATATCCTTGCATTAGCACTGCATTGAAATTACTGTGCACCCTACCAGTAAGCACTGCTTCAAGTGAAAGGCGTTTTTCAGCATTAAAAAGGTTGAAAACGTGACTAAGAACAACAATGACGAAGAGAGATTGGCTTGCCCTTCTTCATGTTCATCGAGATATATTCATACCAGTGGACAATGCCATTAACAGATTTGCAAATACAAAGACTGGAATTCATCATTTGATTTTATTTGAGTGAATAAAGAGTAATAATTTTAATAATTAATTTAATTAATTAATATTAATTTAGTTAATATGATCCAATTACACTGCTGGCCACCCAAAATGCAACACCAAGAACGACACAACATAGCAAAGCCAGATTTACTGGACACATAACAACAGATACAAAGATGAAACGATTGAGCTTACAGGCACGTGCGACTTCCGGAACACGGATACATCAATAGTTTGTGTGGCCCCCATGGCTGGCAATAACGGCCGCAACACGCCGCGGCATCGAACGAAAGAGGCTTTGGATGGGGTATGTTGGTCCAGGCTGCTTCCACACGTTGCCACAGTTCATCAGGCGTAGCCGCGGGTGGTGCTTGCCGGGCCACTCGGTTCCCGATCAGCGACCAGACGTGTTCGATGGGCGACATATCAGGAGAACAGGCGGACCACGGCAGCAGTAACACCTGGTGGGCCGTGAAGAATTGTTGCACGATGCGTGCCACGTGCGGGCGCTCATTGTCCTGCTGAAACGTGGCAGCTGGCAGGTCCTGCAGGTTAGGGAGGACTACAGGCTCCAAAATGTCGGAGATGTATCGGTGGCTGTTGAGTGTACCGGCGATGCGTACCAGATGGGTGCGAGTGTCATATCCAATTGCGCCCCAAACCATAACGCCAGGCGACGGACCGGTATAGCGTTACACAATGAAGGCGTCATACAGTCTCTCGCCGTGGTGCCGCCACACGCGGATCCGACCATCGTGGTGTTGCAGGCAGAAGCGGAATTCGTCGGAGAAGACAATGTCTTGCAATTCCGTAGTCCAGGTGCGGTGTTCAACGGCCCACTGCCGACGCACTCGCCGGTGGTGTAACGTCAATGGTAATCAAAGCAATGGGCGCCGTGCAACAAGTTCCCACTCCTGCAGACGACGTCGAACGGTTCGTGCTGACACAGGTTGTTGCGCAACACACCCTAATTCCTGCGCTAACGTTCGTGATATGGCGGTGCGAGCCGTCAATGCCCGCCGCACAACATGCCAGTCCTCTATTTCGGTGGTGTGCCGCGATGCTGCTGCAACCGCTCACGTCGGTCCGTCCCTCTTGCACCCACCGAATCCATACTAGCCTCACTGTGGCTGGATGCCGTCCCACATGGGCGCCGATATCTCGCTATGATAAACCGCTGTCGCTATAAGCCACTATTCGTCCTCTGTCGAACTCCGAAAGGTGCTGGAATGACGGCCGTATTCTGCGACGAGGCATCAGGAAGCTTCCCACGCACAGGTCCTGCAGCACAACATACTTTCACTACTTAAACCCCGCCTTCTGTGCACCCTTCTTATAGTGCTTCTCGGTGGCGTGCCGGGCGCACATGATTTGCATATGCCCTGCAATGCTAATCGTTTGCATGTCCTCTCGCGGGCGGCGCACGCTGCGAATTTCAGGCCAATCGGATGCTTCCTTCTTGGTGTTGCACTTTGGGTGGCCAGCAGTGTAGAATATATTAAACAATTTTAATTTAAATAGTTAAATTTCATTAAATATTATTTACTATTACAAGCTATAGTTATTAGTTTACATAAGCTTGTTAAATATCATTACATCCCCAGTCCTCTGCCCAGACTGCAACTCTAGAACCGCCCTTGCCTATCACCACGTCATCGAATGGATGTCTCGTCGAGCTGCCGCTGTTTTGGGGGCTAAAGGGGGTCCTACAGCTTATTAGGTAGGTGGTCGTAATGTACACTGCTGCTCATAAATATAAGGACAGTATAAGAACATCATAAATACTGGTGATGCACAACACAAAATAACTGCATGAACAGGAAAACCTTATATTTACGTAATTGATGACACAACATAGCTGAAACATTATTCTGTATTTGTTGTTTTCATTATAATTACAAGAAGAAAAGCAAATGCAATTTTGACACAGGTCCAAAATTATAAGGACAGCTTGCCCTTCCATATGTAAACATAATAAATTTTATAATATTATTACCTTTAATAGGTGGTATGGCCACCTTTGTTCTTTATGCACTGAGCTATTCTGTTAGGCAGTTAGGCATACTTTCAACGAGTTTTTTTTTTTTTGTATTGGAGGTTTAACGACCACCGTGAGCAACTCAATGGGCTATAAGCAGTCGCCCGTCCCTAATTTAGGATCAGTTGTTCCAAGGAAGGGAGAGAGCCTGTGCCGTGGGACAAACACAACATCCATGCTTCACCGGGATTCGAACCCGGACCCCTTTCGGACGAATGATCAGAGGCCATCGCTTAGACCACTGCGCCACCGGGGCGGCTCAACGAGTTTCGGTAAATACTGAGGAGGGATCTAGTCCCATGCTGCGAAGACTTCCTTTTGCTAACTCGGGATCAATGGAAAATTGTCTGTCATTAGCATATACCAATATAGCCATTACACCCCAAATATCTCCAATGATGTCCAAGTCTGGAGAATTGGGTGGCCAGTTCAGAACACGGATGTTATTGTCCGAAAACCATTGTTTACAAACTCTCGATGTGTGAGATGGGGCATTGTCCTTCTGAAAGATGAAATTATCACCACCTAAAGGCCACGAATATGCTAACAGTTGTTGATCTAACACTTGGATATATCGTACAGAATTCATACTTGACGGAATCAGGGTTAAATCGGTCTTCCCATTAGCAGAAATACCACCTCAGAACATTAACGACGGACTACCTTGATGTCGCCTCAATGTCACATCTTTTTCTTTGTGGAGATCATGCTAGTAATAATGTAGGCCGTCTAGACAATATAAATTATAACGTTTTTTTGTTGGAAAAATAATTGTATCCCACCTGATGTTATTCTGCATCCACTGGAGTACAGCTGTTTTCCTCATCCGTTTATGTCTTCTAGTGAGGGCGGGTATCGCTTTCGTTTTCAAGTATTTGGCAATAGTTGAGCTGTGCGGTACACGTGAAACAGTTTGACGGGAAACATTGACGGGTATGGAGCCGGCAATTTCTTTACAAGACATTTTTTTCCTGGTTGCCATGGCCATGATGCGTCGAATATTCCTTGACGACAGCTTTCGTTTGTGACCGGAACGCTTTTTAACGGATCCCTTGATACCTGATGTTTTCACTGCATTTTCTACTGCACCTTTTGACTTTTTAATTGCAACAGCTATCTCACGATATGATTTCCCTTCACCGCGAAGTTTCAATATCTTTCGAACCTCTACTGCAGTTAACTTCTTTCCACGAGGCGTTCACTTATTACACAAAACGACATACGCAGTGTCTTCGAGAACACGTTCACCTACGCAGACATTGCTCTTATTTGCATAACACATGCTCGTCCTGGACGGTTGTTCGTTTTTCTTGGAACTTCTTTTCGTGTCCTTATATTTATGGACACCTTAAAAAACGTAAAGGTTATTTTACTAGCTTTATTAGAGTTGTCTGAGGTTCCAAACCTCACGTTTGAAACTCGTGTAGGTTCAGTATTCCACTTCATGTGCATAATGCGTTAATGTGCGATTCCTGTGTACTTCTCTGCAAAATACGACTGTCCTTATAATTATGAGCAGCAGTATATAATGGCTCATGGGTGTATATACTTTCATGTCTAATTTCATGCAGTTGCTATGGGATATAGTGAAACTTTACTCGTGAATCACACTGCGATATGTCGTTTGTTTATGATTCGAATCGTATTTGATTTGCAAATGATGAAAACTCCTAGGAAGAGGCTAGGACGAAACGCGTCCGGGGGCGCTGGTGGACGTGAGGAGGTGGTGCATGCATTATGTAAATTGTTCACTCATCGTTTCTTCAGGCCGTTCATATTTTACTTGTTCTTTTAAATTTGTTCACTATCAGCCTTTTAGACTCGTTCATTATAGTTTCTTGGATTTGTTCATTGTTAGCATTTTAACCTACCTGTGGCATAGGTAATTAAATGGTCTTCATCTTCAGTTGGATTGTTCTTTGAGCTTACGATACAATATATAGCAAGGTTCTTTGGGTCGACTACTACCTTTGCATTGCTAATCACTTTATTATAGTCACCATCGGACTTTTTGCAATGCATAACCGCTGAACACCTGGGACCAAAGAACTTGCGGAACTGTGGTGGTATGCGAACGAAGGCGACCTCAGGACGAATATATGTGAGTAATTGCTTTTACTTTCTTTTAGTCTTTACTTTTTTGAAATAATAAACGTCATAATTAGCTGCACCACGATAATCACATGTCCATATTTTAACGTGCGTAATAGCAATTCTAGAAGAGATACTGAATCTCTATATCATCATCATCATCATCATTGTCAACCATTATCAATCCACTGCTGGACGAAGGTCTCCCCAAGTTTCCTCCACAACGGTGTGTCTTGTGCCAGTCTCCTCCATGTCACCCCTGCATACTTTCGAATTTCATCCACCCATCTTCCATGTGGTCTTCTTCTGGGTCTTTTCCTGTCCCTTGGAATCCAATCTAAAATTTCGGCTGTCCATCGATGATCTGTCCTTCTGGCAGTATGTCCAGCCCATTGCCATTTCAGGGATTTAACTCTGATCATGATGTCTTCCACTCTTGTCATTTTTCGGATCCACGAGTTCCTCTTCTTATCTCTCCTGGTTACACCAAGTATGCACCTCTCCAAGTTTCTTTGAGTTGTCTGCAGCCTTTGTATGTCTCTTTTAGTTAAGGTCCACGTCTCTGCACCATACGTAAGCACTGGAAGGATGCATTGATCAAACACTTTTCTTTTAAGACATAATGGCATATTGCTCTTGAAAATTATGCTGTTTCTTCCAAAAGCTCTCCAGGCAAGTTTTGTACGCCGATTAATTTCTTCATCAATGTGACCCTCACTTGATATCTGCTGTCCAAGATAAACATACGTGTCTGTTATCTCCAGCTTTTCTCCATCAATCGATAAATCTTCATTTCTTGTAAAAGCATTGAACATCACTTTTGTCTTCTAAAAGTTCATTTTTAATCCCACTTCTTTACTCTTGTCAGCAAGTTCCTGGATCATACTTTGCAGCTCTGATGGGCTAGTTGCAAAAATGACTACGTCATCAGCAAAACGAAGGTGGGTTAGATAATCTCCATTAATCTTTATCCCCTTGTTTTCCCAGCTCAGTGACTGAAAAACACCCTCCAATGTGGCATTAAAGAGCTTCGGAGATATGGGGTGTCACCTTGTCTCACTACCTTTCCAATTTTTATGTGTGTTGTATTTTCAAACAGCCTAATCTTTGCACTTGCATTTTCATAGATGTTATTAATAATATTAATGTATGCATCTTCAATACCGCAGGTTTTCAGAGCCATTGTAACTGCTGATGGTTTCACCGAATCAAAGGCTTTTTCATAATCGATAAAAGCCATGCACAATGGAAGTTCATATTCCCTCGCTCTTTCAATTAGTTCTCTCAGCACATGGATATGATCTATTGTGCTGTAGCCACTCCTGAATCCAGCTTATCTCTATATATTATGTAATTTAACCACGTATAACTTGTGACTTCCTTATACGGAAGATATACATGAAGTATCTGCGTTACCAGTTGCTTGCACTTTTGTATAATTTAGTTATCTACTGAGAATAATGTATAGCTATGTTGGATACGTAGTTCATGCCATGTATTTCACATCTATGTTAGTTCTGTTTAGTTATTTTAAGTTTTTATATGCTTTTGTTTCATACCCATAGTTACTGCAATGAACTAGACCCGGGTTGTTTTTCCTCGCCTACTGTGTTTTACCAAAGGGTTGTTTTGCATATGGACAGTTATGTCGTACTACAGAGGTGAAAACATGTGTCAAGACGACATATCTGCAGCGAGACATTCTGTCCGCGTAATTCAGTTGGGAGAGCGACTTACTCCGGAGTGAGGGAACACGGGCAAACTTGTGTTTTCACATTGGCGTTCGATTGTGGAAAATGGATCCACTGGCAGTTGAGTTTTTCGAAAAATGTGTGACGTTTGTTCCACACATTGTTTGGAATTAATGAAAAATTCCTACTTAGCTTAAAAAAAAAAATTAAGTGGGAAATTATGTGACGTACTACAGAGGTGAAAACATGTGTCAGCACGGCAAATCTGCAGCGAGACATTCTGTCCGCGTAGCTTACTCCGGAGTGAAGGGACACGGATGCGATGTCCGTCGCTAACAAACTTGTGTTTTCACTCGGTACAGAATGAAAACAAAAACAACTTACTTAGATGAGTTCAAACAACATACTTAGACGAGTTCAAAGACGAAGTTGGAAAATGGAATCACGTTTGCAATGAAACCCTCGTTGTTAAGTCCAGCTGCATCATATCAGAAAAAACAAATTGACTTACAGGACGATTTGGCAGACACTTAGAGAGGTGCGTTTGTCCTTTTCTACAAGGTTAGCGAGTCTGTCAAAATGGAAGCTGTTACGAGTCCTTAAACTTTTGTTTTTCCTGGTTCAAGGATTACTTTCTTGTTTCATTATAATCATAAGCATTTTAGGTATTTATTTATGTAATGATTTTTTAAAGCACAATTCTCACGAATAATGAGTATGAGTAACTCTAAAGGAACTGCGACTCTTAAAAGTGAGTCAGTAAGAACGACTGCGATGGAAATTCTTTTGTTGGTGTCAAGGTTCCGGCTAGGGAGTAAAAGGTGCGAAATTCGTAAGAACGTAAAGAAAAGAAATGGACTGTGAAGGCGGAAGTTGGAATGAAAATTGAAAAACGGCAAATGCTAGCAAGATGCTAAGTTACTGTTACAAAACTTATGGGAAGCTAATCATCCACAAAGAAATATTTACCGATAATCGAGAGTTAGTATACTATATACACTGAAGAGCAATTGAATTAGAGATACCTGTCTAGTAACGTGAAGCACCACCTTTCGGCCTGATGACGGCGGCGATTCGTCTCGGCATGGACTCGACAAGACACCGGAAGCGTTGGGAAGCCATACGGATTCACGACCCCTGAACAAACTCCCACAGTTAACGATGATTTGATGGAGGGGTGGGGAAAGGGGTTGAGCCTCGAACATCTCTCTCGATGCCATCCCAGATGTGCTCGATAGGATTGAGGTCAGGTGACCTAGCTGGCCAAGGAAGCGAGGTCACGTCGGTGGAGTGTTCATCCAACCATTCGGATACACTGAAGCGATGAAAGATTTCCGTCTTTAGCACGATTTAATGGTTAAAAGATGAGAAATATATACAATTAAAAACAATTAAAACCATGAGCACTTTCGAGGCAGCGGCTGCCTCTTCTTCAGATGTAATAAATAGATACACATTTAATCTATATATAATATAGATCATTGCATTGTGGGAAGCATGGTAAGTTAGCCAATAGTAATCTACATGCGTCAAAAATGTTGCGTATACTGTTGGCCCAATGGTCTGAAGAAGAAAACATGGAAATATATAATAGAAATAAATGGTGTAGGGTGAACATTCAATTTTAAGTTTATATTACAATTTATAATTTACATTTTTAATAAGGGATTTCCAAACGTTATGTAACTCATAGGGGGCATGTTCATTACAACACTGCTCACCGGAGGCCTCTATATACACACTTTCAGCAATTAAAAGATCACCAGGTTTACTAGGAGTATTAATTATTCTAACATTGCTCCAGTCGGGATTAAGATCATCTTGTGTAACAGATTTGGCTAGTGATGTACAATACATGCCTGTTTTAATATTGTATTTGTGTTCTTTAATTCGTAATGCAATATTGCGTTTTGTAGAACCCACATAATTAGAAGCTGTTTGTTCTGTAGTTGCCTTAACCAGAGGGATATTGTAAATACCCCACTGTCCCATTTTGCTATTCCGTTCACGATCCTTACGAACTACTGAAAATAAGTTTCGTGTGCGTGAACCAAACTTCAAGTCATATGGTTTACATAGTTGTGTTAAGGCTCTCGTTAAATGTGGATTGTATTGCATAGAGCCAACATATATGGAATTGCAGTTGGAGTTTCTTAACAGGGTAGTATGTAGGGGCATATTTGACCTTGCCAAACACTTGCCTAATCAGATATTTAGGGAACTCATATTGCTCAGCCAAACCAAAAATGTAGTTAACTTCTTGCTGAAATAATTCAGTAGCTGATGAATGTGAGTGAGCTCTTCTAAACATATAGAATAATGCCGTCAACTTATGTTGTTTAGGGTGTGATGAATGATAAGGTATTAAAACAGGTGTATGACTGGGTTTTCTATATACACAAGTGGTAATGCAGTTAAGGTTATAGACCTTACGAACAAGAATATCCAAGTAAGGTAAGCAGTTATTAGCTTCAAATTCTATCGTGAGCCTGATAGTTGGGAACATGGATGATAGTTCGTTGGCGAATAAGTGTAAATCATCCCGGTTGTGAGGCCATGCAACCAGGATGTCGTCAACGTACCTTAAATAAAGCAACGGGCGGTGAGGGAAGGAACCAATGACCTGATTTTCAATGTGCTGTAACAAAATTTCAGCTAGAACAGCAGACAGGGGGAACCCATTGGGGAGCCCTCCAACTGTTGATAAAGGCTGTCTTTAAATTTGAAATATGAACGTTTCTTAACAAGACGAAGTGCGTTCATAATAGCATTAATTTTTGAACTCGGGATATGGGAATCACCAAGTTTTGCCTCAATAATCTGATGTGTGGCCTCAACAGGTACATTAGGGTACAATGAGACCACATCAAGAGATGCCAAAATGAAAGGCTGCGATTGTGGCTGAAGCGATCGCAGTCCTTCTATGGCCTTTGTGGAACTTTTAATAGAATAAAGTGAATCCACAGTATATAGGGCTAAATATTGTGCCAAGGCTTTTTCTAAGGGTCTGGTGGGGCTAACATAGCCTGACACCAGAGGACGAATGGGAAAATTCTCTTTATGCAATTTAACCCGTCCGAAAATATCAGGCACACGATAGCCGGGGGAGGGGTGAATGCATGTGAAAAACCTTCAGGAAAAGAATAAGCCTTTTTAAGTCTTCGAAGAGCCTCTACCGTGGCCTGACTAGGATCACTTTGAATGGTTTTCTGTGGAATAGTGTTAATAACTTCATGCATTTTTTGAACATAGTCACAATTATTCAACAACACAATCTGACTAGATTTGTCTGCAAGCACAATAGACAAGTCATTATTATTTTTGAGTTCAACCAATTGTCTCTGCTCTTGAATAAGATCAGGTTGTGGGATAGGGTAACAAGAGTCATGTTGTAAGGTATGGGTCATTATCACTCTGGCGTAATCCTTATGCTGTTCAGGAAAACATTCAACTATGCTTTCCTGAAAAGCATAGTTAAAGGAAAGCATAGTTAAATGTATTCCTGAACAGCATAAGGATTACGCCAGAGTGGTAGTGGCCCATACCTTACAACATGAATCTTGTTACCCTATCCCACAACCTGATCTTATTCAAGAGCAGAGACAATTGGTTGAACTCAAAAATAATAATGACTTGTCTATTGTGCTTGCAGACAAATCTAGTCAGATTGTGTTGTTGAATAATTGTGACTATGTTCAAAAAATGCATGAAGTTATTAACACTATTCCACAGAAAACCATTCAAAGTGATCCTAGTCAGGCCACGGTAGAGGCTCTTCGAAGACTTAAAAAGGCTTATTCTTTTCCTGAAGGTTTTTCACATGCATTCACCCCTCCCCCCGGCTATCGTGTGCCTGATATTTTCGGACGGGTTAAATTGCATAAAGAGAATTTTCCCATTCGTCCTCTGGTGTCAGGCTATGTTAGCCCCACCAGACCCTTAGAAAAAGCCTTGGCACAATATTTAGCCCTATATACTGTGGATTCACTTTATTCTATTAAAAGTTCCACAAAGGCCATAGAAAGACTGCGATCGCTTCAGCCACAATCGCAGCCATTCATTTTGGCATCTCTTGATGTGGTCTCATTGTACCCTAATGTACCTGTTGAGGCCACACATCAGATTATTGAGGCAAAACTTGGTGATTCCCATATCCCGAGTTCAAAAATTAATGCTATTATGAACGCACTTCGTCTTGTTAAGAAACGTTCATATTTCAAATTTAAAGACAGCCTTTATCAACAGTTGGAGGGCTCCCCAATGGGTTCCCCCTGTCTGCTGTTCTAGCTGAAATTTTGTTACAGCACATTGAAAATCAGGTCATTGGTTCCTTCCCTCACCGCCCGTTGCTTTATTTAAGGTACGTTGACGACATCCTGGTTGCATGGCCTCACAACCGGGATGATTTACACTTATTCGCCAACGAACTATCATCCATGTTCCCAACTATCAGGCTCACGATAGAATTTGAAGCTAATAACTGCTTACCTTACTTGGATATTCTTATTCGTAAGGACTATAACCTTAACTGCATTACCACTTGTGTATATAGAAAACCCAGTCATACACCTGTTTTAATACCTTATCATTCATCACACCCTAAACAACATAAGTTGACGGCATTATTCTATATGTTTAGAAGAGCTCACTCACATTCATCAACTACTGAATTATTTCAGCAAGAAGTTAACTACATTTTTGGTTTGGCTGAGCAATATGAGTTCCCTAAATATCTGATTAGGCAAGTGTTTGGCAAGGTCAAATATGCCCCTACATACTACCCTGTTAAGAAACTCCAACTGCAATTCCATATATGTTGGCTCTATGCAATACAATCCACATTTAACGAGAGCCTTAACACAACTATGTAAACCATATGACTTGAAGTTTGGTTCACGCACACGAAACTTATTTTCAGTAGTTCGTAAGGATCGTGAACGGAATAGCAAAATGGGACAGTGGGGTATTTACAATATCCCTCTGGTTAAGGCAACTACAGGACAAACAGCTTCTAATTATGTGGATTCTACAAAACGCAATATTGCATTACGAATTAAAGAACACAAATACAATATTAAAACAGGCATGTATTGTACATCACTAGCCAAATCTGTTACACAAGATGATCTTAATCCCGACTGGAGCAATGTTAGAATAATTAATACTCCTAGTAAACCTGGTGATCTTTTAATTGCTGAAAGTGTGTATATAGAGGCCTCCGGTGAGCAGTGTTGTAATGAACATGCCCCCTATGAGTTACATAACGTTTGGAAATCCCTTATTAAAAATGTAAATTATAAATTGTAATATAAACTTAAAATTGAATGTTCACCCTACACCATTTATTTCTATTATATATTTCCATGTTTTCTTCTTCAGACCATTGGGCCAACAGTATACGCAACATTTTTGACGCATGTAGATTACTATTGGCTAACTTACCATGCTTCCCACAATGCAATGATCTGTATTATATATAGATTAAATGTGTATCTATTTATTACATCTGAAGAAGAGGCAGCCGCTGCCTCGAAAGTGCTCATGGTTTTAATTGTTTTTAATTGTATATATTTCTCATTTTTTAACCATTAAATCGTGCTAAAGACTGAATCTTTCATCGCTTCAGTGATTAATGTCGCACGAGTCTTCAATATTTGTTGCTCATTCGGATACAATTTGGCAGCTGCATTGTCTTGTTGCAGGATGAGGTCCCCAGTGGGATGTTGAAGACTGACAAACGGGAGCAAATGGTCGTCCTTTATATCCCGGTAACGTTGACCTGTGAGGGACGATGTCACACGTACCAGGGGTCCCATTTCAGTCCACGTAAACAGTCCCCAGACGAGAATGCCACCCCCACCACCTTGAAGAGTACCCTGCAGGCAAGAAGGATCCATCGCTTCATGTGGTTTGCGCCGTACTCGTACCCTGCCATCCGCATGTACCAACGTGAATCTCGACTCATCAGTCCAGGTAACATTTCTATATGTCTAGGGTCTAGTGGCGATGTTCCCGCGCCCATGCTAATCTTTGCACCCTGTGATGTGCGGTCAGCAGCGGTACCCTCGTGGGATGATTGCTTCTGTACCCCATAGCGAAGAGATGGTTCTGGATGGTGTGGCTGCTTACATGATTTTGTGCACCAGCGTTAAATTGCCGATTCATTTCTTGCACTGTGGCCGTCTATCCGCTGTTATAATGCGAGCTAGGCGACGATGACCTCGCTCACCCACACGCTGTTGTCCACGGCAGTTGGCCCTTGCAGGGATGGTTTTACCGGATTCGATGTACTCACGATGCACCCATGACACAGTGGCTGGCGAAAATCCTAATGCCTGCTCGATTTCCGAGATGGAGTGACCCATTCGTCGGGCCCCGACAATTTGCCCACGATCAAATGCGCTTAGATCCTTCATCTTACTTATACCGCGCCCCAATCTTACTGATACCCGTCACATCACTCCTTATATTGTCGGATCGCTGCATACGTCATGTCGTTTCCGTTTACAGGTCCGCCCACAGCGCCACATTTGCATAACGCCAGCTGTCACCTATTCAATTGCTCTTCAGTGTACTTACTGATAGTCGAGAGTTATTTTTATATATTGACTGTGAATCGAGAGTTAGTGTTATATATTTACTGATAGCAGAGAGTTAATGTCATATATTTACTGATAATCGAGAGTTAGTGAAATGTACTTATTGATAATCTAGAGTTAGTGTTATATATTTACCGAGAGTCGAGAGTTAGTGTTATGTATTTACTCTGAGGCAGGATAAAAAGCTGTCTAAGTACGATTCAGTCAATGTACCATTAGCCAAACCACATTAAACAAGTTAGTAAAATCATGTAATGCATTGATTATGATAAGCTTTTCAACATACTAGAAATCATTACCCAAGTTACATATTACTCAAGTGATGAGGGAAATGGCTGTGGAATAAGTCTCACTTTTGTGCCCTGACCTTTGATCCCATTTTGATGATATTCAACAGAACGGGTTCAGTATACCTCCGAAATAACATGATACAGTTTTGTCGCAATCGAAGCATTTTTACGTAAGTTATGATGCATAAGGGCTATGGAATAGATCCCGCTCCTGTGTCCTAACCTTTGACACCACTTCGCCCATTTTAAAAAGTACTCGTCCCCAGGCCGGCCCTACAACATACTAACATTTAATCGAAATCGAACCTTTTTTTACGTTAGTTATGACGCATAAGAGCAGTGGAATCGATCCCGCTCCTATGTCCTGACCTTTGACCCCATTTTGTTCACTTTCAATAGGGTTCTTTCCCAGGTGTTCCCGTACCACATACTAAAATGTCATCGAAATCGAACGATTTTTACGCGAGTTATCGTGCGGACGAACATACGCACACAACGCGTGACGTAATGAGGCAGATGGGAATCACGACCATCTGCTCGCACCAGTGTGACATTATAAAATTTTAATAGGATCCACACACAACGCGTAACGTAATGAGACAGATGGCGTGACCGCGCGCCAACATCTAATGGCACGACGCCATGACACTACACTGAAAACCTGGTAACTCGGGGTGGTTATTTAACCCACTAAACGAATTTTCCCAAAGTCGAGATCAAGCCAAATGGATTTCTAGTACCAGAAAACTGTAGGTTAACGACTTTCATCAAAATCCTTAGAGCCGATTTCAAAATAAAATTTACATACATACAAGAATTGCTCCTTTAAGGTGAACTTCAAGTAATTTTGCTTCCTGTACTTTACGGCACTGGCTCTCTCCCTTCCCTGGAACCAGTGACCCTAAATTAGGGACGGGTGACTGCTTATAGCCCATTGAGTTGCTCACGGTGGTCGTTAAACCTCCAATCAAAAAAAAAAAAAAAAAAAAAAAAAAAAGTACAGGTCGCGCCATTCGTTTTCTGGTTTCAACACCACCAAAGGAGAAGTTATTGATTTTTAATATAATTATGGTTATGTTTTAGAAAATATTAAGTATTCCAAGTTATAATATGACGTTATTTTAATCGATGTTCAAATTTTCATCCTTGGGAACACATTAATTGTGAAGGAAATGTGTACAAAAGTTTTTCCATTGGAAGTATAGGAAGCAAAATTTCTTGACGTCCACCTTAATAATATGGGATAAGGGCGATGGAATGGTCACCAGCGCCGGGTACTTCTCCTCCAAAACAACATACATCCTCTCCAGCTGTTCAGAGTAGAGGTTGGCGTTGATGGTCAGACAGTCTGGAACAAATTGCTAATGGATTATCCCCTCGAAATTCCACCAGACGCAGAGCATCACCTGGTGTTCGAAGCGCCCGCGTTTGGCAACAGGTTCAGGAAGTTGGACCGGACTCAACCACTGCCGTTGTGTGTTAGGATTACGGAAATAGACCCACTTTTCATCGCTCGTAACAATTTTCTTGATGAAACGTATATCGCGCGGGTTTTCTAGGAGTTTCGTGCACACTTCCACTCGGCGGTTTGCTTCAGCTGGCGTCAGTTCGTGAGGGGTAATGCGGCAGCTCCTATAGACGTTTCCGAGGTCCTGAAGGTGAGAATCACGGTGGTCTGGGCTATACCCAGGTCGCCTGATAATTTCCGACAGCTGGTTGTCGGATTTGCCTCTACGGCCTGGCGCACGGCCTCCAAATCCGCTGTTCTCGGCCTACCACACCTTCGCTGATTTGAAACATCTGGTTGCGGTGCTGTGGTCCACGGAACCTTCCCCTTTCGCAGGACAAATGTTTCGTGTTGCTTGAGCAGCGTTATGACTAAGTTCAAACTCGTAAAGCAAAAGTCCCCTAATTAGCCGGTTGTGGCTGTTCATCTTTTAGCCGTCATAACTTCTGACAGAACGACGACATGATATGCTGTTCGCAGCAAACGATTCCCACTTTATATCCCTTTCGACTGACTGCAGGGCGCGACTTGAACTAGTTTAAACACGTGACATATCCGCCGCAGCACATCCGTTTATGCAAATATTGCAAAACTTTCGACTCGCCCTCTGTAAAACGAAATAAACATTTCATTTTAACTCGTTATTAGCAAGCGAGACACCTTCTTTAGAGATCACTGCATCTCGCAACGGAAACAGAAACCGAAGTGTTATTAAAAAAAACAGAAAATAGAATGATACTTCCATTACCAGATATGCTTATTTGATTAGCGAAACAAATAAAATGCCAAAAATAGATACTCTGAGTTCCGTAAAAATAGTAAAATCGAGTCAGTCCACCTTCCACAAGATGACTGTAAAAATGTTGCATGAGTACTGTTTCTGTAAGAGTTAAAAAGGGCTAGTTACAGCGTAATATAGTTCACAGCAAATTACACTCATCATCAAAATAACAGTTGCACCCAGAAGGAAGCAACCGACAGGAATGAAACTTGGTGGGTAGGTCCGACTTCGGGAGACATGCAAATGATTCAAGTATCACGCTCGGCCGCGCATATGACGCTAGCAAGGACGGGTCGTAGCGCTGTGCCTGACCGCCTATATAAGTCCGTTCCGTTGCTCTTGCTTTCAATTCTAACTCGTGCTGTTATGTTGGTTGCATCCTTTGCAAGTGAAGTATGCCTCGGAGAAAAGTTCGGAAGCAACACGAGCAGTTGGAGGAGTTAGAGAGGGGCCGCATCGTAGGGCTCCGGGAAACGGGATGGTCTTATCGCCATATTGCGCGCCATACAGGTGGTGCGGATATCACCATAGCATGCTGTTGGCGGCAGTGGATAAAACAAGGTACGCAACAACGACAGGAAGGGTCCAGGAGATCTAAACGAACCACGAAGAGAGAGAGCACAGACGGGTTGTCCGACATGCGCGGAGTGACCCAACAGCCACGACTGCGGACAATCAGCGAGCATGGTGCCCTGCGTGCATCGTCCGATTAGTGCCATCACCATGAGCAAACGAATGCACACGCACGCAGACCGTTACGACGACTGCCTTTAACACCATTGCATTATCACCAAAGACTGCAATGGTGTCGTGCCAGACTGTCATGGAGCCACTCAGAATGGTACCGGGCGCCCTTCAGTGACGAGTCCCGCTTTTGTCTTGGAGTAGGCGATCAACGAATCCGCGTGTGGACGCACCGTGGTAAGCGTCAAGATGAATGGTTTGTTGTCGAGCGTCACATGTCCAGAAGGCCTGGTGTCATGGTGTGGAGTGCAATTGCCTACAATGCCAGATCGCATTTGGTGTTCATTACAGACACTGTGACGACACAACGTTACATTAATGAGGTCCTGCAACCAGGGGCTCTACCTTTTCTGAACGGTCACCCCAGTGCGATTTTCTGGTAGGACAATGGTCGTCTGTATACTGCTGCGTTCCCGAGAGCTCGCCTTCAACTCACTGATACTCTGCCATGACCAGCCACATCGCCCGACCTATCGCCGATTGAAAATGTGTGGGATGCTATTGGATCCCTATTCATACTCCACCTCTACCGCACATACTGCAGGAACTGCGTGAGAAGATTCGAGCTGCATGGGATGGCTTATTGCAGGACACCATTACGAACCAGTTAAACTCCATACCGAGACGTCTGGCATGCTGTGTGAGGAAACATGGTAGCCTGACGCCATACTGAGAGACACTACTTATTGGCATGTAGCTCAATAAACATTGCTCCCAATGTTTAATCATTTATTGTTCCTGGTAACCTTTACCTTCCTCCTGAATAACATTGCAATCCGACACGTCCTTCTGGGTGCAACTATTTTTTTGACGATGAGTGTACTAACGAGGAACTATACACCAATTATGTAGAAGTAGTAAATCCGTGTTATGAATCCGATTTAGTGGCATAGGAATATATAGACAATCGTTTCCGAACTTTTACACATCAACCAGATGGCTTTTTCAAGGAAGATAGGCAGTTTCTGTCGAGGTTAACACTGCTTGGCTCATGCTGTCCGGTAAAAAAAACACGGCTCACGATACCTTAATTAGCCGCCACTGAAGTTTAGTGGTCTAAGCTCTGGCTTCTGGACATTCTTCCAAGTGGGTCTGTGTTTGAATCCCGGTGGGACATGAACGGAGCGCTAGTCTTACGGCACCGGCTCTCTTCCTTCCCTGGAACCAATGGCCCCAAATTAGGGACGAGCGACTGCTTATGTCCCACTGGCCGTTAAACCTCCAATAAAAAAATCCCTTAATTGGCAGTAGACTGCAGCCAGATACATTTAAAAATATACTTTTCCAAACACTCAACGCAGCGGTAGCTCTTCTTCTGGACAGCCCGTTAACGTGTCCGCGGACGTTTCTGGAGTTGGCTTCCCGTTCATGTGTTGCACTGTTAAAAACATCTACTTAACAAGAAAGATGACACCGAATATTCGGGTGTAATAAGCACTTGGAATCCGTTCTGACGCAAATTAAATTTATCAAAGCAATTCAAAGGCAATGGAACCGGCATGCGAAACAATAGATCTGACGAAAGAAAGAAGATTCAATCGGGTTTTTAAGCCCTCAGATATTGCTGTAAACAGAATCATGAGCTTACGAACTCTTAGGAACAGAGATATCGACAAAAATAAGATGTAACTTTACGTTCCCCGGTGGGAAAACGATGCATTATTTTAGGAAGAAAGTATTCTCAAAAGGTTTATCCATATAAGCGGTATCGGTCCAAGAAAAAAAATCTAGTCGAGTTTTCAGAAGCCCAGATTTTGCAACAAATACTTCAGAAGCAGAAAATAACACTTATGACCCCTGGTGGCTAAACCATTGCTTACCAAACATTAGAAATTATGTGAAAAATATTTTCCATCAGGTCTTGTATGCGATACTGGAAGAATTTTTCAAATCAGAGCTTCAGGAGCAGAAATAACACAGAAAACGCAATTTTCCTTTGTGCCCCCTAGCGGAAAGTCTGTGATTTACTTGAAAATTTTGAATTTATAGGAAAAACATTTCGCATCGGAAACACTATCCAACAAAGAAGGAAGTTTTTCAAATCGTACTCTTAGAAGTAGAGATATTGACAAAAATAAGATATACGTCAACGCCCCCTGGCGTAGAAACCATGCATTTTTTCAAGAAAAAATTCTCCTAAAAGGTTTGTCGACATGAGAAGTATGTGTCAACAAACGACTTTTTTCAGTCGAGATTTTAGAAGCTCATATTTGCCGCCCCGGTGGCGCAGTGGTCTAAGGCGCTGGCCTCTGATCATTCGTCCGTAAGGGGTCCGGGTTCGAATCCCGGTGAGGCATGGATGTTGTGTTTGTCTTTCGGCACTGGCTCTCTCCCTTCCCTGGAACCAGTGACCGTAAATTAGGGACGGGCGACTGCTTATAGCCCATTGAGTTGCTCACGGTGGTCGTTAAACCTCCAATCAAAAAAAAAAAGCTCATATTTTGCTGCAAATACAACAGAAGCGGAAATTGAGACTTACGCCACCTGGTAGGCAAACCATTTCTTAGAAAAATTAGAAATATGTGCAAAGGATTTCCCATCAGGAGCTGCATGCGGTGCAGAAAGAATTTTTCAAATCGGAGTTTTAGAAGCAGATATATAGGTGGAAACGGAATTTACATTTACGCCCCCTAGCGGAAAGCCTAAGAATTACTTGAAAATTTTGAAATCATATAAACCACAGGTCATACAAGAAACACTATTCAACAAAGAAGGAATTTTTCAAATCGGACTCCTAAAAGTACATTTATTGACAAAAATAAGATATACATCTACGCCCCCTGGCGTAGAAACGATGCACTATTTTAAGAACAAAATGTTTCTAAAAGGTTTGTTGACATGACTAGTATTGGTCAACAAACAACGTTTTTTTCGATCTAGAATTTAGAAGCTCATATTTTGCTGCAAATGCAACAGAAGCGGAAATTAAGATTTACGCCCCCTGGTGGCCAAACTATTTTTACAAAAATTAGAAATTATGTGCAAATGATTTCCTACCAGGAGCTGTAGCCGGTGCAGAAAGAAGTTTTCAAATCGGAGATTTAGAAGCAGAGATATAGGGGGAAACGCAATTTACCGCTACGCCCCCTAGCGGAAAGTCTGCGAATTACTTGAAAATTTTGAAGTTTTATGAAAAACATGTCACACAAAAAACACTATCCAAGAAAGAAGGAATTTTTCAAATCGGACTCCTAGAAGTAGAGATATTGATAAAAATATGATGTACATCTACGCCCCCTGGGGTTGAAACTGTGCAATATTTTAAGAAGAAAATATTCTGAAAAGATTTATCGATGTGAGTGGCATCAGTGCACGAAAATTTTTTTTCAATCTATATTTTAGAAGCTCCGATTTTATGGCAAATACATCAGAAGCAAAAATTAACACTTACGCCCCCTGGTGGCCTAAGTATTCCTTACCAAAAATTTCAAATTATATTCGAAAGATTTTCCATCAGGAAATGTATCCGCTGAAGAAAAAATTTTCAAATCGGAGTTTTAGAAGAAGAGTTTTTGAGGGAAAATGTAATTTACTTTTACGCCCCCTAGCGGAAAATCTGTGCGTAATTTGAAAAAGTAACTATATCTAAATTACTCTTCGACATAAATGGAATGGAAAGATAAAACAAAATTTTCAATCGGATGTTTAGAAGCAAATATGTGGAATAAAACGTATTTTTGAATTCAACATCATCTGCATTTACGTCCTCTAGCGCCGAAATTGTACATCGTAAAAAAAAAAAAAACGAAATAAAGGATCATCATTTGCATATTTCAAGCTTTCGAATGCAAAAAGAATTTTTCAAATCGGACTAATAGTTGCAGAGATATCGTCGGTACAGACGGACGGCTAAACCGATAACAGAAGCACGATCTTTTTTTACAAAAGACGTGCTAAAAATGAGAACCTGAACCTACTCTTTTTTTTTTTAATACAATCTAATCGTAAACAGATATATGACATGTTCAAATATAAGTAACCATACGTACTTAAAAATAACTGCGTCAATAAATATAAATATAATCTCGTATTACTTCATTTTAAATATCATAGATTTCAAGAGAAATTAAGTTACACACATTATAATTAGAACAACGAAGTCACTGATCACAAGTAATTTAATTATGCATAAAGTATCTTTGTGTACGTTTTTACATTGCGTCAATCTCATAAATAATATATTGTCGCTTCATCACTATATTTATCATAAAATTGTGAGGTCCATTTGCCCAGCATGTAAAAACGAGTATATCTATTATACCAGATGTGCCATCGAATAATATACTTCCAGTTGATTCTATGAATAAATGAGTATGTATGGAGTACACATATTCCAAATTTGAAATCGAACCGCGGATGGCTTAGTGGTTAGAGATTCAGATTACTGATGTAGGGACCCCAGGTTCAAACCTAGCCTGATTGGCTGGGCGCTCTCCGTGGTGCCGTGAATTTCTGACAATCGTTAAATATCGGTCGAGCACGTTAAGTGACGGGCCGCGGGTAGGAATCGCCCGATTTCATATAAAGATGTTCATTCCTAGGCCACCACTAATTTCTCTCCGCCTTCTGTGTGCAAAATCGTACGCTTGTATGGTGGCGCCATCTAGTGTGCTCTCTCTCACTTACAAACTAACCGATCAGAATCGCTAGATTCGCTCTAACTTCCTTCAGTTTCTGTGCGCTGCCCGAAAGGGCACAGAAACTGAAGGAAGTTAGAGCACATATATTTGAAATATATGGATTTTTTTAGTACATATACATATTTGAAATACTTGTACTCAAAAATCAGTACATTTATTTCAAATTAGAAATACCAGATATACTCACAATTGATTCCCTGTATGTACTCAAATATGAGTACGTGTCTTTTCAAAAAAATGAGGCACAAGTACTCGGAGCTATTATTATGTGTGCAACTTAATTCTCGGCCCTTAACCGCAAGCGATCGTAGAACGTCGGCGAATGCAGATAGCTGTGTGCGATAATGGTTGATTGCAGCGCCACCCAACAGCTTTCCAGGCAACCGTAACCGCTCACAGCTGTAGTGACCGAAGGGACGAAAGTTGACGGTGAAAGCAATGTCGTTCAAGAAGCAACATTTGAGGCAGTGCCTCCTGTTCGCGTATCAGCTGAAAAAAGTGCCGCGGAAGCCCAGCAAATGATCTGTGCTGCTTTGGGTGAGGCTGCTGTGTCCTACAGTACGTGTAAGAAATGGTTCCAGCGGTTTAAGCAGGGAAATTTCGATCTCCGTGATGCAGAACGTCCGGGACAGCCACAGAAAGTTGACGTTGAGGAACTGGAACAACTGTTGGAAGCGGATCCCTGCCGCACACAGTCAGAGCCCTCCCAGAAACTCGGATTAACACAGGAAGCTATTGCAAAGCGCCTGCACGAGCTTGGACGGATTCACAAGAAGGGCCGTCAGGTGCCCCACCAACTTACAGTTGCGAACAAGTCTAGGTGCTACGATGTTGCTGTGTCCTTGCTCTCCAGATTCAAGAAGAAGGATTTCCTCCACAAGATTTTGACCTGTGATGAGAAGCGGATCCTGTACGATAATCCTTAGCGGCGCAAATCGTGGGTTTATCCAGGTCATCCTACCACCAGCACCGCCAAACCGAATATCCATGCCAAGGAGTTGTTGCTGTGCATATGGTGGGATCAGCGCGGTGTCGTACACTATGAGTTGCTCAAACATGGTGAAACGGTCAATGCTGAGGGTTATTGTCAGCAACTCATTTGTGTGAGTGACGCAATGGTGGCGAAAAGGCCATACACTGGCAAGGGCAGAAGGTCGGTCCTGTTGCTTCAGGATAACGCGCGTCCTGACACCACGAAAGCAACTTTAAACACGATCACCGACCTGGGATGGGAGATTTTGTCCCTCCCAGCGTATTCTCCAGACTTCGCCCCGTCGGATTATCACCTCTTTCGCTCCCTGCAACATCACCTGAGTGATACGCACTTCACCTCTGTTGAGGAGGTCCACACAAGTACTGATGATTTTATCAACTCAAAACAGGACTCTTTTTTCCGCAGTGGCATTCGGTAGCTAACTGACCGATGGCTAAAATGTATCCAACACGACGGGGATTATTTCCTTGATTAGGAACGTATTCGATTTGGTATAATTTGCTGTTAACGTGTCGTGCCTGAGGCCGAGACTTAAATTGCACACCTAATATAAGCCCAGAATGTACTTAGAGTATATTTCTAAGTACCAATTTTTAACATTGTGCTACAGACCAGCCGTCACCTACAGCTTCGTCTTCAGTGGGACGAGAATATTGTGACTAAACCTGGATGATTGGAAAAGTGTTGCGCGGTCGGACGAGTCCGGCTTCAAGTTTCAATAGGCCGATGGATAGATAGGATTTCTCTGGAACGTACTCCTTCCACCACATTCTCCGAATATAATCCCACATACATAAGCCCACGAAATTTAGAGTTTAGTGGTACCAGCTTGCGGAATGACTTAACAATAAACGATTTAATAGAAACCAGCTCAACGTTCATCACAATGTGGCATACCGAAGTTGTCTTTTGTCTACATAGTTATTTAAAGGCCTCTTTACCCAGATGGCACGTTATATATTTTATAAAACTTTACATTTCATACTATTTGTTTGGGGGTTTAATGACCACCATGAGCAACTCTGTGGACGATAAGCAGTCACCCTTCCGTAATTTTGGGGCCACCGGTTTCAGGGAGGGGAGAGATCCAGTACCGTAAGATAAACACAGTATCCATACCTCACCCGGGATTCCTACCCGGATACAACTCGGACGAATAATTCGAAGGCAACGCTTCGTTACCACTTGGCCACCAAGGCGACATACAGACACCGGACAAAATATTTGTCACCTCCATCAGAAAGATTTTGTTTTTTGATTGGATGTTTAACGACCACCGTGAGCAACTCAATGGGCTATAAGCAGCCGCCCGTCAGTAATTTAGGGTCACTAGTTCCAGGGAAGGGAGAGAGCCAGTGCCGTAAGACAAACACAACATCCATGCCTTAACGGGATTTGAACCGGGACCCCGTTCGGACGAATGATCAGAGGCTGTCGCTTAGACCACTGCGCCACCGGCCCTCCAGAAAGATACTTTTAATGCTTAGTCACCTCACCATGTGCAGAAGTCACAGCATTAATTCTTGCTGGAAGAGCTTTAACAAGATGATTTAAATAACTTGAGTCAAGTTTTAACTATTCTAAGAATAGTTTGTCTGGTGATTCATTGAGATTCCAGAGATGCTGAAGTTTGATTTTTACACTTTGTTCAAGGTGGTCCCATTAATTCTCGATGGGATAGAAATCTGGCGATTTGGCTGGTCAGCCCATGGGTCTCAAAGTTGTATCATGCTCTTCACACCAATCCATAATGGTTTTAACTACAGCTATCAGCCTGGTAAATCGGATAAGTTATTTGATGAGAATCCTACAGATGTTGTGCAAAAAAGAAAATACATGATTATCTAAAATTTCTCTGTAAGATCAAATAGCAGTCATCGCTCTTCCACGTTTTTAAGTGAGTCACGGAAAAATTCTCACTTAAAAACGTGGAAAGAGCGATGACTTCTATTTGATATTCCTAATAAACGTCAACTGTGTATTTATTATTCATTCGCCTTCTAGTTATTTGTTCTGATGCTGCTGTTCATCTTTGGTGAATCCCCAGCATTGTGTGGAGCTCAAAAGAAAGCCACCTGCCAGGTGGTTTGGCAGTTGTCGTATGCGAGTCTGGAGAATTTCGACACCGCTGTGGCGCAGTGGAAGCATGTCCGACGCGAAACTAGAACACCCTGGGTTCGATTCCCGGTGACGGCCGATGAGAATGTTTTCGTGACTCACTTACTAACGTGGAAAGAGCGATGACTTTTAATTTATGTTACTAATCCACGTCAACTGTGTATTTATTATACATTTCTCTGTAAGCATGAAGATTCATCATATTCTTCACCTCTAATAGTGGACCTAATTCACAACCATTAAAACAATCCTACAGCTTTGCAGACCCAGCTGCTTTGGCCATAATTCTTTGAACATACTCAGGATTGAATGTTCCTTTTGACCTGCCGTTGACCGTACGCCTTGCGTCATATGACTTACTTCTGGATTCATTAGACCATATGAAAGCCTTCCACTGATCAACAGTCTATGTCCTATGAGCTTTGGCCCAATCTAATTGAGCTTTCTTGTGAGCTGAAGTTAACATTGGTTTCAGTCTTGCAACTCTCCTCCAAATATCCATTGTATAAAGTTCCCTACTCATTGCTCGCTCAGATACACTGCTGGCCACCCAAAATGCAACACCAAAAAGGAAACATCCGATTGGCCTGAAATTCGCAGCATGCGTCGCCCGCGAGAGGACATGCAAACGATTAGCATTGCAGGGCATATGCAAATCATGTGCGCTCGGCACGCCACCGAGAAGCACTATAATAAGGGTGCACAGATGGCGGGGTGTAAGTAGTGGAAGTGTGTTGTGCTGCCGGACCTGTGCGTGGGAAGCTTCCTGATTATCCCTTCGCAGAATACGAAAGTCATTCCAGCACGTTTAGGAGTTCGACAGAGGAAGAATATAGTGGCTTATCGCGACAGCGGTTTATCGTACCGAGACATCGGCGCCCGAGTAGGACGACATCCAGCCACAGTGAGGCGACTATGGATTCGGTGGGTGCAGGAGGGACGGACGGACCAACGTGAGTGATTGCCGCAGCCGCGGCGCACCACTGCACGAGAGGACCGGCATTGACGGCTCGCACCGCCACATTACGAACGTTAGCGAAGGAATTAGGGTGTGTTGCGCAAAAACCTGTGTCAGCACGTACCCTTCGACGTTGTCTGCAGGAGCGGGGACTTGTCACACGGCGCCCATTGCTCCGATTACCATTTACGTTACACCACCGGCGAGTGCGGGGGCAGTGGGCCGTTGAACGCCGCACCTGGACTATGAAATGGCAAGACATTGTCTTCTCCAACGAATCCCGCTTCTGCCTGCAAAATCACGATGGTCGGATCCGCGTGTGGCGGCACCGCGGCGAGAGACTGTATGACGCCTGCATTATGCATCGCCATACCGGTCCGTCACCTGGCGTTATGGTTTGGGGCTCAATTGGATATGACACCCGCACCCCTCTGGTACGCATCGCCGGTGCGCTCAACAGCCATCGCCACATCTCCAACGTTTTGGAGCCTGTAGTCCTCCCTGACCTGCAGGATCTGCCAGCGGCCACGTTTTAACAGGACAATGCGCGCCTGCACGTGGCACGCATCGTGCAACAATTCTTCACGGCCCACCAGGTGTCACTGCTGCCGTGGCCCGCCTGTTCTTCCGATATGTCGCCCATCGAACACGTCTGGTCTCTGATCGGGAACCGAGTGTCCCGGCAAGCACCACCCGCTGCTACGCCTGATGAAATGTGGCAAAGTGTGGAAGCAGCCTGGACCGACATACCCCAAGCCCACATCCAAAGCCTCTTTCGTTCGATGCCGTCGCGTGTAGCGGCCGTTATTGCCAGCCATGAGGGCCACACGAACTATTGATGTCTGCGTGTTCCGCAAGTCGCACGGGTCTGTAAGGTCAATCATTTCATCTTTGTATCTGTTGTTATGTGTCCAGTAAATCTGGCTTTGCTGTCCTGTGTCCTTCTTGGTGTTACATTTTGGGTGGCCAGCAGTGTATAAACGTGTGAGGTCCATTATCAACAGACTGGAGGAGTTCCTGCTTTGTTTGAAATATTTTTTCATTGACCAGGAGAGAAATTCTGCGCCGGTCATAATTTGTCAAAATGGCGCATCGCTAACAGTTTTTCCTTTTATTTTCAGTCGAATTTGACTTACACCAATGCTTATAAACACGTAGAACTGTTCTTTTGCTAGCACCTGCAAATTCAGCAAATTCCTTGATGCTGTGTCCTTTTGACCGGCCAAAAGCTATGACACCTTTTTGTCAGTCACTTGCATGTGTCATTCGACCAACTGATTTAAATTTTTCAAAACTTTCAGCTTCAAATTTGGCCTGTAGAAAGAAATAACATATACACTATATTGACAAAAGTCACCGAATACCTAGAAGAGAAACAAAATGTAGCATTTATTGGCATACATTAGTACGGTATCGATCCCCCTTTGGACTTAATGCATGCACTGACCCTTCGAGATATGCTTTCGACAATATTTTGGAACACAGCGATAGGTATGCACTTCCATCCACTATATAATGCTGCCGCTAACTGTTGCTTAGTAGTAGATGGGCACGTTAAGCCGTCGGACTCCGGGTACTGGCCCCGCGATAGTAAATAAGGGCGTCTTCTAGCTCGCTTCCGTGTCACTTTCCTATCTGGCACTCTAGCCCAAATTTCCTAGCTCCCTATTTCTAAGGGTTGTTTAAGACCTGGGGTCAGAAACTCCCTTCCTAAAATACTCTACATATGATCTGATCTGCTTAGTTGTAGGCCTTGGTTCCAAACTTCTTATGCGGCACTCTAATTCATCCCATAGATGCTCTATGGGATTAAGATCAGGGCTCTGTGCTGGCCAGTCCACACACGATAGGAAATTATCGTCAAACCAAGCCGTAACAGTCCTTGCTTTATAGCTCAGTGCATTATCATGCTGGTACCAACAAGGCTCGGTTCCATGGTATTGCCACAGAGTTGAAAAGACATAATTGTCCAGAATATCGAGGTAGACGCGCTGGTTAACAGGTTTGTCCACGATAAACAATGGGCCGGGACTATACCACTCGAAACACCCATACAGGACTACACTGCCAGCTACAAACTTGACCGTAGGAAAAGTGCAGTGTGGCAAATAGCGTTCCCCGGCTGCCGCCATACCCATACACAGCAATCAGACTGATGGATCGTGTATTTGGATTCATCAGTCCATAGGACTCGTTTCCATTCATGTACAGTACAAGATAAATGTTCTTTACACCATGCTAAACGACGAGTAGTATTCCGAGTGGAGATGAAAGGCTTATGAGCAGCCGCACGGCTTCGACGTCCTCTATCACTGATTTTCTTTGGTCTGCCGGTACGTTTTGGTGCTTCAGGTACGCCATGTGTCTTCGACTTATTCAGTACATCCAAAATAGTTGACTTTGGTATGTTTAATCGCCTCTCGGTTTCTCTTACGGACAACCCACTAATATAACACCCAACAATCTTTCCTTTCTCAAAGTCAGTTCTGTCCCGTCGCGACATTTTCACTTAACTTCGCAGTGCGATATGATCGCGGTCGGCTGCAGGCTTGTTTTTATACCGTTTGCAGCTGTACCGCGCATCTTAACAACGCATCGGATCCGTTCATTTGCTTTTAAAGAGGTGTCCGGTGACTTTTGTCAATGTAGTGTATTTTATTATTACGAGGGTCATAACAAAAGTTCTGCACACTTAATCTAAAACGGAAGCGGATGATGCAATCGGGAACATCATTGTCATGTTAAGGTCAGACTCTCAGCAATGCAGTGGTGTCAGAACGACCCGGTATCATTTGCGTTGTGGACGTGGGAGGGTTTGGAAATGGAAGCGTGCAGATCCTCAGGTCGAGTCATGGCGTTAGACCAGTGCTCGTACCCGAAAATAGAAACTCTGCCACAGATCCACACTACCTTGCAAGAAGTTTGTGGAGAAGGAACTCTTGATCGAAATACAATTTTCTTCTGAAGACAAAGTTGAAACCGAAAATTCGGCAGAATCGCCTCAATGTTTTACAACTCATCGTGTCATGGTGCAAAGTTGGTTCGGGAACTTTTGTCGAAATATGGCTGAGAAACTTTATCCCACCCACCATACAACCCTGATCTCAGTCCACCCGACTTTGATCTTTTCCCAAAGTTAAAAAATCGTCTACTTGGCATCCGCTACGAATCACTGGACGAACCGTCATTGGACGTGACCCGAGTAATACGACAACTGAACAAAGATTGCGTACTACGGGACATCCAGGACCTACGTCACGTCTGGCAAGCTGTCATTAGCAGCGGAGGGGAGTACATTGAACGACAATAAAAAAGTTTTCTCCGTTGCTTCACACTTTTCTCAAAAATGGACAGTGTGTGTGCAGAACTTTTGTTAGGATCCCCGTACATAACCCAGAAATACACTATCTACCAACGAGTAATTGGACACCCCTTCAATCGACGATATCTGCAGTCCTGATACACTTCACGTCCGCCGCCGTTAAATATCGTGTTGGAAACATCAACGCAACCAGTCGCATGCAAGATACCACGCAGTTCGGAGCTCTCTGATTTCGAGAAAGGTGTAATCGTCGGATATCACAGAAATGGCCGATCCATACGTGACATATCCAGCGAGTTGAAGTACCAAAAATCGACAGTGGCCTACGTGATTGGCAAGTGGAAGATGAGAGGTGACTGTCGGAATGTGCCCCGACCCGGCAGACCGAACAAAAGTGGGAGTTAGAGACCGACGGGTGCTGGCCAGAGAAATTCGGAAAAACCGCACCAAATCGATGGGCCACATCCGCGAGGAGTTTTAACAGGCATCCGGGAGTGTTATTTCGATGAATACCATCCGTGAGGAAGCCCATCTGCTCGGTTATCATGGACGTGCTGCCACCCACAAGAATTTGATAACCAAGTTCAATAGCGCTGCTCGGCTAACGTTGTGCAAAGAACGTCGACAGTGGACCGTTGAACAGTGGTGGCAGGTTCTCTGGAGCGACGAATCAAGGTTCACCCTCTACCGTTCGGATAGCAGGGTCTGGGTTTGGCGTCTGCCTGGAGAACGCCTCCTGCCGGAATGTATTGTGCCAACTGTGAAGTTCGGCGGCGGTGGAATTATGCTATAGGATTGTTTCTCCTGGTATGGCACAGGTCCCTTGGGCGCAATTACTGGTAGACTCAACGCTGAGACCTACTGCACCATTTTGGATGACCATGCGCTTCCTACGTTGTGGCAGTTTTACGGGGTGGACCCATGTTACTTTCAGCATGACAATGCCACCTGTCATGTTGCGAGGTCCACCATGGCTTGGTATGGTGACAATGGGGTCAATCGAATGAACTGGCTGCGTAGAGCCCGGACCGTAACCCTATCGAGCACCTCTGGGACGAGATGGAGCGTTGACTTAAGGGGTGCCCTCACTGTCTGAAATCGGTGAAGGAACTGACCTGTCTTCTCCAAGCCGAGTGGAAGAAAATACCGCTAGCCGTCGTACAACGCTTGGTTGAGAGTATGCCCCGGAGGATCGCAGCTGTAATCGCCGCTCGTGGAGGCTCCACCAACTATTGAAGGTGAATAAACTTCGTTTTCCTTTGCTATCACAGGTGTCCAGTTACTTGTTGGTAGATAGTGTATTTAGGTAAAATTCTAATTATAACCACAGAAATCTATCATATTAAACAATTACATATATTGATGCAAGTGACAATTTTTTTGTCTGGTGTCTTTATTTCATATTGAATGCTTTACCTAAAGATTTACGGAATGTATTTTGATCCAAGTAGAGGTTGAGAAAGTGGAATACATGATCACGAATGCAAGTTTGAGCATTTTCCAAGGATATACATTTTGCATCGTAGCACCTGCGTTGCCTATAATTGCGGGTTCGATGTTGTCGTTCCTCTAGTGCACGTGAGTCGATTTATGCATCTAAAAACTCCAGAATAAAGACCATGGTTAATTATATGCATGTGTTGGGTCATCTTCTTCCGGATGTAAAATGAAATGAGTTATTGCGTCAAGTATACCTCGCTAAATGACTTACTATTTCAAGTATATCTCGCCATTTGACTGTATTCTCAATGAAAGAAAAACATAAATAGTTTAAATGAAGAAACGTAGCGATTTTCTTGATCAGATTCTTTATCCACAGGCCATCCAAGATGTAAATATGCTTCTCCGCTAAAAAGAAAAGAAAGAAAAACAGTCTAGTCCTTTTATTCAGTTTTCCTCGATAAATCCACGTGAAATCTTGTTAAGGCTTCTCGGCATCTGAATCTCTGAGCATGGAATGTAAGTTTCTTGAAACTATTGCTACGTTGCTTTCACATTGTCAAGTTAATGGAGAAGACCCTTCACACCGTTTCCTGCCGTATAAATTTAAAGCTGCACAAAAATAGCTATCCGTGAAATTGCCTGTTTTTTAAAGTTGAGAGGCACCGGGATGTTTTTTTGCTGAAACACTTTTCGAACCTTTGACTTTTAAATCGCGTTTTATGTTGGACTTATACCAAGGTCGTCAGACAGTGGTCTAAGCGATGGCCGCCGCCCCGGTGGCGCAGTGGTCTAAGGCGTTGGCCTCTGATCATTCGTCCGAACGGGGTCCGGGTTCGAATCCCGGTGAGGCATGGATGTTGTGTTTGTCTAACGGCACTGGCTCTCTCCCTTCCCTGGAACCAGTGACCCTAAATTAGGGACGGGCGACTGCTTATAGCCCATTGAGTTGCTGACGGTGGTCGTTAAACCTCCAATCTAAAAAAAAAAAAAAAAAAAAAAAAAAAAAAAAAGCAATGGCCTCTGATCATTCGTCCGAACGGGGTCCGGGTTCGAATCCCGGTGAGGCATGGATGTTGTGTTTGTCTTACGGCACTGGCTCTCTCCCTTCCCTGGAACCAGTGACCCTAAATTAGGGACGGGCGACTGCTTATAGCCCATTGAGTTGCTCACGGTGGTCGTTAAACCTCCAATCTAAAAAAAAAAAAAAAAAAAAAAAAAAGCAATGGCCTCTGATCATTCTTCCGTAAGGGGTCCGGGTTCGAATCCCGGTCTGGCATGGATGTTGTGTTTGTCTTACGGCACTGGCTCTCTCCCTTCCCTGGAACCAGTGACCCTAAATTAGAGACGGGCGACTGCCCATATAGCCCATTGAGTTGCTCACGGTGGTCGTTAAACCTCCAATCAAAAAAAAAAAACTTTTTTGGAGTTGGCAACAATGCGAAGGGGGAAATAACCACGCAGACGACTAACTGAATTAAGGAAGTATCTATGGCAACAGTTATTAGCCGTGGCTGACGATTCTGGTTTTGTTATTGCGCAGTTCTGTAAGGTACGTCTGCATTTCACTATACAGCTATGGAGGTCAGTGATTCAGAGTTCAGAAGTGAAATGCGTTTGTGCGATAAAATTTGCAATCTTTTGGGTAAAGCGGCTCCAGAAACCTGAATATGATTTCGTACTTGATAGATGAAAATGAGGAACATAAGTTTGCTGTCTGTAATACGATAAGTTAAAACAAATTCCTAAAACTGCGGAATAAAACTCCATTTATTTACAATTTTAAAAAACCTATTTACATAGGGGCTCGCATGGCCCAATTTTCAAGCCCAAAAGCCCCGAAACACATAGAGGCAACGACTCTATACTACAGTATTCGTGACTACGTCATAAAAATTATACAAGTGATGCCATTTACATTAAGAAAAAAGAAGTAATTAAAGTCCAGAAACAAGTACAGAATATGTTCAAGTAAGAGTCTCACCTTCTAAGTGTGTCATGGGGATAGCGATCATCCGTCTCCAAGGTCTTGGGACTGAAATCGGAAAAGGCCGTATTACAGCAGACATCGTAATATTTAAAAATAAACAGGCTTTCCGAGAGAAAAATGGTATTCTTGTTAACAGAGGAGTTTAAAACATTAGCATTTTGCCAATCCGGTTTGTAGCCTTCCTGGTTGACTGCAACGGTGAGGCTGGTTGACTGCAACGGCTTGAAAAAATGGGCTTGAAAATGGGGCCATGCGAGCCCCGAGAGTGCTAGCTATGTAAATAGGTTTTTAAAAATGTAAATGAATTGAGTTTTATGCGGCAGTTTTTTGGGATTTGTTTTAACTTATAGTACTACAGACAGACAGCAAACTTATGTTCCTCATTTTCGGCTCCAGAAACAGTCTATTTAATGGAAAAAAGCTTACAAAGATAAATGCTAGGGTGAGCCAAAGATTTTTAGATGACACCATGATTTCACAAAAGGGCGTTTATCGGCAGAACTCGCTCTTAGGCCTGGTCGACCTGAAAGTGTTGTTACGGAGCGTATTGTTAACACTGTTTGACCTATCCTGCAAGAAGGTCGACGAATGACGTGTGAAGACATAGCGGTGCCAACTAGTATTTCAAAAACGTCGACATTCCGCATTTTACACGACAAATTACTGCTGCATCGTGTGTGTGTGTGTGTGTGTGTGTGTGTGTGTGTGTGTGTGTGTGTGTGTGTGTGTCCAGATGGGTAATTCATTACCTGACGAGAGAACAATTGTTAGCCAGAGTTCAGGTGTGTCACGAGTGGGAACAAATGATAGCAGAGGATACAAACTTTCTGCACACGGTAATAACAGCCGATGAAATATGGGTCTACTATTTCGGTTCCCTAACGAAACGCGCAACAAGTGTGTGGAAACACACATAGACTCGTCTCCTCCGAGAAAAGTCCGCCAAACCAAATCAGCTGAGAAGGTGATGATGATAATTTTCTTTGATCATAAAGGTGTAGTCTACCAGCATGCCGTTCCTCCACAACTATCACTGCTGAGTACTATATTTCAGTCTTGAAGCGTCTGCGACGACACATATAGATTAAGCGACCGATACTGGTAGGCAAGTGGACACTACAGCATGATAACGCCCGCCCACATGCTGCTGCTTGTGTTCAACAGTTTCTTACGGAATGCAGTGTTGAAATCGTGCCACAGCCTGCCTACAGTCCTGGCCTCTCTCCGTGCGATTTCTGGTTGTTTCCAACAATGAAGGAGAAGTTCCGTGATGCAACATTCAACACAGATGCTGACGTTATTCAAACTGTACAGGGTTCGCCAAAGCAGCTTCCACAAAATGCCTTCGCCACATGTTTTGAAAAGTGGACTGAACGATGGGACCGTTGCATGTCATCCAAGGGAAGATACTTTGAGAAAGAGTAGCATATATTTTGCTGTACCTATATTTCTTCATTTTCTGTGATTTTATTCTCAGATTTTATGGAAACTGCCGTTGTAGAAACGGAGGCATCATTTTCTGAAATCGAAGATAGTGCTTGACCATAGTAAAACAGCGAAACTATTCATCATGCAATACATACTTTCCATTTTCGAAACATGTGACATAAAAGACTTACGTGACATTATTGACAGTGTATGAACCACACGAACCTTCAACATTCTACCACATAACTAACAAGGTACAACGTTGGCAGAATGTTTAAACGTTTGGATTTTAGAGACGAAACCGAGCGGATATCTGCTGGAGGTTTTCCACCAGCAGAAGAATTTAACCATCGAGCTTGCTGCAACACTAAAAATAAGCGAAAGACGGATAGAGCTAAAGTTCTAAAGAATACGGTGGAAGGAACAGATTCTTTTTTTTTTTTTAGCACGTCTTTTTTAAAAAGAGATCGTGCTTATGTTACCGGTTTGTCCGTCCGCCTGTACCCACGATATCTCTGCAACTATCAGTCCGATTTGAAAAATTCTTTTTGCATTGGGAAACTTGAAATATGCGAATGACGATCCTTTATTTCGCTTTTTTTTTTTTTTTTTTTTTGCGATGCAAAATTTCGCCTCTAGCGTAAATTCAGATGATGTCGAATTCAAAAATACGTTTGATTCCACATATTTGCTTCTAAACATCCGATTGGAAAAAAATTTTTTATCTTTCGATTCCATTTATGTCGAAGAGTATTTTAGATATAGTTACTATTTCAAATTACGCATAGATTTTCCGCAAGGGGGCGTAAAAGTAAATTACATTTTTCCCGATAACTTTCCTTCTAAAACTCCCATTTGAAAAAAGTTTCTTCAGCGGATACACCTTCTGATGGAAAATATTTTGCATATAATTTCAAATTTTTGGTAAAGAATACTTTAGCCACCAGGGGGCGTAAATGTTAATTTTTGTTTCTGCTGTATTTGCCATAAAATCTGAGCTTCTAAAATATCGATTGAAAAAATTCTTCCATAGACTAATGCCACTCACATCTATAAACATTTTCGGAATATTTTCTTCTTAAAATATTCCACAGTTTTTCCGCCAGGGGGCGTAGATATATATCTTACGTTTGTCAATATCCCTACTTCTAGGAGTCCGATTTGAAAAATTCCTTCTTTATTGGATAGTGTTTCCAGTGTGACATGTTTTTCATATAATTTCAAAATTTTCAAGTAATTCATAAGTTTTCCGCTAGGACGCGTAGAGGTAAATTGCGTTTCCATCTATATCTCTGCTTCTAAATCTCCGATTTAGAAAATTCTTTCTGCACCGGAAACAGCTCCAGATGAAACATCGTTTGCACATAATTTCTAATTTTTGTAAAAAATGGTTTGGCCACCAGGGGCGTAAACCTTAATTTCCGCTTCTGATATCATCATTGTCAACCATTATCAATCCACTGCTGGACGAAGGTCTCCCCAAGTTTCCTCCACAACGGTCTGTCTTGTGCCAGTCTCCTCCTATATTTGCAGCAAAATATGAGCTTCTAAATCCTCGATTGAAAAAATTCGTCGTTTGAAGACCGATAGTACTCATGTCGACAAACCTTTTAAAAACATTTTCTTCTTAAAATAATGTATTGTTTCTACGCCAGGGGGCGTAGATGCATATCTTATGTTTGTCAATATCTCTACTTCTAGGAGTCCGATTTGGAAAATTCCTTCTTTGTTGGATATTGTTTCCAGTGTGACATATTTTTCATATAATTTTAAAAATTTCAATTAATTCATAGATTTTCCGTTAAGGGGGGGGGGGGTAAAGGTAAATTGTTTTCTCTCCTGTATCTCTGCTTCTAGATCTCCGATTTGAAAAATTCTTTCTGCATAGGATACAGCTCCTGATGGGAAATCCTTTGCACATAATTTCTAACTTTTATAAAAAAAATGGTTTGGCCACCAGGTGAGGTAAGTCTTAATTTCCGCTTCTGGTGTATTTGCAGCAAAATATGAGCTTCTAAAATCTCAATTGAAAAAAAAGTGGTTTACTGACCGATACTACTAATGTCGACAAACCTTTTAGGAACATTTTCTTCTTGAAATAATGCATGGTTTCTACGCCAGGGGGCGTACATATATATCTTATTTTTGTCAATATCTCTACTTCTAGGAGTCCGATTTGAAAAATTCTTTCTTTGTTGGATAGTGTTTCCGATCCGAAATATTTTTCTTATGAACTCAAAATTTTCAAGTTAGTCATAGACTTTCCGCTAGGGTGCACAATGGTAAATTGCATTTTCGGCGTTATTTCTGCTTCTAAAACTCCGATTTGAAAACTTCTTCCTGTATCGCATACAAGACCTGATGGAAAATATTTTTCACATAATTTCTAATGTTTGGTAAAGAATGATTTGGCCACCAAGGGGAATAAGTGTTAATTTCTGCTTCTGATGTATTTGTAGTAAAATCTGGGCTCCTGAGAACTCGACAATTGTTTTTTCTTGGATCGATAGTGCTCATAATGGAAAAACCTTTTGAGAATACTTTCTTCCTAAAATAATGCATGGTTTTCCCACCAGGGGACGTAAAAGTCACGTCTTATTCTTGTCGATATCTTTGTTTCTAAGAGTCCGATTTGAAAAATTCTTTCTGTGTAGGAGAGCGTTTCCAATGCGAAATGTTTCTCATATAAATTCATGTTTTTTCTTATCGCCCTAGGCTGCAACCAGAGGGCGTAAACTCACGATTCTGTTTACAACAATATCTGAGGGATTAAAAACCCTATTGAAAAACTTCTTTCTTCCGTCAGATACTATTGTTTTCCATGCGGGTTCCATTGACTTTGAATAGCTTTGATAAATTTAATTTGCGCCAGAACGGATTCAGAAGACGTGCTTATTACACCCGAAAATTCGGTGTCATCTTTCGTGTTTTTTTTAGATTGGAGGTTTAACGACCACCGTGACCAAACTTAATGGGCAGTCGCCCGTCCTTAATTTAGGACCACTGGTTCCAGGGAAGGGCCAGTGCCGTAAAACAAGCACAACATCCATGCCTCACTGGGGTTCGAACCCGGACCACTTTCGGACGCGAATGATCATAAGCCATCGCTTAGACCACTGCGCCAACGAAGCAGCGAGGAGCAGGTTCAGGAGAACACTGTAGATGGAACAAGACTAAAAGGATTTCTTCAAGTATATATAGGGAGCATGTCTGACACAGAAAAGAAATTAGATGGTGAAATTTCTACTCGAGTGAATTCCTTTTGGAAAGACATAGCTGCCTTAAAGTGGATCTCACAGGACTAATGGGTTTCTGAAAAGGTCCTGAATGACCGTGCTTGCTGCGCCGATGGAGCAGTGGTGTAAGTGCTGGCTTATCATTTGTCCCAGTAATCTTCGCCTAGTGCTGGGGACCTCTGCAGAGTGGCGTCGTGTGGTGTGGTCAGATGAATTCCGTTTTCAACTGTGCCGATCTAATGGGAGGGCACGGGTGTGGCATGCAAAGCTGGGGCTATGGCTTCGTCGTGCCAGGTCGGCTCTATTCAAAGTGGTGGTGGCTCTGTTATGGTTTGGGGAGCCTTCTCATGGAATACATTAGGTCCCTAAGTGTGTCTGAAGAGGTCGTTCGTCGGTGCGCGGTACCAGCATGTGCTGGCTGATCACGTGTATCACGGAGTTCGTGTATCCTACCGCCGATGGTCTGTTTTTGGCAGGACAATGCGCCGCACCACGAAGCCTCAACCACCCAGGCATGGCTCGAGGATCACTCATCTGAGTTTGGAACCATCCAGTGACCTCAACGTCTCCAGATTTAAATCCTGTGGATTAAATTCTCCGGAATTAAATTCTTGATGCCGTGTAGCGGAACATCAAATTCATGGATCTTGGACCGACGTCTGGGGCGGAGTTGTAGACAATGAGGGAATAGGAATGGCTGGAATTACCTCTGAAAACACTCTGGCATCTGGTGAAGTCAGTACCTCTGCGTGTACAGGATGTTATTCGCGCTACAGGGGGACCAACACGCCATTAGCTAGATACCTCTACAGGTTACGTCCATTGAGTGCAGTTTTCTTACTGCTTCGTCTTTCTGGTTTTATCTATTCCGGTGATTGTCACCATAAGAATACGACGTTTGGACTTAAATTTGAGGATAATGACATCGAAATGCTGTAGTTAAGTTATTACCATACATGCAAAGAATAATCTATTTTATAATTTAAATAGTTTCTCACCTGCGAAAAGATGATCACATCGAAATGCTGTACTCAAGTTACTACCATGCATACAAATAATTTAAATCGTTTATCACCTGTGAAAAGATGATGATATCGAAATGCTGTACTCAAGTTATTACCATACACGCAAAGAATCTATTTAATCATTTAAATCGTTTCTCACCTGCGAAAAGGCGATGACATCGAAATGCTGTACTCAAGTTAGAATCGACTTATTTGTGAATAAAGATAAGGAAATTGAGAACTTTAACCCATTCAACTTCTGAACACTAACTGTATTTGTTCTTGCCTCGTTTTATACTCAGGATCGACTTATCTGTGAATGAAGTCAAGGAAATTGAGAACTTTAACACATTCGACTTCTGAACACTGGCTGTATTTGTTCTTGCCTCGTCTTATACTCAGGATCGACTTATTTGTGAATGAAGATAAGGAAATTGAGAAATATAAGTCATTCGACTTATACTCCATATCAAGTTCTGGACACTAACTGTATTTGTTCTTGCTTCGTCTTATACCCAGGATCGACTTGTCTGTGAATGAAGATAAGGAAATTGAGAACTTTAACCCATTAGACTTATACTCCATATCAACTTCTGAACACTAAGCGTATTTGTTCTAGTTTCGTCTTATACTCAGGATCGACTTATCTATGAATGAAGATAAGGAAACTGAGAACCCTTTCGACTTATGCCCCATATACCCTCATAAGCTGAAAAATACGGTAGTTGGAAACAGCAGATTACATTGCAGCTTTAACTACGAGGGTAAATCAAAAAGTAAGCTCAATGTTGTCGTATATTAAAGAAACTAAGAGGATAAGAATTACCTTATTTCTCAACATAGTCCCCCGTCGTTCAACGCATATTTTATATCTGTCTACAAGCTTCTGGATTCCTGTTGAGAAGAATGCTTTGGGTTGTTCCTGCAGCCACGAATGTAACGCTTCCTGTACCTGGACATCACGCTCAAAACGGCGGCTTCGAAAAGCGACTTTATGAGGCCCGAAGACATGAAAAGTCGCAAGGCGCCAGATCGGGGCTGCAAGCAGGATGTAGTAACACCTCAAACGTCAACTTGGTAATACGAGCGTTGTCGTGCAGCAACAGCACTTTTTTGGATAACATTTCCCGTCGTTTTGCGCGAATTGCTGGTTTCAATTTGTCTTTCAACAAGTCACAATATGACCGACTGTTAATTGAGTCACCCTGTGCTTGATAGTGTTCAACGATGGGTCCTTTTATGTCAAAAAAGAGAGTCAATATTCATTTTCGTGCCGAAGGGATAACTTTGAACTTCTTTTTGCATGGGGAGCTCGGATGTTTCCACTTCATGCTTTGTCTTTGGCTCTCGGGGTCGTAATGATGGACCCATGTTTCGTTCCCAGTGAAAATCTTATCCAGAATACTGGGATCTGACACATACCGTTGCAAAACAATTCTGGCAATTTCCAGGCGCTGTTCCTTGTGAGTATCAGACAACTGCCGTGGAACCCATCTGGCACATACATTATGATATCCGAGATCGTCATTCATTATTGAGAATGCAGAACCATAGATAATGGTTCACCTTTTGGGCGATCTTAGACAGAGTAACCCGGCGATCTTCTTTAATGAACGCATCGATGCGATCCAAGTGGTCCTTTGTGTGAGAGGTCGACAGACTGCCCGAGCGAGCTTCATCAAACAATTCGTTCTACCGCCTTGAAACTTTTCTACCACTAGTACACATGTCTCTGGCTCATACACTTATCTTCCCTATATTGTCCAAGTATCCTACAATGAATTTTAGTGGGCTGCACGTCCTAAGCCCATAAAAATCTCACTACGTTTCACTGCTCGACGATGGAGCATTCCGATAAACGAGCGGCCATGTTTAAGCCCTTACAACTGCTGGGTAACTGCGGTTAGACGATTAGAGATTGCATCCGCCACGTGTCAAGGTCACGTGCCCTCCCCAAATAACAATCTGCTGCAGCTCTGCTTGCCTACGTAACGAGAGCATTGACCTTATTTTTTGATTCACTCTCGTAATATACTCATTAAAATATATTAAGGCAAAGAAACCCGTTATTTTATTGCTGTTTCATCAACGTCAGGAAATTGGGAAACTTCGCCGTTCCGACCCCAAAATCAAATCCACATTTCTGAGATTTTAGCTTAATGATGCTTAAACGGAAATCGGGAAAATGATCCTTGCGTTTTTATGGGTGAATGAGTCTTTGTCCAGGAGGAGACAATCTGGAAAGTTTGTTCAGATTCTTGAAAACAGTTGATAAAAAATTTAGTTCCCTGAGTGGTGAAACGGTAGTGTGGTTGAAAGGAAATCGGGAGATGCGGGTTCGACTCCTTCTCTGTAATTTTTTACTTTTCTAAAAAGTAGTCCTGAAACCTCTGCTCTGTAAAATAAATTCAGATTAAACTTTTTTTTTTTTTATTATCTTAGGAGCGCTGGGGAAGTGAACATTTCTGTCTAGCAGGAGTTTTTCGATCTATTGGTGAATCCTTAATGGCTGTCTTGACAGAAACAGTTTTGTTCAGCAGGATTCGAACACAGAGGTCTAACTGCATTTTCATTGTGATTGACATTTAATAATGATTAAGAGGAGGCAGAACACAATAATTTGTGCAGTAGAAATTCAAGTCCCAAGGCATGTGGGAAGAATTTAAGCACGAATTATATGTTGGAAGTTAAATGGATCAAATAATGTGCTCGTAAAGCAAAAGTTTTATTTTTTTGTTATTATCTGCATATTTTCATTACTATAATAATGGCGGGTTTTAGAGAAATGCTGATAGTTTTTTTTTTTTTTTTTTTTATGAAGATCGGCGTCTGGCAATATCAACAGAGTAATCATGGTTCTGAGTCGTGAAGTAATAACTGGAAAACATTAAAGAAAAAAAAATTACATCACTTCTAAATGGAGGATATTAAATATAACGTTAAATTAACCAGTATGTGGTTTTGTTTATGGACAGCCACTGATCAAGTTTAAATCGGTGCTTCCTCGAACTTGCTGCACCTGCAGTTGTTAACGCTTCTCTAACATAAATAATTTAATTTCTATTACAAACTATTAGCTCCCTTCATTTCATTTTTTACTGTAGCTGCTGGAGCTTTATAGTTAAGACTTTATGAAGCGCAGATGATGCTGCGTTCCAGCTTTAATTATTTTATGTTTCAGACATTTACCATTTAATGCTTCGGGTTTCATTACCTCTTGGTGTTCATGACATTTTTCTCCTTTTTCAGGCTTCCTGGAATTTCTTTCTTTTATCTCACTTGTTCCCAGAAAGGGAATTCCGTTTTTTTATTAGTGCTTTAGCTGCGTTCTTCTAAATTTTAAATTAACTGGTAGACAACAATCACAAGATGCAGACAAAACATAATTTCATTAAGGCACAGTAGGGAGAAAAATGAAATGATTCCATGAGGCGGTATAGCGTTTGACAAAGAAGCCTGAAAATTTCGATTTTTTCTGTCACTCACTGTACCGAACTAAGTTTTGAGGAAACTTAATTTGGTGAGATTTTCAGAACTCTTCTACGAGCCAAGTTTCTCCTTTTTAGCACGTCTTTAGTAAAAAAAGATCGTGCTTCTGTTATCGGTTTGTCCGTCCGTCTGTACCCACGATATCTCTGCAACTATTAGTCTGATTTGAAAATTTCTCTTTGCATTGGGAAGCTTGAAATATGCAAATGATGATTCTTTATTTCGGGTTTTCTACGATTTACAATTTCGCCGGTAGAGGGCGTAAATGAAGATGTCGAATTCAAAAATACGTTTTATTCCACATATTTGCTTCTAAACATCCGATTGAAATTTTTTTTTATCTTTCCATTCCATTTATGTCGAAGAGTATTTTAGATATAGTTACTTTTTCAAATTACGCATAGATTTTCCGCTAGGGGGCGTAAAAGTAAATTACATTTTTCCCGATAACTCTTTTCTAAAACTCCGATTTGAAAAAACATTTCTTCAGCAAATACATATCCTGATGGAAAATCTTTTGCATATAATTTAAAATTTTTGGTAAACAATACTTTGGCCACCAGGGGGCGTAAGTGTTAATTTTTGCTTCTGATGTCATCATCATCATCATTGTCAACCATTATCAATCCACTGCTGGACGAAGGTCTCCCCAAGTTTCCTCCACAACGGTCTGTCTTGTGCCAGTCTCCTCCATGTCACTCCCGCATACTTTCGAATTTCATCCACCCATCTTCCATGTGGTCTTCTTCTGGGTCTTTTCCTGTCCCTTGGAATCCAATCTAAAATTTCGGCTGTCCATCGATGGTCTGTCCTTCTGGCAGTATGTCCAGCCCATTGCCATTTCAGGGATTTAACTCTGATCATGATGTCTTCCACTCTTGTCATTTTTCGGATCCACGTGTTCCTCTTCTTATCTCTCCTGGTTTACACCAAGCATGCACCTCTCCATGCTGCTTTGAGTTGTCTGCAGCCTTTGTATGTGTCTTTTAGCTAAGGTCCACGTCTCTGCACTATACGTAAGCACTGGAAGGATGCATTGATCAAACACTTTTAAGACATAATGGCATATTGCTCTTGAAAATTATGCTGTTTCTTCCAAAAGCTCTCCAGGAAAGTTTTGTACGCCGATTAATTTCTTCACCAATGTGACCCTCACTTGATATCTGCTGTCCAAGATAAACGTACGTGTCTGTTATCTCCAGCTTTTCTCCATCAATCGATAAATCTTCATTTCTTGTAAAAGCATTGTACATCACTTTTGTCTTCTGGAAGTTCATTTTTAATCCCACTTCTTTACTCTTGTCAGCAAGTTCCTGGATCATACTCTGTAGCTCTGATGGGGTAGTTGCAAAAATGACTATGTCATCAGCAAAACGAAGGTGGGTTAGATAATCTCCATTAATCTTTATCCCTTTGTTTTCCCAGTTCAGTGATTGAAAGACATTTTCCAATGTGGCATTAAAGAGCTTCGGAGTTACGGTGTCACCTTGTCTCACTCTTTTTCCAATTTTTATGTGTGTTGTATTTTCAAACAGCCGAATCTTTGCACTAGCATTTTCATATATGTTATTAATAATATTAATGTATGCATCTTCAATACCGCAGGATTTCAGAGCCATTGCAACTGCTGATGGTTTCACCGAATCAAAGGCTTTTTCATAATCGATAAAAGCCATGCACAATGGAAGTTCATATTCCCTCGCTCTTTCAATTAGTTCTCTCAGTACGTGGATATGATCTATTGTGCTGTAGCCACTCCTGAATCCAGCTTGTTCTCTCGGTTGAGCCATGTCCAGTGTCACCTTTAAGCGGTGTGAAAGAACTTTTTTAGTGAAGATTTTATAAACCACTGATAGGAGGCTGATAGGTCTGTAGTTCCTGAGATCCTCAATGTCACCTTTTTTATGTAGCAAGATCATTGTAGCGTTGTTCCAATCCTCAGGAATTTTCCCTTCATTAAGGCATCGAGTGAAAATTTGGGCGAGTACTGTTTCGATTTCTCCACTTGCTTCTTGTATGATGTCTACAGTAATTCCATCTTCTCCTGGAGCTTTTCCCTGCTTCATGTTCTTGATTGCATGTGCAACTTCTGCTGGAAGGACTGGAAGAACTCTGGTACTGGTACCTTTCATGATGTCTGGAGTACATGTATCATCCCTTTCATATAATTTGGAGTAGAAATCTTTCACTCTTGTCAAAATTTCGCCTCTATTTCTTGTTACAGAACCATCTTCTTTTCTCAGTGCCATAATCTGTTTTCTTCCCTTACTGAGATGTCCCTTTACTATCTTTAGGCTTTGGTTGTTTTCAATTGCTTTCCTTACTAGTTCACAGTTGAATTTCTTTACGTCTTCAGTGATACTTTTTCTTACTGTCTTGCATAGCTCTATATATTCCACTTTGGAAGTCACATCTTCTTTAGTTGTCCTCATCACTCTCTTTCTTGCATCAACATTTTGGTTGTTCCTGATAATTTGTTCACATGCAACTTGTTCTTAGACCCAGCTAATTTTGTTGCTGTTTCCATAACAGCTTTGGTTACTTTTCTGTTAACTTCAGAAATATCCACTTCTTCCGATGTTAGGCCTTCTAAAGCAGAGAATCTGTTCTTCAGTTCCAATTTGAAGGTATTATGGTGTTTTTTAAGGTTGGTTATGTCAATACATTTTGTTTGTCTTATGAGCTTGCTACGTTCGAGTTTAGTGTTGAGGTGCATCTTACATCTCACCAATCTATGGTAACTGCCTGTGTTGAACTTGTTTAGCACACTGCAGTCTTCTATGACGAATTTTTTGTTACACATAATAAAATCAATTTCACTTGTCGTCCCATTTGGATGTCTCCATGTCCATTTCCTGTGTGGCTTTTTCTTGAAAAAGGAGTTCAAGATGAAAAACCCTTCTGCCTCTGCAAACTCTACGAGAGTATTTCCACGCTGGTTTCTGTTGCCGTGACCGAATTTACCTACTGAAGTTTCATTCTGTTGCCGTTGCCCTATTTTTGCATTGAAATCTCCCATAATTATCTTCAAGTGCTTCTTACCTTTATTATTTAGATCACGAATTTCCTCATAAAAGTCTTCAATTTCTTCTTCAACATGACTTGTGGTGGGTGCATAAGTTTGAATAATCTGAACCTGGTATCTTCTCGAGAGTTGGATAACGAGTCGTGCAGCTCTGTCAGAGGAACTTTCAACTTCTACAACTTTATCCTTCAGTTTCTTGTTTATTATAATCTGATGTATTTGCCATAAAATCGGAGCTTCTAAAATATCGATTGAAAAAATTATTTCGTGGACTGATGCCACTCACATCGATAAACCTTTTCGGAATATTTTCTTTTTAAAATATTCCACAGTTTCTCCGCCAGGGGGCGTAGATGTACATCTTATTTTTGTCAATATCTGTACTTCTAGGAGTCCGATTTGAAAAATTCCTTTCTTTGTTGGATAGTGTTTTCCGTGTCGACATGTTTTTCATATAATTTCAAAATTTTTCATATAATTCATAGGGTTTCCGCTAGGGGGCGTAGAGGTAAATTGCGTTTTCCCTTATATCTCTGCTTCTAAATCTCCGATTTGAAAAATTCTTTCTGCACCGCATACAGCTCCTATTGGGAAATCGTTTGCACATAATTTCTAATTTTTGTAAAAAAATGGTTTAGCCACCAGGGGGAGTAAATCTTAATTTCCGCTTCTGTTGTATTTGCTGCAAAATATGAGCTTCTAAATTCTCGATTGAAAAAAACGTCGTATGTTGACCGATACTACTCATGTCGACAAACCTTTTAGAAACATTTTTTTCTCACGATTCCGTTTACAGCAATATCTGAGGGATTAAAAACCTGATTGAAAATCTTCTTTCTTTCGTCAGATCTATTGTTTTCCATACCGGTTCCATTGACTTTGAATAGCTTTGATAAATTTAATTTGCGTCAGAACGGAAGACGTGCTTATTACACCCGAAAATTCGGTGTCATCTTTCTTGTTTTAAATATTAGGGTTAAATATGTTTGATCCATTAGTAGGCGAGTGAATTCTTCATTGAATGATGGGTTCTCAAGAAAGTCCCGAATGGCTGCATATGAATGTATAATTGTTCCTATTCTGATGTATGACATTGAAATCTGTATACCGCAGAAGATTCATAGGAGTCGTTTGTGTGCTGCAGATATACAGGGGTTGTCCAAAATAATGGAAACACCTTGAAACAATAGGTTTTACGCACCTAATATGGTGTGGGAGCACCCTTGGCATCACTTCTAAAAACAAAATCCTCCTTGGAATGGACTCATACAAGTCCTGGATGGTGATAAGTGTTATGTTGTATCATTCTTCCTGCAGAAACTGTTCTAATTCCTTAAGAGACGCTGGAGGAGGATAACGGGATCGCACTCTGCTTTCCAACACAGGCCACAGGAGCTCAATGATGTTTAAGTCTGGTGATTGCGCAGGCCAGGGAAGGTGTGCAACTTCATCCTCATGTTCCTTAAACCATGATTGAACAGTTCGACTTCTGTGAATCGGGACATTATCATTTTGAAAGGTGCAATCCCCTGACGGAAACAAGGTCTGCGCCATTGAAAGCACATGGTCGGCCAAATGAGGGACATAGTCACCGCTAGCGATTCGTCAGTGTAGTGTGATAATGGGACCTGCTGCAAACCACGAGATCATGGCCCAAAATATTACGGAACCGCCCCATGCTTCACTGTAGGAAGGAGACAGTCTGGGTTGTAGGCTTCTGAGGGGGTTCTCCACACGTAAACCCGCCCTGTGGTGGGGAATAGTAAGAAACGTGATTCATCGGAAAACAAGACATGTTTCCCTTGATCCGCAGTCCACGTTTAATGTTCCTGGTACCACTGCAGTCTCTGTTTCATATTCACCATGTTCCTTAAACCATGAGGCAAAAGGTTGTCTCGCTGATGATGTTGTGCTGTGAACATTGTATGTTGTCATGACCTTCGACACCACGGTACCTCTCGATACCCCTGATACCTGTGCCACTGTGGTTATCGACGCATCAACCAGACGGGTTACTACAATCTGCCCTCTTTGGAACTCCGACAGGTCACTCATTGTGCCTTCACCTGGATCGAAATTATGCAAACACAGATTTACAATGCAATCACACAGACCCTTCAGACTATTGTAACGTATACTCTAGCTTCAGTTTCTTTTTGATTTTACTATCTCTTGTTATTTTATTTTCCTATGCAAATTATCTTCTCACTTAACGAGATGTTGTTTCTCCCGCTGAATTATATGTGGCAACGAGTGTAAGTCATGACGTGGTGGTATGCAGTATATATATATATATATATATATAGGCGCGCTCAAGTACACCAGAGAGCTTCGTTTTATATGTGATAGGTTCTTCCTGATTATTGATATGCGATTTACCTACTTTTCTACGATATCACGATAGTACGAAAGTTCGGGCTATCAGTAGTTGTGTTATTTTGGAGTGTGTATTTGAGTAATACCAGGAGCTCCTTAATAAAAGGTTAAAAGTGAGTACGTTTACTTAGTTCATTTTATTGTCAGACCTCTGTCTGGCCGTTAAGTCTATTTCATTGAATGTTTACGTTAAGTTCAGGGTATATTGTGTTTACCGCTCTAATAAGGAGCCTTCAAGGTACTAATGTACTAAAACCGAAGTTATATTACTGATATTCAAGATAATGAGAAACGCTGAGTAAAAATAAATTCCATATTCTTGGAATTTATTGCACGTGCGTGTCTTACCTAAACAAACTCTAGCACTTTGAAGTTTAAGCACACTTTAGCTACGTCAAGTAACCTTTCAATAACCCTAACGTGACTTAACGTAAGCTTTCCTGCACTACACGTCCAGCCGGAGAATTTTATTCATTATACTATAAGCAAAGTTATTTTTACAAAAAAACGTTGTAGCTACATGTTCATTTTACTCAAAAAGCAGCACATGCCAAAGTCACTGTTTCCAGCGAGGTGCTTTCATTATTTTGGACAACCCATGTATTTGTGGCAAGACATGCTCTGGTCATGTTATGAAAGAAGATGTGTTGCAGTTGTGTAATATGAGGCAAAAGGTTGTTAGGAAAGTGGAGACTAATATTCTTAGGTGGTGTAGGCATGTTGAAGGAATGAGGGATGAGATGCTTACTAAGAGAATTTATTCAGCCCAAGTGGCAGAAAAGAAAGGTAGAGGAAGGCCAAGGAAATCATGGAAGGACTAAGTTCAGGAATGTCTGCATAAGAAAATGATTGAGTATGAAGAACAAAAGGTCTTTTGTGCGTCATGTGATGGATGTCAGTGAAGCTCGAGCTGTGTGCCAAGATCGCTGTAAACGGAGACGTCTGATACAGCAAAAGTAAGTCCTTTCTGTGAGGAGATTTTGACTGATCATGAAAAGCAATGGGTGTTCTTCGTTCATTACTATTGTCTGATATTAGTAATTGGAAGCAGGGAAAGTAACCTTGTCGGGTGAACTTAGAAGTGTGTGCGAGATAGTGTGGGGCCGCCCCGGTGGCGCAGTGGTCTAAGACGCTGGTATGATCATTCGTGCGTAAGGGGTCCGGGTTCGAATCCCGGTGAGGCATGGATGTTGTGTTTGTCTTACGGCACTGGCTCTCTCCCTTCCCTGGAACCAGTGACCCTAAATTAGAAACGGGCGACTGCTTATAGCCCATTGAGTTGCTCACGGTGGTCGTTAAACCTCCAATCAAAAAAAAAAAAAAAAAAAAAAGATAGTGTGGGCCACAGAGCGAAGTACGTTTCCACTCTGGAAATTTTCCTATTCAAGTAACCCATGTGAATAAAAATGATCAAACTTTATTCTGATAGGTTTTATCCATTTTATCCACACGCGAGATTTAAGAAGCATTAAGCTGATTCCCTCGAAAAGCGAGAAATCGAGGGCTATGAAAAGAGGGCTGATTTTTCATTTCTTGTTCGCAGTTTCAGATTAAAACATTTAGAACAATTATTTTAATGGAAAATGTTTAAAAAAACCTTCCAATGCCTGTAAGGGTAGCACTGGTAGTCTGTAGTGTGTGTGTGTGTGTGTGTGTGTGTGTGTGTGTGTGTGTGTGTGCCTCCCACAAATCTCTGTCTCTCTTTTCTCGATCAGAGCAAGAACAACCCCTAACACTAGCTTATATGTCCGCCCCTAGCTCATGATAGTGTGACGTGCCTGCCCAGCAGGACGCACACGACATAAAGGCAGATAGCAGCGATAACGAACGTCAGCGTAGCTCAATTGGTAGACCGACTTATTCCGGAATGAGGGGACTCGGGTTCGAGCCCCGGCGTGGACAAAAATGACGGAGAAATTTACTTCGTTATAATAGTTTAAAGCCTGAAAAAAAAGTTCCTTAATCCGAACTACTAAAGCCTTGCAATGCCAGGAAGGCGTAGCGCTGGTAGACTGTGTGTGTGTGTGTGCCTCCCACAAATCTCTGTCTCTCTTTTTTCGATCGGAGCAAGAACACCCCCTAAGACTAGCTTATATGTCCGTCCCTAGCTCATGGTAGTTAAAGCCTGAAAAAAAATTCCTTAATCCGAACTACTAAAGCTTTGCAATGCCAGAAAGGGGTAGCGCTGGTAGTGTGTGTACGTGTGCCTTCCAAAAATATGTTTCTCTTTTTTCGATCGGAGCAAGAACACTCCCCTAAGACTAGCTTATATGTCCACCCCTAGCTTATGATAGTTAAAGCCTGAAAAAAAACTCCTTAATCCGAACTACTAAACTCTGCATAGCACACTTTTCAGAACATCTTTCTCGACTTTGCTACAATAGCGTGTGAATTGTTCTTCGAGATGTAGTCGCCGAGAGAACCAAGAAAATTGAAACGGCGGAACTCGAATTTGCATTGATCACTTCTTTGTTTGCGTACTCCATCACTGGCAGTATTTGAGTGTTTGGCTCTTGCCAGTGTTGCCGGAGTAAATATTTATTGTGAATTAATATCGCAACATTGTCCAAACAGCAACGCTAATAAAGGTGAAAATTTTCAACCTAGAAAGAAATTTTAAGATCCATAGACTCACGCAAAAATGCAAATTAATTTTAACAAGAAATATGGCATCGGATTTTCAGTTGCAATGTGCATGCCTTTTGAATCCCGTCTGACACGAATTAAATTTATTAAAGTTATTCAAAGTCAACGCAATTGGTTAGAAAAAATCACAATTGGATTTCTACAATCGATTAAACATCCAGAAATAGAAACAGCTACTTACTTCCACCAAAGGCTAAAATGTGTGTTACGAGGATTAACAAATGGCGCACAATAAAGTTTCTCATAGTATCGGAGACAAACAGATTTTCAAATCGAACAGTTAAAAGAAGAAATGTGGAAGGAAACATGATATAAGTCTACGTCTTCTAGCGGAAGAATTTTGCATAATGGAAAAGTTTAAAACAGGCGAAAAATATTGTCTATGGAAAAACCTATTTTAAGGGAAAATAACTTTTCAAATACGTCTCCCGGAAGCAGAGATAGCGAGAAAAAGGTATTGAACTTTACGCCCACTAGCGGGAAATCTGTGCATTATTTAAAGACGGTGATTCTTCGCATCTCTATTGTAACGAACGGCATATAGTAAAAAATAAATTTCTCAACAGGGTTTCTAGAAGCCGTGATACAGCTGTAAACGGAAGTACACAAACACCACCTAGCGACAGAACTGTGAACTATAAAACTTCTCAAACACTAACCTAAAGTGTTCCACAAGGTAAATGTCATCCGGTGTTGGAAGAATATTTTAAGCCGCCCCGGTGGCGCAGTGGTCTAAGCGATGGACTCTGATCATTCGTCCGAATGGGGTCCGGGTTCGAATCCCGGTGAGGCATGGATGTTGTGCTTGTCTTACGGCACTGGTTCCCTCCCTTCCCTGGAACCAGTGACCCTAAATTAGGGACGGGCGACTGCTTACAGCCCATTGAGTTGCTCACGGTGGTCGTTAAACCTCCATTAAAAAAATATTTTGAAATCGCACGTTTAGAAGCAGGGATATTAAGAAAAACAGATTAAAAATTTGTCCACCTAGCGGCGAAATTGTGCATTATTTTGGAAAGAAAATAGACACAAAGGGTCTAGAGAAAAAGAATTTTTTATATTGGGTTTTTAGTCCGCAGGTAAGGCTGTAAACACAAGCGTAACCTTACGCCCTCTAGAGGCAAATTTGTGCGTTAAGAAAAATTTGAAATCATATGAGAAACATTTTGCAGCGGAAACGCTTTCTAAAAAATAAAGAATTTTTCAAATCGGACTCTTACAAGCAGAGATGTCGACAAAAATAAGATATGCATCTACGCCCCTGGCGGAGAAATTATGTATTATTTGAAGACGAAAGTATTCAGAAAAGATTTTCCGAGTAGAGCGGTATCGGCGTACACGAAATAATTTTTTCGATAGAGTTTACAGAACCTCAGATTTTGCTGCAAACATATCAGAAGCGGAAATAAACCTTCGCGTCTCAACGTGGCCAAATTATTTCTTACCAAAAATTAGAAAATATATGCAAAACATTTCCCACGAGGAGCTGTTTCTGATGCAGGAAGATGATTTCAAATCGGAGTTTTACAACCTGAGATATTGGGGGAAACGTAATTTACCTTTACGCCCCCTAGCGGAAAATCTATGCATCACTTGAAAAAGGAACTGAGCCCAAAACAGTCTTCGTTATAAATAGCACGGAAAGAAAAAAATATTTTTTTCAATCGGACGTTTAGGAGCAAATATATGCAATAAAATATATTTTGAATTCGATAACATCTGTATTTATGCCCTCTGTGAATCGTGAAAAACCCAACCGAAATGCAAGGATCATTATTCTCACATTTCAAGCTTCCCAATGCGAAAAAGAATTTTTCACATCGGACTAATAGTTGCAGGGATATGGTGTCCACAGACGGACTGACGGGAAAACCGACAACATAAGCACGATCTTTTTTTACAAAAGATGTGTTAAAAAATTAAGAGAAAAGAAACAAGAAAGGTGACACCGAATATTCTGTTGTAATGCATACGTCTTTTAAATTGTTGTTTCCACCTACAAAACAAATACTCCAACGCAGTTTTTTTCAGAAAATTAAAACATTCAGCTGAAAGAATGAAAAAATACGCTAGATCACCTAGGGGAAGACTGGTATAATTTAAAATACATAATACGACTAAAAAATGTCGTAAGGAATGGAACCGGTTACAACATAAGTAAATAAATAAATAAATAAATAAATAACCGCATTCCTACAATCGACAAACAAATAGAAATAGCTACCTAGTCTCACTAGCAGCTAAAAAGTGTGCTACAAAAATTAACAAATTGTACACAAGAAGTTTCTCATAGTAGAAGTTATCATAGGAAAAAGGGATTTTCGAATTAAAGAACTAGAAGAAGATATAAAGAATATAACGCGCGTGATAAAACCTTATGCGTGCCCTAGCGGAAAAGTTGTGCGTTACTTAAAAAAAGATGTGTTCAAAATATTCTTCATAATGAAAAGAATCATACCGAAAAGGCGTTTTCTAAGGAATCTTTAGAATCGAATACAGACTTTCACATACTGTAGAAATATACGCTGACGTTCCATGCTTGCAGAGTTTTGAATAATGGCAAAGAAGAAAATGTACGAAAATTATTCTTTATGGCAAAACTAAGGAAATCTTATTTTTTAAATACGTCCTCTCGTGGCTCAGATAACGACAAAAAAGTTTTTACATTAGGCCTCGTAGTGAAAAAACTGTGCATTACTTAGTATCACCTCTGCCCCTAAAACATCCCTGATGTATCACTGTCTGTTGAAGGTTCTCCCAATTGCTATCCCTGATGTATCACTAGCTGTTGAGGGTCCTCTCAATTCATATCCCTGGCTGTTGAGGTTTCACTCAATTCATATCCCTGGTTGCTGTGGGTTCTCTCAATTCGTATCCCTGATGTATCACTGGCTGTTGAGGGTTCCCTCAATTCGTATACCTGATGTACCACTGGCTGTTGAGGGTTCTCTCAATTCTTTTTTTTTTTTTTTTTGGTTGGAGGTTTAACGACCACCATGAGCAACTCAATGGCATATAAGCAGTCGTCCATCCCTAATTTAGGGTCACTGGTTCCAGGAAAGGGAAAGAGCCAGTGCCGTAAGACAAACACAACATCCATGCCTCACCGGGATTCGAACCCGGACCCCTTTCGGATGAATGATCAGAGGCCATCGCTTAGACCACTGCGTCACCGGGGCGGCTTCTCTCAATTCGTATCCCTGATGTATCAATGGCTGTTGCTGGTTCTCTCAATTCGCATCACTGATGTACCATTGTCTGTTGAGGGTTCTCCCAATTCCTATCCCTGATGTATCACTGGCTGTTGAGGGTTCTCTCAATTCATATCCCTGGCTGTTGAGGGTTCTCTCAATTCGTATGCCTGATGTATTACTGGCTGTTGAGGGTTCTCTCAATTCCTATCCCTGATGTATCACTGGCTGTTGAGGGTTCTCTCAATTAGTATCAGTGATGTACCACTGGCTGTTGAGGGTTCTCTCAATTCGTATCCCTGATGTACCACTGGCTGCTGTGGGTTATCTCAATTCGTATCCCTGATGTACCACTGGCTGTTGAGGGTTCTCTCAATTCGTATCCCTGATGTATCACTGGCTGTTGCTGGTTCTCTCAATTCGTATCACTGATGTACCATTGTCTGTTGAGGGTTCTCTCAATTCGTATCACTGATGTACCACTGGCTGTTGAGGGTTCTCTCCATTCGTGTCCCTGATGTACCACTGGCTGTAAAGGGTTCTCTCAATTTGTATCCCTGATGTATCACTGGCTGTTGATGGTTCTCTCAATTCGTATCACTGATGTACCACTGGCTGTTGAGGGTTCTCTCAATTCGTATCCCTGATGTATTACTGGTTGTTGAGGGTTCTCTCAATTTGTATCACTGATGTACCACTGGCTGTTGAGGGTTCTCTCAATTCGTATCCCTGATGTATCACTGGCTGTTGATGGTTCTCTCAATTCGTATCACTGATGTACCACTGGCTGTTGAGGGTTCTCTCAATTCGTATCCCTGATGTATCACTGGCTGTTGAGGGTTCTCTCAATTCGTATCCGTGATGTATCACTGGCTGTTGATGGTTCTCTCAATTCGTATCACTGATGTACCACTGGCTGTTGAGGGTTCTCTCAATTCGTATCCCTGATGTACTACTGGCTGTTGAGTGTTCTCTCAATTCGTATCCCTGATGTATTACTGGCTGTTGAGGGTTCTCTCAATTCGTATAACTGATGTACCACTGGCTTTTGAGGGTTCTCTCAATTCGTATCCCTGATGTATCACTGACTGTTGAGGGCTCTCTCAATTCGTACCAGGCGAGATCTCGAATTGAACCCAATGGTCTCAAAATCATGACGCTTGGCGTTGGGTCGGTATGACGCTGCAAGGCGCCATTCACCAGGATGTTTTCGTACATGTATGAGACCATCATGGTGCATCAAACTGAATCGTGGTTCGTCAGAAAACACGGTGTGTTGCCAATCAGTACGCCAATATCTGTGTTCGAGACCCCATTGCAGCCTGAGGAGTCTGTGATTGTAGATCAAAGGCATGCGCAGCTAGCGACCAGTCCTCTGTTGACTGGTCGCTAGCAGCAGTCAGGTGACATCAAACTGTGTTGGAGGACAAAGCCTGACCTGTAACATTGCTCGACTGCTGTGCTGACACCGTGAAAGTCGCTGTGAGATCGATCACTGCTATGCGATAGAAGTGTCTCTCATCCCTTGCAGTCGTGAGATTTTGCGGTCCATTTCCCGGATGTATGGGCGTCCAAGCCTCAACTGTCCACTGACGCAACCGTTCGCATCCCTGTACTGACGTTTCATCCCGTACGAGGGGGTATTTCGTGGTAGGAAGGTCCAGATTTTCTCATCCCAACAGTACTTCCTCGCTCAAAGTCTGTTAGGTGTTCATATTGCGGACGTACTTCGGCAACAGGACATAGTGTTTGAGTATATACACCAATGAGACATTACATTATGACCACCTACCTAATACGCTGTAGTTCCCTTTTAGTCAGCAAAACAGCGGCCACACGGCAAGGCCTCGATTCGATGAGGTTGAGATCGGTATCCTGCGGTATCTGGTACCATAATGTCAACAGCAGGTCCTCCAGTTCCCGTACATTTCGGGGTGGTGGTGATTTAGCGCGAACCCGCTTTTCCAAGTCGAACCACAAATGTTCTATTGGGTTCATGTAAGGTGAATTGGGAGGCCAGGACATTAATAGAAAATCACCAGCATGTTCCTCGAACCACTCCTTAACGATTCTGGCAATGTGGTATGGCACATTTTCCTGTTGGTAATAGCCATCACCAGCAGGGAACACAGTTGCCATGAATGGGTTAACTTGGTCCGCAAGGATGTTCAGATACCTAACAGCTCTTATGGATTGCACTATTTAGAAAATGGAGCCTTAAAGGGTCCCAAGAAAACATCGCCCACAACGTAACACCGCCGCAACGGATCTATTTCCACCCAACAGTGCATCCAGATGCAATAGCCTCCGTTAATAATCGGCGTGGCTACGCTCAGCCGTTTGCGCAATGCACCAGGAATTTTGATTCGTCAGACCAGGACGCTTTTTTCCAATCATCCTCGGTCCCATCTCGATGATCTTAGGCTCATTTCATGTGTTGTTGGCGATGACGTGCAGTGAGTATGGGAACCCGGCTGGGTCTTCGGCTACACGGACCCGAGCGCAGAAGGCTGCGATGAACTGTGTGCTGTGACACATTGCCCTGATCACCATTGTTGTAGCTGCGGGTGAATTGTCGCACTATGGTCCTGCGGTCGCTGTGAACAATGCGCAACAGTCTCCTCTCTCCTCTGGCATCAATGAGCTGCGGACGACGCACACACGGCTGGGCAACGGTTCGTTGCTTGGCCATATGTGCTCCACTTTTTGTACGTACTAACTACAGCGGCACGTGAACAACCCACACCGTTTCCGAGACCGTAGCTCGGAGGCGCCGTGACATCACAATTTGTTCTTCATCAAACTCCGATAAATCGGCAGCTTTTCCCAATCTGACTACGAACACTCTACTAACCGAAAGCCGTTTCTCACGTTGTATGTATATATCATCATCATCATCATTATTGTCAACGATTATCAATCGACTGCTGGACGAAGGTCTCCCCAAGTTTCTTCCAAAACGGTCTGTCTTGTGACAGTCTCCTCCATGTTACTCCCGCATATTTTCGAATTTCATCCACCCATCTCCCATGTGGTATTCTTCTGGGTCTTTTCCTGTCCCTTAGAATACAATCTAAAATTTCGGCTGTCCATCGATGGTCTGTCCTTCTGGCAGTATATACAGCCCATTGCCATTTCAGGGATTTTACTCTGATCATGATGTCTTCCACTCCTGTCATTTCTCTGATCCACGAGTTCCTCTTCTTATCTCTCCTGGTTGAACCAAGCATGCACTCTCCATGCTTTTTTGAGTTGTGTGCAGCCTTTGTATGTCTCTTTTAGTTAAGGTCCACGTCTCTGCACCATACGTAAGCACTGGAAGGATGCATTGATCAAACACTTTTCTTTTAAGACATATATATATATATATATATGGGATGTTAGGTCAGGTGATGCGTAACATCACAGCCTCTCCTTGAAAAATGTCAATCCCGCCTGCTCGTGGTGAATCCTGTTCCCACTAAAGAGGCTCTGACGACCGCCAATAGCGGTATAACTATACCATCGAGATTAGAGGAAATGCTATCCCACACTCACCAACCCGCTTAGCCAGCGTGATGAGTTATGGCCAAACCCCACCAAAATGACTCCACAACTTAAATCTTGACCCTCAGTCTCCGGCAGCTGGAATGTACCTGGCCAAGGCAGCGGCCAGTGCGACATGAAGGCAGAGGGTGCTGAGAATCCCCGGAGGACCGAACTAGGCTGCCATCTGATGCTGACCTTGGCTACGTATAATGGACGCTCCCTATCTTCTGATTCAAAGCTTCTTGAATTGGAAGAAGAACTACAAAGGATCAAGTGGGACATTGTCGGTCTAAGTGAGGTAATGAGAAAAGGAGAAGATCTCATTGAACTGAAAAGGGGACATCTCTTCTACTATCGTGGGACTGATACTGGCAGAACTAGTGGTGTTGAATTTATAATAAACAAGAAACTGAAGGATAAAGTTGTAGAAGTTTAAAGTTCGTCTGACAGAGCTGCGCGACTCGTTATCCAACTCTCGAGAAGATACCAGGCTCAGATTATTCAAACTTATGCACCCACCACAAATCATCCTGAAGAAGAAATTGAAGAATTTCATGAGGAAATTCGTCATCTAAATAATAAAGGTAAGCAGCACTTGAAGATAATTATGGGAGATTTCAATGCAAAAATAGGGCAACGGCAACAGAATGAAACTTCAGTAGGCAAATTCGGTCACTGCAACAGAAACCAGCGTGGAAATACTCTCGCTGAGTTTGCAGCGGCAGAAGGGTTTTTCATCTTGAACTCCTTTTTCAAGAAAAAGCCACGCAGGAAATGGACATGGAGACATACAAATGGGATGACAAGTGAAATGGTTTTTATTATGTGTAACAAAAAATTCATCATAGAAGACTGCAGTGTGCTAAACAAGTTCAACACAGGTAGTGACCATAGATTGATGAGATCTAAGATGCACCTCAACACTAAACTTGAACGTGGCAAGCTCATAAGACAAACAAAATGTATTGACATAACCAACCTTAAAAAACACCATAATACCTTCAAGTTGGAACTGAAGAACAGATTCTCTGCTTTAGAAGGCCTAACATCGGAAGAAGTGGATATTTCTGAAGTTAACAGAAAAGTAACCAAAGTTCTTATGGAAACAGCAACAAAAGTAGCTGGCTCTAAGAACAATTTGCAGGTGAAAAAATTCTCAGGAAAAACCAAAATGTTGATGCAAAAAAGAAGAGAGATGAGGACAACTAAAGAAGATGTGACTTCCGAAGTGGAATATATAGAGCTATGCAAGACAGTGCGAAAAAGTATGACTGAAGACATAAGGAAATTCAACTGTGAACTAGTGAGGAAAGCAATTGAAAACAACCAAAGCCTAAAGATGGCAAAGGGGCATCTCAGTAAGGGAAGAAAACAAATTATGGCACTGAGAAAAAAGATGGTTCTCTAACAAGAAATAGAGGCGAAAGGTTGACAAGAGTGAAAGATTTCTACTCCAAATTATATGAAAGGGATGTTACATGTACTCTAGACATCATGAAATGTACCAGAGTTCTTCCAGTCCTCCCAGTAGAAGTTGCACATGCAATCAAGAACATGAAACGGGGGAAAGCTCCAGGAGAAGATGGAATTACTGTAGACATTATACAAGAAGCAAGTGGAGAAATCGAAACAGTACTCGCCTAAATTTTCACTCGATGCCTTAATGAAGGGAAGATTCCTGAGGATTGGAACAATGCTACAATGATCCTGCTACATAAAAAAGGTGACATTGAGGATCTCAGGAACTACAGACCTATCAGCCTCCTATCAGTGGTTTATAAAATCTTCACTAAAGTTCTTTCACACCGCTTGAAGGTAACACTGGACTTGGCTCAACCGAGAGAACAAGCTGGATTCAGGAGTGGCTACAGCACAATAGATCACATCCACGTACTGAGAGAACTAATTGAAAGAGCGAGGGAATATGAACTTCCATTGTGCATGGCTTTTATCGATTATGAAAAAGCCTTTGATTCGGTGAAATCATCAGCAGTTACAATGGCTCTGAAATCCTGCGGTATTGAAGATGCGTAAGTAGTATAAAAGGACCGATCCGGCCCCAAGGATGCATCCTTCTAGAGAAGGATGGGGGCGTTTCTTGCGGCAGAAGGATGGGGGGGCGTGGCTTGCGGCAGAAGGATGGGGGCGTGGCATGTGACCGAATGATGTGGGTGCGTGGCAGATGACGCTAGTGTGTTGGGTCGATGCTGCCCTCCTAGCGGTGCTTCTTGGAACTTTATTATTATGTTAGATCTTTGTTTTTGAGAGATGGCAATGACCGAGTCGGGAAAGGAGATGTGCTGCCCCCTAGTGGTGCTTCTTGGAACTTTTAATGGATCTTTGAGGGGATGGCAACGACCGAGTGGGGGAAAGGAGATGTGCTGCCCCCTAGCGGTGCTTCTTGGAACTTTTAATGGACCTTTGAGAGATGGCAACGACCGAGTGGGAGAAAGGGGGTGGATATAGGGGGATGTCAACTCGATGTGCTGCCCCCTAGCGGTGCTACTTGGAACTTTAAATGGACCTTTGAGAGATGGCAACGACCGAGTGGGAGAAAGGGGGTGGATATAGGGGGATGTCAACTCGATGTGCTGCCCCTAGCGGTGCTTTTTGGAACTTTTAATGGATCTTTGAGGGATGGCAACGACCGAGTGGGGGAAAGGGGATGTGTACGTTGCCCCCTAGCGGTGCTTTTTGGAACTTTTCTCGGGAGATTTATTGGACGTTGACAAATTTTGGGGAAGTCTTTCCAATATTTATTTTTTAATTTTCTCGGGAGATTTACTGGACTTTGTCAAATTTTTGAAGGAAGTCTTTCCAATATGTTTTTTTATTAAATTTATATTTTCAGGACTTCCGTGAGGTGTTATAATTTTTATAGACGTTGCATTATTTTTTAAATTCGTCCTCCCTCCAATTTTAATTTAGGCAAGGAAAGGCTTTGTTTGAAAAGATTTCGTTCCTGTTGATTCATGTTCGTGATAGCATTCGTGATAGCAGACATGACATCAGACAACATCGTTTTCTCCTCAGCCGGGTCGGCTTTATTTATTTTTTTTATTTTCTCGGGAGATTTACTGGACTTTGTCAAATTTTTGAAGGAAGTTTTTTCAATCGAAGCATTTCCTCAAATTTGTTTTATTAAATTTATATTTTTAGAACTCCGTGAGGTGTTATAATTTTTATAGACGTTGCATTATTTTTTCATTCTCATATTTTTCTTCCCTACAATTTTAATTTAGACGAGGAAAGGCTTTGTTTGAAAAGATTTCGTTCCTGTTGATTCATGTTCCGCTATCTTTTGTCCGACATGTGTTTTGGGATGACTCACCATTTTCTCTTTGACTCAGAAAACTTTGTATGACACGTGTTTTGGGAAGAGTGACTATGATGTGTGACGCATGTCGTGATAGCAGATATGACATCAGCCAACGCCATTTCCTCCGCGGGGTCGGCGGTTGACGTTATTTGAGATTCTGTAGTACATTAAGTTCCAAGACTGATTTTTTTTTTCAATAACTTGATCATTTTGCAATGAATTTATTCCTTATTTTTTCCTCATAATTTCCCATTTTATATTCATAATTTTTCAACGTAACGATTTTTTTATTTTCTTTGAGGAGACTTCACGCATTTTCAACGGACGTTCCAACATAAAAACGTTTTCCAAAGTTTTGTGCTGCAGACATAATCTTAAAACACGATTGTTTATTAACGTATTTACGTGTTCATGACATTTTCTGTTACATTTTTTTAACGTTGTACCGTTTTCCACCGTACAAAGCCACAATTTTTTATGCATAGTTAAAATGTTTATTTTTTATTTCTTCATGATTATTCAGTGAAATGTACCCTTTAATGCATTATCTTAATCTTTTTGTACTAAATGCTTGCATACTCGTTAAACTTCTCGATGTACCAACATTACTTTATTTTCAAACTAACAACTACTTTTATCGAGGCTTTATTTTTTCTGTCTACGAAGAATTTTTTAGTTTATTCTCTCAAGATATGAAAATTAATTATAACGAAATCCTTTCACTTTTCTATCGCTAAGAATTTTCCTTAAAATAAGTCCTGAGCTATAGTTCGCTTTGTCTGGTTAGAGGTGATTCATCAATAGTATGTTTGTGACCAGATAACGTCTCCGTGCAGTTACTGCCTGAAGCGATGACGCATGGGTGACGGGTACGTCGTGATGTCATCCTTGTGAACTTGGAATGTCATCATACTGCTTGAAGCGATGACGCACGGTGACGGGTTTTTCGTGATGTCATCTTTGTGAACAGATCCCAGAAGAATTTCAGAAACTGTTTCAACTTCGAACCAATGACGTTTCTTCCAATGTCGGGGGGTCAAAAAGGCATCCTGTTTGCTATAACAAAATTTCATACTTTCACCAAAAATCATATTTTTAAACGCGCTTTTTTTTTCGTGTATAACTAAATTTTTATTGTTTACTCACCTCATCAAAGTCAATCTCATTCCTTTTCTTCATTTAGTTCGCTTTAAATTGAGATGTTTCAAAACTTCGCGTATATTTCATTCACTCAATGTACGGTTCTCAAGTGTCTGTCCCTTCATTTTCAACTTCTGTGCATGCTGCATTTTTTCTTTAGACGTTTAGTTTCATTGACCTTTTTTCGTTTTAATTAGGTTTTCATTATCATATTTTTTTATTCATTGTCTCAGCAGAAAAAGCTTTCATTCTGGAGACATAGCGACTAAGTCCGTACTTCCTCTAAACATTTTTATTTCACGTTTTACTAATTCGTCAGAAAAGCAGGTGTTTCCAAACTCCCATAGTGAAAATATTGTATTCTCCTTATTTTACTTATTATAGTTTTCCTTCTATTCAGTGTTATATGATTCTTCAAACTTTGGTTTATTTTTATGAAACTTCTTTTTTTCTTAGTTTTTTTCTGATCCAGACTATCAATCTTTTCCTATCGATTTAATTACTCTTATTTTCCCATTCGACTTTACTTTTGAACAGAAATGTATCTAAAATGTTCAGGAGTATTTTAGTCTATAAGGCCGATTCTTCCCTGTTGCAAATAAAGTCATGTAGGATTTTAGTGTAAATGCCCCCAAATCTTTAGAACTTACTTTTCATAGTTAGATACTAATTCCTCGAGGTTTAAATTAAAACATGAAAGAAGAGTGTTTTTACGCTCTCTCCAGTGTGTGAGCTTTCCCCAAGAAATTAACTTTGAATTTCCCCATGTTTCTGTCGGAAACTGAAAATCTCCTGCGACTGTTTTCACGCTTCTCTTGCTTACAGGAAAACCTCATATGGCATGAAATCACTTTGCTTGGCAGATTAAACTAAATTCTGGTTTTGAACTTTGAATGCAAACTCAAGCTCGCAAAAGCATAGTTTTCTGAGTGAACTTAAACTGTCTAAGATGACAAAAATCTAAAACTGCTGACTCAATGGGACAGAGCGTTTGAACTTTGCCCTTCATTCTCCATTTACGAGATCCGTCGTGAACCACTAGAAGGGAAGTAAGCAGACCCTGATTTAGTCCACTGTTTCCAAGGAAGGTAGAAAGCTAGTGTCGTAATTCAAAAGCTCATAACTCAAGCCTCCCCAGGATTCAATTTCGGACGAACGAATACTCAGATGTCAATGCTTAGACATTGAAAAATTACTTCAGACAAATATTTTCTTACTTAAAGTGCTTCAATTCAGAATTTGTAATTTGTACTACTTAAGATTTCCCTTAGTCAATATTTTTTCTACCTTAAAAACTTCTAAAGGGTTGATTTTGAAAAAAAAAAAAAAAAAAAAAAAAAAAAAAAAAAACGAGTTCCCACAAAAATGTAAAATTTCCTCAGATTGTATGAGGAACCAAAAAAATTGATGAAGCTTGAATGTTAACCATTTCTTTCTCTTCATGTTTCATTCCATAAACTTTCTTCAAATTCCTATATATCCAAGAATTTTGTTAAATGTCCAAGTTCGACTCCCCCAGAAATTTTCTGAAAATGATAGTTTCTCTTTTAAAAAAAATTCCAGAATAAGAATCCCTTCACTGAAACAAGAAATTCCTATTCAAAGCATTCCATCCCTCTTTCTACTTCAAATACTCTATTTGTAAATCTAAGGAAGTTTTTTTTAATATTCATATACTTTTCCCTCTAACTTTAGAAGATATTGTCTTAAAATGTATGTACATATTACAATAGTAAAATATCTTACTACTGCTTGATGTTCAATTCACTTCACATTGTCTTAAGGAAATTCGTTCATTTTCTCATAACACATAGACATGTTATTTTTCTTCCCATTCACTTCAAAGACTTGAGATCAACTTAATGGAGTCCTTTGAGAAAAACTTTCATAGGAAAGCATAAATTTGCCCAAAAAGTACATTAAAAACAAACAAATGTTGAAAGTTCCTGTACAAGAAGGAAATTCTGTTGTAACTTCTAAACGAAAAAAGACAAATTCTAAGAAAATATGTAAAAATGTTCATTGAATTCCATATTAAAAAATTTAGTTGAACAAAAGTGTCATTCTTTTTTTCTTTTTTAAATGTATGCACTTTCGGAACAGTTCATTCTTTCTTAGGGTTAAAAATGGAACACTTCATTTTTTCTTAGTGGACAGCTTTGAGAAAACACATTTCATTAAAAGCAGGGAAATTCTCATAGAATAACATGGGAAAACTAGTATACATAAAAAGACTGTTTCGAAACGAGTAAAAATCTGTTGAAGTTCGTTTTCGAAAAAGTTGGAAATAGAATATAGTAACAACAGTCACAGCAAGTTCCTGAAAGTTGAAAATTGGATGTACTAAAAATGTCTAAGGAAAGAATTTTTTATAAAACACAACTGCTTTAGTTTTCCCAGGCTAGAGGGGTCTTCAGTGAGAGCGCTTCTTCTTTTTCAACACAAAGAATGAAGCGAGTCAGTTTGAAACATTTCAAACTCCCCGAAAATAAGCCGTGTACTCTGGTTTCGGCTCAATACTGTAAAGCATTGCTCTCAGACCAGTCGGAAATCCCCCCGATTGGCCGCCTGATGGAAAACATCAGGCCCATTTCCCTTAATAAATACCCAAATATCCTTAAGAAAAGTCTTTAGCAAAACAATATTAGTTCCCAATTAAATCAATTCATTCTGTTACTATTTTAAAAAGAAATTTCTTTTACTTTTAAAATTCTTGAAAGCTTATTATTTTGATTCATTTCAATAAAAAAACATAATTTCACTTAAATTTAGGTTAATAATAAAATAATTTCACAAAATTTATATCTTAGAATGAATAAAATACTTACACTTAAATTTAGGCTCTGGAAATAGAAAAAATTACTTTAAACATTTCCAAAAAAATATTTACTTTTCTTTTTCAGTAATTTACCTACCTCCCTCCCCCTTCCCTTGCCCAAATTTTTAGGAGCCCTAAAAAGGACTTTTTTCAACAGCTGCTGTTTCTTCCAACTCAGTACAAGTCGTATTGGGCTACGTGCATGTCGTGAACCGTTTTCAACAAGTTCGTAATGTCCAGAGATTCCAAAAATTCTTTGGAGATGAGTCCCTTCGAAGCAGCAACGAAAGATTCCGCTACAACCACGCAGGCTGCAGCATAGCAACAGCGCAGGCAAAGTGAGTGCTAAACTTAATATCCATGGAATCAGAGCAGGCATGCTCCATGATGTTGTTAGGCAATTCACGATAGGGCAAGAGACATTCCGGACATCGAAACAGTAGGTTTACCTTTTCTTCTATTTGTGTCGTGAGCACCTCGGTCAAAATGAAAATCAACTCTTCATCAGAAATGTTCATTCCTGGACGATTCGTACTCTGCAGCTCTAACACAGCTTTTCTAAAAATGGATCCAAATTGCAGCTGAGTAATGCTTTTCCATATGTCATCGCATTTCTCCAACAGTTCATCAAATTCTTCCCACTTTAGTGTGACGGAAATGGGGTTTAATCGACGGAAACCATGAACTCTAGGAGAGATCTGTTCAAAGGAATACACACAACTGTCCCCCACTTCTCCGGCAGGAGAGGAAGAAACAATCAGTTCACTGTTGACAATCACTTCGTCAATCCTAGCTCGGAAACTATATGAACGTTCCATAAACTTTCGGAAAGTTAGAGCTGACATAGTAATTCCATTTTTGGTGGGCTGGAAAGTTTGTCCGTCATAACGATAACTCCGGAGATGGACTCTGAGTTTGTGAAATCAGTAACTTTCACCACAACTTTTCCTCCCAAAGGAAAATGATGGGGGTGAAGATCATTTGTAGTTGGAGAACGATTCATAATGTTCGGCTCAGCTACGCAGGCTTTCTTAGCTACAGACGAGGAAGTAGTCGACGAACGCTTCATCATGATTCGGGAAATTGAATCGTTAGCACACAACAAGGAGGAAGAAGGCACAAATGACTCGGACGAATGCACAAGACGAATTGACGGTGAAAGAGCACTGTCTTTATCTGGTTTGTTATCAGCAGACAAACAAACGGTGGGCCTTGGAACTGATAACAGAGGTTGGTAGTCATCCTGTTTACTGTGTGAGCGCGTGAATGAGTCATGAGACAATGGCGTCTGTGCTATCATCTTTCTGAAGGTTAAATTTAGCCTAATATTTGGAGCGTTCTTTTGACGCGGTAGACCATGACTCCAATAAGAATTCGTTGGCGGAAGCATCTGGAGTAGAGAACCTGATCTCAGAGTTAATGAAACTGGTTTAAATCCGTTCCTCTTAAAAACAAAATCTCTTTCTTGCCCGAGAGATACAGAAGCAATGCACGACAAAGGTTCTAAATCTGATTCATTGTCCATGTGAAATCCAATGCTATCTTTTCCAGTTCGGTATTTGTTTATTAAAACAAAGTTGAAAGTCTCCTCGCATTCTTTCTCAACAGCGAGCTTGATTTCTTGAAGCAATGGGGTCCAAGGGTGAGGTTCTAAAGTCAAACCGCTGAAAGTGTATTTCAGATTGGGGTCCCCGAAGGCAACATGCTGTCTTGGAATGTTATAACACTTTCCGAAAATTTTTATTTTTGAGAATTCACCACTCAAATATTCCACTTCATCTTCCAAACGAGAATAGTAATGAATCGCTTCAGCAAGGGAGAAGAGCTGAGAGTAACGAAAATTCAGATTTTCCTTGTTATGACGAAGAGACATTTTTCAGATCAACACACTCACACCAAGCACCGAAGCGATAATGAGTCAGGCAGGCAGGCTTGCGATAAGGCGTATGACGTCAGGTTTCCGAGAGATGAGTAAGCAGCTTTTCCCCCTTTCCCCACCTGCTTATTCTGTCAGAAGGTCCTACCCTTTTGAAATGTTGGGGAAAAATTACTCCCCCCAATTACGTTGACAACGAAATTTTCTAGAAATGCGTACATGAAGACACAATATTAAAGTAACAACATTCCTCAATTTATATTTAAAAAAAAACCTCTACTGGTTTTAAAGTTCCTTCTCTTGTAATTTTTTTTCTAGCTAAATGCATCTTTGACAACCCCGAAAGCTGAACTTCTGTTCTTTTCAAAATGATTTGTTCCGAAAGGGGTTCACTTCCTGATGAATGCAGATTCAAAGCAACGTGATCACTCGTTATTTTTGTACAGACAGTTAAAACTATGATCAGCAACAAATTTGAAAAAAAAAAAAAAAAAAAAAAAAGCATTGGACTGTCTCCACTCATTTTTAAAGTGACGTCATTTGAGAGGAGGTTTTTCATGACAAATTTCTTCCAACAGGAAAAGAATGTATGCGAGCAGAGTAAAAATTTTGAGTCTTCGCGTGAGCAAATCGAGACGAAATATCTTCATGTGAGCAAAACAAACATTTTGAGACGAAAATTTTTTACTCTGCTCACATACATTCTTTTCCTGTTGGAAGAAATTTGTCATGAAAAACCTCCTCTCAAATGACGTCACTTTAAAAATGAGTGGAGACAGTCCAATGTTTTTTTGTTTTGTTTTTTCAAATTTGTTGCTGATCATAGTTTTAACTGTCTGTACAAAAATAACGAGTGATCACGTTGCTTTGAATCTGCATTCCTCAGGGAGTGAACCCCTTTCGGAACAAATCATTTTGAAAAGAACAGAAGTTCAGCTTTCGGGGTTGTCAAAGGTGCATTTAGCGAGAAAAAAAATTACAAGAGAAGGAACTTTAAAACAAGTAGAGGTTTTTTTTTTTTTAAATATAAATTGAGGAATGTTGTTACTTTAATATTGTGTCTTCATGTACGCATTTCTAGAAAATTTCGTTGTCAACGTAATTGGGGGAGTAATTTTTCCTCAACATTTCAAAAGGGTAGGACCTTCTGACAGAATAAGCAGGTGGGGAAAGGGGAAAAGCTGCTTACTCATCTCTCGGAAACCTGACGTCATACGCCTTATTGCAAGCCTGCCTGCCTGCCTGCCTGCCTGCCTGACTCATTATCGCTTCGGTGCTTGGTGTGAGTGTGTTGATCTGAAAAAAATGTTGTCTCTTCGTCATAACAAGGAAAATCTGAATTTTCGTTACTCTCAGCTCTTCTCCCTTGCTCAAGCGATTCATTACTATTCTCGTTTGGAAGATGAAGTGGAATATTTGAGTGGTGAATACTCAAAAATAAAAATTTTCGGAAAGTGTTATAACATTCCAAGACAGCATGTTGCCTTCGGGGACCCCAATCTGAAATACACTTTCAGCGGTTTGACTTTAGAACCTCACCCTTGGACCCCATTGCTTCAAGAAATCAAGCTCGCTGTTGAGAAAGAATGCGAGGAGACTTTCAACTTTGTTTTAATAAACAAATACCGAACTGGAAAAGATAGCATTGGATTTCACATGGACAATGAATCAGATTTAGAACCTTTGTCGTGCATTGCTTCTGTATCTCTCGGGCAAGAAAGAGATTTTGTTTTTAAGAGGAACGGATTTAAACCAGTTTCATTAACTCTGAGATCAGGTTCTCTACTCCAGATGCTTCCGCCAACGAATTCTTATTGTAGTCATGGTCTACCGCGTCAAAAGAACGCTCCAAATATTAGGCTAAATTTAACCTTCAGAAAGATGATAGCACAGACGCCATTGTCTCATGACTCATTCACGCGCTCACGCAGTAAACAGGATGACTACCAACCTCTGTCATCAGTTCCAAGGCCCACCGTTTGTTTGTCTGCTGATAACAAACCAGATAAAGACAGTGCTCTTTCACCGTCAATTCGTCTTGTGCATTCGTCCGAGTCACTTGTGCCTTCTTCCTCCTTGTTGTGTGCTAACGATTCAATTTCCCGAATCATGATGAAGCGTTCGTCGACTACTTCCTCGTCTGTAGCTAAGAAAGCCTGCGTAGCTGAGCCGAACATTATGAATCGTTCTCCAACTACAAATGATCTTCACCCCCATCATTTTCCTTTGGGAGGAAAAGTTGTGGTGAACGTTACTGATTTCACAAACTCAGTCAGAGTCCATCTCCGGAGTTATCATTATGACGGACAAACTTTCCAGCCCACCAAAAATGGAATTACTATGTCAGCTCTAACTTTCCGAAAGTTTATGGAACGTTCATATAGTTTCCGAGCTAGGATTGACGAAGTGATTGTCAACAGTGAACTGATTGTTTCTTCCTTCTCCTGCCGGAGAAGTGGGGGACAGTTGTGTGTATTCCTTTGAACAGATCTCTCCTAGAGTTCATGGTTTCCGTCGATTAAACCCCATTTCCGTCACACTAAAGTGGGAAGAATTTGATGAACTGTTGGAGAAATGCGATGACATATGGAAAAGCATTACTCAGCTGCAATTTGGATCCATTTTTAGAAAAGCTGTGTTAGAGCTGCAGAGTACGAATCGTCCAGGAACGAACATTTCTGATGAAGAGTTGATTTTCATTTTGACCGAGGTGCTCACGACACAAATAGAAGAAAAGGTAAACCTACTGTTTCGATGTCCGGAATGTCTCTTGCCCTATCGTGAATTGCCTAACAACATCATGGAGCATGCCTGCTCTGATTCCATGGATATTAAGTTTAGCACTCACTTTGCCTGCGCCGTTGCTATGCTGCAGCCTGCGTGGTTGTAGCGGAATCTTTCGTTGCTGCTTCGAAGGGACTCATCTCCAAAGAATTTTTGGAATCTCTGGACATTACGAACTTGTTGAAAACGGTTCACGACATGCACGTAGCCCAATACGACTTGTACTGAGTTGGAGGAAACAGCAGCTGTTGAAAAAAGTCCTTTTAGGGCTCCTAAAAATTAGGGCAAGGGAAGGGGGAGGGAGGTAGGTAAATTACTGAAAAAGAAAAGTAAATATTTTTTTGGAAATGTTTAAAGTAATTTTTTTTTCTATTTCCAGAGCCTAAATTTAAGTGTAAGTATTTTATTCATTCTAAGATATAAATTTTGTGAAATTATTTTTTTATTAACCTAAATTTAAGTGAAATTATGTTTTTTTATTGAAATGAATCAAAATAATAAGCTTTCAAGAAGTTTAAAAGTAAAAGAAATTTCTTTTTTAAAATAGTAACAGAATGAATTGATTTAATTGGGAACTAGTATTGTTTTGCTAAAGACTTTTCTTAAGGATATTTGGGTATTTATTAAGGGAAATGGGCCTGATGTTTTCCATCAGGCGGCCAATCGGGGATTTCCGACTGGTCTGAGAGCAATGCTTTACAGTATTGAGCCGAAACCAGAGTACACGGCTTATTTTCGGGGAGTTTGAAATGTTTCAAACTGACTCGCTTCATTCTTTGTGTTGAAAAAGAAGCGCTCTCACTGAAGACCCCTCTAGCCTGGGAAAACTAAAGCAGTTGTGTTTTATAAAAAATTCTTTCCTTAGACATTTTTAGTACATCCAATTTTCAACTTTCAGGAACTTGCTGTGACTGTTTTTACTATATTCTATTTCCAACTTTTTCGAAAACGAACTTCAACAGATTTTTACTCGTTTCGAAACAGTCTTTTTATGTATACTAGTTTTCCCATGTTATTCTATGGGAATTTCCCTGCTTTTAATGAAATGTGTTTTCTCAAAGCTGTCCACTAAGAAAAAATGAAGTGTTCCATTTTTAACCCTAAGAAAGAATGAACTGTTCCGAAAGTGCATACATTTAAAAAAGAAAAAAAAGAATGACACTTTTGTTCAACTAAATTTTTTAATATGGAATCCAATGAACATTTTTACATATTTTCTTAGAATTTGTCTTTTTTCGTTCAGAAGTTACAACAGAATTTCCTTCTTGTACAGGAACTTTCAACATTTGTTTATTTTTAATGTACTTTTTGGGCAAATGTATGCTTTCCTATGAAAGTTTTTCTCAAACGACTCCATTAAGTTGATCTCAAGTCTTTGAAGTGAATGGGAAGAAAAATAGCATGTCTATGTGTTATGAGAAAATGAACGAATTTCCTTAAGACAATGTGAAGTGAATTGAACATCAAGCAGTAGTAAGATATTTTACTATTGTAATATGTACATACATTTTAAGACAATATCTTCTAAAGTTAGAGGGAAAAGTATATGAATATTAAAAAAACTTCCTTAGATTTACAAATAGAGTATTTGAAGTAGAAAGAGGGATGGAATGCTTTGAATAGGAATTTCTTGTTTCAGTGAAGGGGATTCTTATTCTGGAATTTTTTTTAAAAGAGAAAATATCATTTTCAGAAAATTTCTGGGAGGAGTCGAACTTGGACGTTTAACAAAATTCTTGGATATATAGGAATTTGAAGAAAGTTTATGGAATGAAACATGAAGAGAAAGAAATGGTTAACATTCAAGCTTCATCAATTTTTTTGGTTCCTCATACAATCTGAGGAAATTTTACATTTTTGTGGGAACTCGTTTTTTTTTTATTTTTTTTTTTATATTTTTCAAAATCAACCCTTTAGAAGTTTTTAAGGTAGAAAAAATATTGACTAAGGGAAATCTTAAGTAGTACAAATTCTGAATTGAAGCACTTTAAGTAAGAAAATATTTGTCTGAAGTAATTTTTCAATGTCTAAGCATTGACATCTGAGTATTCGTTCGTCCGAAATTGAATCCTGGGGAGGCTTGAGTTATGAGCTTTTGAATTACGACACTAGCTTTCTACCTTCCTTGGAAACAGTGGACTAAATCAGGGTCTGCTTACTTCCCTTCTAGTGGTTCACGACGGATCTCGTAAATGGAGAATGAAGGGCAAAGTTCAAACGCTCTGTCCCATTGAGTCAGCAGTTTTAGATTTTTGTCATCTTAGACAGTTTAAGTTCACTCAGAAAACTATGCTTTTGCGAGCTTGAGTTTGCATTCAAAGTTCAAAACCAGAATTTAGTTTAATCTGCCAAGCAAAGTGATTTCATGCCATATGAGGTTTTCCTGTAAGCAAGAGACGCGTGAAAACAGTCGCAGGAGATTTTCAGTTTCCGACAGAAACATGGGGAAATTCAAAGTTAATTTCTTGGGGAAAGCTCACACACTGGAGAGAGCGTAAAAACACTCTTCTTTCATGTTTTAATTTAAACCTCGAGGAATTAGTATCTAACTATGAAAAGTAAGTTCTAAAGATTTGGGGGCATTTACACTAAAATCCTACATGACTTTATTTGCAACAGGGAAGAATCGGCCTTATAGACTAAAATACTCCTGAACATTTTAGATACATTTCTGTTCAAAAGTAAAGTCGAATGGGAAAATAAGAGTAATTAAATCGATAGGAAAAGATTGATAGTCTGGATCAGAAAAAACTAAGAAAAAAAGAAGTTTCATAAAAATAAACCAAAGTTTGAAGAATCATATAACACTGAATAGAAGGAAAACTATAATAAGTAAAATAAGGAGAATACAATATTTTCACTATGGGAGTTTGGAAACACCTGCTTTTCTGACGAATTAGTAAAACGTGAAATAAAAATGTTTAGAGGAAGTACGGACTTAGTCGCTATGTCTCCAGAATGAAAGCTTTTTCTGCTGAGACAATGAATAAAAAAATATGATAATGAAAACCTAATTAAAACGAAAAAAAGGTCAATGAAACTAAACGTCTAAAGAAAAAATGCAGCATGCACAGAAGTTGAAAATGAAGGGACAGACACTTGAAAACCGGACATTGAGTGAATGAAATATACGCGAAGTTTTGAAACATCTCAATTTAAAGCGAACTAAATGAAGAAAAGGAATGAGATTGACTTTGATGAGGTGAGTAAACAATAAAAATTTAGTTATACATGAAAAAAAAAGCGCGTTTAAAAATATGATTTTTGGTGAAAGTATGAAATTTTGTTATAGCAAACAGGATGCCTTTTTGACCCCCCGACATTGGAAGAAACGTCATTGGTTCGAAGTTGAAACAGTTTCTGAAATTCTTCTGGGATCTGTTCACAAAGATGACATCACGAAAAACCCGTCACCGTGCGTCATCGCTTCAAGCAGTATGATGACATTCCAAGTTCACAAGGATGACATCACGACGTACCCGTCACCCATGCGTCATCGCTTCAGGCAGTAACTGCACGGAGACGTTATCTGGTCACAAACATACTATTGATGAATCACCTCTAACCAGACAAAGCGAACTATAGCTCAGGACTTATTTTAAGGAAAATTCTTAGCGATAGAAAAGTGAAAGGATTTCGTTATAATTAATTTTCATATCTTGAGAGAATAAACTAAAAAATTCTTCGTAGACAGAAAAAATAAAGCCTCGATAAAAGTAGTTGTTAGTTTGAAAATAAAGTAATGTTGGTACATCGAGAAGTTTAACGAGTATGCAAGCATTTAGTACAAAAAGATTAAGATAATGCATTAAAGGGTACATTTCACTGAATAATCATGAAGAAATAAAAAATAAACATTTTAACTATGCATAAAAAATTGTGGCTTTGTACGGTGGAAAACGGTACAACGTTAAAAAAATGTAACAGAAAATGTCATGAACACGTAAATACGTTAATAAACAATCGTGTTTTAAGATTATGTCTGCAGCACAAAACTTTGGAAAACGTTTTTATGTTGGAACGTCCGTTGAAAATGCGTGAAGTCTCCTCAAAGAAAATAAAAAAATCGTTACGTTGAAAAATTATGAATATAAAATGGGAAATTATGAGGAAAAAATAAGGAATAAATTCATTGCAAAATGATCAAGTTATTGAAAAAATCAGTCTTGGAACTTAATGTACTACAGAATCTCAAATGACGTCAACCGCCGACCCCGCGGAGGAAATGGCGTTGGCTGATGTCATATCTGCTATCACGACATGCGTCACACATCATAGTCACTCTTCCCAAAACACGTGTCATACAAAGTTTTCTGAGTCAAAGAGAAAATGGTGAGTCATCCCAAAACACATGTCGGACAAAAGATAGCGGAACATGAATCAACAGGAACGAAATCTTTTCAAACAAAGCGTTTCCTCGTCTAAATTAAAATTGTAGGGAAGAAAAATATAAGAATGAAAAAAATAATGCAACGTCTATAAAAATTATAACACCTCACGGAGTTCTAAAAATATAAATTTAAAAAACAAATTTGAGGAAATGCTTCGATTGAAAAAACTTCCTTCAAAAATTTGACAAAGTCCAGTAAATCTCCCGAGAAAATAAAAAAAATAAATAAAGCCGACCCCGCTGAGGAGAAAACGATGTTGTCTGATGTCATGTCTGCTATCACGAATGCGTCACTCATCATAATGACTCATCCCAAAACACGTGTCATACAAAATTTTCTGAGTCAAAGAGAAAATTGTGACTCATCCCAAAACACATGGCTCACAAAATGACAACGTGGTGAAACTAAAATGGCGGAACATGAATCAACAGGAACGAAATCTTTTCAAACAAAGCCTTTCCTCGCCTAAATTAAAATTGGAGGGAGGACAAATATACGAATTAAAAAAATAATGCAACGTCTATAAAAATTATAACACCTCACGGAAGTCCTGAAAATATAAATTTAATAAAAAAAACATATTGGAAAGACTTCCTTCAAAAATTTGACAAAGTCCAGTAAATCTCCCGAGAAAATTAAAAAATAAATATTGGAAAGACTTCCCCAAAATTTGTCAACGTCCAATAAATCTCCCGAGAAAAGTTCCAAAAAGCACCGCTAGGGGGCAACGTACACATCCCCTTTCCCCCACTCGGTCGTTGCCATCCCTCAAAGATCCATTTAAAGTTCCAAAAAGCACCGCTAGGGGGCAGCACATCGAGTTGACATCCCCTATATCCACCCCTTTCTCCCACTCGGTCGTTGCCATCTCTCAAAGGTTCATTAACGGTTCCAAGTAGCACCGCTAGGGGCAGCACATCGAGTTGACATCCCCCTATGTCCACCCCCTTTCCCCCACTCGGTCGTTGCCATCCCCTCAAAGATCCATTAAAAGTTCCAAGAAGCACCGCTAGGGGCAGCACATCTCCTTTCCCGACTCAGTCGTTGCCATCTCTCAAAAACAAAGATCTTACATAATAATAAAGTTCCAAGAAGCACCGCTAGGGGGCAGCATCGACCCAACACACTAGCGTCATCTGCCACGTCCCCGCATCATTCGGTCACATGCCACGCCCCCAGCCTTCTGCCGCAAGCCACGCCCCCATCCTTCTCTAGAAGGATGCATCCTTGGGGCCGGATCGGTCCTTTTATACTACTTGCGTACATTAATATTATTAATAACATCTATGAAAATGCAAGTGCAAAGATTCGGCTGTTTGAAAATACAACACACATAAAAATTGGAAAGGGAGTGAGACAAGGTGACACCATATCTCCGAAGCTCTTTAATGCCACATTGGAAAATGTCTTTCAATCACTGAACTGGGAAAACAAAGGGATAAAAATTAATGGAGATTATCTAACCCACCTTCGTTTTGCTGATGACATAGTCATTTTTGCAACTACCCCATCAGAGCTGCAGAGTATGATCCAGGAACTTGCTGACAAGAGTAAAGAAGTGGGATTAAAAATGAACTTTCAGAAGACAAAAGTGATGTTCAATGCTTTTACGAGAAATGAAGATTTATCGATTGATGGAGAAAAGCTGGAGATAACAGACACGTACGTTTATCTTAGACAGCAGATATCAAGTAAGGGTCACACTGATGAAGAAATTAATCGGCGTACAAAGCTTGCCTGGAGAGCTTTTGGAAGAAACAGCATAATTTTCAAGAGCAATATGCCATTATGTCTTAACAGAAAAGTGTTTGATCAATGCATCCTTCCAGTGCTTACGTATGGTGCAGAGACGTGGGCCTTAACTAAAAGAGACATAAAAAGCTGCAGACAACTCAAAGAACCATGGATAGGTGCATGCTTGGTGTAACCAGGAGAGATAAGAAGAGGAACTCGTGAATCCGAAAAATGACAAGAGTGGAAGACATCATGATTAGAGTTAAATCCCTGAAATGGCAATGGGCTGGACATACTGCCAGAAGGACAGACCATCGATGGACAGCCGAAATTTTAGATTGGATTCCAAGGGACAGGAAAAGACCCAGAAGAAGACCACATGGGCGATGGGTTGATGAAATTCGAAAGTATGCGGGAGTGACATGGAGGAAACTGGCACAAGACAGACCGTTTTGGATGAAACTTGGGGATACCTTCGTCCAGCAGTGGATCGATAATGGTTGACAATGATGATGATGATGATATAAATAGTATATAAGTGAAACAAAAAAAAATGCTTTATAAAAAAATTATTATAACAAAAGAAATTAGACAAAAAGGCTAATACAATGAGAAGCGCCGAAGGCAGCTAAACCTCATGTAGTAGCATATATAGAATGAAAATATTACAGAACAAAATTACAAAAAAGGAACTTCAAAACAAGCGAAAACTGAAAACAGGTTGCCGTCACCAGAAGAGCATCAACCTGTGGAAGTGGCCTTTCTAGTATCAACAAAACGACAAGGTAAGCCAAAATTGTCCGTTGGTCATGCTCCCTAGGCCACAAAACCAAATTCTAATAAGCACAAGAATTCCAAGAATAAAATTTATACTGCTAAAAAAATAATTAAACGCTTAACGGCAGAACAAAACCACCATGACACGACATCTAAGAAAACTGAACAAAGCACCCACAAGAACCCAAATATATTCACTGATATAAAAGGTGGTCACGGTTAATCAAACCTGGCAAGCCAAAAAATGTGTGAATTGACAAGACGCAAAACTGTGTATGTAGATAGAATCTTCAGCTATTAGGGACCCACCAAATAGCACTTTATGTTGCCTATATACTTAAAATTATTAGGTCCTAGGTTAATAAAGCATGTCAATGTGCAATTTGAAACTCTTGGACACCTTATTATAGTTCAAAATTAAATGGTCAAAATGATGTCTCAAGAAATTTTTTGGAAAGTTGTTAGATTGCAATTTAGAAAGAAGAGCTTTCAGATTTTTTACAAGTAAGAACTGTGTAGAGCAAATTTTAGCTATTCTGTGAAACTGAGAGATGAATAGATTGCGATGTATAACTTTTGAAATGTTGGATGACCAGTGAGTGTAGTGAATGATATCAAACTCAAAAGAGTTTCTTTTATCAAATAAGTTCACCCCACCTCTTTCTTCCTCGTCCACCTGAACCTCTAAATGGAGGTAACAAACACAAGTAGACGATCTGTTGGTTTTTTCTAGGGTAAGGTCGTCAGGATACAAGTCAGTGGCGCAACGCAAAAAGTCCGGAATGTTAATGACAATGATGTCATCAAAGATATGATGATGCCATTATTGATATGTTGATGACATCATTGTCATTAACATTCCGGACTTTTTGCGTTGCGCTACTAGGGGCGTAATTGGAGTTGTAAGGTTTAAAGTTATTTCATTTCAGGTAAGTTTTTGTATTTCAGTTCTGTGTTGTTGGTTCAGGTAGGGAAGACCAGGTGTATAACACTAAAGTAAAAAAAAAAAATTAATCCTTGTTTCGGAAATCACATATTTCAAAGACACCTGCATGAAACCTGAACCAGGGTTCGAGGGCCGGGGGAGTCTTTCCCTGATGAGTGGCTCCCGGTACCCAACCGAAAGTGTTTAAAATTCTTCTTCTTTTTTTGTTTTTTTTATTATTGTTGTATGTGAATTGTGAGAGTTTTAATTTTAGTTTGCGTGTGTTAATTTAGTGGGATTTAGGGATTTCTACGGGAAGTTCTTGGTTAAAGTTGAAGATTGTTTGACATATATATATATATATATATAAATACACTGCTGGACAATTGCTAAGGACAAATCATAAACGGCTATATAGCGCATAAAAAAGTAAGTGTGGTTGGATGCCAAGTGAAATAAAGTAATGTCAGAATGCCAGGACATTACAAGAAAGTCAATTTATTGTGCTCTGAAATCCAGAAGGCTTTGGAACGTGTTCAAGGGACAAACAGGCCATTTTGTGCAGAATACGTAAACGTGAAAAAAAATGCAATTACCGTCCGCAGGCGTTCCGGCGTAAGATGTCAATAACGGATATGGCCACCATGGAGGGCGATGCAAGATTCCACACGTCGTGTCATGCTTTGCACAACATTATCAAGCATCTGTTGGGGTAATTTATCCCATTCCTCTGTCTGTGCACGGATGAGGGTGTCCTTGTTTATTGGAGGGCATTGGCGACCAGCAAGACTCCTCCCCAAAGCATCCCACACATTTTCAATGGGATTCAGATCTGGAGAACGTGCTGGCTATACGAGGAGTTGAATATCCTCGCTCTCAAGACACTCCTGGACAACGACTGTTCGATGACATGCTGCGTTGTTGTCCATGAAAATGAATCTATCACCGTTACCACCACGGAACATGCGAACATAAGGTAGCAGAACATCATTAATGTATCGTTGGCCAGTCATAGTCCAAGTTGGAAGCACATAGAGGGACGTACGGCCATTGATCATGATGCCAGCCCATACCATGACACTACATGTCGGATATCGGTCCCTTTCCTGTATGTTTGCTGGACAATATGCAGTACCAATATCACGCCAGATCAGTTGTCGTCGACAATCAGACGATAGACTGTATCTACTCTCATCTGCGAAGAGGACAGCAGACCAGTCGTTATCAGTCCAATTGCGATGTTGATGGCCCCATTGCAAACGGGCGGTACGGTGACGTCTGGACAATGGGATGCACACAACAGGACGGCGGGCGTATAGTCCTCCTTCATGCAAACGTCTGGCGACAGTTTTTCGGGAGATCCGCTTGCCAGTAGCAGGCATAAACTGATTTGCTACCTCACTAGCTGTGCTGCGCCGGTGTCTTTTTGTTGATAGCACTATGTACCGATCTTCTGCAGGTGTCGTACTGCGAACACGACCTCCCCGTGACGTTTGCTACACTCTTCATTTGTTTGAAATGATTTCCGAAGCCTTGAAACAACACTGTGGCTGACGTCGAACTCCCTGGCAACATCTGTTATTTTTCGCCCTTCTTCAATCTTGCCAATAATACGGCCACGCGTAAAATCATCTGGGTGATATCGGGAAGACATACTGAAAATTGCAAGTTCGTCAATTGATTCTTTCCCTTTCAACTTTGCGTTTGAACAACAATGGTCAATACGCGTCAAATCCTTTATATCTCTTATCAGCGCTATGACGTGACGAACAAGTTCGGCAATACAAAATTTGCATACGCACAACACGTCTTACTGTATCCCGCACTTACGCTAATTTCCACATTTTTCTGCCTTCCATTTTATGGTTGCTGTCGTTGCTATTGTCATCCGTCCTTAGCAATTGTCCGGCAGTGTATATATAGGACAAATGTCAACCCCGCCTTCTCGTGGTGCATCCTGTTCCCACTAAAGGGGCTCTGACGACCGCCAATAGCGGTATACCTATACCATCGGAATTAGAGGAAATGCTATCCCACACTCACCAACCTGCTTGGCCAGCGTGGTGAGTTATGGCCAAACCCCTCCAAAATTAGTCCACAACTTAAATCTTGACCCTCAGTCTCCGGCAGCTGGAATGTACCTGGCCAAGGCAGCGGCCAGTGCGACATGAAGGCAGAGGGTGCTAAGAATCCCCGGAGGACCGAACGAGGCTGCCATCTGATACTGACCTTGGCTACGTATAATGGACGCTCCCTATCTTCTGATTCAAAGCTTCTTGAATTGGAAGAGGGAATACAAAGGATCAAGTGGGACATCGTCCGGCTAAGTGAGGTAAGGAGAAAAGGAGAAGATCTCTTTGAACTGAAAAGTGGACATCTCTTCTACTATCGTGGGACTGATACTAGCAGAACTAGTGGTGTTGGATTTATAATAAACAAGAAACTAAAGGATAAAGTTGTAGAAGTTTAAAGTTCCTCTGACAGAGCTGCACGACTTGTTATCCAACTCTCGAAAAGATACCAGGCTCAGATTATTCAAACTTATGCACCCACCACAAGTCATCCTGAAGAAGAAATTGAAGAATTTTATGAGGAAATTCATCTAAATAATAAAGTTAAGCAGCACTTGAAGATAATTATGGGAGATTTCAATGCAAAAATAGGGCAACGGCAACAGAATGTAATTTCAGTAGGTAAATTCGGTCACGGCAACAGAAACCAGCGTGGAAATACTCTCGTTGAGTTTACAGAGACAGAACGGGTTTTCATCTTGAACTCCTTTTTCAAGAAAAAGCCGCACAGGAAATGGACATGGAGATATGATGATATATTTATATATATCATTATCATCATCGTCAACCATTATCAATCCACTGCTGGACGAAGGTCTCCACAAGTTTCTTCCACAACGGTCTGTCTTGTGCCAGTCTCCTCCATGTCACTCCTGCATACTTTCGAATTTCATCCACCCATCTCCCATGAGGTCTTCTTCTGGGTCTTTTCCTGTCCCTTGGAATCCAATTTAAAATTTCGGCTGTCCATCGATGGTCTGTCTTTCTGGTAGTATGTCCAGCCCATTGCCATTTCAGGGATTTAACTCTGATCATGATGTCTTCCACTCTTGTCATTTTTCGGATCCCCGAGTTCCTCTTCTTATCTCTCCTGGTTACACCAAACATGCACCACTCCATGCTTCTTTGAGTTGTCAGCAGCCTTTGTATGTCTCTTTTAGTTAAGGTCCACGTCTCTGCACCATACGTAAGCACTGGAAGGATGCATTGATCAAACACTTTTCTTTTAAGTCATAATGGCATATTGCTCTTGAAAATTATGCTGTTTTTTCCAAAAGCTCTCCAGGCAAATTTTGTACGCCGATTAATTTCTTCATCAATGTGACCCTCACTTGATATCTGCTGTCGAAGATAAACGTACGTGTCTGTTATCTCCAGCTTTTCTCGATAAATCGACAAATCTTCATTTCTTGAAAAAGCATTGAACATCACTTTTGTTTTCTGAAGGTTAATTTTTAATCCCACTTCTTTACTCTTGTCAGCAAGTTCCTGGATCATACTCTGCAGTTCTGATTGGGTAGTTGCAAAAATGACTTCGTCATCAGCAAAACGCAGGTGAGTTAGATAATCTCCATTAATCTTTATCCCCTTGTTTTCCCAGCTCAGCGACTGAAAACACCCTCCAATGTAGCATTAAAGAGTTTCGGAGATATGGTGTCACCTTGTCTCACTCCCTTTCCTACTTTTATGTGTGCTGTATTCTCAAACAGCCGAATCTTTGCACTTGCATTTTCATAGATGATATTAATGTATGCATCTTCAATACCACAGGATTTCAGAGCCATTGTAACTGCTGATGGTTTCACCGAATCAAAGGCTTTTTCATAATCGATAAAAGCCATGCACAATGGAAGTTCATATTCCCTCGCTCTTTCAATTAGTTCTCTCAGTACGTGGATATGATCTATTGTGCTGTAGCCACTCCTGAATCCAGCTTGTTCTCTCGGTTGAGCCATGTCCAGTGTTACCTTCAATCGGTGTGAAAGAACTTTAGTGAAGATTTTATAAACCACTGATAGGAGGCTGATAGGTCTGTAGTTCCTGAGATCCTCAATGTCACCTTTTTTATGTAGCAGGATCATTACAGCGTTGTTCCAATCCTCAGGAATCTTTCCTTGATTAAGGCATCGAGTGAAAATTTGGGCGAGTACTGTTTTGATTTCTCCACTTGCTTCTTGTATGATGTCTACAGTAATTCCATCTTCTCCTGGAGCTTTTCCCCGCTTCATGTTCTTGATTGCATGTGCAACTTCTGGTGGGAGGACTGGAAGAACTCCGGTACCTTTCATGATGTTTGGAGTACATGTATCATCCCTTTCATATAATTTGGAGTAGAAATATTTCACTCTTGTCAAAATTTGGCCTCTATTTCTTGTTACAGAACCATCTTCTTTTCTCAGTGCCATAATCTGTTTTCTTTCCTTACTGAGATGTCCCTTTGCCATCTTTAGGCTTTGGTTGTTTTCAATTGCTTTCCTCACTAGTTCACAGTTGAATTTCCTTACGTCTTCAGTGATACTTTTCGTACTGTCTTGCATAGCTCTATATATTCCACTTTGAAAGTCACATCTTTAGTCATCCTCATCTCTCTTCTTTTTGCATCAACATTTTGGTTTTTCCTGAGAATTTGTTCACATGCAACTTGTTCTTAGACCCAGCTAATTTTGTTGCTGTTTCCATAAGATCTTTGGTTACTTTTCTGGTAACTTCAGAAATATCCACTTCTTCCGATGTTAGGCCTTCTAAAGCAGAGAATCTGTTCTTCGGTTCCAACTTGAAGGTATTATGGTGTTTTTTAAGGTTGGTTATGTCAATACATCTTGTTTGTCTTATGAGCTTGCCACGTTTAAGTTTAGTGTTGAGATGCAGCTTACATCTCACCAATCTATGGTCACTACCTGTGTTGAACTTGTTTAGCACACTGCAGTCTTCTATGACGAATTTTTTGTTACACATAATAAAATCAATTTCACTTGTCGTTCCATTTGGATGTCTCCATGTCCATTTCCTGAGTGGCTTTTTCTTGAAAAAGGAGTTCAAGATGAAAAACCCTTCTGCCTCTGCAAACTCAACGAGAGTATTTCCACGCTGGTTTCTGTTCAAAGTTGTATCACGCTATACTCTATATCTCTTCTTCTAATAGTTCAATTTGAAAATCCTTTTTGCTTCTGATATCTTCAACCACGAGGAACTTTAGTGCACAATTTGTTAATTTCCGTAACACATTTTTCAGCTGCTAGGCGCAATAATTAGCTATTTCTATTCGTGGATGTTTTACTGGTTGTAGAAAAGCGATTTTTTCCTTTTGTTTTTCGACTGGTTTCATTCCTATGAATATCCAAGCTGACATTGCGTATTTTAAATTATGCGAGTTTTCCCTAGGTGGTGTGAGCGTATTCTTCTGTTAGCTGAATTCTTATATTTTCTAAAAAAACTGCTTCTTTGAAATATTTGTTTTGCGTCGGAAAGGATTCAAAAGACGTGCTAATTACAACCAAATATTCGCATTCGGTGTCATCTTTTTGCTTATTTTTTGAATTTGTGTGTGTGTGTTCCTGACCATTGCAATGCGCTTTTCTTATCAGTGGTATAGTGCATAATTGGAAGACCAAGACAACGTCCCGGTAGAAAGGAAATCTTTGTCTTGGACTTCCAACCACGCTCCCTACTCTTGGTGAGTGTATGAACATAAGCCCGCCATCTTGGTTTGTTCACAGCAAGATCTCATAACTCTTCTATGGTCATTTTACAAGCGTTTTTGATTCCATCAAACCACCTTGTTCTCTGCCTTTCTCCTTTTCTGCTTTCTCCAACCTTTCCAAGCATGATCATTGTTTCAAACCCATTACTGACATGGAGTAAAAGATTGCAGTCCTATGCACGATTAAAAGATTAAGATACTGATGTTCCTGTACACACTAAATGTGGTGAAAATGATCTAAATGACAGATTAAAACAACATAAGATCTTTCGATCTCTCTTGGGATCATCCTCAGATGTGCTCACTAATTGGTGATTCCGACCTTTAAATAACAGAAGGGTAGGTGTCAGGATTCAATCTCTGCGTTCACTGCGCATGCCTGGGTTATTCATACCTTAACACCAGATGACATAGCCACCTACTCGGCGACCCAGATCCTCCCGTGAATAACCCAGGCATGCGCAGTGAACGCACAGATTGAATCCTGACACCTGCCCTTCTGTTATTTAAAGGTCGGAATTACCAATTAGTGAGCACATCTGAGGATGATCCCAAGAGAGATCGAAAGATCTTATGTTGTTTTAATCTGTCATTTAGATCATTTTAACCACATTTGGTGTGTACAGGAACATCAGTTCTTTTAACTTTTAGTTATTTTAATCGTGGATAGGACGGCAATCTTTTATTCCATGACTAATTAAGCACGAACCTTCATCTATTTTAACCCATTACTGACACTCATCACATGTCCAAAATACATGAATTTTTCCTACAGATCATTGTTTCAAAGGAGCAGCTTGGTCAAGTACTGATTGATCAGTTCTTCTTGCAGTCCATAGAACTCTAAGTAGCCATCTCCAGGTCCATAATTCAAAAGCATCTATCATCATACTCTTATTATTTTTCAATGCCCAGGTTTCACAACCATACATTACCACATGGAAAGATAATTAATTTCACAATCTTTCCTGATTGATAATAAAAATAAATCTTACTCATCATTATGAAGAATAAAGACATCTTTTTTAATTGAGATGCATTTATTCTTCATAATGTTCTCTAAATTTTTCATTGCCTTTCTCTCTAGCGATAATCTCTTCCTTATTTTTTCCAACACAGTGTCCTTCGCTATCTATTCTGGAGTCCAGGTGAACAAAATGATCGACCACCACTTTCTCCTCGTCAATTAAAAAATCTGAAAAGGTTGGAAGTTGACGTTACCTTTGTATTCTTAATATTTAACAGTAAACCTGTTTTTGCACTCTCCACTTTTATTTTCTTGACGAAGTCTTCTAAGTCTTCTTTACTTTCTTCCAAAAGAGTGGTGCCGTATGCATATCTCCATTTGTTGATGTTTGACTTCCAATATGTATATCAGCTGTCATTTCATCATTATAAAAATGCACTCGCTGTACGAGTTAAAAAAATATGGAAACAGAATGCAACGCTATCGCACTCCTTTTTTTCAAGCTAAACTATTCAGTCTGATCAAATTCAGTTCTCACAGTGGCTTCTTGTTCATCATAAACATTCTTCGATTCCAATTTTTTTTTCTCTCACGAATGTCTTCCTTCAAAACACAAATGAAGTGTAGGGTCTGAAGAATAAGGTGAACGCTGAAGCAGCTGAAATCCAGCAGTCAATAGTTTAGTGTACTTCGAAATCTGTGAGTTGACTCGATGCGTTGTCTTGAAGGAGCAACACACCTTTCGATGTTTTAGCCTCCTCTTTTCGTTGATGGATGCAACAAGTTTTTTTTTTTTTTTGGAGGTTTAACGACCACCGTGAGCAACTCAATGGGCTATACGCAGTCGCCCGTCCTTAATTCGGGGCCACTGACCAACGGGAAGGGAGTGAGCCAGTGCCGTAAGACAAACACAATATCCATGCCTCAACGGGATTCGAACCCGGACCCCTTTCAGACGAATGATCAGAGGCCATCGCTCAGACCACTGCGCCTGCAATAAGTTCACCTATGAGGTTGGCGCGGTATGCACCAGTGACAGTGGTGCACATTTGCACGTAGTCAATAAATATTACGCTTTATGCATTCCAAAAAAGCTGCTGTCATCAACTTGCTGACTGACAGAGCAACTCGAAACTTCTTGGGAGGCGAAGAAGATGTATGATTCCATATGTGGATTTGTTTTCAGTCTGGATGCTTAAAGTCATGAACACATGTTTCATTCATTTAACAATAATACATTTTCAAAATGCATAAATAAAAAAAAATAAAAATGAACTAATTAGTAAATTTTTAAAATGAGTACTTTAACAAGGTTTTAAAATGTGTAAATTAATACTTTTCCAAAATGCATAAAGTAAAAAAATCAAAATGCTTAAGTTAAAAGAAATATAAAATGCTTAAATTAATAAATCTTCTTAAATGAAGAAATTCGAATGCATAAAGTAATGCATTTTCAAAATGCATAAATTAATAAATTTTCAAAATGCACGAATAGAAAAACTTTCAAAATGGGTAAATTAAACAAAAATTCAAAATGCATAAAATAATAAATTTTCAAAAGGCACAAATTAATACATTCTCAAAACGCCTAAAATAATAAATTTAAAAATGCGTAAATTAATAAATTTTCAAAATGCATGAATCAATACATTTTTCAAATGCATAAGTTAGGAAATTTTCAGAGTGCACTAATTAGTATGTTTTAAAATGCACAAATTAATAAATTTCCCAAATACATAAATTAAGAACTTTTTAAATACATAAATTAAAGAAACTTCAAAATACTTAAATTAATAAATTGTGCAAAACTAAAGATATGATCTATGGCACTGGGAAACAGCGTTACGCAGCACTGTAACAGATCTTCCATAAAGAACTTAGAAATTCTTAGTTTAGGGTTGCCAATAATTAATATGAAGGAGTGTTCAGACACTTTCGGAGGGGCTAGGGAGGCTGAGAAAATCACTGTTTCAAATGATACTTGACTAGATTAATGCAAGAAAAAGGTGTCTTCTTGTTGTTTCAAATCTTTATATTAGAAGTATGCGAGTTACTCGAAAAATTTTCGAGCCAGGGAATTTTTGAATAAAATTTGTGGCATAAACCACTCCGAAAATTATCCACAGTCCCGGAGACACAAAAACATGTCTTGCATCTTACATGAGATACAAATTCAGGTGTTTGAACAATTAAAGTTAGAAAAAGATATGCAAAAAAGTATGGCCTTTAGGTGACATTTGCACATGTTTATGACGCTGATTTATTTCTTGAAGGTGCGTTGCAGGTCGAGTTCATGAGGTCATCGTGAATCAAGCATTCTCTCATAAAATGCGACTATAAAAGAAACACCTCCTAACTGGTTCCTAGACACCTTGAGATTCTTTATTTCAACACATGCAAAATTCAACAGGTTTACCCAGAATACATGACTGGAAAGTCATCTGGAATAATATTAGACTGCATTTTCCACTAGTTTTGCCGTTAAACAACCGAAAAATAATTTTTAACATATGCAGAATTTTTTTTTTTAAGTCGAAAGACGTTTTTGCTGTAATTTCCCAGTTGTCTGATGTTTTTTTTATTTTCCGCACCCTCCCTTCAGAGGACGGATGAAATCTTTTGTTTAGATCCTGTTACATACATTGTGTAACAGGATCTAAACAAAAGATTCCATCACACCATCCTGATACATACACTATGTTGACAAAGGTCCCGGACACCCGTTCAAAAGCAAATGAACGGATCGGCTGCGTTGTTAAGATGCGCGGTACAGCTGCAAACGGTGTAAAAACAAGCCTGCAGCTTACCGCTATCATACCGCACTGTGAGGTTGAGTGAAAATGTCGCAGCAGGAGAGAACTCACTTTGAGAAAGGAAAGACTCTTGGGTGTTATATTAGTGAGTTGTCCACAAGAGGAACCGAGAGGTGTTTAAACATACCCAAGTCAATTGTTTTGGATGTACTGAATAAGTGGAAGACACATGGCGTGCCTGAAGCAATAAAACGTACCGGCAGACCAAAGGAAATTAGTGATAGAGGACGTCGAAGCCTCAGGAGAGTCGTTACAGCTAAACGACGAAGTACTGCACAAGATCTCAGTGTACAGGTGAGTAAAAATGCTGGAACCTCGGTGTGTATACCTACCATTGGCAGAGAACTTCATTCCATGGGTTACCATGATCGTATGGCTGCTCATAAGCCTTTCATCTCCTCTAGGAATGCTACTCGTCGTTTAGCATGGTGTAAGAAACATTTATCGTGGACCTTAGATCAATGGAAACGGGTCCTATGGACTGATGAATCCAGATACACGATCCATCAGTCTGATGGCCGTGTGTGGGTATGGTGGCAGCCGGGGTAACGCTACTTACCACACTGTACTGTTCCAATTGTCAAGTTTCGAGCTGGCAGTGTACTCGTGTGGGAGTGTCTTTTCGTGGTATGGTCCCGGCTCATTGGTCATCGTGGAGAATCCTGTTAAGCAGCACGTCTACCTCGATATCCTGGACAATTATGCCCTACCAACTCTGTGGCAATACTATGGAAACGAGCCTTGTTGGTGCCAGCAGGATAATGCACCGAGCCACAAAGCAAGGACTGTTACGGCGTGGTTTGACGATAATTCCGTATTGTGTGTGTACTGGCCAACACAAAGTCCTGATCTTAATCGCATAGAGCATCTATGGGATGAATTAGAGCGCCGCTTAGGAAGTTTGGAGCCAAGGCATAATACTAAGTAACAGTTAGCGGTAGCATTATGCACTCAATGGAAGCCCATACCTATCACTGTGTTCCAAAACCTTGTCGAAAGCATTTCTCGAAGGGTCAGTGCATGCATTAAGGCCAAAGGTGGACCGACACCGTAATAATGTATGTCAATAAACGCTATGTTGTGTTTCTCTCCTAGGTGTCCGGTGACGTTTCTCAATATAGTGTAGGATAAAATGTTTGGTTGGGATATTTCAATTCAGTGATTGCATTTTACATCGGCCATTCTTATGTGCCTCCATACATATGGTCTTAATAATTCCTTACGACTTCTTCTTCCTATCTTATGCAGCAATACTGTGTATGTAAATTTAGTGAGGTCTGCCCTGGTATTTCGTAACCCTTCTTCATGCAGTGAACGTCAGCCAAAACAGGTTTTAGATATGACAAATATGCTTTTTTGATTGGATTTACGTAGTTATCATGTAACTGCTGTGCTGAGTAGCACCTATCCATGCCTTTCGCAATAATAAATGAAGTTTAAGTTCATCCAATTGGCTGAGATCTCTTCTGAGTGACATTTCTATCTCTGGCCGTCAGATTGTGAATATCTGAACAAGATTTATAAGCTCATCTCACGGTCATGTTTTTTTTTAAATTGAAGGTTTAACGATCAACGTGAGCAACTAAATAGGCCACAAGCAGTCGCCCGTCCCTTATTTAGGGCCACTGGTTCCTGGAAAGGGAGCGAGCCAGTGACGTATGACAAACGCAACATCCATGCCTCACCGAGATTCGATCCCGGACCCTTTCTCGGACGAATGGTCATAAGCCAGAGCTTAGCCAACTGCGACAGTGGGATGGATTCTCACAAACATTAAGTACGCTGAAATTTCTTGAAATTTGATTTAAAAAAATCCACTAGATTCGTCTGGAAAATGAAATTCCGCTAGATACACAACTTCCTTTATTGGGATTGTGAAAATTTCGCGGGCTTTGTGGGGATTTTCCGCTGATTTTGCAACTCCCCCACAGGTGTGATTACTCCATAATCGGAGGCACATCGCTCCTCACGGATGCCTTCTTTCAGGAAAAGTTTTTTTTATAGTTTTCCAAGAATCCCTTACTCACTTTGTGTCAAGCGATTAGCAAATTTGTCCTTAGGAAATATTTCATCAAGTGTCAAAGGTAATAAACAATCTATAAAAGTACTTCTGGAATAAGTTGTAATCAAAAGTGGAAGGTCACTGGCGTCATATTTTGTGTAATGGGTGTTAACGTTATAATGAGACGCATGAAGGCCGCTTCGAAAGAATGAAAAACATTTCCTATTACACGCTGGTGGCCCACGGGGGAGATCACGTGGTGCGTCCCACTCGTATCGTAAACAGAGTTTTTGTACTCATTGCAAATCGTTAGTGGTAAAAAAATTGCATCATCATGCACCGAAGGACGTTCACCTTGCCATTAATTCAGGCTATGACCGAAAGGACATTTGAGATTCGATCCCGCAGAAAGCAATCAATTGGTAGTGGCCAGTTAAATGTCAAGAAAGCTGTTGCTAAAAACTGCACTTAATAGATACAACGATTTTCGATCAGGTACAGTGTCCTTGATGCCCACATAGAAAGGGAACAGAGGGTATTGATATTTGCTTATCTGAGCTTCGCAGTGTAAATTCTGAATGTGGTTTCGAGATTATTTGGGGTGAAAGAAAAAGAAAAAAACCCTAATTTTTTTTTATGTACAGTACACACAAAAAACAAATCCCTGCATTTCTTTTCTTATATACTTGAAAGATTTAATTAATGAATTTAGTACATTAGTATTATAATTAATTAAATATATTCAACTTAGCAGCCACGCGAGACGGACCGCTGTTTAACTACACAACACACATGAAACAAAAGCAGCACCTATTCTCTCAAAGCAACCCCCACTTTCAGGATGAAAGGAGCAAAGGACACAATTCCATAAATTGCTATGTGTTGTTTAACTACACAACACACTTGAAACAAAAGCAGCACCGATTCTCCCAATGCAACGCTCATTTGGAGGTTGAAAGGGGCAAAGTACACAGTTCCAGAAATTGCTGTGTACTGTTTAACTACACAACATACATGAAGCAAAAGCATCACCGATCCTCCCAATGAAACGCTCATTTGGAGGATGAAAAGGGCAAAGGACACAATTCCATAAATTGTTATGCGATGTTTAACTACACAACACACATGAAACAAAAGCAGCACCTATCCTCTCAAAGCAACCCCCACTTTCAGGATGAAAGCGGCAAAGTACACAGTTCCAGAAATTGCTGTGTACTGTTTAACTACACAACATACATGAAGCAAAAGCAGCACCGATCCTCCCAATGAAACGCTCATTTGGAGGATGAAAAGGGCAAAGGACACAATTCCATAAATTGTTATGCAATGTTTAACTACACAACACACATGAAACAAAAGCAGCACCTATCCTCTCAAAGCAACCCCCACTTTCAGGATGCAAGGGGCAAAGAACACAATTCCAGAAATTGCTGTGTACTGTTTAACTACACAACATACATGAAGCAAAAGCAGCACCGATCCTCCCAATGCAACGCTCATTCGGAGGTTGAAAGGGGCAAAGGACACAATTCCAGAAATTGCTATGTGTTGTTTAACTACACAACACACTTGAAACAAAAGCAGCACCGATTCTCCCAATGCAACGCTCATTTGGTGGTTGAAAGGGGCAAAGGACACAATTCCAGAAATTGCTGTGTACTGTTTAACTACACAACATACATGAAGCAAAAGCAGCACCGATCCTCCCAATGAAACGCTCATTTGGAGGATGAAAAGAACAAAGGACACAATTCCATAAATTGTTATGCAATGTTTAACTACACAAAACACATGAAACAAAAGCAGCACCTATCCTCTCAAAGCAACCCCCACTTTCAGGATGAAAGGGGCAAAGTACACAGTTCCAGAAATTGCTGTGTACTGTTTAACTACACAACATACATGAAGCAAAAGCAGCACCGATCCTCCCAATGAAACGATCATTTGGAGGATGAAAAGGGCAAAGGACACAATTCCATAAATTGTTATGCAATGTTTAACTACACAACACACGTGAAACAAAAGCAGCACCTATCCTCTCAAAGCAACCCCCACTTTCAGGATGAAAGGGGCAAAGGACACAATTCCAGAAATTGCAGTGTACTGTTTAACTACACAACATACATGAAGCAAAAGCAGCACCGATCCTCCCAATGCAACGCTCATTCGGAGGTTGAAAGGGGCAAAGGACACAATTCCAGAAATTGCTATGTGTTGTTTAACTACACAACATACATGAAGCAAAAGCAGCACCGATCCTCCCAATGAAACGCTCATTTGGAAGATGAAAAGGGGCAAAGGACACAATTCCATAAATTGTTATGCAATGTTTAACTACACAACACACATGAAACAAAAGCAGCACCTATCCTCTCAAAGCAACCCCCACTTTCAGGATGAAAGGGGCAAAGTGCACAGTTCCAGAAATTGCTGTGTACTGTTTAACTACACGATACATACATGAAGCAAAAGCAGCACCGATCATCCCAATGAAACGCTAATTTGGAGGTTGAAAGGGGCAAAGGACACAATTCCAGAAATTGCTATGTATTGTTTAACTATACAACACACATGAAGCAAAAGCAGCACCGATCCTCCCAATGCAACGCTCATTCGGAGGTTGAAAGGGGCAAAGGACACAATTCCAGAAATTGCTATGTGTTGTTTAACTACACAACACACTTGAAACAAAAGCAGCACCGATTCTCCCAATGCAACGCTCATTTGGAGGTTGAAAGGGGCAAAGGACATAATTCCAGAAATGGCTGTGTACTGTTTAACTACACAACATACATGAAGCAAAAGCAGCACCGATCCTCCCAATGCAATGCTCATTTGGAGGTTGAAAGGGGCAAACGACACAATTCCAGAAATTGCTATGTGTTGTTTAACTACACAACACACATGAAGCAAAAGCAGCACCGATTCTCCCAAAGCAACGCTCATTTGGAGGTTGAAAGGGGCAAAGGACACAATTCCAGAAATTGTTGTGTACTGTTTAACTACACAACACACATGAAGCAAAAGCAACACCGATCCTCCCAATGCAATGCTCATTTGGAGGTTGAAAGGGGCAAAGGACACAATTCCAGAAATTGCTATGTATTGTTTAACTACACAACACACATGAAACAAAAGCAGCACCGATCCTCCCAATGCAATGCTCATTTGGAGGTTGAAAGGGCAAAGGACACAATTCCAGAAATTGCTATGTGTTGTTTAACTACACAACACACTTGAAACAAAAGCAGCACCGATTCTCCCAATGCAATGCTCATTTGGAGGTTGAAAGGGGCAAAGGACACAATTCCAGAAATTGCTATGTGTTGTTTAACTACACAACACACATGAAGCAAAAGCAGCACCGATCCTCCCAATGCAACGCTCATTCGGAGGTTGAAAGGGGCAAAGGACACAATTCCAGAAATGGCTGTGTACTGTTTAACTACACAACATACATGAAGCAAAAGCAGCACCGATCCTCCCAATGAAACGCTCATTTGGAGGATGAAAGGGGCAAAGGACACAATTCCAGAAATTGCTATGTATTGTTTAACTACACAACACACATGAAGCAAAAGCAGCACCGATCCTCCCAATGCAATGCTCATTTGGAGTTTGAAAGGGGCAAAGGACACAATTCCAGAAATTGCTATGTGTTGTTTAACTACACAACACACTTGAAACAAAAGCAGCACAGATTCTCCCAAAGCAACGCTCATTTGGAGGTTGAAAGGGGCAAAGGACACAATTCCAGAAATGGCTGTGTACTGTTTAACTACACAACATACATGAAGCAAAAGCAGCACCGATCATCCCAATGAAACACTCATTTGGAGGTTGAAAGGGGCAAAGGACACAATTCCAGAAATTGCTATGTGTTGTTTAACTACACAACATACATGAAGCAAAAGCAGCACCGATCCTCCCAATGCAATGCTCATTTGGAGGTTGAAAGGGGCAAAGGACACAATTCCAGAAATTGCTATGTGTTGTTTAACTACACAACACACTTGAAACAAGCAGCACCGATTCTCCCAATGCAACGCTCATTTGGAGGTTGAAAGGGGCAAAGGACACAATTCCAGAAATTGCTGTGTACTGTTTAACTACACAACATACATGAAGCAAAAGCAGCACCGATCCTCCCAATGAAACGCTCATTTAGGGGATGAAAAGGGCAAAGGACACAATTCCAGAAATTGTTATGCAATGTTTAACTACACAACACACATGAAACAAAAAGCAGCAACGGTTTTCCCAATGCAACGCACACTTTGAGGTTAAAAGAGGCATAGGACACAATTCCAGAAATTGTTATATAGAGCTTAACTACACAAAACACATGAAGCAAAACCAGCACTGATCCTTTCAATGCAACGCTGACTTGCAATGTGAAACGGGCAATGCACATAATTCTAGAAATTGCTATGCATTGTTTAACTACACGATACACACATGAAGCAAAAGCAGCACCGATCCTCCCAATGCAACGCTCATTCGGAGGTTGTAAGGGGCAAAGGACACAATTCCAGAAATGGCTGTGTACTGTTTAACTACACAACATACATGAAGCAAAAGCAGCACCGATCCTCCCAATGAAACGCTCATTTGGAGGATGAAAGGGGCAAAGGACACAATTCCAGAAATTGCTATGTATTGTTTAACTACACAACACACATGAAGCAAAAGCAGCACCGATCCTCCCAATGCAATGCTCATTTGGAGTTTGAAAGGGGCAAAGGACACAATTCCAGAAATTGCTATGTGTTGTTTAACTACACAACACACTTGAAACAAAAGCAGCACCGATCCTCCCAATGCAATGCTCATTTGGAGTTTGAAAGGGGCAAAGGACACAATTCCAGAAATTGCTATGTGTTGTTTAACTACACAACACACTTGAAACAAAAGCAGCACAGATTCTCCCAAAGCAACGCTCATTTGGAGGTTGAAAGGGGCAAAGGACGCAATTCCAGAAATGGCTGTGTACTGTTTAACTACACAACACACATGAAGCAAAAGCAGCACCGATCCTCCCAATGCAATGCTCATTTGGAGGTTGAAAGGGGCAAAGGACACAATTCCAGAAATTGCTATGTGTTGTTTAACTACACAACACACTTGAAACAAGCAGCACCGATTCTCCCAATGCAACGCTCATTTGGAGGTTGAAAGGGGCAAAGGACACAATTCCAGAAATTGCTGTGTACTGTTTAACTACACAACATACATGAAGCAAAAGCAGCACCGATCCTCCCAATGAAACGCTCATTTAGGGGATGAAAAGGACACAATTCCAGAAATTGTTATGCAATGTTTAACTACACAACACACATGAAACAAAAAGCAGCAACGGTTTTCCCAATGCAACGCACACTTTGAGGTTAAAAGAGGCATAGGACACAATTCCAGAAATTGTTATATAGAGCTTAACTACACAAAACACATGAAGCAAAACCAGCACTGATCCTTTCAATGCAACGCTGACTTGCAATGTGAAACGGGCAATGCACATAATTCTAGAAATTGCTATGCATTGTTTAACTACACGATACACACATGAAGCAAAAGCAGCACCGATCCTCCCAATGCAACGCTCATTTGGAGGTTGAAAGGTGCAAAGGACATAATTCCAGAAATTTCCGTGTACTGTTTAACTACACAACACACATGAAGCAAATGCAGCACCGATAATCCGAACACTACGCTCATTTTGAGTTTTAAAGGGGCATAGGACACAATTCCAGAATTTGTTACATAGCGTTTAACTACACAAAACACACGAAGCAAAAGCAACACCGATTCTCCAAATGCAACGCTCACTTGGAGAGTAAAAGGGGCAACGCACACAATTCCAGAAATTGCTATGCACTATTTAACTACACAATACACACATGAAGCAAAACCAGCACCGATCCTCCCAGTGCAACGATCACTGAGAGGTTGAGAAGGGCAGAGGACACAATTCCAGAAATTATTATATAGAGTTTAACTACACAACACACATGAAGCAAAAGCAACACCGATTTCCCAAATGCAACGCTCACTTGGAAGATGAAAGGGGCAACGGACACCATTCCAGAAATTGTTATGCACTGTTTATCTACACAACACACAAGAAACAAAAGGCAGCAACGATTCTCCCAATGCAACGCACACTTTGAGGTTGATAGGGGCAAAGGACACAATTCCAGAAATTGCTATGTATTGTTTAACTACACAACACACATGAAGCAAAAGCAGCACCGATCCTCCCAATGCAATGCTTATTTGGAGGTTGAAAGGGGCAAAGGACACAATTCCAGAAATTGCTATGTGTTGTTTAACTACACAACGCACTTGAAACAAAAGCAGCACCGATTCTCCCAAAGCAACGCTCATTTGGAGGTTGAAATGGGCAAAGGACACAATTCCAGAAATTGCTGTGTACTGTTTAATTACACAACATACATGAAGCAAAAGCAGCACCGATCCTCCCAATGCAATGCTCATTTGGAGGTTGAAAGGGGCAAAGGACACAATTCCAGAAATTGCTATGTATTGTTTAACTACACAACACACATGAAGCAAAAGCAGCACCGATCCTCCCAATGCAATGCTCATTTGGAGGTTGAAAGGGGCAAAGGACACAATTCCAGAAATTGCTATGTGTTGTTTAACTACACAACACACTTGAAACAAAAGCAGCACCGATTCTCCCAAAGCAACCCTCATTTGAAGGTTGAAAGGGGCAAAGGACACAATTCCAGAAATTGCTATGTATTGTTTAACTACACAACATACATGAAGCAAAAGCAGCACCGATCCTCCCAATGCAATGCTCATTTGGAGGTTGAAAGGGGCAAAGGACACAATTCCAGAAATTTCTATGTGTTGTTTAACTACACAACACACTTGAAACAAAAGCAGCACCGATTCTCCCAAAGCAACGCTCATTTGGAGGTTGAAAGGGGCAAAGGACACAATTCCAGAAATTGCTGTGTACTGTTTAACTACACAACATACATGAAGCAAAAGCAGCACCGATCCTCCCAATGAAACGCTCATTTAGAGGATGAAAAGGGCAAAGGACACAATTCCAGAAATTGTTATGCAATGTTTAACTACACAACACACATGAAACAAAAAGCAGCAACGGTTTTCCCAATGCAACACACACTTTGAGGTTGAAAGGGGCATAGGACACAATTCCAGAAATTGTTATATAGAGCTTAACTACACAAAACACATGAAGCAAAACCAGCACTGATCCTCCCAATGCAACGCTGACTTGCAGGGTGAAACGGGCAATGCACATAATTCTAGAAATAGCTATGCATTGTTTAACTACACGATACACGCATGAAGCAAAAGCAGCACCGATCCTCCCAATGCAACGCTCATTCGGAGGTTGTAAGTGGCAAAGGACACAATTCCAGAAATTGCTATGTATTGTTTAACTACACAACACACATGAAGCAAAAGCAGCACCGATCCTCCCAATGCAATGCTTATTTGGAGGTTGAAAGGGGCAAAGGACACAATTCCAGAAATTGCTATGTGTTGTTTAACTACACAACGCACTTGAAACAAAAGCAGCACCGATTCTCCCAAAGCAACGCTCATTTGGAGGTTGAAATGGGCAAAGGACACAATTCCAGAAATTGCTGTGTACTGTTTAATTACACAACATACATGAAGCAAAAGCAGCACCGATCCTCCCAATGAAACGCTCATTTGGAGGATGAAAGGTGCAAAGGACACAATTCCAGAAATTGCTATGTATTGTTTAACTACACAACATACATGAAGCAAAAGCAGCACCGATCCTCCCAATGCAATGCTCATTTGGAGGTTGAAAGGGGCAAAGGACACAATTCCAGAAATTGCTATGTGTTGTTTAACTACACAACACACTTGAAACAAAAGCAGCAGCGATTCTCCCAATGCAACGCTCATTCGGAGGTTGTAAGGGGCAAAGGACACAATTCCAGAAATGGCTGTGTACTGTTTAACTACACAACATACATGAAGCAAAAGCAGCACCGATCCTCCCAATGAAACACTCATTTGGAGGATGAAAGGGGCAAAGGACACAATTCCAGAAATTGCTATGTATTGTTTAACTACGCAACACACATGAAGCAAAAGCAGCACCGATTCTCCCAAAGCAACGCTCATTTGGAGGTTGAAAGGGGCAAAGGACACAATTCCAGAAATTATTTTATAGAGTTTAACTACACAACACACATGAAGCAAAAGCAACACCGATTCCCCAAATGCAACGCTCACTTGGAAGATGAAAGGGGCAAAGGACACCATTCCAGAAATTGTTATGCACTGTTTATCTACACAACACACATGAAACAAAAGGCAGCAACGATTCTCCCAATGCAACGCACACTTTGAGGTTGATAGGGGCAAAGGACACAATTCCAGAAATTGTTGTGCATTGTTCAACTACACAACACACGTGAAACAAAAGGCAGCAACGATTCCAATATTTGTTATCTGCTGTTTTCCCTTCGGCGTCTCCACCATTTCATTATTCCCCTATCCCACTCTGCAATCGTGTCTCAGAAATCCACTTGCACGTGCTTGAGCTCCAGCCATTCTCTTCGAGCCTGCGTCAGATGGCTGTTCTCAAATCTGCTGACGCGGTTTATCCCCTTGAAGTGGGTGGCGGATAGTCTCTTTTGCGCTACTCACGTCTTGTGTACTCCCTCCGCAGTGCTCTTCCATCGGCATTCCTCCAGCAGCACACGAGAATTCTCCTGCGCTGTTACAATTTGTTTCTGTGTGCCGCCATAACATTCCTCCATTCCACGACAGTCAGCAACAGATTTTCTCTGCCTCGTTAAACATTGGAATTTCATTAAATTTTGTAGCTTTGCTTGTTAAAGCTAATCCTCTTAGCTTTTCTCTCCTTCGTTAAATCCGAGGACTTGATTCAATTTTTCCCGCTAAAGCGATTGCAAAAAAAATGAAAAATGTAGAGGTAACCGATTTCTACATTTTCTGTGCTCAACAGATGCCAAGCGAGAGAGACATTTTTTTTTTATTTGATTGGAGGTTTAACGACCACCGTGAGCAACTCAATGGGCTATAAGCAGTCGCCCGTCCCTAATTTAGGGCCACTGGTTCCAGGGAAGGGAAAGAGCCAGTGCCGTAAGACAAACACAACATCCATGCCTCACCGGGATTCGAACCCGGACCCCTAACGGACGAATGATCAGAGGCCATCGCTTAGACCACTGCGCCACCGGGGCGGCAGAGAGACATTGAAGAAGAAATGAAGAAATTAGTAGGCTTATGAAACCTGGTTTGAGAGTATTTGGGAGAAACAATACAGTTTACAAGAACAATTTACATTGTCTTAAAAAAAAAGTGTTCAATCAGGGCAACTTTCCATTTAAAGCACGTCGTTTCTAAAAAAAGATCGTGCTTATGTTATCGGTTTGTCCGTCCGTCTGTAGACACGATATCTCTGCGACTAATAGTCCGATTTCAAAAATTATTTTTGCATTAGGAAGCTTGAAATGTGCGAATGATGACCCCCCCCCCCTTTTTTTTTTTAACGATGCAAAATTTCACCTCCAGAGGGCGTAAACGCAGATGATAACGAATTCAAAATACATTTTGTTCCATAAATTTGCTTCTAAACATCGAATTAAAACAATTCTTTAGTCTTTCGATTCTACTCATGGCGAAGATTATTTTAGGTATAATCACTTTTTCGAGTTACGCATAGATTCTCCGCTAGGGGTCGTAAAAGTAAACCGCGTTTCCCCCGATACCTCTGCTTCTAAAACTCCGCTTTGAAAAACTTTTTCTGCAGCGGATGCAGCTCCAGATGGAAAAATCTTTCTCATACAATTTCTAATTTTTGGTATAAAACGGTTTGGCCACCAGGAGGCGTAAGTGTTAATTTCTGCTTCTGATGCATTTGCAACAAAATTTGATGTTCTAAAATCTCGATTAAAAAATTATTTAGTCGACCGATACTACTCACGTCAACAAACCTTTTCGGAATAATTCCTTCTTCAAAAAATGCATGGTTTCTCCGCCAGGGGCCGTAGATGTATATCTTATTTTTGTCAATATCTCTGCTTCCAAGAGTCACATTTCAAAAATTCCTTCTTTGTTAGATAGCGGTTCCAGTGTAACATGCGCTCATATAATTTAAAATTTTTGAAGTAATACATAGAGTTTCCGCTTGGGGGCGTTAAGGTAAATCGCGTGTTCCCCAATTTCTCTGCTTCTAAAATTACGATTAGAAAACTTCTTTCTGCACCGGATACAGCTGCTGATAGAAAACGCTTTTTCTATAGTTTCTAATATTTGATAAGGAATGGTTAAGCCACTAGGGGGCATAAGTGTTAATTTCTTCGTCTGATGTATTTGTAGCAAAATATGAGCTCCTGAAAACTCGATTGAAAAAATTCTTTCGTTGAGCGATATCGCTCACATCGAAAGACCTTTTGAGAATATTTTCTTCTTAAAAATTGCATGCTTTTCCCGCCAGGAGGCGTAAAGGCATATCTTATTTTTGACGATATTTCTGCTTCTAAGAGTCCGATCTGAAAAATTCTTTTTTTGTTGGACAGAGTTTCTGTGGGGAAATGGCTCTCATATAATTTCAAATTTTTTCGTAGCGCACAAGTCTGCCACCAGAGGGCGTGAGTTCAAGTTTCCGTTTACAACAATATCTGCGGGACTAAAAACCCGATTGAAAAACTTCTTTCTTCTGTCAGATACTACGTATTAACTATGCAAACTGTGAGTGTATTTTCTTTCCAAAATAGTTCAAAATTTCGCCGCTAGGGGCGCGTACGTTTATTCTGTTTTTCTCAATATCACTGCTTTTACGTGTGCGCTTTTAAAAATTATTTCAACACTGGATGCCATTTACCTTGTAGAACACTTAAGGCTAGTATATGAGGAATTTTGTAGTTCATAGTTCTATCGGTAGGCGGTGTTTCGGCAGTTTGCAGTTGTATCGCCGCTTCTAAAAACGTTACTGAGAAATTCGCTACAACAGAGATGTGAAGCATTATCCTCTTTAAGTAACGCAAAGATTTCTCACTAGCTGCTTAAAAGTCAAATGGTTTTTCCATGAAGAATAATTTTCGTCTATTTTCAACTTTTCCGTGATGCAAAATTCTTCCGCTAGCAGACGTAAACTTATAATTATGTTTCCTTTTATATATTTCTTCCTTTAACTGTTCGATTTGAAAATCTCTTTGTCTCTGGTACCTTCTTTGTAGTATGAGAAACATTTTCTTCGCCATTTGTTTATTTTCGTAACATGCTTTTTAACCGCTGGTGGAACTAAGTAGTAGATGTTTTCATTTCTGGATGTTTTATCGATTGTGTTGGAACCAGTTGATTATTTTCCGAACCGGTTCCGTTGATTTTGAATACTTTTGATAAATTTAATTCGCGTCGGGACGGATTCAAAAAGGCCAGATCGGTCTGGCCTTCACCTGCCAGACCGATCTGGCCGGTGAAGGCTACGTAACCATCCTTGGGGATCATTTGCATGCGTTTATGTCATGCAACCACTCCGATGAGTGCGAGCTCTTTCAACACGACAATGCGCTAGCGCACACGTCCAGTCTACCGATTACGGCTGGAGGAACATCCACCGGCGAATACGGCCAGGAATCATCCGCCGGCGAATATTACGGGATTGTGAGCCACTCTTTAGGAAGCAAGGTGTGCGCTGTTTCCACAGTACCACAAAGAGCTTGTGGAGTCCAGTCCCCGTCGCATTGCTGTCTTTATCCGATCGCGAGGAGGACCAACGCGGAATTAGAGAGGTACCCCAGTTTTAGCACTTCAGCGTGTGTTGCCTATTCATTTAGCTGGTAAGCTGAATAAATATACAACTTACGATTTTACGTGTAAAGATTTTTGTCTATATGAACCATGTTCAAAGATTAAATTTTTTTTGACGTAGGTAGGGAACCTAATTAATGGTTTTGAAACCGGGCCACGATAAACCACCACCGTCCCCACTTTCAATGTCTCTCTCGATAAGTGATATAACCCCCTTCCTTTATTTTTTTTATTGGCATTTGTCACATCGCAGCCTATGGCTACAAGTTCGGAGAGTTCTGTATTGTTATCAGTCAACACTGTATGCTAGATTTTATACTCTCAGTTACTTCTGTCGCTAGTGTGACGTGGCAGAGATATTTTGAGCAGGGTTTTTCAAAAAAACCACGTGTTTCTTTTTTTACTTTGCTTCTGCGAATTGCTACCTGCTTTCTTGTCTATGACGATTGTCGTATCTCTCCGACTATTGAAACACATACCTGCCACTTGAGTGTTCTCAGTTTCTTTACGTTGCAATTCTATTCGCAGTTTTTGTTTTCTCTACATATTTTGCTTCGGTCTATCGTATTTGGTGTGTGAACGTGGGTGATGAATTTCACGTCCTCCTCAACTGGATCAGATATTACTGCAGCATCTCTATTACACTGAGTTAGCTTTGCATTACGAACTCCTGCCAAATAAAGCGCTAGTCCCCCTTTCTGTAAAATCACGACTAGCAGACGCCTAGGAACAGATTCTACAAAGTGTCTAACATCCTCTATGCGTAACATGACCCATGTCAGCTGCAGAAGCTCTGTCAGTTCACGTTCATTCTGTGGAGGAGAATCAGCAGTTCTGAGAGCCCCGTTCTAGCATATCCCGCAAATGATCAATTGGATTACAATCAGGGGATTTGGTGGCGCCAAAGCTATTTCCTTCCGAAAAGAAATTTAGTAAGTTCGATGCCGTGTTCTCCCAACCAATCAGTAGCCATACGAGCCGAATGACACGGTGCGTTGTTCTGTTGAAGAATGGCGGTGGTCTGGGTAAACTTCCTGCAGATGTGAATAAAGATGTCCGGCTAACAGGTCCCATAACGTCCACCATTCAGTGTTTATACGATGAAATCCAACGGACATAGGCCTTTCTGCAAAAACACTCCCCAGACCAGAATACCATCTCCACTGGTCTGTTGAATCCCAACTCTACAACCAGGAAATAGAGCTTCACGCTGTTTAGATAATATGTGAACCCGGCCATCAGCATGGCGCATCAGGAAACAGGACTCATCCCTCCAGACGACATTCTTCCATCTGTCGAAAGTCCAAGCGAGGCGTTATTTGCGATGACCGGGTGTCATTATGGGTACCCTCGTTGGTCTCTTGCTGCGGAACCATAGACCAACAAGGTACGGCTCATGGTGCAAATATGTCGAATTGCACCGCTATTGTACTGGTGTGTGAGCTGGGTGGTTGTTGCACGTCCTTTCTGAGATACCAGTCGTGACATCCGACACTCACCTCTAGAATTAACAGCAAGTTGCTGACCAATGCGAGCCCTTCTGCTGAATCTCTGTGCATGGTTAATCCAGTCCTGGGACACACTTGGTACAGTAGTACGGGAGCAGCCAACAAGTGTGGCTGACCAATGTGAGCCCTTCGGCAGGATGTCTGTGCATTATTAATCCAGTCCTGGTACACTCTTTATACAGTAGTACGGGAGCAGTCAAAATGAGTAGCTGACCAATGTGAGCCCTTCTGCTGGATGTCTGTGCATGGATAATCCAGCCCTGGTATTCCCTTGATACAGTACTACGGGAGCAGCCAACAAATGTGGCTGAGCAATGTGAGCCCTTCGGCTGGATGTCTCTGCACGGTTAGTCCAGTGCTGGTACACCCTTGCTACAGTAGTAAAGGAGCAGCCAACAAGTGTAGCTGAGCAATGTGAGCCCTTCTGCTGGATGTCTCTGCACGGTTAGTCCAGTCCTGGTACACCCTTACTACAGTAGTAAAGGAGCAGCCAACAAGTGTGGCTGAGCAATGTGAGCCCTTCTGCTGGATGTCTGTGCATGGTTAATCCAGTCCTGGTACACCCTTGATACAGTAGTACGGGAGCAGCCAACAAGTGAGGCTGAGCAATGTGAGCCTTCTGCTGGATGTCTGTGCATGGTTTATCCAGTCCTGGTACATCCTTGATACAGTAGTACGGGAGCAGGCAACAAGTGTGGCTGACAAATGTGAGCCCTCCTGCTGGATGTCTGTGCATGGTTAATCCAGTCCTGGTCCACCCTTGATACAGTAGTAAGGGAGCAGCCAATAAGTGTGGCTGACCAATGTGAGCCCTTCTGCTGGATGTCTGTGCATGGTTAATCCAGTCCTGGTACACCCTTGATACATTAGTACGGGAGCAGCCAACAAGTGAGGCTGAGCAATGTGAGCCTTCTGCTGGATGTCTGTGCATGGTTCTTCCAGTCCTGGTACACCCTTGATACAGTAGTACGGGAGAAGCCAACAAGTGTGGCTGAGAAATGTGATCCCTCCTGCTGGATGTCTGTGCATGGTTAATACAGTCCTGGTACACCCTTGATACAGCAGTACGGGAGCAGCCAACAGGTGTGGATGACAAATGTGAGCCCTCCTGCTGGATGTCTGTGCATGGTTAATACAGTCCTGGTACACCCTTGATACATTATTACGGGAGTAGCCAATAATTGAGGCTGACAAATGTGAGCCCTCCTGCTGGATGTCTGTGCATGGTTAATCCAGTCCAGGTACACCCTTGATATAGTAGTACGGGAGCAGCCAACAAGAGTGGCTGAGCAATTTGACCCCTTCTGCTGGATGTCTGTGCATGGTTAATCCAGTCGTGGTATACCCTTGATACAGTAGTACGGGAGCAGCCAACAAGAGTGGCTGAGCAATGTGACCCCTTCTGCTGGATGTCTGTGCATGGTTAATCCAGTCCTTGTGCACCCTTGATACGGTAGTATGGGAGCAACCAACAGGTGCTTCTAATTCCGAAATAGTGGCGCCTACCCTCCGTGCCCCAAGTATCTGGCCGCGGTAAATTGGTTAAGTTTCCACGTTTCCCCATTACTGGCAAAGGTTTGTTGATTACATACAGAGGATAAGTGTGCACAATTTGCACACTGGCGTGCAAAAATTAAGGACGAGACGGTTTTTCGAATGTAACATCGTGCAGAAGTGCTCCACATTGACTCAAATCATACCATAAGATCCCCAAGATGTAAGAATATCGGACAAGTGAGCAAAACCATCCAAACAAGGAATCCGAAGGATACAAAGGCACTTTATTGAAAAGGTAGCTTCTAGCACAACTGGGCAGAAGACAGAAACGTCCATGTGACAGGCGGCTGCCAAGAAAAATCCTGTCTTTAGTAGAAGGTATGATCACCCCTGACTGCGTTGCAGGATTTACAACGTCTGTCCATGCTGAGGACGAGGTTGTCAAGGAGCTGTTGAGGCATCGTGGCCCATTCCTCGAAACGCACGTCACCTGCCGCCAGCAACGATTTCTGCGGAATCGTTGCTGGCGGCTGGTGATGTGCTGCCAAGCGTCTCCCGAGAAGGTCCCACTCGTGTTCGCTTGGATTTAGGTCCGGGGACTTTGCGGGCCAATCCATGTGTTGAATATCTTCACTCTCCAACAGCTCTGCGACAGCCACTGTACGATGAGGTGTTGCGTTGTCGTCCATGAAGAGGAACTCAGGACCCACAGCATCTCTAAACAGACGCACGTGAGGTAGAAGAAGCTCGGTACAATAGCGGACACCAGTGACTGAACCTCCTTGGAAGATGTGGAGGTCAGTACGGCTACCAAGCATGATACCACCCCAAACGAGAACTGCGCCACCTCCAAACCGGTCCGTTTCGGTGATGTTGGAGGTGTGATTGCGTGTTCCCTGCCCTCTCCAGATGTGTATACGTCCTAAATCGCTCGTCAGACTAAATCGGCTCTCATCCGTAAAGAGAACTCGACCCCATTGCTGAAGTGTCCAGTTCTTGTGTTCCCGGCACCACAGAAACCGCTGTCTCCGATGAGCAGGCGTTAATGGCACACACCGTACTAGTCGTCGCGCAAATAGACCACCTTTGTGCAGCATTCTGGCCACGGTAAAACGCGCTAACGGACTTCCAGTTGTCTGTTGCATGTGCCTTGCGATTTCTCCCGCTGTCTGCCGTCTATCTCTTCTCGCCTGTAGGACAATATACTGGTCGTCCGCCGCCGTGGTTGCTCGTGGACGACCATTGCTAAACTCTCGGACAGCTGTTCCTGTCGTTTGAAATGCTCTCCAAGCTCGTGAAACGATGCTGTGAGCGATCCCAAACTCCTCGGCCACACTAGTCACACTTCGACCTTCTTCCAACTTCCCAATGTCGCGACCTCGGGTAAAGTCATCCAGATGTCGTCTACTGGATTGCCTGTTGGCCATATCACACGGTGGCAGCAACTGGACGTCGTCCAAACCGATGTACACCGTGCAATAGCTTTCACCGAATTGCTGAGCGTACACCGCCCGTGTGCTTTATACCCTTCCGACACTACCCCATATATGTCATGCTGCATATATGCGCATGCCCTACCGTACCGGACCCTAGTCTATCTCCTGAGTGGTCTTTCGGTCCGTTCTGCCTGCTCACAGACGCTTCAAGACTGAAATGTTATACTCGGCATTGACAGTATTTGCGGAGGAACGGAAGGCTTTATGATCAAAGAAAATTGTAAGTTATCATCATCACCTTTCCAGCTGATTTGATTTAGCGGACGTTTTTCGGAGGCGGCAAGCCTGTGTGTTTCCAGACAGTCGTTGCTCCTTTCGTAAGGGGGTCGAAATAGCGTAACCATCGTTTTATCGGTAGTTATTACTGCGTTTGGAAAGTTTGGATCCCTTGCAATCATTTGTTTTTGCACACCTGAACTTTGGCAAACAATTATTCTCTCGTCAGGTGATGAGGTACCCATTTTGAACGCCCAAGATGCAGCAGTAATTTTTCGCGTAGAGTGCGAAATGCCGACGTTTCTGAAATAACAGTTGACGCCGCTAATTCTTCACACGTCATTCGTCGATCTTCTTGCTGGATTTTCCAAACAGTGTTAACAATACGCTCCGTAACAACACTTTCAGGTCGACCAGACCTAGGAGCGAGTTCTGCCGGCAAACGCCCTTTTTAAAATGATGGTGCCATCTAAAAATCGTTGACTCACCCAAATATTTATCTTTGTAAGCTTTTCTCATTAAATCAACTGTTTCTGGAGCCTATTTACCCAAACGCTAGCAAAATTTTATCGCACAACGCAGCATTTCACTTCTTTTTTTTTTTTTTTATTGGAGGTTTAACGACCACCGTGAGCAACTCAATGGGCTATAAGCAGTCGCCCGTCCCTAATTTTAGGGTCACTGGTTCCAGGGAAGGGAGAGAGCCAGCGCCGTAAGACAAGCACAAAATCCATGCCTGACCGGGATTCGAACCCGGACCCCTTACGGACGAATGATCAGAGGCCAGCGCCTTAGACCACTGCGCCACCGGGGCGGCATTTTTCACTTCTTAACTCTAAATCACTCAGCTCCGTAGCTGTACGGCGAAATGCAGACGTACCTTAAACAACTGCGCAATAACAAAACCAGAATTTGTCTGCCACGGCTAATAACTGTTGCATTGTTACTTCCTTAATTCATTTAGTTGTCGGCGTGGTTATTTTTCCCCTTCGCAGTGTTGCCAACTCAAACATAAATTACTCTCAGTTTTTATGGAACGGCATTTGTATATTTCAGAAGGAATTATGGTATACAAGGTTCCACCCACAACTGAAGATATATGATAGTATCAATAGAATTTTGCATACATACTATAACAATCACCAAAGACAACTTTGCCGCCCCGGTGGCGCAGTGGTCTAAGGCGTTGGCCACTGATCATTCGTCCGTAAGGGGTCCGGGTTCGAATCCCGGTCAGGCATGGATGTTGTGTTTGTCTTACGGCACTGGCTCTCTCCCTTCCCTGGAACCAGTGACCTTAAATTAGGGACGGGCGACTGCTTATAGCCCATTGAGTTGCTCACGGTGGTCGTAAAACCTCCAACCAAAAAAAAAAAAAAAAAAAGACAACTTTTCGGCACTATTGCTAATCGGAATATTTCTACAGGCTCTACCTTGCAAAAGCGAAGAGATGGACTTGTCGGATTTCGAATAGAGAATGATTATTGGTGGGAGCAAAAAGGGGACAACATTTTAGCTGACACAGGCACTGTTTGCTGTACAAGGGTTGCCATAGTGTGTAGGTGAGACGGGAACTGCCTAAAGAGGAATACACATATTCATTGAACGTGCAGGAAAGGGAAATCCAGCACTAGTTGATAGTTGATCGTCGAGGTGGCCGCCCCGGTGGCGCAGTGGTCTAAGCGATGGCCTCTGATCATTCGTCCGAACGGGGTCCGGGTTCGAATCCCGGTGAGGCATGGATGTTGTGTCTGTCTTACGGCACTGGCTCTCTCCCTTCCCTGGAACCAGTGACCCTAAATTAGGGACGGGCGACTGCTTATAGCCCATTGAGTTGCTCACAGTGGTCGTTAAACCTCCAATCAAAAAAAAAAAAAAAAATAGTCGAGGTGAAGGTCGCGTGGCAGACAAGAAACTGTTCACGATCTCTCACTTAACGGTGGACTATAAGCACGAACCAACGATAAATACTGTACTTTAAAACACTCTATCCAATGCACGCTCTTGCGCATGCGTATGAAGGGCCCGTGGCCCGCTTATGTGCCCACGTTTAACTCAAATTCGTTGATTAGAGTAACATTTCACATAATCCTAGAGTGAAAAATTATGAGGTATCTCCAAACACGAAAAGGTCCAAACAAAATGGCTTCCTTAGGATTCCTCCAACCTTTTAGAGACGCCATTAACCCCTTAACAACCATGACCCTAAAATGTTGTATCACTCTAAATACCATAACGCCCAAAATTTTCTGTTGGTCCGCTTCTTTGTTTAGTAACAACAATGATGAGTGAATGTGACCCCTGATAATCCCTCATAGGTCGCGCAAATTTAAAGAAAAGGTAAAGGTAAGAAATCTGACTCACTCTACAGAGGCGTTTCTGGCGACTATGATCGTTAGCATGTACGGGCGTCTTGGGCCTTAAAGGGTTAAACTTCATTGCTGGCCACCTAAAATGCAACACCAAGAAGGAAGCATCCGATTGGCCTGAAATTCGCAGCATGCGTCACCCGCGAGAGGACATGCAAACGATTAGCATTGCAGGGCATATGCAAATCATGTGCGCCCGGCACGCCACCGAGAAGCACTATCAGAAGAATGCACAGAAGGCAGGGTGTAAGTAGTGGAAGTGTGTTGTGCTGCCGGACCTGTGCGTGGGAAGCTTCCTGATGCCTCGTCGCAGAATACGGCAGTCATTCCAGCACGTTTCGGAGTTCGACACAGGACGAATAGTGGCTTATCGCGACATCGGTTTATCGTACCGAGACATCGGCGTCTGTGTGGGACGATATCCAGCCACGGTGAGGTGAGTATGGATTCGGTGGGTGCAGGAGGGACGGACGGAACGACGTGAGCGATTGCCGCAGCTGCTGCCCACCACCGAACGAGAGGACCGGCATGTTGTGCGGCGGGCATTGCCGGCTGGCACCGCCATATCACGAACGTTAGCGCAGGAATTAGGGTGTGTTGTGCAATAACCTGTGTCAGCACGTACCGTTCGAAGTCGTCTGCAGGAGCAGGGACTTGTTGCACTGCGCCCATTTCTCCGATTACCATTGACGTTACACCACCGGCGAGTGCGGCGGCAGTGGGCCGTTGAACACCGTACCTGGACTACGGAATGGCACGACAGTGTCTTCTCCAACGATTCCCGCTTCTGCCTGCAACACCACGCTGGCCGGATTCGCGTGTGGCGGCACCGCAGCGAGAGACTGTATGACGCCTGCATTATGCATCGCCATACCGGTCTGTCACCTGGCGTTATGGTTTGCGACGCAATTGTATATGACACCTGCACCCCTCTGGTGCACATCGCCGGTAACCCCGCACGGGGATAACTGGTTTTCCAGTTATTTGGGGAGCGGCGCCCCCACGGCCTGAGCTAACCTTGTGACGGTTTCTATTGCCTCTGCGGCTTTGACGATTACATCACCAAAGGGACAGCTGTTCATCCAGTTGATGGGGGATGGCGTCCCCACTGCCCGAGCCGATTTTCTCTTATTATTTTGCTTTTTCGTCTTTCGTTCATATATTGACATGTACCCGCCTCAGTTGTAGGCTGCTGAGGTTGTGATGAGGCGCCAGCTCTGGGTTTTGTTCCTCGTTCCCTTCCCTGTCTTTTCTCTTTTATGTTACATTTTCTGTTTTTTCCGGAGCTGGTTAGCTTAGACCTACCTGCACGTTTGCCGTTTGCGGTGACCCGTACAGGTGGAAATGGGGATGCTGGATACTGAGGTATCTGGGGGCCGGGTTGTAGTGTCTCCAGATGCCAACACTCCTCTTTGCCCTCTGCTTCACCCTAAACGGGAGGCTGGGAGCTAACCCACTCCTAGTCAGGAAGTCTGTGACCGAGTAGCGTCCAGACTTCTAGCGGCTTGTCGTTCTGTTCGGCTGGGTGAGTTTGGGGGTAGGGTGGGCATGCCAAAGGGGTGTTCTCAGGGCACGGGAAAGTCTGGGTGCACGCCGAGCGTGTGTCTGCCCTACCAACTTGCTATATCCGCTGACTATCCCTAGAGCCGTGTCCTGCGTCCTCTTGGGCTTGCGGACCTCCGGCTCTCCCTCGTTATGCTCGGTAGTGGGTGGGGAGGTCGGCGGATGAATCTTTTCACTCTTTCATGGAAAACCCAAGTGTTTCCCATGCTACCAATTTAAAGCGCCCTGTGCAGGAAAGTACACCTTCCTCCACAAAGAAACTTGTCACATCTAATTGCAATGCTCTGTTTCTTTTGATTAAATCTGGTGACTCTTCACAGTCACTCAGTACCAAGAGTCCTTTCTGGATTAACAAGGCTCTGCAGGCTGTTGCTGGCTCTCCAAAGAGTGTAAAGAAGCTCTCTTCCGGGGATCTTCTCGTGGAAATTTCTACTCCACGCCACAGTGCCATCTTGCTGGAAACGACCGTTTTGCTTGGCGTTCCTGTTCAGGTTTCTCCACATGGTTATCTCGATTCCTCTCGCGGTGTAGTCAACTCCCGCGACCTGATTGAATGCAGCGATGAGGAATTGCTGGAGGAACTTGGTGAACAGCATGTCATTGGGGTTCGGCGGATTCTTTTTAGGCGGGATGGGAAATCTATTCCTTCCCGTAACATCATCCTAACGCTTGACTCCCCAAACCTGCCTACTTCCATCATGGCAGGTTATTTACGGCTTGATGTTCGACCATACATCCCGAACCCCTTGCGATGTTTCAGGTGCCAGCATTACGGTCACTCCCAGCAGTCTTGCCGTAATGTTGCAAAGTGTGGTCGCTGTGGTTCCACGGAACACTCTTTGGCGGAATGCTCTGCAGAGTCTGATCATTGTGTGAACTGTGAAGGGTCTCATCCTGCTTCTTCTAAGCAGTGTCCAAAGTGGATAGAGGAACAGGCAATCCAACGCCTGAAGACAACTGAGCATCTCTCGTATCCCGAAGCTAGACGGCGGATCGCTCCTTTACAACCAGGCCGGTGGTCCTATGCTTCAGTTGTGGTGCAGAAGGCTTCAGTGGCGGTCCAGACTGAGGTGACCATCCCGGCGCGGTGTCCTTATGATTTTGAGGACATCGTTGCTGCTGGATTGGAGGCACTGAAGTCTTGCCGCATTGCATCCAAGGCGACATCAGCATCGTCGCCTAAACCTTCCTCTATGCCGAAAACATCTTATGCCAGCACAGGGACCCAGGGCACTGCAAAGAAGAAGCCGGAGAAGTTGAAACCAGGATCATCCTCCCCGAAACAGAGCAAGCAAAAACCACCTCTCAACACAAGGGGTAAACACAGCCCTGTGTTACCTCCAGACACTGCTGATGGATTGGAGGTGACTGACGACATGGAGACTTACTAGTCGTCTGTCTTCATTCTGTCATTTCATTTCAGTTTTCATTATGGCCACGCTCATTCAGTGGAATTGCCGAGGTCTGCGATCACGCATTGATGATTTGAAAGGCTTACTGTCTTCGCACACACCTGTGTGCGTTTGTCTCCAGGAGACAAAACTTCGCACGACGGACACTCCTTCGCTGCGGAGACATTCTCTTTTCCTCAAGGATCACCAGGACGGCGTTATCGCCTGCGGAGGAGTGGCCGTCGTTGTTCCTCATGGTGTTCCTGTCACTGCAGTTGCCCTTCGGACGACTTTGCAGACAGTGGCAGAGAGATTATCTGTAAACACTCTGTTCACGGTGTGTTCTGTCTACATACCACCAGGTGAAGCTGTGAGCCTTTTGGATCTGGAAGATTTGGTCGACCAACTGCCGCCTCCTTTCTTCATCTTAGGGGATTTCAACGCACACAATCCGTTGTGGGGTTCTACCTCTCGAGACTCCAGGGGCCGTGTTGTTGAGTCCCTTCTCTTCAACACGTCCCTCTGTCTCCACAACACCGGGGCTAGTCACTTATTTTCATGAACCCACCCGCTCGTACTCAGCCATTGATCTGTCATTGAGTTCACCATCTTTATATCCTGACTGGTCCTGGAGCGTGTCTGGTGATCCCCTTGGCAGCGATCACTTTCCCATCCTTCTCCGTCTAGCGGGTGGCGGGTACCGTTACCCTACTCGTCCTGCTAGATGAAATATTGATCGAGCCAAGTGGGTCACATTCACGGCTTCAGCAATTATTACTCCAGCTATGGTGACTTCGGGAACGGTCAATGACGCTGTTGCGGCGGTAACGGATTGTATTGTGCAAGCGGCAGAACTTACCATCCCCAGGACGTCGACTAAACTTCCACGTTGCCCGAGACCTTGGTGGAATTCCACTTGCAGGGCGGCTCGTCAGGCCCAACATCGTGCTTGGGGTAGGTTTCGTCGGTACCCCACCGACGCGAACCTACTTGCTTTCAAAAAAGCCAAGTCCTACGCGCGATTGGTTCGTAGGCGTAGTCAACGGGAGTCCTGGATACAATATGTATCCGGGATTAACACCAATACTAGCCCAAAGATCGTTTGGGACAGGATCCGTAAGATTCGGGGACAGTACCCATCTGGGGAAATCTCCATTCTTGAGAGTGATGGAGGAACGGTTGCTGACGCTCAGGGTATTGCTGACTGTCTGGGCGCCGCTTTTTCTTCGGTGTCCAGCAGCAGCAATTACCCTGCTTCGTTCCGGCAGTTACAGCCGCGGCTTGAACGGTCCAAAATTTCTTTTGGACCGTTTTCTTCCGCAGATTATTATAACAGCCCGCTGACTGCCGTGGAGCTGAAGACCGCTCTGAATCGGTCCGGCCGGACATCTGTCGGACCAGATAACATCCATTACGAAATGCTGAAGCGCCTTTCTCCGTCCTCTCTTGAATGTCTGCTAATCCTGTTTAACAGGATTTGGCAAGAGCATGTCTTTCCCGAATCTTGGCACACTGCCATTGTCGTTCCTGTTCCCAAACCTGGTAAAGATCCCACCAACCCGTTGAACTACCGGCCAATTGCTATGACGAACTGCCTTTGCAAAGTACTTGAGCGTATCATTAATTTTCGTCTCATTTTTTATTTAGAGTTTCGTCACATTTTTTCATCTCATCAGAGTGAATTTCGCAAATCTCGATCCACCACCGATCATCATCTTCGCCTTGAGACATCTGTCAGGGAGGCGTTTGTCCGGCGTCAGCACATGGTCTCCGTGTTCTTCGATATGGAGAAAGCTTACGACCGCACCTGGAGATACGGCATTCTCCGTGATCTGCACGAGTGCAGATTGCGGGGAAACTTACCATCTTTCATCGCCGGATTTCTCCAGGACCGGAGTTTCCGTGTGCACGTCGGGTCGACCCTCTCTGCGATGCACCCACAAGAACAGGGTGTACCTCAAGGCTCCATTCTTTCCGTTACGTTGTTCATCCTTCGTGTCAACCATATTTTCCAACTACTTCCTCCGACGGTTCGTGGTACCATGTACGTGGATGATCTGCAGATCTCTTGCGCCTCTGTAAACATGCGCACCATCGAGAGACAGATCCAGTCTGCCATCACCAAGATCTCTCACTGGGCTTCCCAAAATGGTATTGGCTTCTCGACGCAAAAGACCGTTTGCGTGCATTTTTGCCGCAAACGGGGTCTTCACTCCAGACCCCAGCCTCCGTCTGGGGTGTTCTACCATCCCTGTGGTGTCAGAAGCCAGGTTCCTTCGGCTAACTTTTGACCGAGCGCTCACCTTCCGGCCTCACATTCAGTCTTTGAAGGTGAAGTGCACGAAGTCATTGAGTATCCTGAAGGTCCTCTCTCGAACATCCTGGGGGCTGACAGGTGCTCAATACTTCGCATTTACCACTCTCTCATTCGGTCAAAGTTAGACTTCGGATGCATTACGTACGGTTCAGCGCGTCCATCGGTTTTACAGCCTTTGGACCCCGTCCATCACCAGGCATTGCGGCTATGTACTGGTGCTTTCCGTACCTCTCCCGTACATAGCCTGTATGCGGAGGCTCATGAGCCGCCGTTATGCATCCGTCGTAAGCAGCTGTCTCTTCAGTTTTATACCAAACTGAAATCTCTTCCTGATCATCCACTGCATGGTTCCATCTTCCAACCGGACTGTGTCCGCTTGTTTTCTCACCGCCCACCCTGTGTTCCAACGTTCAGGATTCGGATGTCTGCCATAGTGCGCGATGCTGGTCTCAACTTGTCTACGATTGGTTTGACCACCTTTTTCGACCATCCTCCTTGGCAGCCCGTTCAAGCAACGGCTGACCTATCTCTTTGTGTGTGTCCAAAGTCGTCCACTCCTGCTCTGGTGTACCAGCAGCTCTTTGCTGAAAAACTGTCTGCCTACCCGGATTTCGTGCCTGTGTTCACCGATGGCTCGAAATCCGGGAATGTCGTTGGATCCGCTTTTGTGTGTGGCGATGCCTCCCATGCTGAGAGGCTTCCGCCTGAATCCACCGTCTTTTCGGCAGAGATGCGTGCGGTACACCTCGCTTTGTGCCACATACAGTCTCGATCACATCGTCGCGCTATGGTTTGCTCTGATTCCCAGTCCGTCATCCAGGTTTTATCTTCTCCGGAGGACGCGGACTCACCTGTCATCGTGATGTCCGTCGTCTTCTTGGAACTTTGGAGGGTGATGGCTTTCTGGTTCGATTCTGTTGGGTTCCTGGCCATGTTGGGATCCGGGGTAACGAGCTGGCAGATCTCTCTGCCAGGTCTGCGTCCTCCATGTCGCCAGCTCGGCTGCCACTGTCTTTCCGCGATTTTAGACCTTTGATCCGGACATTTCTCCTGGACGAGTGGCAGTCCCTGTGGTCTCAGCAGGGCAGCAATAAGCTGCATTCTATCAAACCACAGATCGGACTATGGAAGTCTAGTTTGCGGAAGAACCGTCGTGAGGAAGTTGTTCTTGCACGTCTCCGCATTGGGCATTGTCGTTTTACTCACCGCTTTTTGCTGTGTGGCGAGAGTGTCCCGATGTGTGAGGCGTGCCACTGTCGTCTCACTGTCCTTCATGTTTTGTGTACTTGTGTTCGGTTTTGTAATAATCGTTTTCGTCATTTTCACTCTCATCTGTTGGACGAAGGATCAGCTACGCTGCAAACTATTATTGGGGAAGCCTGCGACATGAAAGCAGTGTTTTCGTTTTTACAAGAAATTGACTTTTTTAAACTTATCTAGCTTTTAACTTGTTCACTGTCATATTTCATTTTTACCACATCAGCCTGTTTTTAACCTTGTGTCCGTTTTTTATTGATTATGTTTTGTTTTGATGTCTTTTGTTTGGCGCTCTTTGGCCAACCATGGCCCTTGCGCCATTAAAATCTACCAACCAACCAACCAACCAACATCGCCGGTACACTCCCAGTGTCCCGGCAAGCACCACCCGCGGCTATGCCTGATGAACTGTGGCAACGTGTGGAAGCAGCCTGGACCGACATACCCCAAACCCACATCCAAAGCCTCTTTCGTATGATGCCGCGGCGTGCAGCGGCCGTTATTGCCAGCCATGGGGGCCACACGAACTATTGATGTCTGCGTGTTCCGCAAGTCGCACGGGCCTGTAAGCTCAATCGTTTCATCTTTGTATCTTGTTTTATGCATCCAGTAAATCTGGCTTTGCTATCTCGTGTCCTTCTTGGTGTTGATTTTGGGTGGCCAGCAGTGTATTTTCCAGGGCTCTAGTAATGACAGAAAATATAATCTTTTTTTTTCAGCGTCTTCTCCAGCTCTGGCCCTAATTCATTCTTTATTAATCTGGCCCCTTCTCCCATTTTCCTCTAATGGAATTCTAGACTCTAACTTTAGTGTCTTTGGTTTCTTCATTCTTTCTAGCTAAAGTATCTTCGATATTATTTTAATCGGGTGGTCCGCAGACTCCAAGTATTACTATTTGGGAACAATACAAAGTGTCGCACAAATAAAGGAAAAGTGCTTGGAAGCAATACGAAATGTTGCACAAATAAAGGAAAAGTGCTTAGGAGCAATACGACGTGTCGCACAAATAAAGGAAAAGTGCTTTGGAGCCATACGAAGTGACGCACAAATAAAGGAAAAGTGTTAAATAAAGGAAAAGTGTTAAATAAAGGAAAAGTGTTTGAGAGCAATACAACGTGTCGCACAAATAAAGAAGTGCTTGGTAGCAATACGAAGTGTCGCACAAATGAAGGAAGAGTGCTTGGGAGCAATACGAAGTGTCGCACAAATGAAGGAAGAGTGCTTGGGAGCAATACGAAGTGTCGCACAAATGAAGGAAGAGTGCTTGGGAGCAATACGAAGTGTCGCACAAATAAAAGAAAAGTGTTAAATAAAGGAAAAGTGCTTGGGAACAATACGAGTATCACACAATTAAATGAAAAGTGCTAAAAAAAGGAAAAGTGCTTGGGAGCAATACGAAGTGTCGCACAAATAAAGGAAAAGTACTAAATAATGGAAAAGTGCTTGAGAGCAATACAACGTGTCGCACAAATAAAGAAGTGCTTGGTAGCAATACGAAGTGTCGCACAAATGAAGGAAGAGTGCTAAATAAAGGAAAAGTGCTTGGGAACAATACGAGTATCACACAATTAAATGAAAAGTGCTAAAAAAAGGAAAAGTGCTTGGGAGCAATACGAAGTGTCGCGCAAATAAAGGAAAAGTACTAAATAAAGGAAAAGTGCTTGAGAGCAATACAACGTGTCGCACAAATAAAGAAGTGCTTGGTAGCAATACGAAGTGTCGCACAAATGAAGGAAGAGTGCTAAATAAAGGAAAAGTGCTTGGGAAAAATACGAGCATCACAAAATCAAAGGAAAAGTGCTTGGGAGCCATACGAAGTGTCGCACAAATAAAGGAAAAGTGCTTGCGAGCAATACGAAGTATCGCACAATTAAAGGAAAAGTGCATGGGAGCAATACGAAGTATCGCACAAATAAAGAAGTGCTTGGTAGCAATACGAAGTGTCGCACAAATGAAGGAAGAGTGCTAAATAAAGGAAAAGTGCTTGGGAAAAATACGAGCATCACACAATTAAAGGAGAAGTGCTTGGGAACCATACGAAGTGTCGCACAAATGAAGGAAAAGTGCTTGCGAGCAATACGAAGTATCGCACAATTAAAGGAAAAGTGCTTGGGAGCAATACGAAGTTTCGCACAAATAAAGGAAAAGAGCTACTTTTTTACGAAGTAGCACTTTTCCTAATTGTTATTATCAACTCAGTCCTTGTAAAGTCTTACTCCTTTCTTTATCTTTATTCTTACCAAACACTTACCCCCTTCATCATCTCCCTCTGCCTTACTGCTTGGATTTAGATAGTGACCGTCCTTGCAGAAACTAACCGATCACTATTTGATTTCGCAGAAGGAGAATCTCAGTCTTTAATGTAGAATACATGGGGGGGGGTGATTTGCCCTAATTTTCCTTGCTGAGTACTTGAGCATAATCACCCTGCGAATTATTACTGTAATTCTCTACTGAGGGCATCTTAGTCACCCATCTTCCTATGTGTTGATTTGTTTTGCATCATCAGCTTTCTTATGGATTCGAGGAAGCCTCCCCAGATTTCATTATCCCCTTCTTATAAATCTTAATTGAAAAATCTTCCTCTCTTTAGTTATTGCTTTTTTCTTCTTTCATTTTCTATTTCTGTCCTAAGATCTTAAACTTACAAAGTTTATATTTTACTTAAACTAATCGACCAGGCATCAAAGGATTTTCCTTATGCTCTGCTTTCAAAACAGACTCTCTAGAGCAACTTTATGACCCCATCCTGGACTCTCGCTACTCCCCAAAACAATAAATAAAAAAAAATACATAAAGCTAAATCAACCCCTAAATCGCTAAAAGGAAGTTCCACCTTTCGAGCCCCAAATCCACGTTAAAAGAATTCAGTTCCCAGCGATCACTCAAAATAACACCCGTCCCCAAAAATAAAACCCCATTTTTCTTCCTCGCTGATTTATCACAAATGGGAAGGCGTAAAAAACTACAACTGACGCTACTAAAGCTACTACTCCCCCATTCTTTCTCGAAATAAATCGCGAAATACACTGGCGGAAAGTGAAAAAAGAACACCAAGAAGGAATTGGCGGACGATCGTGAAATTTACATATGTTAATGGAATCGAGTTTACGTAGGTGTGATGTTAATTTCGGGACCAACCGGTGAGCGCTTACGCCACAGGATGGCATAATATGCAAATTATCTTCGGTGGTATTTAAGGAGTACGGCGAAGTGAATGTAATCAGTTAAATCAATACCGAAAAAACTCAAGCAATTCTATTTTCTAGGATTAAATGCAATCACAATCCAGACTTTGAAATAGAAATGTATAAAAAAAAATACCTTGGGTAAATGATGTTAAATATTTAGGACTTTTTATGGACCACAACCTAAACTGGAACAAGCATATTAAAGAAACTGTGTCCAAATCTCTTAAGATCAGAGGAAGTCTCCAGCCAATAATAAAAAATAAAAGGCTTAGCAGGAAAAACAAAACTTTGATATGGAAAGCCTGTATCAGCCCTGTTATTACTTATACCTGTCCTATCTGGGGTAACTGCAACAAACAGCAGAAAAATAAGATTACCTCATTTCAAAATAAAACCCTACGATATATGGTTGGACTTGATGGAAGAACTTCAAACCATGCTATCCGAAGCATGCTAAATATTAATTCCATCCATTACACGATGTATGACTTAGCTTATAGATACTATGAAAAAGCTAAGATTCATCCTAATCCTCTAGTCAGAGAGGCCATTAACTATACTGTCAATGAAACTGACAGTTATAAAAGGCCAAAAACTATCTTGAATAAAGTTCCAGAAATGAACCCAATTCACAGCTACCCTAGCAAAAAAAAATAACAATAATTGGGACTAGTGTTTAGAGGGTATTTCTTACCTAAGAAGAATTTCTGATAAAAAAAAAAAAGAAGGCTCTTTTAAGGGCCGTACTCTGATTTGCAAATATACTTCACACATGTGAAAAAATCTCGTTAAATAAAAATAAAAAAAAGAGGGGGCTCCTTTAAGAGCCGTACTCTGTTTTGCAAACATACTTCACACATGTGAAGAAACCTTGTTAAATGAAAAATGAGGAAAAAAAAAAAAAAGGTGGGCTCTTTTAAGGGCCGTACTCTGATTTGCAAATATACTTCACACATGTGAAAAAATCTCGTTAAATAAAAAAAAAAAAAAGGGGGGGGGGGCTCCTCTAAGAGCCGTACTCTGTTTTGCAAACATACTTCACCCATGTGAAGAAATCTTGTTAAATAAAATATGAGAAAAAAAAAGGGCTCTTTTAAGGGCCGTACTCAGATTTGCAAATTTACTTCACACATGTGAAAAAATCTCGTTATATTAAAAAAAAAAAAAAAAAAAAAAAAAGGGGGCTCCTTTAAGAGCCGTACTCTGTTTTGCAATGCAAACATACTTCACACATGTGAAGAAACCTTGTTAAATGAAAAATGAGAAAAAAAAGGGCTCTTTTAAGGGCCGTACTCTGATTTGCAAATTTACCTCACACATGTGAAAAAATCTCGTTAAATAAATAAAAAAAGAGGGGGCTCCTTTAAGAGCCGTACTCTGTTTTGCAAACATACTTCACACATGTGAAGAAACCTTGTTAAATGAAAAATGAGAGAAAAAAAAAGGGCTCTTTTAAGGGCCGTACTCTGATTTGAAAATATACTTCACACATGTGAATAAATCTTGTTAAATAAAAAAAGGGGGCTCTTTTAAGAGCCGTACTCTGTTTTGCAAACATACTTCACACATGTGAAGAAATCTTGTTAAAATAAAAAAAAAGGGCTCTTTTAGGAGCCGAACTTGCTTTGCAAAGAGAAATATTGCAGTCCACAGATATGAGACTGGCCCAGATACACGGTACTATGGTTTAAAATAATTAATAAAGTACCAAACTCCCCTCCGGCTTGTAAAAAAAAAACAAAAAAAAAACCAAAAAACGAAAAATTCCTGAGAAGCGAGGTGAAAAACCGACTCCTACACGGGAACTGAGCAAACGATAACTGTGTGATTTAAGGTGCCTTGCAACACAGGGTTTTGTGAGAAAACTGGGTGTTTATCTGTAGGCTTTTTTTTGCGGTTTTACTCTTTTTTTTTTTTTAGGCACCCCTTTTCCCTGGCCTTTCTGCCGATTCCCTGAGGCCTGGCGTTGTCTGCGGGATAGATTGCTTTGACTGATTTGTTGCAGGTAAGTATGTAGGGTAGCTTGCAACTTCAATACTTAACGGGTAACTGTCTACTCCTTCTCCTCTAATATTTCCATACTTTTCTTTCGCACTATTCTATCAGGGAAATCTGTTCCCAAACATCTTATCTTCTTCTTTTTCACCTGACAAAAGGCGCAGAGCGCTGAGGGTTCGGGTCTCTCAACCTCAGATAGGAAATCTCTCTCGCGCGCGAATGTAATCAGTCGTCGGCGTACGGACACGTGCAAAGACCCTGAAGAAGCTGCAATGCCTGGACATGGAAGACGTGTACGATTTCAGCAGTTATCGGACTTTGAGTGAGGTCGTCTAGTCGGACTTCACGAGGCCGGGTGGTCGTATCGTCGTATTGCGGAGTGAATTGGACGGGAAGTATCGGTGGTGATACGATGGTGGCGTAGATGGTCCGAGGAACATTCCCACACGAGAAGACGTGAAACCGGGAGTCACAGACGGACTGATGAGCATACCAATCGACGCATAAGAAGAGCGGAGTTGTCAAGCAGAACATCCACTGCGACGCAAATCCGAGCTGCCGTTGCACCTGAGGTGACTGTGCGAACAATCCGCAACCGTCTACTGGATGCAGGACTACGTGCACCTGTGACTTTGGCATGTGTACCTCTGACTCCAGCCCACCGTCAGGAACGGCTGCAGTGGTGTCGCCAGCGTCTGCACTGGAGAACGCAATGGCGATCTGTCGTGTTCAGCGATGAAAGCAGATTCAGCTTGGGAGCCTCCGATGGCCGTATGCGTGTTCGCAGACGCACAAGGGAGCGTCTCCACCCTTCTTGCATCCGCCAGCGACACACAAGGCCTATACCTGATCTCCTGGTGTGGGGAGCGATCAGCTATCACTCCCGTACACAACTAGTGTTTGTACCGGGTACGTTAAACAGCACCTCCTACATCAACAACATCATTCAGCCCGCTGTTGTGCCATTTGTAAGGTCGGTCCATCGTGGTGTTTTCCAGCAAGATAACGCACGTCCACACACGGCACGTGCAACGCAACATACACTTCAGGGTGTGAGACAACTTCCATGGCCTGCACGTTCACCGGATTTGTCCCCCATTGATCACGCGTGTGATTTTATGGGACAACGATTTATCCGGTCTCCACGGCCAGCCACGACCATCCCCGATTTACGCGTCCAGGTTGAGGATGCTTGGAACTCAATACCCCAAACTTACATCCAACAACTATACGACAGACTCCATGCCAGAATTGCACAGTGTGACGCAGTTCATGGCGGTTCAACCTCGTACTAGCCATGTTAAATGGAAATGTTATTTTTCAGTTTACCAGCAAATGCTGCTGTATTTTGCCATAATGTTTTGATCACGTTATCCTCTGTATTCCGTTATTATGCTGTATAAATTTCGTTGGTATCAGACGTCTCCTTCTTGGTGTTCTTTTTCCACTTTCCGCCAGTGTAGTATAAGCAAACAAAAATACCACTCAGGCTGAATGTGGGTAGGTGTCACCAAAGGATTAGATGGAGATAAAGTTTTCGCAATCTAAAAACATATAAGGATAAAAATTAAGGAAATATAACCCACCACCCGTAATCCTAATAAATCATTTACAGTAAACAAAGGATGAAAGGAAATTTTATCCCGGCCCGCCACAACCCCAAAGGATTTCTTGATCCTGTTTCATGAAGAAACACTAGATGTGTAATCACTAACACTGCAATTACAAAAGGAAGGTTGAAATGGAAAGCAAAAAACCGAGTTAATGTGGGACTCACTTCAGACCCCCCCCCCCACATACACACTCTCTACCAACACCCTCCCCACATAAGACACCTCTGACAAAAGATTTGTAAAAGCAGTCGCCGCCCAAAAAGATATCTGATCCCAGGGTAAAACATACCCCAGAAAGGCAGTAGTATAGATAATAAAAAAATTGTTACCCCTCTTAGTCAAGTTTTTCTTAAAGGATAAGACCCATGATATAGGCCCCGCCAAATATGCAAATACTACAGCATAAAAAATATTCTTGCTCCGTTAGTGTGCAAAACCCGAACCAACCACCCTCTGTGTACATTTCGCATAATATGAACCACAGATGAAAAAGAAAGTCTCACATCACCTAAAAAATGAATAGCTAAAAACAACCCAGTTACAATTTGAAAGCTCAAAAACAACCCTAATAACGAGCCAAAATTCCATATATAGCTAAATCTCCCTGGAGAAGGGAGGTCTACTACATCCCTCTTACCGCCCGCAAAATTTCATCTCTCTGACGAACCTTTTTCGTCAATCTACACACGAACCAGACCTGCCACCAATTTCTAAACCAGATTGCTATTACTATCACTCTCAATAAAAACACCAACATTATTAAATTCATTACAAAAAACCTATCTTCTCACAATACTATAGATCTGTAAGAAAAATTCAAATAGTCCCCCAAAGCAAATAATCTGTACTCTCCCCCCAAACAATTAATATTCTAATTACAACCCACCACACCTCAAATCTTTCATTCGAGGCTATTCTAGCTATATAAGTAAACACCCCTATTACTCCTCCTAAACCCTATTCTCATCAGTTGAATATAAATACGAATCATAAACCCAAAGATTACAAAAAATATTAGCAAAACTATTGTTATTGGCTGCGAACTCCTTAACCCCAAAAACACAATCACTATTGTCAAACTTCTTAATAGTTTAATCAACACTCGCTTTGGATGCGGAAATTTCTCTAATTTTTATTAAATTCATGATTATTGTTAGCTTCACCAGGATAATGTGGTGACTTACCAACCTAATTATGATGCTTATCAGACTAGAGTTGTTCCTCCTTCATACTTTATAGCTTTCATTTAGCCCCCCCCCCTTTACTCATTTTTATCCTCGTATTTCTCTCCATTATAGTAAAAGGAAGCGAGATTCCTAGTCGCTCTTTCCCGATCTTCCCACTCTTCTTCTACTAAACAAGTGAATTAAACTTTGATAACTATTCTCCTATCAATAAGAATATGGCCCCTATTAAATGCTCCCTTAAAGCAAAACGTTACATTAACGCTCATCCTAATTCTTGTATGAATCTTTTTCTTTTCTTTTTCATCTCATGTTTCTTCCCATAACTTTCTATTTTCATAAGATATTCTTGCCTTTTCGGTAACTTCCTTAACCCTAGTCTCTTATCATTTAATTCTATTATAATCCTTTAACTTTAACAAAATCTGTTTTTTAATAAGCCTCATCTTAATAATCTTAGTCGCTGCTTTCCTGGCTAACAACACCCTCCTTTATTACATCTGCTTCGCGGCAGTCTTAATTCCCACTCTCCTTCTAATTACTATAAATGTCTCCTCCCCAGAGCGCCTACAAGCAGGAGTTTATCTTCTTTTATACACAGTTTTTGGTTCTCTACCCCTTCCTCTTTCATTTATCTTCACACACCTCTCCTATTCATTTTATTATTCTTTCTTCAATCCCGCCCCCGTTTTCTTCCCTATTTTCCTTATTCTAGCTTTCCTCATCAAACTACCTATGTTCTTCTCTCACCTTTGACTGCCTAAAGCCCATGTAGAGGTCCCCCCTTTGAAGGAAGAATGATCTTAGCAGCTGTCCTTCTTAAACTAGGAGGCTACGGCCTTATTCGAATTGCTCACACATTCTCTTCGGTATCTTCTCACCTTAAAAATCTTCTTATTTCAACCAGAATCATCGGTGCCTGTTTCACTTGAATCAGTTGTACGCGACAAAAAGATATAAAATCCCTGATCGCTTACTCGTCAGTAGCTCACATAGGGTTGGTTTTGGTGGCAATTATATCCTTTAAATCCTCCTGCTTTTAAGCTGCCATTCTCATAATATTTGCCCATGGCCTCACCTCCTCTGCGCTATTATTTCTAGTGACCATTCTTTACAACCAAACCCACTCCCGCAACATTTTAATTCTCAAAGGGGTTCTATCTACCCTTCCTAACCTTACTCTTTGATGATTCATATTTACCGCTGCGTACATCTCCACCCCCCCCCGTCAATTAATATAATTAGAGAAACAATTATCTTTTCCAGAATCTGCCAGCGTGATCTAATTATATCCGTATATCCGCCCACATTTTCCTCGCTGCTATTGCCACCGTAGCTTTCGTCTTTATCTCGTACTCTAACGTTACCCACAACTCTAACCCCCCCCCTTCACCCATCTTCCTCCAAAATTATCCTGAGCCTTTTTTCTCATCTTACCCCTCTGATTATTGTCTCCGTGAAATCAAATACAATCTGCGTCATTTTCGTAGGCAGTTTAATAAAAACACAAACTTGTGGGGTTTGAAATTCTTTATCATCTCCCTAGAAAAACATATTTTCTCCTTGGCCATAACCCAACTAGCACTGGGCTTCAGCTTTCTTTATAACAACACAATTTTCTTCCTCTATTTACTTATTTTATCCTTTTGCTTCTTAGAGTTTAACCTAAGTCTTATCATCGACTGAATATCGTAGTTATTATCTTCTATTGTAACACTTTTTCTTCCGCTGTATATAGTTTTAGATACATCCCCCGCAAAGAGCATTCCCGGTTCTCTATCATTTTATTGACATTCATCGTTTGTTTATTAATTTTAATTTTTAGAAGCCATGTATTTTTTGCTATGCTAGGGCGAGACAATCTTGGTCTTTCCTCTTATATCCTAGTTATCTACTATCAATACTTTAAATCAAGAGAATCTGAAGCCCTCACCATTCTCTCTAACCGTGTAGGAGACATCACTATCATTCTTTCCATCGAGATTTTAACCCTCCTCTGTTCCTGAGACCTGATCCTATCAAGATTTTTCCCTTTTCTAATTTTACTTTTCCTTTTAATCGCCGCCTTTTTAAAAAGAGCTCAAATACTTTTTAGCGATTGGCATCCGGCAGCTATGGCTGCTCCTACCCCTATCTCCGCATTGGTTCAATCTTCTGCTCTAGCCACAGCGGGCGTTTATTTAATGATTCGAACCATTCACTCACCCCACCCCTCTTCCCTTCTTATTATTCTAATTATTTCTTCTCTCACTATATTTTTAGCCGGAATCTCCGCCAACTGAGAACAAGATCTTAACAAGTTCGTAAAATCATGCAATGCATTGAATATGATACACTTTCCAACGTATCAGAGATCATTACTCAAGTTATTACTCAAGTTATGAGGATAATGGCTGTGGAATAAATCTCGCTCCTGTGGACGGACGTTTGACCCCAGCATTTCGATGACATTAAACAGAACTGGCTCAGTATATTTCCGGAACAACATACCGTTTTGTTGCAATAGAAGCATTTTTAGTCAAGTTATGAAGATAATAGCTGTGGAATAAATTTCGCTCCTGTGACGTGATCTTTGACCCCATTTCAATGATATTCACCAGAACCGGTTCAGTGTACCTCCGCAACAACATGATAAAATTGTTATGACGCATAAGAGCAATGGAATGGATCCCGCTCCTATGACCTTTGACCCCATTTCGCCCATTTTCAATACGGTTCATCCCCAGGTGGTCCCTTACCACATACTAAAATTTAATCGAACTCGAACCATTTTTAGGCGAGTTATCGTGCGGACGGACAGGCAGATGGACAAAGTTGGAGCATATACGCTTCTTCAATGTACGGTTGGAAAGCGTAAAAAAGATCACCACGCTAAGAACACTTAGACAAATCGCCATAATCTTTACTATTTCGATTTTTGACATTAACACGGCATACTTTCACCTTATCACCTACGTCCTATTCAAAAGAACTATGTTTTTATGCGCCGCGGCCATCATTCACGGAACCAACTACCAGGACATACGTGTCCACGGTGCATCACCCAACTCCCCTATTCTCTTAGCTAGCGTAGGAATTACCAGAATAGACCTCATAGGCCTCCCCTTCTTGTCTGGATTCTTCTCCAAACATGCTATCGTGGAGCACCTTTTCTTACGCTTTCCAACCGTAGATTGAAAAAGCGTATATGCCCCAGCTTTGTCCGTCTGTCTATACGTCCGCACGATAACTCGCTTAAAAATGGTTAGATTTCGATGAAATTTTAGTATGTGGTAGGGGACCAACCTGGGGACGAATCCTATTGCAAATAGACGAAATGGGGTCAAAGGTCACGACATAGGAGCGGGATCCATTCCATTGCCCTCATGCGCCATAACTTGCGTAAAAATGGTTCTATTTCGATGAAATTTTAGTATGTGGTACGGGACCAACCTGAGGACGAACACAATTGAAAATGCGAGAAATGAGGTCAAAGGTCACGACATAGGAGCGGGATTCATTCCATTGCCCTTGTGCTTCAGAACTTGCGTAAAAATGGTTCGATGCCGATACATTTTAGATTAACTGGGGACGAACCTTATTGTAAATAGACGAAATGGGGTCAAAGGTCACGACATAGGAGCGGAATCCATTCCATTGCTCTCATGCGTCACACCTTGCGTAAAAATGGTTCGATTCCGATGAAAGTTTAGTACGTAGTAGTGGACCAACCTGAAGACGAACCCAATTGAAAATGGGAGAAATGAGGTCAAAAGCAGAAGCGACTTTAGATCTTTTGGGGCCCTAGGCGCAAAAGGTTCAAGTGCCCCTCCCCCTCCTTATCGCCTCAGAAATTTTCATCCGTTAGATTAACAAAAAAAGTGGGGGAGGGGGGTCAAGAAAAAGGTTTTAACGCTTTTAAAATGCCATTACATCTTCCTACTACATATTAGAACGTTCTATAAGAAACAGTGCTAGTGTATACTAATTTTGTCTGTTCGTGCACATCGAACTTTTTTATTTTAGAGATATTTCAAAAATTATTTTTGCGGCTAATGGGAAATCAATGGATATTAAGTTTGGCACTTTAAATACCCGTATCCCATTTATACCTGCACTGCAGTTATCAGAAACAGAAGCATATGAATTAAATGCAAAAGATCCGGTTTGAAAATGGAAAAGTAGGAACCGCAGGTTTTTGAGTAAGAGTATCATTGAAACTTTTTATTGCTTTTTCAAAAGCTAGTTTTATGTCGATTTAAAGAATAGAAAAGATGTGAATATTTGATAATTATCAGTATTAAACCAGGGAAGCAGAAAGTAATGAGAAAATGTTGTTGCAACACAATATAAATTACTTTTAACACTATTAAATAAGAAAAAGATAGTGTGATATTCTCGAATTTCTTTACTTGTTCAGCCTAAATATTAATAACTCTTTTGGTGTAGGATAGTTTAGAGGGATTAAGGCTGAGAAAGAACTTGATTATCCTAAAAATAATTATCCTATGAACAATATTTCTTTCTTCATTGATTATCGTACCACGAAGGAAAAAATAATTAACAGCAAACCCCCACGATCATCAGGAAAGTGTTTACAAGCACTCCTCATCGCAACTCGGGGGAAGCTGGGAAGGTTTCAACATTGATGTGTGCCTTGGATGGAAGTAGCATGAAAGCAATTTACAGCACAGCAGGGCAGTTAAGAATTCGCCTTAAACACTGAAAAGTGTGGGAAGCGTGAATATCTCTTTTACCTACCACTAAAAGGGAGTCAAAATTATTTTAACCGTTCCTTTCAAAATAAATATATCGACGAGAACTCGAAAATCCGGAATAACAGTAACAGCAAGAAAAATATATTATTAATATGAGAAAGTAAAATATCAATTGATAATGCAAAGTAGTCGCTTTCAATAGGATTCGTCCCCAGGCAAGCCCCTACAACATACTAACATTTTCTCCAAATCGAAGCATTTTTACGTAAGTTATGACGCATAATGGCGATAGAAGTTATTCCGCTCCTATGTCATGACCTTTGACTCCATTTCGCCCATTTTTAATAGGGTTGGTCCACAGGTTATCCCCTACCACATACTAAAATTTCATCGAAATCGAACTTTTTTACGTTAGTTATGACGCATAAGAGCAGTGGAATGGATCCCGCTCCTATGTCCTGACCTTTGACCCCATTTCGTTCACTTTCAATAGAGTTCCTTCCCAAGTGTTCCCCTACCATATACTAAAATTTCATCGAAATCGAGCGATTTTTACGCGAGTTATCGTGCGGACGGGCATACGCACACAACGCGTGACGTAATGAGACAGATGGCGTGACCGCGCGCCTACATCTCAATCGCGAGAGTGGGACGTCATAAGATTTCTAAGCATAGGCAGCATTAATAGGACGACGCCATGACACTAAAAACGTGGTAATTCGGGGTGGTTATTTAACCCACTAAACGAATTTTCCTAAAGTCGAGATCAAGATAAATCGATTCCTAGTACCAGAAAACCGTAGGTCAACGACTTTCATCAAAATCCTTAGAGCTGTTTTTAAAATAAAATTTACATACATACAAGAATTGCTCCTTTAATAGTATGGGATAAGGGCGATGGAATGGATCCCGATCTTATGTCCTGACCTTTGACCCCATTTCGACCATTTTCAATAGGGTTCGTCCCGCGGTGGTCCCCTACCACATACTAAAATTTTATCGAAATCGAACCATGCATTTGTACGCGAGTTATCGTGCAGACAGGCAGACAGACGGAGGGACGGACAAAGCTGGAGCATATACGCTCTCCAACCTACGGTTGGAAAGCGTAAAAAACAAAATTTCATCTTCGCGGAATTTATTTTACGATGTAGTGACGCCGATTGCCGAGTATTTGTGGCTCAGCTGCTAAAGGCGAGCGCTGAGCCAACTGTAACGACAGAGGTTCGATCCTGACCTCAGAGGAAGGGTTATCTGGGGTAAGTGCTGCACGGAGTCGTCCATTTTACGAAATTTAAATTTAAATAGGGAAATAACCTGAAGTGGACTTTTCTGAAATAAACGGAATTTCCGTCAACGGGAAAATCTGTGAAAATACGGAAGTTAACGGGCACTTTAAAAAACGGAAATTTCTGAAAAACACGGATACCTACCGGCAACTTTGCTGCACATTATTTTCAGAAATTTTCCGCGAGTTCACGCCACTTATTTTCCACAGTGTAAATATCGAGTCCGGATAGAATCTATCAAAATAAATTTCAGTCCTTCCATTCGGAAGGCTTAATTTAATAGAAAAAAATTCCAGTTAGAATCATCGAATCATTCCTAAGCAATGTGGTCGGTTGGTAATTTTTCTTTATAATATTCGTTTATTCATTCTCGATGCATGATTCTCATTTCTTTTGAAAGGAACTACCGTGCATTATAATTCACCTTTTTTTAAAATGAGGAACAACCAGAAGTCACATGGTGACAAGTTTGGGTTATATTCAGGTTGGGACATAATCTTAATATTTAGTTTCTCCAAATAAGAAACGACAGAACCGGCCATGTACGGCCTTGCACATGGCCGGTTCAACACGCAATTCTTATTTCAGGTGTGGTCCAGTGATGTAGAAGGGGCTTAGCGCGCTTTTGGCACAAAACAATTCCTAGCTTGGGTTGAGAGACCCGAACTCACAGAACCATGCGCCTTTGGGCTGGTGAAAGCGAAAATGATAAGAGTTGGGAACAGATTGCCCTGATAGTATAGCATGAAAGAAAAGTATAGAAAAATCAGAGTAGAAGAAGTATACTGTTTCCCGTTAAGTAGTGAAGTTGTAAGCTAACGTAAATACTTACCTGCGGCAATTCAGTCCGAGCAATCAGTCCCACAACCAACATCCCGCCGCAGGAAACGCGGAAAGGACAGGGAAAAGGGGAACCTAAAAAACACACACACACACAAGAAAAAATTCACACAAAGAAACCTTCAGTTCTCTCACAAAACCTTGTTTTGAAAGACACCTGAAAAAACAAAATTGTCGATTGCTTAGTTCTCAGGTAGGAGTCGGCATTTTGCCTCGCGTCTCAGGGGTCAATCCAAAAAAAAAAAATTCCCATCGGTTGGGGGGGGGGGGGGGGGGGAGTTTAGCACTAAGTTTTAACAACTATGTTTCTTCACATGTGTGAAGAATATCCTCAATATACTATTTCCAATTATTATCTTTTTTTGCTAGTGTAGCTATGAATTGGGTTCATTCTGGAACTTTATTCAAAACAGTTTTTGGCCTTTTATATCGGTCAGTATCTTTAACCGTATAATTAATAGCCTCCCTGACTAGAGGATTAGGATGAATCTTAGCTTTTTGATAGTACCTTTTAACTAAAATGGATTGCTGTTTATTGCAATTATCCGAGATAGGACAGCCATACGTAATAAAAGGGCTGATACAGGCTTTCCATAGTAAGGTTTTATTTTTCCTGCTGAGCTTTTTGTTTTTAATTATTGGCTGGAGACTTCCTCTGATTTTAAAAGCTTTAGACAGAGTTTCTTTGATATGCTTGTTCCAGTTCAGATTGTGGTTCATAATAAGTCCTAGATATTTAACATCTTTGACCCAAGGTATTTTTTTTCCCATACAATTCTATTTCAAAGTCAGGATTGTATTTATAAGTGATTTTAGAAAATAAAACTGCTTGGGTTTTTTCAGTGTTATTTTTAATTTTCCAATCTAAGAAATACTTCTCAAGTTGTTCCACATAATGTTGCAGCATGAAAGTTGTTTCGTTTTATAAGCAAGTGCAGTGTCATCAGCATAAAGAGCTGTAGTCAGATTCCTGTTATTGAAGTTGGGAAAGTCTGACGTAAAAATAGAGTATAGCGTTGGCGCGAGTACACTGCTTTGCGGTACACCAGCATCAATTTTTTTTTTTGACGATTTTTTTTTCATTGATTTTTACACAGAATGTTCTGTTATTCAGGTATGATTTGATTATATGAATAATCCATGATGGAAAATCGTGTGCTATTAGCTTACATATAATTGCCTCATGTGGATATTTATCGAACGCCTTAGCCACATCCAGAAATATGGCTGCAGGTTTTTTGTTATTCCTTCTGCACATTTTTTCAGTTATTCTAGAGAGCTGATGCACCGCTGAATGTTTATCTCTAAAACCTCCTTGAATAAATGGAATAACTCGGAATTCCTCACAGAATTGTTGCATTCTAACAAGAATAATTTTTTCAAATATTTTTCCCATGTTGGGAGTAGGTCTGAATTTCTGGAATAGCCGGATTTTTTCCGGGCTTGGGAAGTAAAATTACTTCAGCAGCCTTCCATTCATCTGGGAAGTAACTAAATTCAAAAGCTTTATTGTGTATTTTGGTAAGCGTGTGCACATAAGCTTCCGGTAATTTTTTCATGATTTTGTTATTAATATCGTCCTTACCAGGTGCTTTTTTATTCCTAAGTTTATTAATATGAAACCTTCCCTGTCAGGAATAGGAAGTGGGTTTTCATAGTCAGGTGGAATAAATTTCTTTCGGCTCTTAAAAGGGCTGTTGCAATTTTTTTTTTTTTCACATTCGGGTGCTGTTTGACTTTTGCAGCTTCTGTCTGGTTTGCGGAATTAAGAGTGGTTGTAGCACTTTCCACTTTAGGTTGTTCCTTTCTCTGCCTTATCCCCGTTGTTTTTTTATTAACACTTTTCTGAGAGCCTTTAGTTGGGGATATTCTCACAGATTTTTTTCTTTTTGCTAGTAAATTCTTCATAGAATTGTGCACTTCGGGCAATTACTCTAGAGTTTTCAATTTCTCCTATATGTTTAAAATAAGTATCTAAAGACTTTTGAGTTTTGATGGATACTTCAGTGTCCGGGATATCATTTCGTTTAAACTGTTTTTCGAGTGAGTTTGCAAATATTTCCGCTTTTTCCTCATCAGTTCTAACTACCGTTCCATCCTGTTTTTGAAGGGGTGGGAGTAATTTGATATTTTTATTTTGCAAACTCGACGCAAGGTTCCATAGGGTCGTTTTATTTTTTTTATCCGAATCTTCAGAGTAGTCAATATGAGCTTCCTCTAATACCTGTTCCCATGACCCATTTTAAAATTTTCTGTTTTCCCTTTTAATTTGTCTATTTAAGGAGCAGTAAAGGTCATAGAACTTTTATTTCTTGTTCTTTGCCATTTGCTTCGGTACCTATTTTTTTTTTTTCCTTAATAAGATCCAAAATTTCCTTGGGTAAATAGTACGGATTTTTTTCTCTTTGCAGGAGTTTGACATTCTTCCATAATATTTTTAACGGTGAGGTTAAAGAGTTCAATAGCTTTGTCAATTTGTTCTTTGCTATTGCAATCTTCAATTTCAAGAGGTGGTACTAGTTTAATTTTCTCTTTAAATTGCTTCGTATTAGTAACCATTTAGGGTACTACCGTCACAGTTTCATCAGTATAAAGCTGGAAGTGAAAGGGATTGTGGTCAGAGGAGAGCGCTGCTGTAGTGTAAATCTCAAAATAATATTTATTATTCTTTTATCAGTATAAAGCTGGAGGTGAAAGGGGTTGTGGTCAGAGGAGAGCGCTGCTGTAGTGTAAATCTCAAAATAATATTTATTATTCTTTTATCAGTATAAAGCTGGAGGTGAAAGGGGTTGTGGTCAGAGGAGAGCGCTGCTGTAGTGTAAATCTCAAAATAATATTTATTATTCTTTTATCAGTATAAAGCTGGAGGTGAAAGGGGTTGTGGTCAGAGGAGAGCGCTGCTGTAGTGCAAATCTGAAAATAATATTTATTATTCTTTTATCAGTATAAAGCTGGAGGTGAAAGGGGTTGTGGTCAGAGGAGAGCGCTGCTGTAGTGCAAATCTGAAAATAATATTTATTATTCTTTTATCAGTATAAAGCTGGAGGTGAAAGGGGTTGTGGTCAGAGGAGAGCGCTGCTGTAGTGCAAATCTGAAAATAATATTTATTATTCTTTTATCAGTATAAAGCTGGAGGTGAAAGGGGTTGTGGTCAGAGGAGAGCGCTGCTGTAGTGCAAATCTGAAAATAATATTTATTATTCTTTTATCAGTATAAAGCTGGAAGTGAAAGGGGTCGTGGTCAGAGGAGAGCGGTGCTGTAGTGTAAATCTCAAAATAATATTTATTATTCTTTTATCAGTATAAAGCTGGAAGTGAAAGGGGTTGTGGTCAGAGGAGAGCACTGCTGTAGTGTAAATCTCAAAATAATATTTATTATTCTTTTATCAGTATAAAGCTGGAGGTGAAAGGGGTTGTGGTCAGAGGAGAGCGCTGCTGTAGTGCAAATCTGAAAATAATATTTATTATTCTTTTATCAGTATAAAGCTGGAGGTGAAAGGGGTTGTGGTCAGAGGAGAGCGCTGCTGTAGTGTAAATCTCAAAATAATATTTATTATTCTTTTATCAGTATAAAGCTGGAAGTGAAAGGGGTTGTGGTCAGAGGAGAGCACTGCTGTAGTGTAAATCTCAAAATAATATTTATTATTCTTTTATCAGTATAAAGCTGGAAGTGAAAGGGGTTGTGGTCAGAGGAGAGCGCTGCTGTAGTGTAAATCTCAAAATAATATTTATTATTCTTTTATCAGTATAAAGCTGGAAGTGAAAGGGGTTGTGGTCAGAGGAGAGCGCTGCTGTAGTGTAAATCTCAAAATAATATTTATTATTCTTTTATCAGTATAAAGCTGGAAGTGAAAGGGGTTGTGGTCAGAGGAGAGCGCTGTTGTAGTGTAAATCTCAAAATAATATTTATTATTCTTTTATCAGTATAAAGCTGGAAGTGAAAGGGGTTGTGGTCAGAGGAGAGCGCTGCTGCAGTGTAAATCTCAAAATAATATTTATTATTCTTTTATCAGTATAAAGCTGGAGGTGAAAGGGGTCGTGGTCAGAGGAGAGCGCTGCTGTAGTGTAAATCTCAAAATAATATTTATTATTCTTTTATCAGTATAAAGCTGGAAGTGAAAGGGGTTGTGGTCAGAGGAGAGCACTGCTGTAGTGTAAATCTCAAAATAATATTTATTATTCTTTTATCAGTATAAAGCTGGAGGTGAAAGGGGTCGTGGTCAGAGGAGAGCGCTGCTGTAGTGTAAATCTCAAAATAATATTTATTATTCTTTTATCAGTATAAAGCTGGAGGTGAAAGGGGTCGTGGTCAGAGGAGAGCGCTGCTGTAGTGTAAATCTCAAAATAATATTTATTATTCTTTTATCAGTATAAAGCTGGAAGTGAAAGGGGTTGTGGTCAGAGGAGAGCACTGCTGTAGTGTAAATCTCAAAATAATATTTATTATTCTTTTATCAGTATAAAGCTGGAGGTGAAAGGGGTCGTGGTCAGAGGAGAGCGCTGCTGTAGTGTAAATCTCAAAATAATATTTATTATTCTTTTATCAGTATAAAGCTGGAAGTGAAAGGGGTTGTGGTCAGAGGAGAGCGCTGCTGTAGTGTAAATCTCAAAATAATATTTATTATTCTTTTATCAGTATAAAGCTGGAGGTGAAAGGGGTCGTGGTCAGAGGAGAGCGCTGCTGTAGTGTAAATCTCAAAATAATATTTATTATTCTTTTATCAGTATAAAGCTGGAAGTGAAAGGGGTTGTGGTCAGAGGAGAGCACTGCTGTAGTGTAAATCTCAAAATAATATTTATTATTCTTTTATCAGTATAAAGCTGGAAGTGAAAGGGGTTGTGGTCAGAGGAGAGCGCTGATGTAGTGTAAATCTCAAAATAATATTTATTATTCTTTTATCAGTATAAAGCTGGAAGTGAAAGGGGTTGTGGTCAGAGGAGAGCGCTGCTGTAGTGTAAATCTCAAAATAATATTTATTATTCTTTTATCAGTATAAAGCTGGAAGTGAAAGGGGTTGTGGTCAGAGGAGAGCGCTGCTGTAGTGTAAATCTCAAAATAATATTTATTATTCTTTTATCAGTATAAAGCTGGAAGTGAAAGGGGTTGTGGTCAGAGGAGAGCGCTGCTGCAGTGTAAATCTCAAAATAATATTTATTATTCTTTTATCAGTATAAAGCTGGAAGTGAAAGGGGTTGTGGTCAGAGGAGAGCGCTGCTGTAGTGTAAATCTCAAAATAATATTTATTATTCTTTTATCAGTATAAAGCTGGAAGTGAAAGGGGTTGTGGTCAGAGGAGAGCGCTGCTGCAGTGTAAATCTCAAAATAATATTTATTATTCTTTTATCAGTATAAAACTGGAAGTGAAAGGGGTTGTGGTCAGAGGAGAGCGCTGCTGTAGTGTAAATCTCAAAATAATATTTATTATTCTTTTATCAGTATAAAGCTGGGGGTGAAATGGGTTGTGGTCAGAGGAGAGCGCTGCTGTAGTGTAAATCTCAAAATAATATTTATTATTCTTTTATCAGTATAAAGCTGGGGGTGAAATGGGTTGTGGTCAGAGGAGAGCGCTGCTGTAGTGTAAATCTCAAAATAATATTTATTATTCTTTTATCAGTATAAAGCTGGGGGTGAAATGGGTTGTGGTCAGAGGAGAGCGCTGCTGTAGTGTAAATCTCAAAATAATATTTATTATTCTTTTATCAGTATAAAGCTGGGGGTGAAATGGGTTGTGGTCAGAGGAGAGCGCTGCTGTAGTGTAAATCTCAAAATAATATTTATTATTCTTTTATCAGTATAAAGCTGGGGGTGAAATGGGTTGTGGTCAGAGGAGAGCGCTGCTGTAGTGTAAATCTCAAAATAATATTTATTATTCTTTTATCAGTATAAAGCTGGGGGTGAAATGGGTTGTGGTCAGAGGAGAGCGCTGCTGTAGTGTAAATCTCAAAATAATATTTATTATTCTTTTATCAGTATAAAGCTGGAAGTGAAAGGGGTTGTGGTCAGAGGAGAGCGGTGCTGTAGTGTAAATCTCAAAATAATATTTATTATTCTTTTATCAGTATAAAGCTGGAAGTGAAAGGGGTTGTGGTCAGAGGAGAGCGCTGCTGCAGTGTAAATCTCAAAATAATATTTATTATTCTTTTATCAGTATAAAGCTGGAAGTGAAAGGGGTTGTGGTCAGAGGAGAGCGCTGCTGTAGTGTAAATCTCAAAATAATATTTATTATTCTTTTATCAGTATAAAGCTGGAAGTGAAAGGGGTTGTGGTCAGAGGAGAGCGCTGCTGCAGTGTAAATCTCAAAATAATATTTATTATTCTTTTATCAGTATAAAGCTGGAAGTGAAAGGGGTTGTGGTCAGAGGAGAGCGCTGCTGCAGTGTAAATCTCAAAATAATATTTATTATTCTTTTATCAGTATAAAGCTGGAAGTGAAAGGGGTTGTGGTCAGAGGAGAGCGCTGCTGTAGTGTAAATCTCAAAATAATATTTATTATTCTTTTATCAGTATAAAGCTGGAAGTGAAAGGGGTTGTGGTCAGAGGAGAGCGCTGCTGCAGTGTAAATCTCAAAATAATATTTATTATTCTTTTATCAGTATAAAGCTGGGGGTGAAATGGGTTGTGGTCAGAGCAGAGCGCTGCTGCAGTGTAAATCTCAAAATAATATTTATTATTCTTTTATCAGTATAAGGCTGGGGGTGAAATGGGTTGTGGTCAGAGGAGAGCGCTGCTGTAGTGTAAATCTCAAAATAATATTTATTATTCTTAAAGAGCGCAAAATCTAGTACATTGCTAGTTCCTCTAAACGCCGTTCTTGCGGGTTCAGACGGTCCCCTCAAATAAATGCTTTTGTTTAAGAGATATCTGAAGATATTGTTTCCACTTTTATTAGCTCTGGGGCAGTAACAATAGCGGTGTTTACTGTTAAAATCTCCCGCTGTGACCGTGGGAATATCTTCCTCGAAAAGATTATCTAGAGTTTCACTGGTAAATAATGTGCTTGGGATGATTGTAAAGCGCAGTAAATTTAATCGGGTTATTTTGTGTTTTAATAATTGCCGAGTGCGCTTCCATGCCATCCTCTGTGTTGCATTTTGCTTCACTTTGCTCTAGATTATCTTTCACTGTAATCAAAAGTCCGCCACCTTTGTTGGTTTTGTCTTTTCTGTAAACCTTGTAGTTGGGAATTTTGAATTTAACTCTATTAGCCAAGATTCATTAATTAGTGTAATATCAATTTTTTTGTATTTTAGGTAGGCTAAGAATTCTCTATGCTGCCTTTTGATGCCTTGCGAATTCCAAATTAGAATGTTAAGTCCATTTGTTTCAGAGTATAAAATTTAATCCTCAGAAACATGAGAAATGCCCTTAAAAGGGCCTTTTGTTTGTGCCTCATTTTTTTCTCATAATATTTTGCTATGTCAATTTCTTTCATATTGTTGTTTCTATCGGTAACTTGGGCATCAATATCAGCATTGCAATTAATGACTTTCAAGCAAGTGTGATATTCCAACCGGACGGCGCGCCGCCACATTGAGGACGGCACGTTTGGGTCTCTTTAAACACAACATTCCCTGGGAGGCGGATTGAACGGGATGGTCCAATTGCATGGCCACCCCGTTCCTCCGACGTCACACCTCTGGACTTTTTTGTATGGGAATATGTGAAGGATATCGTGTATCGGACGAAGGTGCAGGACATCGATGACCTGAAATCGAGGATCAATAATGCCCTTTCGACCATTGCTGAGGACATGCTGCAGCGCACATGGTTGAAACTGGAGTTTCGGCTAGATATTCTGCGCGCAACAAATGATGCGCATATTGAGCTTTTGTTTAATGAGATAGAAAAAACTTTAGTCTTTACTCTTACTTATGTGTTCAACCACATTTGTTTATCTCACACAGTGTATCCGTAATAAATGTGTAAAGTTGTAAAGAGATTTTATGGACACCCTGTACATGGTTTCTCCGCCAAGGGGCGTAGATGTGTATCATACTTTTGTCAATATCTTTGCTTCTAAGAGTCCGATTTAAAAAAATACTTCTTTGTTTGATAAAGTTTCCGGTGGGAAATGTTTTTCATATAATTCCAAAATGTTCAAGTAATTCATAGACTTTCTGCTAGGGTGCGTAAAGGTAAATTGCGTTTTCCTCCATATCTCTGCCTCTAAAATTCCGATTTGAAAAATTCTTTCTGAACCAGATACATCTCCTGATGAGAAATGCTTTGTATGTAATTTCTACTATTTGGTAAAAAATGGTTTGGCCACCAGGGGACGTAAGTGTTTATTTTTGCTTCTAATGAATTTACAGCAAAATCTGAGCTCTTGGAAACTCGATTGAAAAAAATTTTTCATGGGCCGCTACCACTGACACCGTAAAACCTTTCGAGAATACTTTCTTCTTAAAATAATGCTTGCTTTTTCCGCCAGGGAGCGAAGATGCATAACTTATTCTTGGCCATAGCTCTGCTTCTAAGAGTCCGATTTGAATAATTATTTCATTGTTGGACAGCGTTTCTGCTGAAAAAATGTTTCTCATATATTTTCAAATTTTTCTTAACGCACAAGTCTGCCACCAGAGGACGTAAGCTCCCGTTTTCGTTTACAGCAATATCGGGACTAAAAACCCGATTGAAAAACTTCTTTTTCGGTCAGATACTACTAACTAAGCAAACTCTGTGTGCGTATTTTCTTCCCGAAACAATGCACAGTTTCACCGCTAGGGGGCGCAAAAGCATAATCTGTTTTACTCAATATATTTGCTTCTACATGTCCGATTTAAAAAATGCTTTCAACATCGTATGCCATTTACCTTGTAGAATACTTTAGGTTAGTATATGAGAAATTTTGTAGTTCACATTTCTGTTTGTAGGGTATGTTTTTGTACTTCAGTTCGTAGCTGTATTGCAGCTTCTAAAAACCCTATTAAGAAATTTCAGTTTTTACTGTTTGCCATTCGGTACAATAGAGATGTACAGCATTATCCTCTTCAAATAATGCAAATATTTCCAGGTAGGTGCATGAAGAACGAAACTTTTTTTTTTTCGCTTACGTCTCCCGGAACAGAAACTTCTTTTTTCTTTCCGCTTTTTTCCATGAAGAATATTTTTCGAAAAAAAAAAGGTTTCTGTTCCGGGAGACGTATTTGAAAAGTTCCTTTTCCTTAGTATAGCTTTTTCCATGTAGAATATGTTTCGCCTATTTTCAACTTTTCCATTATGCAAAATTATTCCGCTGGAAAGCGTAAATTTATATCATGCTTCCTTATACATGCATATTTCTTCTTTTAACTGTTCGATTTGAAGAACCCTTTGTCTGTGATACCTTCCTTGTGCTATGAGAAACGTTTTGTGCTCCATTTGTTAATTTTCGTAACACACTTTTTAGTCGCTGGAGGAAGTAAGGAGCTGTTTTTATTTCTGGATGTTTTATCTATTATAGAAACCGGTTGTTTGTTTTCCTAACCGGTTCCATTGATTTTGAATAACTTTGATAAATTTAATTCGCGTCAGAAAGTATTCAAAAGACGTTCTCATTGCAATTGAAAAATCGGGGTCATTTTCCTTGTTTATTGAAAGACTATTCAACATAAAAAAAAAAAATCTTAATGTTTTTCTTGCATATTTCTCATTGTTTTTGCTAGAAGGTGTAAATGTATTGTAGGAAATCAATCCTTATTTTGCTACAAATTTTTGAAGATGACAATCCGATTTTTAGCGTAAATGTGACAAGGATGGTAAGTCAGATAATATCCGAAAACTTGAAAATTTTCATCGTCCTAGAGCGGGACTCGAACCCGCGTCTCCCAGAAAACGCCTAGGTATGCTAACCACTACACCACCCAGAACGACCAAGTTTCAAGTTTCCGATCAATTTGAATTTAACCATCACAGGATTCGCTAGTCGAAGCAACCGGCATTCATGTTTAGCGAATCTGGAGGTTAAGAATCTTATCCCGTGTTTGCCCAGAGAAGCAGATGAATCATGAAAGAAATACGGGATTACGCCATTTAATACAAATTTTTGAAGATGACAATCCGATTTTTAGCGTAAATGTGACAAGGATGGTAAGTCAGATAATATCCGAAAACTTGAAAATTTTCATCGTCCTGGAGCGGGACTCGAACCCGCGTCTCCCAGAAAACGCCTAGGTATGCTAACCACTACACCACCCAAAACGACCAAGTTAAAAAAATTCAAGTTTTCGGATATTATCTGTTCTTTCATGCCTTATTTTGCTGTTTAATCTCATGTAATGACGTAATTGTTCATATGTTATTATGTTTTGTTTATTCAAGTCAAATGAGATGTGTATATATCACGTCACGCATTGTTCTCGTGACAAGCACTATTGATGTACGTGCTGTAACGGCAAAATGTATCTTCAGAGCTGTTGTTGCCTTCGAGGCGTAAGGTTGAAGTCAGTAGTCATAGTCGTGTGTTCTATTATTATTTTAAATGTTTACAACTTCTTATGATTTTGTAATGTTAATAAATAATAGATATAATTATACTCAATCATGTCTTTAGTTTGGCGACAATCTCACTGTGCAATGTATAGCATTTACAATGCTCCATAAATTCTCCCGTAATTTGGTTATGGAACCCAGACACTGTGCCATCCAAGTTAAGTGCACTACCCAGCCGGCAGCCAGGAAAGCATCCAGCAAAGTAAACTAGGACGCAAAAAACGTTCAAAGAAGAACGTCTTTACGACTGTGTGGCGTAAAAGAAGTCTTGACTTACTTCCACGCTGTTTTAACACGTCAATACTCTAATAAATCGTTCCTATATGAAACAAACCTTAACGGCCAGACAAAACATATAAACAGAAGTCAACTTACGGAAAATGTCCTTTATTCACGATGGAAAGCACTACACTCTCCACATATTTATCACACCACTCTTTTTAGTATTCTTCATTTCATAATACAACGTTCTCATACAACTCTCTCGACGGTACAACGCTCGTAGTAATCTCTCTCAATAATCGCTCTTATCAACACCTCTCAATATTCGCTCTCTTGCAATAGATCAGTTGTCGCTTTTATCTCTTGTTCTTATCTTAATACATGCATACGTCACGTGCATTCAACCTCAATTGTGTTGCCAAACGTATTCGTTTGAAGGAAAAGATATTTCGTTAAGCGTGAAGAATACTGAGAATAAACTCAAGATTTACATAGGGAAAGAAACTAAAAAAGGAAAGTTAATCTAGAATATACGTCACAACTGCTAAAAGGGAGGCTGCATAATCACTCATTAAGACTGATTGAGAAGTGAACGAATGACTGACAGTTTCTGAACTTCAATCCAGCCCTTGGTAACTAACCTTCCCATGACCTTTAGTATTTCAGTGTATGTGACGCGAGCAGGTGTACCTAATAAACTGGTACCCAAGTGTAGACTTAACAGCAGTTAATCACAGGACTGCTAAAGCTGTAGCAACGTATGGTATATCACAATTATGTAGACATTGACATGAACCTCGAGCTTAATCAGACCGCCTCTTACTTTCATGATCCCTGCATTTATGTTAGTATGCGTGACTTGACTGACTCCAGGAATACTTCAAAAGGAGAAAAACTCATGGCAGTTCAGGCGGGACGTTCAGTATAGAAAACATAACGAAAAGTAACTAAAATTTGCGTAAGCAAAAATTCAACAAAAACGAGACTTCCAAATGGCACTACACGTCATTTTACCCAGGCTGAAAACCACTAGTTTTGCAAAGGGAAGAATCATGCTGTTACTGATGTAATTTATCCCTCCAGGTGGCCAGCACGCATATATACGTTCGGAAACTTCTTTGCCCAATGCGGCGATGACGCAATTATACGTTCGGAAACTTCTTTGCTCAATGCGGCGATGACGCAAATATACGTTCATCAAAAACCTGTTCAGAAGCCCCGAGAACGCAATATTGCTTCGAAAAAGTTTTCAGTCTCATAGTGGCGAGATCGGATACAGTATATGCGCATCTCAACGAGAACGAATACTACAGAAATACAAGATGCTTTCAGGGGAGTCTCCTGTTATACATGTGACAAAATTCCACATTGGCTCTTTCAAACCTCCTGCCACCTTGAGGGTTTAAGCCGAGTGAACAATAGTCTTAACACTTTAAGCAGTCTATATACCTGGACCAAATTGTGCTTAAAATTTTCTGGGCTGCCCAAACAGAAATGTTCACATAGCTGCCGAGTTTTACGAAAACTACGCCAAAACAATTCCTACGATTCTTAACAGTTCCTGTAAAACATTCCTACGATTTCTAGTAATTCCTACAAAGCATTTCTATGGCGAAACATTTCCTTTCCTCCCTCTCATCTCAGCAGTACCAAACATTAACCTATTATTGGTGATAACAGCGCGCTCCATGACCCAAGGCATGATTGGGCAGAGCTAATCACCCTGACACTGACATCATGCCACTGGACTTAAACAAGTGGCTCAAGCATCTTCTTTCTCCTTTCATAGGTTTGTCACCATTGTCCTTACTGCAAGTAATCAGTCAAGAAGGATTAGTGTCAATCATCCCGCTAAATGAACACCTTGAATAACAAAGCGCTAAGGGGGAAAGCAATGCTTTCTGATGCACAGGTTCACTCCCAGCAGCCGTATTAAGTCCACTTCTTAGACAGCAAATATATTCGTTAGAGCTGATTTCAGATCATTTTGTAAACCCCGAGTTAGTTTTTTCCAGCCGGTAAAAGGATTAAGGTGTGCTTTCTGCTTGTTTCATAAAGATCTGTTATAAGTAAGAAATAGAGTGAAGGTGTAAAGAATAACCTCACAAAAATGAATTTTAATGGTTGTAGAAAATATTAACGTCTTAGTTTAACTTCACGTAAAGCTGGTAGACCTTGCTCGACACTTGGTGATTTAAATTTGTCTCCCCGGATTATTCGAAACTTTTCGTTTCGTTCGTTAGAGATGAAACCTTAATTTAGCATAACTGTACTAAAACGTAAAGTCTTTTCGTACTGAACTTTTATCGCTCCTCTTGCGTTATTTTAAAACATAACCATACGATGAAATAGTTCCTAAATTAAACTTTAACGGCAAGACGAAACATTTAAACAGAAGTCAAACTTACGAAAATTGGCTTTATTCCAGATGATTTCATCAACACAACATAGCACTTTACATTTTATTTTAACTAATCAGTATCAACCATATTCAACACTCCACACGAGCAGCTGTTGTCTCGTAGTTTATATCTCTGGTTCTTATATCATAACAGGCATACGTCACGTTCATTCGACCTCAATTGTGTTGCCAACAGTATTCGTTTGAGAGAGAAGATATCACGTTAAGTGTGAAGTATAACTGAGAACAAACTCAAAATTTACATAGGGAAAGAAACTAAAAAGGAAAGTAAATTTAGAATATACGTCACAGTACACATTTCAGAATAACGACCTGGGTCAACTTTTGACAATACTTAAAGAAATCCAATTCCAATTTTTATTATATCAGTCAGTACGTCAAACAATCTTTCCATACATACGCATTCTCTTCAACAAGACGAATAGACTTCGCATAGCACAATGTTCTCCGTACAAGACTTTCCATAACATCGCTCAACAGATAGCTTAGGCAATATCGTTCTCAACATATAATATCGCTTTCAATTCTGAGTACAATCTGTTCACATAAAGTCGTTCTACTCTTTGAATACACCTATGCTCAGCATCTGCTCATACACTATATCTGCCTCCTAGCTCAGACTATTCAATACCTTTTATTTACGTTTGATTGCACGTTGACCAGAATCGGAAACGGGTCAAACATTTTGGACCAGGACCCCACCCAGACCTGACCCGGACAAATCTGCTATGTACTTGAAATTCGAATATATCATTATCATCATCATCATTATTAATCATTATCAATCCACTACTGGATGATGGCCTCCCCAAGTTTCTTCAACAACAGACTGTCTTGGGCAAGTCTCTTCCATCCACCCATTACCCACGTGGTCTTTTTCCTGGGTCTCTTCCTGGGTCTTTTCCTGTCCCTTGGAATCCAATCTCGAATTTGATTTGTCCATCGGTGGTCCGTCCTTCTGGCAATATGTCCAGCCCATTGCCATTTCAGGGATTTTACTATGATCATGACGTCTTTTTTTTTTTTTTTTTTTTTGATTGAAGGCTTAACGACCATGGTGAGCAACTTGATGGGCTATAAGCAGTCTCCCATCCCTAATTTAGGGCCATTGACTTCAGGGAAAAGAGAGAGTCAGTGCTGTTAGACAAACACAACATCCATGTCCCACCGGGATTCAAATCCGGACCCTTCGCGGACGAATGGGCATAAGCCAGCGCTTAGACCACTGCGCCACCGGGGTGGCCTTGATTTCTTCCACTCTTGTCATTTCCCTTATCTACAAGTTCCTTTTTTTATCTTTCTTGGTAATACTAAGCATGCATCTCTCCATGCTCTTTCAGCTATCTGCAGTCTTTGTATGTCTATTTTAGTTAAGGTTCACGTCTCTTCTCCTCACGTAAGCACTGGAAGGATGCACTGATTCGACACTTTTCTTTTAAGACATACTGGCACATTGCTCTTAAAAATTGTACTGTTTCTTCCAGAAGCTCCCCAACCAAGTTTTATACGTCGATTAATTTCTTCATCAATGTGACCCTCGCTTGATATCTTCTGCCCAAGGTAAATGAAGGAATTAGTTATCTTGAGCTTTTCCCCATCTTCATTCAATGTAAAACCATTGCACTTCAGTTTCGTCTTCTGGAAGTTCATTTTTAATCCCACTTCCTTACTCTTGTCAGCAAGTTTCTGGATCATACTCCGCAGTTCTGAAGTATTATGTCAAAGACCTATGAAGGGTTCTTTGAAATATTTTCTTCCTTTTCAAAAATAAAACGGAAATAAAATCGGTTCAGTAACACCTTGAGCCAACCCGTTTGACCAGCAAGAAACTGTCGACCCGGAGACCCGTTGACACGTGACCGGTTTCCATCTCTGGCTGTGATTCATTGTCAGGCTGCCAACTTTTACAAGCTCGTCTGGCGGAATTCTGCGCATTAAGTGAAAACATATTTAACGAGGAGAAACCAAATTTACTTGAGAACAAGGAAACTGAAAGGGAAGATTAAATTAGAGGTATACACCAGAGGTACTACAAATAATTTGATAGTTCTTTTCTTCGGGATTTATTTATTTATTGGTTTCGAGGTTTTAAACGACCACTATAAGAAACTCGTATGGGTATAAGTTGTCGCCTGTCCCTGACATAGGGACATCTGCTTCAAGGAACGAGGAGAGCCACATCCGCCCGACAAACACACCACCCATCCATTCCGCATCAGGGCTCGAACTCGTGCGCAATCCAGACGAAAAAACCCTCAGCCGCACTGTTGGCTTCTCGGGATTTAGAAAAAACAACGTTAGCATCTAGAGCTATAGGCAACTGCCCGTTCCAAATTTGGGGCTACTGGTTCCAGGGAGAGTGGGGGGTCCCCAACAAAAAACAAGTTAGTAAAATCATGCATTGCATTGATTATGATACGCTTTCCAACATACCAGAAATCAATACTCAAGTTATGAGGATAATGGCTGTGGAATAAATCTCGCTCCTGTGTCCTGACTTTGACCCCATTTCGATGATATTCAACAGAACCGGTTCAGTATACCTCAGGAATAGCATACTAAAGGTTTGTCGCAATAGAAGCAGTTTTACGCAAGTTATGAGAATAATGGCTGTGGAACAAATCTTGCTTTTGTGCAATGACCTTTGATCTCATTTCGTTGATATTCAACAGAACCGGTTCACTGTACCTCCGGAACAACATGATAGCGTTCTGTAGCAATCGAGGCATTTTTAGGTAAGCTATGATGCACAAGGGCAATGGAATGGATCCCACTCCAGTGTCCTGACGTTTGACCCCATTTCGCCCATTTTCAATAGGGTTCGTCGCCAGGTGGTTCCCTACTACATACTAAAATTTCATCGAAATCGAACCATTTTTACGCAAGTTATGACGCATAAGGGCAATGGAATAAATCCCGCCCTTATGCCCTGCCTGACCTTTGACCCCAATTTGCCAATTCTCAACAGGGTTAGTGCCCAGGTAGTTCCCTACCACATACTGAAATTTCATCGAAATTGAACCATATTTACGCATCTTATGACGCATAAAGGCAATGAAATGAATCCCGCTTTTATGTCTTGACCTTTGACCCCATTCCGCCTATTTTCAATAGGGTTCGTCTCCAGTTGGTTCCCTACCACACACTAAAACTTCATCGAAATCGAACCATTTTTACGCAAGTTATGCCGCATAAGGGCAATGGAATAAATCCCGCTCTTATGTCCTGCCTCACCTTTGACCCCATTTCGCTGCTTTTCAATAGGGCTCGTTCCCAGTGGTTCCCTACCACATACTAAAATTTAATCGAAATCGAACCATTTTTACGCAAGTTATGACGCATAAAGGCAATGGAATGGATCCAGCTCCTATGTCCTGACCTTTAACTTTATTTCACCCATTTTCAATAGGGATCGTCCCCAGATGGTTCCCTACTACATACTAAAATTTCATCAAAATCGAATCATTTTTACGCAAGTTATGACGCATAAGAGCAATGGAATGAATCCCGCTCCTATGTCCTGACCTTTGACCCTGTTTCGCCCATTTTCAATAGGGTTCGTCCCCAGGTGGTCCCCTACCACGTACTAAAATTTCGTTGAAACCGAACCATTTTCACGTGAGTAATCGTGCGGACGGACGGACAGACGGACGGACAAAGCTGGAGCATATACGCTTCTTCAACCTATGGTTGGAAAGCGTTAAAAATGGCGCGCCAACCAAGCCTCATGACGAGCTCGGTCCCGGACATGGCTCGAACGATTGTTCAGAGGCCCGCGCCTCTGACCACCCGGCCACCAGGGTGGCTTACAGCTGGCTTACAAAGCATCTTGTTACTACCAGTTTAACTTTTTAATTAACTACCCAGCAAAAACAGTTTTGCTGGGCCAGCACTGCCATCAATGGCCCAGCACTATGTTGCCGCTGCCGAACCGTCAATAAAAGGTCCGGGCGGCCAACAGAAGGGCCAGCAGTTCAGGCCACCAGCTGGCCAACAGTTGGCACCCCATCTGTTGTCATATGCCACAACAGGGCCATCAGTGGTCCATCACAGGGCAAGTGGCCCTTGAGTGGCCCTGGAAGCACGTGCCAGAAATGATGGCTAGCCTAATGTGGTCCGCTGGTTTGCCGGTAGTGGCAGCCGGCAACCACGTGACGTAACTGGTGGCTTGCCGAATCTTATTCGCCAATTTCCCAGTAGCACCCATAAAAAAAAAAAAAAAAAAAGTCAAGGACAACCGCAGTTTCCCAAAGTTTCCTTTTTCTTTTTTTTTCCACCCTTACGAAACATCTAAATTACAGCACTGCGGTGGGGAAATTTTCTCAACTAACCGGAAAAACGTCCGTTTGTATCTAAGTAGAATTTGAAACAGGGCCGTTTGCGTAGGAGCTGAGCTCTGTACACAGACCAGGCTAATTTGTCACGCGTGAGCGTGTGCTTGAAGCTGTCTGTTTCGTAAGAAATGTGTAATCGAATGGTTCCCTCTCATTTTACAATATTGCGAGGTATTTTTCGTAAAAGTCAGTTTCATGTAATTCATAAATTTATTTTTTCAACGTAGCGATAGTTTTTTTTTTTTTTTTTTTTTTTTTTACCTTAAGGGAACTTCACTCATTTTTTTTTTTTTTGATTGGAGGTTTAACGACCACCGTGAGCAACTCAATGGGCTATAAGCAGTCGCCCGTCCCTAATTTAGGGTCACTGGTTCCAGGGAAGGGAGAGAGCCAGTGCCGTAAGACAAACACAACATCCATGCCTGACCGGTATTCGAACCCGGACCCCTTACGAACGAATGATCAGAGGCCAACGCCTTAGACCACTGCGCCACCGGGGCGGCACTCATTTTCAAGGAGTGCACATACTTAGAGTCGCTTTCCAAAGTTTTGTACTGTCCTTGTCGTCTTGAAAGGAGATTGCTGAATTAATATATATTTACCCGGGTTCATGTCACATTCTGTTACATTTTTAACGTTCTATCTTTCCTTTTCGTTGTCCGAAGCTACATTTGTTTTAAAGGGGAAATATATTTTATTTTACTTGGAATTCCTCCCAGTCTTGTGTATTCAACCCATGGATGAGTACATTATATCCACATAGCTTTGCTTTATTTTCTTTCAAATAATTATTAAATTTTGTACGCGTATAATTCTTTTTTTCCAACAAACGTTTTCTTAATGGTTTTCCAGGACATTTGTTTCAAGCGGTTTCAAATTTTTTCTTGTCATTCCCCCACTCCATGGGAATGGAGTGGCCGAGTGGGTGCATTTCATGGCTGTAATCTAGTATTTCATGGCTTAATCTGATATCTTCGTCGACGTAGAATTTCATTGGAAATTCATTCGCTTCTCTACATATGGATTTTTTTTTCTTTACATCCACTAAAATAACACGATGGCGATAGCGTCGTGTTCAACTAACTGGTATCATGAGAGGCACAGCAAGTGTTGCTTCTGCGCATGCGCAGTCCGTTGCTTCCACCTGCTGTTGGGGTTGCATTGGTTGCCAGCAACGGGCCACTAGTGGCACTTGCTTGGAAGCCCACAATTCACGGCGATGCTGCAGGGCCATTAACGGCTCGCCAACTGATAGCGCTGCCACCAACGGACCGCTACCGGGCCGTGAGTGGCAGATTTCAGCCAGCAGTGACCCAGCACTGCCAGCTGGTGGCCAGCAGTTTCCCAGCACCTGTGTTTTTGCTGGGTAGGAAATGATATAAACGTTTTTCTACAGGGAGTAGTGGGTTTGCATTTTCAATTATCACTGTTGCTTCTTGCTCTTTTACATTATTGTGTTAACGTTTGTGAATGAGACATTGCGAATTTTCACTATGGTGAATATATATCAAATACGTGGAGATAATGAAAATGAATGATGTCATCGCTCTGTCCAGTCGCTATGCGTTGTTTATAAAGTAACGTGGACAGAGCGATGACATCGTCCATTTTCACTATGGTGGTTTCTCATTAACAATCGCCTTTCCTCTCTCTTTCTTTCAACTTCATCTCTGAAAATTTGCTTAACTGTGCTCACTGTAACTCACAAATAGCAAGGGTGTAATTTTATTTTCCATTTTACTGTCGTCTAATGCACTGCCGGACAATTGCTACGGACGGATGACAATAGCAACGATAGCAACCATAAAATGGAAGGCAGGAAAATGTGGAAATTAGCATAAGTGTGGGATACAGTAAGACGTGTTGTGCATATGCAAATTTTGGATTGCCAAACTTGTTCGTGACGTCATAGCGCCGATAAGAGATATAAAGGATTTGACACGTATTGACCGTTGTTGTTCAAACGCAAAGTTGAAAGGAAGAGAATCAATTGACGAACTTGCAATTTTCAGTATGTCTTCCCGACATCACCTAGATGATTTTACGCGTAACCGTATTATCAGCAAGATTGAAGAAGGGCGAAAAATAACAGATGTTGCCAGGGAGTTCGACGTCAGCCACAGTGTTGTTTCAAGGCTTTGGAAATCATTTCAAACAAATGGAGAGTGTAACAAACGTCACGGTGGAGGTCGTGTTCGCAGTACCACACCTGCAGAAGATCGGTACATAGTGCTATCAACAAAAAGACACAGGCGCAGCACAGCTAGTGAGGTAGCAAATCAGTTCATGGCTGCTACTGGCAAGTGGATCTCCCGAAAAACTGTTGCCAGACGTTTGCATGAAGGAGGACTATACGCCCGCCGTCCTGTTGTGTGCATCCCATTGTCCAGACGTCACCGTACCGCCCGTTTGCAATGGTGCCATCAACATCGCAATTGGACTGATAACGATTGGTCTGCTGTCCTCTTCTCAGATGAGAGTAGATACAGTCTATCGTCTGATTGTTGACGACAACTGATCTGGCGTGATAGTGGTACTGCATATTGTCCAGCAAACATACAGGAAAGGGACCGATATCCGACATGTAGTGTCATGGTATGGGCTGGCATCATGATCAATGGCCGTACGTCCCTCTATGTGCTTCCAACTGGGACTATGACTGGCCAACGATACATTAATGATGTTCTGCTACCTCATGTTCGCATGTTCCGTGGTGCTGTCGGTGATAGATTCATTTTCATGGACGACAACGTAATATGTCATCGAACAGTCGCTGTCCAGGAGTGTCTTGAGAGCGAGGATATTCAACGCCTCGTGTGGCCAGCACGTTCTCCAGATCTGAATCCCATTGAAAATGTGTGGGATGCTTTGGGGAGGAGTCTTGCTGGTCGCCAATGTCCTCCAATAAACAAGGACACCCTTATCCGTGCACTGACAGAGGAATGGGATAAATTACCCCAACAGCTGCTTGATAATGTTGTGCAAAGCATGACACGACGTGTGGAATCTTGCATCGCCCTCCATGGTGGCCATATCCCGTATTGACATCTTACGCCGGAACGCCTGCGGACGGTAATTGCATTTTTTTCACGTTTACGTATTCTCCACAAAATGGCCTGTTTGTCCCTTGAACACGTTCCAAAGCCTTCTGGATTTCAGAGCACAATAAATTGTCTTTCTTGTAATGTCCTGGCATTCTGACATTCTTTTATTTCACTTGGCATCCAACCACACTTACTTTTTTATGCGCTATATAGCCGTTTATGATCCGTCCTTAGCAATTGTCCAGCAGTGTACTTCCGCGTTTCATTCCAATATCTTTAAAAAAAAAAATTCAGCAACATATAACGGAGACCGAAACTAACTCAGTGATAGCAATAATGCGATTAATTGCTGTTTCATCTACAGTTTCTCCAAAGATGAATATTCAGTCTAATAAGGTATTCTTCGTAAGGTAATTAACGATATATTTACTTCTGATTCCTTTTCCTCAAAAATAATAGGCTTAAGTTACATAAGGTACTTGGAACAGATTATTTCTTCTTGAACTCGGCGACTTGAAGTCATCAAAAAAGTTGCAGAAAGTCGTTTCTGAACTAACATGATAAAATTCGGGTCTAACAAAAAGTCTTCAAGTTTTACCGGAGTTGTATCAAGTAGAAAATAGAGATGGAACTCTGTTGAAGCAGAAAACAGGCATTAACACAGAAACATGATAAAGCTCCGGGAGTAAGCAAAAAGTAAAAATATTTCTCGTCTGAGCCCTGTCTTCCACTTTGCCACGCTAAAGCGAAAGAGAGAGAGAGAGAAACAGAAAATTGCTTAGTTAAGGGAAACTGCCAGATCCTGTCTGTACGCTGCCTGGGGTTGCAACCTTAGGGCTAGTAAGGAAGGAAAGAGAGAGAGACGGAGGCTCCAGATCGGTGTTATTGTCGATCACCTGATTTTCCGAAGACTAGTCCTTCTTGTGCAGTGATGGCAGCCCGTCTTTATGGATGATGGGTGCTTGCTGCTAACGGCTTCCACGTGAACTTCCCAAGCAACGGCTGATGCAATTACCTTCGTCTGGGAACCAGACGACCAAAAAACGAAAGTAACAAAATATTGCAGACGGTTGCAATCTGTCGGCTCTTCCTCCCTTCACGTACAATTCCTGAACACGGAGAGAAAAGCTAAAAACACGCGATAGATCGATTCAGAAGTAATATTCAATACCAGTAAATTGCTCTTAGGAAGTTTTGAACAAAATCTTCCCTTCTTTTCGTTTTTCGTTTTTCTTTTTCCCAGTTCAAGACCCATTAAGAAAAGTTACTTTCTTTACAAGAATGGAACATAGTTACCAAAAAATAAAACAAAATAAAACTTGTAAGAAAGCCAAGACAGCATTCCTTTTAGACGAAATGCCATTGAGCAGCGCAACGGGAGATACGAGCGGTTTGGTTTTGAGTTTCGAAAGTCATTAACATTAGTTTAGCACAATGCTCGAACTGAGGCAAGTTGCTATACCGGTTTTTAAAAAAATATGGACAAAAGCAGTTTAAAAGCTAGAGAACAAGCATCCCGGTTGACCAGTCTTTTTATCCAAGAAATAAAATAAAAACACAGTACAATCCAAATTTGGAATCCGTTTATTGGTGTAAATATGACACGGATGTTAAGTCAGATAATATCCCAAATCATGAAAATTTCGTAGTTCTGGAGCGGGAATATAACCCATGTTTCCCGGATAGTAAGCTAGCCACTACACCACCCACAACGACCAAATTTCAAGCTTCCGATAAATTTGAATATCGAAAAACATTTTATTTAAAACATTTGAATATAATTTGGAAAGACATCTTCCAAATTTGTATTGTACAATTATGTAATCCCGTATTTCATTCGTTGATATCACTGGACAACAATTTTTGATGAAGTTCATGCTTCTGAGATAAAAATAGCCATTTCTTAATGAATTCGATGTGCTGAAACAGAATATGACCATAAAAAAGTTGAATTGGCTACGGTTTGTTTGTAATATGCAGGTATACTGGTTGACCATTGATCAGGAACACGTGCATGCTATTTCAATGGGAGAGAAGCATATAATTTGCCTGCAGCTCTCGATGTGCTTAACTTATAAATATTTGTTTATGCTGCTAATTAAAGAGGCTTCAAACACTTACCAAAATCATAATCAAAATATGTGTTTCTAACAAATTTTCCATGTTTATATAAGGAAATTTATTATTCTAAATAAGTTTTTAGGACATTTTGACTTCAGTCTGCCAACCTTTATACCAAATCTCTCCCATTGAAATAGCATGCAAGTGTTCCTTAGCAATTGCAACCAGTGTTTATGTACGTCTTCATATATATATCTTAAAAGAAAAGTATTTGATCAATGCATCCTTCCAGCCTTACGTATGGTGCAGAGACGTGGACCTTAACTAAAAGAGACATACAAAGGCTGCAGACAACTCAGAGAAGCATGGAGAGGTGCATGCTTGGTATAACCAGGAGAGATAAGAAGAGGAACTCGTGGATCCGAAAAATGACGAGAGTGAAAGACATCATGATCAGAGTTAAATCCCTGAAATGGCAATGGGCTGGACATACTGCCAGAAGGACAGACCATCGATGGACAGCCGAAATTTTAGATTGGATTCCAAGGGACAGGAAAAGACCCAGAAGAAGACCACATGGGAGATGGGTGGATGAAATTCAAAAATATGCGGGAGTGACCTGGAGGAGACTGGCACAAGACAGACCGTTGTCGAGGAAACTTGGGGAGACCTTTGTCCAGCAGTGGATTGATAATGGTTGACAATGATGATGATGATACAGTATATATATTGCATGCGTTACATTACACTTCTTTTGAAGTAAATACACTCCGAAACAGTAAGTGTAATTTTTTATAGTACAATTAAAAATAGATAGTGTAATTCTTTTTTTTTTTTTTACATTTATATTAAATGTAGTTTTGAGATATGTACATGAGTTTTTCATGCATAGATAGAAATCAGTTACCAGTTCATGACGTTTTACTTCTCCTTGCCTTTCGGATGTATTCCACTAGAGGGGCATCTCTAAAGAGGGTCTAAACGTAGTCTGCGAGCATCGAAATGGACCACTTTCTCTGGTATCGTTGCTCCATTACGGCCATATCTTGATGAAACCGTTCACCATGCTCATCACTAAATTTTCCACAGTTATCCAGGAAGAAATCCAGGTGAGAATCCAGGAAGTGGAGTTTTAAAGACATATTACAGCCAAATTTTTGATACAAAGCAAGCAGGTCGGTAATGAGATCTTTGTAATTTTCAGCCCTGGAATTCCCCAGGAAGTTTGTTGATACTTGACAAAAGGCATCCCACACTTCTCTTTCATCACACTGAAGCATGTCCTCAAACTGCGAATCTTGAAAGAGCTGTCTGATCTGCAGCCCCACAAAAATTCCCTCTTTCATTTTTGCTTCGCTCAGTCGAGGAAATTTGTCATGCAAGTACTTGAACGCTGGTTTAGTTTTGTCCATGGCTTTAACCAATTGCTTTACAAGACCGAGTTTTATGTGCAGAGGGGGTAGTATGATTTTCTGAGGAACTGTCAGTGGTGGGTGTTGAACATTCATTTGTCCAGGTGTCAAAGACGTCCTAGGAGGCTAGTCTCTATCGATGTAGTGCAGACATGTAGCTCGACTATCCCAGTGACAAAGAAAACAGCAGTGCTTTGTGTATCCCTGCTGAAGGCCCATCAACAGAGACACTACCTTCAGGTCAGCACTGATAAGCCAACCATAATTTTTGTAATTAAGTCTGTCCAACAGCTGTTTAAGTTTGTTTTAGGTCTCTTTCATGTGCACCGCATGTGCAACTGGAATGGACGGTAGCTGATTCCCGTTATGCAGTAAAACCATCTTAAGACTCAACTTGGAGGAGTCTATAAATAGACGCCATTCTTGGGTAACATGTTGTATTCCTAGTCCTTGAATTAGGCCGTCAATATTGCTACAGAACGCAAAGCTTTCACTTTTTTGGAAGAATTGCTCGAATTGTCGGTGCCGAATACGAAACGAACTCACTCGAACATTTTGTTCTAGAAGATTCCATTGACGAAGCCTTGACGCTAGTAGCTCTGCTTTAACTTTGGTTAAATTCAAATCACGAACCAGGTCGTTCAGTTTCTCTGATGTAATTTTGTGTGGCATAGACTCAGAAGATGCATATTCGTCATCGCTTTCATTAATCCGTGACGTTGACGGTTTCGGATTACACAAATCGTCTTTCTGGACCTCATCTAAATCGATAACAAAATTTGTCGGAGGCTTGGGAATGGGGAGTTCTTCAGAGTGAGATACAGGTCGTACAGCAGAAGGTATATTTGGATATTCTACAGTCCATTTCTTCTTCTTTGTGATACCTTCAGCCACTGGTGGCACCATGCAGAAAAAACAGTCATTTATGTGATTTGTGGGCTCCCTCCAAATCATGGGAACAGACCTATCGTTTCTCTTTTGCCATTAAGCCACTGTGACAGATTTGTGGCACACGTGGGGCAACATACATGTGGAGCCCAGTCCTTATCCTCGTCGCCTATCCTGCAGCCGAAATACAAATGATAAGCCTTTTTAACAACCGTAGTGATGGACTTTTTCTGTGCAGCAAATGTCACTTTACCACATATACAGCAAACGTTATCCGCCTTATTCACACATGCACTTGGCATAGCTACGTTATGCAAGGATCACTTTAACAGGATGATATCACGAGAGAACACTCACCAATGCAGGGAAAGAAACAAATAGACTGAGCTCGTTACCGTTGGGCTATTAAAACTAAAAGGATTGCATCACATCGGGTAATACTACACCGGATGTCTCGGGAACTCCGGACTTCTCACCCAATGATGCAATACTTCCTGGTCTGACGGTGCCTAAGAGTACGGAAAACACCGTACGAATCTGATGTTCTTACTATATTTTTATTTCAGTATCATTTTAATATGCATTTACTAACGTTTATTATATTTATCATAAATTTATTAATATGTAACCTTTAAAAATTATTACTCATTATACCTACTTTTTTACTAAAAATCACAAATTTTTAACGTTCCATTAGCTGTATTCCCGAAACAAGAGTCAATGAAAGTTTTTCATGGCGATATTCGTGTTCAGTGGCTTAATTTCATACGGAATTGCACACTTTCCCGTAAGCAGCAATTTCATTGTTGTCTAGTGTATTCTGCGCCTCCGGGCAATCTCGGGAATGAATTCTAAACCTCTGGATTCGCTACATGTGAATGCCAGTTGTTTCGGCTAGCGAATCCTGTGGTGTTATATTCAAATTTATCGGAAACTTGAAACTTGGCCATTCTGGGTGGTGTAGTGGTTAGCATACTCGAACGCTATCCGGGAGACGCGGGTTCGATTCTCGCTTCAGGACGATGAAATTTTCAGGTTTTCGGATATTATCTGACTTAACATCCATGTCATATTTACACCAATAAACGGATTCACATCTTCCAAATTTACATATATAGTACAATGCTGTAATCCCGTATTTCATTCATTGATAAAGACACAGTTTAAAATGGAAAATGCCACCCCGGTGGCACAGTGGTCTAAACAATGGCTTCTGATCATTCATCCGAGATGGTTCGAATCCCGGTGAGGCATGGATATTTGTTTGTCTTACGGCTCTGGCTCTCTCCCTTCCCTGGAGTCAGTGGCCCTAAATTAGGGACGAGCGACTGCTTTTAGCCCATTGAGTTGCTCACGGTGGTCGTTAAACCTCCAATAAAAAAATGGAAAATTATGAAGTGACGTTTATGAAAATAATTCTGTTATTTTTAAAAAGGTATACTAAAAGAAATACTGGAACAGAAAGAAACAAGAAAGATGACACCGAATTTTCGGGTGTAATAAGCACGTCTTTTGAGTCCGTTCTGACGCAAATTAAATTTATCAAAGCTATTCAAAGTCAATGGAACTGGTATGGAAAACAATAGTATCTGACGGATGAAAGAAGTTTTTCAGTCGGGTTTTTAATTCCTCAGATATTGCTGTAAAAGGAATCGTGAGCTTACGCCCTATGGTTGCCGACTTGTGCGTTAAGAAAAACATGAATTTATATGAGAAACATTTCACACCGGAAACGCTCTCCAACATAGAAAGAATTTTTCAAATCGGACTCTTAGAAACAGAGATATCGAAAAAAATAAGATGTGACTTTACGTCCCCTGGTGGGAAAACCATGCATTATTTTAGGAAGAAAGTATTCTGAAAAGTTTTTTCCATATGAGCGGTATCGGTCCAAGAAAAAAAAATTTAGCCGAGTTTTCAGGAGCCCAGATTTTGCTACAAATACATCAGAAGCAGAAATTAACACTTATGCCCCCTGGTTGACAAGCCATTCTTTACCAAACATTAGAAATTATGTGAAAAATATTTTCCACCAGGTGTTGTATATGCGATACAGGAATAATTTTTCAAATCGGAGTTTTAGAAGCAGAAATAACGCACAAAACGCAATTTACCATTGTGCCCCCTAGCGGAAAGTCTATGATTTACTTGAAAATTTTGAGTTTATAGGGAAAATATTTCGTATCGGAAACACTATCCAACAAAGAAGGAATTTTTCAAATCGGACTTTTAGAAGTAGAGATATTGACAAAAATAAGATATACATCGACACCCCCTGGCGTAGAAACCATGCATTATTTCAAAAAGAAAATGTTCCTAAAAGGTTTGTCGACATGAGTAGTATCGGTCAACAAACGACTTTTTTCAATCGAGATTTTGGAAGCTCATATTTTGCTGCAAATACACCAGAAGCGGAAATTAAGACTTACGCCATCTGGTGGCCAAAACATTTTTTTACAAAAATTATAAGTCATGTGCAAAGGATTTTCCGTCAGGAGCTGTATCCGGTGCAGAAAGAATTTTTCAAATAGGAGATTTAGAAGCAGAGATGTAGGGGGAAAGCAATTTACATTTACGCCCCCTAGCGGAAAGTCTACGAAGTACTTGAAAATTTTGAAATTATATGAAAAACATGTCACACTGGAAACACTATCCAACAAAGAAGGAATTTTTCAAATCGGACTCCTAGACGTAGAGATATTGACAAAAATAAGATATACATCTACGCCCCCTATGGGAGAAACCATGCAATATTTTAAGAAGAAAATGTTTTCAAAAGGTTTGTCGACATGAGTACCATCGGTCTACAAACGACGTTTTTTTCAATCGAGCATTTAAAAGCTCATATTTTGCTGCAAATACATCAGAAGCGGAATATAAGGTTTACGCCCCCTGGCGGCCAAACAATTTTTTTTACAAAAATTAGAAATTATGTGCAAACAATTTCCCATCAGGAGCTGTTTCCGGTTCAGAAATAAATTTGCAAATCGGAGATTAAGAAGCAGAGATATAGGGGAGAAACTCCTAGAAGTAGCGATATTGACAAAAATAAAATACACATCTACGCCCCTGGGAGAGAAACTGTTGAATATTTTAAGAAGAAAGTATTCCAAAAAGGTTTATCGATGTGAGTGGCATCAGTCCACGAAAGAATTTTTTCAATCGATATTTTAGAAGCTCAGATATTATGGAAAATACATCAGAAGCAAAAATTAACGCTTACGCCCCCTGGTGGCTAAAGTATTCTTTACCAAAAATTTGAAATTATATACAAACGATTTTCCATCACGAGGTGCATCCGCTGAAGCAAATATTTTTTAAATTGGAGTTTTAGAAGAAGAGTTATCGGGAAAAACGTAATTTACTTTTACGCCCCCTAGGGGAAAATCTATGCGTAATTTGAAAAAGTAACTATATCTAAACTACTCTTCGACATCAATGGAATCGAAAGATAAAAGCATTTTTTCAATCGCATGTTTAGAAGCAAATATGTGGAATAAAACGTATTTTTGAATTCGACATCATCTGCATTAACGCCCTCTAGCGGTGAAATTGTACATTGTAATAAAAAAACGAAATAAAGGATCATCATTCGCATATTTCAAGCTTCCCAATGCATAAAGAATTTTCCAAATCGGACGAATAGTTGCATAGATAGCGTGGGTACAGACGGACGGACGGACAAACCGGTAACATAAGCACGATCTTTTTTTACAAAAGATGTGCTAAAAATGTGGGAAAGAAATGTGTCTTATTTCTAAAGAGAAAGAGAATTATGAAAAAAAAAATGTCAAATCTCCGAAATTGAAATTTTAGTCTTAATACGCTGGTCTCAAAAAGTTAGGAACATGCGCGTTTTAAGGAAAAACGTGGTGATATGCAAATTTAACGGCTACTGAAGATCGGTTATCAGCGTGGATAGCTACGTCCAGAGTTGGAAACAAGTCAAAAATTTTGGACCCAAACGTCCCATAACTGGACCCGGACAAATCTGCTTTGAACTATAAATTCGAAACTCAATTTATGTATATATACATATAAACGTAATATATATATTCATCCAAATAACTGCTTGATATTTAATAACTGAAATCCTTTTTCAATAATAAAATTTGGTTACTTGCTAAAGTTTAGTGCCATTTTTAGTGCCACTATTTTGCGTAATCCAGAAGTAGGACCATAGTAGTTATGACCGTGACGATGGAGTGTATTGCAAATGGGAATCATTATTTACGATTACACAAATGTATTTTTTGTGTGTGTGTGTGTGTGTTTAGATTGTTCACTCTTTCCACGCGTTGATGGAGGTGTGCATACTTTCATATGGTCCGTTAGATTTTTGGTTCCATAATCTTTTGTTACACCGTCGACATCTTTCTTTGCAATTATACACTTTCCACATTTTGAACAACAAGCAAGACTAAGCAACACAGAACTATTCAGCGGTTCCTTAATGAGACGAAACAATTTCCAGTATTCACTCTTTCCCTTGTGGATTTGAACAAGCACGCATTTGTTGGCCTCGACGCCTTTCTCAACCTCCTTAATATTAAATCCATCCATATTAACAAATAAGGAGTTAATTTTGACATGACATGTCATGGGAACGGGATGTTAGCACATCAATCTGAATGCTCAATGTAAAAGATGCGATGTGAAAAGTAACTCTTAGTCATATAGTGAACTTTGCACGGAGAGAGTGAATCAGCTGAGAAGCAGGCGAATGGAGTTTGCCTGTACCTTGCCCTGGACAATCGCACTGTAAAAGAACGCAAAGGAAGTATCTTTTTACAATATGGTGTGTCTGTCGTCGGTCGATGGAAATCTTCGCTGCTTTAAGAAAGAGACGACAATATTTTGCATGGCAAATCATTATTCACTCCGTGGGCACTAGTATCGACTACAGGATTCCACAACGCACATTTTCCTTTGGAATATATTTTTCTTTTTCCAAAAATGAAACGGGAATAAAACCCGTTCAAAATCGGGTCAGGAACACCTTGACCCGACCCGTTGGACCCGCAAGAAATTGTTGACCCGTTGACACGTGACCCGTTTCCATCTCTGGCTACGTCACATGTAAATTAGCATCATGAGAACACAGCACGTGACGTGCGAACTCCGATAAAAAGTACCGTATGAGAAGTGCAAAACGGGTCGTTTCATCGCTTGGTCTAAAAGTTTGCTGAATGTATTGCCTTCAGTGTGGGGTTAATCTCAAATGATATCCAGACGACGTTTACGCATTGACAACATAAATAGGACTTTTGGAATGTTAAGGGCAGCTAGCTGTACGGCAGATCGACGTGGCTGCTGCTTTAGGAGTTTCGCAAAGTATAGTAAGTTGGCTACACACAGGGTTGGAAAGTTACGCGAAAAAAAATTATTTTCTACATGACGCGTAAAATATGCTTAAAAACTGGTAAGTTATGCCATAAATGTAAAAAATGTAATAAATTAAAAAAAAATACAGCCTCACTGCCAACCTGTTGCTTTCTAAATATCAGGGAAAGAAACTTAATGAAGAACGTTTTGATGTGGTAGAAAATTTTATACTGCCGTATTTATGGAAAAGTTTCCTCCGTTTTGAGGAGAAAGGAGACAAGAACAATTAGGAAACCAGTACACATTTATTCAACGAAATATTGGCCGTTAGCATCAATGAACTTTTGCTATTTTTCAGGCAACCAATGAATGCCCCTGTGATAGAAGGACTCGGGTTTTGAGCTGAAGAACGCAGTGACGAAAGTTTCTATCTCTGGAACTGTGGTGAACCGCTGTTGGGCTAGGGCATGTTGCATAGAGTGAAACAGATGAAAGACTGAGAGTGCAATGTCCAGGAAGTAAGCCGGGTGGGAGGTATAACCTCCAAGTGTCCCTTGATTTCGTGGATTGATTTCCAGTGTAATCAACCCCGGAATTCAAGAGTTGATTTCGTGGTGGCACCGACGTGTGGTCTGGCATTATCGTGTAACAGGACGACTGAGCGGTGTCCTTTACCTGTTCATCGGTGTTTTTTCTCGATTGCGGCGTTCAGTTTCATCAATTTATTGCTATACTATTGTGCAGTGATTGCTTCGCCCCTCCATGCATATCCCACCTCACACACAACAGCACCTTTTCCCTGTGGATATCCTGTTTCGCAGTGGATGTTGATGACTGGCCTGGGTCGACCCAGGATCGCTTACGTACGGGGTTGTAGCAATAGACCCATTTTTCATCCCCGGTGACAACCTTCCACAAGAAATTCTTCCCTTAAAACCTCTTCAGCAACAACATGCAGATGCGCAATCGTTGACTAATATTACGCTCCGTTAAAGTATGCTGAACCCACTTACCGATCTTCTGGATCTTCCCCAAGGCCTGTAAACGCCGTACCACCGCCGATTGACCCCATTTCAAACGTTTCGCCAGTTACGTAGTCGATTGTGTGGCATCCTCTTGCAATAGTGATTCCAGCTCCTCGTCGGCGAGTTCTTGCGGTCTACCTGCACGCGGCTTGTTTTCCAAGCTTAGAACACCTTTCTTAAACTTGGCAAACCATTCTCGATACGTCCGCTCACCCATAACCGTTTCGCCATACGCCTGACATAATGAAACGTATGCTTCACTCGCACTTTTCGCTAAATTAAACATGAATAACAAACAGTGCCGAAAATGAACTTTATCGACCGCCATGCTTGGCTTCATGCACGAACTGACAGCACGGTTCGTACATGAAGGCCGATTAGACCCCTAAAGCGCCAGCTAGTGAAAGCGGCGGAAACGTTTGCATACCCTAATACACTATCTACCAACAAGTAATTGGACACCCCTGCAATCGACGATATCTGCGGTCCTGATACACGTCACGGCCGCCGCCGTTAAATATCGGGTGGGAAACAACAACGTAACCAGCCGCATGCAAGATGCCACGCAGTTCGGAGCTCTATGATTTCGAGAAAGGTGTAATCGTCGAGTATCACAGAAAAGGCCGATCTATACGTGACATATCCAGCGAGTTGAAGTACCCAAAATCGACAGTGGCCTACGTGATTGGCAAGTGGAAGATAAGAGGTGACTGTCGGAATGTGCACCGACCCGGCAGACCCACAAAACTGGGAGTTAGAGACCGACGGGTGCTGGCCAGAGAAATTCGGAAGAACCGCACCAAATCGATGGGCCACATCCGCGAGGAGTTTCAACGGGCATCCGGGAGTGTTCTTTCGATGAATACCAACCGTAAGGAAGCCCATCTGCTCAGTTATCATGGACGTACTGCCGCCCACAAGTCTTTGATCACCAAGTCAAATAGCGCTGCTCGGCTAACGTGGTGCAAAGAACGTCGACAGTGGACCGTTGAACAGTTGAAACAGGTTCTCTGGAGTGACGAATCAAGGTTCACCCTCTACCGTTCGGAAGGCAGGGTCTGGGTTTGGCGTCTGCCTGGAGAACGCCTCCTGCCGGAATATATTGTGCGAACCGTGAAGTTCTGCGGCGGTGGAATTATGCTATGGGGGTGTTTATCCTGGTATGGCACGGGACCCTTGGTAGCAATTCCTGGTAGACTCAACGCCGAGACCTACTGCACCATTTTGGATGACCATGCGCTTCCTACGTTGTGGCAGTTTTCCGGGTGGACCCATGTTACTTTCAGGATGAAAATGCCACCTGTCATGTTGCGAGGTCCACCATGGCTTTGTATGGTGACAATGGGGTTAATCGAATGGACTGGCCTGCGAAGAGCCTGGACCTTAACAACATCGAGCACCTCTGGGACGAATTGGAGCGTCGACTTAAGGGGTGCCCCCACCGTTCGAAATCGATGAAGGAACTGACCTGTCTTCTCCAAGACGAGTGGAAGAAAATACCGCTAGCCGTCGTACAACGCCTGGTTGAGAGTATGCCCTGGATGGTCGCAGCTGTAATCGCCGCTCATGGAGGCTCCACCAACGATTGAAGGTGAATAAATTTCGTTTTCCTTTGCTATCACAGGTGTCCAATTACTTGTTGGTAGATAGCGTAGATGCAGCCGGGATCACAGGCTACCAACGATAAGAGATCGTGTGGTAATACTTGGTAAACTACTTGAAAAAGAAATTCAAACTCTAGCAACATTTTGGCATTTTGCTAAAAGACATCACGAAGAGCTCGCGAATTCAGTCATTAGACTACTCAACATATCCTTTTCATCAACACAGCTTGAAAGGTTGTTCTCCAATTGGTCGTGCATTTATAAAGCAACAGAAAACCGACGAACATTTGAAAATTCTAAGATACTGGTACATACATATTACAGTCTAAAAATGAAAAATCAAAAACATGATGATTATCGAAAAGTGCTAAGAAAAATAAGAATGAATAAAATCGTTAGGCAAGTGTTATGTAAATTGTACGTAGATACTATGCGATAATGTTATTGTAGTTTGTATTTAGTTTTGATAAAATTATTGACAATGTGACATTATTAAAGTAAAACACAAATTAAAGCAACAGTGACGCCTGGATGTAGTTAAAACTTTCTTAATAAATGCTATGAATCATCAAAAAAGTGAACAATTCACAGTTTAGTAATTTTTCAGTTTTAAAAAAGGACAATGAAAAGAGTGAAACTTTTTGTCGTAACGTTTTATTTTTTGTTTGCTTTCCTAGAATAAAATTAATGTTACTGCATAACAAATTGCTTAGTATTAAAAAAGTGCAATTCCAGTTTAACTGTAAGAGACATTTAATTTTTTGGGTTACTGAATGGCCCTGAAGTTGTTACGAGTGATATTAGTTTAGATGGGTAACATTAACAACTGACAAATTAAAAGAAACTTTAGTCTTTTTGATAAAAAAAATGTTCTATCATTCGTATTACCTATGCGTGTTTTTGATATTCACCATTATAATTATTTTCATTTCTATGGTTATCAACTAAACAATTTAAAATAAATGCTTACTTCTAGTCGCGTTAACATGGCTATTTATTAATTTACTTTCATTTAAATAAATTATTACGCCGCGTAGGAAATTGTGTAATAAATTAGTTTTCTACGCGACGTAAAATACGTATAAATTAGAGGTGGGATGAATCCTAAATTTTCTCGAATCCGAATCCGAATTCTAAAAGTTCTCGAACCCCTCGAATCTCTCGAATCCTTTATATAAGAATAATTTTAAGGAAAAAAAGGGAAAAGAAAAGACTTCTACTTAAAATTAAAAGTTTAAAAAAAAAAATTTGAAATCTGTGTTTAATGAACAACAAATTAAAGAATACAGTTTTCAAAAAATATACCCATAGGAAAATACAAATGATATTTATAATTTACATTTACTAAATGAAGTACGTAACTCTTGAGTCTTGAGGTTCATTTCCATTTTCTGAACATAATTTGACAAAAAAATATTTGAGTAACAATTCATGTTTTTGACATTTTTTATTTGCAAGCACAAGGAAAATCACTCCTAAGTATGCGTAAATCCTGTGGTTAGCGATAGAAACTACGTAGGAATAAAAACAATAAAGCGTGAGAAACGCTAAAATTGAGACGAAAAATACAGACCGGATAACGCCGAGCGTGTGCAAGTGAGACGCTGTGGCGAATTGAGTAGAACTAGAAACGGTGAGCTGTAGACAGAGTAACTTGAATCATGTGCGCTACGCGGCTCAAGGTCACACTTCCTTCTCCGCTCTCCCGCTCGTTACCACGGTAACGGCTGCCGGGAAAGAGATAAAATATGGCCAAGCCACTTTTCCCACTATACTTGAGGTATGGTAGCTGAGGCACTGTCCGATGGGAGACGTCAGTCGCTTCGGCGGTTGCTCTCTGTGTTTGGCTGAACAATTCCTTCACTGTTGCATTCCGGTTTGGAAGTAAGGAGCTATTTCAAATAGCTGTGTACACACTGTGGACGATCTTCGTCGATTGTTTTCTAATATCACAACTCGTCATGCTGACAAAAATTCGAACAAATATCGCAAAACGCCAAGTTTTTTAGGTTAAGATTCGAAAGATTCGAATGACGAAAAAAGCGCGAAGATTCAAGATTTCAAATCTCGAATCTTTTTCAAGATTCGCAGGATTCGAGGATTCGAATGTCTCATCCCTAGTATAAATTACGCGTAATTTATGTAAAGTATGTATTATGTAATTTATGCGGCCAGCCCTGGCTACACAAAAGATTTCTACGGCATGAAAATTTTGTAGATTGACGCAAGAGAGGCCGCCCGAGGATAACCACCAGGAGGCAAGATCGCTACCTGAAAGAAAGTGCTCGGACAAGGCCTAGTATCACCAGTAGCTAACTCCGTGAATGATCGCTATCTAAAAGAAAGTGCTCGGACAAGGCCTAGTATCACCAGTAGCCAACTCCGTGAATGATCGCTATCTGAAAGAAAGTGCTCGGACAAGGCCTAGTGTCACCAGCAGCCAACTCCGAGAATGATCGCTATCTAAAAGAAAGTGCTCGGACAAGGCCTAGTATCACCAGTAGCCAACTCCGAGAATGATCGCTATCTGAAAGAAATAATTCGGACAAGGCCTAGTATCACCAGTAGCCAACTCCGATAATGATCGCTATCTGAAAGAAAGTGCTCGGAAAAGGCCTAGTATCGCCAGTAGTCAACTCCGAGAATGATCGCTATCTGAAAGAAAGTGCTCGGACAAGTCCTAGTATCGCCAGTAGCCAACTCCGAGAATGATCGCTATATGAAAGAAAGTGCTCGGACAAGGCCTAGTATCGCCAGTAGTCAACTCCGAGAATGATCGCTATCTGAAAGAAAGTGCTCGGACAAGTCCTAGTATCGCCAGTAGCCAACTCCGAGAATGATCGCTATATGAAAGAAAGTGCTCGGAAAAGGCCTAGTATCGCCAGTGGGCAACTCCGAGAATGATCGCTATCTGAAAGAAAGTGCTCGGACAAGTCCTAGTATCGCCAGTAGCCAACTCCGAGAATGATCGCTATATGAAAGAAAGTGCTCGGACAAGGCCTAGTATCGCCAGTGGGCAACTCCGAGAATGATCGCTATCTGAAAGAAAGTGCTCGGACAAGGCCTAGTAGCGGATCTATCAGTGCTCGGACAAGGCCTAGTAGCGGATCTATCTATTTGTCCTGATACTTTTGATCATATTGTGTATAATTCATATATGAGAAACGTGGCAATTCAAATGCTGACGGTTTTTTAGCAGTTTCAGAATTTAGTTGAGAACGGATGGAATGATCCTAACCAGTAATCTGATCATGGAGCAGTAGTACCCACATGATACTGAAATGCATACATTTCACTTAAATGTTTCCATGTGGCAATTTTCGACGGAAAAACAAGTGCCAGTGTAGGGATAGAAATTTTTGTCAGCAGAACTCCCTTCGTGACGTTTCCATGGTCCCGAAAACGATCAATTTCTAGACGGGATACAGGGTTTTATTTCAATCAATCAAAAAGCAGTCACAGCAGGGAGACGACAATTAGCTGTGAAACAACTTCGTGCGTGTGCGCGCGCAGAGTTAAAAGAACAATACTTTGGAAACGAAAGCTACAAAACATCCACATAAGTTCTGTATTTAAATAGAACTTAATAAAATAGAACTTATCATAGACCTAGTATAAAGGATTTCTATTTTTCCACCCTTAAAACTATTATAACTCACTGTGATGAAAAAAGCTATGTTCGAACGACCCTTCTGCACCCAGCTGTTTTGTTGACTTTTCGAATTTTCAACTTTGAATCCTATGAATTAAAGAGTTCATAACGAAGTAAATTTCTCCGTCATTTTTTTCCACGCCGGGGCTCGAAACTGGGTCCCCTCACTCCGGAATAAGTCACTCCACCAATTGAGCTACGCGGACGTTCGTTGTGACTGCTATCTGCCTTTATGTCGTGTGCGTCCTGCTGGGTAGGCACGTCACATCCCCCTCCCCGAAAGAGGGCCGGGGGCATGGCCCACGGGTCAGCCGTGACCACGAGTCGTTGCAGGCAGCCATCCGCTGTAGAACGTGCACCTGAGAACTCCTGTAGAACGTGCACCTGAGAACTCCTGTAGAACGTGCACCTGAGAACTCCCAATCAATCTGGTGTGTGCAACGCAACATCACACACATTTTTATTTTTGAAGCGCTGAAGAAGTGATTCTCTTATTTTTCCTATCTCGCGGTGTGGAAAGAACATCACACCATTGCGAGATCTTGAACTGCCGGGTGATCCGGAAAGTTCGGGCGCCATTATAACGAAGTAAATTTCTCCGTCATTTTGTCCACGCCGGGGCTCGAACCCGGGTCCCCTCATTCCGGAATAAGTCGCTCTACCAATTGAGCTACGCAGACGTTCGTTCTGACTGCTATCTGCGTTTATGTCGTGTGCGTACTGCTGGGCAGGCACGTCACAAGTTCCAGATGAGAAGTTGCATTATAATATTGACCGCGGTGCCTTATTATCCGTATGAATGTATTTCAGAGAGGACATTTGTGACGTATATCTCTATTTTGCCTACCCTTTGAGTTTCCGTTTTCGTATGTAAATTTCGTTTCTTCCCGTTAATCATTTTCTCACTGAACGTCACATCCCTTTCAAGATGAGTTTTTTTTTCAATTTGGCAACACTGACAGTGAGTCAGATATAGATAAAATGACTTATATTAAATATATATGTCAGGCAGAGATACGCAGGGTGACGCAATGCGTTAAGAGATAGCTACAGAGAGGGTTAATGCGATATATACGAGAGTTGATTTATTAGTAAGGTCTCCAATCGTATGAAATTAGTTTCTGACAAAATAAAATAATGAAAGTGGTATCAAAATGAAGAAAATGTATTTATCTTAAACATTAAAACCTTATTTTTTAATATAGTCACCCTGTGCAGCTACACATTTTTCCAAACGCGCTATCCCCTTTTTCATTCCGTCCATGAAGAAAGCTTTTGATGCATTTGCGCCCAGCATCTTTAACTTCGGCATCGGATGAAAAATGTTGACCTTTGAACAACTCTTTCATTTGTCGGAACAACCAGAAGTCGGATGGTGCCAAATCTGTGCTGTAGGGAGGATGTGAAACAAGTGTGAATTTCAGGCTTCTTACTGTTTCCATCGTTTGTCGACTGCAATGTGTTGTCGCGATGCAATAAACTGCTTTCATAGGTTTGTGAATTTCGATTGGCACGCAACTTTCTCTAGTGTTAAAAACACTATTACTGATCACTGCTTTATACGTAACTCGGAGGTAGCACCAGGGCCGTAGCTAGGACCCAGACCCAGGGGGCTGAAGGGTCATCTGGGGGGGGCTCGGCGTTACACTATAAACTAACGTTTTCCACTAATACATTCGCAAGTTTTTCTTTGTTTTTTTGCTCTGTTTGTTACTTTACTTCACTAGCAAATAATTTTTCCAAGCCAGAAAGTAAAAAAAAAAAAAGAAACAAAAAAAATTCAAATTTTGAAGAACGAGTGGCTGAAAGAAAATTTGTTTGACGGTGGTGGAATTGCAAATCCTTTATTGTTGGATAAATTATACTTGCTGAAAATAATTAGGGAGTATGTGATTTTGGCGACATTATGCAAGCCAATCGTGTGATATCTTGCAGAAACGTGGAAAAATCGAGTGCAACGTAGACATCCGAATCATGCATATCCTTACGAAAATTTGCATTTGTGACGTCGCATTCTCGGGTTTCGTCTCCAAAGATGTCACAATGAAGGGGACCATTTGAAGACAAGGCTTTGTGCAATGTAGCCTCACCTTGGGTTGGTGAACTGCAATTAGCACCTTTCGCTGTCTCTGATAAAGAGTTTCCGAAAGGGGCCAAAGATGAAAACGGGTCACAGGGTCGACAGTTTCTTGCAGGTAAAACTGGTCGGGTCAAGGTGTTCTTGACCCAATTTCGACCCCATTTTATTTCCGTTTTATTTTTGAAAAGAAAAAAGAGATTTCAAAGAACCCTTCAGAGGTCTGATAAATACTTTAGACCTGCAGTGTGATCCAGGAACTTGCTAAGAAGGGGAAAAAAATGGGATTAAAAATAAACTTTCAGAAGATAAAGCTGAAGTACAATGTTTTTACAAGAAACGAATATTTATCTATCGATAGAAGAAAGCTGGATATAAAAGATACCTACGTTTACCTTGGACAGCAGATATCAAGCAAGGGTCACATTGATGAAGAAATTAATCGATGCATAAAACTTGGTTGGCGAGCTTTTCAAAGAAGCAGTACAATTTTTAAGAGCAATATGCCATTATGTCTTACATGAAAAGCGTTTGATCAATGCAACTTTTAAGTGCCTACGTATGGTGCAGAGACGTGGACCTTAATTAAAAAAGACATACAATGACTACAGACAACTGAAATAAGCATGGAGAGATGCATGCTTGGTGTAGCCAGGAAAGATAAGAAGAGGAACTCGTGGATAAGGAAAATGACAAAAGTGGAAGACATCGTGATCAGAGCAAAATCCTTGAAATCGCAAAGGGATTCGCAATATGTTGCCAGAAGGATGGACCACCGATGGACAACTAATATTTTAGACTGGGTTCCAAGGGACCGGAAAAGACCCAGAAGAAGGCCACATGGGAGATGTATGGATGAAATTCAAAAGCGTGAGGGGGTCACATGCAGGAGACTGGTTCAAGACAGACCTTTGTGAAAGAAACTTGGGGAGGCCTTCATCCAGCAGTGGATTGATAACGTGTTCGATGGGCGATATATCAGGAGAACAGATATATTCAAATTTATAGTTCAATGCAGATTTGTCTAGGTCGAGTCCAGTTATGTGACGGCCGGGTCCGGGCCCAAACTTTTTGACCCGTTTCCAACTCTGAAAGGGACGCGGGAAGCGATTAAAGTCAGCTTTGAGTTTTTGAATATTATGTCGCCTTTAATCCGTCGGCGATACTATGCTATAGGTTGGGGCAAACTCGGTTATTTTCTAAGGAGGGGGGGGGGAGGGGCAGAGGACAGTCAGCGGTGAGGAAGAGGAAAGGGTGGTCGCATGAAAGGACCACGGATAGAATTTTTCGAGCAAGATGTTTTAGGCAGGCTGAGTAATAAGGTTTTTCCCGAGCGCGGGAGAGAAACGAGCAGACAGTGACTGAAAGTAGGTACCGTAGGGAGAGGAGATAAAAGCTTTGCAAACTAAAATAAGGAGAAGTTTTAGCGTTTAGCCTGTGGACAATCATACTTCAGCAGATAAAATAAATTGTGTTTAAGCCATAAAGCCATCTTCTGAAATATTTAGCGTGCTGTTTATTATCATCAGTTTTTCCATTGTTTTTTCACGTTGGTGGCTGCGTGCCGAACTTTAACTACTAACCCCGAGATGAAGGAGTCCCGCATAATACCACCACATAATTCGAGATTGTGAATCCAGTAGACACGAAAGATTGCGATAACATTTATTGCGTTGGTCTGTTCATTAGTAATAATCGCTACTTACGACGTTAAGTGGAATCGACAACGTAACAGTATATTTAGCTTCCATGCACATCCCCTTTCTTCCACATTACATTTTTTGCAGACAATGGCGGCGGAAGGCTCGAAAACTGCTATGGCTATTGGCAACAGTATGTTCTCCTATATCCGAAGATATAGGGGGATGAAGCATGCACCTCCTATGGTTTCGTTCATTTGTATCCATGTGACCGTGTCATTCAAATTTAGCTTTCCCCATCTAATTTTCACAAAGTCTATAATGTACAAATTTTTAGAGTGTTAACGGGTACTTACCCTTTAAAAATAAAAATTAAACAACAGCGAAAGAAAGTATAATTTAAAGTAGATGTGAAATCTGTGTCTATAAAAACAATACTGGAATAACATTTTCAAATATTTTATAGAAACAAAGCAAAACTTTTAGTTGTTTGCCAAGCAAAATTAAAAGCATTGCTTACTTAGAATATGAGATTACGTTTATTTCAGGAAATAAGAGGTGCTGAGTACACAGTGCGTTAAAGAATTTTTAAGACTGATGCTAGATTTCAGCCTACGGTGGCGCCACCAGTGTAATCGCGAATGCGTTACAAACCGTGACCATCTGCTTGCGTTCTGCCAAAAGTACTGCGCAGTTGTTAAAGTAACTCAAACGAAACGGCCGTTCATTAGAGAAGTAAAAATTTTTTCATGTTGAATTATTAAGATGGAACAAAAGGCTGTTATTAAATTTAGCGCAAAACTTGGTAAAAGTGCCTCGGAAACGAACCAAATGATGAAACAAGTTTACGGTGAGTTTTTTGTTTAAGTAGATCAAATGTTTTCCTTTGGCAAAAATGTTTTTGGACGGAAGAAATACGCTAGAAGATGATAAGCATAGCGGAAGACCAAGTTCATCTAGGACACCTGAGATTATTGAAAAAGTGCGTGTTCGTGTCAAACAATTAATGAGCGTCACTAAGAATGATGGAAGAGTCTTTAAACATCAACAAAGAAACGATTCGAACCATCCTGCATGAAGATTTGGGCAAACCAAAAGTATGTGCTAAATTTGTTCCAAGCACATTAACCAATGAACAAAAATCAAGGAGAAGTGCACATTGCAGAGACATCATTTCAGCCGCTGAAAATGATCCAAACTTCTTAAAATCGATTGTTACAGGTGATGAAACATGTTGTTTTCAATATGATCTTAAAACAAAGCGACAAACTGCGGAATGGAAGTCAAAAAACTCACCACAAGCCAAAAAACAAGAAAAGTTCCATCGAAATTCAAAACAATGCTCATTACATTCTTTGATAGTGGACAAACAATTACTGGTGAGTTTTATTTAAATGTTTTGAGGCGTTTGATGGGCAAAATTCGTCGCATTCGTCCAGAATATCGGGATGAAAACAGTTGGTGTTTGTTGCACGATAATGCACCCAGTCACACCTCACTTCTTGTTCGTAGATTTTGGGCGTCGAAAAATAACGTCTGTGTGTTGAATCATCCACTGTATTCGCCTGATTTAGCACCCTGCAACTTTTCTGTATTCCCAAAACTTAAAATGACGTTAAAAGGGTGTTATTTTGATGATATTTTGACCATGCAAACAGCTTCGACGCGTGCTTTGGAGGCAATTCCGCAAAGTGAACTGGAACAGGCATTCGAATCATTATTAAATCGCTGTAACTAGTGTATTGAAGCCGGAGGGACTTATTTTGAATAACAAACCAAAACAAATTATAATTTCTTGTTTCTATTTTATTTTACAGACCCAGTCATAAAAATTCTTTGCCACACTGTGTATATGTATGCACACTGTTATTACTAATAAAAACATTTCTATCTGATTTCTTTCTGTTACTGAAAAAACTCATCTAGAATGGAAAAGTCGGTGACATCAGAAATGGGTACCCTAGAAAAGTTCAACCACATTAGGAAATTGTAACCCCCGCCCCATATGCACCCGTCCTTCTGTTACTTGTAAATCTTCTCAACATCAGGAATTTTGGATAAAATTAGAAATGCGTATCCTGGAAAAGTCCTCCACATTCGATATAAAACTGCCCACCTCTCCCCCACACATCCTTCTGCTTCATAATATAAAACTCACCTACAATAGAAAAGTCGGATAAAATCAGAAATGCATCCCGGGAAATTTCCCCACGTTAGAAAATACAGGATAAAAGCAGACTCAGAAATGGAGATCGCAGAAAAGTCTTCACAATAGAAAACATTGATAAAAAGCAATTTGTGCACGGTCCCTCACAAGGTGGAGGGAGATTTGCTGTGGAGAACATTACCGGTAACCGGATACAACTGCGTGTGTACCAATCTTCCCTGTACGAGTTTGCCCAGTACCAGTTTCCTGGGTATCAATCTCCCTGGTAGCAATCAAAAGGGATCCAAGTTAAGTATGTTACAGGAATCAATTCTGTATAATTTCCTCAGAGTTCCTTCCGCGTTTAAAATGCTGCAGTAGATTTTAAGTTTGGCGAGCTCACCGCCAGGCTCGTGATTTACTGATAGACCAGCCCTTATAAGTAGGCCTGCATATTTTTCTTGAATAACTTAAAATAATCTGGCAGAACTCCATAGATAATAAAACATTTGAACATGACAAAAGAAAAAAACAGATCTGCATAATAAAGAGTAATATTTTTAATTAATTTAATACTTGACTTACGACTGATTTTAGTGACTAATTGATATCCAAGGATAACTATGAGCACTGATTAGCTGATGTTCCGTTCATGATTCTAAACTGCCTTACAATTGCTGAAGACAGATGACAATAGCAACGATAGCAACCATAAAATAGAAGACAGGAAAATGTGGAAATTAGCATAAGTGCGGGATACAATAAGACGTGTTGTGCGTATGCAAATTTTGGATTGCCGAACTTGTTCGTGACGTCATAGCGCTGATAAGAGATATAAAGGATTTGACGCGTATTGACCGTTGTTGTTCAAACGCAAAGTTGAAAGGGAAAGAATCAATTGACGAACTTGCAATTTTCAGTATGTCTTCCCGACATCACCTAGATGATTTTACGGGTGGCCGTATTATTGGCAAGATTGAAGAAGGGCGAAAAATAACAGATGTTGCCAGGGAGTTCGACGGCAGCCACAGTGTTGTTTCAAGGCTTTGGAAATCATTTCAAACAAATGGAGAGTGTAGCAAACGTCACGGGGGAGGTCGTGTTCGCAGTACGACACCTGCAGAAGATCAGTACATAGTGCAATCAACAAAAAGACACCGGCGCAGCACAGCTAGTGAGGTAGCAAATCAGTTTATGGCTGCTACTGGCAAGCGGATCTCCCGAAAAGCTGTCGCCAGACGTTTGCATGAAGGAGGACTATACGCCCGCCGTCCTGTTGTGTGCATCCCATTGTCCAGACGTCACCGTACCGCCCGTTTGCAATGGTGCCATCAACATCGTAATTGAACTGATAACGACTGGTCTGCTGTCCTCTTCTCAGATGAAAGTAGATACAGTCTATCGTCTGATTGCCAACGACAACTGATCTGGCGTGATAGTGGTACTGCATATTGTCCAGCAAACATACAGGAAAGGGACCGATATCCGACATATAGTGTCATGGTATGGGCTGGCATCATGATCAATGGCCGTACGTCCCTCTATGTGCTTCCAACTGGGACTATGACTGGCCAACGATACATTAATGATGTTCTGCTACCTCATTTTTGCATGTTCCGTGGTGCTGTCGGTGATAGATTCATTTTCATGAACGACAACGCAACATGTCATCGAACAGTTGCTGTCCAGGAGTGTCTTGAGAGCGAGGATATTCAACGCCTCGTATGGCTAGCACGTTCTCCAGATCTGAATCCCATTGAAAATGTGTGGGATGCTTTGGGGAGGAGTCTTGCTGGTCGCCAATGCCCTCCAATAAACAAGGACACCCTCATCCGTGCACTGACAGAGGAATGGGATAAATTACCCCAACAGCTGCTTGATAATGTTGTGCGAAGCATGACACGACGTGTGGAATCTTGCATCGCCCTCCATGGTGGCCATATCCCGTATTGACATCTTACGCCGGAACGCCTGCTGACGGTAATTGCATTTTTCACGTTTACGTATTCTGCACAAAATGGCCTGTTTGTCCCTTGAACACGTTCCAAAGCCTTCTGGATTTCAGAGCACAATAAATTGTCTTTCTTGTAATGTCCTGGCATTCTGACATTATTTTATTTCACTTGGCATCCAACCATACTTACTTTTTTATGCGCTATATAGCCGTTTATGATCCGTCCTTAGCAATTGTCCAGCAGTGTATTTGCTTCTAGACATCATATTGAAAAAAATATTTGACCTTTCGATTTAATTTATGTCGAGTATTTTAGGTACAGTCACTTTTTCAAGTTATCCATAGACTTTCCGCTAGGGGGCGTTAAGGTAAATTGCGTTCTCCTCGATATTTCTGCTTTTAAAACTCCGATTTGAAAAATTCTTCCTGCATCGCATATGGGAAATATTTTTTCATGTAATTTATAATATTTGGTAAAGAATGGTTTGGCCACCAGGAATGTGCATAAGTGTTAATTTCTGCTTCTGATGTATTTGCAGCAGAATCTGAGCTTTTGAAAACTCGACTGAAGAAATTATTTCCTGGACCGATACCGCTCACATCGAAGAACCTTTTGAGAATACTTCGTTCTTAAAATAATGCATGTTTTTTTCCACCAGGGCGCGTAGATGCATATCTTATATTTGTCTATATCTCTGCTTCTAAGAGTCCGATTTGAAAAATTATTTCTTTGTTGAAAATGTTTCTCATATATTTCGAATTTTTCATAAAGAACAAGTGAGCCGCTGGAGGGCGTAATTTCAAGATTCCGTTTACAGCAGTATCTGCGGGATTAAAAACCCGACTGAAAAACTTCTTTCTTCCGTCAGATACTATTGTTTCCCATACCGGTTCCATTGACTTTGAATAGCTTTGATAAATTAATTCGAGTCAGAACGGATTCAAAAGACATGCTCAATACACCCAAAAATTCGATGCCATCTTTCATGTTGTTTTTCTTATTTTGAAATTTCCTTATTATGTAGTAATAGATTTTTTATGAGAACAGGACACGACAGTATTTTTTGTTTTATTGAAGGTCTAACGACCATCGTGAGCAACTCAATGGGCTATAAGCAGTCTTCCGTCCTTAATTTAGGGCCACTAGTTCCAGGGAAGGGAAAGAGCCAATGCCATAAGGCAAACACAACATCCATGACTCACCGGTATTTGAACCCAGACCCTTCTCGGACGAATGGTCCACGGTAATCTGGAGCCATGACATGCTAACGTTTTTATCCATACTGGCTTTGTGGTGAATTCTCGTAACTAGGCGCAGGGCCGGATGGAGTTCTTGCGGGACCATGGGCGAAATTTCATTTCGGAGCACAGAGCAAAATTTCATTGTGGTCACTAAAAAATAAATCTCATATTTTAATAAAGTCGTTTCTGAAAATTATTGTTCGTGAGGAAGACACACGAAAACTATCGTAAAGACAAAGTTATAATCTCAAAGAAGTATTTGCTTTAAGCTTAAGAAAAAGACCATAATACGGACTGAAAGTTCAGAGAGAGAGAGAGAGAGAGAGAGAGAGAGAGAGAAATAAATAAAGAAAGGAGGAAAGAGAGAGAGAGAAAGAGAGAAAGAAAGAAAGAGAGAGAAATAGAGGCAGAGAGAGGGAGAAAGAGGAGAGAGAGAGAGAGAGAGAGAGAGAGAGAGGCAGAGATAGAGAGAGAAAGAGAGGCAGAGAGAAAGAGAGAGAGAGAGAGAGAGAGGCAGAGAGAGAAAGAAATAAAGAAAGGAGGAAAGAGAGAGAGAAAGAAAGAAAGAAAGAAAGTGAGAGAAATAGAGGCAGAGAGAGGGAGAAAGAGGGAGAGAGAGAGAGAGAGAGAGAGAGAGAGAGAAAGAGAGGCAGAGAGAGAGAGAGAAAGAAAGAAAGAAAGAAAGTGAGAGAAATAGAGGCAGAGAGAGGGAGAAAGAGGAGAGAGAGAGAGAGAGAGAGGCAGAGAGAGAGAGAGAAAGAGAGGCAGAGAGAGAGAGAGGCAGAGAGAGAGAGAGAGAGAGACAGAGAGAGAGAGAGAGAGAAAGAGAGGCAGAGAGAGAGAGAGAGAGAGAGAGAGAGAGAGAGAGAGAGAGAGAGAGAGAGAGGCAGAGAGAGAGAGAGAAAGAAAGAAAGAAAGAAAGTGAGAGAAATAGAGGCAGAGAGAGGGAGAAAGAGGGAGAGAGAGAGAGAGAGAGAGAGAGAGAGAGAGAGAGAGAGAGAAAGAGAGGCAGAGAGAGAGAGAGAGAGAGAGAGGCAGAGAGAGAGAGAGAGAGAGAGAGAGAGAGAGAGAGAGAGAGAGAGAGAGAGAGAGAGAGAGAGAGAGAGAGAGAGAGAGAGAGAGAGAGAGAGAGAGAGAGAGAGAGAGAGAGAGAGAGAGAGAGAGAGAGAGAGAGAGAGAGAGAGAGAGAGAGAGAGAGAGAGAGAGAGAGAGAGAGAGAGAGAGAGAGAGAGAGAGAGAGAGAGAGAGAGAGAGAGAGAGAGAGATTAAAAGGTGTTAAAATCTACATCGTCTTTCCCGGAAGAAGAGGTTTAGGTTGCATTGTGACTCTTATAACAGCTTATTCAGAAAAAGATACCTGCTTAGCGAATAGTTGTGTATAGGAAATATAATAAGGATCCCTCTAAAATAAATTGGTATAAACAGTTTTTTCCCCTGCTACATGTTTAGTGATTGATTTTTAATGCACGGTGGAGTAAATGACGAATTATTGACATTCTAAATTTTTGTACGCGTTCATATATGAAAGTTACCTGTTTTTTTTTTTTTTTTAATTTCTTTTAATGTTACAAAAGTGGCCTCCATATGTAGTTCGAAAGTAACTTGGATATTGTTCTTTTTTTCCTTAAATTTAAGTATCACGTTTTCACACATATTGTTGGATATTTAAAAGAGGGGACCACAAAATGATGAAATTTAATAAACAAATACATCGCTCTTTCCACGTTCCAGAAACACAAAGCAACCGAAAAATTGTTATTCGGTTACCGCCGGGGAAGAGAATCCACGGATCTCTCGATATCTAGCCGAGCTGGTTAGCCTTACAGGGAAGGGAGAAAGCCAGTGCCATAAGAGAGATCCGTGGATTCAATTCCCTGGCGGTGACCGAATAACAATTTTTCGGTAGCTATGTGTTTCTGGAACGTGGAAAGAGCGATGTATTTGTTTATTTACTGACGCCACGTATTTGGAGGATTTTCACTTTGGATCTCGCCCGATGAAATTTAATTTGCTATTTCATGAATGCGGAAAAGATTGAGGTGGTTACAAAAATCATTTCGAATCTGCAAATCTCAGTGTCCGTACGACGAACAGGGGGGATAACGTATTCAAAAATGGGGAGATTGGAAACAAACAAAAAACTTCAAAAATATATTTTTAATGGCCTTGCGCCCCAAAAGTTACAAAAAAAAATGTAGTTAAATTTTTTTACCGAAAATTATTTGTTTTCTATACTGCGGGGCCCGGGGAGACCGCCCCGGTTGCCCCTATGGTCCAGCTGGCCCTGACTAGGCGAACAAATGAAACAAATCAGATTTCAATAAACTTTGGCATATGTGGTTAAAAATTATTTAAGGTATTATTTTTTAATCTGGCATACCGTGAAATTCCTGGCGCAGTCAGAAATCCTGTGCAGACGTCTTCTATGGATGATCCCGGGAACTTTTCTAATAGCTTGGCTTCACTGTAAACAGGAACTGGTGACTTTCTAACACCCACCACAACCCCTCTTCCTACGGACCCTTTTTCGCAGCATACGAGCGGTGACTTCAAAAAGGGTAAATGGTTAGTAAATGCGTATCGCATTCGCCCAAAGTCCTCTGACAAAACTGACCAACACAAAACAGTTCCCAGGAGGAATGGATCGTGTGATCGTTGCTTCAAGTAAAAAACAGCTTGCTCTTCCCTTTCACCCCCGGTCATCAAAGATGGCAATTGATAATTGCAGTGTGCGTCTGATGACCCCCCCCCCCCACTTGACGGTATTTCTCTCTTTCCTGACCCTTAATAACACCAAGCCCTGTGCGGTTGAGTGTCATTGGCGCAACCAGCCCTGGGCGCAATTGTTTCTACAGATTGACCCGGAGAAGTCTTTCTCTTTTTCTGAGTCATTTATTGTTTATACTGTATCATATCACTCGCTTTCTTTAAAAGTTCAATACACGAACTTTAAATAAATAAGGTGTTTATGATTATAATGGAACACAAAAGGAATTTTCATAAACCACCAAAAATAAAAGTTCAAAGAATTTACGACAACGTCTGTCTTCCGGGGAGGGGGGGGGGGGCTTGCTTGCCTCTCAGGGGAGGGGGATGAGCCCCCTCCTGCCCTCTACTAGCTACGCCCCTGTGTAGCACTCATGAATAACGAACGCTATTAACTGAAGGACGTCAAACAATGACCTGAAACCAAAGAATATCTAACGCTTAAAGAAGGTAAACTCTCATAGAGATAACGTAAAACAGGCGGCAACAGCGCCACCACGTCTTAAGAGATAATATGCTCTGCGGGAAAGTTAACATTCAGGAGCAAAACACGTTATGGGGACTACGGCAGTGAAGCTTTTCTTTGATCCACGATGGTTTCCTTCGATCTGATGACTATTTGCTTAGAGCAGTCTTTTGTTGTTGTTGTTTTCTGATGTCCCGCCCATCCCTTATTTTGGTGAGAAAAATATGAAATAACATTAGTCTTACTATTTAAATTAAATTTCAGCAAATATTTCAGCTAAGCTTAAGGATCCGCACAAAATGCAGACATTCCCTAATATTTGGCATTACTGAAAATGTTTCTGAAAAACTGAAGAACAAACAATAGCCTTAACTAACCCGATTGGCGTAACAAAACTAACATATCCGTTTTGCGAAATGATTATGGTACCGAGAAGGTAACAATCACGTGCTGTGAGTAGCTCGACTGACTGTTCTTTACCCAAAGAATTGAAGTCAACAGAAATACGCATGCGCAGTCTGCTCCGGAAATAGCCTGTATGTTGGCTTCTGTGCACTGCATTTTTTCTCTGAAGATATGGCGGCGCTAGTTATGTCTCGCTGAGCCTTAACTTCTCGTTAGATATTCTTTGCTGAAACTAAGCTTTTTTGCACTACACAGAATCGGACACCGAACGCATGCGCAAACGTTTATCTTCCCCAACTACCAGCGACGCCACGTGGTAGGAGACCTTACTTATCAATCAACCCTCGAACGATAGAGTTATAGTGATTTATATGGGTCAAGATCTATGTACCACGATTTTTTCTATTCACATCGTTGTGATCGATGAATATAGTGTATGAATGGCCTGACTTTCCAGTGGTGGACGAAATTAAGGCGCAGAATTGTTTGTAAGTTATGCTGATTCTTTCCCTGGCGGTTTCAATATCGTTTTGACAAGTGTGACATAGAAGGGTTTATCAAAATAATAGAAACACCGACTGCGATTGAAGTACATGAAATGCACTGTATGCAAACCACAGGGACGACGTCATCCGAGATGTGAGGTACAAAAAGGGGTACTGGGCGATGTCGGCTGTCACGTAGCAGTGTCGCAGTCGTATGAGAAGCAGTTGTTGTGGAGTAAGTGTCAACAATGTCAGACCTCAATGACATTAAAAAAAGTCATGATCATTGGTGCGCTTCTTGCAGCAGCTTCACTAACTAGAAAGGTATACACAAAGGTCTAGATAAAGAAAGGTATACTAAAAAGGCATGAACTGTATCAAAGATTAGGACTACCTATCAAAAAAGGAACCTGCGTTGTCTCGAAACCTGCAAATTCTGGACGCCATACGAAGGTGTCAGATAATTACAGGCGAACGTTGGCACATATTGTACAGGGTGTTACACTCGCTCTCTGCCCCTGAATTTCTCTTATAACTTGTAAACTAATGGACGTAATTCAGTGACATGTGGCACGGACCTACCTTGGTGTATGAGAAGCATGATGATCTCAGAGCAAGTGTTGAAACTGGTCGCAATTAGCAGCAAGGCATGCCTGCACACTCTTCTTCATGTTACGGAAGGTATTCACCAACACATCGAGAGTCACAGCATCAATTTCCCGCCGAATATTTTCCTGCAGTTCTACGAGAGTCCGTGGCTTGATGCGATACACTTTCTTTTTCAGCATGCCCCATAGGAAGAAATCCGGTGGGGTAAAGTCAAGTGACCTTGGTGGCCAGAGTCCCTTAGAAAGGACACCATCTTAAAAGAAGGAAACAATTTCAGCCCTGCTGACATACGAGATGTGACAGGTGGCACCATTCCGCTGAAAACAGCCATTACGGAGCTCCACGTCGTCCAACTTATTCACAAACTCATAGAAGATTTCCATGAAGACTGCGATATCCACCATTGTATGGAAGAAGTTTGGAGGAACAATGTGGCGCCGCGACCGAGCACAACACACCCCAATTTTTTCTTGAAGAGGTGTCTCATACTCGGTGGTAGGATTCTCAACACTCACGGCTATTCTGGGAATTGACCTGCCCACTTAGGTGGAACCACGCCTCGTCGGAGAACCACGTGTAGTCCAGTATTGAAACACTTAGGTGGAACCACGCCTCGTCGGAGAACCACGTGTAGTCCAGTATTGAAACACTTAGGTGGAACCACGCCTCGTCGAAGAACCACGTGTAGTCCATTATTGAAACACTTAGGTTAAACCACGCCTCGTCGGAGAACCACGTGTAGTCCAATAAGGCAATAACAATATAATTTTTTCTTGAAGAGGTGTCTCATGCACGGTGTTACGATTCTCAACACTCAGGGCTATTCTGGGAATTGACATGCCCACTTAGGTGGAACCACGCCTCGTCGGAGAACCACGTGTAGTTCAGTATTGAAACACTTAGGTGGAATCACGCCTCGTCGGAGAACCACGTGTAGTTCAGTATTGAAACACTTAGGTGGAACCACGCCTCGTCGGAGAACCACGTGTAGTCCAATAAGGCAATAACAATATAATTTTTTCTTGAAGAGGTGTCTCATGCACGTTGTTAGGATTCTCAACACTCATGGCTATTCTGGGAATTGACGTGCCCACTTAGGTGGAACCACGCCTCGTCGGAGAACCACGTGTAGTTCAGTTTTGAAACACTTAGGTGGAACCACGCCTCGTCGGAGAACCACGTGTAGTCTAATAAGACAATAGCAATATAATTTTTTTCTTTAAGAGGTGCCTCATGCACGGTGTTACGATTCTCAACAGTCACGGCTATTCTGGGAATTAACGTGCCCACTTAGGTGGAACCACGCCTCGTCGGAGAACCACGTGTTGTCCAGTATTGAAACACTTAGGTGAAACCATGCCTCGTCGGAGAACCACGTGTAGTCCAGTATTGAAACACTTAGGTGGAACCACGCCTCGTCGGAGAACCACGTGTAGTCCAGTATTGAAACACTTAGGTGGAACCACGCCTCGTCGAAGAACCACGTGTAGTTCAGTTTTGAAACACTTAGGTGGAACCACGCCTCGTCGGAGAACCACGTGTAGTCTAATAAGACAATAGCAATATAATTTTTTCTTTAAGAGGTGTCTCATGCACGGTGTTAGGATTCTCAATATTCAGGGCTTTTCTGGGAATTGACCTGCCCACTTAGGTGGAACCACGCCTCGTCGGAGAACCACGTGTTGTCCAGTATTGAAACACTTAGGTGAAACCACGCCCCGTCGGAGAACTACGTGTAGTCCAGTATTGAAACACTTAGGTGGAACGACGCCTCGTCGGAGAACCACGTGTAGTCCAATAAGGCAATAACAATATAATTTTTTGTTGAAGAGGTGTCTCATGCACGGTGTTAGGATTCTCAACACTCAGGGCTTTTCTGGGAATTGGCCTGCCCACTTAGGTGGAACCACGCCTCGTCGGAGAACCACGTGTTGTCCAGTATTGAAACACTTAGGTGAAACCACGCCTCATCGGAGAACTACGTGTAGTCCAGTATTGAAACACTTAGGTGGAACCACGGGAACCACGCCTCGTCGGAGAACCTCGTGTAGTCCAGTATTGAAACACTTAGGTGGAACCACGCCTCGTCGGAGAACCACGTGTAGTCCAATAAGGCAATAACAATATAATTTTTTCTTGAAGAGGTGTCTCATGCACGGTGTTAGGATTCTCAACACTCAGGGCTATTCTGGGAATTGACGTGCCCACTTAGGTGGAACCACGCCTCGTCGGAGAACCACGTGTAGTTCAGTTTTGAAACACTTAGGTGGAACCACGCCTCGTCGGAGAACCACGTGTAGTCTAATAAGACAATAGCAATATAATTTTTTCTTGAAGAGGTGTCTCATGCACGGTGTTACGATTCTCAACAGTCACGGCTATTCTGGGAATTAACGTGCCCACTTAGGTGGAACTACGCCTCGTCGGAGAACCACGTGTTGTCCAGTATTGAAACACTTAGGTGAAACCATGCCTCGTCGGAGAACCACGTGTAGTCCAGTATTGAAACACTTAGGTGGAACCACGCCTCGTCGGAGAACCACGTGTAGTTCAGTATTGAAACACTTAGGTGGAACCACGCCTCGTCGAAGAACCACGTGTAGTTCAGTTTTGAAACACTTAGGTGGAACCACGCCTCGTCGGAGAACCACGTGTAGTCCAATAAGGCAATAACAATATAATTTTTTGTTGAAGAGGTGTCTCATGCACGGTGTTAGGATTCTCAACACTCAGGGCTTTTCTGGGAATTGACCTGCCCACTTAGGTGGAACCACGCCTCGTCGGAGAACCACGTGTTGTCCAGTATTGAAACACTTAGGTGGAATCACGCCTCATCGGAGAACTACGTGTAGTCCAGTATTGAAACACTTAGGTGGAACCACGCCTCGTCGGAGAACCTTGTGTAGTCCAGTATTGAAACACTTAGGTGGAACCACGCCTCGTCGGAGAACCACGTGTAGTCCAATAAGGCAATAACAATATAATTTTTTCTTGAAGAGGTGTCTCATGCACGGTGTTAGGATTCTCAACACTCAGGGCTATTCTGGGAATTGACGTGCCCACTTAGGTGGAACCACGCCTCGTCGGAGAACCACGTGTAGTTCAGTTTTGAAACACTTAGGTGGAACCACGCCTCGTCGGAGAACCACGTGTAGTCTAATAAGACAATAGCAATATAATTTTTTCTTGAAGAGGTGTCTCATGCACGGTGTTACGATTCTCAACAGTCACGGCTATTCTGGGAATTAACGTGCCCACTTAGGTGGAACCACGCCTCGTCGGAGAACCACGTGTAGTCCAGTATTCCCAGATGTGCATTGACAAACTGCTGGAACCAATGACAGTATTTCAGTCTCTTCTGTTTGTCGTGAGGTTTCGATTTTTGCACAACAATAACTCGATATGCATGCAGCTTTGCTTTCTTTTTGTAGCTCGTTGACATGTGCTTGTGGTAATCCCATCCCCTTCGACAGTTCACGCAAGGACTACTGTGGAGAGGCCAGCAGTCTGTTTTTCACTTTCTACACCGTGGCTTCTGGTAGTTTAAGACGCCTCCTTCCTGTGTACCCAACAATGTTACCGCGGTTTCCAGTTTCTTCACCAGATACTCAATCAGAGATTTTACCGGTGGTTTCCGATCCCAAACCGCGAAATAAATTGCCTTTGGCACTACTTTACCAACACATTTTTACAGTGCGTGCGGACAATAAACACGCCCTGTTCTACTGTGTACCGGTTCAGACTGTAATTGCTCGTAACACAAAGAAACGATGACTGTGGACGATCCCGTAAAAACGGCACAGTCAGATGTGTCACATCAACTGTCGAGGACAGCGAACTCGCAATCGGCCTTCACTTCGTGCAGGTGCGACACACGGGCTAGAGAGTAGCGCCGCCACTCACTACTCTCTAGCCGTTGTGTCGATTGCGTATTCACTGCCCTCGGTAGTTCTCTGACCATGTTTCTCATAAACGCCCGTGTCAAATTTCGCTGAGTTACGTCCATTAGTTCGCAAGTTATAAGGGAAAATCAGGGGCCGAGAAAGAGTGAAATACCCTGTGCAACGAAAGCACAAGACCACGGCACCCCAAATAGTAGCAGAGTTGAGCACCAGTCGTAACGATTCGGCAGGAAATCCATCATGCCGGTATTTATGGCCATGCCAAAAGCAACTAAAAACGCAAACCTCTGAAAACCAACATCAATCACTATCCACCAACATCAGTGTAACAAAACGTGTAAGGTGGTGAAAAACACATAAAAACTGCGTTGCTAAAGACTAGCAACGCGTCATCTGGTGGTCTGGTTAATCGTGCTTCACACTCAGGGCCCGATCATGATAACTCGGGGCTCTGGGTAGAAGCCCATATGCCCCCTTCCCCCTCACATCACATTTTTACTATGTCACAGAAAGACACGCATATGTATGAAACTTTAAGGATAATGTTTCAACGCCATATGCAAACAACAGTGAGACAGTTTTAAATAAAACCCTTTAAGGATAATGTTTCAACGCCATATGGAAACAAAAGCGAGACAGTTTTAAATAAAAACTTTAAGGATAATGTTTCAACGCCATATGCAAACAAAAGTGAGACAGTTTTAAATAAAAACTTTAAGGATAATGTTTCAACGCCATATGCAAACAAAAGTGAGACAGTTTTAAATAAAACCTTTAAAGATAATGTTTCAACGTCATATGGAAACAAAAGTGAGACAGTTTTAAATAAAACCTTTAAGGATAATGTTTCAACGCCATATGGAAACAAAAGCGAGACAGTTTTAAATAAAACCTTTAAGGATAATGTTTCAACGCCATATGGAAACAAAAGCGAGACAGTTTTAAATAAAAACTTTAAGGATAATGTTTCAACGCCATATGCAAACAAAAGTGAGACAGTTTTAAATAAAAACTTCAAGGATAATGTTTCAACGCCATATGCAAACAAAAGTGAGACAGTTTTAAATAAAAACTTTAAGGATAATGTTTCAACGCCATATGCAAACAAAAGTGAGACAGTTTTAAATAAAAACTTTAAGGATAATGTTTCAACGCCATATGCAAACAAAAGTGAGACAGTTTTAAATAAAAACTTTAAGGATAATGTTTCAACGCCATATGCAAACAAAAGCGAGACAGTTTTAAATAAAAACTTTAAGGATAATGTTTCAACGCCATATGCAAACAAAAGTGAGACAGTTTTAAATAAAAACTTTAAGGATAATGTTTCAACGCCATATGCAAACAAAAGCGAGACAGTTTTAAATAAAAACTTTAAGGATAATGTTTCAACGCCATATGCAAACAAAAGTGAGACAGTTTTAAATAAAAACTTTAAGAATAATGTTTCAACGCCATATGCAAACAAAAGTGAGACAGTTTTAAATAAAAACTTTAAGGATAATGTTTCAACGCCATATGCAAACAAAAGCGAGACAGTTTTAAATAAAAACTTTAAGGATAATGTTTCAACGCCATATGCAAACAAAAGTGAGACAGTTTTAAATAAAAACTTTAAGGATAATGTTTCAACGCCATATGGAAACAAAAGTGAGACAGTTTTAAATAAAAACTTTAAGGATAATGTTTCAACGTCATATGCAAACAAAAGTGAGACAGTTTTAAATAAAAACTTCAAGGATAATGTTTCAACGCCATATGCAAACAAAAGTGAGACAGTTTTAAATAAAAACTTTAAGGATAATGTTTCAACGCCATATGCAAACAAAAGTGAGATAGTTTTAAATAAAAACTTTAAGGATAATGTTTCAACGCCATATGCAAACAAAAGTGAGACAGTTTTAAATAAAAACTTCAAGGATAATGTTTCAACGTCATATGCAAACAAAAGTGAGACAGTTTTAAATAACAACATACTAGGTGTAATGAAATAAAAATCCAGACTTGATCCTTAATATGCATAATAGTATTTATCAAAAATGAACGCTGCTTTTCTGTTAGCCGGGCGCAAGTGATAAATCGCCAAATATGGTTCACAAATCACATTTTCGATGTTATTTCATTAAAGGCAATCGACTGATCTCAAACCATGTTCCTCTACGAAAACTTCTGCTGTGACACGAAGATATGTTGTATCTCCATCTAATACCATAATTAAAATACAGTTTTATTTGGTGATTGTTCTCACGATTCATATTTAATGGCAAAATCCGTTTTTCTCGAAAAAACAACAACATTCGAAAATGGATCAGAGTCATTGGATTCCTTCGCTGATGCATCAAAATCTTTACAATGTTCGTTACTTGGTGCCCAAGAAATAATCATTTTATTCTCAGAAATATCCAGTTTTTGGATGATCGTAGCAGAATACTTTAACAGCGATCCTGTAAGTTTTTTGGTAGATTCTTCTTTTCCAGTCTTTAATTTTCTTTTAAAGGAACCGGACAGATACGTTTGTTGAGACATCACTTAAAAAAACGATAAAAACTACACAATTTAAAAAATTATTATCTCACTTCAAACTATTACCACATGATAACAGTAACATAAACGTAAAATTGAGAGCTTCACTACAACCAAGTCGAATAGCTTCATGGTAGTGTTTGCTTTACAAATGTGTTGTCATTTTTCTCGGCAAATATTTCCATCCGCGTGGCTTCAGACTGAAGGCGTCATCCACGGACTTTAGGATACTGCGCCAATCAACGTGTCGCGTTTTATGATAGTGGACATCGTAGCAATAGATAGAAGGAACAGCTCACAATCTGAAATGTTTAAAATGCCTCATTGAGTTGGTTAAAATGGGTGTCTTAGAAATTTTATTAGTCCGTCCAATTTCGAACTTTCAACAAAAATAAATTTAGAACATAACATTATTATAAATATTGCAATTTTGCCCCCCCCCCTTCAAACTGGGCGGCCCTGGATACGTACCCAGCATGCCCCTGCGATACTCAGGCCCTGTCCACACTGTTTTCTCACCATTGGTAGAGTGTACTTCTGGCGAAAATTTGCAGAAGCGTACAACCCCTACTGTGAAACATGGAGATACACTGCAAAATATTTTTCTGAAATTCATGAGCCACTTTCCGTTACTTCTTTCGTGAATTAACCAGGCATATTTCTGATACAATTTTTCCCGTAAAATGACGGGATACGGTCACTAATTTAGGGTCACTGGTTCCAGGGAAGGGAGAGGGGAAGTGCAGTAAGACAAACGCAACATCCATGTCTTACCGGGATTCGAACCGTGGGCCCTTCACGAACGAATCATCATAAGCCATCGCTTAGACCACTGCGCCTCCGGGGCTGCCAGGTTCGAGATGAGCATCACGACTGCAGCCTTTTTCAGTCGTAAAATGTGAAGCGGAAGACCACTCATCTCGAACGTGTGCAAAAATTCTACTGGATAGCGCACTCTTTCACTCTCATCTTCAGTCACAACTGTGTTTGTAAATGTTGTTGGAATGAGATTCGCGTTGAGAATACTCTTCATTCTCTCTTGTCTGAGACATATAGTTGCGACCCAATGATCGCTTACGCCTTCCAGTAAGGCTCTTACGTTTTTTTCTGCGGGAGAAACATTCTGTTAAGGGTAAGTATGCAATAAAGTATTTACTTACTTTAGGACTGATCATATAGAACACCATGCACACACCAAGTCTGACACTGAACTGAGTGCCTGATGTAGATAAGGGCCGCACGCTTCTCCCATAGACTTTACATATGAACTTTGCCGCCCCACAACGCCCGAACCGTTGCCCCAATCTCATTTTCCTCTTCCAACTGGCACATCTACATGGTAAGACCTTTATTTTGATACCTCATATCTTTACGTTCAGCCGTTCTCCCAAAATAGGTCTCACAGTAAAAAACCTTATACCTAGAATTAATATATAGATGCTACCGTAAAAAACCGGGTGCTTAATTTAAAGTGCAGGTGATTGTAAGAAGTCCATGTGTATCAGTCTATGGAGTTCTTAAGACAAAAGCCACGTAGCCATCGAGTAAATTTTATATTTAAAAGTTTTGCGAAATAATAATATAAAATATTGAGCCTTCCTTCCCTAAAAGACAATTGAAAGTTATTGTCAGTTGGAAAAAGATCTCAAACTCCAAACCATTCTGCTGCTTCAAAAAATCAGGATGAAAAAAAAATACTTAATTTGTAATAAGACCTCCTACAGAAAAAAATAAAATTATTACAAACGTAATCAAAAAAATAATAAGCTCCAATAGAGAATAAAATGACTAAATCACTCGCATTAATGAACAAAAAAATTCAGCATCGTCCAATTAGTTTTCCCCTGAACGTTAGTCTTATTCCTGTGACTTTCTGGCTCAGTGTTTAAAACGTACTCCTTCAAATTAAAAGGCTGGGCTCCATCCCCACCACCGGCGCAAAAGGGTTCTTGCGCGTAAGGGCTGAAATATTCAGCGTCTTGGATTTTCACAAATTTCTGTCTAAAAACGGAAAAACTTGTAACGGACTTTTCAGAAATTAATGAAATTGCTGACTACGGAAAATCTGTAAAAATACGGGTTAAAAAAAAACTAGGAACTTTGAAAAACGGAAATTCCGTTAGAACACCGACACTTACCGGCAACTTTGCTGCACGTTATTTTCAAAAAATTTCCGTGTTTTTACACCACTTATTTATTGTAGTGTAGGTTCCTGATGCTTTCGAGTGTCATGTCATGGCGCGTTTTAGGGTCACTAGTTATTCTAAAGGGTTGTATCCCATATGCAACGTACGAATTCATTCTTGATTACCACCTGCAGCCACTGTTGCCTAATGACCGTCCCTAGTTTCAAGCAGATAATACACCCGTGCATTATTCCCTAATGACCGTCCCGGGTTTCAAGCAGATAATGAACCGGTGCATTGCTCCCTAACGACCGCCCCCAGTTTCAAGCAGATAATGCACACGTGCATTGTTTCCTAATGACCGTCCCCGGTTTCAAGCAGATAATGCACCCGTGCATTGTTCCTTAATGACCGTCCCGGGTTCAAAGCAGATAATGCACCCGTGCATTGTTCCCTAATGGCCGTTCCTGGTTTCAAGCAGATGATGCACCCGCGCATTGTTCCCTAATGACCGTCCCTAGTTTCAAGCAGATAATGCTAACGTGCATTGTTCCCTAATGACCGTCCGCGGTTTCAAGCAGATAATGCACCCACGCATTGTTCCCTAGTGACCATCCCTGGTGTCAAGCAGATAATGCACCAGTGCATTGTTCCCTAACGACCACCCCTAGTTTCATGCAGATAATGCACCCGTGCATTGTTCCCTAATGACCGCCCCTAGTTTCAAGCAGATAATGCACTCGTGCATTGTTCCTTAATGACCGTCCCGGGTTCAAAGCAGATAATGCACCCGTGCATTGTTCCCTAATGGCCGTTCTTGGTTTCAAGCAGATAATGCACTCGTGCATTGTTCCCTAATGACCGTCCCTGGTTTCAAGCAGATAATGCACTCGTGCTTTGTTCCTTAATGGCCGCCCTTGGTTTCAAGCAGATAAATCACCCGTGCATTGTTCCCTAATGACCGTCCCTGGTTTCAAACAGATAATGCACCCGTGCATTGTTCCCAAATGACCGTCCCTAGTTTCAAGCAGATAATGCACCCGTGCATTGTTCCCTAATGACCGTCCCTGGTTTCAAACAGATAATTCACCCGTGCATTGTTCCCTAATGACTATCCCTGGTTTCAAGCAGATAATGCACCCGTCCATTGTTCCCTAATGACCGTCCCTGGTTTCAAGCAGATAATGCACCCGTGATTGTTCCCTAATGACCGTCCTTGGTATCAAGCAGGTAACGCACCCGTGCATTGTTCCCTAATCACCGTCCTTGGTATCAAGCAGATAATGCCCCCGTGCATTGTTCTCTATTGACCGTCCCCGGTTTCAAGCAGGTAATGCACCGGTGCATTGTTCTTTAATGACCGTCCCTGGTTTCAAGCAGATAATGCACCCGTGCATTGTTCCCTAATGACCGTACCCGGTTTCAAGCGGATATTGCACCCGTGCATTGTTCCCTAATGACCGTCCCTGGTTTCAAGCAGATAATGCACCCATGCATTGTTCCCTAATGGCCGTCCCTGGTTTCAAGCAGATAATGCACCCGTGCATTGTTCCCTAATGACCGTCCCTGGTTTCAAGCAGATAATGCACCCGTGTCTTGTTCCCTAATGCCCGTCCCTGGTTTCAAGCAGATAATGCAACGTACATTGTTGAGCAAAACGTACGAAGTTGTTGCAAAGCATGAAAATCTGGTATAAGAGCTACCCTGGCCAGCTTAATCTCCAGACCCCAATAGTATTGAATATTTGAGGAAATACTTGGGAGGATCGAAAAGAAACGCACAGAAACTTTTTTCTCTACGCAGGTTACCGTTTAGCAAACAACGAATTTGAATGTCACGCTGCAGACCGGTTTGGCTGGATCAGGTGTCACCGTGGTGGAAGACAATGTGAACAACGACACAAAGATGTCGCGTTTGTTAGCGTCGTCTACGAATGAAGAGCAACACGGTGTAGTCCATTTTTTGTGGGCTAAGCGGAAAACTCCGACGAAAATTCACAAAGAAATGGTCGAAGTGTATGGTCGTGATTTTCTGGACAGCAGCAACATCCCCAGATGGTGCAGTTTCTTTGTAGAGGGCCGTGGCAACCTAACTGATTCGCCACGTTCTGGTAGACCTGTAACCCGGACATCACCTGCCACAGTGAGAGGCACTGAACAGGCAATCCTGAGTGACCAACAGATCCATTTGCGCACATTGGCACAGAAGTTCAACATTTCGGACGGTATGGTGTGCGATATTGTGCATAACAAATTGCAAATTCGCAAGGTCAGGGCGCAATGGGTGCCTGATAATTTGACAGATAACCAGAAGGGACAGTTAATGATGTCATCCTTGGACCTCGTGATGCGTTACGCAGAAAAAGGACATGCATTTCTGGCAGGTGTAGTGATGGGCAATAAGTCCTGGATGTACCACTACACTCCCGAAACAAAGAAGGCCAGTATGGTATGGAAACATTCCGACTCTTCATTTAAAAAAACCAAAAAAATCCTAGCTCAATCTGCACAAAAAGTCCTCACGTCCTCATAACGGTGTTCTGGGACATGCATGGCGTTCTCCTGGTAGAGTTTCGTCTAACGGGGACCACTATGAATGCTAAAACATAAGCTAACACATTGACAACGTTGCGTCGTTCCCTTCTTGACAAAAGACCCAACAGCGACGCTGCAAATGTCAGATTGCTTCATGACAACGCTCGACCACATATTGCACGACACGTTCGTGACAAAATTCGCTATTTGGCTGGGAGGTGATCCAGCATCCGCCATGCAGTCCGGATCTGGTTTCTTTGGACTTTCATCTGTTTGGTCCCTGGAAAAGATCATCGGGCGGCCAACGCCTCGATTCGGCTGACGAAGTTAAATCGGATTTCCTCAGGTGGCTATACGTCCAGAAAACGGACTGTTACGAACAAGGTGTACTAAAACTGATACCACTCTGGGATAAATGTCTCCAGCTTCTCGATTCTTATGTTGAAATATTACTGAACAAGAAAGATGACACCGAATTTTCGGGTGTAATAAGCACGTCTTTTGAATCCGTTCTGACGCAAATTAAATTTATCAAATCTATTTAAAATCAATGGAACCACTATGGAAAACAATAGTATCTGACGGAAGAAAGAAGTTTTTCAATCGGGTTTTTAATCCCTCAGATATTGCTGTAAACAGAATCGTGAGCTTACGCCCTCGGGTTGCAGACTTGGGCGTTAAGAAAAACATGAATTTATATGAGAAACATTTCACACCGGAAACGCTCTCCAACACAGAAATAATTTTTCAAATCGGACTCTTAGAAACAGAGATATCGACAAAAATAAGAGGTTACTTTACGTCCCCTGGTGGGAAAACCATGCATTATTTTAGGAAGAAAGTATTCTCAAAAGGGTTTTCGATATGAGCGGGATCGGTCCAACAAAAAAAAAAAAAATTAGTCGAGTTTTCAGGAGCCCAGATTTTGCTACAAATACATCAGAAGCAGAAATTAATCCTTATGCCCCCTGGTCGCCAAACCATTCTTTACCAAACATTAGAAATGATATGAAAAATATTTTCCATCAGGTGTTGTATGCGATACAAGAATAATTTTTGAAATCGAAGTTTTAGAAGCAGAAATAACGCAGAAAACGCAATTTACCTTTGTGCCTCCTGATGTACTTGAAAATTTTAAATTTATAGGAAAAATATTTCGCATTGGACACTCTGTCCAACAAAGAAGGAATTATTCAAATCAAATTCATAGAAGTAGAGATATTGACAAAAATAAGATATACATCTACGCCCCCTGGCGTAGAAACGCTGCATTATTTTAAGAAGAACATGTTCCTAAAAGGTTTGTCGACATGAGTAGTATCGGCCTACAAACAACTTTTTTAATCGAGAATTTAGAAGCTCATATTTTGCTGCAAATACATCAGAAGCGGAAATTAAGACTTACGCCACCTGGTGGCCAAACCATTTTTACAAAAATTAGAAATGATGTGCAAGGGATTTCCCATCAGGATTTCCCATCAAAAATTCTTTCTGCATCAGAATCCGATGCAGAAAGAATTTTTCAAATCGGAGATTTAGAAGCAGAGATATAAGGGGGTAACGCAATTTACCGCTACTACCCCTAGCGAAAAGTCTATGAATTACATGAAAATTTCGTAACTATATGAAAAACATGTCAGAGTGGATACACTATCCAACAAAGAAGGAATTTTTCAAATCGGACTCTTAGAAGTAGAGATATTGACAAAAATAAGATGTACGTCTACGCCCCCTGGCGTAGAAACCATGGAATATTTTAAGAAGAAAATATTCAGAAAACGTTCATCGACGTGAGTGGCATCAGCCCACGCAAGAATTTTTTCAATCGATGTTTTATAAGCTCAGATGTTATGGCAAATACATCAGAAGCGAAAATTAACACTTACGCCCCCTAATGGCCAAAGTATTCTTTACCAAAAATTAGAATGGAGCTGTCCCGCTGAAGAAAAAATAAATTCAAATCGGAGTTTTAGACGAAGAGTTATCGGGGAAAATGTAATTTACTTTTACGCCCCCTAGCGGAAAATCTATGCGTAATTTAAAAAAGTAACTATATCTAAAATACTTTTCGATATTAATGCAATCGAAAGATAAAATTTGTTTTTCAATCGGATGTTTAGAAACAAATATGTGGAATAAAACGTATTTTTGAATGCGACATCATCTGCATTTAAGCCCTCTAGCGGCGGAATTGTACATCGTAAAAAAAAGAAATGAAGGATCATCATTTGGATATTTCAAGCTTTTCAATGCAAAAATATTTTTTAAAATCGGACTAATGGTTGCAGTGATATCATGTGTACAGACGGACGGACAAACCTTTTTTTTTTACAAAAGACGTGCTAAAAATGTAGTTTCACTGTGTATATGTTTTGTTTTGCCTATCTATTAAACTGTTGCCAGAAAAAAAATAGTGTGCGTTCCTTTTCGATCCACCCTCATATCTGGAGAGAAAGGTCACATGACGCTTTCAAACTTTAACATCACTATACAGTTGCGATACACCGTATTTTACAGGAAGAGTGGTCCCAAATCCCATTATCATATGTACAGGATCTGTATAGTTCAATATTCCAAGTCAAAATGCTTCTGTTCTGAAAGCCTTGGGTGGGTCTACTAAAAAGTTCTCCACAAGCAGTAAGGATTTCCATTTTTTTTATAAGCCCCTGTGTGTTAACGAACTTCATTACGAACATTTACAGAGACACTAGTTAAGCACGTATACATTCTGCTATTTAAACTTAATCTTCACACAGATTAAAATGAAGGATCATCATTGTGTGGCGATTTTCTTTCACATTGTCACTCTATTTTAAAATCCATAAGCTTCTGCAGATGATTTGACAAAATTACTGTAATTGCTAAGAGGATAAGAAATTGTTAGTGAATCTGTCTCCTACTGAAACTTAATAGAATAGACAGCACTAAGCAGACGTTTCTCTTTCAGATGATCGAACTCTTGCCCCGCCGCCATGCTTATATTAAAAAAAAAGCAGAAATCTGAAGCACCGACTCAGGTGTTTGCATGAAATCGGCTACTGAATTTTTCTAGAAAAGAATTCCTTCGAAAACGAAAAATGAATGGCTTTGTTACAAAACATTGATAAAAAATATGTCGCACTATAAAATAATCGTGTATAAAGAGACATTTTAGGACGGCTGTAAAATGCAAACTTATTCTTGTCAATAAAAAAAATGTAAGCACCACAGGTCTGAGAAAAGATGTCTTAAACGAAGCATAAAACATCGGCGTCCGTTGCACCATTCGGAAGAGCGCCTCTCCAGTGCTCTCTTAGGCCTCAACAAAAGTTATGAACCGGATAATTAGTCTAAAACAAAAGTTTGCAGCCTGAATTAATGTCGTTCGTAAATCTTTGACAGCTGTGTAAATACTACGGCTAATGATCGCATTGTGGATGCCGGAAAACCGATCAAACGGCTCGTAAAATTTGGCCATATTTTCAGAACTAACTTTATAGGCCTCAAATGCTCAGGCTTTTCGCATAAAAGAAGCTAACGTGGCCGTAATCAGTCTAGCACATGTCTGCTTATAGAACTGCGAAGATAAGGGGGGAGGTTAATGTAGATTATTTAACACACCCTAGCTGTAGAATAAATTCAAAAGAAATCTTACATCCCCGCAATTTCTCTCCCTCTTCTCATTTTTAGCAATACACCTGTCCATGAAAGAAGCAAAATACAGATGTTTTTGTAAGTGTTGTAGGAAATTCTCAAAACAAAGCATTATTTCTGAGCTTTGCTGCTATAGTTTCGATAAACTATTGGGTTCGCCAAAAAAAGCCATTGCGTTTTTTACACAATAGAACGCGAAACGTGTCTTGAAATGTAACTGACGTCATTTGAAACCGCAAGTTCATTATGTAATTTGACAGCAGACAGTTCAAGCTTGTTTTAGGAACAGAAAGTGCACGATTTCGTTAAGTGTTTGTTTGGCGTCGATTTCAAAATGGACAATCAAAGGGAACATTTTCGTTATGTTTTGCTGTATTACTTCCGAAAAGGAAAAAAAAAAAAAAAAAAAAAACACCATGCAAGCTCATAAAAAGTAGCGTGATGTGTATGGTGACGATGGTCGTAAAACTACGGCAGTCCCATAATTGGTTTGCGAAATTTCGGTCTGGAGATTTTGATGTGAAAGATGCACCATGCTCAGGAAGGTCAATCGAAGTTGATGATGACAAAACAAAGGCATTTATCGAATCAGTTGGCGTTTAACGACACGAGAGATGGCTGAGAATCTTAACATATCGAAATGGGGCTTTGAAAACCATTTAAAGCAAAAGGGATACGTTAGTAAGCTCTATATGTGGACACCACATGAACTCTAAGAAATTCATCTCACTAAGCGCGTTGACATCTGCGATTCGCTCTTGAAACGTTAAGAAAATGATCCATTTTTGAAACGTATGATAACAGGCGATGAAAAATGGATCGTCTACTGTTGCAGGGCTTGGTGCTGAGTTCTATTACAGCACCCTCCCTGTGTGGAGGGTTCGTTTGATGTTTGCTCGGTATATGGGGTTTAACCTGTAATTCTCCCAACTGGAGTAGATAAATAAAATACAAAGTATCAAAAATCGACTCTAGTTAAACTCTTTCCGTGCAGTGAGAAAGACTTTTATTCAGATGTTGCGGGGAATGTCGCTAAACTTTTGTCCGTCATTTTCGTGCTTTCAATATTTTATTAACACCTCTGTGACCTTCTCGCTCTAATTGTCAGCACTCCGAATTCTGTTTATCTTTTCCCGGCCGGTCTCATTCCTCCTACTTCATCCGTTCCGACAAACCCGCGAGGCCTTCAGAACCTCGCTAAAAATCTTTTTTTCTTCCCCGATTCCTGCTAGCCGAGTCCCTTGTTCTCTTTTAGAGCAACCCCTAAAAAAACTTCCTTGTCCGAAGAGTGAAGATCCACCTATTCCTCGAAAGTCAGGCCACACCATAAGATGCCTTCTCTCCGAAAAGCAAGATTCTTTAATTGGCTCGCTGCCCCCTCTTCGTCGTGCTGCTTGGGACGGCGGAAAAGGAATAGTGTCCAGTTTCATTCTTCTCACATCGACGAAACTGTAAATCTAAAAGCTCCTGTGCTGCGACGCGTGGGAAAAGAAGTACATTGACGTCTGCATCCCAGCTCATCAAAATGGCGGGAAGTGAAGGAAAATTATTATAATTCACTATCACTAAAAATGGCTACTGAACTTCACTTTTGATAAATATGGAAACCCCGTTTACAATATAACAGCGTCGAACGGAAAAGATCGCTTAGCAAGCGTGATCAACCTGCTCAAATCACCTAAAGCGGATATGCACCAAAGGAAGGTTATGCTGTAAGTCTGGTAGGATTTCAAAGGTATTGTGTATTTTGAATTGCTTCCACGGAACCAAAACGTTAATTCAGATGTGTACTGTCGTCAGCTGGACAAATTAAGTGTTGCAGTCAAACAGAAGCGTCCAGAATTGGTGAATCGCGAAGGTGTTGTGTTTCACCATGATAACGCAAGACCGCATACAAGTTTGGTGTTATAATATGCACCATATTCACTAGATCTGGCACCATCAGACTACCATTTGTTTCATTCGCTGCAAAACTCCTTGAATTGTGAAACTCTTCACTGATTATGCGGCTATCAAATAGTTCTCGAGGATTTGATAGCCTCATCAGCAGGTCCTTTAACGTTCTTGAGCGCAGAATCCTGAACTTGCCCGCAAGATGGCAAAAGGTCATCGGACAAAATGGACAATCTGTCGTGGACTACAGTTTTTGTTTCCCATTCAAAATTCGCCTTTTTTTTTTACATAAGAAAAAAAAACGCAATTACCTTTTGGCCAACCCAATCGCACGTGAATTTATCCGTACAAGTCTTTCTTTAAAATACACTGAAGTAGCAAATTATTAGGAATGCCCGATAACAATCACACACGGGCCGTCCTCCTTTACGTACGAAATAATGACGTTCAGACGGACAGGCAGATTACGTCCTTCTCAACGTCATAGTTACGTACATACTAGACTTGAAAAAGCTACTAGGATAAGTTCCAGCTTAGCCTCTATGATTAGAAATAAAAGTCAGAAATATAAAGCACTAATTTGAAAAGCCAACTTTGGTCTTTTTTACGCTTTCCAACCGTAGGTTGAAAAAGCGTATATGCTCCAGCTTTGTCCGTCTATCCGTCCGCACGATAACTCACGTAAAAATTGTTCGATTTCGATGAAATTTTAGTATGTGGTAGGGGACCACCTGGGGACAAACCCTATTGAAAATGGACGAAATGGGGTCAAAGGTCACGACATAGGAGAGGAATCCATTCCATTGTTTTTATGCATCCTAACTTGAGTAAAAATGGTTCGATTTCGAAGAAATTTTAGTATGTGCTAGAAGACCACCTGGGGACGAACCCTGTTTAAAATGGACGAAATGAGGTCATAGGTCACGACATAGGAGCGAGATCCATTCCATTGTCCTATGCGTCATAACTTGCGTAAAACTGTTTCGATTTCGATGAAATTTTAGTATGTGGTAAGGGACCACCTCCGCACAAACCCTATTGAAAATGGATGAAATGGGATCAAAGATCACGACATGGGAGCGGGATCCATTCCATTGTCCTTATAGTTCATAACTTGCGTAAAAATGTTTCGAACATGAAATTTTGATATGTGGTAGGGGACCACCGTGGAATGAATTCTATTAAAAATAAACGAAATGGGGTCAAGGGTCAGGACATAGGAGCGGGATCCATTCCATTGCCCTTATGCGTCATAACTTACGTAAAAATGCTTCAATTGCGACAAAACTTTATCATGTTGTTCCGAAGGTATACTGAATCGGTTCTGTATAATATCATCGAAATGGGGTCAAAGGTCAGGACACAGAAGCGATATTTATTTTACAGCCATTATCCTCATAACTTGAGTAATGATTTTCGGCATGTTGGAAAGCGTATTATAATCAATGCATTGCATGATTTTTACTGACTTGTTATTCTACATGTGGGAGTCAGTATGGGGTGTTCGCTGAAAAGAAAAGCAAAAAACAAAGAAAGAAAAAAATCTCCTCATTTCGAAATAAAACCCTCAAAATAATGATTGTTTTTTATGTGCGTACTTCTAATCATAAAATCCGAAACATGCCAAAAGTAAATTCCATTCATTTTGCAATGTATGAATTAGCATAGCGGTGCTATGGGAGAGACAAGGATCGCCCAAATCCTTTAGTAAGGGAGGCCCTTAATTATGATATTAAGGACCCTGTAAATTGTAAAAAACGAAAGCATATTCTGTAAAACATACCAGAAAAAGTCTTCTTTATGAATAGACATTCAAGCTAATCCATTAAGTCTATTCTGTGAAGTGGAGTTTCGTAAGTAACTCTTCGCCGCCTTAATGTGTTTCGTAAGTAACTCTTCGCCGCCTTAATGTGTTTCGTAAGTAACTCTTCGCCGCCTTAATATGTTTCGTAAGTAACTCTTCGCCGCCTTAATGTGTTTCGTAAGTAACTCTTCGCCGCCTTAATGTGTTTCGTAAGTAACTCTTCGCCGCCTTAATGTGTTTCGTAAGTAACTCTTCGCCGCCTTAATGTGTTTCGTAAGTAACTCTTCGCCGCCTTAATGTGTTTCGTAAGTAACTCTTCGCCGCCTTAATGTGTTTCGTAAGTAACTCTTCGCCGCCTTAATGTGTTTCGTAAGTAACTCTTCGCCGCCTTAATGTGTTTCGTAAGTAACTCTTCGCCGCCTTAATGTGTTTCGTAAGTAACTCTTCGCCGCCTTAATGTGTTTCGTAAGTAACTCTTCGCCGCCTTAATGTGTTTCGTAAGTAACTCTTACTTACGAAACTCATTAAAGCGGTTCAGAGTTACTTAGAAGCAATGGCGATAATAACTGCCACTGCAGAAGGACCTTTCTGCAGTGGCAGTTGTTATCGGTAATGTCGCCACTAATTCAATACAGTCGGAAAAATGTTTTGTTCACATTCATTGAGGGCACTTATGAAGTCACAGGGGTATTCAGATCTTTTTATCCGTTTTCTTTTCTACATATGAACTTTGAAGGTATCGATGATGCATCATCGATACCTTCAAAGTTCATTGATAAAGTTTCACGGCATACTTCTATTTCATTGCCAGTCATTTTTAATATTTTTCTAGGAGGTAAAAAGTAAGCTTTTCCAAAACATCTGTGGTTTTCTTCTCGAATAAAAAAGCCCAGAAACCGGTATACAGTATAAAAGGAAACTCTGTAATGTTTGTTTGATCTCTCATGTGTTGAATTTCTTCCTTCAACGATTCGGCATGATTTATAGCAGAAGCAAAATCTAACTGCTTTGATTGAAGGCATGTGCGTAAATACGTCCAACCTAAAACTTTGCTTACCACACAGAGTGAAATAAAAAACTGGCTTCAGTTAACACAAGTGACTTAGAGGTTGATTCTACACCACTGAGACCTTGAATTTTGCCCAAAGCTTCAAATATTGGGAGAAAAAGTTCTTTACAGAGAAGAAAAGAATCCAAATACTCAACCCAATGAGTTTCGCAAAACATGAGGACGCGTGTTTTCCGTGATGACCGTTCACCACTATTTTCTTTCAGAATAATACAACAAATGGCACAGTGTATTTTTCAACACATTGTTACCTCAGGTTCGATCCCAGGCAGATACGAACGCTCGATGCACTAAATATCCGCCGTGCGTCGGATGGGCACGTTAGGCCGTCGGGCCATGGATACTGGCCCCCGGTAATAAATAAGGGCGTCTTCCTCCCCCCTTTCTACTTCGCTTCCGTGTCACTTTCCTATAGGGCACTCTAGCCCAAATCTCCTAGCTTCCTATTTTTAAGGGTTGTTTAAGACCTGGGGTCAGACACGCCCATCCTAAAATCCTCTACATATGATCATTTGATCATTTGATCAACACATTGTTGAAAGTCTAAAGAATGAAATTAAACCTTTCAATGTCACTAAACTGTTCTTTATAGCTGGAACTGAGTATGAGTGACAAAGAACCAGGTCAAGTGTATGACAGGAGCAGTGGACGTACATTGCTTCAAGAAAGGTTTTACGTATTGCAACGTACCAGGAGATGTGACGTACCTGCCAGAAGGACGCACACGACATAAAGGCAGATAGGAACCAGAATAAAACGTCAGCGTAGATCCATTGGTAGAGCAACTTATTCCGGAATGAGGGGACCCGGGTTCGAATCCCGGCGTAGACCAAAAATGACGGAGAAATTTACTTCGTTATAATGGCGCCCGAACTATCCGGATAACCCGAACGTTCAAAATCTCGCATTGGTGTGATGTTATTTCCACACCGCAAGATAGGTAAAATAAGAGAATCCCTTCTCCAGCACTTCGACAAAAAATAAATAAATAAATAAATAAAATAAAAAATAAGGGGGAGATGATGTAACGTACCAGGAGATGTGACGTACCTGCCAGAAGGACGCACACGACATAAAGGCAGATAGGAATCAGAATAAAACGTCCGCGTAGCTCAATTGGTAGAGTGACTTATTCCGGAATGAGGGGATCCGGGGTCGAATCCTGGCGTGGACAGAAATGACGGAGAAATTTACTTCGTTTTAATGGCGCCCGAACTATCCGGATGACCCGACCGTTCAAAATCTCGCATTGGTGTGATGTTCTTTCCACACCGCGAGATAGGAAAAATCAGAGAATACCTTCTCCAGCGCTTCAAAAAAACAAAAACAAAAAAACCTAAGTGGGAGATGATGTAACGTACCAGGAGATGCGACGTACCTGCCAGAAGGACGCACATGGCATAAAGGCAGATAGGAATCAGAATAAAACGTCCGCGTAGCTCAATTGGTAGAGCAACTTATTCCGGAATGAGGGGAACCGGGTTCGAATCCCGGCGTAGACCGAAAATGGCGGGGAAATTTACTTCGTTATAGTATGATTGCAGCGCATCCTTTGAATAGTTCACTCATCGTTGCAGCACCATCATATCCGTGACCTCTCAAAAATTTAATGTTTGCTCCTGTTTCTAAAAAATTTTCTTTGTAAAGTCTTTGCAAAAGCCGAACCACAGACATCTTCAACTGGAACAAATTATCAAAAGTCTTCCCTTAAAACAAATTTGCTATCTAATTTTTCTGTATGCTTAGCACAAAGAGAAAATTGCACAGCGCCAAAAATATCTGTACTTTCATCCGTCAATATATTAAAACATTCAGGTGTATTGAGTTTATTTACGACACTAGATGAAATTATGTCACCATGTTACAATGATTTCATTTGGAATTGTGGACAAGATGAGTTATTTGCGCAATTCTCTAAATGGTTCTTCAGAGTTTCATCGCCACTTTCAATTCTAAATCATGAAAGGGCTTTAAATTTCTTTCATTTTTCCCTGAGTATGGAAATATTTCTGTTTTACTGGCTGAGAATCAGAATGACAACACAGAGCAATTTCCTGTCAACCACAAAAAAATATTGTCTTAATTACCGGCAGCAGGCTTTTCCTATTTCCTAAAATTTGTTGTCTTACTTGATCCAGTTTATTTAGAATGTTATCACTTCTGTTTTTAAAAATTCCCAAAACGTTTTGCGCGGAAATGCTGAATTTTTGGTGGTGGACACTTGCTGACGGGTGATATATCCCGATGCCCCTCCCCCCCCCCCCTCGACTGCACTCCTAATAAGTTATCACATTATTCTTGCCGTTAAATATTATTTGAAGAGTTTGATAAATATTTACGAAGTTCATTCATTACGAATATTTGCAGATACACATAGTCCAGTTAAGCACGTGAAAATTAGACTTTAACTTGTTATTCTTAATCTCCACATTGTGATGATTTTCTTTCGCATTATCAAAATCCATTTAATCTCGTACAATGGATTTTCTTTACTGTAGATAATTTGATATTCGCTTTTTTCTGTCATAGAGACCATGAAAAGGGGATTTCTTTAAGCAAGTACGATATGCATGAAAACGAAGAAGACGAAAAATACCTTAAAAGAAAAAAACTTTTCACCAGAAATCATGTAACAGAGGTACTTTTAAATTAAACTTTTCAAGAACTTCATTGAATGAGAACTGGAAATTAGGAAGCTTGAAAGAAAACTCAGAAAAAAAAATTAGTGGAAGGATTTGACTGTATAAAAAAGCTCTTAATGAAAGATTTTCTTGCACATTGAATATTATTAAAGAATTTCTGAAGTATTTACAAAATGCAATGTTATTATGCTAAGAAAATCCGTTTAAATTTTAAATTTATTGCAAGGGAAGTTTTACGAGTACCTCAAGAAAAGAAAAGATATTTCCAGTTCTTCAAATAAAAAAGCTTTTTTTATAATCTGACCAAACATTCACCTCAAAGCTTTGTCAGCGTGCTGTAAAACTAGGGAATACTCGGCTACGTGAAGAAGGTTCTTTTGCTGTTGCTTCATTTTTGGTGGTGTTGATAAAAACCCTTAATGTAAGGAAAATTGGAGAAAGTATTAACATATGTTTAGTAAATCGTCCAAGTGTAACCAAACTCAGCTTCTCCCCCACATTGATCGTTTGGCTCCAAGAAGTGAATAGACAACGTTCAGAGTCTCATTTGCTGCAGGTTTGACAGTGGCAGTAATGCAAAATATCTTTATAGGAGAGTTAACTTTGGAAGGCCCTTAGTACTTGCTAACAAAGATGTTTGTTGCACTGATGAGTTCAAAGTGGACTTAGTTGAAATGTCCTACTGGAAACCATTCGCAGGAGATTTCGTTTCAGGATACTAGGTCACTAAATTCAAATTTTGTCGAAAGTACACAGGTATTTTTTTTTTATTGGAGGTTTAATTTTTTTAATGATTTATTGGACCTGGTGGTACATACATGACAAACAGGCAGACATTTCCCTGGATACCGACATTTCACAGGATAAAGATGTTTCACAGCAACAAGTACAAATCATATATGGTTAACAGCATGCCAAATCATCAATTTATACAGATATAGCCAGCGCTGATCATGGTAACACATTGTGAACAAGAATACACTGAAGAGCAATTGAATTAGAGATACCTGTCTAGTAACGTGTAGCACCGCCTTTCGTCCTGAAGACGGCGGTGATTCGTCTCGGCATGGACTCGACAAGACACCGGAAGCGCTGGGAAGCCATGCGGATCCACGACCCCTTAAATCAGAGCCTCGAACATCTCTCCCGATGACATCCCAGATGCGCTCGATGGGATTGAGGTCAGGTGACTTAGCTGGCCCAGGAAGCGACGTCACGTCGGTTTAGTGTTCATCCAACCACTCGGATACAATTCGAGAGAGATTGCACGGTGCACTGTCTGCTGAAGGATGAAGTCCCCAGTGGGATGTTGAAGACGCACAAACAGGAGCAAATGGTCGTCCAGGATATCCCGGTAACGTTGACCTGTGAAGGACGATGTCACACGTACCAGGGGTCCCATTTCAGACCACGTAAACAGTCTCCAGATGAGAATGCGACCCCCACTAACCAGAAGAGTACCCTGCTGGCAAGAAGGATCTATCGCTTCATGTGGCTTGCGCCGTACTCGTATCCTGCCATCTGCATGTACCAACGTGAATCTCGATTCATCAGTCCTGGCAACATTTTCCCACATGTCTAGGGTCCAGTGGCGATGTTCTCGCGCCCATGCTAATCTTTGAACCCTGTGATGTGCTGTCAGCAGCGGTACCCTCGTGGGACGATGGCTTCTGTACCCCATAACGAGGAGATGGTTCTGGATGTTATGGCTGCTTACACGTTTTTGTGCACCAGCGTTAAATTGCCGAGTGATTTCTTGCACTGTGGCCCGTCTATCCGCTGTTACAATGCGAGCTAGCCGACGATGACCACGGTCATCCACAAGCTGTTGTCCACAGCAGTTGGCCCTTGCAGGGATGGTTTTACCTGATTCTATGTACTCACGGTGCACCCGTGACACAGTGGCTCGTGTAAATCCCAGTGCTTGCACGACTTCCGAGATGGAGTGACCCATTCGTCGGGCCCAGACAATTTGCCCACGATCAAATGCGCTTAGGTCCTGCGTCTTACCCATACTGCGTTCGACTCTTACTGATTCCCGTCGCATCACTCCTTATATTGTCGGATCGCTACATACGTCATGTCGTTTCCGTTTACAGGGCCGCCCACAGCGCCACATTTGCATAACGCCAGCTGTTTCTAATTCAATTGCTCTTCAGTGTACATCAAACATGGAATTTAGGGTATGCTAAGTGACCAATGTAGACAGATAACCAGTGTTGGACAAGTAACACCTTGAGAACCAGTGCCGAAAGGCAAACACAACATCCATGCCTCACCGGGATTCGAACTCGGAAGCCAGCGCCTTAGACCACTGAAACCAGCGCAAGACCACTGCGCCACCGGGGTTGCCACAAGTATTTTGCAAAAATCATGAAGTGCGTAGTGTCAAAACTGGATCCTTCAATCGGTTGGACTATGGTATACATAAACTGGTGCCCAAAATTAATGTGTCATATGCAAAATCGAGAATATGTTCGAAATGAGACGACGGACTGCAAACGTTTTTCAGAGAAATGCAAAGTCCATGTACCCAAGCAACATTGTGGTACCGCCCTGGTGGCGCAGTGGTCTGAGCGCTGGCTTATGATCATTTGTTCGTGAAGGGTCCGGGTTCGAATCCGGGTGAGTCATGTATGTTGTGTTTGTCTTACGGCACTGGTTCTCTCCCTTCCCTGGAACCAGGGACCCTAAATTAGGTACGGACGACTGCTTATATCCCATTGAGTTGCTCGCGGTGGCCGTTAAATCTTCAATAAAAAAAAAACAAAAAAACATTGTGGCAGCTCCTACGGAAATATGCAAATGAGGACCTACATCATCGAGCTGGCAGAAACACAAACTCATTCACCTCGTCTGTCTCAGTCTCCGTATCATTTAGACTGATCTTGCAGTCAGTATCAACAGTCCCTCGCTCAAAGAACATGGCTTTTGATTTACATAAACCAGAGGTGAAAGTATACGGTTTATTTTGGGGGAACGTTCTTTCTCTCTCTCTCACACACACACACACATTTTATACGTCTATGTTCCTTTATATGCACATAAATAAAAAAAATATTGCAGTGAATAAAAATTAAACCTAATAAATTTATAATTCAGCTAAAAATGTGTCTATCACAAATTGCAGGTTACGCGTCAGCTGAAGGAGTCTCGTTTTTCTTTATTGTGGAGATAAAAAATAGCATAAACATTGGGAATTCATTAATTGTTTTCCGACGTATTGGGTTGGTGCGAATGAAATGTCCGGCAAAGGACAAGCACAAGTGGACGGCGAGAACGGAAAAGAAGGACAACTTACCTAGGCAAAATAATCCCCCTCGGCATCGACACATAGTTGCCATCTGCCTGGCAAGGCCATGATCGCGGAACGAAAAAGTCTGGTGGCTGGGACCCAGAAGAAGTCATCAACTACACGTTGAACCTCGTTGTCTGTCATGAATTGTTTCCCGAACAGGAAGTGATCCAGGCGACGAAACAGATGATAGTCTGTCGGAGACAAGACCGGATAATAGGCAGTGCTTCATAGCCCAAGGCACTTAGTGTCAGCATCGTTCGTTGTGCGACATGAAGGCGGCCGTTGTCCCGGAGCAGAAAAGAACACTATGTCTGTTGACCAAAGCCGGTTGTTTCTGCAGCAATTTCTGGTGCGTCTGTTGTAATTCAGCATAATAACGTTCTGCAGAGATGGTTTGGCTTCTTTCCAAGAAACTCCGATGAATTATCCCGACTGTGGACCACCAGACAAGTAGCATCATCTTCTTGGAATATAGGGGTGGTTTAGAATGCCGTCCAGCAGGCTGTGTCTTGCTTAACCATTGTACAGATCGTTTCTGATTCTCATAAAGGACCCACTTCTCGTCGCAGGTGAGGTTTCGATGTAGTAAAGGTTCCTGTATATTCCTGGCAAGCAGCGACGTGCAGACTTCCAAACGCCTAATCTTGTTGGCAGTTGTTAACTCATGCCACAGCCAACTGCCCAGCTTTTTGACCTTACCCAGCCCAGCCAGACGCCGAAGAACTGTCGTGTGGTGGACACCTAACTCTGTCGTTATCTCACGACACGTTTTTCGGGGATCCGCTTTAACCACACGTAACAGAACATGGTCAGCAACAGGTCTGTGACCCCGTGCTTCGTTTTTCAGGTCCGTATCTCCCCTTCGAAACTTCACAAACCATCGCCGAATGGTTCCTTCGTTGGCTGTATTCTCCCCAAATACTTTGTTAACGTTATAAACGGCAGTTCCTGCAGAATGGCCCAGTTTAAATTCATACAGGAAGTTGACTCTCAAATCCGGCGTCCGCGTGTTTCCTTTGCAAGCCACGTTATGAACAAACAAACCACGCCTGAACGTGTAGCTCAATAAATATTGCCCATATCAGTCTCAATGTTTAATCATTTATTGTTCCTGGTAACAGTTACCTTCCTCCCGAATAGCATTGCAATCCGACACGTCCTTCTGGGGCAACCGGTTTTTTTTTTTTTTTTTGACGATGAGTGTATATTGTCTCGGGTAAAAAGCTGAGATACTGCAAAATCAGAAACAAAATTTTTAAACGTAAAAATCGCACACAAATTACGAATAGAAATCATATATACAGTGAAGAGCAATTGAATTAGAGATACCTGTCTAGTAACATGTAACACCACCTTTCGGCCTGATGACGGCGGCGATTCGTCTCGGCATGGACTCAACAAGATACCGGAAGCGTTGGGAAGCCATACGGATTCACGACCCCTGAACAAGCTCCCACATTTCACGAAGATTTGATGGAGCCTCGAGCATCTCTCTCGATGGCATCCCAGATGTGTTCGATGGGATTGAGGTCAGGTGACCTAGCTGGCCAAGGAAGCGAGGTCAAGTCGGTGCAGTGTTCATCCAACCATTCGGATACAATTCGGGAGCGATGGAACGGTGCATTGTCTTGTTTCAGGATCAGGTCGCCCATGGGATGTGGAAGACGCACAAACGGGAGCAAATGGTTGTTCAGGATATACCGGTAACGTTGACCTGTGAGGGACGATGTCACACGTACCAGGGGTCCCATTTTAGTCCACGTAAACAGACCCCGGACGAGAATGCCACCTCCACCAGCTTGAAGAGTACCCTGCTGGCAAGCAGGATCCATCGCTTCATGCAGTTTGCGCCGTACTCGCATCCTGCCATCCGCATGTACCAACGTGAATCTCGACTCATCAGTCCAGGCAACATTTTCCCACATGTCTAGGGTCCAGTGGCGATGTTTCCGCGCTCATGCTAATCTACGCAACCTGTGATATGCGGTCAGCAGCGGTACCCTCGTGGGACGATGACTTCTGTACCCCATAGCAAGGAGATGGTTCTGGATGTTGTGGCTGCTTACACGTTTTTGAGCACCAGCGTTAAATTGCCGAGTGATTTCTTGCACTGTGGCCCGTCTATCCGCTGTTGCAATGCGAGCTAACCAACGATGACCCCGCTCATTTCACACGCTGTTGTTCACGGCAGTTGGCCCTTGCAGGGATGGTTTTACCGGATATGATGTACTCACGGTGCACCCGTGACACAGTGGCTCATGAAAATCCCAGTGCCTGCACGACTTCCGAGATGGAGTGACCCATTCGTCGGGCCCCGGCAATTTGCCCACGATCAAATGCGCTTAGATCCTTCGTCTTACCCATACTGCGTCCGACTCTTACTGATTCCCGTCGCATCACTGCTTATATTGTCGGATCGCTGCATACGTCATGTCGTTTCGTTTAACAGGGCCGCCCACAGCGCCATATTTGCATAACGCCAGCTGTCTCTAATTCAATTGCTGTTCAGTGTACAAATAGTATGCGAGGCAAAATTTCCTCGGTATAGTTCTGCAGCACATTCTTCCTCTCCCCCCAGTTATTGTGTACTTTAGTTCACCACTATTTAGGGGAGCGTCGTTCCTACCAATTTCTTAAGGGAGTGCCGGTTCCTAGTGTTCCCTTCCACTTTCCCCAGGGCCATATTAGGACCATAGTGGGTCCCTAGGCTAAGGCATGTGAGAGGCACCCCCAAAGAACTTATGACGGAGAATCATTATGAAGCCCATTAAAGTACGAAACTGGAGTAATATGTTTGTGATAATTAATATGTCGTGCATCCTTCAGGGTAATAAAGTACATGTAAAGTTTTCATAAAAAGTAACTGTATTTTCCACTCTTACAAAAACATGAGTTAAAGCTTAAGATTCCTAGATTTTGTCTTGGAATTTTTAATAATGTAGTATTGTATACTCTTCTTGGTGCATCTTGTTTTGTTACGCAATATGAAGTCACAGTGGATATCGCTCATTAACAGTTTCAAGTGCAAGCAGGGAGATGTGGGTGAATGATAGTGAAAAAGCTAAAACTCTCTCTCTAGGCGACCCCGTTGTGCACTGAGAGGGTATGTAACGATTGGTCGACAAACGGTTGGTCGATATAACGATTGGCCGACAGTAAAGATTGATCGACATAACGATTGGTCAACAAACGGTTGATCGACATAACGATTGGCCGGCATAACGATTGATCGACATAATGATTGATCGGCATAACGATTGGTCGACAGAAATTATTAGTCGACATAACGATTGATCGACAGTAATGATTAGTCGACAGTAACGATTGGTCGACAGTAAAGACTGGCCGATGTAACGATTAGTAGACATTGGTCGACATAAAATGGTCAACGGAAATTGGAAAACAATTTTTTTTTTGAATAAGTGCAAACAATTTGGCGGTAAATTGCCCCACCGGAAAATTGCCACATGGTTTTCATTAAGGGGACGATCACAAATCGCCGTTTGTCCGAGAAACGCTTTGAATGTGTGGCAATTTTCCGGTGGGGCAATTTTTCGAGTTTCCGAATTATGTGTGGCAGTTTCCCCAAGGTGCCTATACCTAAAGTGCCCCGGGGCCCTTTCGGAAATAACATCGTTCAGAAGGCCCTCTATATAGATTTCACTTAGAGTACAAAAGATGACACGGGAGCCTATTTGGAAATAATATGTTATAATGCTGTACGTTTTGCGGACTACATTCTAAAAGATATTATTTCCAAAAAGGAACGTTACGTTTTGAGAGGTACCGCTGCGAATGTAAACCATAATCCTCTGAAACAATGGTTATCTCGATCAATCGTGCTGTCGACTAGTCGTTACGGTCGACTGATCGTTATGTCGACCAATCGTGCGACACTGCACTGAAACTTGTACTCTTAGTGAGTTTTGAAATCTGTTCGTCTTCTAGCCTCCGTTTGCGATCAACTAGAAATCATACGAGACAAAATTAAATCTATTTTACTTCCTCTCTATATAAATATACACAATGCGTCAAAGAATTTTTAAGACTGGCGCTAGATTTCAGCCTACGGTGGCGCCACCAGTGTAATCACGCATGCGTTATAAACCTTAACCATCTGCGTGCTTTCTGCCAAAAGTACTGCGCAATTGTTAAAGTAACTCAAACGAAACGCCTGTTCATTAGAGAAGTAAAATTTTTTTCATGTTGAATTACTAAGATGGAACAAAGGGCTGTTATTAAATTTAACACAAAACTTGGTAAAAGTGCCTCGGAAACGTACCAAATGATGAAACAAGTTTACGGTGAGTTTTGTTTAAGTAGATCAAATGTTTTCCCGTGGCACAAACGTTTTTTTGGACGGAAGAGATACGCTAGAAGATGATAAGCATACCGGAAGACCAAGTTCATCTAGGACACCTGAGATTATTAAAAAAGTGCGTGATTTCGCGGCAAACAATAGGTGTTCGTCCCTAAGAATGATGGAAGAGTCTTTAAACATCAACAAAGAGACGATTCGAACCATCGTGCATGAAGATTTGGGCTAAACAAAAGTCTGTGCTAAATTTGTTCTACACACGTTAACCAATGAACAAAAATCAAAGAGAAGTGAACATTGCAGAGACATCATTTCAGCCGCTGAAAATGATCCAAACTTCTTAAAATCGATTGTTACAGGTGATGAAACATGGTGTTTTCAATATGATCCTAAAACAAAGCGATAAAGTGCGGAATGGAAGTCAAAAAACTCACCACAAGCCAAAAAATCAAGAAAAGTTCCATCGAAAATCCAAACAATGCCCATTATATTCTTCCATAGTAAGGGTATTATCCACAAAGAATTTGTTCTAAGTGGACAAGCAATAATTACTGGTGAGTTTAATTTAAATGTTTTGAGGCGTTTGATGGGCAGAGTTCGTCGCATTCGTCCAAAATATCGGGATGAAAACAGTTGGTGTTTTTTGCACGATAATGCACCCAGTCACACCTCACTTCTTGTTTGCAGATTTTTGGCGAAAAATTACGTCTGTGTGTTGAATCATCCACCGTATTCCCCTGATTTAGCACCCGGCTACTTTAATTTATTCCCAAAACTTAAAATGACGTTAAAAGGGGGTTATTTTGATGATATTTCTACCATACAAACGGCTTCGACGCGTGCTTTGGAGGCAATTCCGCAAAGTGAACTGGAACAGGCATTCGAATCATTATTAAATTGCTGTAACAAGTGTATTGAAGCCGGAGGGACTTATTTTGAATAACAAACCAAAACAAATTATAATTTCTTGTTTCTATTTCATTTTACAGACCCAGTCTTAAAAATTCTTTACCACACTGTGTGTAAGCTGTATATTATATGCGGTGTACACTGTTAAACATTTTGTGATAGGTTGCACCAAAAAATGCTTCTACACCAGCTGCACCACTGCTTGAGAAAAGATACGCACTGTGTGATGAAAACAAAACGCAACAACATGGTGCAGCCTAGCATCATAATGAAGTGCAACCTTGTACGGTTACGTGGTGAAAAATTACACCATATTGGTGTGTCTTTACTTAGAAAGTGGTGCAGCTGGTGTAGGACTACTTTTTTTTTTTTTGATTGGAGGTTTAACGACCACCGTGAGCAACTCAATGGGCTATAAGCAGTCGCCCGTCCCTAATTTAGGGTCACTGGTTCCAGGGAAGGGAGAGAGCCAGTGCCGTAAGACAAACACAACATCCATGCCTCACCGGGATTCGAACCCGGACCCCTAACGGACGAATGATCAGAGGCCAGCGCCTTAGACCACTGCGCCACCGGGGCGGCAGGACTACTTTTTGGAGCAACGTACTGCAAAATTTTTAACAGTGTGGTGTTATGCGTGCTGGGTCCTTGGTAATGGTAGTACCCTATGCTACAGTCCGTTAGAGCCCCTTAATCCGGCCCTGACTTTCACCACTCATATAAACTCAGTTTGAATTTAATTCATTAAGGAAGTGCGTCACAGTATTAGAAACCTTTTAATAAAGTGAATCGAGATTTATTTTCTCTTGTATGTGTCAGCAGTGCTTCCTGAAGCAGTGCCATACAGATTGTGCTTTTACAAGAAGAGAAAAAGAGAAAGAAAGAGAGGGAGAAAGATTCCCACCAAGTCCTAAGTCATGTCGCAACAACTTAGCAATGTGGCCACATTAGTAATATTGACCCCAGCACTTGAACTCTATTTTTGCCGAAGGGTCCGCTGCGATCCATTTCACTTAACCACTAGGTAATCCGCCACACCCAACTACATTGGTAATTAGAGATTCTTCGCTTTCAGTTGCAATCCTTGTCCGCGGGCAAAGTGATCAGTCTTTCTTTGAGGTGCCCATTTGTCCACAAGAAATGGATACAATTTTCTCTCACCGAAGGACCTGAGGCCATACAGCCTACAAAGTATCTATCTATCTATCGATTTATTACTAAAAATCCTTCAAACTCAGCGCTCTTTAAGGTGAGAATAAAAAAAAATAGTGGGGAAAACAGCGATTCCTTTCCATACTCTGGGATATGTGCATTAGTCTTTCTACCAGCATTTCGTCATGTGTATCAAATCGACCACCCACGAAAAATTCACCTTCACTGGGAGACTTACCTTGGGTACAAACCACTTATTGGGGGCCATTTTATTCACTGTCGCTGTTCGCAGTGTGTTCAAGGTCTCTGATTAACTTGCACTCCTCCAACTCAATTTAAAACACCAAGCACGCACTATTATCTTATTTATAAAATTATTTTCAGACGATGTAAGGTGTTTATAATGTCCCCATCAGTTCCTTAGGAAAGCTTCTGATTCTTGGATAAATACCTAATTGACAATTAATGATAAAATGGATACAGTTCAAAGCAGTTCAATGACATTTTATCACGCAAGTTTTTCAGAAAATCACAGCACTCACCTGGTTTTTCTACGCTACGAGGAGGTCACCTTCTTCCAGAATTTCCTCATTTCCCATGAAAGCCAAATTCTGAGAGCTAGGCAAGAATCTTTTACTTCATACACTTTTCGCAACTCAAAATTTCAGTATTTTCAGTGAAGAAATGTCAATGTCACATGAGCCAAACGTAAATGACCTAGTAATTTTTTTCCCTTACGCAACACCGTAACAGAATCTTGGTCCTATTTTGGTCCTGCAGGAAAAAAAAAACATTATTCACAGAGCCTTTTTTCATGTCCTGCAGGGGGAAAAAAAGCTTTATCACAACCTTTTTTAATCCTCTCTGGCAGCATTGAGATCATGAGGCGCAAATTCTCCACCTGGGGACGCAATTCTGTCTTTCAATACATACATACGCTGAAGAGCAACTGAATTAGAGACAGCTGGCGTTATGCAAATGTGGCGCTGTGGGCGGCCCTGTAAACTGAAACGACATGACGTATGTAGCGATCTGACAATATAAGGAGTGATGCGACGGGAATCAGTAAGAGTCGGACGCGGTATGGGTAAGACGAAGGATCTAAGCGCATTTGATCGTGGGCAAATTGTCGGGGCCCGACGAATGGGTCACTCCATCTCGGAAGTCGTTCAGGCACTGGGATTTTCACGAGCCACTGTGCCATGGGTGCACCATGAGTACATCGAATCCGGTAAAACCATCCCTGCAAGGGCCAACTGCCGTGGACAACAGCGTGTGGATGAGCGAGGTCATCGTTGGTTAGCTCGCATTGTAACAGCGGATAGACGGGCCACAGTGCAAGAAACCACTCGGCAATTTAACGCTGGTGCACAAAAACGTGTAAGCAGCCACAACATCCAGAACCATCTCCTTGCTATGGGGTACAGAAGCCATCGTCCCACGAGAATACCGCTGCTGACCGTACGTCACAGGGTGCGAAAATTAGCATGGGCGCGAGAACGTCGCCACTGGACCCTAGACATGTGGCAAAATGTTGCCTGGACTGATGAGTCGAGATTCACGTTAGGACATGCGGATGGTAGGATACGAGTACGGCGCAAACCACATGAAGCGATGGATCCTTCTTGCCAGCAGGGTACTCTTCAAGCTGGTGGAGGTGGCATTCTCGTCTGGGGACTGTTTACGTGGACTGAAATGGGACCCCTGTACATGTGACATCGTCCCTTACAGGTCAACGTTGCCGGTATATCCTGGACGACCATTTTCTCCCGTTTGTGCGTCGTCAACATCCCACTGGGGACCTCATCTTACAACAAGACAATGCTCCGTGCCATCGCTCCCGAATTGCATCCGAATGGTTGGATGAACACTCCACCGACGTGACCTCGCTTCCTTGGCCAGCTAGGTCACCTGACCTCAATCCCATCGAGCACATCTGGGATGCCATCGAGAGAGTTGTTCGAGGCTCTGACCCCGTCCATCAAATCGTCGTGAACTGTGGGAGCTTGTTCAGGGGTCGTGGATCCGTATGACTTCCCAACGCTTCCGGTGTCTTGTCGAGTCCATGCCGAGACGAAGAGCCGCCGTCATCAAGGGGAAAAGTGGTGCTACACTTTACTAGACAGGTATCTATTATTCAATTGCTCTTCAGTATACATATCCCTAAGCTGTTCCCTGAGATTCAGAGACAAAAAGAAATACAAACTACCAGATAAATTTTTAACTGATTATTTACTGGTATTAAAAGAAATCCGTCTTGTTGCACGATGATATTTATTCAGCTAAAAAACGAAATCTATGTACAGGTCAAAAAACACGAGAACTTTCGGCGTCACAGTAACACCTTTATCAGATGTGATTTCACCATGTGGTTACATGCTGGTCTTAAGTACCCACGTACTTAAGATCAGCATGTAGAAAATGCATCATGGGAAAGGTAATGTCAGTGTCACATGATATACCAGATAACAAGACAGTCAAAAAAAGCATAATTAGCCAATGAAAATTACTCAACAGAAACAATAATTATTGTGCTGTGCTCTCTAATCAGATTGATCCAGGGTTCAGGTAAAACACAAGGATAATAGTCATTACAGCAACGTGTATTATAAGCCGAAATATAGAGGCTTTCTGTAAATAACAAGAAATAAACAGAGTTAGGTGTGTTTATGATCTTAGCGTTGTCCCAGTCTGGGATGGAATTTCCAGCTCTTACAGTTGTTGTAAAAGAGGTGCTTTGGTGATTCATTTTTAAATCATATCTGTGTTCATTTAATCTCAAATCAAAATTTCTTTTGGTTAAACCCACATAACGATTATTTAGTTTACCAGAGATAGTGTCGAGCATAGGAATAACATACACACCCCATTTTTTCCCTTTGTTAATTTTGTCACGATCGTTGCAGATAATTGAATATAGATTGCATGATCGTATTCCAAATTGTATTTTATGACGGGAGCACATTTTGGCAAGAAGGTTTACAATATGTGGATTTAAATCAAAAGATCCAACATACTTTTTGGCACTTGTTCACTAATTAAAGCAGTTGACACAGCTAACCGTACATCATTGTGCACCCCTTAACAACGTTGTCCGGGTAACCATGGTTTTTGGCAAAGGATGATATCCATTGTAGTTCTTGAGCTCTGGTAAAATGGCTAGAAGAATGTGAATATGCTCTTCTAAATAGGAAGTACAGAGCATAAATTTTATGCAGAAAAGTGTGGGCAGAATAGTACGGAATTAGAGTGGGTGTGGAAGTGGGTTTTCGATAAACGGCAAAAGACAGGGAATTGTCAGAAGAGTTACGAGTGATTTGAAAATCTAGATAAGGTAAAACAAAATTATGTTCAAGTTGTATCGTGAGTTTGATGGAGGGGTATTGAGAAGACATAGCGTTGACAAACTGATGTAACTCATTTATGGTATATGGGCAAATTAACAAGATGTCATCAACGTAACGGATATAGAAACTAGGTTTTTGTGGGAATTCTTGTATGACTTTGATTTCAATGTGCTGAAGAAGAATTTCTGCAAAGACTGCAGATAAAGGTGAACCCGTGGCTGTCCCGTCGGTTTGTTGGTAAAAAATGTTCTGAAATTTGAAAAATGAACGCCTTTTAATTAGATGAAGAGCATTCATTATGAAAGAAATATCATTATCAGAAATGTTAGAATCAATGAGTAAAGCCTGAATTAACTCAAATGTAGCTTCTATAGGTATATTCGTGTATAACGAAACTACATCTAGGGACGCTAAAAATAGGAAGTTGGTTGTAGCTGAATTAACTTGAACTTATCGATAGCTTGTGTGGTACTCTTTATTGAGTAGGAAGAATTCACGGTAAATTTGGTGAGATAACTTGCCAAAGCTTTTTCCAAAGGTCGGTTGGGGGCAATGTAACCTGACACAAGAGGGCGAATAGGGCCCTTCCTTGTGTAGTTTTAATCTACCAAATAAATCAGGTACATGGCAGCTGGGGGTTGGGTGGATTGAAGGCTTTTGAAAAGGAGTCCAGAAGAGCTGAAGAATCTCCAAATAAAGTCATACAAGAATTCCCACAAAAACCTAGTTTCTATATCCGTTACGTTGATGACATCTTGGTAATTTGGCCTTATACCATAAATGAGTTACATCAGTTTGTCAACGCTATGTCTTCTCAATACCCCTCCATCAAACTCAGGATAGAACTTGAACATAATTTTGTTTTACTATATCTAGATTTTCAAATTACTCGTAACCCTTCTGACAATTCCCTGTGTTTTGCCATTTATCGAAAACCCACTTCCACACCCACTCTAATTCCGTACAATTCTGCCTACACTTTTCAGCAAAAAATTTCTGCTTTGCACTTCCTATTTAGAAGAGCATATTCACATTCTTCCAGACATTCTGCCAGAGCTCAAGAACTACAATGGATATCATCCTTTGCTAAAAACCATAGTTACCCGGACAACGTTGTTAAGGGGTGCACAATAAAGTACGGTTTTCTATGTTAACTGCTTTAATTAGTGAGCAAGTGTCTAAAAAGAATGTTGGATCTGTTGATTTCAATCCACATATTGTAAACCTTCTTACCAACATATGTTCCCATCATAAAATACAATTTGGAATATGATTATGCAATCTATATACCATTATCCGCAACGATCGTGACAAAATTAACAAAGGGAAAAAATGGGGTGTGTATGTTATTCCTATGCTCGACACTATATCTGGTGAACTAAATAATTATTATGTGGGTTCAACTAAAAGAAATTTGGATTTGAGATTAAATGAACACAGATATGATTTAAAAATGAATCACCAAAGCACCTCTTTTACAACAACTGTAAATGCTGGAAATTCCATCCTAGACTGGGACAACGCTAAGATCATAAATACACCTAACTCTGTTTATTCCTTGTTATTTACAGAAAGCCTCTATATTTCGGCTTATAATACAAGTTTTTGTAATGACTATTATCTTTGTGTTTTACCTGAACCCTGGAGCAATCTGATTAGCGAGGACAGCACAATAACTATTGTTTCTGTTGAGTAATTTTCGTTGGCTAATTATGCTTTTTTGACTGTCTTGTTATCTGGCATATCATGTGACACTGACATTACCTTTCCCATGATGCATCTGCTCCACGTATTTAAGACCAGCATGTAACCGCATGATGGAAATAACATCTGATGAAGGTGTCACTGTGACACCGAAAGAGGTCATGTGCTTTTTAACCTGTACATAGATTTCGTTTTTTAGCTGAATAAATATCATCGTGCAACAAGACGGATTTTTTAATACTAGTATTTATGCACGAATTATAGTGTTTACCTGATTATTTACTTACTTTTGCCGTATCAAACTTCTCGATCTTCACACGCAACTAGGGTTTCACTGACATCCATCACACGACGTACACAGGACCTTCTATACGTCAGACCCATAGCCTGCCCAACGCACATTTCGGTGCCTTGAAAGTTAAACCTATTCTTGGATATATTTGAGACGCTGATTTCGAAAATGGCATAAGTTTTGCCCTATCAGATCTAGTTTTGAAGATATGGCATACCTACCTTATATGCTGATTCCACCGGTCATCCGTCAAATTTCGGGATTCTACATCGCATGATGTGCTATTTTTGACATAATCTCTACAAATATTGCTACTGTATACATACTACTGAAAGAAGCACATACTGTATTTCTAAATCTGTATATTTCAACATAAGAGCATATAAACTGATCAGTCATTCAATATATGAGAAATGTCTATTATAGGACATTCTAGAGTGAGATCTACGAGGACAGTCCCGCTGAAGGTCCCAGCAGTAATCTGCCATCATGTGGGTATCCCACCTACCCTGGTATCAGTCTTCCATAGTTTTTATGTCCTGGTGAAATCTTTCACCTAGCTCTTCGCTTAAATCACCAAGGTTTCCTGGAAAGAGATCTAGGTGGCTGTGTAGGTTATGGACCTTGATGCTCATATTACAGCCGAGCTTATTAAAATTGGAGAGCATGTCCTCAACTAATTCAGAGTAGTTGTCTGCCATATGTTTGTCAAGAAAGATTTTGACAACTAGAACTAACGAAGTCCAGGCGATAGACTTAATGTTGTCTATTGAATCTATGAAATATGGATCGTTTATAAGCTGCCTTATCTGGGGATCATCAAAGATATCTGCTTTCAGATTTTCCGTGCTCAGTCCAGAGAATGTACGTGATAAATAGCCAAAGCACAAATCTTCTATGTTCAACGCCTTTACAAATTGTTTCATTAGGCCTAGCTTGATATGTAAAGGTGGCGGGATGATTTTGTCTCTGCTTACCAAAGCTTCCTTAATGACGTTTTGTTCTCCAACTACCATATCTTTTCTGAGTAGTCACACTTTCCTTATCCAGTGGTCGTGTTTGGCTCTGCTGTCCCAAAGACATATAAAGCACGGATATTTTGTGTAGCCAATTTGCTGACCAAGGAGAAAGTTCACCATCTTTAGGTTTACACAAATCATCCATTGTTGTTCTTGATACTTCAGGTTTTCCAAGACTAAAGAGATTGTCTCGTACGTCTCGGTCATACGAGCTGAGTGCTCGACCGATTGGAATTGAGCCATATCTGTTGCCGTTGTGTAAAAGAACACATTTTAAACTCTGCTTGTAGCTATCAATGGAAAGGCGCTAATCTTTGGCATGTATGATGATAGACTCATTTTCCTGAGAAGGCCACTGACATCATTTCAGAACACTAGGTTGTTGTCCTTAGAGAAAAAGGGCAGCAAATTCTTTTCTCTGCTACGGTAGGACGTAATGTTGGTTCCAGATTGAAATAAATTCTTTTCATTCAACCTGGAGGCCAGCAATTCTGAAGACTCCTTTGAGAGGTTCAGATCCCTGATGAGGTCACTCAGTTCATGTTGGTTAAAAGGTTGAGCACTTGATGAAGTTCCTACGAAATCACTGTCACTTTCCCCACTGCTGTTATCTGGCATGTGATCAGACATGCTTGATTCCTTATAATCTGGCAGCTCTGGTAGTTAGATGAAAGACGGAATGGGTACCACATTTGGGTGTGGATGCGGTCGTCTTGCTGAATCGAGCTCAAGATATGCCCAATTGCTTCGATTGTTTCGATGCCCTTGATGTTAAGAAGATAAAAATATCAGTCATCATGGTGGGTTTTAGGTTCCCTCCACACCATTACTATTCCAAATTTCAGAGAGCTCCTTTTTCCATTTGTCCACTGCCGTAAATGCTCAGTGCAAGTTTTGCATACAATATGGGAAGCCCACGAGTCAACGACTTATCTTGGTTTCCAAGCTGAACACTAAAATAACCGAGATATGCCCTATTGATAAAGTCAGAAAAAGTTTCCTACTTTCTTCAAGGGTGTACTCGCCACAAATGTAGCAAGAGTCATCTAGATGATTCAAGCAACTTCTTCTTGGGAAAGCCATGACGTCTACTCAATCTGCAAACAAAATTGGATCACATTAGATTATCTGGTTGTATAGTTGTACTCAAACTCCCAATTAGACTAACAGACACTGGCTTTTCACTCATAAAATAACAACATACACTGACTTTACGCACATAAAATAACAATATTTCTGCACATCAGCATATAGGGCGGGTATGCCCTATCTCCAAAACTAGAGTTAATAGGGCAAAACTGATGCCAGTTTTGGAATCAGCGCCCCTAATATACCCAAGAATAGGTCTAACGTCGGAGGCAACAGAATTGTTTTTTTTTTTGTTGGGCTGTGTAATCTTTTTCTCATACAGACACTCCTGAATCTAATCCTCCCGTGACTTCCTTGGCCTTCCTTGGCCTTCCTCTGCCTTTCCTTCCTGCCACTTAGGCTAAAAAATTCTTAGTAAGCATGCCATCATTCATTCTTTCAACATGGCCAAACCACCGAAGCATATTGGTCTCCACCTTGCTAACAACATTTTGCTTCACATTACACAACTGCAACACATCTTCATTCCTCACACAATCAGAACGTGTCTTGCCACAAACCCCCCGTAAGTAACGTATTTCTCCAACACACAAACGACTCCTATGTTCCTTATGTAGTACCCAGGTTTCACTGTCATACAGCGGAGTAGGAAATGTTGCACTTTTATACACAGCCATGCGGGACTCTCTTGAGAACCCATCATTCCTTTGAAAACCTTCCAAAGTCACTATGGCTTTCAATGGAGAATTCACTCGCCTACTAATTTCACCATCCAATTTGTTCTCTCTGTCAAACATGCTTCCCAAATACACAAACTCATTCACCTGGTCAATCACTGTGCCATTTATACTTATATTGTACTAGCTTTACTACCCGGCTTTGCCCGGGATTTAGGCTTATTAATTTCATATTCTCTTATATGTCACTGAAAAAATTGGGAAAAAATTAATGCTTGCATGAAAGAAAAAAGCTGATTTCACAAATTCGTTCATTACAAATTATTTATTCACAGTGTGATTATTTCAGCCCTTGGCCGTACACAACATTTTTAGTTTCTCCTTCACCGGCAACAATATATAATTTTGTTGGATCCTTTGCTTTTGACATTACAACATACAGCTGTAAAATCAAACGGATCAAAAGCGTTACGAATTATTCAACACGCGTTCCAGAAGACACAGCATTGGAACACTGACTGAACAAAATTCGTTAACAATTTGTTATCGACGATCAAATGCATTACGTGCTTTCAGTTTCAGACGTCTTTGAGGGGCGAATCTCTGGGATAAAAAAGTTGAAAACGTATCTTTGTGAATATTTTATGAAACTGGCTGAAATTTTAATGAACACCATAAATCGTTAATAGGAACATGACCTCCGCATTTCGCCTGAATCGGTAAATAACTTTTTAAATTAGCCGTCAAAATTTTATTAACCGTTTCTGCGTATATATTTCTGTTTATATATTTCTGTTTACCGATGAATTAAAATTTCCATGCCTATTTTAAAAAGTTTTGACCAATTCCGGTGAAATTTTGAAGGACTCCTCTTATTACCAATTCATGGTGTTGACAAAAATTTCAGCCTGTTTCGTTAAGATTTTGCAAAGTTCGTTTTTGCATTTTGTATGCACAGTTCTCAAAGAATAGAAACACCTGTGGATGAATGCAGTCACGTGCTTTCAGATTTTGGAACAGATAACGATAACGTAGCAAACGACGCTGACTTTATTGATTAGCTTATTAATTAATTCATAACTCGCAAAAGGAACAACCTAGAGGTCTTAAAATAGTTGCGTTGACCTAGAAATTCCAGTATTAATAAGCTATTCAAATTTCACGATGCCACAGTTCGGCGTTCGAGAGTTTTTGCTGCTTCAGACGAACAGACGTTTTATGTTTTATATATAAGATTCAGTACTACCAGTTCCTCGTTCAAAACCATAACTTTGGTTTTTACCTTTTATGCTCAGTTTGAATTTCTTGCAAACTTCGTACATCCGGGACAACATACTCTCCAACTCACTGTAATCTCTGCCAACAGGACAGTCATCAGCGTACAGCATTCTGTACATACGGATAGACATCTATTATCTATTTTGGCATCACGCATGCATGCGTCCATAAATATATTAAACAGCCAGGGTGACATTACACAACCTTGTATGACTCCTGCACCAATGGAAAACCATTTTGATAAAACACCATTCACTCATACACAAGCACTACTGCCAGCATACATGGCTTTTACACTATTAAGTAGATTCCCAGGAACACCATATTTATTCAATACCTTCCACAAAAGTGTCTTATTTACTCGGTCGTAAGCTTTCTCTACTATAAAGGCAGCAAACATTTTCTTACCAACACCCAGATACTTTTCAATCATCATGCATAATGCAAAAATTTGGTTAGTGCAGCCTTTACCAGGCAGAAAACCATTCTGAACATCCCACACTTTCTCTGATGTAAGACCCCGTACTTTTTCAATAATGACCTTACCAAACACTTTCCCTGGCACACTCAGTAGGCTAATACCACGATATTTCTTTTTTTTTTTTTTTTTTTTTTTTTTTTTTTTTTGATTGGAGGTTTAACGACCACCGTGAGCAACTCAATGGGCTATAAGCAGTCGCCCGTCCCTAATTTAGGGTCACTGGTTCCAGGGAAGGGAGAGAGCCAGTGCCGTAAGACAAACACAACATCCATGCCTCACCGGGATTCGAACCCGGACCCCGTTTGGACGAATGATCAGAGGCCATCGCTTAGACCACTGCGCCACCGGGGCGGCCGATATTTCTTGCAGTCAGTCAGATCACCTTTTCGCATATACAAGGGAACAACGATAGCATCCTTCCAATCCCGAGGGACCATTCCCAACTTCCAAGCACAACTGGGAAAACTTTCCGAAAACGGAAATTGAACGAAGTAAAGAGATATCTCTCGTAATCGTATGGGTTTTTTCCCCTCTCGCGGTGTTCGTCCTGTCCATGTCATTGTTAAATATAATTTTATTGCATAAATGTTTGTGTTCCAGCTTTAAAACACAGGCAACAATTTCCGGCGGAAACGTAAGCAGGGCTGTAGCTAGTGGTAAATTTTAAGGGAAGCCTCCAAATCAAGAGGCGCACTCGGATGTTTTTTTTTTTTTTAAGAATGAACTGACTCAAAACTCTACCCGATGAAGAAATTTCTACATTCGATACTTAAAGGGCCCCCTCCAAAATATCATTAACCGATGACGAAATTTCTACATTCGATACTTAAAGGGCCCCCTCCAAAATATCATTAACCGATGACGAAATTTCTACATTCGATACTTAAAGGGGCCCTCCAAAATATCTCTAACCGATGACGAAATTTCTACATTCGATACTTAAAGGGGCCCCTCCAAAATATCTCTAACCGATGACGAAATTTCTGCATTCGATACTTAAAGGGGCCTCTCCAAAATATCTCTAACCGATGACGAAATTTCTACATTCGATACTTAATGGGGGCCCTCCAAAATATCTCTAACCGATGACGAAATTTTTACATTCGATACTTAAAGGGGCCTCTCCAAAATATCTCTAACCGATGACGAAATTTCTACATTCGATACTTAAAGGGGCCCCTCCAAAATATCTCTAACCGATGACGAAATTTCTACATTCGATACTTAAAGGGGCCCCTCCAAAATATCAAAGAGGCCCCTCCAAAATATAATTTGTATAATGCAACACAGTTTTTGTGTTGGCTAGGCGATTAAAATATATTTGGATTAAATGTTTCTGAGAACTCCAAACGGAAATCATTCAAAGGGGACTGAAGACAACATATTGATTAATTTTTTACACAATGAATAGTTTATTAACTATTAAATCAAAATTGCTCTAACCGGAAGCTACAGAATTTAATTTATTCCACGTAGACACATGTTTCTGAACTGATGCAGGTGTCTGGAAATACATGTTTAATACTGATCTACTTTGCATCACGTTTCTGTTGTGCCTAAACTTTGAGACATTTAGATTCTCCTTCTTTCATGCCATAACTATGCATAATTATATCCATTAAATGTATTGGTCTCTCATTGTGTAATGTAACATGGCTTGAAGTGTTTCACTCTTTTTTTTTTTTTTTTTTTTTTTTTGCCACACTACACCGTTCACCACACAATCAAATCACAGATACAATTTCTGTACCAAAAAAACATGCAAATACAAATATTATACAATAATATTATGCATATATTGAAAAGTATAAATGAAGTAATAGGAAATACAAAAACACGTATGATAATATGAATAATTTGGTTTTTCAATGTTTGTGTTCGTTTGCTTCGAAATTTTACGCTTTAGCGTCGATATTTATTTGTCCCTAAATTATTGCGACGGACTCCAAAGCATTTCAAAAATGTGTAATCATAATGTGTACAGAGAAATGGACAGATATATTGTGTACGATTGCAACAGTTTATCACGTAAGTCAGAGCGACAAATTGATCTGAGAACTGTGTAAATATGCTTCTGTCAAAACACTTTAGTGTTTAAAAACTCTCAATTTCTATATTGATTGCTCGACGGACATGGTTTTAATCAGCTGATTTGTGAGCTTTTCTTCTCAGATTGATATATCGCACTTTAAGTGTGCTGTTGAAATTAATTCATTTTGCTTTTTTTTTAAATATGGCATATGTGAATTATCAAAGTCCGTTGAGTCTTTCATAGGGGAGGGGGTGCCCCAAGCGTAAGTTAGACGGAGCGCTGTAACCCATTTCTTTTTTTCGCGATGCTTCCTCTGCTCTGTATTGTTGTTAAATGTTTTATTCCATAAATATTTGTATTTGAGTTTTATAATGGAGGGAAAATACAGCTACACTTTCATGGATGAAAAATTTCCGAAAATGGAAGTTAGATGGAGCGCTGTAACCTTCATTTTTTCCGCGATGCCCTTTCTGCTCTGTATTGCTGTTGAATGTTATATTCCATAAACATTTGTACTTGATCTTGATAATGAAGGAACATTTTCGAAAACGGAAGTGAGAGGCTGCAATCTCAAATGCTATTTTTTCGCGATGCCCTCTGTGTCTGTATAACGAAGTGAATTTCTCCGTCATTTCTGTCCACGCCAGGATTTGAACCCGGATCCCCTCATTCCGGAATAAGTTGCTCTACCAATTGAGCTACGCGGACGTTTTATTCTGATTCCTATCTGCCTTTATGTCGTGTGCGTCCTTCTGGCAGGTACGTCACATCTCCTGGTACGTTACATCATCTCCCCCTTATTATTATTATTTTTTTTTTCGAAGTGCTGGAGAAAGGATTCTCTTATTTTTCCTATCTCGCGGTGTGGGAATAACATCACACCAATGCGAGATTTTGAACGGTCGGGTCATCCGGATAGTTCGAGCGCCATTATAACGAAGTAAATTTCTCCTTCATTTCTGTCCAGGCCAGGATTCGAACCTGGATTCCCTCATTCCGGAATAAGTTGCTCTACCAATTGAGCTACGCGGACGTTTTATTCTGATTCCTATTTGCCTTTATGACGTGTGCGTCCTTCTGGCAGGTGCATCACATCTCCTGGTACGTTACATCTGTATTGTTGCTATATCTTTTATTCCATAAATATTTGTATCCAAGCTTGAAAATGGAGGAAAGTTTTCCGAAAACCAAAGCTGTACGCAACAGAGATTAATCCCGTATTTTTTTTCTGCGATGTTTTCCGAAAACTGAAGCTGTACGCAACAAAGATTAATCGCGTAATCGCAATTTTTTTCTGCGATATTTTCCGAAAACCGAAGCTGTACGCAACACAGATTAACCCCGTAATCGTAACTTGTTTTACTGCGATGTTTTCCGAAAACCGGAGCTGTACGTAACAAAGAATAATCCCGAAATCGTAATTTGTCTTTCTGCTATGTTTCCTCTGTCCAGATATCGTTGCTCTTTTTCGGAGGAGGCCCACGGAACTTTAACGTACACATTTAGCACTGTTGTTCCACTTGTGCTGTGAACCTTGGTCACATAAGTTTTATTTTCCATATCGTACGAAGCTTCTGTGTCTTTCTGGAGTTCAGCATTTCTAAATTGAGCACCACGGATTTGCTTCCTCAAATTTCGAATGAGGAAAGAATCAGCGGTGGGAATGTCTGAAGAACATAGAGCACGAAGTAGCTGGTGAAACCCAAATATTTTGGAGTGAGCTGAGAAGCATTATTTGTATGAACTAGGGAATTGTCGTGAAGGTCTTGCACTGCTTTATTCTCTTTTAACTACTCGGAAAAACTAACAGATCACAACAATGTTGACTGGAAATTGGGGTCTTTTGAAGTAGAAAGCGAGCACGCACACAAGAAAATCTTTGTTTTTCAAACCTTCGTGACCTAATTGGCTGATGGTTGGACTTGCGCAGTGAAGGGTTCGGTGCCGCAATGGTTGAGCCAAGTCTTACCACCTGTCACAACTCGTGCAAATTGAACAGCAACTACACTGTACTCAACAGTTATCAAACAAACACACAAAAAAAAACACGTAGAAAAAACAATTCCTTTAAAGGAATTCAATGAAACTTACTAGTGAAGCCCATATTTTTCCAGTAATACCTGGAAAAAATGAATTCGCATGAATATTTCATGAGATACTGAAACTGTAGAAAATTACCACCCAAAATATCACGTGAAAGTTCGTTAGTAACACAACCTTAGTATGATTTGTGATCAGTCCAGAGAGCAATACGGGCTCTATAGTTATTGTCATACTGCAAATCACGTTGTCAGTAAGGGTATAAGAACAAACTGGTCGTCTTGCCAGTTTTCCGTTCTTACAAATGCACAAATTTGAGCTCTTGGAGTTTTTCTGAAGGTTCGTTGCGACCGGCGATCCGTTGTCTCAGGGCATCTCAAACATGTTCTGTCAGATTTACGTCACGTGATCTGAATGTCCAATTCACACAGCTTATAATTTCACTCGCAAGGCATTACTTTCACTCGCAAGGTATTACTTTACAAAGCGAATGCTGTGAGGAGGAGCATAATCGCCCACCATTGTGTAATGAGTATTCATTGCTACGTGATATGGACAAACATACCAGTAGGATCCAAAAGCTCGGGGTCATTGCCAACGCAAACATCTAGTTAAAATTACGGCGTCTGAAAGACATTCCACCATCCCTCCGCCTCCATAGTCAGAATGGTTTGGCCCATGGAAAGTGAGTGAAATGCGCGAGCAGACGTTTTCTGCTGTGGTTAGTCGTCTGTCTTCTGCGATGTGAGAAACATGGCTTTTGAAGAGCAAAGGATGAGCAGATGCTGACATCGGGCGAATTAATCGACAAAGCCGACAGCGGTCCTACGTTTTTTGGATAGCATCATGACAGGTGATGAAACGTGGTGCTACGTGTTTGATATTCAGCTAAAGCGTACGTCTTCAACATGGAAATCGCCGTTTTCACCGTGATCGAAGAAATTCAGGCAAGATCGCAGCAGAGAGAAAGTCATGCTGCAGGTGTTTTTTTGATTCTCACGGCAGAATCAAAAAGGCACCTCCAGCATGACTTTTTCCTGAGGGCACAACAGTTAACAAGAAACGTTATCTGCACATTTTACGTCACTTACCCTCGCAAACGGTCCGAGATGTGGCGAAGTGGACAATGGTACCTTCTCCACGAAAACGCGCCCGTACATCGGTCCTTATTGGTCACGGAGTTTCTCGCCAGAAATCGTACTAATGTGCTTCCACACCCCGCCTATTTACCCGACTTAGCCTCCTGTGATTTTTACCTCTTTCCACTGATGAAACAAAATCTACAGGGACGTCGTTTTTTGTCAACAAATGAGGTAAAAACAGCAATGCAGGAGGCATTACGAGGGGTTGCAAAACATGGCTTTCAGCAATGCTTACAGAAGCTTTACGAGCGCTGGCAAAAGTGCATCGTTACCCAAGGGGATTATTTTGAAGGTGGTTGTGCATCGGTGTTTTAAATTATTCAAGGTAAGGGTCTATACGCCAAATCCCCGAAACTTTGGATCCTACCTCGAATCACTCGAGGATCTCATTGCAACATCTTAAAGCTATTACAGTCCTTTCTACGAAGACATGAAGGTTGGTACAGCCATTGAAAGTGATGTCTGCCCATATCAACGCACCACCACCTCCAAAATTGTTTCTGGTTTCACAAGTTATGGAATGTGTTAGTGCTGTTATTTCTGCTTCCATGCTGTCTCCAGACCCATGATGGTCGCGAATATGTTTGGAGACTAAATCGGAACTCATCGGTGAAGAGCACAAGGGCTCATGGGCAGTTATAATGTCGTGAGGACGTCAACCGAGCATAAACAACTGATCTTGCATAAAGATTACTTCCGTGAAGTCATGTGGACAGCCCTTCCCTTAAACTCAGCTGGGTCTAAGGCGAGCTGCAGTGTTATATAGGTTCTATGGCGCCATGCATTTAGGAGCAGAAAATGGTCCTCCGTGGTGATGTTCCTCTAGGACGTCCAAGAACAGGTCTTCTATGTACAGTTGTTTTGGCTGGTTTGAAATCGATGCCAAATACTGCTGACAACGTTACGACTTACATTTTGACATTTGGGCATCTGGCTGCCTCAGACTCATAGGTTTAAGAAGAGACTATGCACCTTTTCCTGCCTTTATCAGTTTTGACTGAGTCTGCTGATACTTCTTGGACAGTTTAGAAATACCTCCTTTGGTTAGATTTTCACCTACTTTTCTTATGATTTTCTCATAAGTGTAGCATTCTTCACGTAAAGTTAGTATTTTGCATAGATTTCTATGTGACCAGTAAACACGTTCACCCTGTTCATCATATTACTAAGTTACACAGCTTTCTAAGTTATAAAGGAATAGAAAAATTCGTGAAAAAACGAGTAGCCAACTTATTAGCTCTAACACTTAGAAATGCGAGATGACTCATACTAACACCTTACTGGTTCCATGCTATGTCATAATAACAGTTGATTGGCTCTCAGAGCCATTATCTCATTGGTTAATTTTGAGCTAAGGAAATCCTTTTATTGTTACATAATGCAGTTGTGTTTTCTTTTTCTGGTTATTTGGAAATAACTTTTGATCGGATAAAGGTAACTCAATACATTTGTTACATTACACTCTTCATCAAATTGTCTTTGTAATCATATATAATTCCATGATGTTATTCTAAAACAAGTTAGTAAAATCATGCAATGCATTGATTATGAAACGCATTTCAACATACCAGAAATCATTACCCAAGTTATTTCTCAAGTTATGAGGATAGTGGCTGTGAAATAAATGCTGCTCCTGTGGCCGTGACCTTTGACCCCATTTCGATTATATTAAATATAATTGGTTCAGTATACCTCCAGAATAACATACTAAAGTTTTGTCGCATTCGAAGCATTTTTAGTCAAGTTATGCGGATAATCGCAGTGGAATAAATCTCGCTCCTGTGCCCTGACCTTTGACCTCATTTCGGTGATATTCAACAGAACCAGTTTAGTATACCTCTGGAGCAACATGATAAAGTTTTGTCGCAATCGAGGTATTTTTAAGTAAGTTATGACTAGGGATACGTAAGCTTCGTATTTACGAAATACATGCGAATAAATGCGAAATTTGGCAATATAAGCGAATAAATACGAAAACTTGATTTTAACTACTTTTCCGCGACATCTTGATAATTAACATTTTTTAAGCAAAAATAGGACGTAATTTCGCCCAGCACTTGCGCAGTGCGTATTCTACTCGGCGTGCGTTACCCGGGAAACCCCAGACCAAGCCTCTTTCCCTCTCGGCGAGTCAGCCAGCGCCGCTCAGTCACACTGGCTATCTGGCCTTAAAAGAATACGAACGGGCACATGTTTGTTTTTGCATTTCGCTAGTAGGCTACAAACTATAACGCTCGCGAACCCTTTGATAGACGTATATCAATATGGGCTGCCTTAAGAAGGAATTAGTTGATAGAGTGAAAGAGTTTGACCACAAGGGATTGTATTTAGGCGATACAAATATCGTGATGTGCAAATTTTGTAATGTTCGTTTAGAAGGGCAAATTGACCCTCCACATGACATCTAACGCAACAAATGAAGCCTGCCAGCATATTGGCAGACTATTTTGTCCATATGTAGCCGCGACCACACCCACATCATCTTTGAACACAAATTTATTATTGGAAAGCTTCTCTAAGATACCATTTTTTAAAGGCATACCACGGAATGAGCTCATCGATGGATACAATCATTTTCACAGACAGCTACTTTCAGTGGTCAAACAAAAGACTCCTGTTGATGTCATACAAATTTTAAAAGCAACAAAATGCTGCTACCTAAACTATGCGAAGGCAGCTATTCAAAGCTTACATAATTCTGTTAGCAGCGTGGATGCAGAGAGATATTTCAGTATGTACAACATCGTTATTACTGACAGAAGGCAAAGGCTAAAGGAAGAGAATATATAGACTATTACAATGTTGTTAGCTTTTAACTAAGTGTTTTGGTACTTAGCCTACCAGTAAGTAAACTTTGAAAAACATCCTAAGTATCCTTTGGAAAACATTCTAAGTAAACTTTGAAAAACAGTAAACTAAGTAAAGTTAACTTTGAAGAACAATTTTTTTGTGTCTTCAATTTTTGCGAATAAATGCAAAATTTTAGATTAAAAATGTTTTTTTTCGCGAAATTCCGAATTTGTTTTTGGAAAAATTTACGTATCCCTAGTTATGACGCATAAGGGCAGCGGAATTGATCCCGCTCCTGTGACCTGACCTTTGACCCCATTTCGTCCATTTTCGATAGGGTTCGTCCCCAGGTGGTCCTCTACCACATACTAAAATGTCATCGAAATCGAACCATTTTTACGTAAGTTATGACGGATAAGGGCAATGGAATGGATCCTGCTGCTATGTCCTGACCTTTGACCCCATTTCGCCATTTTCAACAGGGGTCGTCCCCAGTTAGTCCTCTACCACATACTAAAATTTAATCGAAATGAAACCACTTTTACGCGAGTTATCGTGCAGACGAACAGACAGACGGACAAAGCTGGAGCATATACGCTTCTTCAATCTACGGTTGGAAAGCGTAAAAAAAGGCTGATGTACCATCAAACCATAGAAATGTAAATTTTCCTAAAAAGTTCCACAATTTTGACCACCAGTGTAAAAGCAAAAAAGGAGACAATTTGAATAATTTTAAGTTTTGAAATCAAGAACAAATGGTGATTACTGAAATGACATGGAGATTACACAGGCTAATGAAGAAATACTCTTGAGATTGAATTCTTGTCGGCGATCTGCCAACTAACAGAGTGAGAGACATTCAGAAAACGTTAGGCGAGCACACATATACATATACGACTTCCGGTATATGTGTGCTCGCCTAACGTTTTCTGAATGTCCGGTAACGTTTTTATTAGTCATTTTGAGGCTGCAAATGCCCGTAGCTTCCTCTTAAATTCAGTGTTTCTTTGTCTCGACGAGAGCTGCACCATTTCTGAGAGCACAGAATAATACGAAAATGCATCTGATTTAGTGATTACATCATAAAGTCGAAGACTAAAATATTTCAACGGATGCGGATGGCGTTTGAATGTAAAACACGAAGCCGTGCACACATTTTTAAGAGGGTCGGTTGTTTTGTAGAACGACGAGTAGCTATAGAAACTAACAAAGGACATTAATTTCGGCATGTAATTTAATGAAGTGCTAGAATAAAAAGTTTTGCGCAAATTGTAGAAATGGGACGTTGAAATATCTAATGACTAATCTAAGATCATTTTAACTGGAATTTTGAGACGAGACGCTGCATTTTAGCCACATGCTTCCGGTAACTGACCTCTCCGCTTAGAAAAAGTTTTTAAAGAAATACTGTTTCTCGCAAAAAAAAAATAACTTAAAATGTATGGCTTACTGAAAATATTTCCTGTTTCTAAGATTGAACAAAAATGAACTAAAAAGTGTGAGATCGAGAATAAGGATAAAAAGTAACAACACTTCCTTTAACCTTTGCAGACGTGGAAATAATGGAGAATAGCCACGAATACGAAGTACAACTAAAACTCGTGACGTTGTTCCCGAAGATGAACTGCTCCTACATGCATTACACGTGACAGAAATTACAGCTGATGCTCACAGCGTATTATACACGATAGTCCTCGAAATTATGACACTTTTTAGCATGTCTTGTAAAAAAAGTACGTGCTTATAGTATCATTTTGTACGTCCGTCTGTCTGTACATCGGTCCGCTTGTGGACACCATATCTCTGCCACTACAGTTGTGGCCAAAATTGTAGGCACTTTTTGAAAATTTCATGTTGTGCAACTTTGGTGGCTTATAGGAAATCTTGTGTTGCAAATGTTTATATAACAACTGAAAGAGAATTTAATGATGAATTCAATGCAAAAATCAGAATTCAAATATTTGCAGTACAAAAACCTATGCTGGGAATGCCGCAATCATGATAAATCGATAAATGAACAATCTGATAAAATGATATCAGATACTTACGATGGCAATGCACTATCAGCATTTAGTAGGATAGCCTTTATTGTTTGAAACAGCAGCACAGCGACGTCTCATTGAGCGAACAAGTGATTTTAAAGCTCTGCCTTCGGTGTTACGGAGTGTCAGGAAGGAATCATAGCTTCAATTAATTGCCCTTTATTTGATGGACGCCTCATTCCTACAAGGTTTTTCAAACAGTGCAATATACACTATCTACCAACAAGTAACCACACACCTGTGATAGCAAAGGAAAACGAAGTTTATACACCTTCAATAGTTGGTGGAGCCTCCACGAGCGGAGATTACAGCTGCGACCCTCCGGGGCATACTCTCAACCAGGCGTTGTACTACGGCAAGCGGTATTTTCTTCCACTCGGCTTGGAGAAGACAGGTCAGTTCCTTCACCGATTTCGGACGGTGGGGGCACCCCTCAAGTCGACGCTCCAACTCGGTCCAGAGGTGCTCGAGAGGGTTAAGGTCGGGGCTCTGCGCAGGCCAGTCCATTCGATTAACCCCATTGTCACCATGCCAATCCATGGTGGACCTCGCAACATGTCAGGTGGCATTGTCATCCTGAAAGTAACATGGATCCACCCCGTAAAACTGCCACAACGAAGAAAGCGCATGGTCATCCAAAATGGTGCAGTAGGTCTCGGCGTTGAGTCTACTAGGAATTGCGACCAAGGGTCCCGTGCCATACCACGAGAAACACCCCATAGCATAATTCCACCACCGCCGAACTTCACAGTTGGCACATTACATTCCGGTAGGAGGCGTTCTCCAGGCAGTCGCCAAACCCAGACCCTGCCATCCGAACGGTAGAGGGTGAACCTTGATTCGTCGCTCCAGGGAACCTGTTTCCACTGTTCAACGGTCCACTGTCGACGTTCTTTGCACCACGTTAGCCGAGCCGCGCTATTAGACTTGGTGATCAAAGGCTTGTGGGCAGCAGCACGTCCATGATAACCAAGCAGATGGGCTTCCTCACGGATGGTATTCATCGAAAGAACACTCCCGGATGCCTGTTGAAACTCCTCGCGGATGTGGCCCGTCGATTTGGTGCGGTTCTTCCGAATTTCTCTGGCCAGTACCCGTCGATCTCTAACTCCCAGTTTTGTGGGTCTGCCGGGTCGGGGCACATTCCGACATTCACCTCTCATCTTCCACTTGCCAATCACGTAGGCCACTGTCGATTTTGGGTACTTCAACTCGCTGGATATATCACGTATGGATAGACCATTTCTGTGATACCCGACGATTACACCTTTCTCGAGCTCAGAGAGCTCCGAACTGCGTGAAATCTTGCATGCGACTGGTTGCGTTGTTGTTTTCCACACGATATTTAACGACGGCGGCCGTGATGTGTATCAGGAGCGCAGATATCGTCGATTGCAAGGGTGTCCAATTACTTGTTGGTTGATAGTGTATTTTCTATCGGGTTCAGGTAAGAACTGTTTCCTGGCCAGGTCAACAATGGAATGCCCTTTGCTGTGTTATTTTGTATATTTGTGCTATGTGGCAGGAAGCTGAATCCCGCTGAAAATTAAATGATGCATTGTTGGGAAAGATATCCCTGATGGAAGGTAGCAGTTTTGGTTCCAGGGTGGCGTCAATGTACACTGAAGAGCAATTGAATTAGAGACAGATGGCGTTATGCAAATGTGGCGCTGTGGGCGGCCCTGTAAACGGAAACGACATGACGTATGCAGCGATCCGACAATATAAGGAGTGATGCGACGGGAATCAGTAAGAGTCGGACGCAGTATGGGTAAGACGAAGGATCTAAGCGCATTTGATCGTGGGCAAATTGTCAGGACCCGACGAATGGGTAACTCATTCTCGGAAGTCGTACTGGCACTGGGATTTTCACGAGCCACTGTGTCACGAGTGCACCGTGAGAACATCGAATCCGGTAAAACCATCCCTGCAAGGGCCAACTGCCGTGGACAACAGCGTGTGAAAGAGCCGGGTCATCGTCGGCTAGCTCGCATTGTAACAGCGGATAGACGGGCCACTCTGCAAGGAATCACTCGTCAATTTAACGCTGGTGCCCAAAAACGTGTAAGCAGCCACACAATCCAGAACCGTCTCTTCACTATGGAGTACAGAAGCCATCGTCCCACGAGGGTACCGCTGCTGACCGCACATCACAGTGTGCAAAGATTAGCATGGGCGCGGGAACGTCGCCAGTGGACCCTAGACATGTGGAAAAATGTTGCTTGGACGGATGAGTCAAGATTCACGTTGGAACATGCGGATGGCAGGATAGGAGTACGGCGCAAAGCACATGAAGCGATGGATCCTTCTTGCTAGCAGGGTACTCCTTAAGCTGGTGGGGGTGGCATTCTCGTCTGGGGACTGTTTACGTGGACTGAAATGGGATCACTGGTATGTGTGACATCGTCCTTCACAGGTTGACGTTACGGGGATATCCTGGACGACTATTTGCTCCCGTTTGTGCGTCTTCAACATTCCGGACCTCATACTGCAAAAAGACAATGCACCGTGCCATCGCTCCCGAATTCTATCCGAATGGTTGGATGAACATTCCACCGACGTGACCTCGGTTCCTTGGCCAGCCAGGTCACCTGACCTCAATCCCATCGAGCACATCTGGGATGGCATCGAGAGAGATGTTCGAGGCTCTGACCTCCATCCATCAAATCTTCGTGAACTGTGGGAGCTTGTTCAGGGTCTTGGATCCGTATGGCTTCCCAACGCTTCCGGTGTCTTGTTGAGTCGATGTAGCGACGAATCACCGCCGTCATCAGGGCGAAAGGTGGTGCTACACGTTACTAGACAGGTATCTCTAATTCAATTGCTCTTCAGTGTATTTTCTGGCGTTCAGCGTGACGTGGATTACATGAAGGCGGCCAGCACCATGTGCTTGCACCTATGCCCAAATCAAAACGCTTGTTTGGTGCTTTTCATTGGCCTCCATGTAGTCAGGATATAGCTCTTCTCCCACTTGACGTCTCACATATTTTTACCTATCACTACCAAATAAGGATATTTTATTTTCGTCATTCCAAATAACTTGCTTCTACTGATCTTCTGTCCATTTAATATGTTCATTAGCCCATTGTAATCGTTTCTTGCGCTGCTGTCGATTCAGATATGCCTTTTCTCTCGGAATCCTACCTCTTTGTCCCATATCTGATTACCTTATTTTTATCGGTTGTGACGTACCTGCCAGCAGGACGCACACGACATAAAGGCAGATAGCAGTCAGAACAAACGTCCGCGTAGCTCAACTGGTAGAGTGACTTATTCCGGAATTAGGGGATCCGGGTTCGAATCCCCGGCGTGGACCAAAAATGACGGAGAAATTTACTTCGTCATAATGGCGCCCGAACTTCCCGGATGATCCGGCCGTTCAAGATCTCGCAATGGAGGGATGTTCTTTCGACACCACGAGATAGGAAAAATCAGAGAATCCCTTCTCCAGAGCTTAGAAAAATAAAAATGTGTGATGTTGCATTTCCCACACTAAATTTACTGGGAGTTCTTGAGTGCACGTTCTACAGCGGATGGCTGCCTGCTACGATTCATGGTCACTGCTGACCAGTGGTCCATGCCTCCCGCCCTCTTTCGGGGGGGGGGGAGATGTGACGTACTTGCCAGCAGGACGCACTCGACATAAAGGCAGATAGCAGTCAGAACAAACGTCCGCGTAGCTCAATTGGTAGAGTGACTTATTCCGGAATGAGGGGATCCGGGTTCGAATCCCCGGCGTGGACCATAAATGACGGAGAAATTTACTTCGTTATACGGTCTTGAACTGACAGAAACACAGGTACACTCTGATGGCCACACGTAAAATTCGTCTGGCCTTGAGACACAGCCTTTTTAGAGACACAGCCTTTTTAGAGACACAACCTTTTTATTCTTCTGTTCTCACAGAGGTCGTAAAACCCCCAATCGTAAAACAAATATTATTATGTCCTTAACAGATTTTGTGCACCTTTTTCGGCCTTTTCCTGCTTTACTTTTCAGTGACTTTATTTCTATTTCTTGATAACAAAAGCACAACTTTAGTACCCCAGATGTCGTCACTGTCCCAACTACTTGCCTTGCAACTTCACCAGTGGTGCAGTCCTGAAAAAAGCAGTGGCCTGGCGCACCAAAGATTATATACACTGAAGAGCAATTGAATTAGAGATACCTGTCTAGTAACGTGTAGCACCACCTTTCGCCCTGATGACGGCGGCGATTTCTCTCGGCATGGACTCGACAAGACACCGGGAGCGTTGGGAAGCCATACGGATCCACGACCCCTAAACAAGCTCCCACAGTTCACGTAGATTTTACGGTGCGGGGTCAGAGCCTCAAACATCTCTCTCGACGGCATCCCAGATGTGTTCTATGGAATTGAGTTCAGGTGACCTAGCTGGCCAAGGAAGCGATGTCACATCGGTGGAGTGTTCATCCAACCATTCGGATACAATTGGGGAGCGATGGCGCGGTGCATTATCTTGTTGCAGGATGAGGTCCCCAGTGGGATGTTGAAGACGCACAAACGGGAGCAAATGGTCGACCAGGATATCCAGGTTACGTTGACCTGTGAGGGACGATGTCACACGTACCAGGGGTCCCATTTCAGTCCACGTAAACAGCCTCCAGACGAGAATGCCACCCCCACAAGCTTGAAGAGTACCCTGCTGGCAAGAAGGATCCATCGCTTCATGTGGTTTGCGCCGTACTCGTATCCTACCATCCGCATGTACCAACGTGAATCTCGACTCATCAGTCCAGGCAACATTTTTCGATATGTCTAGGGTCTAGTGGCGATGTTCCCGCCCCCATGCTAATCTCTGCACACCCTGTGATGTGCGGTCCGCAGCGGTACCCTCGTGGGACGATTGCTTCTGTACCCCATAGCAAGAAGATGGTTCTGGATGGTGTGGCTGCTTACAGGTTTTTGTGCACCAGCGTTAAATTGCCGAGTGATTTCTTGCAGAGTGGCCCGTCTATCCGCTGTTACAATGCGAGCTAGCCGACGATGACCCCGCTCATCCGCACGCTGTTGTCCACGGCAGTTGGCCCTTGCAGGGATGGTTTTACCGGATATGATGTACTCACGGTGCACCCGTGACACAGTGGCTCGTGAAAATCCCAGTGCCTGCACGACTTTCGAGATGGAGTGACCCATTCGTCGGGCCCCGACAATTTGCCCACGATCACATGCACTTAGATCCTTCGTGTTACCCCTACTGCATCCGGCTCTTACTGATTCCCGTCGCATCACTCCTTCTATTGTCGGATCGCTGCATACGTTATGTCGCTTCCATTTACAGGGCTCCCCACAGCGCCACATTTGCATAACGCCAGCTGTCTCTAGTTCAATTAATCTTCAGTGTATATATATATATATATATATATATATATATAGGGATGTAAGGTCAGGTGATGCGTAACATCACAGCCTCTCCTTGACAAATGTCAACCCCGCCTTCTCGTGGTGCATCCTGTTCCCACTAAAGGGGCTCTGACGACCGCCCATAGCGGTGTAACTATACCATCGGGATCAGAGGAAATGCTATCCCACACTCACCAACCCGCTTGGCCAGCGTGGTGAGTTATGGCCAAACCCCTCCAAAATGATTCCACAACTTAAATCTTGGCCCTCAGTCTCCGGCAGCTGGAATGTACCTGGCCAAGGCAGCGGCCAGTGCGACATGAAGGCAGAGGGTGCTAAGAATCCCCGGAGGACCGGACTAGGCTGCCATCTGATGCTGACCTTGGCTACTTACAATGGACGCTCCCTATCTTCTGATTCAAGGCTTCTTGAATTGGAAGAGGAACTACAAAGGATCAAGTGGGACATCGTGGGGCTAAGTGAGGTAAGGAGAAAAGGAGAAGATCTCATCGAACTGAAAAGTGGACATCTCTTCTACTATCGTGGGACAGATACTGGCAGAACTAGTGGTGTTGGATTTATAATAAACAAGAAACTGAAGGATAAAGTTGTAGAAGTTGAAAGTTCCTCTGACAGAGCTGCACGACTTGTTATCCAACTCTCGAAAAGATACCAGGCTCAGATTATTCAAACTTATGCACCCACCACAAGTCATCCTGAAGAAGAAATTGAAGAATTTTATGAGGAAATTTGTCATCTAAATAATAAAGGTAAGCAGCACTTGAAAATAATTATGGGAGATTTCAATGCAAAAATAGGGCAACGGCAACAGAATGAAACTTCGGTAGGTAAATTCGGTCATGGCAACAGAAACCAGCGTGGAAATACTCTTGTAGAGTTTGCAGAGGCAGAAGGGTTTTTCATCTTGAACTCCTTCTTCAAGAAAAAGCCACACAGGAAATGGACATGGAGACATCCAAATGGGACGACAAGTGAAATTGATTTTATTATGTGTAACAAAAAATTCGTCATAGAAGACTGCAGTGTGCTAAACAAGTTCAACACAGGTAGTGACCATAGATTGGTGAGATGTAAGATGCACCTCAACACTAAACTTGAACGTGGCAAGCTCATAGGACAAACAAAATCTATTGACATAACCAACCTTAAAAAACACCATAATACCTTCAAGTTAGAACTGAAGAACAGGTTCTCTGCTTTAGAGGCCTAACATCGGAAGAAGTGGACATCTCTGAAGTTAACAGAAAAGTAACCAAAGCTCTTATGGAAACAGCAACAAAATTAGCTGGGTCTAAGAACAAGTTGCATGTGAACAAATTATCAGGAAAAACCAAAATGTTGATGCAAAAAAGAAGAGAGATGAGGACAACTAAAGAAGATGTGACTTCCAAAGTGGAATATATAGAGCTATGCAAGACAGTAAGAAAAAGTATCACTGAAGACGTAAGGAAATTCAACTGTGAACTAGTGAGGAAAGCAATTGAAAACAACCAAAGCCTAAAGATAGCAAAGGGACATCTCAGTAAGGGAAGAAAACAGATTATGACACTGAGAAAAGAAGATGGTTCTGTAACAAGAAATAGAGGCGAAATTTTGACAAGAGTGAAAGATTTCTACTCCAAATTATATGAAAGGGATGATATATGCACTCCAGACATCATGAAAGATACCAGTACCAGAGTTCCTCCAGTCCTTCCAGCAGAAGTTGCACATGCAATCAAGAACATGAAGCGAGGAAAAGCTCCAGGAGAAGATGGAATTACTGTAGACATCATACAAGAAGCAAGTGGAGAAATCGAAACAGTACTCGCCCAAATTTTCACTCGATGCCTTAATGAAGGAAAGATTCCTGAGGATTGGAACACCGCTACAATGATCCTGCTACATAAGAAAGGTGACATTGAGGATCTCGGAAACTACAGACCTATCAGCCTCCTATCAGTAGTTTATAAAATCTTCACTAAAGTTCTTTCACACCGATTGAAGGTAACACTGGACATGGCTCAACCGAGAGAACAAGCTGGATTCAGGAGTGGCTACAGCACAATAGATCATATCCACGTGGTGAGAGAACTAATTGAAAGAGCGAGGGAATATGAACTTCCATTGTGCATGGCTTTTATCGATTATGAAAAAGCCTTTGATTCGGTGAAACCATCAGCAGTTACAATGGCTCTGAAAACCTGCGGTATTGAAGATGCATACATTAATATTATTAATAACATCTATGAAAATGCAAGTGCAAAGATTAGGCTGTTTGAAAATACAACACACGTAAAAATTGGAAAGGGAGTGAGACAAGGTGACACCATATCTCCGAAGCTCTTTAATGCCACATTGGAGGGTGTTTTTCAGTCACTGAGCTGGGAAAACAAGGGGATAAAGATTAATGGAGATTATCTAACCCACCTTCGTTTTGCTGATGACGTAGTCATTTTTGCAACTACCCCATCAGAGCTGCAGAGTATGATCCAGGAACTTGCTGACAAGAGTAAAGAAGTGGGATTAAAAATGAACTTTCAGAAGACAAAAGTGATGTTCAATGCTTTTACAAGAAATGAAGATTTATCGATTGATGGAGAAAAGCTGGAGATAACAGACACGTACGTTTATCTTGGACAGCAGATATCAAGTGAGGGTCACATTGATGAAGAAATTAATCGGCGTACAAAACTTGCCTGGAGAGCTTTTGGAAGAAACAGCATAATTTTCAAGAGCAATATGCCATTATGTCTTAAAAGAAAAAGTGTTTGATCAATGCATCCTTCCAGTGCTTACGTATGGTGCGGAGACGTGGACCTTAACTAAAAGAGACATACAAAGGCTGCAGACAACTCAAAGAAGCATGGAGAGGTGCATGCTTGGTGTAACCAGGAGAGATAAGAAGAGGAACTCGTGGATCCGAAAAATGACAAGAGTGGAAGACATCATGATCAGAGTTAAATCCCTGAAATGGCAATGGGCTGGACATACTGCCAGAAGGACAGATCATCGATGGACAGCTGAAATTTTAGATTGGATTCCAAGGGACAGGAAAAGACCCAGAAGAAGACCACATGGGAGATGGGTGGATGAAATTCGAAAGTATGCAGGGGTGACATGGAGGAGACTGGCACAAGACAGACCGTTGTGGAGGAAACTTGGGGGAGACCTTCGTCCAGCAGTGGATTGATAATGGTTGACAATGATGATGATGATGATGATGATATATATATATGGTGAGGTGTAAGATGCACCTCAACACTAAACTTGAAGGTGGCAAGCTCATAGGACAAACAAAATCTATTGACATAACCAACCTTAAAAAACACCATAATACCTTCAAGTTAGAACTGAAGAACAAGTTCTCTGCTTTAGAAGGCCTAACATCGGAAGAAGTGGACATCTCTGAAGTTAACAGAAAAGTAACCAAAGCTCTTATGGAAACAGCAACAAAATTAGCTGGGTCTAAGAACAAGTTGCATGTGAACAAATTATCAGGAAAAACCAAAATGTTGATGCAAAAAAGAAGAGAGATGAGGACAACTAAAGAAGATGTGACTTCCAAAGTGGAATATATAGAGCTATGCAAGGCAGTAAGAAAAAGTATCACTGAAGACGTAAGGAAATTCAACTGTGAACTAGTGAGGAAAGCAATTGAAAACAACCAAAGCCTAAAGATAGCAAAGGGACATCTCAGTAAGGGAAGAAAACAGATTATGGCACTGAGAAAAGAAGATGGTTCTGTAACAAGAAATAGAGGCGAAATTTTGACAAGAGTGAAAGATTTCTACTCCAAATTATATGAAAGGGATGATATATGCACTCCAGACATCATGAAAGATACCAGTACCAGACTTCCTCCAGTCCTTCCAGCAGAAGTTGCACATGCAATCAAGAACATGAAGCGAGGAAAAGCTCCAGGAGAAGATGGAATTACTGTAGACATCATACAAGAAGCAAGTGGAGAAATCGAAACAGTACTCGCCCAAATTTTCACTCGATGCCTTAATGAAGGAAAGATTCCTGAGGATTGGAACACCGCTACAATGATCCTGCTACATAAGAAAGGTGACATTGAGGATCTCGGAAACTACAGACCTATCAGCCTCCTATCAGTAGTTTATAAAATCTTCACTAAAGTTCTTTCACACCGATTGAAGGTAACACTGGACATGGCTCAACCGAGAGAACAAGCTGGATTCAGGAGTGGCTACAGCACAATAGATCATATCCACGTGGTGAGAGAACTAATTGAAAGAGCGAGGGAATATGAACTTCCATTGTGCATGGCTTTTATCGATTATGAAAAAGCCTTTGATTCGGTGAAACCATCAGCAGTTACAATGGCTCTGAAAACCTGCGGTATTGAAGATGCATACATTAATATTATTAATAACATCTATGAAAATGCAAGTGCAAAGATTAGGCTGTTTGAAAATACAACACACGTAAAAATTGGAAAGGGAGTGAGACAAGGTGACACCATATCTCCGAAGCTCTTTAATGCCACATTGGAGGGTGTTTTTCAGTCACTGAGCTGGGAAAACAAGGGGATAAAGATTAATGGAGATTATCTAACCCACCTTCGTTTTGCTGATGACGTAGTCATTTTTGCAACTACCCCATCAGAGCTGCAGAGTATGATCCAGGAACTTGCTGACAAGAGTAAAGAAGTGGGATTAAAAATGAACTTTCAGAAGACAAAAGTGATATTCAATGCTTTTACAAGAAATGAAGATTTATCGATTGATGGAGAAAAGCTGGAGATAACAGACACGTACGTTTATCTTGGACAGCAGATATCAAGTGAGGGTCACATTGATGAAGAAATTAATCGGCGTACAAAACTTGCCTGGAGAGCTTTTGGAAGAAACAGCATAATTTTCAAGAGCAATATGCCATTATGTCTTAAAAGAAAAGTGTTTGATCAATGCATCCTTCCAGTGCTTACGTATGGGGCGGAGACGTGGACCTTAACTAAAAGAGACATACAAAGGCTGCAGACAACTCAAAGAAGCATGGAGAGGTGCATGCTTGGTGTAACCATTAGAGATAAGAAGAGGAACTCATGGATCCGAAAAATGACAAGAGTGGAAGACATCATGATCAGAGTTAAATCCCTGAAATGGCAATGGGCTGGACATACTGCCAGAAGGACAGATCATCGATGGACAGCCGAAATTTTAGATTGGATTCCAAGGGACAGGAAAAGACCCAGAAGAAGACCACATGGGAGATGGGTGGATGAAATTCGAAAGTATGCAGGGGTGACATGGAGGAGACTGGCACAAGACAGACCGTTGTGGAGGAAACTTGGGGAGACCTTCGTCCAGCAGTGGATTAATAATGGTTGACAATGATGATGATGATGATATATATATATATATGAATATATATATACTATATTGATAAAAGTCATCGGGCACCTAGAAGAGAAACACAACACAGCCATTATTGGCATACATTAGCACAGTGTCGGTCCACTTTTGGCCTTAACACATGCACTGACCCTTCGAGACATGTTTTCGACAAGGTTTTGGAACACAGCGATAGGTATGCGCTTCTATTCAGTACATAATGCTGTCGCTAACTGTTGCTTAGTAAAAGGCCTTGGTTCCAACCTTTTTGCGGCGCTCTAATTCATCCCATAGGTGCTCTATGGGATTATGATCAGGGCTCTTTGCTGGCCAGTCCACACACGATACGGTATTATCGTCAAACCACGCCATAACAGTTCTTGATTTATGGATCGGTGCATTATCCTGCTGATACCAACTAGGATCGGTTCCATAGAACTGCCACAGAGTTGGTAGGGCATAATTGTCCAGAATATCGAGGTAGACGTGCTGGTTAACAGGTTTGTCTCCACGATAACCAATGGGCCGGTACCATACCACGAAAAACACCGCCACTGTAGTACACGGCCAGCTCCAAACTTAACCGTAGGAGCAGTACACTGTGGTAAACAGCGTTCCCCCGGCTGCCACCATACCCACACACGGTTATCAGACTAATGGATCGTGCATCTGGATTCATCAGTCCATAGGACCCGTTTCCATTGATCTACGGTTTAAGATAAATGTTCTTTACACCATGTTAAACGACGAGTAGCATTCCGAGGGGAGATGAAAGGCATATGAGCAGCCGCACGACAACAGTGACCCATGGAATGAAGTTCTTTGCAAACGGTATGTGTAAACACTGAGGTTCCAGCATTTTAACTCACCTGTACACTGAGGTCTTGTGCAATACTCCGTCGATTAGCTGTAACGACTTTACTGAGGCTTCGACGTCCTCTATCACTGATTTTCTTTGGTCTGCCGGTACGTTTTGCTACTTCAGGCACGCCATGTGTCCTCCACTTATTCAGTACATCCAAAACAGTTGTCTTGGGTATGCTTAAACGCCTCTTGGTTTCTCTTGTGGACAACCCATTAATATAACACTCAACAATCTTTCCTTTCTCAAAGTCAGTTCTCTCCCGCCGCGACATTTTCCTTCAACCTCACAGTGCGATATGATCGCGGTTAGCTGCAGGCTTGTTTTTATACCGTTTGCAGCTGTACCGCGCATCTTAACAACGCAGCAGATCCGTTCATTTTCTTTTGAAGGGGTATCCGGTGACTTTTGTCAATATTGTGTATGTATATACATGTATGCTGTATATACTATGGTACCCACTTCACTGGCTATTTCTTAGGTGGTTTCGGTAAACATAAGATCTACGGATTTGTACATAGACACCATGAAAATAAAATAAATAAATACACTGAGAGACAGATAGAGACGAAGGAGAAGAGAAAAAACTCGGTTATGAACAAAATGTCGATTTCTATGGGCGACGATTGAATAAATAAATTTAAAAAGTTCAATTCAGTTAGGAAAAAAGTAGCCTGACCCCTCAGGCCCTGAAAAAAGTGCCCTGGTGACGCCATTCCCAGCCATGCCTCGACTGCGTCCTGCTTCAGCACAGGAAAACTCCGATTCATGTAATACAACAATTCCGCTTCTTTTTGTGGATGTTAAATCAACTCTTTTCTTTGATGTCATTGCTCTATGTATTATCTACACTTTAAATTTCAAGAAATACTGAAAGTATGAATACAATTTCCAGTTGCGCTTCACGTGTACCGATAACCGTCTTTCTACTACAAAACAAACTAACTTTTCCCAACTTGACACATGATTGTAACGCAGCTGCTGCCATTTGATTGGTCCCCAGAATAAGTACGGTGATTCGCCAGTAGGGTTTGCACTAACTCTTCTTAACTGAATCACACCTGTGTTTGTGTTTTAGACTAAAGTAGGCATACGTTTTTTGCTGCATATATTTGAATTCCGTTTTCTGCATTGAATGCAGCATTAAATTCTCTTTCAATTAACATATAAACTTTTGCATTTAGCGAAACATAACATTTCCTATAAGACTGCAAAGTAGCAAAACATGAAATTTTCACAGTGTCCAGAATTTTGGCCATCACTGTATTTGTTCGATTTGAAATATTCTTTTTGTATTGGGAAGCTTGAAATGTGAAAATGATAATCCTTTCTTTCATGTTTTTGCATTTGTTCGATTTGAAATATTCTTTTTGTATTGGGAAGCTTGAAATGGGAAAATGATAATCCTTTCTTTCATGTTTTTGTATTTGTTCGATTTGAAATATTATTTTTGTATTGGGAAGCTTGAAATGGGAAAATGATAATCCTTTCTTTCATGTTTTTGTATTTGTTTGATTTGAAATATTCTTTTTGTATTGGGAAGCTTGAAATGTGAAAATGATAATCCTTTCTTTCATGTTTTTGTATTTGTTCGATTTGAAATATTCTTTTTGTACTGGGAAGCTTGAAATGTGAAAATGATAATCCTTTCTTTTATGTTTTTTTATGATGCATGACTTCGCCGCTAGAGGGCATAAATGCAGATGCTATGGAATTCAAAATACATTTCATTTCATATACAAATGAGCCATTACATTGTGACCACCCCCAGCGTAGAGAA